>JAOWCC010000577.1:169900208-171214669 GCA_030867875.1 Actinernus sp. WN-2022 | reverse complement strand
CTGTTATCAATATTGATATCCATTCTTATAATTTCTTTCATACCGATTCTGTAACTAATGCTGGCGGTGCTGGTTTATACATAGCTAATAATCTGAAGGCCACTCCAAGGCCTGATATTAAATTTGACATGAATTTTGTTGAATCTTGTTGGGCTCAAGTTGATGTTGGCAAGAATAAAAAGCAGATTATTGTTGGTTGTATATATAGGCATCCTACTGCTGATCTTAGTGAATTTACAACCCAGCTTAATAATATAATAAAAGTGCTGAACCCTAGCAAACATGAGATCTATATTTTTGGTGATATGAACATTGATTTTCTTAAATGTAATACACATGCACAAACTGAAGAGTATTTAGATATGTTATATACCAATAATCTGCTTCCTATAATTACTAAACCTACTAGATTGACTGACCATACATCAACATTGATTGACCATATATATACCAACTCACCTATATCTCAATTAACAGCTGGAATTGCAACTGTTGACATCTCTGACCATTTACCAGTGTTCTGTATAGTTAATTTGCAACTTAACAAAAATAGTACTAAGCAATATTATAGAGATTATTCAAACTTTAAACGTGATATATTTTTAAATGATATACACATGATAAACTGGGATGAAATCTTGAACCCTAATAAAAACCTAGATGAAAAAGCTAGGGATGCAATTAATACTATAAACACCATTGTTGATAAGCATGCTCCTATGAAGAAGGCTACTCAGACAAAACAAAAACAGCTAAATAAACCATGGATCACAACTGGGATTCTAAAGTCAATAAAGAGAAAACAAAAATTGTATCGAACACATTTTCTTAGTAAAGATATACAAAAAAAAAGTGAATATAAGCAGTATTCGAATACGCTAACGTATTTGAAAAATAAAAGTAAGAGAGACTATTTCAGTACTCAATTTGCAAAATACAAAGATAATCTCAAATCTACTTGGAAACTTATTGGTACTCTTATAAAAAGAAAAACTAAGGGCCAGATCTTTCCTACCAGAATTGTTCATGGAAATAAAACCCTAACTCATCCGGCTGATATAGCTGAACAATTTAATAATTTCTTTGTAAATGTAGGTCCAAATCTGGCAAGTAAATTAAGAAATGTTGACATCAGCCCTACCCAATATATTTCCTATTCTCCATCTTCTAGCTTTTTTTTATCATCTGTAACAGTAACACAAGTTTTTACATTATTTGCTAGTTTAAATGAAAACAAGACATGCATTAATATACCTAATAAACTCATTAAGATTGCTAGTGGACCACTCTCCATCCCTTTTACCAAAATATACAATGAATCTATTTTAACAGGAAGAGTACCTGAAATATTTAAAATTTCAAGAGTCAATACCCCAATATTCAAAAGTGGTAGTGCTATAGAATTTGGAAATTATAGGCCTATAGCTGTTATCTCCTCATTTAGCAAAGTTTTGGAAAGATTAGTTTATGACCAGCTGATATTTTTTCTTGAAAAACAAAATATATTATTTGATTATCAATTTGGGTTTAGGAAAGGTTATTCAACTGAGCATGCAATCTTAGAAAGTGTGGAAAATTTAAAGACTGCAATAGATGAAAATAAGATAACTTGTGGAATTTTTCTAGACTTTTCAAAAGCATTTGATACTATTAACCATGACATTCTTTTAATGAAAATGTACAAATATGGAATTCGTGGATTACCACATGCATGGTTCTCTAGTTATCTTGACGATCGTAAACAATATGTAAAAATAGGTAGCACTGAATCTGGCTTAAAAAGTATAACATGCGGTGTTCCTCAAGGATCTACCCTAGGGCCCCTTTTGTTTCTATTATATATTAACGATCTTCCAAACTCTTCAAAAAAGCTTCTATTTAGAATATTTGCAGATGACACGAATATTTTCTATTCTTCAACTAGCCCTGCTGAACTAGAAAGAGTCATAAATGATGAGCTTTATAATGTACTAAATTTTTGCTTAGCAAATAAGTTATCAATTAATTTTAAAAAGACAAACTATATGTTAATAACCTCTCCTAGAAAAAAAACAAAAATTACAATAACAACTTGCAACATAGAACAAAAAACACAAATAAAATATTTAGGTGTCTTTATTGACGAACATTTAAAATGGGATCCTCAAATCAAGCATGTTAATAATAAAATTGCAAAGAATATAGGGATTTTATATAAACTAAGAAATTATGTTTCCATTACAATGCTAAAACAATTGTACTATACCCTTATTTTTCCTTATCTGAACTATGGCCTGATGAGTTGGGGTACTGCTACCCAATCTAGATTAATTAAGATTAAAACAAAACAAAATAAATGTGTTCGCTGCTTTTTCTTTGCTAATAAATTAGAAAGTGCCACACCTTACTATAGGATTCTAGAAATTCTTAAATTTGACAATATTTTTAAAATGAAAATCTCATCCCTAATTTATAAAATCAAATATGTTAAAAAAGATGTTCCAATTGTCTTCTCTGATCTAGTCTCATCAGCTTCTGATATCCATAATTATAATACCAGATATGCTGCTAATCAAAATTTGTACAGACCAGCTTCCAAAACAAATTATGGGTTATCAAGATTTAAATCCCTGGCCTCAAGAATATGGGAAAAAGTTCCAATTGAGATCAAATGTCAAACCCACAACAACTTCAAATTACAATATAAGTTGTTTCTACTTGAAAACCAGACCTAATTTGCATTGTATTTGTAAATATTAAATGTAAATTTAGATTATCAGTATTACCAAATTTATTGTAAATTAATTCTTAGATTGGGTTTATTGTACAAAGGTTATTATATAAGTAATTTCCTATCTCTCTTATATATATACATAGTATATATATTTTTCTTTCCACTCCATTTTTTTGTTCCTTTTCTCAACCATGTTTAAACTCACTTTCAATCATATATGTATTTAAAAAAATTAAGTGACTGTAACATTTGGTAATTCTCCTCATTTAGTTTCTTCATGGTAGTGGCCAACTCGAAAGCTTTTGCTCCTTTGGCCACTACGCACATTTCCTGAAATTGTAACCTTGAATACCTATTTTATTTTTTCTCCACTCTTTCCTACTAATTGTTAAAACTGAACTTGTAAATAGTGCAAAATAAAATTGAACTTGAACTTGAACTTGAACTTGGGTAATCCCTATCCAGTGGATAAGTGTTAACCAAACTACATGTAGGGTTTCCTATAATACTATGGAAACAACTACTACTTTCCGTTGAGTATATAAACTTTAATCCTGCTCCCTTGTCAGACAGGTTCACATAGTACAAGTATTTAAAAAAACATTAGTTCGAGTTCATATTTGACTCGGTCAGCGCGTCTTGAACAAAACAATTATAAACCTAATAAATTAATATAATACTGACAGCTAAAGGATGTGTCCCAAGAATTCCTCTCGGATATAGAAGTAAGGTCAATACTGATTTCAGAGTCATTGCACAATTTTCAGTTCAGGTCTTAACCGTTTACGAGGGATAACTGATCTCCCTGATCTGGTTCTAACACTTCCTGTTGGTGTTTATCTGGATATATCGATAAGGATTTATCCAGTAGATCATAAAAGTTATCCACCCTTTGAACAACCGAGCCCAGGGTGATGTATGGGTGAATATATAAAGGATTGAATCCTGGGGAGGGAGGTTCTTCGAGGTAAAAAGGGTAGGGGTGACCATTAGAAAACCTAAAAAAATACCCTAAAAAATACCAAACCGTGAAAAAAATTCCACCCTAAAATGTACCTTGTGGTCTAAAAATCACCCTGAAAATGGATTTCACTTGGACAACCCCTAAAAAATACTAAATCGCCGATTTCAAACCCTAAAAAAATACAATGATCACCTCTACCAGCCGAATATAGGAAGACTGTTTGTATTTTATGACTGTTTGCAAACTCTGTAGCCCTTACTCTGAAGTTAAATATTTTTTGGGTTCATTAATAATTCATGTACCAATTGTTTTCATTTGAATTTCGTGCAACAAGCAACAAGTAAGGAGCACTCTAGTGCAGCACCAAGCAGATGTTCACTCCACAAAGGCCGATTGACAACCGAAGGGTGACAAATCCCTGGACTCCCCTTTTTATACCGGAACTTCATGTTTACGAAAAATGGACCCAGGGGACTTGGACACGTAAGATTCCCCCACCCTTTTTGCAATCCCCCTGGTTGGCCTGGGGTCTACCCCTGAAGCCACTGATAAGTGCATTATGTTTTTGATTGAAACTAGGCTGAAAATGTGACTGTCTGTGCAGGCATGTCTTAGATAATTCCTTTTTAATGTAATAAAATGATTGTCATTAGTTTAACCGTGCTGCAGTTAGCCAAGGAAAGTAACATGGAAATCACGCTTGATCGAGTTTACCAGACACAATGAAACAGCAAGCACATAACGGTACAAGGTATATATAATTTTTATATCACATCAATTTATTTTCCACTCACTTGTGAGTTTCCAGTTATTCACTCAAAACAAAAAATTGAACAATAATCATTTACAAAATGGTAATAGTAAATAATAATTTTTACAACAAGCTCTCATGGCAATTGTCCTAGCAGTCTGAAATACAGCCACCTCAGAACTCAGCTTGTTCCAACGCTCGATTGAGTCTCTCTCAGGGCATATGTGGACCCTTGGAACAAGCCAAAGTGGCAGCAGTATTTCAGGCTAGACATGTCCATGTTCAAAGAAATAAGTTAATACTGAAATCTTATTTACTCGGCAGACAAAACATTCCTACATAAAAGATTTAAACCTATTTCATCTTTTGATCAAATACCAGTTATTTATCAAGAAAAAGTATTCAGTGTTTTGTTACATATGGCACTTACAATAATATTGAATGCTTGACATAGCAGTGTTCAAAAATCCAAGGTACACTAATTGCTCAGTGATATTTGTTACCTTTGCCTGCCGAATGTCATTAAGGCATCTAGGGGGTATGACTGGCAAAATTTGATTGGTATAAATTACATGTACCAATTACTGGTCATTATTTCCATCTCTGTCTTATAATTTCAGGCTAAGTAAACTGTCTGGCAAGCCAACCATTATGTAGGGTGACTACCCTGGTGGAAAACCTGGACAGGATCCTGTAGGATCCTGTAGGATCCTACACAGGGACAGGATCCTGAGCAGGATCCTGAACAGGAACAGGATCCTGAATAGGATCCTATGTAGGAATAGGATCCTGAATAGGATCCTACATAGGAACATAATCCTGAATAGGATCCTATGTAGGAATAGTATCCTGAATATGATCCTACATAGGAACATAATCCTGAATAGGATCCTATGTAGGAATAGGATCCTGAATAGGATCCTACATAGGAACATAATCCTGAATAGGATCCTACATAGGAACATAATCCTGAATAGGATCCTATGTAGGAATAGGATCCTGAATAGGATCCTACATAGGAACATAATCCTGAATAGGATCCTATGTAGGAATAGGATCCTGAATAGGATCCTACATAGGAACATAATCCTGAATAGGATCCTATGTAGGAATAGGATCCTGAATAGGATCCTACATAGGAATAGGATCCTGAATAGGATCCTACATAGGAACATAATCCTGAATAGGATCCTATGTAGGAATAGGATCCTGAATAGGATCCTACATAGGAACATAATCCTGAATAGGATCCTATGTAGGAATAGGATCCTGAATAGGATCCTACATAGGAACATAATCCTGAATAGGATCCTACATATAGGAACATAATCCTGAATAGGATCCTATGTAGGAATAGGATCCTGAATAGGATCCTACATAGGAACATAATCCTGAATAGGATCCTATGTAGGAATAGGATCCTGAATAGGATCCTACATAGGAACATAATCCTGAATAGGATCCTACATAGGAACATAATCCTGAATAGGATCCTTGTTCCGATCCTAGAAAGATTATATATTTTTTCAAGAATTTGCTATGTCATAGGAATCCTACTTAATAATTATGTAGGATTCCTATTCAATTAGGTGCTGCATGTAACTATGTACATGCATGTACATGTAGGTCCTATTCAAGATGCTGTTCCTATGTAGGATCCTATTCAGGATTATGTTCCTATATTTTTATTATGTAGGATCCTGTTCCTACATAGGATCCTATTCAGGATGCTATTCCTACATAGGATCCTATTCAGGATTATGTTCCTATATGTAGGATCCTATTCAGGATTATGTTCCTATGTAGGATCCTATTCAGGATCCTATTCCTACATAGGATCCTATTCAGGATTATGTTCCTATGTAGGATCCTATTCAGGATCCTCCCAGGCACCAAAAGCCTGGTAATTCCGGGGTTTACCGGGGTTAAAGCTTGGTTAAAATACCGGGGTAGCCCGGTAAGTTTACCGGGCTTTACCAGGCTTTACCCAATGAGAAATTTACCGGGGTTACCTGGCTAACCCAGGTAACCCCGGTAGCTCGGTCAATTTAAAAGAAAACCTGGATAACCTCAAGTAAGGCTTGATAAAACCCTGGTTAAAGCTCGGTAAGCCCGGTAAAACCCTGGTTAAAGCTCGGTAAGCCCGGTAAAACCCTGGTTAAAGCTCGGTAAGCCCGGTAAAACCCTGGTTAAAGCTCGGTAAAACCCTGGTTAAAGCTCGGTAAGCCCGGTAAAACCCTGGTTAAAGCTCGGTAAGCCCGGTAAAACCCTGGCTAAAGCTCGGTAAGCCCGGTAAAATCCTGGCTAAAGCTCGGTAAGCCCGGTAAAACCCTGGCTAAAGCTCGGTAAGCCTGGTAAAACCCTGGCTAAAGCTCGGTAAGCCCGGTAAAACCCTGGTTAAATCTCGGTAAGCCCGGTAAAACCCTGGTTAAAGCTCGGTAAGCCCGGTAAAACCCTGGTTAAAGCTCTGTAAGCCCGGTAAAACCCTGGCTAAAGCTCGGTAAGCCTGGTAAAATTAACCCTGGTTAAAGCTCGGTAAGCCTGGTAAAACCCTGGTTAAAGCTTGGCAGTAAGCCTGGTAAAATCCTGGTTAAAGCTTGGTAACCCTGGCAAAACCCTGGTTAAAGCAGGCTACTTTTAGTGATCATTACCGCCCATTTAATTTTAACCCTGGTTGAAGCTAAGCAGTTATATAATGTACAATTCCTCAGTATAATAATAAAAAAATGTTTTAATCAGACAATTATACAGCAGCCCTTAACCAAGATACTTCAATTAAAATGCTTATATGTGAAAATATAAATTAAATAACTATTAAATTGCTTTATACATAAGTTTACTTTTTGTTTTGCTTCAACCTCGCATCTGGTGTATTTCAGAAATTGGTGAAAACATTTCTGAAAACATTTTCTACAATAAGAACAGAACAGAACTTTCTTGACTGCTTTTTACAAATTTACATATATATACCTTGCCATCATTTGCTGACACACACAGAAAATACTAATGCAAATTGTTTCCTATGACGCATTTTGTAAGTACATTCAGGTTCCTGAGCTCTACTTAAGTTGCCAGAAAGCTGGCAGCCATGATTGCAAATATAATCATTCCCATGCACCAAAAGCCCGGTAATCCACCAGATTAATCCAACTCAGTAGTTTCGTGTTTCTGTCCCGCAAACAGAGCTCAACATTGACAGCAGGTCCATCATATATAATCACAATTCAGGGAAGGACATAAAACCAGTTTGTTATAATACACGATAAAATCGAGGTTATAAGCTGTTCTGGTATGATTTATAAAACACCTGGCTACAGTCTGGCAACATAAAATCTAATAAAAGACCTCTACCATATAACATGGCAGAATTAAAATAATTGCAAACTATTTTAAAAATATAATAATAATAAACTTGCTATTATAAATTATTTAATGTCAATTAGATTTCATAGCCTCATAGTGAACTGGCTCACTAAAACTGAATCCACACATAATTCCTACATGCAGCTCATGTCTTGATTAATTGATCTGCAATTGATAGACCTCTTCCTGTTCAAGCACTTGCAAGTGACATAAAGTGCTGTGCCTATAATAGAAGACAGTTAGATGTTATAGTTTACTAAATATGAGGGATGAACAATGTACATAGCAACAGTTATTTTCCAAAATTGTATAGTATTCTATTTCTACACATACTTTTCGAAAAGATTGTAAAGTGGTGAACTAAAATAATTTATCCCTTAAAAAGTGAAATTTTACTTCTGTCAAGTTTTGAAGGTGAAATTTTATTTCTCCTAGACCTAGCTATAAAGTGAAATTTTACATGCACAAAGTGCAACTTCACAATGTCCACGAATTTACAGAAACGAAAACTTGAAGAATTTTAAAGTATTGACTGAATTTGTTTGAATTGCAAATAATTTATTATGTATAAACATGAAATTTTCTCTTTTGCTGTATAAAGTGAAATTTCAGTTAAAATACCAGTCTTTATGCACCTATCAATGTTAAACCCAAGGGGGAAGGGAATTTTGACATTTTCTCCCTTAGGAATGTCAAATTCCCCACCCTCGGGACAACACGTTTGGTCAAAAATATCAAATACCTGTACTGTATCTGTCCCATCTTATGTTTGCTATAAATATCCCCACCGTGGGCAGGCAGCGTCTGTCAAAAATCCCAATCCTCAGGGTAGCCCTGCCTGTCAAATCCCCCCCCCCCCCCCCCCCCTCGGACTAACATTGATAGGTGTGAGACATTTCACTCTCTTCGAAAAGTAGTCAGTAATACGCGATTTTGATCGATCCTTTTGCTAAAAGATTCACTCTACATAAACATGGTAAACCTTTTTGTATGGATTTGGTCATTAAAATGGATAAGTCACAAGTTAAAAGCTTTCAAATAATGAAGTATTGAAGACCACAAGGCACAATCGAAACCATTGTTCAAACAACAGCTGAACTAAAAGTATGATAACTTAGCGCGATATTCCCTTTTCTTGTTACAATCCACAACAATTGAATGATCACATCTTACCTTTATAGTTTTGTTATCTCCCATATGTTTTGAAAACCCTTTGCTCAGTCTGGAAGCCATAATATACAAGACACGCCGAATCAAAGTCGTTAGTTTCGAAAATGGCGCCATGTGCCCGAAATCTGTGCCCGCACAATTCACGTCAGCGGTCTTTAGATAAGCAATGCATCCTGGGATCAGTTCGTGGCCGCCATCTTTGTTTGTTGTTGAGAACTTTACCAGAGCTGGCCGGATCAGTGCTTTATCTAAGGATTAATTTGCGAAATGGTCTGGCTATGTATTCGAGGAATCTTATACGCCAATTAACTGGTTAACCAACTCCTCTTCAACTGTTTTCCTGTGTCTACCTTGCACGTAAGGGCATTTTAACACCCGAGTCTGGGCCTGTCAGAACTCAGAACTGGTTCTCACTTTTATTCCTGTGACGACCCACAAACTTTAACACCAACCTATATCATATGTTTTCTGGTTGCATGAAGCCTTGACATTGCAACCAGCAATGATTTGTATCAGGACTTTGCTGTTTCTAGCGGAAATTATATGTAAAGTCGAGTCCATTCGATCGATCGCAGCTGAGCAATGATGTTCCTCGTGGTTTTTCCTTGTGGACGTGAAGTTTAAATATACTGCCGGCCAACTCATGTAACTGGTAATTTGTACTTCATTTCTGCATAAGTCTCATAATGTTTCAGCCAGTCACCAAAGTTCCTCTTTCCCGGAGAAAGTTATGAAATCTACGCTTCTGTGAGTGGAAGTTCAGAACACATGACATGGTTATTATGATGTATTAAGGTAAACACAAGTGTACTTTTCATATTTATTTTTATCAATATTTAGCATTAATAAAATTTTAATAATTATTATTTCTTGCATTTATTAAATACCATTTATAGGAGATTTTAAACTATATTGTTAAAAGGATTTA
The DNA here is from genome assembly GCA_030867875.1 of Actinernus sp. WN-2022. Classification (NCBI taxonomy): domain Eukaryota; kingdom Metazoa; phylum Cnidaria; class Anthozoa; order Actiniaria; family Actinernidae; genus Actinernus; species Actinernus sp. WN-2022. The sequence goes on along the minus strand of JAOWCC010000577.1, from coordinate 171,204,780 downwards.
GATATTAAGTGGAAGAAAATTGGAAACAATGAAAGTTTTGAGGACAATAAATATGCCATGGGTATGAAACATCTAGCATATAGCACATGTTATTCTTCGAAAGAAATGTTATACCAATTAAATTTATAATAACTGATTATTATCTTTTATAGGATGGCTAAACATGTAGTATACATATATAGATATATATACTCGGGGAAGATTTGTGTTGCTGTGTAGTATATTCGAAGTTCAAGAAATATATAGAACAGTTTTACGGTTAACCCATAATGCACCCGATATAGTTGCTGAGGGGTCAAAGTTTTTGGACTTTGATTAGGTACTCCAAGAGAAAGTTTCACAAAAATGATATTGCACAAGTTAATGTGCATTTACTTATCTGGCATATTCTCAGAAGTCATAATAATTTCAGCCTTTGTTGTTTTCCTGTACTAATAATGTTGTCGTGGAAAGCAAGGTATGTACGTGAAATTAGATATTCCAATTAAGTTCTGGCTTTTTAGTTCCATTTTTACTGTACCAGGCTTTACAGCTGTAATATTTGAAGGAAATTGTGGAACTTTAAATTCTCATTTCAAACTCAGCATTTTAAACCTCAGCTCAAATGCATGCATTTTGCGGTTTTCCAGTATTCCGGACTATCCTGAGGAAAGCAGAGTCAAAACTTGGAGTATAGAAGTGTTTTTTGGGGCTAATATATGTTAACCAGGCTTTTACAGTTTTACAGTATACTGGACTAACTCCAGGATTCAGCAGGGTCATTTATATTAATTGGAATGAAATTAATGGAACTTCGTACCAGGCTTACCAGGCTTATACGGTTAAACTGTACCGGGCTCACCAGGAAAGCCGGGTCAAAACTTGAAATAATTGCAATCAATAAAATAATCAAAATCAGGGTTTTCTAGTAAACCAGGCTCTCCAGGAAAGCTGGGTGAAAACGTCCAAAAAAATTTTTATGGAACTTCATCACCAGGCTTACCAGGCTTTTACGGTTAAACTGCACCAGGCTCACCGGGAAAGCCGGGTCAAAAATTGGAATGATGCAACCTGTCTGCAGCAACTCCAAGTTGACCAGGCTTTTATGGTTTCCTGAACTGCAGTCACCGGGAAAGCTTGGAATTTCTGACTTTTTCAAGCATATCTTAACCGGCCTTTCAGGGTGAGCCCGGTTAAAGCCTGGTTAAACCGGGGTTAACCGAGCTTACCAGGCTTTTTACCAGGCTTTTGGTGCCTGGGCAGTATTCCTACATAGGATCCTATTCAGGATTATGTTCCTATGTAGGATCCTATTCAGGATCCTATTCCTATGTAGGATCCTATTCAGGATCCTATTCCTACATAGGATCCTATTCAGGATTATGTTCCTATGTAGGATCCTATTCAGGATCCTATTCCTACATAGGATCCTATTCAGGATTATGTTCCTATGTAGGATCCTATTCAGGATCCTATTCCTACATAGGATCCTATTCAGGATTATGTTCCTATGTAGGATCCTATTCAGGATCCTATTCCTACATTAATCCTTATAAGAATTAACTGAAAAATGTCATGCTCAATTTTTGATGACCCCTCCCCCCAATGATTTCCACTCTAGCTTACTATGCCCCCCTAATTTTCTGCATTAAAATTGGGGACCCACCCCCTTTTTTCACCAGCCAGCCCCGCTCCCCCCTGTAATTAATGATCAGTTCCGGATGTTAATTGTTGTTGAAAGGATAAAAAAAGCTCTAACATAACGATGACTTCTCCTGGTTGTTTTAGACTAAAGATTTTATATTACTCACCAAGTAGGCTGGCTTGTCCAAAAACAAATTCCCATTATTTAATTAAGCAAAATATTTTCATCCAGCCCCTTAAAAGTGTGCTTTCATTGAGAAATTTGAATATAAACATGGAAGAGACAAAGTTCCACTTTAACCACAGGCAGTCCAAGCTAATGATTGTTACAAGGAATGTTATGGGATTTTTTTAGAACAAATCTGAAACTGTAGTAAAAGAGGAAATAAAGTGTTAAGAAGTTGTTCCTGTTCATCACTGATGTGTTTATTTTTGGTTTGAGGCAATTCTATAATCGTTTTGGCTTGGGCTGCCTGTGCTTCAACCGAGTGGCCTAGAACCAAGTCTATATCCATATTTGGTAACGGTTGCACATTTCAAATAGCAAGAAGCCAAGAGGCCATTTTGTTGCTGGAGTTTTAAACTCGCTTAGAAGGTCATTTCAACAGCATTTCAATGCCAATATTCATCAGATGAAAGATAATAATAACTACTCCAAGTGAGAGGCAGTTTCAGTTCTGGAAGAGATGAATTCCTGAAGAAATGGTGAGCAGAAGTTTATGTTAGGTTCGTTAATTTGTTCATGTTGCTCACACTAATTGACTAAAAGATGAATTGCTATGGCCTATACTATTACTAGCCCTGTATACTCTGATCTGTAGTCAGTGTACTTGAATATATTCCAAGATATATTTGAAGAAACTATTTATGAAAGCTTCCAAGAGGTCAAGTGAAGTTTACGATTCCAATCGAAATTTCTTCAAGAGTTGAGATGGACTTCATTGAGATTCACTGTACTAGTAATTCAAACATTTTGCCTTTTTGGAACGACAAAATTCACATTTTCGTGTCCCAGGTCTTATTAATCCCTTTTCAAACTTTATCATTCTAGAATGTTTGATGTTGGAGTGCTTCTCAATACCCTATTCAACACAATCAGCCACAAAACCGAAGTTATTTTGGTAGAAACGGAAGTACATGTAGGATGTATAAAAATATTTGTCGGTTTCCGGTTGGCAAACCGCACGGGACTTTATACACCACCGTACTCATCTAAATCGTAATTCTTATTGTGGTTAATTGTTTTTACAGGTTTTGGATTAAAGATCAAGGACCAAAGTTTTTAACCCTTCCAGCCCCAAAAGTGAAATTCAAATTCTTTTCTCTATACATTTGGATACATTTTGATCAACTCCAAATACTCATGATCTGCCTGCTTCCCTTTGATTACCCTTGGGGCTAAAGGGTTAATTCTTGAAATTATCACCAACAATGAAAGATAATCAGGGAAAAGTTGACTGCCAAGTAGTGAGTGAAGATCACAATCATTTTTATTAAAAATGTATAGTTTGTAAAACCTATAGCTATAATTTATGTAATAAACTAAAAGTTAAAAAGTTAGAATGGCATGGAACATTCATTATTAACTCTGTTACTTTTTTTTCCAAACCTAAGCTAGATTTTAAAGAGGCTATGTTAAGGTGTTACACCTGTATATAGTTGTTCTCTTTACATACAATTTGTTAGTCGTTCTTGCTTTCATCTTAACCACTCCACATACATCTACACATGTACATGTGCAAGGTTCCTCAGTTCATTTCAAAATCGCTGAAAATAACTGTGTATTCCAAGCACATTCAGTGGTTTTTAGATTTTCTCCAAAATCTATAGCCTGGGAAACCAGCCGACTCTTATCGCTCCCCCACTCGCAAAAGAGACGTCGGGCAACGAGGCAGAAAATTTCATACTGATGACGTAGCAGATAGCTGTTTCACGATGCATAAATTAGTTGCAATTCTCAGAAGCCGAATGCGAACAACAGAGTTCTTTTCAAGGAATATAACTACCAAGGCTGCTCGCTTGCTTGGCAGTGATTCAAGCCTATTTAGTGTGTGTCGGTAGCTTGTCTGCTTCGTTCTTTCGTGGCTCGGCCCGGTCAAGCGAATTTTTCCTACGACTGTCAAAACATAATAGTTGTTTATAATTTCAAAACCAACACACATCACAGCAGGCCACTTTTCAAGCCAGCTCTTTTGTGAGGTCAGTAAGCCAAAGATGCAGTTATTTTCATGGTATACTATCGAGGATCCCCATTTGCTTGGGTGAACGGCCATCATGTTCGTGGTTCATAGTGCACTTGCATGTAATGTTTATTCATAGCCTAGATTCACTCCCTAGCAAATAAAGATCCGGCTTGAAAAGTGGCCCTGAACGATTTATGCAGCAACAACTCATTCAGTGTTCTTTGATAGTTCAGTGTGGGTAGGTTTATTGATATGAAATTATAAACAACTATGACAGTATACCTTTTTGACTTGTAAATGTTTTGACAGTACAACATTTCGCTTTACTAGCTAAGATTATCTATCTAGTCAGATTCAAAAGCTCAAATTTCATCTCAAAAGTCACTGAAGTCCAAATAAGGTGATGGAATTCCTGCATTTGCCATTAGATGCAGTTTTTGTTACATATTAAGTCTCAACTCTGTAATTTTGATTCACTAAGCAATAACTTCTTTATAGTGTGTATTGTAAATGAATACTTTTAACTTATTTATAGAAATAGGAGTATTTCACTGTCTGGCGATTGTAATGATACATGTACATTGTAACTCACTTACATGCATGTTTCTATTTATAATAAACTATACATGGAGTTTTAAAACAATAATTACTGTGTTATTTTTATGTTTAATGACAACTATGGTATACGATTTGGGTGTAAGGATCCTACAGGAAATAGCCCAGGATACTACAGGGAATATCCCAGGATCCTACAGGAACAGCCCAGGATCCTTTAGGAATAGCCCAGTATCCTACAGGAATAGCCCAGGATCCTATAGTATCCTATAGGAATAGCCCAGGATCCTACAGGAATAGCCCAGGATACTACAGAGAATAGCCCAAGATCCTACAGGAATAGCCCAGGATCCTACAGGAACAGCCCAGGGGCCCAGGCTCTTCGCATCGGTCGCAAGTGTTTGTCTCACGTTCGCTGTTGCCAAGATTATTAGCGTTCCTCGCGGGTTGCTCTTCGCATCGGTCGCTGTTGCCAGGATTATTAGCGTTCCTCGGTGCTCATCTTAATATTGCTGGCTTCGCTGGATCGCATTTAAATATAGTTTCTTCGTCGGACTCGCGGTATCGTTGGTGGAATGCAGCGATCGAACAACATGTCAGATCCAGAGGCGATCGGAAACACGGCAAGTCCATCAGGTTCGGATGCTGATGTCAATCTCTCTTCCTCGACAAACTTTCAAAGTCTAGTTTCGGCTTTGATTCAGGCAGGGTTCCGGCCATCAGTACCACCTTCAACGGTCGTGGCCTCTGACAATTCTTCAATGCCAGGGCCTTCGGCGGCCTCAGTTTCGCCGCCTCGAACAGCATCTCCTTCGTTCCCATCCTTCCCGGCTCGTTCAGATACAGCAGGTACGTATTCTTCTGTTTGGTCGGCCCCCTACTTCATGCGTTCTGCTCAGTCGGCTCCTTTCCCGATTCCTTCCATTCCATCTACTTTTGTTCCCGGCCCAGCGCTGCCTGGTTGGTCGTCAATTCCGTTGCCGGCAGCTCCGACACCTTCCTCGACTCGGCCATTTCTCGTAGCGGATTCCCTTCCACCAATTCCTCCCAAGCTAGTCAACCTGGCAAACTCTGGGCAGTTCGTTGATTTAACCGAATTCCTGCCAGCCAATCTGTCATCTATCCCTGATCCTTCCAAGCCAGCTACTGTGAGATTGTCAACTTCTAACTCTCTCGCCCCCTACTTAGAGCTGGCACCTACTAGACCTAACACAAAGCTCTGCTAAACTTCCATGATTGGGTGGAGGCCTTCTGCATGTATGCTGCGGTGTTGCTGGCCTCTTCTCCCCACAGATCGTCCGACCTTTTGGCCTATCTTCTCCTGATTTGCCGGTCTGCCCACAACTACCAAACCCCCCATTGGTTCGCCTACGACCGCAGCTTTCGAGCTCTGGCAGCGAACAAGCCTTCACTTTCTTGGGGGGAACCACATCCCAGTTTGTGGAGCCTCAGCTTCACAAATGCCAACAAGGCTACAGTCTCTTGTCGGAGTTGCCAGGCAATGGACCATTCGACGGAGCTCTGCCCTTGGACCTCCCCAGTTCTATCAGCCAGAGGCGCTCAGCGTTCCACCTTTGAGGCTACCGGTTCCACTACTAGCCTATTCACTTGCCGTTCTTGGAACTCCGGTCAGTGTATATCGAGTTTTCGGGTTTGCCGTTTCCGCCACGTGTGTAGCACCGAAGGCTGCATAGATATCCACAGAGCCCTTGACTGTCCCTTAGGAGTTGCTCAATCTCAGGCCCCGACACCGTTACCTCTGAAGCGCCGTTCCGCATCATCCCAGCCCTTTCGGAAGGAGAGGAGGAAGTGAACCCTCTACCTCCTCCTCTACTCCTCATCAAAATCCTGCCTGGCCAATCCTACCTAGTGTCTCGTCAGTAACTCCTCTTCGACTCTCTCGCTGGATCAATCTTCTCTCATCGCATCCTGACCAACCACTTGCCTCCCTCGTCATTACAGGCATTGCAGAAGGGTTCCACTGCGGCTTCTCTGGTTCGCCTCTTCGCTCTGCACCCCATAATTTGCAGTCAGCCCTTTCTCAGCCAATAGTCATAGACGAGTACCTGGCTAAGGAATGTTCATTGGGTCGAGTGGCCGGCCCGTTTACATCCCCTCCTGTTCCATCCTTCCACTCTAGCAGATTTGGCGTTATTGTTAAGCGGGGCCAACCAGGGAAATGGAGACTGATCCTTGACCTCTCCTTCCCAGAAGGGTCAAGCGTTAACGACGGAATATCCAAAGAGGACTTCCCCATCCATTTCACAAGCATAGATGAAGCCATTGACCTCATTATTTCCTGTGGTCGCGGTTCCCTGATGGAAAAATTGGATATCGAAAGTGCCTATCGTATTGTTCCCATTCACCCAGATGATCGTTTCCTCTTGGGTATGATTTGGAGAGACCAGCTGTACATCGACTTAGCTCTACCTTTCGGCCTTCGATCTGCCCCGTCTATCTTCAACCGCATAGCAGAAGGCTTGCAGTGGATTGCAACTCATCACTTCAAGGTATCGCCATTGATACATTATCTAGATGATTACTTCACACTTGGTCCTCCAAACTCCCTTGTCTGCCAGCAGAACATGGATGCCTTTTCCCGCGCTTGCAACGATCTAGGAGTTCCTCTCGCTAATCACAAATCCGTAGGCCCAGCCCCTCAGCTCTGCTTCTTGGGCATCCTCCTAGATTCTACCCGTTTGGAGGCTCGCCTGCCAGAAGAAAAATTGCTGAAGGTTCGTACAGTCGTTAAGTCTTGGATTTCTCGCCGTTCATGTACTCTAAAGGAACTGCAATCACTCATTGGCTTACTACATCACTGCTGCAAGGTTATCCGCCCTGGTCGCACCTTCCTTCGGAGACTCATAAATCTGACTTGCAAAGTGTCCTCTCCAGCGCATCATATTCGCCTCTCCTCTACAGTTAAGACTGATCTGCTGTGGTGGGATCATTTTCTTTCCGACTGGAATGGCTGTAGTTTCTTTCTAATGCCAAACTGGCTCCCGCCGTACGATTTCCAGGTTGCCAGTGATGCCTCCGGTACCATAGGTTTTGGTGCCATATACCAAGGACACTGGTTCCAGGGCCTTTGGCCTTCTCAATGTTTGCCTCTTCCTATCGCATTCAAAGAGCTATTCCCAGTGGTAGTGGCCGCCCACATCTGGGGCTCCCAGTGGACTGCAAAGCGCATTTTGTTCCAATTGGACAATGAAGCTGTAGTGTATGCCCTGCGCTCCGGTACCTCCCGTTCCCCTTGTGTGATGCACCTATTACGTAGTTTAATTTTGGCTTCCGCCAAATTTTCCTTTATTGTGTCAGCCACACACATTCCAGGTGTTACAAACTCGGTTGCTGATGCCCTCTCTCGTTCTCAGATGCGCAGATTCCGTCAGTTGGCTCCTGCCGCAGATCATTCCCCAGTCTCCATTCCTCAACACCTTTTACTCTCGCTGACAAAGTGGTTCTAACATCGGAGATGTGCTCCCTCTTGCATGCAGGGCTTGCTGCTAACTCCCGGAAATCCTATTCATCAGGTCAAAGACTGTTTCTCTCCTTCTGCAAGCGCTCTAACCTGGTATCCGAAAGCCTACCTGCCTCAGAAGATTGCCTTGTCGCATTTGTTGCCTTCATGGCAGGCAACAATCTCTCTACATCCACCATTAAGGTGTACCTTAGTTCTGTGCGGTCCCTTCATATCGACTTGGGCTTTCCCAATCCATTACAGAACTGTTTACGTCTTCAACGGGTTGTTCGTGGTGCCCGCAGGCGTCAAGGTCGTTCCAAGGACACAAGGCTGCCAATTACTCCAGCTGTCTTGGCATCCTTACGCTCAGTTCTGGTTCCCAGTTCGCCAGGAGACGTCATGCTTTGGGCTGCTATTTGCCTTGCCTTCTTTGGTTTTCTTCGCTGCAGTGAATTTACCAGCCCCTCTTTAGAAGGCTTTGATCCCACTCTCCATCTTACAGTGGATGACTTGGTTGTAGACTCTCATGCGAAGTCTAACCTCCTGTTTGTTCGCATCAAGGCTTCAAAATCAGATCCTTTCCGCCAGGGATCTACTATTGTGGTGGGCCGCACATTTACCCAAGTATGCCCCGTGGACGCGTTGTTTGCCTATTTGGCTGTCAGGGGCCCAGCCCCGGGGCCCCTATTCATTCTACAGGACGGTTCTGCTTTGACCAAAGCAAAATTCAACAGCCTGCTCAGCAAAGCTCTCACAGATGCAAAGGTGATAGGCCACTTCTCATCTCACAGCCTCCGCATCGGAGCCGCCACAGCGGCTTCTCTTGCAGGTTTATCAGAATCTCTGATAAAAACATTGGGGCGGTGGACTAGCGATGCATATCAAACATATATTCGCATTGCTCCTCAGGACCTAGCCGCCGTTGCTCCTCAACTGTTGCAGCCTTGGCTAAAGATTTAACTCCAACAGGAGAAATTGCGGGTTGGGCTGGTTCAAGGTTGTTTGCTACTCTTGACCAGTAATGCTTAGCGTGTGAAGTAAGTGTCAAGTTGTTCAATTGTTGCCGTGCTGCTGTCAACAAAATTTTATGAGTGCTCAAGTATACTTTGTTTGGTTTGCTTCTCATCGCCTTGGAATCTCTATGCGTTCTTCTGTGGGTTCCTGGTAATATCGTCTGGAGGTAAGTTTTCAAGAGCTGCATGGCTACCGGGTTGCTCCGGTTATGCCTGCTAACTTCGGGGGACTTAGCTCTCAGTGTCACCCGCGGCCGTTTGGCCCGGGGGGTGCTGGCCAGGGTTCCCCTGGCCAGCTGCCTCGGGGCCTGACCTGAGACTAGCTTCGCCTTGGTTCAAGCTCCTCAAGTTGCTCCCAGTTGCTGGGAAATTTAAAATAGATCAAGCCAAAACCAGATGGCTCTGGACATTGCTTGCTTGCTTGCTTGCTCGCTTACCTCACCGGGCCTGTCCAGGCTTTGGCATTGCAAGATCCTGAGGTTAGTGTCAGAGTCGGTCAGTCCTCGCTCGGCTCGACCGCGGTCTCGTTGGGCTGGTTGGTTGCCTAGCAACCAAACTCTCGAGCACTGACCCAACTTACAGCCTGGGCACTGAACCTCCAAATACAAATCAACACTATAGGTTATCCATCTCAATAGCAGGAAAATTTAATCGAGACTAAATGCAATTTAGACATGGTTAAATACACCAGCGCTTGGTATTCCTGTGGCATTCTCCGCGGGGCCTGGGCCGGCGTCTCTTTCGGGACTTTGTTTACTGAAATTTGGCGGGTTCTCAGTTGCTCTTCGCATCGGTCGCAAGTGTTTGTCTCACGTTCGCTGTTGCCAAGATTATTAGCGTTCCTCGCGGGTAATTTCCTCTCCCTCCCTCCCCTTTTTTCTTTTCTCATGTCCACTTCGGTGTGACCCAGTGTACTGGGCTGGTTGGTTGCCTAGCAACCAAACTCTCGAGCACTGACCCAACTTACAGCCTGGGCACTGAACCTCCAAATACAAATCAACACTATAGGTTATCCATCTCAATAGCAGGAAAATTTAAATTATAAACAACTATGACAGTATACCTTTTTGACTTGTAAATGTTTTGACAGTACAACATTTCGCTTTACTAGCTAAGATTATCTATCTAGTCAGATTCAAAAGCTCAAATTTCATCTCAAAAGTCACTGAAGTCCAAATAAGGTGATGGAATTCCTGCATTTGCCATTAGATGCAGTTTTTGTTACATATTAAGTCTCAACTCTGTAATTTTGATTCACTAAGCAATAACTTCTTTATAGTGTGTATTGTAAATGAATACTTTTAACTTATTTATAGAAATAGGAGTATTTCACTGTCTGGCGATTGTAATGATACATGTACATTGTAACTCACTTACATGCATGTTTCTATTTATAATAAACTATACATGGAGTTTTAAAACAATAATTACTGTGTTATTTTTATGTTTAATGACAACTATGGTATACGATTTGGGTGTAAGGATCCTACAGGAAATAGCCCAGGATACTACAGGGAATATCCCAGGATCCTACAGGAACAGCCCAGGATCCTTTAGGAATAGCCCAGTATCCTACAGGAATAGCCCAGGATCCTATAGTATCCTATAGGAATAGCCCAGGATCCTACAGGAATAGCCCAGGATACTACAGAGAATAGCCCAAGATCCTACAGGAATAGCCCAGGATCCTACAGGAACAGCCCAGGATCCTATAGTATCCTATAGGAATAGCCCAGGATTCTACAGGAATAGCCCAGGATCCTACAGGAATAGCCCAGGATCCTATAGGAATAGCCCAGGATCCTTTAGTATCCTATAGGAATAGCCCAGGATCCTACAGGAATAGCCCAGGATCCTATAGGAATAGCCCAGTATCCTACAGGAATAGCCCAGGATCCTATAGGAATAGCCCAGGATCCTACAGGAACAGCCCAGGATCCTATAGGAATAGCCCAGGATCCTATAGTATCCTATAGGAATAGCCCAGGATCCTACAGGAATAGCCCAGGATCCTACAGGAATAGCCCAGGATCCTATAGGAATAGCCCAGGATCCTACAGGAAATAGCCCAGGATCCTACAGGAAATAGCCCAGGATCCTACAGGAAATAGCCCAGGATCCTACAGGAAATCATTCAGGATCCTGAGTAGGATCCTGAGTAGGATCCTGAGTAGGATCCTGAGTAGGATCCTGAGTAGGATCCTGAGTAGGATCCTGAGTAGGATCCTGAGTAGGATCCTGAGTAGGATCCTGAGTAGGATCCTGTAGGATCCTGTAGGATCCTACAGGATCCTGTGTCAGGATCCTACAGGATCCTACAGGATCCTACAGGATCCTAAACAAGATCCTAACTAGGATCCTATGCAGGATCCTGTCAGGATCCTACTCAGGATCCTGTCCAAGTTTTCCACCAGGGTTAAGTTCCTGTAAAAACTAGTGACAGTGCAAAAGTAGGTCTACTTGTCCAAGTAGAGCACTGCATAGTAATAAGGTTTGGTGTAAGGACATGTCCATTGTCACACTTGAGAAGTGCTAAATACCATATAGGTTTCACATAACTGGCACACTCTGTGAAGAAGCAGGAGAAATAACTTAATATCTCCTTTTCATAGTCTTTTCAATAGAGATCCTTACTTTGTCTGGGTAAAGTAGCTGGCTCAAATACCCAAAGTAGAAGGTGCATTTCTCCAGCTCTTATTGAAAACCCTGCATTACTTTGTTAATTTACAACTATACATGTACACTGCATTGAGGGTATATTACTTTTAATGTCTCAAAGTTGACAAGTTATTTACGGGTCAGTGGCGATCAAATTGTTTTTAAATGAATGTGGCATCATAATTGTAAAATTATATTCCGAACTAAAATCCTATTGACCAGCTGCCCAGACTAAGAACTTGCAGAAATACCACTAGAGGCATGTAGCTGAGCTTGAATTTTCCTGTTCAACATTTCAATGACAGCTAGAAGATAAAAGAGAAAACCAGATACCCAGTAAGCTTAGTACCAACTGTGAGCACGATGATGTATGTAACTAAACATGATTTCTTTTGATTGGGTTGAAAGGGGGAAACACCACAATCTGGATTAATAGACCCTTCCACATTTTTTTAAACTTTTGATATATATACGTATAACAGCAAAACCGTCAATATTGCTTAAAAGAGCACCTCAAAGTTAGTCAAAATCCCAAATTTGAGAGTTATATCTTGAATAGGAGCAAAGATACAGGCCCGCAAACTCTGGAAATTTTGGGAAATTTTACGGACATTTGTATGGAGATTTCGACTGGGGGGCACAAACTTGCCCCACAGTCAAAATTTCCATACAAACGTCTGTAAACTTTTCCGAGTTTGCGGGCCTAAAATGTATAACTTTGCTCCTATTCAATATATAACTCTCAAATTTGGGATTTTTGACTAACTTTGAGGTGCTCTTTTCAGCAGTATCGATGGTTTTGCTGTTATAAATACGTATTTATCAAAAGTTAAAAAAACGTGGAAGGATCTATTCAGGGAGTGACAAAAGTCATGTCCTATAGCAAAGGGCTAGTAAATTTTCATGTCGGGCTTGTAGTTTGACAACTTGCCTGATGCGCAAAGAGCACTAAGGTTTCTTAGTGAAATGAGGTATTCAGGCAAGCTTCATTTTTCTTCTTCTTCTAACCCTGTTATTTACAAATGGATGTTACTTTTTTGGTGCATGGGCAGATGATCTAGTATCATGCATGCACAAACAAATCAAAACTTACAGACTTACAAATCACAGACTTATCCATAAATTTTCATGTTACTGTAATACACTGCCAACAATGTGAAGTGCTATTATTTTTTAAGTGGGCAACATAAAGAGTCATACTAACATCCTTATAACAAAGAAATAATGGTTATTTTAAAGTGTGCACAGTATAACAGCCCTACCTTGTCTCATTTTATGCTTGTCTATCAAAATTGGCTGCAGTGTTTCAATCTGTTTTGTCACATAATCAACCTTTCTCTGAAAATAGGCTTCGCCATCTTTTAGACTCTGAAAATGAGATGATCAGTATAAGATAAAGACATTGTCTATGCATTTTTACACACACAAAAAAAAAAACAGTTTAATACAGAGATGATTGCTGACCTTATTAAAATAGTACTGCTTTTATCAGCTTAATTAAATAATAGCTGATACAAACCATGAAGTGCAATTAATGTAGCCTGCTGTTCGTGTTTTTTGCGCAGTTGATTTTGGGTTACCCTGTGCTGCTTGGTCGATCCCTCCTCCTCCTCCTCCTCCCCCTCCCTGGCATATGTAGAGCATTTGACAACTTATCAGTCCCCTGGGATGGGACACTTACCAACAAAAGGGAGTGTGGCATTTATCAAATACAGTCAAAGATAGCTAATTTTACATCTGTTTAATTCAATGTTTTTAAGAGTCTGAGATGTGCATTTGTTCCAAGGTCCCACTGTAATACATTTGCATAGCTGAGCTGATGGGCAGGCTACGAATTGACTGACACAATTACAGCAGCATATTGATAAACTTACCTTTTCTGCAAAATATCCAGTTCCAATATCAACTAGTACTGAGTCAATGTTTTCTAATGTGCCAGGTACATACATCTGTCATATGTTAAGGGTTAACAGATGAATCAGCTATAGTAAAATAATGGGTACAACTGTAGAATATACCCCCTCCCAGATGTGTTAACCATATCAAGATATATGTATTGGGCATATCACTCAGTTTAAATAAATTGGTTATATTTAATGTACTTAAAATCATGTGACCTACATGTATGTCATCATTACGACATCATCAGTAAGTGATTCATGGGAACCCAATACCATGCCTGTTAAAGTTTGAGCTGCCTGCCATTAGAAATGAGGGAGATGTGGGCATGTACTAAAACTCATGTGACTGATGATATCATCATTACGGCATCACCACCTGTCAAAGTTTGAGCCACCAGGCATTAGAAGTGAGGGAGATACAGGCATGTACTTAAAATCATGTGAATGATGACATCATCATTATGGGGATTTATGGGGATCCAATACCCTGTCTGTCAAAGTTTGAGCCATCTGCCATTAATGTTGAGCGAATAAGACACTGATGGAATTGACTGGTGCATTTAGTTACTTGTAAAAAGGATACAGAAGTACTAACTGGAACCAAGATTTGTTTTCCTGGAAAAAGATAAACAAAAATATCAGTTATGTCATGTCTTTTCTTCACGATTTAAAAAAAAGTAGTACGTTAGCTTAAAAAAAAAATCTCACTTTGGGTAGGGTGACAAGTGAAGTGCAGTCAACATACAACCCTGTACGGTCGGCGGGTGTAAATACAGGTCAGGTTACAGGTCAGGTCACTTCATGTTTACCTGTGAACCCTAGCTCTAGGTGAGTGAGAACCCGTTGTTTACCTGTGAACTCGTCCGATGGTTAGGGTTATGTTTGTCTTAGAATTTACAACCTGACCTGTGACCTGTACTTTACACCCACCGCTGACCGCTGTACAGTGTACCAGTGTGTTTTTGACGATATTTTTTACCGTTGCACGCTATAATAATTTACCAGTAGACAGTGGAAAAAGGAACTGGAAAAAGAAGCAAAACAACAAAAGCCGCAAGCCAACCTGTGTCTTGGCTGGTTAGTTTCTTGACATTCTCTTTGGAGTCGTTGAACTTCTGTTGAGCAACTTTCAACTGACCCATCGACTCGCTGAGCACTTTAACCTCCTATAAAATACAAACAACAGAACTGAATCAAACGAGTCAGGACACTCGAACGTAGTAATAGTAATTGTGTGAGAGATACTGAGCAGATACCTCCTCGAGTTGGCCTCTCAGTGCCTCTAAATGTTGAATGGAAAGCTGATTCATTTCTACTGTCTGCGCCATCTTGATTTGTTTTCAGTGGCCTCAACTCCAGTCTCCTTCCAGTCTACCGCAGGAATCCCAAAAATATAAGTCAAAAGTTTCAACCTCTGCTCACCTTTTTTGTCCTCTTTCGCACATTAATTTGGAATGTTTTGAGTCTTAAACTTCTTTTATGATGCTAAGTGCTGAAAAGGAGAAGGAAACACAAATCGGTAGGGATTGGGAACACAAATATGTGGGTTACCTGTGCTACAGCACAGGTAGCCCAAGCTTGGGATCTGTATAACATTAACAGCATTTGTATGGGATTTTTTTAGTTTTCCATGTACAACGTAAATCTTGAATAAAACTCGACAAAAACCTATACAGTGTCTTCTTGTGTTCCTTAACTATGTCTGTGCCATGTTACAGCGAATTTCAGCGGGGTTTTAAGGGAAAATTTCGCTGAAATTCGCTGTAACATGGCACAGACATAGTTAAGGAACACAAGAAGACACTGTATAGGTTTTTGTCGAGTTTTATTCAAGATTTACGTTGTACATGGAAAACTAAAAAAATCCCATACAAATGCTGTTAATGTTATACAGATCCCAAGCTTGGGCTACCTGTGGCTACAGCGGCCTCAATTTCATGCACGTGGAAGAAGCGCGGCGCACGGGGCTGCTTTAAAGTTTACTCCCGTTTCTTTTACCTTTTCCTCCTTGTTTTGAGCCGTATGTTAATGACAATATTTTTTTTGTCTGAAAGACAGCGTTCGTCAAACGGGAGCTACGTCTGACGAATGAAAGACATGAAAAGTCAAAGATTATGACATGGGCCATGGCCATGAGGTGGATGAACATGCATGTTGCTGTTTCAACTTTCAGTCTAGTCCATGGATGCCGGTGTCGTCCATACAAAATGTATGGGAAGAGCTAGAGGTAATAACAAACTATGAGTTCCACCGAGCAAGATTTATCAGGGACAAGGGGCAGGCTGAGAAAAAGACAAGCTGGTTCTGGCCAGCATTTAACGGTTCCCACCAAGAAACTCACTTTCACTAGATCAAAGGGCAAGGGTAAGACAGAACCTGAAATACACAATGACAACCATGAAGAATGTAAAGTTAGTGACAACAGTCTCAACAATCCTGCTAGTATCCATGGAACTCAACACCAAGAACCACTGAAGGTAAAGAGAAAATCTCGCACCGCACATGGAAATAGAAAGAAAAGAAACCCTGATATTTCAAGTGGCAGTGAGTCGGCAAGTACTGTAGATGTGGATTGCAAAGACAAATTGGGAAATGTTATTTCAACTAGTAACCAGTCGATTTCTCAAAAGGAAATTGATTCAATTTGTGCATTTAACCGTGCTCATACTAGCACACCTATAGCAAATGGAAATCAAAGTAGACATAGTGGTCTTTTGAACAGCATACAATGTAGGAAATCTTTGCATAACTTCAAAGGAGATGATACATACACCGATTTTTGGAATGATGACCAGGTTTTTGCAGAATTCGACTTGAGTGATGTAGTTAAGTCATGCGAAAGTCCAAAGACAAGAAACGCATGTGGCAATCAAAAGGATATAGACCATGTTACGATCACAAGTGGCCAAGAACATTTAGACAAGGACAACAATACTTCTGCAGGCCAGGAGAAACTAAATCCACACAGAAGCTCAGGAAGTGACAATTTGGTGACAGATATTATATCAGAAACAGTATCATGGGATGGGCAAGAGTTTGGAGGGCATTCAAGAATAAGTGAAACTACAGATAGGAAAAATTATGAAGGTGGAACTTTCTATGGGCTTCCCATGAAGGTCAAAGAGATGCTTTCAGTGCATCGTGGTATTGAAAAACTATATGGTAAGCAATGGGACTAGTTTCTGTAAAAAAACTATTATAGATGTTGGCCCGGGGGGGGGTGGGGGTACTCCTGTTTGTGACGTATTATGTATGTGCCGCCCGGGTGGGTCAGGGTTTTGAGCTCAGTTTGGGCAGGTAGGGTCAGGGTTTTGACCTGATTTGGGCAGATCAGGGTCAGGATTTGAGTATAATTTGGGTGCAGTCAGGGTCGTGGTTCAGTATTTTTTAGGCAGTTCATTTTTTTAGCTACTATGTCAAAAAAAGACATTCTGTTGCCGCATTTTGATCGCCTGCCCACATGCAAGCACTGAGGTTCCCATACATCGTGACGCCGCTAATTCGTACTTCAGTACTTATCTATGTACTTCATCTGCTGATTTGTTTACCCAATGCCACGTCCCGACTTGAAATGTTCCGTATTTTGCATGAAATCCCGGTATGCGGTATACCGGCCAGGATATATATCCGACCGTGTTTTGAAAACAATTTAAAGAAGGAGCAATCAGGGTTTTTTTTCCCAAAAAGGGGGCAATCAGGGTTTTGGACCTCGGATTGGGTCAAACAGGGTCAGGGTTTGAGCCTCTTGGCCTCACATACATACCCATTTTTCATGTAAGTACCCCCCGGGATGTTGGCAAGGTCTTGGCAAGATTTTTCATGAATCTTAAGATAAGATCTTGCCAAAATAATGACATGATCTTTACAAGATTTGTGTACATTTTTTAATGAATCTTAAGATAAGATCTTGCCAAGATCATGACATTATCTTGGCGAGGTCTTGCCATGATCTCGGCAAGAATGTTCATGAATCTTAAGATAAGATATTGGCAACATCATGCCATGTCATCTGGTTTGAATGTATGACCACAGTAATAGCTTTACAATAGAAAGTGGGTACCAAGCTCCACAGTGTTTTTTTCCTCATGAAAACAAATATTCACGAGAACAAAATTCATTCTACAACTTACAATCAAACGTTATGGCAAATAATGGAGTTTACAAAACATAATGGCTATGTTGCAGGTAGAGTACAGAACTGACGCGAACAAGTGTCCCACAAAAACTATTGCAAAACTGCAG
This sequence comes from Actinernus sp. WN-2022, assembly GCA_030867875.1. Classification (NCBI taxonomy): domain Eukaryota; kingdom Metazoa; phylum Cnidaria; class Anthozoa; order Actiniaria; family Actinernidae; genus Actinernus; species Actinernus sp. WN-2022. The sequence continues at coordinate 171,187,142 of JAOWCC010000577.1, read as the reverse complement.
CCTAGAATGAACACTGGGAGATGATATACATGTACAGTCCCGCTCAAAAAGTTTGCAACCGTCAGCGCCACCAGTGCCGCTAATTTTTTAGCGGCTGGGCGTTAGTGGTTTGGTGGCACTAACGGTAAAAACTGGTGGCTAGCCGTCGACGCCACTAGACGTTTGGTGGCTAGCCGTCGACGCCACTAGACGTTTGGTGGCTAGCCGTCGACGCCACTAGACGTTTGGTGGCTAGCCGTCAACGGCTCAAGACATTTGGCGGCTAGCCGTTAGTCAGTGCACGATTGAAAAAGTTTTCACTGCACTGTACTGTGGTGTGAGTGAATGTAAACAAACTGAATTCGAAAATTAGCATATTAACAATAATTGTAGTCGCATCGTGTCTGACAGAATCGAAGACATTTTTTTGGGAACTTGACAGATTTTCCCTGGAATAACTAAAGAAAATCGCTTCAAAACCGTTCTGTAAAACTCGAACAGCGAACAGCTTCCTGTTTCATTCTTCACGTGTTGCTTTAAAACCGCTTTGCTGCACAGCCATTGTCTGGTTTTTGACACAACAACACTGGAGTGTCACGCCGTGAACTTCGCGGGAAGTGTGACTGTAGTTTAATTCACCACACAACTACATGGACTCAACCTTTATGGAAAATGAAAAAGATGTCCAATAAAATATTCTGGAGTTCTTTTATTAATGTGGATGCGTTTTTCAAAGGTCTCAAGAATTCTACGACACGGCTGGAAGCGTGACATTTTCCACGAACTGATTTGAATAATCATCGTATTTATAGGTCGTCAGTGTTTGGCTTTAAAATCGCCTGGATCGCACCAGACATTTTCTACCTTCAGAATAAAATGTTTCGTAAGTTTTTATTTCATTTTCGTTTCGTGTCTGAACAGTTTCACCTGATGCGGGAAATGCTTTGAGTCGATCTCTGCCTAAGTGAGAAGTTTTGGCTGTTTTCCAATTTGTTGTCAGATGAATGTTAATTGCCGTGAGATCACACTTTATCAAATCTTCTGGAGTTTTTCGGCAACCTGTAATGGACGGTAAAGTTAGTTGAAGTTCAGTGAACTTCTACATTCAGTGGGCCGTGCGCTGTGACTCGTGGGAGTCGATGAATCGAACTTATACGGCTGACTAGTAGACGTAAAACGTTTCAAAATTAACTACTCAAAACTCGGCTGCTGACACTAGATGGTAAATTTATTTTAGTTGAATACTTTTTCCTTCAGTACTGCCACGTAAACCGATGAACTGACTAATAAAACAAAGGTTTCAAAATAAATTTCTCAAAACTCGGCCTTGACGAACATTTCAAAATAATTAACTTCTCAAAATGCAAAATACTTCAAGTCAGCGCATAAAAGGCTTCAAAATAAACTTCTTGGAACGTCGGCGGCTCAACGATTTAGTGGCTTATTAAGCCGTTGGTGGCTCAGAGGTTTTGGTGGCTAGCCGTCGACGGCGCTAGACGTTTGGTGGCTAGCCGTCGACGGCGCTAGACGTTTGGTGGCTAGCCGTAGACGGTTCAAGCCGTCTAGTGGTTTGGTGGCACTAACGGTAAAAGTTGGTGGCACTAGCGCCGCTAAAAGCCGTTAGCGCCGTTTGGCGTTTAGTGGTGGTTGCAAAGTTTTTGAGCGGGACTGTACATGTACTTCAAAATGTAGGCAGTGGATAAAGTTTTTTTTCATATCCTCTTATTTACTACAATAACTTATTTTATCAAATAAAGTAGCTGACTTACATTATTTTGTAACTTGATGAAATAGCTGGCTAGTTCCTTCCTCGGCTATTGGCTGTATTGAAAGTTAGGGCTGAATTGGACATTCAATTAATTTGAATTGAGATAATCTCAGTATTTAAATTTTATTTTATTTTATTTAAATAAAATAAAATCCTTTTACATTTTACATGTTTTTCTAGAATGGCAAGAAACCTGCCTACAATTGCCTGCAATAAAGAAGAGAACAAATCTGATTTACTCTTTACCTACAAGTGGAGGAAAAACTCTTGTGGCAGAAATATTGATGATGAGGGAACTGCTAATAAATAGCAAAGATGTCATGCTGGTTGTACCATTTGTATCTATTGTTCAAGAGAAGGTGTGTTCAGGGTTGTAGCCAGAGGGTCACATGCATGTACATCAAGGGGAGTGGACAGGGGAGATAATGGAACTGCCCCCCTCCCCCCGCTCCCTTCACTCATATCAAGTCCCAATCAAATTAAGCCACTGGCCCACTACCAGGGGATATATGTATGAACCTTCCATGAATATATTTCATATATATTTCATATACAATTTCATACATTTATTGTATGAACGTATGTACATGTATGAAACATGTGAAACGTGGAGCTACTTTCATACACTTTTTTCATACCCACTTCATGTATGAAATCATGTATGAAATCATGAAAAGTGTATGAAGCATAATTATATGAAATTTATCAATTCAGCTCGCGCATGGTTGTCAATAACTGGGTTACAATATAATCATGCTTACCCCAGAGTCTCAAACATTTTTTTCCCATTTGTTTTCTGATTTTGCCTAAGCTTACCCCCAAATATTTTTTCCAGGTGAGAACCCTGGCACAGTTTGCAGTTGACTTTGATTTCGTTGTGGAGGAGTATGCAGCCAGTAAAGGGAAATATCCTCCGAGGAAGAGAAAAAAGAAGAGAGCACTCTATGTTGCAACGATAGAAAAGGTGCATAGCCAACTTACACTGTAGGTTGATGAACTAGCCTTCACCGGCTGCCAACCATTATCAAAAGGGCTGCCTATATAAAAATAATATCCACCTTGACATTTCAGAGTTACCGTTAGACTTTCTCAATGTCCTTTACAATTATTTCATACTGATTGCTTGCTTGTTGGAAGGACTTTCCCCACTTGGATTTTTGATCAGTGACGTAGCAGCAGCTTAATCAATAGATAGCATGGATTAGGATGGAATGTTGTGAAGTACATGTATGAAATCTTACATGATTTAGCTTTGGAGATGCCACATGAAAATGAAAACTGTCATCTAACCACATGTCAATCAATTTTTGCACCAGAATATTTAATTAGATTCAAAACCTCACAAGTGAAACAAGTCAGCCTCTTGCGACAAAATCACTCTAAGATAAAGATGGAAGTAAAGAAAACATGAAGAGGTTGACTAACATTACCATCTACTTAAAATAGTATCTTAACACTGTACAACATGTATATTCATTTTTCAGGCCAATGCTCTTGTTAACAGTTTAATAGAAGAACAAAGGATGGCTAGTCTTGGCCTAGTGGTTGTGGATGAGGTGCATAAACAGCTTTCAAATCCTTTGTTTATTACCCTCAGATATTAAGGCTTATTAGGCCTCTAGCAGATCTTGCTAATGATCTGGGCATTCTTCACACTCGCATTATTGTCTGCACTCAATGCTCAACTCACATGTTGATTGTTACGTTGGATGAGAATCAACAAACTCAACTCACATATAACACTGCATCTGGGAGTCGAACCCAGGTCACAGTGGTGAGAGTCGAGCACATACATGCTGTGCCACCCAGCTATTGTAAAGATAATGATATGTTGTATATTCTCCTCTGATTATGAGTTAATTTATCAGCAGTGAGAAATCAAGAAATTATTATTTCAATAGCACTGCGCACAGTTTCTAAAAATAGATTGTCTGGCACGAGACCCCCTGCAAGGGTCAGACAAGCAAACGCTGCTGTTACAGTATTTCAGTGTTTGGACATAATTCGTAGTTTTTTGGATCAAAAAAAGAAATACCTTAAATAAGATTCCCAGTCATATCAGTAATGGTGACTACCAAGCACTGTTGCTGGGGGAGATGTGAAGAGTGACTCTAGATGTGTATTAAAAACTTTCATAAATCACTTGGAGATATCCTCTCAGAGATGGGAGCATCGATTGGTACACCGCTAGCAGAGTTTCTCATCTTTTCTCAGTGCTTTTCCATTCCAAAACTCAGTGAGAAATGTCAGCGTTGGATAAATGTTTGTACAGGAGACCTCAAAAGCACAGAATAATAATGAGACAGGTGCAATGAAATGCAAGCGGGAGTTTATCTGAACTACACTACCTGCCAGTAAACATAGCGAGAAGGAATTACAGTTCAACCATAGTTTACTTGAATTTATGATTTGATTTGAAATGATTTTTTGAAGCGAACTGACTCATGTACATCTACAATGCTTTCATTTATTTTACGAACACAAATGAAGTTTTAAAATTTCTTTCGGAGATGTCGCGCAGAATGGCGGACTTTGGCGGTAGCTTGCACGTAATTTGAAAACTCAACAAATACAAAACATAATATAATAGCTTGAAAGAGCACACCAAAATATAAAGCAAGATTGCTGAATTTTAGGGTAATCTTTTTTTCTTACAAAGCTATAAATTTGCAAACAAAAATATTACAGAGAAATGTATGATGGTGGGCACATTTGTCTGTAAAATTTGTTGAACCATAAATTATTAGCTTGTACCTTTGTATGTACAGTTTATATCTAAAATATGTTCAAAACCTTGCACAGTTGGTAATTTCCAGCCATTACATTGGCTTTGGTCTCTGATGAGTTTTAAAGAATTTCAAAACTAATAAATTACCTGCATGCTGGCTACAATATCCTCCATTCGCCGATGAATCTCTTACGGAAATTAAACCTGACTTCAACGTGTTGGTGAAGTCTTACAACGATATTCAATGGGAAAAGATAGCTTCCCAGTACAACTACATCCCTCAAATGTTGATCAGTTAATCTCTTACCTGGTATCTAAAGTTTGCAGGCAGTGAATATTTCAGAAATTCGATTTTACGGAAATTATTTGGCATCGGATTCCCATACAAACACTGTATTTCGCACCATCTTTGCACCCCCAGACGTGAAACTCGCTTCATAAGATTGCTATTTGTCGCTTTCTTTCAATCCTCTGTATTTTAGCCAACATTTAAGCTGTTCGACAGTACAATCATCAGGTTCCTTTTTTGGAATATAATGCAGGAAAGCCGTCATTTTTGGTAGAATAGTCAGACGACAAACTGAAGTGCTGGTCAATTCTTGTAAGTTCTAACGCAAAAAGTTGTTCGTTTGTCTGAGTCTTGGCGGGGGGTCTACATTTTGTGACGTCATCTGTGCGCAACGCTATTGACCAGATAAAACACTTATTATATGCCTTTAATAAAACACTGACATCGGCCAATATATGTACAGTAATGATTATTATCCACTAGCTGCACATGTTAGGGGAAGGAGGAGGACGAGGTGCTACACTGGAGATGTGCCTCACAAAACTACTATTCTCTGCAAGTAAGGAACCTTTTGATATTTTTTTAGCAGAAATAAGACAATACACTAAATCCCTGCATATAGGCCACACTTTTTGGGAGAATAGACCCATTCGAAAAATGGCGTCCAATTTAATTAACTATTGTTTAGTACTGACTAGCCTCGCTTACACGTTCAAAAGCTTTTGTGTGTACTGACTAGCCTCGTGTTCACGTTACCAGGACAATAGCTTTTTAAATTGGACACCATTTTTCGAATGGGTCTATAGAGCGGTCGATTTTACACGTTTAAAGGACACTTAGCTGAAGGTACAAAGGATTTATTTCACTGAAATCATGTAAACATGAGGACTGAAAAACAACATGGTGGCCATCTTGCCCAGACTAAAATATTTATTATATAAACTGAGCCCGGTCATCTTCCAAAATGGCGGGAAATAGTAATATCAGAACAAATAGCCAAAGTTGGAGATGTGGCTTATACGCAGGTACAAAGAAGAAAACACTCGCCCCAGGCCCTCCTTGAAAATCAAAGATGAAAAAAAAAGTAAGTAAGTAACTTTATTTAAGTGTCAAATGTATTAGCTTTGCAACTAATTGGGGACACTAGTCCTACGATTTTACGTCCTTATCCGAGAAGATGTGAAGGTCTAACCATTTGCAGTTGTTTCATGCACAAAGGCAGCACCTTCTACTCAGTTATTTTAAGACCCTGAGTGTTGGTCCGGCCGGGGCTTGAACCCGCGACCTCCCGCTCAACAGACCGGAGCTTGACCACTGAGCTAACCGGGAGGCGGTTGAAAACCTTGAAATCTCTTGCATAAAGAAATGAGATTCCTTAAATTATGTTGTTGGAAAAAAAACAGGTAATTGAAATACACAAGAAATGATAAGGAAGGTTGTAACTATTGTACATGTATTCAAAGTTGCGATACCAGTTGGTACATGTATGACTTGGAATGACAACAATCTCTTCTCTGATTTCACATTCAGATTTCTTTATTAAATATTATTTAATACAAAATATGACATGTATTTGTTTTATACAATAATTAGCAAAGTTCCCAACAAAATAGCATGTGCGTGACCTTTTGACATCATCTGTGCATCTGTATTCTAAAAAGGTCATGGCTGTCAACCAATCAGAGCATGTGTTTCACCTTGTTTATTATATAATGTTCTCAAACTCATTAATCATTCATCAGGTGAACACAATAGAAATCATGACCATAACGAGTATTTAGAAATCGTTTCCAAATACAGCTCGCATTTCAAGACTTTTTAGATCACTGATTTTTAAATATCATTAAAGTGGAGTTTGAGAAGCCATATAAAAGCGTGTTTTAGAAGTGATTTTCAAAGTACATTGGAAGGGGTTGAAAAACCTTGGTTTTCAACCCTGTCTCACTATATTTAGAAATCGCTTCAGAAACAGCTCATTGTGTTTTACATAAAATTATTACTTATACACTACATGAAGCTATTGTGCACCTGGTGGTGCCAATCGTACAGGATTGAAAATACTTGATGCATATACATTGTATCCATTTTGTAAAGATCATAATAATTATATTTACTGTACATTCATACAATGCATCTTAAAAGTAGCATACTAGATATATTGCCTTTGTTGCAGGCCATGTGCAATTGATTGGAATGAGTGCAACACTGAGCAACATTGCTGACTTGCAACAGTTTCTTTTGGCAGAAGTTTACTCGAATGATTTTAGACCTGTAAGTACCAATTTTTGTTACAAGAGCGGTTTTCGATTGAGTGTCATAAAACCAAAACCAAAGTTATTACAGAGCCAACCAAGGGAGCAAGTAAAAATGCAATGAGTCAATCACGAACCAAAGTAATTCATGATTAGTTTTACTTGAAAAGTAAATGCAAGCGTGGATAACTCTTGCTAAAAACGAAAATTGATTGTGTGATGGACTAAAACAATGTTTGGCTTTAGTTTAGAACTTGATTGGTTGATAATCATAAAACATTTCTCACCGTGAGCCAGTAGAAAAGCTAAGTAAATGCAAAACCAAAGCAATCACTTGTTACTTTCAACACTCAATCAGAAACTGCATTATTCTTCATGGCGCCTTTCTATCACAACAACATTGATATATACTAGAGAATATACACAGTATGTGAGTTGTTTGTAAAGAAACAGTTATTTTAGACAAAATGCTAAATATTTATTCAAATTATTGCAAAGTCGAATGAGTTGGATGATGTAAGATCAAGAATCGACCCAGGCTTTTTCTTACGCGGTCGTGGGTCAGGAAAGGTCAAATTTTCAGCATTTCAAACAAGTCTTAGAACTAATAGAGTATTATCTGTAAGCCAAAAATTTCTTCGCAGAAGTACTCAAAACCTTTCAAAGATTCATATGTATAAAAATTGCAAAAGGGGTTAGGTGCACTTTAATTAGCACACATCAAGAGACAGGACTTGGAATGATAACAAAATAAATGAATAACTCAGTTTGACAGTCAAGGTTGACATGCTGACTATGGGTACTGGGGGTTCTTTAGGTTGAATTACACGAGTATGTCAAAATCGAGACTGCAGTCTATGAAGTGCCAAGTGGTACAGCCAGTTATGACCCAGATGTTGTCTACCAGCAAGTAAGACATGTCAGACACAAACAGGTAAACATTTTAAAATGCATGTCATATCCTTACCTGTAAACCACACCTTGTTTGACCTTTGTTTTGAAAGTAATAAAATGTGCCCCTAAGTTAAGGATGCAGCTTACACAAGAGTGTTTGTGGTGCAGTGGGTTAGTGCATGGCACATTGAGCATGTGGTCCCGAGTTTGATTTCTTCCGTGCACCTAAACCCACCGTACCGACTCTTCTCCGATTCGAGTAGCTTGTATAGCTGTGAATCCCTTAATTGAGAGCTCTGTCAGAGAAGGGGGCAAAGCTGCGCACCACCGGCCCCCCGTAGCCAGACTGAAAGGGCCGCCAACGTTAAAAATAGAACTTTACTTAAAACATGATTAAACTATATAATGAAGAGATACCTAAGTTAATTAATGCATGTACATGTATTATATTACATCCTAACTTACAGTATGTTTTTTATGCTTCAAGAAAGCATGAGCAATGGTTTTGACATCAAAGTGCCAATGAAATGAAAAAAAATAGTCCCGTTTTTACTTTATTTTATTAAATTCTAGGTTTCTCTTAGTCATTTTGTGCAAATAAAAATCAATATGGAGAGCGTGTACTCATTTATATTCGTCCCCATAAATACTACAAAATAAGTGCGTTTTTGGCCAGTTTTCAATTTATATAATTATGTAATACTTTGAGAAACCTTGAAGATGGCCATATTTTATTTATAGAATCCTTGCAGTTCGGCTTTGTGAATATAAATGTGCAAACCTAGTGACGTCACGCATGTGATTAGCATATCTTTAACGGCGTAAAAATTGTCACCAGATTTGGGCAATTCCGCCTGACTTCGATCCGAAATAAAATTATGTTCGTGCTCTCCAAATTGATTTTTAATTGCACAAAATGGTTAAGGGAAGTCTATAATTTAATATAATAAAATAAAAACGGGATCGATTTTTTTCATTTCATAGGCACTTTAAAGGTTTTGCTAATTATTCATATGAATTTGAACACTTGAATCAAAAATATAATCTGATCTTAAAACATGCAAGTGTGATGGAACTATGAAGTGTTTCCCCTTCAGACTGCAAGCCTGGTTTGGCCAGCACAGAAGTTAGCCTGTACATTTTGTACCATTCATTGAAATCATTGATGGTTTATTGTTGATTCAGACTAAAGATCAGAGACAAATAAAGGACCCTGACCACTTGGTTCCCTTAATAATGGAGGTGGTACCTCATCATTCCTGCCTTGTCTTTTGTGCTACTAAACGTAACTGTGAAAATGTTGCCAAGATAGTGGTGGAGTTCATGCCAAGGTATGGCGATAACTAGACCACGGCAAAACGTTGTGCTCCGCTGGCTCGGGGTCCAAAATTAACTTTTTCACGTTAGCGCCAAAAGACCAATTGTGATTGCCACATTTCAAGCGACATGCGACAAAGAACATTTGCTGGCATGATTTATTGGCTAAATTACTTAGAACATCGTGTGACTTCGGGACATTGTGAAGACTTTAGGTAAGTCGCTCGCTGAGGCTCTGGTTTCAAATACAAGTTTCCGAGATCTTAAACTGTTTTATTAAATAACTCTATAACCTAGTAAACTCACAGTGAATTACGTGTTAGGCTCAGCTTTTAAGTAGTTTTCTTGTTTTGCGCCTAACATTTCATTTAAATACGTGTATGTGCTCAAAATTAGAAACAGCCGGGTCATTGCCTCTGTTTTCTTTTAGTTTCGGCGGGAAACTGGGAAGACGTGCGCGTGACCGGCTCATAAAAGCGCATGCGCATGACGTTTTGCCGCGGTGTGGGCGAGAACTAGATACTCTTTGATTTAAGTGTTGTGTAAAATTCATTTTAAAATGCCAATAGGTTTGGGTACCCAAATGATTGAAGGATTCCATGTAAGAACAGTATAAGTGACTTATTATTCATTTCAAGCAATAGTCAAGTTTCGTATTCGAAAACTACCGCTGCATGTGATGATGACAGACTAGTTTGCGCTGTGTTAGCCTATCTTGGTGTTAAACATTCATAAATGCCAGTGCAGAGATGAGCTACGTGTATTCACAGCTTTGTGTATGTATTGTTGTAGTTGCAACTTCTACGCCTTCTCGCTGGCATTTTTGAATATTTAGCTTCAGAATTAGACTAACACTGCGCAGATGAGTCTGTCGTCATCACTAACGGCGGCAAATTGTGAATACCAAACAGGACTACTTGTCAGCAAGGTTAGTAGAAAAAAAAGGAAAATGGTGAATGACAGGAAATAAACAAGGAAATCAAATTCACAAATAGGGATTGTTTTCATCATAGTGCATCTTGATTATCAGGGAACTGCGCGAAGTCAAATCAGCCGAGAGGTTGAGTCTTCTTAAAGCCCTGTACACCCAGGCTAATGGACTGTGCCCTGTCCTCAAGATCACCATACCCTATGGCATAGCTTATCATCATAGTGGATTGACAATGGATGAGAGGAAGTTGATAGAAGATGCCTATAGCCAAGGAGTGCTGTGTGTCTTAACCTGCACCTCTACCCTTGCCGCTGGTGTCAATCTCCCAGCTAAAAGGTGAAAACACAGTTTACGTTTGTTGGGGGTTAGTGATGGAGAAACCCAGACGAAAAAAGGAAGACTAGACGAGTGGTGAAGAGTGCCAAAATTTTTAGGGGCAGGTTAAAAGGAAGGTAGAAACTTTGTTGGCTCTGATTATCAAAAGATACCGAGCAGTAGGTTAAAAACTAATTTGAATCTTCTTATCTTTGTATCAGTTTAATTTACCTTTGCAAACCTGTAGGGGATAACAGTAGTCAAGAATCCGTTCTTAATGCTTTGACTACACCCTTTACTGAACGAATTATAATCAGCCGTAGTTAGTATAAGGAGATGGTCGATCCGGCTAGAATAACGCAAACCTTTAACTTTAACAGAGGTGGAGAAACCATTCTGCAGTTAATTGTGTTAACTTTAACGTTTTGACGTGTTGTCACTGGAAAATCTGGACCTCTTCCATGATGGGTTGGGAAAATGTTGGAAATAAGTTGGTAGTCGGAATTTCCAAGGTTTGGCACACTTCCCGGCAACGTGGAATGATGACTGTCTTTTGATGTCTGTCTTTTGTATATCGAACTGCAATCTCCTTCGTCATCCCTCCAACTCCAATCTGATCTTGACAAACTGTCCTCTTGGTCCACGAAATGGCAATTGCGTTTCAACCCTGCTAAGTGCTACATCATGCACGTCTCTCGCAAGCGCAGCCCCTGTATTACCCCATATTTCCTGTATAATAGACCTCTGACTTTCACAAAAACTCACCCTTACCTCGGTGTTGAAATTTCTGATGATCTCCGCTGGAACTCTCACTGTACAAAAATTGCGAAGAAAGCCAATAGCACCTTGGGATTTCTTAGACGAAACTTGTATCATTGCCCACCAGCTGTCAAAGAAACTGCCTATCTTAGTTTAGTTAAACCAACTGTTGAATTATTACTGCTGTTCTGTATGGGACCCTTACACTTTGTCAAATATCAATAAGCTTGAAATGATTCAAAGGCGTGCTGCCAGATTTGTGAAAAATGACTATTCCAGATACTCTAGTGTTACTAACATGTTAGAGAACCTTAAATGGCCTACGCTCCAATCTAGAAGGCAATATAGTAGACTAAGTCTCTTTTATAAAATTCTAAACCATCACTGCGCTATCCCCATCGAGGATTATCTTACTTCGTCTTCTACTATTACTAGACGCAAGCATAATTTAAAGTTCAACCTTTTTTCTCCTAAAACTGATTGCTTTAAGTACTCTTACTTTCCTAGAACTGTCCCAGAATGGAATGACTTACCAAGTAATGTCGTACTAGCGCCTTCCATTAGCTCCTTTAATGAGCAGCTTTATTGCCACTTAATGGCCTAAACAGGTTTCGGCAACTAATTATCTAGTTTATTTAAATTTGTTTATTCGTCTAGTTTACACCTCCTTATTTATTGAGTATTTATTTATTTATTTATTCATTATTTAACCTTCTTTACTTATTTATTTATCATTTATGTAATTATTTCCTTTTTGTTAGTACCGCCTCGGTTTTAAATGCGCATAGCTGTACCGAGTAATAAATAGAAATAGAACGTATGGAAATGTCATTTCCACGGGTTGGAAATACAGATGGGAATATGTTGGAAATTTGTTGGAAATTCTAATTGGAAGAAATATTATCAGTTGTAGTTAGTATAAAAATATGGGAGATCTGGCTAGAAAAACCAGCATTTATTCTTTGCAAATTTAAGTTACACAGTGGTGGAGAATTCATTCTTCAATTATGTTAATCTAAATGTTTTGACTAGGTTATTCGTAAGTGCACCCTACATTGGAAAAAGTTTGCTCAGTCCGCATAGTTAATATGAGGAGATGGTGGATCCGGCTAGAATAACCAACATTATCCTTGTTTAACAGTGGCGGAGAAACCTTCAATTATGTTAATCTTATTGTTTTGACTAGGGTTATTCTATGTGTACCCTACATTGGAAATAGACTGCTCAGTCGTAGTTAATTATGAGATGGTGGATCCACAATTATGTTAATTTTGACTAGGGTTATTCTACGTGCACCCTACATTGGAAGAAGTATTCTCAGTCGTAGTCAGTACAAGCAGATGGTGGGTCGGGCTGGAAGAGCTGGCATTGATTCTTCAGGAGAGAGTATCCTCATTCTCAAAAACACAGATAAAACTAAGGTATATTGTTCATTTCAGGTTTTTTTATGTGTGTGGATAGTATCTAAAATGAGTTCATTCAGGTTATTGCCAAGTCTCAACAGTGTACCCAAACCCAGAAATCTAACCTCATGTCTTCCTGGTTATGTCTGCTTATGAAGAGCACAAACCCTCCTTAATGTAGAAAGACAGTTTTTATCGTCAAAATTACAAAGGTTAAGTAAAGTCACTTTATTTATAGAGGGTAACACGATTAACGCTAACATGTAGCCCAGTAATCTTCCACATGGCCCTCTGTTCTACAATTTTACGTCCTTGTCCGAGAAGACGTGAAGGTCTAACCGTTTACTGTTGGATTATTTAAAGGCAGCACCTTCTACTCAGTTATTTTAAGACCCTGAGTGTTGGTCCGGCCGGGGTTTGAACCCGCGACCTCCCGAACAACAGACCGGAGCTTAACCACTGAGCTAACCGGGATGCAAAAGGACTTCACAGAGATCCTTGTAGCTTGTAGCTTATTGTGTCGCGATTAGAAAATTAGTATTATTTTCACTTTCTGTACAACATACTATAATATTTATCCTATTCTATTTATAAACTAAGGGTGGGTTCTTTTGGGACATATTTCGAAATCAGAATACTTCGAAATCTTGCAGATATTCGTCTCTTGAAATGTAGAAAGCAGTCGCCACTTTTAGTACATCATTTTGGGAAAATTGTTTTATTTTTATAATATAAGCAACATTTTTGGAGTAGCCGGATTCATTGTATGTCCCAAAGAACGTGCCGTAAGACCGATGTGTACTATGTTTGGTGTACAGGTTGGCCACTTGTTCAGTGGACCTTATGATAGTTGCCACAGCAGCCTGTTGTACCAGGATTCTAAGGGAATACGAACCTTGATCCTCACCTTGCTCGGCTTGAAGGTAGGATCTAATGATCTACATGTACTACTGTATTCCTTGAGTCGTGGCTGATGAAGATAGATACTTTGAACATCGAAAGGTTTACACCAGACTTCATTCAATCAAAGCTGCACTTAACTGGGTTCTGCACGTATGCGTATTGTCATCCAATTCCAGCAGCTCTTGTACAAAAGCCAATCAACAGTTGCTTTGATTAATGTGGAAGCCTACCGCAAAACTCACGAGGAATACAAATAGTTTCCTTGTTGCGATGCAAGAAAAATAGTTGTAAATGTTTATTTTTTTATTGAAGCGCTGTTGCAATTTTTTTCTATGCACAAACTGGATGGACGATGAAGAATAATCCACTCTTGTCAGAGATTGGAATCTGTTGTTTGCTGCCAGTCAAGCATTGCTCGTGCTCATGTAGATTTTCCTACGTTAAAGGGGAATTGTCTATCGAATTGAACCTTCAAGTTTCTTCAAAACAAAACTACAAAAATAATACCCTGAGATAGAAGAGAAATACCATGTGAATGTCCTGATATGCTTGTCAAACTTTTTTGATAGAGGATGAAAAAGATTAAATTGGAATACAATAGCTTACTCTAGAAACTTGATTACTGTAAAGTATACTCTGCTAATCTAAGTAGTTATTTGTACCTGTAAAGTATACTCTGCTAATCTAAGTAGTTATTTGTACCTGTAAAGTATACTCTGCTAATCTAAGTAGTTATTTGTACCTGTAAAGCATACTCTGCTAATCTGAGTAGTTATTTGTACCTGTAAAGCATACTCTGCTAATCTGAGTAGTTATTTGTACCTGTAAAGTATACTCTGCTAATCTAAGTAGTTATTTGTACCTGTAAAGCATACTCTGCTAATCTGAGTAGTTATTTGTACCTGTAAAGCATACTCTGCTAATCTGAGTAGTTATTTGTACCTGTAAAGCATACTCTGCTAATCTTAGTAGTTATTTGTACCTGTAAAGTATACTCTGCTAATCTAAGTAGTTATTTGTACCTGTAAAGTATACTCTGCTAATCTGAGTAGTTATTTGTACCTGTAAAGTATACTCTGCTAATCTGAGTAGTTATTTGTACCTGTAAAGTATACTCTGCTAATCTAAGTAGTTATTTGTACCTGTAAAGTATACTCTGCTAATCTGAGTAGTTATTTGTACCTGTAAAGTATACTCTGCTAATCTAAGTAGTTATTTGTACCTGTAAAGTATACTCTGCTAATCTAAGTAGTTATTTGTACCTGTAAAGTATACTCTGCTAATCTGAGTAGTTATTTGTACCTGTAAAGTATACTCTGCTAATCTGAGTAGTTATTTGTACCTGTAAAGCATACTCTGCTAATCTGAGTAGTTATTTGTACCTGTAAAGTATACTCTGCTAATCTAAGTAGTTATTTTTGTCTTTCGTCATGAGAAAGTTTATCATCTCGGGGTTGACAGTGCCCTTTATTTATTATTTATTTTACTTCAAGATTCGCCAAAAACGTATGATTTACCTTAGTTATTACTCTTATTAATTATTACCCTTTAATCTACCCGTCACTGAAGTTCTTGGTATTTCTAGCTGTGTACAAGCCAGACTGAGTTAGCTTCACTAATGGCGAGAACCCTCATGGCTGGTATTACTCTTATTAATTATTACCCTTTAATCTACCCGTCACTGAAGTTATTGGTATTTCTAGCTGTGTACAAGCCAGACTGAGTTAGCTTCACTGATGGCAAGAACCCTCATGGCTGTGCAGGCCGACAGTCAGTTCGATGCACAACAACGCACCGCTGACGCCCTGCAGACTCTGGTCTCACTTGGTCACATTAAAGAGGTCCGCGGTGAGCACGTGGACTTAAGAATCGAGGTGACAAAGCTGGGTTACGCTACTTACAAAGGTACAATTCAAGTCAGAAGAGTTCGAGAGGATTTCGTATGAGGGGGCAGGTTACGGCAACGACTTCCGCACGGTTACTGTACGGCATGACATTGAAATGGTTTCCCTATTTTTTTTTGTCCTTCTGACCCAATCAAATTACAGAGTTACGGTACTGCACGGTTACAGTATGGTTATGATACAGCTACAGTTTTGCTGTATTTCTAATGACCCCATAATGCCATTCATCCGGTAGCCATACTGAAGTCAGTATTGGTATAATCACATGAGTATGATTTTTTTTTGCTTTCTCTTTCAATTCTTTTACAATCTCAAAACTCGTGGAGGAAACTGAAGCGCTCTTATTACGCGCAATATTACCAGCAATTGTTGTTTACACGGTGCAATTTGTTGCGCGCAATGTTGCCGAAGTAGAACTCGATCCTACTTCTGCAACATTGCCGGCAATGTTGCAGCGTGTGTCCGTAACTTTACACGTTTTCAAAACATTGTAAAACACTGGTTACCATCGGGAATTGGTAATTTCCACTGCAGTGCAAATTGAAAGTAGCGATTTTACGTACTCGCTCTTAGGCGATCTGATTGTATTTTTTTTTAAAGGGATATCATAAGAATGACATTATAGTGATAACGGTGCTGTGGAGAAGGTCCTAACGCCGCTTGATTGTCGGCACCATTCAAATGTTCATTTCGTTGCAGGATGTCTGGATGTTGATGCGACCCCTGCTATTTACAAGGACATCAAATGTGCGCTTGAAACGATGGTGCTCCTCAACGAACTGCACCTGCTCTATCTGGTGACACCGCTGGACCAAGGCTCGACTGTCCAGCCAGATTGGATGGTCTACCAGAGACAGGTAATGCGGCTATGGTGAAACCAGCGGTCAGTCGTTACTCTGCAGGTGTACTGAGTTACACCTAACTGACTCTGTGTAGTTTTACTAGCTCCAGAACTGAAAGAAACTGCTCAAATTTTCCAAAGAATTAGATGTTTTAAAAATAACTATTTTGCTGTTGACCTGCCTACCTTTTTAAAAAACAACCGGAAGGGTTGTGGCGTAGTGGCTAATTTTTACATGTGAAGTGTTAAGAATTAGCATGCCGAAAGTTTACGGCTTTTACGTTGTTTATTCTTGCTCAAAAATGTATGTGTACCTTGTTGTTGCTGATAAATATTAGTATCCATGCCATCAGAGCAGTAGGATGGAGTATTGTCCTCCTGTTTACTGAGCATGGTAGAGAAAGCAGCATTGAATTTCCTGTCCTATGGCTTTAGATTGATCCATAAGACCTCATATACAATGTACATCAACCTTCCAATCGATAGCAAGTTCCCTTCCATGAAAAACAACACACTTTTCTTTTTTCTTAGTTTCCTTCTTTTAGAGTACATCGAGGCGGCGGTCTTATTTGAAGCAGTTCTTCCAGTATTCTTGTTCGTTTTTAGGTAGCAAGCCTGAGTGCAGAAGAACAGAAAGCTGCCAGTACGATTGGTGTTACCGATCTCTACCTATTGGGTAGAGTTTACGGAAGGAAAATTGGCAAGGTAACAACTCACCTTCTGAGGATGCATTACTCAAAAGTTTGCTTCCTTTACAAACTGACTGTATTTACTGGAGCGACTTTTCGATCCCCTGAAAGTATGTAACAACAGCTACACTCTCGCATAGCATAACGGTCGACAGAGAGTCTTTAAGTGGACCTTGGTTTTCCCCCGTTTCATTGCACTGTCCATGAAAAAGGACTAACTACTGGACACACATTAGCACGTGTGTGGATTCACCTAAACCACAAACGCTCTTAGTGCAAATATTGTTCCACTTTGGGGTCTTTTGTGACAACTTCTTTCGATGAAATGGGAATGGTCCTCTAACTAAAAGTTTGCCGCGATCTCAAAAGCTGTATAATGTCGTCTTATAGAGAGCCGGGCTGCGTTGTGGTAAGCACGTCGTCTCACCTCTGTGGCCCAGGTTCGATTCCTGATAGCGACGCCATATGTGAGTTGAATGTGTTGGTATCTTGCCCTTGCTCTGAGGGTTGTGTTTGGTTTTCCTCCCTCCTCAAAAACCAACCTAAATTCCAATTCAACTGAGGAATTCGTATCCCCAATTAGTAAACCCCTTATATGGCGAACACGTAAATAAAGTTGTTTGTTTCTTTATTTTGTTAGTGTCAGATAGATGAGACTGTCGTGCGTCGTTTCCATCTGACCTTGATGCTGTACAAGTTAATGCAGGGCCGATCCATATGGTGTGTAGCCGATGTGTTCCAAGTCCCAAGGGGTTTCGTACAGAGCCTGCTCACTTCTGCTGCCTCGTATGCTTCTTGTCTTGTACACTTTACTCAGGTAAGCGTTTGAAAGGGTTACGCCCGAGGCCGACACCCGAGATAAAATAAACATAACTTTTTAAAACGGGTTACACGAAGTTGCATAATCACCTTATGTTCATTCCTTAGGAACTCGTCGAGTTTTGGGCAATAAAACTTCTCCTTGAAGCCATGGTAAAGAAGTTATCATATACCGCCAGCCTGGAACTTATTCCTCTGATGGAAGTACCAGGAGTTAAACAGGTAATAGAATAAAAGATAAACTCACCTTATTTAACGTTGGTAAAAGCCCGTTTCAGATGGCGAATTTTTCATGCGCCGAACTTAAAGAAGTACGACAGAAAAGCGGCGTCTGAACAATTGGGTTCGGCAAGTTTGAATTAGGTGCAGCAGATGAGTAGCCTTTCAGCTTGCCTGCCTTTGTTGCCCTATTTCCGACCACGTGAATTAGTATCTCGCCCTCCGAGGGTTTTTCTCCGGGTTCTCCGGTTTTACTCCCATCCAGGAATTCGTCGGAATACTTAAATATAACCCTCTGGCTTGGGAGACCCGGTAACGGCTTCCTGTATCTTCGACGTAAAATAAACCATTTATTATTATTTTTATTAACAAACAGGCAAGCTGAATGGGTCTATTAGGTTCGGCAGATACTGTCGCATTATGTGACACTGGAGTGGCGTTGATTCAAACGTTGCTGTATGAATTCTGCTATCTTGAAATTAAAGTTAAATTCTACACCCAGATTCCCTGATAGCTACTATCGGTTCAACAAATTAAGTCCGCCCATTGAATCAACCAGTCGTTCCAACGACGTAATTTAAAAGTATTAAGTTCGGTGCATGAAAAGATCGCCGCCTGAAAGGCGGGCTGGTGCAGGAGCCCATTAACAGGAGCGTTCCTATGTCATGGGCTGGGGCCCCAGCACAGGAGTAGCTGTGGCTATATTTAGAATTGCTGGTTTTCACTTAACGTCATAGCCGCCATGTTGTTGCCCTTAAATAATAGATTCCTCGTTAGCGTCTTTTGTTGGGGCACCAACATGGCCGCCATGCCCTTTGTCATTTGAATCTCGGGATTGAGTGAAAACCAGCAATTCGAATTCCCGCGTTGAAAGTGAGAAGAATGATGATGAATAATAACGAGAAGTGACGCTAGCTATCTGATTGGCTAAGACAACATGGCCTTTGTTTATTTCGCGCGAAAAGCAATTCTAAATATAACCACATCTACTCCTGTGCTGGGAACAGACCCA
Organism: Actinernus sp. WN-2022; assembly: GCA_030867875.1. Classification (NCBI taxonomy): domain Eukaryota; kingdom Metazoa; phylum Cnidaria; class Anthozoa; order Actiniaria; family Actinernidae; genus Actinernus; species Actinernus sp. WN-2022. The sequence continues at coordinate 171,168,120 of JAOWCC010000577.1, read as the reverse complement.
ATGGGAAAGATGGACGCTCCTGGTAATGGGCTCTGGCTCGTGACAGTCTGATGAGACTGACAAAGCTGAGGCCGCCGTGTATGGTACCTATGATTTACCGCTCTTATCCAAGGAGACGTGAAGGTCTAACCATCTACATTTCAAGAACGAGATTGATTCACACAGGCAGCCCCTACTCAGTTAGTTTAAGGCCCTGGGTGTTGGTCCAGCCGAGGTTTGAACCCACGACCTCCCGCACATTACATCAGACCCGGCGCTTAACCACTGAGCTAACCGTGATGTTCAGTCAAACGGAAAGCTTAGCCTCTCTTGCTGTACATTACAGGCGCGTGCTCGTCAGTTATTTAATGCCGGGTACCGTACCCTCGGTGACCTGGCCTGGGCTGAACCTGGAACCCTCGTGGACCAGATTGAGCACCTTGCGAGACGACAGGCACACCAGATCGTGTCAGCGGCTAAGGTAATCGCCGTTCTGTCGAAGTGGTAAAACGTAAGAAAGCTACGTCATTCCCTCTTAAAGCTCGATTCACGTTACGAAGAGTAGGTTTCTCACGCGTTTACAAGATACGTTTGTTATTATTTCTCGTACGTTCATAGTGTCGTAACTTTTTTCTTATTCTTATTTAGTATTCTTTACAAAATAAACAATAATACATGGACGCTTGGAGATATGGAATTTATATTTCGTGCTCAACTCGAATCTCCGTTTATTCTCTAGATATATTACAGTCTTAGTCGTTATCATTTTTTATTGTTAATATTAATAACAATAGTGATAATAATAATGTGTAATAATAATTATTCAGTATTATTCATGTCATTATTATTCATTGCATTTGTTTTCGTTCATCAGATGTTATTGAACGAGAAGGCCGATGCCTTAAGAGAGGAGGCAGAGGAGATGGTTGCCGTACCTTAATGAAGTGTCAACGGATTCATAGCTTACCCGTCTTCACTTCCTCAAGATATAAGTGCGGGCAATGTGGACGGTTCTAAGTGTGACTACCTTTGTGCAGCTTGCTTTTCTCTGATACAGTGAGGAGTGACTCATGCATACGTTGTGTCATTTGTATTATCTATACAAATAAATTCAAATTTGATACAATTTTAGTGTCACTTCAATTCCTTAATCTCAGGGGTGGAATGAATGTGAAATATTGAAATTCGATAACATCTACAATTTCGGATATATCAGTTTTATTTCCCATGAAATAACCAATCTCTTCTTTTCACTTTACTCTCCTTATTACTCGGGCTGCCTGTGGCAGGCACGAGTCTTAATCTGCAGGCCGTTATTTTTGTTCCGTGCAGCAAAATTTCTGCGCATGCGTTAAATTATGCATTAATTGTTGGCGCTAATAGATTTATCTCCAGTCCAGTCGCCATCTTAAGATTCTGCGGACGCTATCAGCTTGTTTTGGGGTACGTTTCGTGGTTTTATGCCACATTTCATCACATTTTATTTTACTCTCAGTAGTATAGGTGGAATTAAAATAATACCACTTTTTCTTGCACAAGAAAACTCAAAAAGTGAATTCAGAAATTCACTTTTTGAGTTTTCTTGCACAACAAAAAGTGGTATCATTTTAATTCCACCTATACTACTAGGGGGTACTAAGGGTCATCCAAATTGTCACTAGACATTCTTACACATAAAATCCAAACTTGATAACCCTATTAGAGATATGATTAGCATATAGTTATATCGCCGGACATCGATTGTGTGTTCTTCGCCCCGCAACATCCTTACACCTAAAAGTCCAAACTTGAGTATCTGTTAGAGCTATCCTAACATATAGTTATACCGAAGAGAAAATGGCGAGTTCAAAGCTTTTCAACGTAGTCGATGTGGTTGAAGCATTCGAAAAAGCCAAAGAAGATGGGCAATCCCATGGATCCGTCATATCGTTCGACTGGACCCATCCTAGAAACGGACCTAACGGATGTAAGTACGTTTCCGTATTCTTCGACATTGGCGATGGACCTCATCCGGCGTTCTTTCGGTTCGAAGAGGAAAAGCACGTGGGACGGATAGCACCATACAACGAAGAAGACGCAGGCAAAAAACGTGATCGACATCCTTGCCTACAATTTCAGAAGTGGAACGACTTTGTACATACGGAGGCCGATGGAATCACGATTAAGAAAAGTGACAATGGAGAATTGGACCTTCCTTCCGACGACAAGCTAAGTCCTACTTTCAAACTAGTCGAACACCTAGATTGGGCTTTTGATTGCGAAGTAAGTAAACTTATCGAAGACAAAAAGATCTGCATGCGCAATCCACGTAAACGCAGTCCACCTGGAAAGGACGACACCATTATCGTCCCCAACACCAAGGTGGTTCCGATGATCCAAAGGTTTATTTCCACGAACTCCACTACCAATGCTGGATGTCGATTGGCTAATCCCATCGCAAGAATGCGCATGAAATGTGACTACAAGACTGGAACACCTAACGGTCAATTCTTTGACAAAAGTAAGTCGTACTCCGATGGGGACAACACTAAGTACGAACCTCTCGTAGATGAGAACTCTAGCGGTCTTAACATCGACAACATAAGCAAACTCATCCTACCAGGTTCTATTCACGATGGTATTTGCAACGCCTCAAGTATTTGCTCAAGTAGTATGGGACTTTCATACCCACTAGATATTGAGATCGACATAGTACAACAACCATCGAAGAAGAATAGATACGATCAACAAGACGTTTATGCCGCCAATACTAAGCATAGTGCCAGTGTGGACGCAGCCGCAGAAGATGAGTGAACGTAGGTAATGAAAAAGAAAAAAAGAAAGAATGAAGAAAAGTCGTTGCGGACCCTCTTCATTCTTTTTTTTCTATGTCCAAATTGTCACTAGACATTCTTGCACCTAAAAAGTCCAAACTTGAGTATCTGTTAAAGGAATGATTATTATACTGTATATCGCCACCGAATGGTATTAGTATATATTCTTTATTCCACGATATTAGCTTACGTCGTCATCTTAGTACGCATTAATACCATACAGATCGAACATGTCGAAGAAGGACTCGAACGTAGACGCCGCAATAACTTGTGATTGGTTGATGAGAGGGAAGGACTCGAAATGCCCAAAAAGGATTTCGAAGACATCGAAGTTCTGTGCCCAGCACAACTCCCAAATCTCAAAAGGCTGTGCCCCATTCATACCATGCTCGAAGTGCGGTAAAGGATGTCGTACTAGTTACGGGCTTTGCTCAAGATGCGACCGTCTCATTATCAAGAAGAAGTGTCCCGGTGTCTATATAAAACGCGCTAAGAAGTCCAGCAAGACGCTAGAGGATCCAAGAAAGGAGGAACTTGCAGAGCCAAACGTGGTGGAACCGGAGGAGCCTGCTGAGGTAGCATTGCCCGCGGAACCAAGAGTGCTGGAACCAGAGGAAGGTCTCGGAGAGTCTCTCAACCATGCGCTCAACGAGGTGTTGGCTGCCTTGAGGAGCGAGAAGGACGATTAGGAATAGCCACGAAAAAAAAAAAAAAAAAGAATGAAGAAAGTCGTTGCGTGACCCTCTAAATTCTTTTTTTCTTTTTTTTTTTCTATTGAACGTATAACATCTATAGTTGTATCATGGACGAGCTAATCAGATTGTTTGGTCCTGGAATTCGTAGAAGCCTGAATATCAAACCACAAGTGGAACATATTAACACCAGTGAAACATGTTCTGATTGTCTCTGCCCCTTGGAAATACAAGGAACGGAATTCGTGTGTCCCACATGTGGTCTTGTTTCCGAGGTCGAACCATGTGAAGAAACGAAGATCGATGTTGCTACTACTCGACTGCGTATAGTAGGTCCGGACGGATTTCAGTATCAAAGTGATCTAGACCGCGCAAAACCAAAGCAAAGCGATAACACGGAACTGCAACGACGAACGCTCCTACAAGAACTACGAGCATACAACACTATTTACAAACAAAGTTATGACCTATCGTTCCCTATGAACACGTTAGGAATCGTAGCCGACGCATTTATCCAAGTAATGAAAGTTTGTCTCAAGCGTAGCGATGCTAAGAAAAATATTTTAGCTGCTCTACTCTACCATGCATGCATACAATGTGGGTTCGTCCGATCTAGAGGTGAGGTTGCTCGCTTCATGCAACTAAACGACAGAAGCATCCGTAGCGGAGAGGTCTTTATACGTTCTCTGTATAACGACGATAAGATTGATGTAGACTTGGATGTCGAACACATAGTTCCTCACATTGCAACGACTTTCCTTAAACTCGATCCTCAAGGAGTACCTATAGACGTTCAACAAATAGTCCACGAGGTTGTTACTACGGCAATGGAAAACAATATAGGCCCCAAATCAATACTTAAGACGAAAGTTGTTGGAGCAAGTTATGAGGTGCTACGTCGCTTAGGATCGTCTATGTCTCTTAAGGATGTCGTTAAACGATGTGACGTATTTGTAAATGCGGTCAAGCGTTTTGTCAAGGAGTTGTCTTCTTACCATTCCCACTTCGAACCAATCTACACTAGGCATGGGCTAACTAGCAGTAGGACTTGGCAAAGTGAAAGTGAGAGCCATGTTCGTGCCTTTCATAGGAAACGTCGATTCTTACCCCACTAAGCTTCCAAGTTTTTCTCGCATTTCCTTTTGCACTTCTTGCTTGAGTTCGGCTCGAACCCGATCCGGACTTTTTTCACCTATGGAAGTCTCACGACGAATTTCAGATCTCATGATCTCATACTTATTCGCTTCGTTCAGGATGAGACTGTATTCGGAGTCGGATACGTTTTCATCGCGTAAGGCCTTCGATACTAGATCTCGAATCGTATTGATTTTCGCCTTTGCCAACATAGTTGTCCTTTCATGCTTAGAAACCTTCATTCCTAACTTCTTAGCTCCAAGGGTCGTAGATGCTGAAATTAATCCACATAGCCCACCAATAACTCCAAGTGGTAGACCAATCACTATTCCAACCCCAGTCAACGCTGCGCCCAATCCAGATCCAGATAAGATCACAGATAGACCTCCAGTTACCACTGCGATTCCATGAACTATTCCTTGAGAACGTGCATATTTCTTGCGTACACATTCGTAGTGCCTTTCTTGAACTTCTATGTCCGAAAGCGTGTCTCGGATCGTTTGCAGTCTAAAGTTCTTTCCAGTGTCGTTAGCGATCTGTGGATAGATACTTGGTGCTGATGGAAACGGTTGAATCGAATCGCCTTCCATTGTACGTTATACGTATAACTTACTCAAGCTTCAACACGTATCGTATAGGTCGACCACGGAAGTCCATGATGTTACCTCCTTCATCGCGGGCTGTCAGGCGAAGGCTGTTTCTCATCGTCCCTAGAGCTCGGACTGGAAGTAGGAGAGTCATAGAATAGGTTATTTCTAAGAACCAGGCCCCTCGTACTTTTAAGCTAGCTAGTACAGTCGAGCGTTTTCCCTCAAGGAGTGAGAACTTGGGATCCACCGCATCACAGTGGATATATATTGATTGGATGTCTTTTAACACCAGGTCGTACTTTCCCACTTTTAGTGTTACGTTTCCGTCCTCCTCTTCGTTTCCTTCGATACTAAATAGTTTGCAGAGATTCTTACTGAACTTGATTGGTCTCATTACGTCTAGGATCCAATACTTTCTACTGGGTGTGTCCGTAAATTTAACGATAAAAGCAGCGACTGCAGGGTTAAAGAGAGGTATGATGGTAGTTATGTTGTAAGACCCTGGTTCGATTTCGTGTGGGAACCCAATACCCTTGACTCCCCACTCGAACGAAGCCTTCTCTTTTAGATTCCACCAACTGTTATCGATGGTGGCTTCTAGTAGTGAAATGTTATTGATAAGAATTGGATCGTCGAAGTAGACCGTATGGTCAGCCGAGGTGGTGGTGACATTAAGGATCGTCATTACGTATTAAAGGTATAACTATATGTATGTATAGCTTCAACATGACAGACGCATGGCGGCAGTTCAAGTACCTATTTCCTAATGCCGTACTTAGTTGGTTCGAATCTACTTCCGATAATGTTAATTTCATTGATCGGGGAATGTCTCATCGTGTGTTCACGGAGGAAGGTCCTCCTACTAAGACGGGAGGTGGTAAATTGATGGGGTGGCTCGGTCGCACTGGTAAGGCTCTAGATGTAGCACTTGGTGGTAAGTCAGTTTACGAGAGCGTAATATTCGCACGGGAACACGAAGGTCTTTCCAAACACAATTGGATAGAAGAAAACGATAAGATCGCAACGTTGAATGCAAAGTTCAAGAAAAGATACCCACATGCAGATCTTCACAAGTTCTATGCCTCTACGGAAGTGAACGGTCCAGGCAAATATTCGACGAGTATTTGGTTTCGAGATGGAGATTCTAGCTATGTCGTTTACGGCGATGATGTCTCAAAGTTACCTACTACGATTCAAAAACGCATCGATAATGCGTTGTGGGATGTGCATAGAGGTTTCCCATCTACGTTGACACTAGACAGGAGTGCGAAATATCCCATTACAGCAGTTCCTTCTACTGAACCGGCACAAGATATTGATCTCACTAATCTATGGATATATGTCACCCCAAAGAATAAGTTCAAAGCAGGCGTTCCAAATATATTCAGGGAGATCGTTGTAAAGCATACGACAGCAAAGGAGTCTCGTAGATGGTTACATGGTCCAGATTTCAACTATTGGCCTCAACAATTGAATTTCGCAACGTGGTGTGCGACTTCTGGATGTGGAGTATCGTTGTTTGATCCTATTTTCAAAACGTATCCTCCTATCGTTCAAGGACTACTACGATTCCATGTTTATTTCACGATACGAAGAATTCTGTATGAACTTGGTGGTGCTCATGGAGTTCCTTTACCTGGTGACTCTGCTTTCAAGCAAATGGATAACCACTATAACAAATCAGCTCTTGAGAAATTGTGCATCGAGTTTGGTTTATCTCGAACACCAGATTTCCGATGGCACGGAGGTAGGAATAATGGACTAGGAGATATATTCCTTTTGTACCCGGGTCCGACAGGATACGTAAACGTCCATGGAGTCCGAAGCTATGACAAAGGTGCAACAACATGGCCTCAGAAATATAATTTATTTGCAGACCAAGGAGGTAAGGAGGATCAGGGCGATCTTGTGGCCTTCATTAGGAACGATGAACATGAAGGAAAGCAATACAATTGGTTTACACCACCAATCGGAAAGGGTTTGACAGATGCTGGATTGGGTAGGTTGAATAGATCTGTCGAGGCTTTTGGACATTGCATGCTTGGTGCTCAAGCCGACTTGAACGAATCCATCATAGATAGCCATAACGTCAAAGAAAAGTTTAAGAGCTTGGTTGAAGGCGCCACCCTCGTAAACGACTTAAAGAAAAGTTACGATAACTATCTTCTTGCTATAAAGACGACGCATAAGAGGCTCGATCTAGCAATAGCTATAGGTGTGCGATTATTGCCAAGCAATCTAGTGTACTATCTTGGTAAGAAAGATGGCTATAGGAATCCAATCCCGAAAGCTACGAAAGATATGGTGCTAGGCACTAACGACATCAATGCAGAAGTCAAAGGACGCCCACCTCTTCATATGGAAGGACCATCAGATAAGAAATTGGGGCCGCCTCTCGAGACGCACAAGAAACGAGATCCTGTACAGAAGGCTGTCGATAAGAAATCGGCGCCGCCTCTCGAGACGCACAAGAAACGAGAGGCTGTCTCACAACATGAGATTAATCTCGCAGTGACATCCATTGCCGCAGCTGGAATTGCATGGACGTTGTTTCGTTAACGTCGTTTGTATTGCTCTATAGTGATCACCACTATTGCTACGATGAATAACCAAACGTTCTGTGCTAGTACTCCCAGAGCTTTACCAGCCGTGGTAAATATGAAACTCGCAATCGATCCAATCATTCCAGGTAGGATCTGTCCAAGTTTCTTTCCCATTTCTTTTAGCAACCCCCCAGTCGTTTTCAATCCCTTCTTTACTGCATCTGCTGCTTTATCGATACCAGCCTTTACTGGTTTCGGTACGGATCTCGATAAAAGGGAAACTATCGTACTAACGATAGCGCCAATAGAAGTTACCACTGCAAGAACGGTCATTCCATGCTTTCTGAAAATGTATTTGATCCTTTCACGTAGCGATGTACGTTCTAGTATGGCTTCTTCTTGACGTTCGAGTAATTCTATTTCGTTATGGATGCGTACTTTCTCTTCCTTAGCCGCTTCCTTCTGGTCCTCAGTTGACGTTGAGCTTAGAAGTATGCTATCTTCTACTTTGAGATGTTCGGCGGCCTTTTTTTGACCTTGGACGACTTGTTCTGCTCTTTCTGCATCCGTAGGACCTAGGGCAAATTTGAGATCTTTACCCATACTTTGATATCTTTCACCCTTCACTGTGGTCAAAGGTATGGGCTTCTCTTTACTTCCAAGTACGTGAAGATAGATCCTACCCAGTTCCTTATTGGCATCCCATATTCCAGTTATCTCAAGGACTCCTCCACGAATCCCTACATCCGCATAGTGTTTCCATACAGTATAGAATAGCATTCGTTTCATTTCATCCGATGTGCCTGTTTTGAAGACTACGCGGCGATCGCTAAATTTCGGATGTTTGATTCTATCCTCATCCATCAATTGCTCTCTAGAAAGGTTCGAGACTTCCAGCTCAGTGAGTTCGTCGATGTAATCATCGTCTACGGTAAACGAGGTTTCCCGATTCTTTGGTCGAGCGCCTTCCTTGGAGAAGTCGCGTCTAGTTTTCAGGTTGAATGATTCACTCGGATCCACATTCGTAGAGTCTGGAAACGCCAATTTCCGTGCTTCTTCATTGACAGTATCATCGTCATCTTTTCCTCTTTCAGCTTCGTCAGTTCTTTCATCATACCTCCCATCAGAGTCCATGTTAGACATAACTATATATATAGTTATATTCAACATGATCTCATCAAAGTTGGATCCCACACAAGCACGAAGAGAGCCTCATGCACTCAAGGCTCCACGAGACTTGTATAGGAAAACTTTCACTCGATCATCTGCCAATCCAGGTGAGACTCTATACGTAGAAGTCCCAAAGCTAGAAGAAGGCGTAGTACTAGTACCTGGTAGCTTAGCGCTATTGGGCGACATCGTACTATCTGGTGGACATGTGAATAACAGAGTCGTTTCGAACGTTGGACGCTGCTTGGTCATGCGTAGAATCTGTAGGATGGGAGCTGAAACAGTAGAAGACCTTGTCAGGCCAGACCTCCTACAAACGTACTCTGATGTATACCTATCTACGCAGGAGAGAGAGTCTAGAGTACAACAAGGCATTCAATCAGAGAACGTAAACAAGCTACGATCGAAAGCTGGTGACGCAAGTACTTCGTCTGCTGCAGACAACGCGCTCCTAGCTGCATGTGGTTCCAAGTATAGGATTCCATTAGATGTTGACATTCTGACACAACATGGAGTTCTATATCCATATGCCTTAGAAAGTACCATTACATTCGAGTTGACTCTAGCGCCTGCCAACGAGGTCGTAATTGGATCGGATACGACGAAGATAGGTACGTACCAACTTACCAACATCCAACTAGAATACGAAGCAATCAGGGACGGAACGCTGGCTAGTAGTGCACTTCACAAGTACGAAATAGGTGCTGCACTCCTATACAACTACGCTGTTCACTTCAAGACAGTAGATATCGCTAAAACATCCGATACTTTGATATCTCAAAACGTTAATGTTCCACGACGATCCTTTGCTGGACTACTTCTACTATTCATAGATCCACCTACCATTGGCACGCGAGATAGTGAAGCATTCTCGAATCCCGATATTTCGAAGGTAGAAGTAGATGTCAACGGGATTCCCAACAGACTCTTTCCAAGCGGTATGCTTCCCCTAGATTTCTGGGAGGCTGCAAGAAGCTGGTTTGGTACACCCAATACTTCTATGACTCCAAAGAAGTTCTTTGAAAATAGATTCGCTATCCTAATCGATTGTCGCACAGCAAAAGATTCCACCGTTCATGGTGATGGCTTGGCACAAACCGGCAGTGGAAAGGACATCGACATTCGCATACATAGAACTGCGAAGGGAAGTGGAAATGTGAAAATGCACATCTATGTCCTTGCGGATGCTCAGGTCACGATATTGAACAGATCTCTGCAGAGTATATTATACTGATGGATTCTCTCGTAGAGCACGTGCCGTTCAACGCACTCATAGTCGGTCCAACGAATTGTGGGAAGACTGCGTTTCTCATAGAACAACTTCGTGGATCATTTCGTGGTAAGTTCGATTACATAGTACTGATTTGTCCTACGTATGCCCACAACAAAACTTATCGTGGATTTGCAAATCGAGATCCTCATTTCTTCGTCATGTCACCACCGCAGGATGCCATCGATGCTACTTTGAGTATTTGCGCAACATTTTGGTCAGGTACCAATACTCTATTGATTCTCGATGATTGCGCCGCATCGAAGGACGTCAAGAAACGAACTGACAAGCTAGTGGACTTAGCCTTTTCTGCACGACATATAGGGCTTTCCGTTTGGGTGCTGTCCCAACAACTAACGAGCATATGTAAACCCTTCCGTGAGAACGTAGCTATCGTAGTAGCATTCCATACAGCATCGGCCGTAGATGGCAAAAGGATATTTGAGGATTATGGAGGCTCGCAAGAATGCAAAGAGTTACGAACGATACTTGGATCCCATAAGTTCGCTCGCATGTGCTTCTGTCTACGCCATCCTTTCGAGGTAGTGTTAGAGCTCCCAGCACCTACAACATATTATCATGGATAAAGAAATACTCGAGATATTCGGTGAGGGCCCACCACCACCACCAAAAATAAAGAATGCGCATTCCTCTGTAACGGAAGATCGTGAAGCTCTCTCGATTCTAGCCGTAACTGGTACGACGAAGGAATACCTAGGGAAGAATCTCTCTCTAGGGGACATTTCTAAACTGTCAGACAAAGACGTAGAACGCTTACATACTAGATACCAGTCCGTCTTAGCAAAACAAATAACAGGGTGTTTAGTAAATAGAGCACTCAGCCTAGTAGTTCGCGTAATTGCATACGTGCTACCTATAGATTCTCACCAAGAACTATTGAAGGATCTACAAGAAGACCAATTAATCCGAAATGAGATATCTGCCATGGCTGGGTCGTTGTCTTACAGAGCAGGCCCACTCGTAGCGACAACTAGCGCTATGTGTCACATCCTTGCACACTATACGCCAGGGAAAGAGGAGGATGACAAAGTCGACGAATATGAAGTGGATACCCCAGAAAGAACCGTAGTACTTGAGGCATATTCATCATTAAAGAATCTTTAGTGTCACACACCTGTTGAACCTCCACATATACCTACTATATCGAAGCAAGATGGAAGGACAGACGGATCAGATAACTGCGAGTCCACCGACGACTGTACCAACTAAGAAAGGAAAAGATCCAAAGCGCGTTGCAGCAGGAAAATTAGCTTGGGAGAAGGTCACTGCCCGTGCAAAAGAAGCTCAAAAGATGGAGATAGAACGTGAAAACGAACCGTCCAAAGAAACTGACGTAGAGAAAGGTCGGTTCGAAAACCTGACTATCCTCGCAGTCGTCGGTACTGGCGCTACATTGTTTGGCACGTACTTTGCGTACAAGAAGTATGTAGATGGCAACACGCGAGCTGCCGCCGTTAGCAGGACACAACCTGTAGCTCCGGCAAAGCCAACGGCACTAGACATGGAGTAACTCTTAGAGACTAGAGACCATACTTATATATGTCGAGATGGATAAGGAATTGATGAAGACGGCAACCGATGCATCTATAATTGTTGGACTCGCTTCTGGTATTGGGTGGATCATAAAAAAGACTACCAAGGAATCTATGCTTAGCGATCCTTCTTCTTCCCTAGTGAATTACGCAAAGTGGACTGCCGTGATACTTGGTAGCTTATACGCAAAGCAATATCTTGAGAAAGAAAAGATCATACCATAATGGCAGCAGCAATTGGAATGGCCATTTTCGGTGCTATTTTGAATGCGACGGCATTTACTGGTGGTGGCATACTAGCTAGAATGATTGGAAAGGGTGATGTAGATACGGAACGAGAGAGACACGATAGGGCCGTCGAAAAACTAGAACGCGAAATGAAAGCGTATAGAATCGAACGTCAAAGACGATACGACTATGCACAAAAGCAGGAAGATCTTGAACGCAACGCACGCAACGATCAAAGAGATACCAACGAATCCTTAGTGCGATCCGATAAGTTACGTAAGGCGCTTAAACGGCTCAAAGAGCTGAAAGAACCCCGCTTATCTGACTACTACCGACCCTCAAACGATCAGAAGACTAGTGAGTTGCTCTACGTCGGTGGTGGAATGCTAGGCGCTGGATACGCTATTAGTAAAGGGCTATAGAAACGTACTAGCTACTACTAAGCTACTACTAAGTTACTACTAGCTACTACTAAGTTACTACTAAGCTACTACTAAGTTACTACTAAGCTACTACTAAGTTACTACTAAGCTACTACTAGGTTACTACTAAGCTACTACTAAGTTACTACTAAGCTACTACTAGGTTACTACTAGGTTACTACTAAAAAAAAAAAAAAAAAAAAAAAGAAAGGAATGAGGCCTGGTTCTTATTCTTTTTTTTTTTTTTTTTTTTTCATCTGTTGAAGGTTAGAATGTATAGATGCATGATGGATTCTAAACTTGCGAATATCTTCTATGGTCCTATGGGCTATTGGAAAGGTCACTCTGCAATCGGTAAGCTATCGGTAGCAGCGAAAGCATCAGAAGACGTAGCTAGGAGTTGGTTGGAAAAGCAATCTATATGGCAAGTATATCTACCACCACCAAAACACATTCCACGACCACATTGGACTGTATCGAAACCAAATGAAGTCCACCAAGCTGATTTGATATTCTTACCACACGATCGTCCTGGACGTGGAAGGAAACTATATAAGTATGCATTAGTGGTAATCGACGTAGCTTCTCGATACAAAGAAGCCGAACCTTTAGCTTCGAAAGATAGCGGTGAAGTTGCTGCGGCATTCGAACGAATCTATAAACGCAGTCCACTCGAATGGCCAAAGACGTTGCAAGTAGATCCTGGTAGAGAATTCATGGGACGTATGTCTGAAACGCTAGAACTACATGGTACGAAAGTTCAACGAGGTGAGGCTGGTAATCATAGAGCGCAAGGCTTCGTCGAACGAGCAAATAGAACTCTAGCCGAGAGATTGTTTGGGTATCAGTATGCACAAGAGATGGTACTTACTTCGGAAGGATCAGATGAGCGTAGTAGAGAATGGGTAGTTCGTTTACCAATGGTTATCAAAGCCCTGAACAGTGAGGTGACTCGACTTACAGGAAAGGAGCCTTCGAATTCTGTAGTGACGCAACAAGTAGATCTGAAGACTCCTACGTATTCGCGCACCGTTGGATTGAGAGAAGAGCGCCTACCATTCGACGTTCTAGTTCGATATCTTTACGCACCAGGAGAATTGGAAGGAGGTGAAAAACGTAGAGCTACTGATCCTGTGTGGAGTTTGCAGATATACACCATTTCGCGAAGTGTAGTATCTTCGGGACAGCCTGTGTTGTACTACCTTGCGAAGCGAGAAGGGGAGAAGAATGCACCCAAACGTGGATTCGTTCGTGAAGAGCTACAAGTTGTTCCTAGGGATACGGAACTACCACCAAAAGGAATTCTGTTTGTACCCAAGCGCTAGACAGCGTACTCTATTGGCTCGGTGTGGATTCCATCGGGAAGAACGCGTCTTTTGTCATAGTAAGCCGATAGCCCAAGCTTCTGTTGTTCGTAGGTTGCTATACCTTCTGGCAATAGTCGGAAGCCTCGGTTCTTCGCTATGTCGATACTACACTGGAGGGCTGCTTCGAATCGATCCCACGAAATGTCGTTGTGCCGCCTAGACATACCTTTGACGGAATACTTCTTGCTGCCACCCGTATCGACGTAGTAGGCTTTTGAGCATAGGGCAATGGCGCGCTGTCCTTCGAATTCGAGTTTGAAGAGTCCTGGGGTACGACTGCTCCACTTGTCCCAAGCTAGCCATTCCTTCCTTTCGGCTTCGAAATCCTCACGTAGCTCGAGTCTTACAACCTCATCGAGGCTATTTCCCGAGATGGCAATGTACGCACTGTCCGTGTCCATCTGTATATATTCGAAATCCTTGCGATCGATGTACTTGTCGAGGAAGTCGTAGTAGAACTCAAGCATACGCAGCTTTGCGAGCTGGTACACAGCGATACCTACTTGGAAAGGGCGTTTGATTCGGATCTGGTCCTTCCTACTCTCGAGTTCGTATGCCTCGCCAATCTCTTCCAGGTCTTCGAACCAAACACTTCGCAATGCTTTGTCCACAATCTTCTCGTCTTTTGTATAGGTGACATTTGTTTGGCGTCCCAAGTCTTCGAGCAACTTTCCATAGGCGCTGTTTCCTAGTAGCTTGAACACATCTGCCAGCAAAGCCTCACCTTTGTCTACGTCTCCCATGCGTCGCGCCTCAGTGACTTGGTCCACGAACCATCCGAAGATTTCTTTGGGTTCGTAGTCTATCGTGCGGTAGACAGCAGTGATCACTGCGCCATGGTCTAGATACCAAAGTAGAAGAGGAGCATAGAGTAGCAACTTCTTTCCAGAGAGACTCCCAACTAGCTTCGTTTCCTCACTGCGCTTTCTACCAGTCTTCTCAAGGTAGGCCAACATTTGTGGAGGAATTGCTTCCTTGGGGATTTTCTTGTTGTAGAAGAAGGGGGGCATCTCCTCAAATTTCTGCCACAATTCTTTTGGTATCTCGATGTCTACTTCTGCATATCCAAACCACGTTCCACCACGTAGACATTCGACGAATCCTTCGGTGGCTGGACCTGGCTCGTCATAGTGCACAACCGTTTCTTTTCCACAAGGCATTTCGAATTCCATCGTGGAAAGATATAGGGCGTTGGCATCGTATCCAAGAATCTTACGACAAATCTTATTTCCTCCCTGATGACTACGAATCTTAGTAACTCCTGCTTCGTGGCGTCTGGTGAACACTATGCTTGGACCTCCCACGACAGCATCTTTCAGCATGTGGTAGGCTTCCTTACTTGGAGCGTACATCTCAGCTCCCCTTTCTACACTACCTCGAAGCAGGAACTGTAGCGAGACTCCTGGGATGGACACTGCGTCTTTCAGCATGTCTACTCCCTTCTCATGATAGAAATCTCGCATCTTTTCGAGTGCCTCTAGGAATGGGACTACGTCTAGGTCGTTGTAGTATCGTAGCCAGTCTGCAAAGGTCTCCATTCCCTTGTCGAGAAAGGTGCGCTTGCAGTCTTCGAACTCTGACCTAGATAGTAGGTGTTCTCTTTTTAGCTTTGATCCCCACTCTTGATAAGCTGGTAATCCAACGTGATCCAACTTGTCGGGAGAGTCGAACCACTCATATGGGAAGAAACTCTTTTGCGATTCACATCCATAGGCAGTGATCCAACGTTCGTAGGAAGTACCTGGTCCAAGGTAGTTCATCACATCGAGGAAACGGAAATCGGGAGTCAAGAGAAACATAGTGGTGTTGGCTTTCTTTGCCACCCGGACCTTTGAACAGGTGTCGGCAATGGTTCCTACGAAGTGCTCCCTGATCAGGTTGAGATCGTACCTGCCAGAGTTGAATCCCAATACTGGAACTTGGCTGATCCATTCGTCGATTCTCATCCGTTGTGCCTTCGATAGGGTGTCAAAGGAGAATTCAGGTGTCTTGGGGCAGAACCGTTCCGCAATGACTTCTCGGATTGCTTTCGCTCTTCGTTGGAGTTCTTCGACAAAGGCGGCTACAAGTTCTTTTGGTTCGCGTCGACAGATGTGGGTTGGCGTTCGATCGTACGTGTCGGCAATTGATACTGATATTGGGACATGGACGTTTTCGATGGTCAATCGGTCCGTTGGTTGTCTTCCTTTCGTTGTATCGAGATAGGCTTCGAAATCGTAAACTATGGCATGTGGATAGGCGGTTTGCGTTGGAGTTGGAATCGGTTTGTTTTTCTTCTTTGTAGAGCAACCCCAAGCCTCCACTACTACATAACCTGCCTCACGTAGACTCTCCGTTCTTTCGCAGGTCTTGAGATAGAGCCTCCTTTCCCTAGGGAAGCATTTCGGGCAGCCATGGAAATAGCATCCATGAAATTGGAAGATGGTTTTCGAAAGAGGTTCGTAGCCGTCGACCGGTGCTCCTTCGATCCAATGCTCTCCACCATGCCCACAAGCTGCGTGATGAATGTGTTGCCCAATCCTTTCGGCTTCGCGTTTCAACCAGCATAGAGCGACTTTGCTAGCGGTGCTCTCTGGCCAGAAGGCTTTTTCGTATGCCGACTGGGGTACTGTGATTACTTTTCCGGGGCAAACAATCTTCGTTTCTCCACGACTGCAACGATCTGCATGGCGTTGAAGGTTGCAAGCCTGTGTGAACCGTTGCTTACAGTCATTACATACGTAGATGTGCCCTAGCTTTTTGACGTCCTTGATATAGAAGGCATGTCCTTCGTATATCCCAATCGTCATCGTATGCTTGTAGTGAGCTGCATGTCGCGTCAGATGCCAAGCGCCATCCTCCGTGGGTTCATACACCCGAATACCGATTCCAAAGTGTAACTCGACTTCCTCCAGCTGGTCTAAGGAAGTTCTGGGAACGTCTTGCGTGGGCGCTGTCAGGCGATAGAAGTTCTGGGCAAGTCTTCGAGCTGTGACGCAACACCTATCTACTCGTGCTCCTTCATGCATGGCAAGGCAGCGCCACAGACATAGGTTGTCACCATATCGATCAAGGGCAAGCATTCCTTTCTTATGGCGAAGCCATTGGGGTAGTGGGCCTGTTCCCAACAGAGGCTGACGATCGATCACGACTTTGACATCCACGTAGATCCAACGCACGAAGGCCCATTGGGTATTTGGTCGATTGATGTTGTCAGGATTCAATCGAGATAGCTCTTTGCTATTGATCCACTCTTCTGCATCTCCTAGGATGTTCACCCATGGAGAGCCTGGGACAGTCTTGGAGAATAGCATCACACGCCCGTCGTTGACATTGCGAATGCGATAGGTGTAGCTGTAGCGCAGGTAGAAGCTGGTGGTTACCTTTGCAACTAACTTTTCCATGATCCTAGGAGTCAAATCTCCTGCCACACCTTGGAAGAAGCGCCATCGAATAGTACGGCGGCCTATCTCCACTCCCTCGAGCATTCCATCTCTCTCATCGAGAATAGCACCTGCCTCTCGAGCTAGACTCCGTGGAAGTGGCTCACTACGCGGTCTCGCCATTTTCTCTTCGGTATAACTATGTGTTAGGATAGCTCTAACAGATACTCGAATTTGGATTTTTAGGTGTAAGGCTGTTGCGGGGCGATATAACTATATGTAATCATATCTCTAATAGGGTTATCAAGTTTGGATTTTTATGTGTAAGAATGTCTAGTGACAATTTGGATGACCCTTAGTACCCCTAGTAGTATAGTCGGTAGTAAAATGATACCACTTTTTGTTGTGCAAGAAAACTCAAAAGTGAATTTCTGAATTCACTTTTTGAGTTTTCTTGTGCAAGAAAAAGTGGTATCATTTTACTACCGACTATATTACTCTCTCGGTCATAATACATACCAGCGCAAACACCGTGATCGGTAGGCCAACACTAAAATAATTTTGACCGTGTTTTTGGCTGGTTTACCGATCTCGTACGATCTCCCTGTGTACGTTATACAGGTATACTAAATAGCTGATTTATAGCGAAATATAGCGATTTACTAACAAATATATATACTGTGATTGAACAGTTATGGGTTACTATCCTCTATCGAAGTCTGAAGACATCTGAACTCATGAGCCGGGTTGTTCAAAGCCCGATTAGTGCTAATCCAGGGTTAATTTCCATGACAACCAATAGGTTCCGTGCAGAGTTAATCCAGGATTAACACTAATCGGGCTTTGAACAACCCGGCCCTGAACTGTAAGAGCAACACTCGCTCGCCAACTCGAAGCCAGAAATACACACTCAGCACAGAATAATTTATGATGAGCCAAGCAATATTCAACTCAAGGTAAACTTCAACAAGAAACCTCTCACGGCCGAGGTTTTGGTTCGAGAAATTAAAGGCTTCCAACAATTCCCTTTCTAGTTCTGTAATATAATGAGCAGACCTAAGTTTTGGGAATGAGGGTAAAGCTTTTAACTAGAGATCCAACGGGCATTTCAGTTAATAATCTTTAATCCAACAAATACCAATATGGACTCGTAATGTCTCATCATGTATATCAAGAACAGCAGATAAAGTTACACAGAGGCGCACAAATTGACATAGCTCCATCACAGGATGGACAGGATACAACTTATAATATGGTACAAATATGAACATACATTTGAGACAATCTTGTATTAGTACTTGGAACCTGCAGTATAACAGAACAGCAGACTAAATTGTAAACGTGTGTTACATGAATAAGTAGTGTTTAAATTAAAAGGTCAACTTCTTTAATTTACATACGAGAAAAACAAAAATATTAAATTACATATATGCTAGGGAAGCAGAGAATGAAAGTCACCGCGCTACCGGCCACTCCTAAAGACTGCTAAATTCAGCTAATAGTTCTTCCCTTTGGTTATTACTAAGAGGATTTCAAATGAAAGTGTATTTCATCTTCAATCTCGTGTGGCCCGAGTGAAAGCCCAGATGGGCTCTTGTTCATTTAAAGGGATACCCGAGTGAAAAACACATTTGGGCTCAAAATAATTTTTAACATGTCCTTTGTTCAGAAAATGTATTGAAATTTGAAAAAAAACTTGCAGTTTTAGTGTTGAGAAGTTGGCCCCGCGAAGACCTGGGCGCCGCCATTTCGTTTACAAGTACGGAAGTAGCGTATTTTACGTCAGTTCGACCCACCGGAATGTTTCTTTGTAGGATTTTCACGCGCTTGGAATTAAAGCAGAGTTTCATCGATATGGCATGCAGAGCCATTGTTTACTAGAACAGAAATATGGCGAAGACAAGATCGTGAGAGAAGATTTAGAAGACAGAGAGGACGATGAAAACCATTTGGAAGTCGAAATGACCAAAGACAAAGTTGGTGGATGGCATGCTCGTACGCGTAGCGTTGTTGACTGAACAACAAACATTGTGCTACGATGCGAGGTATCGCTGTTTGCGTTTATATTGTACGGAAAATGCTAGGCTTGGACGAAAGGTAAATTATGATGTATTAGTATCTCTGTTGAATTCGATCTTGGAGGCAAAAGCTATATTGATCTGTAGCTTGACTACTGCCCTGAATATCTGAGAAGAAAGAAAAAGGCCATCCCAATAAAATGTTTCGTTTTCCATCGCCCTCTGGCTCGTGATGGTGGATCGGTAAAAAATAATGTTAGAGGATCTGGAATCAAGTCGGCTTGAAGACTCTCGTAAACGTTTTCATGTATTCCTCGACTATTTTTCCTCTACTAGTTGTGGATTGACAATTTGCATGAGAAAGGCAAGAAACTAATACGTAGAGAGGTCGGAAAGAGGTGCAGTTTAAAAAAATTATCTTCAATCTTTTTTTTAACTTTTCCAAAAAATAATTGGGTCGGTTGGGCGATGGGAAACGAAACATTTTATTGGGTTGGCCAAATGGAGCCGAAAAATGAAAGGCTGACTTCATTGATTTCTCGACTTCTTTCTGTTCGTAGAGATTTACCGGTATTGATATTACAATTCACGCTATCGAATCGTCTACAGATCGAATCGGCTCAATTCAACAGAAATAATGCATCATCATTTACCTTTCGTCTTTTTTCCAAGAGCTTTTCGACTCGAAGCCAGTTTGTACACACTCGTTTAAAGCTAAAAGTGTTTTGTTGTTGTAAAAAAACAAATCGCATACATTTTCCATTGTCCATACTCTTATTGATCATAGAAATTACGTCATAAAATGTTCAACACTTAAAGTGCATATGAGCCCAATTTTTTTTATCATTAAAATCGATACTCCATAAAGTAAATAGTTTAACTTTTAAAATATTTTTTTATTTGAGTGCTGCGTCTATGAGTTATAGAGGTTTCTATTTCCAATATGCTAATTATGTGACGACATGTGAGGCCAACAACAGCCAACAGGTCACTTCTTTTACCTTGTGAATGAAACTATTTCTGATTTAAACAAAATATTTGGTAAAATCACTGATATAAGGCCCAAATATTACATCGATGTTTAGAAAAATATGTATATTTCTGCCAGCACATTTTTGTATAATAAATGGTCGTCACATAATTAGCATATCGGAAATAGAAACCTCTATAACTCATAGACACAGCAATTAAGAAATATTTTACAATTCAACTATTTACTTGATGGATAATCGGATTTAATGATAAACAAATTGGGCTTATAGGCACTTTTAAAAGTGGAACAACGATCGCAGCGAGATCACACAACGTGATCACAAATCTCTGCAAGCCGGCCGCGCGTTAGACTGCTATATCAGACGTTTATTTTCACTCGTATAAAACTCGTCGAGTTTACGAGAGTGAAAATAAACGTCTGATTTTCACCCTTTTAATAAGTGGTTGGAATTCAATTTAAGTGACGTCAATCGCGGAAAAGCAAACAAATCACGAATGTTTAAATCATGATTTCTTCATTAAAAGTTGGAAATAAACTTCAGACTTTGCAAGATGCAGCAGAGGCGCTGGTAACTTCATTTTACAACATGCATCCAAGTCCTGATACACGAGAAGTACGCGCATATGACGTCACTGATTATACTTACAGTCAGACTTATTAAAAGGGTCTATAGCAGTCTAGCCGCACGTCTGTTAAAATATTGCATATGGAAATTAGCTAATCAGATTGCGATAACATTGGCGGTGGTTGTAACTGTATCGATGTATCGTAGCAAATGTTGTTCAGAGTCAATACGCTAGCTACGCGTACAAGCATGCCGTCCACCAACTTTGGTCATTTCGCCTTCCAATCGGTTTTCATCATCCTCTCGGTCTTCTATCTTCACCATATTTCTGTTCTAGTAAAAAATGGCTTTGCTATATGGGGTTGCAACCTGAAATGTTATTGGTTACCCAAACAATAGCCTACCCCTAAGACAATACAAAACAATGGGATTCTTGATCAGTGAAGTCCAATAGAATACGACCTTAAAAACTGAAGTCCAACTGTGCTATATCGATGAAAATCTACTTTAATTTCGAGCGTGTGAAAATCCTACAAAGAAAACGAGTCACCACAAGTAGCAGCGAGACTCCGGTGGGTCGAAGTGACGTAAAATAACGTCACTTCCGTAAATGTAAACAAGATGGTGGCGCCCAGGTCTTCGCGGAACATCACTCACTATTAAATAATCGTTAATTCTCAAACTCATTAATAATTCATGAGCTTTTTAGTCAATCAGAGGACTGCATTTGGTTAAGTGGATGAGTTTGGAAACCCAATGAAACACTAGTTGAAAATCACTAGTGTTTCAACTGATTTTCATCCCCAGTGATGAAACTGTTCTTTACCATCATAGTCTATTCATGAATCACTAACTACTTACATACTGATCTAAACTACTAGTATACCTAACAGGTAGTGAATGCTGCTCCGCTCAGTTAAGGAAGTGTATTAGACGACGACCTACAGTAGCACTTTGGCAGGAAATTGATTACTGGGTGATAAAAATGCCAAGGTGTTACAGATGAATATATTTTGTAGTTTTGAGGCTATCGTGCGACTGAATCCTGTTTGAGCTGTGGTGTGTATTTCAAAAGTTGTCGCTATTTATTTTCATTTTGTCCCGACATATCAACGATCTCCCGGTAAATTCCCTGAGTCTACCAATTCCCGACATTTTCTTAAGATTCCCAGCACAACAAACTGCTGTTCTCCCAGGTGAAGTTTAAATACAGGAAATCAACTGTAATTGAGAATGTAGTTGTAAATGTTTTGACTTTATTGAAGCCAATAGAAGAAAATTATTTGCTGCTCACCATCTTGATAACAGGAGAGATCTTGCTCTTTGGAAACTGATAGTTCATACAGAGTTAGAAAGAGTTCGCCTACACGTCTACACTTCAACAAATTCATGATTACACAAAGATTTCGTACACAGAAATGCATTAAAGAGTTAGCTCAAACAATGCAGTTCCACCTCGTGTAATGTCGCGTGACGATCAGATGCCTGCAAAGCAGTGTGGTAAAAAAAAGACAATAGAAGTGATGCATTGTGCTAAAAAAAAGATATCGATTACAGATTAGAACTGCTGCCTTGCTCGCTCGCTTCAGGCTCGCTCGCTGCGGCAGCAACAAGCCAGGAGTGAAGAAGTAAAGAAACGACATAGAAAGAAAAAGTGTGCCTCCACTGGAGTTCGAACCTCGACCCTTCCAACTGCTTGTACTGAACTCTTCACCACTACACTACTGCTACGCTAGTTGAAATCACTGTTAGCAACTGAAAAGAATAATAAGCCATCTATTGAATAATTATAGAAAAGAGTCCGAACGGTAAACAATAATTGCTAATCATGTTTGAAAAGAAGCCACAGGAATCCCGAGTTGTATGTAAACAACCTGAGCCACAGGAAACCCGAGCTGTATTATGAGCGTCCGCGTAAACAACCAACAAAATCACACATACATAGCAGAATCAAGTCAAAAGGACTTTTTATTTCACAATCGGTTACATGAGTGAGTTTTGGGGACTTTGCTAAGAAATAATGGATTAACAGAAATACATCGGTGACAAATACACAAAATATATTAGTGAGGATGGTAATCAGCTGGATGAACGACGTCTTCGACCTCGACCACAGGCAGCCCAATCTCGTGATTTGTGTATTTATACGCTTACAAATATCGCTTGAATAGTTCATATTATAAATCCTTCCAAAACATGTATGTTAGACAAATAAATACACGACTTCACCCTACAATGTTTCAGTTGTGGTTATTCATACCTCAGCTCTTCTAGGGTCGTTTCCGCTGTTTTTTCGAACCTTTTTTGCTCACCTCACCTTTTATTAAGAGTTGAGGGAAAGAGGTTCGAAAAAAACCCAGCGGAAACGACCCTAGAAGAGCTCAGAGGTATGAATAACCACAACTGAAACATTGTAGGGCGAAGTCGTGTATTTATTTGTCTAACATACATGTTTTGGAAGGATTTATAATATGAACTATTCAAGCGATTATATACACAAATCATGAGATTGGGCTGCCTGTGCCTAAACCACGATGGGTTGCCTGTGGTTGGAGTGATAACGAGGCTGTTGTCACCGTAGTTGCCTGGAGACGAGGTTAGTGAAGAGAGTTGGAGGGAAAGAGACGAACAAGATGGCGACCGCCACAGAACTCCAACAAATTCCTGTGGTAAACAATGTGATTACGGATGAAGAAATACAATTTAACACTTTTGAAGGAAAGGTTAGTATCTTAGCTATTGCATAATGATATATTTCAAAGTATTTCCGAACAATAATCGCATTTTACCTTCCTTTTTCTCAACAGCCCGCACAAACCAAACACGTTCCAGTCAGCTTAGCAAAAACACACAAACTGCTCTGTGACAAACATTCGGTGAGTTATGTTCGTCGATGTTGGTTTTTCTCTTGAAAAGTGATCCAATATTCGCATTAATTATCATTCTATATTCCCAAACCGTTTGATAGCGATAGGTGTTGTGGAGGAGGAGGCTGAAAGTGAAAGTGTATTTACACCAGTCAAAGTTGGGGGGGTTTATGCGGGTATCAGCGGCCATCCCGAGGGGGCGGCCCCCGGGCAACCCACGGGCAACCCAGGGGCTTAGCAGGGGATTTTTAGCAAAAACATGCCCCACACGCGGGGCATTAGAGCGCTTTTGCGTTTTCGTCAAAATACCCCGGGGACATACCCACGGGGTTTGCACGTAATCTGCTGTCTCAACGTTCAGCGGTTTTCGCCACAGGACTCGCTCGATCGATCGACGTTCTTCGATTTCTTTGTCCTTGAGGTAAGTCATATCATTATCATTCAAATTAAGAGATCCATTGTCAGAAGACAGAACAAAGAAATAAAGGATAATATTTGTATAAAACTATTAAGATTTTTGACACTTCTAAAACGTTTAGCTTCTAATACATATAATATGTTGCCCAGGTTGCCCCAGGGGTGGGGGTTTTTGTCACAATTTTCTGCCCCACCCGAGGGGTTTTGGCATGTATTTGTCATGGCTGCTGTGACAAATGCCCCTGGGTGCCCGGGGGCCGCCCCCTCGGGATGGCCGCTGATACCCGCATTACCCCGGGGGGGGGGACTCTCCATAACAGTAGACGGGGGTGATCGTCCTATCCCTTAGGGTATAAAATTCTACCATCTGCTATCCCTTAGGGGTGTTCAAAGAGTCTGCTATCCCTTAGGGGGTCTCACGCTAATGGTGGCCCGGAACTTATATTACAGTAAACCACACAGTCAACTGAAACTGATCGCTTAATACTTCCGGCTTTATTGTCGGTAACAAATACAAAATTATTATCACAAGTATAAATGTCAAATTAGACATAGGGTTAAAAATTTCTTCGACCACACCCAATGTGCTATCTCTTTATAGGGGTAAATTTGCTGTTGACCACACCCAATGTGCTATCCCTTACGGTTAAAATTGATTTTGCCGACGATCACCCCCGTCTACTGTTATGGAGAGTCCCCCCCCCCCCCCCCAAACTCGGGCATGACCGGGGACTTGGAATTTGGGATCAGTGAAAGTGAGAAAATGCCCTTGCCCCTGGGGACATGTTGCCGATCCAATGCCCCTGCATATCCCTGCCCCCCGGGTGAGTCTAGGGAAAATGCACAACACATTTGAAATGCGAATGAACAAGAAATAAGCACAATGTGCTATTTAAATAAATAACACAAGTGAAAGATCAAACCTACCTTTCTCTATTAGACCTGCCATGTCAGTGGCTATGACAGGCTTTTTCTGTCCATTATAGGCCACTTTGCACAGCATTTTTCCAGCTTGATCGAAGCACGAGGACTCGAGGAGCGAAGATAATGTTTGCAAAATTATAATGCGCACGAAAACATTCTCGTTATGTGCAGAGCCTTCAGTAATACTGGCCAGCAGGTAGGCTCTGGGTGAACTCCCGGTTAAGTCCCCGGTACAGAAACCGAAGAGGTGAAAGCCAGCGAATTCCCCACCTAGCGGGGATGAATATGGTGGTGAATACGAGGTAAATACCCCCCTTCGCCCCAGTCATGCCCGGGTTGGGGGGGGGGGGGGGGGGGGGCAGGGGTTTACATTGACTGGTGCATAAAGTGTTCACTGTTCGAGCACAAACTTACCTTAGATAGATAGATAACACTTTATTTAAAGAGGGTGCACAATTACAGTAAATACAGTATTCCCCCTAACAAAAAATGAAAATAACAAAATACAAAGATCACTCTAAAAAGTCTGAAAGCGAAAACGACATATGAAAAAATGTAAATATAGATCCTTATGAATTGCAGCTAATTACCCAGGGGGGACTCCCTTATATGAGGGGTACATGGATGCTCGTCGTACCTTTTAGGGGTCAAAATCAGGAGTTTGGTACCACTTAGGGTATCCACGATCAAACACAGACATTTCTATTTAAAGCGGTACCTTTTGGTGGTCAGGTGTCAATAGCAATAAAAGGCATCAAAAGTTTAAAATGTTGGCATGTTTTTATCGGTACCTTTTAGGGGTCAAAATAAGCTGAGCCACGCCCATTTTAGTACCTCTTAGGGGTCAAATCGAAAATCTCCGACGAGCATCCCTACCCCTTTTATATGGGAGTAACCCCCTGGGGCTGTCATTATGTACCAATCAAATCAAAACGTCACCCCCCCCCCCCCCCCCCCAGTATTTGACTCATTGCTGTGCCCAGGGAGTAGGGAATTTGTCATTGGTGGCTGTCCCGGGGGTGGGGAATTTGACACCAGGTGGGAGGGGTGGGGAATTTGACACCAGATGGGAGGGGTGTCAATCATGACAGAATTGGAGCGAGATGTCACGTTTGACAATTTGATTGGTACATTACTTAGCTAGCTAAAGAAATAACAGCCATTAATAACTTTTACTAACACAAAAATTATCAGGAGTGTAATTAGACATTGAAAATTGAAAGTACAGTTTCTTAAGTGAAATTATTGGATTACTATCTTTAATCACATTCATCTTCAACTTTTTGCTACTTTTAATTTTGTGCAGTTTATGAATTCCTGCTCTTTGAATGGAAGGCATATCATTGAATTGATGTTGGATTTGGCAGTTTCTTAAACTATATATAGTACATCAGATGATCAGACATGTACATTTATATGTACTTTATATGGGGAACTAGCACCATTTTGTCTTCATAAATATTTGAAAATAACAAAAGGATGCTTAAGTTTACATGGCAAGTATTTTGGGCATAGTACTCCTAACTCAGTTGCAACTCATTTTATACAAACAGGGAGGCCGAGACTACCTTTATACAGGGTCTCAGCACCCTATTTCGGGTACGCATACCCGGAACATTCAATTTACGCAACAAAAATAAGAGGTGCTGTGCCTTGCCCAAAATGCTTGTTGTGTAAACCAGGCTTTAATGACCATAATTTCAAGAGTACAAGTAACACATTATTTCATGTACATGTATAACTATATTTTGTTAAATCAACAGAAAGCTCTTGCTGAGCGCCATGCCCGAACAATACACAGACTTACCAGATACTTTAATCGTGGTTTTGTATCCTTTGCAGAAGAAAAGACCTGCCATTCATGAGCAGGAACACAAATCAAAGTATAAACAATGTAAATACATGTACATGTATCTCAACACAATATGTTATTGGACGGGGTCCCGAAGCGTGTCCATAGGGTGACAGAGCACGTCCAAACCCTTTGTTTTATACATCATTGTAGCAGGCAACTCATTTCTTTTGCTTCCCTCCTCCCTAGTCCTTCTCCTGCCTCTTGTTGCTACAGGAAGCCCAATTTCCGTTTTCCAGATTATTTGATTCAGTTGCCTACAGAGGAGGCTAGCATCTTTCATTCTTCACAAAAATTTGTGCAGTAATATGCAGTACAATTAGTGGACTTAGTGACAGGATATTCTGCAGTTGCTTCTATTGCTGTTTGAACTTTACATTATTTTTATTCTCTAACAGTCAATATTGTTGATGTTGTATTGGCCTTGACTGACCTTATAGCTTATGAAAGATGTCGATATGATTTCTGATATGCTAACAGTGTGTGCAAAGAGGCTCCAAACTGAGCCATTATATGAAAAACCACTGTGTGAACTCATTCGATGTTGTAGGTAAGATTTAATAAAAAGTTATTCATTTATATAGTGCAAGTTTTATTGAACAGGTATAAATATGTATACCAGTAATCAAATGCACTTCACAGGGGAGGTCGTGAATACAGACTCTAATAATATTGTGGTGCATTTTGCTGCTATGCAGTTTACAATATTTCACGAGAGCCAGAATACAGGCTGTTCATACTCTCATATACTGTAGATCAGAAGAGAAAGGAGACAAGACCATCATTCAGCTTCATGTATATCCCTGCCCATAAGGGTATGGCCTGAGGATTTGAGCCTGAGACCTCCTGCTCAGCTAACCGGGAGCTGGCTAACTGATATTTATATAATAGATTTATTCAGTAATATCAATATTACTCTCTTTAAGTAATACATGTAATAGATAAAGAATGAGTGGACAATGTTTATGGGATTTACAAACTCGAGCTGAAAGCAAGAGTTTGTAAATCCCATAAAGATTGGACACATTCTTTATCACACTTACCAAACGTCTAGTCTAGATGTAGAGTCATGTTTTCATTTATTTTGGCGATACAACTTATTTTGGCCGAGAAAATCGAAGCAAAAGTTTATGTAAATCAGGATGAAATCTGTATCAGATTTAAAGATCACTTATCGGTCGGTGATTTCCTTTGTGTTTGCTTCATGAATTATTAATGAGTTTGATAAGATAATTTAACATTATATGAAGGGCTGTGTGCAAAAAGGGCATTAGTGACTCTTGATCACATTCTAAATTCTCCTTCAATTTCTTTGTTTTCTAAGGGAGTGCGTCCAAATATCGGAATCGGTCAGGACCGATTCCGATCATTCGGTAATAGATCCGATTCCGATGTCACTGAAGGTCCACCCGATTGAATCGGTGCCGATAGAATGGGAATCGGAAATAAGTACAGTATCGGTACCGAAAGACTCGGAAGAATCAGAACGGAAATATGTATCAGTCTTTGATCTGTCAGATGACCTTCCAAATTGCTATGTTCAGTACTGCAGCCGCCACCACAACCGATTAAACCTGATCGCTACGCGCTAGGAAAAGCACGGTTTTCTGCATTCGCTTAATAAGCAACCAAACAAACTTTGAAGCGATTGCAAATAGCCGGGGCATTATTAAAATCGTAATGAAAGTTTAATAAAACTTTACTAAAACACGGACTAATGATAGATACATGTACATGGTCATGTAGGAGATTTAAAACAGTGTACTGTAGATCGAAATGTTCGTTAGCTCCGCAAGCGGTGTGGAAATATGCCAGTTTCTTGCTACTTCAATGGTCGTTGTTTTAGTTTTGATATTGACACTTTTTTCTTTGCTTCCCCAACTTCTCTAAATTTCTTCATCGTGTAGCATCATTAAAGATAGGACACATGATATGTACACCAACATTAGCTAGCTGACTATATATTAGGAAGCCTGCACGAAACTTCGCTTCTTCGAAATGTCGCTTCGTAATTTCGATCCACTCGGTCAATTCGACCAACCTGAGTTGTAAACTTTATTTGGACTTTGACTAACTGAACTTTTCGGCTCATTTTCGAACGGTACAGGAGGACAACTGTAGAGTTTACTTCAGTTCAGTCAGTATAATCAGGCTAAGAATAGAAATCTGATGCTTTGAACCCGGTTTGAATCGAAGGCCGGAAGGGTAATATACGAAAGGAATGGAAGTGTTCAATTTTGTAAAGGTTACCGTATCAATAATATTCAGATCCGTCAGCCTTCCAGATCTTTGTAAAAGTCATTGCATGAAGTTTTCAAGTAAATTTGGACCATGCAGCATGCAGTTATCGAAATATCGTGAGCCGTAAAATAAACAAAACAACGGCTGCTCGCTAATAGTTCCCAGACCGGCGGTATGTGGCCCGCTTTAAAGCTTGACTCACTCGCTGAGCGCAAAGCATAACACCAAATAAACTTTTACTTCAGTGTAGTTTCACATTTACGGCAGATCCTTGTCTTGTTACTAGTATTAAAAGGTTTCGGCAGAAATCATTGTAAATGTTTCCGTATAAAAATCTCAACTCTTCTTGGAGCCTGAATTTCCATTTGCAATCAGTCAGGCGTGAACGTGTCAGTCTGATATTTTACAGAACATCAACAGAGTTTTGAAGCAACGTTTGTCATATTGATCAAGAGGTGCAAAAACTTATATACTCTTACCAGAAAACTTCTACTGGGAAAGTGCAATTCCTTTTGAATTAAAAGAACTTTAAATGCATCGGATCGGATCAGTCAGTTCGCGTAAATGGAAATTAATTGCGCCCCCGCGGTATTTGTGTCAGAAATGAGACACACGTCTGGTTCAATGACAGTTCATGATTGACAGGGACTTTTATTATAAGAATCCGGTACGCAGGGTATTTTATACCAAAACCATCTTACTGTATACATTGTAGCTGTACTTTGTAAAACTGTTTGTCATGAATTCGAATTTGTCACGCGTTAAATCGATCCTGGTGGAAGAAAGGTTACAATACGAAATTGTGCAATGAACACGTACGCTTGCCGAAATTTCTTCGAAATGTAATGCAATGTCCGTAACTTGCTCTATTGGGTCGAATAAAAATGTAGTTCTTCATGTCTGTCTTGGGGTCCGAAGCGTGGGATCGCTGCCTGAGCAGCACGACAATTGAGTTCGGCTCCACTGAGTTCAACTCGGGTTTATGTCAACTCGTGATGGCGTAAATCATGTTTACAAAAATTTAATAGAGCAACTTGGAAATCGGACAGATCGATGTGAGTTCCAAACAAGTCACTGTTATGTTCGATCGGATCGGATCGGATCGGATGTAATCGGATCGAATCGGAACATTTGCTCTCGGAATCGGACAAGACTTGAAAGTACCTATGCATTTTCCCAATGCTCAAGTATCGGAAAGGGCATCGGATCCGATTCCGATAATCGGATTTCCGCCCGATATTTGGGCGTGCTCCCTAAGGGAGAATTTAGAACGTGATCAAGAATCACTTAATATGCCCCTTTTGCACACAGCCCTTCATATAGTATTTTAGTTTATGTTACAAGAAAAATACTTTTAGCACAACCACATCAGCACCCCCTTTTTAATACCATACATAAATGAATGTTATTCTTATAATTTCCAATACAGCTACCCCTTCTTGAAGGAGAAGTCCTCAGATGAGGCATTGTATGCTGAGGCAATCATTAATCTACTAACAGAAATGGGTAAGTAAATTAAAGAAAAGGCTTCTGGGCTGGGTTGTTCAAAGCAAGGTTAACTTTAACCCTAGGTTAGCGCTAAATCTGTAATTGCAATCTGTATAGTTTAACCCAGGGTTAGGGATTCAACCCTGGGTTAGCACTTAACGTTGCTTTGAACAACTGGGCCCCATCTGTACCATAACTTTTGACAGTACTGTTATTAAACATCATTGACTTCTCTCTTGACAAGAGTGTCTCGATCTACCCAATACAGTCATATACATGTACATGTTTATACGTACAAATTAACTGGAAAATTATTTCTGTACCATATTGCAAAAACAGAGACAGATGAAATAGCTGACTCCAGGTGTAAATACATTATTTTACATAGCAACTGGGCCTTCAGTGATTTCAAAATGCTTTTGAGTAGGAAGTTTAATAACATAGGAAAGTAGGTATATGTGACAATGGCTATAAAAGTCAAGCAAAAGTTTCATTGTCTGCTGATAAAGAGAAATACGGTAACTGGCAATGTACATTTTGTACCTCTAAGCAACTGCCAGAGCTCCAGCGGCTGCCGACTTGTTTTGAAAGCCCTGAGCCTTATAATATGCCCAGTATCTTCTTTAAAGTTCTTATTTTTGATTCCAATTTTAGGTAACATAATGAAAGTTGATAATACAGCAGTCAGACTAGAGCTGGCAGACACTCTAACAAGACTTTATTGTGAGACATACAATGAACGTATGGTTAATGGTAAGTGATATATTATACAATTATGCAACCTTAGTCTTGACCCATGCATATATGATGTAGAGTACTCCATATTTTTTGTTCATTAATCGTGACAGGTCCCCTTTAAAGTGCCTACGAATCGAAAATTAAGTTGATCTCATTTGAAAACCCTTTCAATTTTCTGTTTGTCTCATCTCGTTCCAGAGACATTCAGGTTTTTGCAATAATTATGCAATTTTTTTATGAGATAAAACTGTGACATCATTTGATGGACAGAAGCCTGGATACAAAATTAATTGCAAAATGAAGAATATCTCTGCAAATGAATAGTGGGCAAAACAATTGAACTGTGCACATTTGTCTGGTACTAATGGAGCGTTTTCATGTGATGTCATAGCCGCCATGTTGGTGTACCTTTAACAATAGATTCTTCGTCAGCTTCTTTCGTTAGGTACACCAACATGGCTGCCATGCCCTTTGTCATTTGAATCTCTGGGGATTGAGTGAAAACCCTCTATAAGGAAAATACACATCACTATGCTAAGTATGCCATTGCCATGGAAACACTCTTGGGCCCAGGCTTAAATGTTCTGTGCAGAAATGTTGGAAATAGGCTGTTAGAGACCCAGCTCAGCCCACACAGTCACTGGTTGGTTTGTGTCTTCGTTTATTTTTCTCACTGTAATCACTGTTTACTTCTCTCTCTCATGGCGCTCTACTGCTCTCGTTCTCTGAATGTTCACTTGAACTCTGAGTAACAAACTAATCCACATTCCAATCACTCCCCTCTGACACAGCCCTGATTATTTACTTAATCTCTAATACTCTATTTTAATTGGCTTTCTCACACTTGACTCTTCCGCTCAGAGACGCTTAAGTCTGATCACTACACATTGTCCATTATCACTACTAGATTTCCATCTGCTAAACTAATTATAATGCTCATGACACTTACTTCCATTCGTGTTCACATTACTCACCACACTCATTCGTCACTCGCTCTCCGTCATGCCACTCACAATGATTTGACCTATGATTACATCTGGTTCAGTTATTATTATCCGACATAAAGACAATTTTGTAATTTCTCCTTTGTTAAACACAATTTACTGCTGTGTCGGCGTGCCTATGTATGTATTATTATTGATGCTGAGGGTGCAGTCCAAGACATACATTTTGTGAAAAAACTCAAAGATATCATGAACTTACAAAACGTGACGTGTTTATTGAGGTAAATTGTACATTTGTATGACTGTATACTAGAACCATTTGTGCTTAGAGATTAGTGTTCTTATGTGTACATGTATTTTATATTTTGCTTGTCAGATTGCCAAATACCTAGTTCTGCTTACATCAAAGGTTTAATTGAGACAAGTGGGATGGCCAGGGCTCTTGTGGAGGTGTGTTCTAAGTCATGACATGGGGAGGCGGGGTGGCGCAGTGGTTAATATAAGCACTTCACCTCTCATCTCTGTGACCTGGGTTTGATTCCCGTTCACGGCGTCACATATGAGTTGAGTTTGTTGGTATCTCGCTCTTGCTCCAAGGGTTTTTCTCCAGGATCTCTGGTTTTCCTCCCTCCACAAAAATCAACCTGCTAAATTCCAATTTGATCAGTGGATTAGTTGGGTCCTGACTTTGATCAGCCCCTATGGTTGTTTCAGGTCTCGTTAGAAATTCAGAATGTGACATCACTCTACATATTCGATTACATACATTACTGTACAGATGTTCTATGTAATCATAATTATTTAATTGCTTTTCGATCAGCTTATTATCCATGACTTAAACCCTGCACAAATGAGGTAAGTTACATTGGTGCAGAAACATTTGTGAATTTCAGTGTTTCCCAAATTGTTCCTTGTTTGCATGTGCACGAAACATTCGTTGCAAAATTTGATTCCACAACAAATGTTTCCCTGTTTGCTTGTCGAATCAACAATGTTGACTACATTTATAGATTCTAGGACTGTGCTACATACATGTACATGTATAATTATGTAGTGCATATGCAAAATTCCTAGTGTGGTCATTAGGCACATACACCAGCATTTGTTTCTCATGAAAATAATGTTTCTTAATTTGCTTAGCCAGGCAGCAAAACATTTTCTTGTTTCCTGCTCGTTTACTCATCCAAGAAACATTGTCAACAACAATGTTTCCTGATACCATTTAATTTGTGCAGGCCTTTACATGACTGACCTTTTTACAGTTCTTTTCTGATCATGTAAAGCTGTTAGTTAAAGTGCATATGAAGCGAAATATGTTTTTGCATATTTCTAATATTTAGCAATTTAAAGACATGTTTCCAAAGTTTGAATAGTCAGGAGAAAAACTTGATGATTTTACAAGCCGTGAAATTCGCCCTAGTTTGCTCCCAAAAATGGTGTTCAAATCGCACTGCCAAAATGACGTCACATTGGTTGCATCTCAACCAAAATAAAACAAGATGGCAGAAAGAATGAAATTGATTCGAAGATTTATTTCTGAATTGCTCTGATCGCTTGATATATTGTCTCCTTTGCAAAATCGCCTGTGAGTAGAAATCAGCAAGCCTAAACAAACCTTTGCAACCAATGTGACGTCACTAGATGGAATTTCACAATAACTTGACCCCAGTCTCCAAATCATGTTTTGATGAAAAGTAAGCTGTTTTTACGCACAACTAAATATTTGTTTTGGAGAATTTTAAAGTTTACAGACATTTGATTTACATAATTATTGAATTGCTTATTATCCTCTCTGTCTTGCTCACCAGTGTTTGGAATTTCTTCAAGACCTGGACATTAGACTTGAAGTGATGAGAATTCTGCAACACTACTCATGTTCAGGTAAATTGAACTTGTTTTTTAATGTTACTGGTTTATCAGGTCCTACATGTACATAATTATAAGTTGTGTATTAATGGTGACAGCCATTTATAATTCGATTTATATGTAATAATTTTGTATTCAGAATGTGTAAACTAATAAATAAGTCATGTAAAAACTTAATAATTAATAAATAATAGGTCTTGTAAAAATTACTTATTTAATTAATGTTAATTAATTAAAGATGTTAATTAATTAAATTATTTATTTAATTCATTAATTAATCAATCAATTGATTAACAAAAAATAATTAAGTCTGCCATATATTTATTTCAGTACTGAACTGTGATGACATGTTGTCAGTAAGTGCTGCTGGGCTGATCTGCAGTGGGCTGAACATGAAGGACCCATCAGGAAGGTGAGATAAAACATGACCAACCTCTAACTTCTCTTTACGATATCAGAACAAAGTGAAGGAGAGAGGTCATGAGAATATTGGAGTTAATCACCTGGAAAATATTGTTTTGATGTGACACCAAACTCTTATTAAAATGACACTACAAGAAATGAATGACTATCAGTAAGAAGAAATTAGAGCTGAAAGGTGTAAAAACACTTGTTGGAACCTAGTCTCAGTAACTCTTGGCTTTTTCTCATGTGCTGGTTAACTTTTTCAGGTGGACTTCACTGTTCGTTAATAAGGTGTTATCTTCACTAATAAAGAATTATATTGTTTAGGGTTAGTGTTTGTATTGTTTTAAGTTTGGGTAATCAATAATATTTCAGGTTGCAAATGGTGAAGTCTGCCCCAACTTTTTGAGTAGTGACTAATAATGGAAACTACATGTAAATACAGATTTTGGTATTTATTTCTCATTTCTATTTGTGATTAGACTCATATTTCTATCAGTGGAAATCTTATGGAACCTACTGGAACATGGATCCAAACAAGTGGTGAGTGTGTCATGGACACTTTTAACAAGATTAGTATTTTCCAAACACATTCAGTGATTTTTCATTTTTGAAGTCTTTCATTTTGAAATGCTTGCTTCAACTTAGTCCTTCCATCCTATGTGAACCTATCTGGAGATTGTTAGTACTTACAGTATTTGCATAAGAGTATCTAAGCATCCAGAAATTACAAATTCTTTATACTTCAGGGTATCTGTTGGCCAACCTTGCTCTTATTAAATATATGGAAGAGAAAAAGGGGTCACCATGATTTTGCAAAATATCGCAAATTTAGCTCCAAAACAGAACTTTTCCATGGAAGGACTGGGGCGAGTTTCATAAAAGTCATCTTAAGGGCCCATTGACATATCCCGTTGCTATGCAACACCGTTGCTATGCTCGCAGGAGCAGATGCGATTTTGACTTCCAGTTTACTCTGGCTTGAGAGGCGATATGAGTCAGCTGTTTTCTCAGGCTAGTTTTATGCATGTCCACCAGCATGTTTGTAAGTATTATTTATGGTTTAGCTGAAAGATTTTCATGAATGAATGAAGTAAAGTGTTCAAAAGTCAGAACAAGCTGTAGTGGGTATCACTGTGTTGGCGGCACCATATGTAGAGAAGTGGAAGATCAGTTAGACAAATTTGCTAAACATGTGAAGAAACGTTGGGCCATTTAATTAGCGTGGTATTTTCTCACTCATGAAGGAAGAAATATTCAACAACATAAATGGATTGTTTAGATTGCCACCAAACTTGCAAAAGCAATGACCAGTACTTACTTTCTTTTGGTTTTGTGTAATATTTATTAGTATATAGCTTAATATTTATGGCACCTTTCCTAGATTGTCCTGTAGATAAGCTGCACCCCCGATCTTGAACGAAAATTTCAGGTCAAAAGGTTCAGTTTATCGTATGGTTTTTATGGTATGTATTTTTTTCTTGATTGCAATATTAAAGAATCAATATCAATGTACAGCATCTGAGTAATTTCTTTATTGTTCAGTTAAGCAAAGTTGTGGCTTTTAACAGAAAGTTCTTTTACATTTAACTATCTATTTGGATAAGTTTTATGCAGGGCTTGCAAAATAATGTTACCAATGAAAATCTTACCATTATTGACTGATTTATGAAAACATTTATTGTGTTATTTCTAGGTTGCTGACCAGCTCAACTGCAAGGAATGCATTGGGTATGTACAATCACATACTTTTTTGTAATCATTTGATACCTATCAGTTGTAAGACTTAAAGGTACATGTACATACTCATCTTTAGCTGAACCTTCTATCTCAGGTGAATGTGAGTCAAAAGAGTAGGTCATGGAGGAGTTAATACATTTGGTTATCAAATAAGCAAACAAACAACAAATAAATTAACTACATGTACATGTACTAGATTGATTGCAATTGGCATATGGCTAGATAAAAAAACCTTTTAATGTCTATATACATGTAGGTTGCATCAACTGAAGTTTATTATTTAATTTTTCTGTGTTGCGCATCTAGGAAGAGAAAATCCGAAAGCATTCCTCACAGCCTCCACTATGTACAGATGGCTCAAGTCTTGTAATTTGTGACGTAGTATATGGGGAATAAATTAGTTTTGCCATGCTGTCCCCGACATTGAATAGCAGCCTGGACTAACAGCTTCTAATTGCGGACCATTGTGTTTTCTTTGTGATGGAGGTGTGATCGTTCTTCCATGGTTTGTGTGACATAAGTTATTGAGAAATAACTTTTCAGTTATATGTACCTAGTAGTATGTACCTATAGACTTTTCAGCAGAAAATCGAACTTGGAGCCTGATTTTCTCCTCATAGACGTGCAACACAAAAAAATAAAATAGCAGAACTTATTTCTTTCGAATACATCTTTGTAAAGACGTTGGGTTGATTTTAGGGTTCAGTTCCCCTTTAATATATTATAATTTTGTGTAAATTACAGAATAACTGAGTGTATACCAATACATACCAATAATGTCTATATACACGTAGCTAGGTTAATTATCGTTGCACCAACTGAAGTTAATTTAATATATTTTAAATTAATTTTGTGTAAATTACAGAATAACCGAGTGTATAACATGGGCCAAATCTGGCCATTGCATGTTTTTGAGATGAAGAAATAGTCACCAGACTATATGTGATCATGTAAAAGCATTATAAAATTGTAATATTGTAATGAGAATTTGTACAATCATGTTTGTTAATAGAGCACTGAAGGATGGATTCTTGAGGCAAATGAGAGAAGGATATAGTCATGCTGACAGACAACTTAGGTACATAAGTTTTGTATGTGAGGGAAGGTAGGACTGGAGGTCATATGTCAATTCTACTTCCCATGCAAGAATACATATTACATTTACATACACAGAGGTCACACTTATGCAAAACACAAAATTTGATACACTTTTGGGTGGGTTTTGAGGTAGAAAATGCTCCAGTCCTCACAGAATATAATGATTATTGCATAGAAAAGAGACCTCATACAAGCCAAGTTTCACACATCCGCTATACAGTTTATATACATGTATTAATAGAAACATTTAGTGAACTTTGGTAATTTAATTATAATTGTTGTGCTATTTCTGTGGTCCATCAGAGAAATCTGCAGTAGTTCTTAATTTACTTGAATGTACTGCGTGAATGCACTCCTCCCCTCCCTGTTTGTATGATCCAGTGTATACAGTTGCACATATTAATTACATATGTTAACAAAATATGGTATTTAAAAAAATAGGAATGACCTGTTGGTTATCTCAAACTTGGTGGCCTCATGTTGTCCAGATTCACCTTTTATTGTGAGTATAAGTCATATTTATTTCTTGCCACTTGTAAAAAGCTATATTATAGTAATTATTGTATTATTGCAAATATCAATGGCAAATGGAGAAAAATATTCTCACGGACAAGCTGGCACTCAATGGAGGCTAAAATGGAGGATTCTTTTCTCATGGTAAATAGCTTTTAACAAATTCTCCTGCATGAATCTCCATCAAGGACTCATTCCAGCTTGCCTGTGAGAATACAAAACTTGCCTATTACGGGTCTATACTGTAATTTCAGGGGGGACTTTATTGAACTGACAGGGGTGCTGGCTGCACCTCTTATGGAGGTTATGCAACCTGAGTGTGTGCCGTTTAGGGTGTACATTTTCCCCCATTGATTGACAAGTCTTTTCCAACAATGCTATATTTTCGTTCCTTTTAGTAATGTCAAAATCGTAATGAATTTTGAAACTTTGCCAACCTTGTATGCGTACCTTTTAGGAGTCAAGCACTCCTTTCACTTTGATACTGGAGTCCCCTGACTTGCATTTTTCTGTTGTTAATTCTGTATACATTATGGATCTGTTACAAATCAGTGCTCCTCTTTGAATCTTCAGGAAACAGGCTTCACAAAACTCCTTGTCCTGTTTGCAACATTCACAGAAGGTACAAAGGAGACACTGATATACAAATAAAGTTAATCAATATACTAATTTAAAAAATTAATGGATGGGATATACTTTGTATGTACATGTAGCCTAAAATAATGCTTTATTATATTGTGAGTCTTAAGCTATGGCCACATGGTGCAAAACATTGCCGGCAACAGCAAAATTGCTCTGTGTGTCCACCTCTGAAATTGCTGTGTGCAACATTGCAGGACATGTTGCAGCATGTGTTGGTTTGTGTGCTTGTGTTTGGGCCGAAGGCCTGTGCGAGCAGAGCACCATACAAAAAATTGCTACCTTTTCATCTATCCAT
Source organism: Actinernus sp. WN-2022 (assembly GCA_030867875.1). Taxonomy (NCBI): domain Eukaryota; kingdom Metazoa; phylum Cnidaria; class Anthozoa; order Actiniaria; family Actinernidae; genus Actinernus; species Actinernus sp. WN-2022. The sequence goes on along the minus strand of JAOWCC010000577.1, from coordinate 171,129,390 downwards.
CCACCTGCCCCACCTCGACTATTTGTAGGACTTTTTCTCCAAATGAAATTGATTGTGTTGTGATAGCTCATTGGACAGTGCATGCTCTCAACTTAGGAATTCCCAGTTCGCAACAGTTCTGTGACTTTGAGCCCATAATAATAATAATAATAATAATAATAATAATTATAAACAGTTCTTAAGCGCATTATATAATGTCTCAATGCTCTCACAATTATCATAATAACTAGTAAATTTAAATTAACTACTAAATACCCAATAAAAACTACATTACTAGATACCTAAGATCTAATTGGTTAAAAATGCCTAAGTATTACCTAAACTAATAATAATGTGTGCATAATGAGATTAAAAAGGACTTCCCATGACCGAGGCTTCTTCAATTTTTTAGCCCAGATATAATTTTATTTTGCTCTTCTTCCCTCATTCTGGTATTTTTCTCAAGAAAAAATGGGGTGATGGAACTACATTTCGGACTTGGGACACTTGTTTCATTAAGTATTTGCCATCACTTCCAGATGACATTTCAATGTAACAAAAAGGGGTTTTGTTCGTTTTTCGCTAATCTTAACTCTGTTATTTCCGTTCTCACTAGCCATGATCAAATATAACTGGAGCTCCTTACAATGATAGAATGACATGTCAATATAAATAGTATAATCTATTTTTATTTTCAGTGAAAAGTCATAATGAACTTGTAAGAAATCTCAAGCTGTATCAGGTATTTATTTAAATAAGAAAGATTGACTTGATATACTGGTAGAATTATATGATAAAAGGTCTGAGTACAATTATAGTGAACTCTACTAGTTATTTTGTCAATTGGCTTTCTCTGCATTTCTAACTGGTATATGTCTGGGACATCTCTAAATCTTAAATCATCTTCTTCCTAGAACCATGAAGACTTTGAGCTTAAGAAACTCTTGATGAACATGTTAATTCTCCTCAGTAGAGACCCAACAGCTAGTCAGGTAAAGACAGAACTACATTCTATTAAATATATCAGAGATTTCATTGGTACTCTGTACCGACATGACTTCTTTTTTTTGGTACAGAGCCACATACAATCGGTATGTCACATCCATGGTTATTTTTTAGCTCAGTTGGTAGAGCATGGTCTAGAGTGTGGGAGGTCAGGGGTATAAACCGTTGACCTTGTCTCCTTCCTCTTCTAATCTATACGAGGGGGACGTGAAAGAACCTGTTGTGTTATTTCGAGAAAGAGTAGGGAATTGTCTCCCGTCACAACAGCCAGGTATACAGAGTTACTATCACTCTGACTCATGATTGTAAACTGCACGGCAGCACATTGCACCACAATAGCAGTCTGTATCACAAACATAACCTTGTGAAGTGCATTTGGATATACATGTATTCATGTAGAATTTGCGCTACATAAATGAATACCTTTATTAGCAATGAAAAAATACAAAACAAAAATACATTGACTATAACATTTCAAATCTCATCAAACACTGCTTTTGAAAACACACGTGGCACATTGTACTGGGCTCAGTTGTTCAAAGGGTGGATATAACTTTATCCACTGGATAAATCCTTATCCAATGGATAAGTGTTGACCAAACTAGCCTAGTTTATCCATTGGATAAGGAGTCATTTTTTTTTCATCCAGCCCGAACTGACTCGGATATTTAGTTTAAAAAATTTAACAGGTCAAAGTATATATGCTAAACACGAGGTTTGTTCCAGTTGTTATTGTGATGCAGTGTTTAGGTTGAGTATTCCCTTGTTCACGTGTTGATATCTGTACTGTAGATAATGTCTGAAGGCCGTGTGTTACTCTCTCTCCTGGCCTATGTTCGTCCCAATGACAATCCTACATCAGCTGAGTGGTCGCCTGCACAGTTTGAGGAACTGCAACTTCAGGTGTGTTAATGTACATGATTGCCAAGGCATAAATCACGCTTAAACACTGCCAAAATGCAAGTGGATTTTCAGATGCATGTACAGTGTACAGCCATTTCAAAAAGCTTGTCCCAGACAAACAGCAAATGACATTCCCAGCCCGAATTGGATTGTGGTTATAACTGTGCAGCTGTGCGAAACGGATAAACTTATGAAATCGATTTGCAGGAGCCATTGATATTTGTCTTGGACACAAAAACAAACAAATTCATCAGACTTTCAGCTACATTACCGCAATCCATTTCGGTCTGGGAAATGTCGCTTGTCCTTTGCTGTTTGTTCAAGACAACGTTTTTTGAAATAGCTGCACATGCAAGTTGGCTAGCATGCAGAGATTGTACTAGCTTGGTAGCATGGAGTTTATTCTTATTTTATTTATTAAAAATATCGGCGTTTTCCTTGCTGTGATATGTTTTTCAGGCTCTAGATACTCTGGCCACCATTGCTCCTCTCTGCATTGAGGACTACATGACGTGTCAGGGCAATACGCGCCTGTTAATGCTGCTTGAGTGGTGTGTGGGACAAGGTAAATCCTGTGGGATTTTGTTTATGTATTTCTGGGGTCAGGCCTCGGTTCCTGAAAGACTGATTCAACTAATCCAAGCTAATATTGGACAACATTTTCTAACCCTGAGGTTTGTCGTTTTACTCTACAGCTGATTATGGAGGCCATGGCAATAGTTACCATGGTAGTGGTGGTCGTGGGAATAAGAGAGCTCAGATGCGCTTCTGTTTACGACTGCTGCGAAGCATGTGTTCCGTGGGAGATGATGCCGTCAACCAGGACTTGATGGATCAGGGAGCTATCCATCAACTTGTTGGTAAGCAGGGTTTGTGAGCTACATCCACGAGAATTTTTATGAAAACAAATATTTTGCTTGAAACTGCACAGAGTTTCACATTGAGTTATACGAGATAACAAATGTTCAAATGTCTTTATTTATACTGAGAGAGAAAAAGGAGACAAAAAAGTGGAGGGTGCGTGAAGTACAACCCAAGGGGTTTAACCAAGAGCTCATGCACCCTATGTCATTGCAGTGTTTACAGATTTACAGATCACTCTTTGAGATGACAACAAGTCAAACAGTATTTACAAATAAACATATATTTAATAAAGGACGTCAAACAGTTAATTTGCAGTAATAATAATGAATAAAGCTACTCTTGTAAAGGAAAGAAGAGAATACACACACAACGAATGGGTTGTTATAAACCCTCATGATATAGATTATTCTGCATGTAACCTATCTTTTGAATAAACGATGGTTCTCCATGTTGTGTAACAAAATAATACACGCTCAAGTTCTTGAAAAACTGCAGCATTTCTTATATGATCTCACGACGAGAGGCGGTTGCTTGCTCAGGCTAGATAAAAAAAACAGCATCATATCGATAAGCCGAATTCAAAAAGTTGCTTCACCATCTATTTTCTAAAAAGACAGTTGCAAATGAACATTGTTAATGTGCTCGCCGTCCTGAACTCTGGTATAAACTACGCATTCCATCTAGACGTTGTTATAACAGTAGTAGGAATATTGTTATCAATACATGTGGGATGTCAGTGAAGTCGCTCAGTGGCAACCTACACTAATTAACAATTGGTGGATCAGTTTACCGAGCTACTTCGGTGAGGTAAATATCCACCACTATTCACCAACACTGAAGTGAATAATTGTTTTAGTATATACCACACTTTAGTGAATAGCCAGCACCAAATAGTTCTTTATTTTCTGTCACATGGACAACAACTCGCGCGAGGTGTCGCTCCTTCGCTCAGAGGTGAATATGAAATCATATTCACTGTTTGCGTAGCCAATCAGCGCGCGAAAAGTGATATTCACTGGTGTGGTATATACTAATGTACCATATTATCTATGATGTGTGGCACCGTTAGTATACTGTGTAACTCCAATGTCTTCCCAACAGGAATATTACTGAACGCCAGCACAAGTCCAGACGATAATGACGTCGTTGATATTGAGATGCAGTGCGATATGCTGTTTATCGTGTCCAGCTTGTGCGAAGGCGACATGCACAGAAAGGTACCGTTACCAGACAATAGAGAGAGAAAAACGGCATGTCCGTAGTCTTACCGTAACCGCACTGTAACTTATTATGTCGTAACTCTGTCATTTGATTGGATCAGAGAGACAAAAACAGTAGGGAAACCATTTCAATGTCACGGCATGTCGTACAGTAACCGTGCTGTAAGTCATTGCCGTAATATGCCCACTCATACAAAATCCACTCTATTGAATATGAATGTCACGGCATGTCGTACAGTAACCGTGCTGTAAGTCATTGCCGTAACTTACCCACTCATACGAAATCCACTCTATTGAATATGAATGTCACGGCATGTCGTACAGTAACCGTGCTGTAAGTCATTGCCGTAACTTGCCCACTCATACGAAATCCACTCTATTGAATATGAATGTCACGGCATGTCGTACAGTAACCGTGCTGTAAGTCATTGCCCTAACTTGCCCACTCATACGAAATCCACTCTATTGAATATGAATGTCACGGCATGTCGTACAGTAACCGTGCCGTAAAGCATTGCCGTAACCACTCTAGTGAATATGAATGTCACGGCATGTCGTACAGTAACCGTGCCGTAAAGCATTGCCGTAACTTGCCCACTCAAGACATACGAAATTCACTCTACGACACTCGGTTACGCTTCTATGTAGAAAACTATACGATAAACAAGCTGTAGCGTTGCTTTACTTTCGGAGTTTTACATAACAGAACCTTTACTCCTTGTGCTAAAATCAGCTCGTAGTGGAAATTTAACGAACTATGTAATGGTGTTGCGCATGCGTGGACTTGATGTTTGATTGGTGGCAGATAATTGGCTTCAGTGAATAGTGCCTATCGTGCGCTCTGATTGGCTACTCAAACAATGTCATCCCACATGTGTGGGAGGATCATCAGTTAATATGAACATCGAAACACGAAAAAAGTATGATTATTTCACCTTGACACCGAAAGCCCCCTTTAAACCCCATCGAACATTGCTGGCAAAAGTTGTTTTTAATTTTTTTTAAGTAATGGTCCGCGTAAGAACTAGGAAAAGAACAATAGGGCCCCGGCAGGAACGACCGTTAATTGTAATCCCAAGAAGCTAGGTAATCCGATTAGAACACGTCATGCTATTGGTCCAGAAGGGCAAAAGCGGCAAATTCAAATTTTAGAATGGCATAACATCGTAGGAACGCGGATCCACAACAAGATTTTTCGTAGATCCAAGCAAAATGGCATAACAAATTGACTACTTGAGTTATAGAAAAATTGACCGTGGGACTCCGTCTAAACTTTATGAGTTTTGTCGATTTGCGCTTTGTTGCCATTTTAAGACGTAATACGAGGCGACATTCATGTCAAGACTGACAGCCGATCATTTACTAAAACTCTTGCTAAATTAAAGAGAAAAGTATTAATTTAATTTAGCACGGAGACTCGTGTTGAAACCTTTGTGCGTGACAAGTAAAGCATATCGCGGAATTGGGCTATTGTATCAACGTTTATTCTTGAAAGTGTGCAATTATAAATTTATGGTCGAATACATTTTAAAAGACTGAAACTTCGAAACTCTAAATGTTGTCCATCGTTCATCCCCAGATCTTCCCTGCTGATTGCAACCCTCCCTGACTCCTTAGTTTGCACAAAACAAACAACAAAAACCAACAACAAAGAAACAAGCATGTAATAAGTATAAGCCATGCAGTGATACAGAGGCACCAAACATCAAGAAATTCGGAATATAAGGCATCACGAGAAGAATAACGGGGAAATCACGTAGGAAAAACCAATATGGCGTCCACCCACAATGTGTCCCACGGTAGAATTTCGAATAATTTGGCCAAGACAAAGGCATTTGAGACTGGGACCGAGTCGTGAAATAAAATATAGAAAAAAACAGTTTTTATGGGGTGATTTTTGGCGGAAAACCTCGATAACCCAATCAGATTTGAGGATTTTAATTAAATAATCCCATTAAAAGTTAATTGATTCTGCCGCTAGCCTCCCTAGTTCCTTACGCGGACCATTACTTAAACAAGGACCCGCACTATAAAAGGGCCTCAATCAGGTCGAAGACACCTTCATTGTCAATCAGCCTTTGTCAAGTGAACATCTCTGGTCAAAGCTCCACCTGAGTCATCTATGAAATTTTGGTATCGCGGAAATTCAAATCAAAAAATTTAGTGTCTAAAAATACACTAAAGAGTTTATAAGCAGTTCTAAAACTCTATTGACAGGTATAACTGAGCAACTAGTTTCCTGTTGTTTCCTTTTTCTTGGCTTATTTTAGCTTCAGTAATTTAGTATTCTAACAGGAGAACACTGACTTGCTTTACTGTTCTGACTTTGATATTCAAATTTAGATCCCACAGGGCGAGAAAGAGGAGGGTCTTATAATGCTTTTGTTTAAAATAAGCCCTGGCCAGAAATCATTTAGTTGGGTGCAGTAAAGTGTTTAACTATTTTTGGCTGATTTATAGTCTAAGTATTGCTTATAAAAGCATTACAAATCCTTGAAATGACGTCATTTAAGGGCGTTATGCTAATGAGTCGAAAATGAATTGAGTTATAACTTTGAATTTCTTCATTTATACAGTGGTTTTAAATGCATTGAAATTTGATTCGTTAAACAAAATTGGCAGACTATAATTATTGCATTTCCTATGTCGGTCATTTTGTTTTCCAGTTTGACTTTTAAATCAAAGATAACTGACTAGGATTATAGGCACTTTAAGATAACCGTCAATGATTTCGCTAGTGGATTTTCAAATGCGAGCGGAGAAAACGATACTACTCAGAGTTCTTTATTATTCAAATGTTGTGAATTATTTTCCAGGAGTTGTTTGGTGTCAGTGGTGTCCAGGTAGTAGTGGAGTACCTCAAGAAAGACCCTAATAAAATCAACAGCCCACTGGGTCATCACCAGCTCCTCCTAGCTACTGTGGACTGTGTTTGGTAAGTTACCTCATGTAATACTACTAAACACTGGTGTTGATTAACGTATGCTAACCGGCGCGGGAAGCAAGTAGCAGCTGACGTTTCAAGCAGAAAGCTTAATCGACTTTTAATTATTTATCTTTCCCGTCGCCGCATACCTACACTAGTTTTTACAGGAACTAGTTATCAATTGACTAAAAACAGCTTTTGTTGGATCTGACCATCCGGAGGTCGTCCTTTTCAACCCCGAACCAAAATGGATACTCGGGGTCTTAAAATAACTGAACGGCCTTCGTGAAACAATCTCGTTCTCGAATGGTTAAGACCACGTCTTCTCGAATAAGGACGTTAAATCGTAGGTCCTTCGTCGGCCTCAGGTGTATCAGGCTTTTAAGCCTGTCGCGAGGTGTCTATATACAGACCTTATTAAATGTGTGCGAGGTCCATACCGTAAGTTATGGACGGCGAGTTTACCGTAAGTTATGGACGGCGAGTTTACCGTATTATAGACGGCGAGTTTACCGTACGTTATGGACGACGAGTTTACAGTAAGTTATGGACGGCGAGTTTACCGTAAGTTATGGACGAGCAAGCGAGTTTAATAAGATGTTTATTGTGTGACTCAAAAGTATTCAAAACCAGATTTGCTTCAATGACTGCAAACTGACCAATCATAGCATGAAGTTGACTAGTTATTTAATACTGGTAATAAAAAGAGGACAGTTCGATTCCAGCTCAATTCTAGAAGACTAGACACGTAAATAACGTTGTGTGTTTTTTATTCTTGTTTTTTTTATAAATATATGTATTCCATGTACCGGCAACAAAATACAAAGCTTCCTAACGGAATGTTTATAAAATGACATATATTCAGGTGCAAATTGCTTGACAGTTGTATTCACATGCTGTAGGTCAGCAATTCTCGGATGTTACATCACAGAGCAAGTTTTCCTCGAGAGTGAAGGCGTATTTCTGCTGCTTGATCTTCTTGAGGTGAGTACATGTAGCCTGTTTTTCTTTCAAAGAGGTATACGGGACTTTTTTTTTTTAAATGGAGAGCGTCCAGTCGGAAAGAAGAACCGAGGATGTAGGATTCTGTAGGATTAGGTTTGGGACAGAGACGGGATCACAACGCAAACTCTTACTTTTAAAAGTAGGAGGTTGTGTCTGTGAACGCGTCTCTGAGCTAAACGTCCTAAAACGACGCATGTTTAATATTTCTAAGCCAACGTTTACGTTAAGGTCGAGGCTGTTGATTTCTGTAAAGCTATCTTGATGATTTGTGTATAGTGAGATCTCTGTTGTGGTGTTTTTCCAGATCTGCCCGGGCACTATGCAGAATCTCATCTTGGGATGTTTGGTAGACTTGTGTGAGAACCAAAAGGTAGGTAGTTATGGGCGTTACCCAGGGCAACAGTAATCAATCGTAGTCAAGCTTGGTTGTTTTATTCAATATTTGTTCGAGTAGTTCAGGTTTTAATACTTGTTGTTTGTTTAAGCGTTATAAGAACAGTACAATTCTGGCTAGACAGGCTTGAAGGACACTCCTCTATCCGTCTGTATGGCTTGCTTTCTCTCTTTTTTATTTCGCCTGTTCTACTTTTGTTTTTTTCTGCAATTCTAGTACAGTTATTAGTGACATTCTTAAGAAAGGTAGCGCAGCGAGCTTTACTTTAATGTGTCTGAGGCATATTGGGCCAGTGTCATTAGCCATGTTTGGTCAATGATATTGGCCATATTCGGGGCAAGTGACATTAGCCATATTGGAGCATTGATGTCTGTAAAGTTATTTTCATCCATTGTGGTGGATATCTGGCTTGATGTAAAACCCAGTACAAGCTCTTTCAGGTTCTGTTGATAATTGGAATAAAAAAACGAGGCTTTCTATTTATTTTCATTTATTTAAACATATAATTTGTAGTGTTTGCCTAAGAGCATATAGAAGCTCATCATGGGAGCTCGCACAAAAACGAGGCTGTGTTGTAAGTGTTGTTTAACTTGGTGTTCACCAGGCGCTGCCACACATCCTGGCTTGGCGAGGCACTGAAAGCGCAACAGCAGGCAAACTACTTGTTGAACTGTGGAAGAAAGAGGAAGCTAACATGGGTGTACCCCGGGACAGCACTGGCGCAATTACCGGTACGTGGAGCCATATAGTAATTATTGCTGACTACAATTGATTTTACTGCTAAAAGAATGCTACAGTGTTTAGTAATCAGACGTTGGGTTATCTGGGAAATAGATAGATCGTGGCCGCAGAATGGTGTTTTATAGAGAGGTGGGTAACTGATGCTCTCATAACAACTTAACATCATGTGTACAAATATGTCGATAACCCGGACTGTAATGCAGTACGTCTTTTTGCTATGGACTTTAGCAAGGCTTTTGACTCGTATCAAACATGATCTGTTATCTAATGAGCTCAAACAAGTAACTTTATTTCAATTAGTACTATATCTTTCTTAAAAGGTAGACAACAGCGTATTGTTTTTAATGAATATTCGTGCGACTGAACGGCAGTTAATAATAAAGGGAACTACTCGCGGGAGTGTGAGTGGCCCTTATCTTTTTAACATTTTTTAAACGACCTTGAAATTAATTTAGGCGATGCCTCCGTCCTTCTTAAATATGCAGATGATTCCACTGTAGTTGCTCCCGTTTGGAAAGACTGTGACACCTCTGCAGATTTAGTGGAACAGTTTCTTAATTGGTCGAATAAGAATTCTATGACATTTGGTCCGGATAAATGTAAGGAACTGAATTTCAACACGAGAAATAACACAGATTGTTACTCCTCAATATTTAGCTAGTATCCCGCAATGCAGCAATCTTCTTCTGTTAGGAGTCATGTTCTAAAGCGACTGCAAGTTTTCCACACACGTCAAAATTAAGCTAACTAAGTCCAATAAATGTTTGTTTATTCTGAGGTCACTACGCAAAGAAGGCTACAATCAGGTGGAGATAGACCACTTTTTTATAAGTATAGTACTCCCGAATATTACATACGGGTAATCAGTATATGGAGCTTCAGACTCAGAGTTAACTATACAATCCAGTGTTTCTTGGATCGCTGTCATAAGCGTCACTACATTTCTGATACTATTGAAATGCGTCACGTACTCGAGAAGCAGGATAGTAAGATTTTAAAAAGGTTAAATTGTTAGACAGTCCTCCTTTAAGGCAAGTAATACCGAAAATTAAATCTACTGCATATAATCTTAGAAAAAAGAGTTGTGCACACCCCAAAGTTAACACTGAACATTTCAAGAGTTCTTATATCAATAGAGTAATTTTTAAATATAATCAGTTCGCTCTTTAGTAATGTTCATACTCTATATTTTGCATGTTTTTAAATATTTTGCTCATAATATTTGATTGTATATGATATTTTTACTTACAATTTTAATTTGTAACATAAGATATGTATTTTTATCCTATGGAGAAATAAAGACTATTATGATTATTATTATAATTCACACATGTGAGGTGGTCTTGTCCATACTGGTATTGCGCCGTGTCGTACAGCCATGCAGTTTACAAATTTGAATAAACTGTGCGACAGGTTCTTTAACGTCCGCTACGGCTTTATACGTTAGAAGAGGAAGGAGACAAGGCCAACGGTTTTTATGTCCCAATTAACCAAGGGAGAGAAAACGTCATCACCAAAATTCTGCATCACAGGCAGGGATGTTTACCATTTCACCGAAAAACCAGAAATTCTGGTTGGAAAATCAAACCGTACGCGTTGTTTCTTTCGGAAATGTTTGGAAAATGTGGGCTACCTGTGGTTGAGGTAACTCTACTTTTCCCACTCTTGTCGGTCTTTCCGGTGGACATGTGTATCATTTATACTGATATATAATTAAGTTTTTAGATATATATATATTTGGTTTCAAGAGGAGGAACATTATCATGGTTACAATGTACATTTTGAATAGAGGAATTGTTGACACAATTTACAAAAAAGGAGTCCATTACAAATCGCCTATATCACACTGCTATTCAAGTGCTATGAAGTGAACAAAATTTAGTCTGCCATTAGTCATTTTGTGCAATTAACAATACATTTGGAGAGCGCGAACATTATTTTTTTCGTGTCAAAGTCGGGCATTGTCAAAATCATGCGACAATTTGTATGCCGTTCAAGACATGCAAGAAATTTCTAACGAGACCTGAAACAACCATGGGGCTGATCAAAGCCAGGTCCCGGCTAATCACAGATCGAATCGGAATTTAGTGTGTTGGTTTTTGCGTAGGGAGGAAAACCGGAAAACCCGGAGAATAACCCTCGGAGCAAGGGCGAGATACCAACAAACTCATCTCACATATGGCGCCGCGTCCGGTACTCGAACCTGGGCCACAGAGATAGAGGCGAAGCGCTTAACCCCTGCGCTATCCGGGCTCCTCCATGCTAATTACATGTGTGACTTCAAGTGGTTTGCACATCTATTTTCGTCTTAGTAAATAATTAACAATTATTCACCGAAATGGAGGTGAATAGTGGAGGATATTTACCGAGCCGCTACGGCGAGGTAAATATCCACCACTATTCACCAACACTGAGGTGAATAATTGCTTTAGTATATACCACACTCCAGGTGAATAGCCAGCACCAAATAGTTATTTTATTTTCTGTCAAATGGACAAAAACTCGCGCGAGATGATCGCTGCTTTGCGCGGAGGTGAATATGAAATCATATTCACTGTTTGAGTAGCCAATCAGAGCGCGCAAAAAGTGATATTCACTGGTGTGGTATATACTAATACAAACTACAGTGAGTATTTTTGTCGAATTCTCATTCTAAATATGTCTTAATTGATGGTGGGCCTTGCGTCTGTCATATTTTTGTATCAAAGAAGCCTTACCGTACTTTTGTGAATATAAATGTGCAAACCACTTGACGTCATGCATGTAATTAACATATCCTTAATGGCATAAAAATTGTCGCATGATTTTGACAATATTATGCCTGCCTTCAACACGAAAACAAATTATGTTCTCGTTCTCCAAATTAATTTTTAGTTGCACAAATGACCAAGGGAAGACTACAATTTAATAAAACAAAATTACAATGGTTTCGATTCTTTCACTTCACAGGCACTGTAAGATTGTAAAAAATAATAATAATAATTATATACACATTTGTTTAAGTATCGGCGATATATTGAAGGACGATTAACAGCACTGTTGAATTTCCCCCATTTTTGAAGGTGTGCCATGATACAATTGTTTTTGTTTGGCCACGTTGAGTTCACCTTTTTGAGAATATCTTAAGTAGTTTTTTAAAATCGACAGATGGAATTGTCATATTTTTTCTAGCCTAAACAATATTAGTTAATAGCTTAAAATCATATAATTAACTGGGATTTCTCCCTCTACAACCCCAAAGATAATATTTGATTTATTTGATTCTGGTAGTATGATATTGAAATATTATGTGCCATTCCCTAATTTCGAAATGTAATTTGTTAGATTCTATACATTCCACGCATTTATTATCTATTGTCTCAACATACAAAGAACACCTTTTTTTTTTTTTTTTTATTTCCAACCAGATGGTTTGATGTAACTGGTAAGCATCCCAGAATACCACTGTCTGAGTAAACCTCGAAAGAAAACCCTACATCTCTTTTTTTTCAGACCCGAAGAAGCCGTTAGTAGGGACGATCCAGGAGCGCCAAGGGGTGATTCCCCTGCCGGCCCACACACCCAGTCAGGCTATAGTGGATGTATCCGAGAACATGCGAGCCAAGATCTTCTCCATGTTCTGTAAAATAGGTGAGGAGTATACTGATAGTTTAGTGATTTGAATGGTGCGGGTATCATCTTGTTCCGGATGTCTGACTGATACTTTTTAGTGAGACCAGCACGTGTAACATGTTAAATTAGAACATAGCAAACGTTAACAGTAGAAATGCACTCTTAGAATAACTTAACGGTTGATGATCCATTTTGCGCTCGGAGGTTGCCCACACCGTATAGGGCAAATGTTATTTACCGTATTCGTAAAAGCATGAAAGCGAGGCGAGTTGTGCCAGCTTGTACTACAATCGGAGAACACAACAGTGCGGTATGACAGAAACTCATATATTTCTGGCCAGCTTCAAGTTTGCGATCTTTGGGACAGCTACCCTCGCTATGGTACAATTGATACCAGACTTCTTCATACATGGTCAGGAGATATAAATAAGGTGACTTTGAGTTTTTGTCTCCGATGAACTTTGATGAGTTTTCAGATTAGCAGAAGAAAAAAAGGTATTCATTTATATAGCGCAAATTCTATATGAATATATATATATCCAAATGCGCTTCACAAGGTTATTTTTGTGATACGGACTGCTATTGTGGCGCAATGTGCTGCCGTGCAGTTTACAATCATGAGTGATTGTTAGTACCTCAGAATACCAGGCTGTTGTGTCGGGAGACAATCCCTTACTCTTTCTCGAAATAACACAACAGGTTCTTTCACGTCCCCCTCGTATAGATTAGAAGAGGAAGGAGACAAGGCCAACGGTTTATACGTCCCTGCATGGTGCTGCTTTAGCAGCCCACAACAGAGTCCAAACAGAGTAATGGCGTACATACATACCTCTTCTTCGGCGTTTCTTCTTTCCGGCCAGAAAAATTAGAATTGAGCGCATTCACCATTTTCCCGCCACAAATCTGATACTTTTACTTGGCAAATCTCGTCCGAGAACCGGTCAAAAGCCTTGTTCTTGACAATTTTTCTCCCTATACAATCACAACGCCTACCACTTCTGAAGTTTGTCAAGTAAAGCTCCAAAAACCCTGTTTTAAGTGGAAAGTGTCCTCCATGATCGTGTGGGAACATCCTTGAAGTTTGAGCGTCGACGGCAAGAATATAATTTCTGCTCTCCACAGGAATTATACCTGCATAATCTTCGAAAGTGTTTATGTTATATTAAATAAAGTGGTGACAACACTGAAACCACAAAATGTCAAAATCGTAATTCGATTGTGATGGCGTCATAGGCTTCACGCTGAGAAATCCGAAGTCGGGTTAAGCTCCTCATGTAGCATGAAATGACAACTTTGCGCTTCTTTATTGAATACGTAAAGTTGCGTAAAGTTGGTTGCCATCTTTACGTAGATTAACGTAAGCGTAAAGATGCGTAAAGTAATTAAGTTGCTATCTTTATGCAGATTTACTTGGAAGCTAAAAGTAGAGTCATGTGCTATCTTTACATAGATTGACGGAAGCATAAAGATGCGTAAACACAGGGCCGGTATAAAGTTTCTCAGCCTGACTGTGTAAAATCCCAGAAAGGATCGTTAAGACCCATGGCCATGCATAATATTTGAAGACGGTTAGAGAAGTGTTTCATTAACTGAAAATAAACGGAAAACAACAATGTTGCGTGCATATTGATATATTTTAATGTTAACACATCACATTTCCCAATTTGAGCGTCAAGAAAATATTTGAAGGATAATAAAGACAATTAACGACATTGAATACGAGTGTAGTTTACTTGAGACGTATAAAACAAGTCTATCCGTGATTTATAGAAATAATTGAGCTGTACATATTCTCTTGTACTTGTCAGTTTTTAAATTGTTGAAGACGTGAAGAATGACTCCTGTGAACAGCACACTTTATCATGGCGAACAATTTCGTACAGTCAGCGGTTGTCATTGCGGGCGCGTACGTGAAAATCTATTTTTAAAAAGAAAGCCGTTGATGAGTGTTTATAGAATGAGGAGAGGTTACATGGACATCGACAGTCAAAATGGCGGTCGAGCTGCTGTTTTGAACGTCCTGCGCGAAGGGAAATGTAACAGCTGAACGAGTCGGGTCTGTCTCTTTAAACTTTGTACGTTTGGGAAGGAGAGTTTTGGCGTTAAAATGCAGTTATTTACAGGACGTTTGGAACCACCACAGCAAGTATTTGAACTCGTTTTTCTGGCGTTAGAATCTACTTTGGTATCTGCAGAACAGATTGAAACTTGTGGGCCTCAAACATGAACTACTCGGAAGTCTTCGTGATTGAGCTTTCTGACTGGCCTTTACAGTATTTAACAGAAGATTTATGGCGGCTCTAGCTAATTTGGGTCGTTTTTTAGCAGAGCATCGGGAACCGGTTTAATCATCCACAACTTGTTAGCAATCATATTCGAGGGCAGGAGCAGGCATGTTAACTGAATTTAAAACTAGTGGACCTAAAAAAATATAAATATTAAAGCAGCAAATTGGAAAATTGCGAAAAGGTAAGCCTTGTCTTCACTGTTTTCACAAATTTTGGAACGACGTGTAATGTATTCTACGCATGCGCGGCGGCCATGATGTACGATATTGTTCGCCATGTGTACGGTAACTCGTATACAGCGTATTATGAATCAGATGTATACTGGTCATTATACAGTCCGTATACATCAAGATCAGTACACGTCAGTATACCGGTCCGTATACGGTAACTCGTACACAGCGTATAATGAATCAGATGTATACTGGTCAGTATACAGTCCGTATACATCAATATCAGTATACGTCAGTATACCGGTCCGTACACAAGGTGTATACGGACTCAGGATACCTCATTATACATGCCATTTCATGCAGTGTAGTGAACGTGGTCGTAGCGAGAGGGTTGGATGGAAAATGAGGGGTGTGGAATATGGAAAATGCGGAGTATGGAAAATAAGGAGTGTGGAAAATGAGGAGTGGGGAGAAAATGAGGAGATATAATCAAATAATTACCCTGGATGAACACGAACACGGTTGCGTAACTGAATCGAATGAAAGAATGAGGGTGTATCAGGATATGAAAACTCACCATAGGCGCAGACAAGAAGAAAGTCGGCTAGATCGGATGATAACACTGATTTGACATTTGAGTACATTGCAAAACCTTAAAATAACTAAAATCTGTCATCGATGGGCTTTTAGCACGCTAGATCCTATTCAAGCCACCTTCCATCGACTCACCAGAGGGGGACTGGGGGAGAGAAAGTATACTCCTGGTCTACGCTGTGTTTGGTCAATTCTGACAGGTCCCGCACATGATCAGACTCGTCATGCGGCGTTATTTGTTAGCTTGTGCGTGCGCATCTAACATTACTCAGACGCCATTACTCATTTGGCACATGAGGAGAACGTTAAATATAGTGAAGGCTTTCTTTTGTGCATTATTATTAAAACGGGGCTGGAAGATCGTTGATCTTCCGTAAGTCAGTCTTTTGCCAACGTGAATTGCCAACGTGAACAATTTGAGAGTGAGGAAGTGGCTTGTGTTCCGTGTACCGAAATCACCATTTTGTTATATATTAAACCGTGTTATATAACCATTCCTACCGAGAACACTAGGCACAGTGGAACTGTACCGAAATCACCATTTTGTTATATATTAAACCGTGTTATATTAACTACTTATTAAACGAGAGTGAGGTCTTTACGAGAAAATATCAAACTGAGGCCTTGATGTATTGACCGAGCGGCAGCGAGGTCAATACGTTCAAGGCCGAAGTTTGATATTTTCTCGTAAAGACCGAACGGTCGAGGTTAATAAGTTGTTTATTATATGGCTTTTTTTTGGCGAAAAACAAAGCAAAAAAATATATAACCGGAAGTTGACATTTTACTTCCGTTCAGCGCCCGCTTTGCACTTATGCCAGCAGTAGTTTTCCGAAATGAATTTTCGATCGAACGTAAAAACAGCAACCAAAGACTCGCCGATAAAAACGGTTTTATTGCCACAATCATGCAAAACATTGGAAGAAACATTGGTTCTAAAGACAGAGCTGTTCCTTCCTGACAATGTTTCTTTGACAGACGACGAAAATTCTTCAAAGTTTCTAAAAATGTGTCTCTAAAAACTGCACTAGAAATGACACGTGGCACGGTCAAACTTCAGCGTTTACTAGTAATCTTCGTCATCATCACTCTCAATCACAAATCGTCGCCTCTTCTGTGGAACTTGAACTATTTTCACCGGCCCATTAAAAATCTGGAACTGACATCCTGAAACACTGCTTATGTTTGCACCGGCGAAAACTGCCTGGCTGTTTGCATCTGGTGCAGCGGGGAAAGCACTTGCATTATTTACAGCGAGGGAATGTGTTGCTGTTTGCTGAACTGATTTCAGTTGCCCTCTGACTCTGTCAGGTGGAGTTATCTGCGGCATATCAGCTTGGCTAGAATCTGGAAGAGACTGGTTTGAAGCTTGAAGAGACTGGTTTGAAGCTGAATTGGATAGCTGTGATCTGCTTAGTATATATACGACATCTGTCGCTGGTGCTGTTCGCTCGCCGATTTGTAAGATTGAAGGCTCTGAATGTTTTTGTGCCCGCTTAACTGAGCTACAAAAGTCTCTGGCGTGTTGGCATCTAGCAGCCTTGAAATGCTTGTTAGTTAGAACTATACTCAACCACAACGGAATGGCCTAAGATTATAACTAGATGGCTAATTCGAATCGCCAATATGTGTATTTAGGTGTAATGACACTTCATGTTTTCACTCTGCTCGGCCCGGTCGCAGATTTATAAAGGCAAGAGAAAGCAACCCTGTTAGTTCATCCATGAAATACTCATTTACTTTTTGTTAGTATCATTAAGGCACCTACTGATGAACATATCTATTTGTAGTTGTAAGTAAATTAGTAATTACTTTAAAACTGATGTATAAGGCTTACCGTCTGATCTGGCGTCTATCAGTATCACAGTATCACTATCAGGCATATCATCTCGCACTGTATTTAGTCTTTCGTTTTCCTCCAAACATACCAGCCCAATAGCCATTCAGGATCCAAACGACGTCTTGATGAGTTCTTAGCTTGGTTCCAAAACTCTTAAACTACATGTAGCTAACCTTCTGTAAATCCATCGAAGCTGTAGAAAAATACCACTCAGAATGCAGAAAGTGCTTAGCCGCGAACCGTTGAAAACCTGATATAACTCATGAGCATGCGTCATAGCGTTGCCGCTGACCGATTTACAGTACTGTAGTTACCAGTCTCTACTCGTGTATCAGGAGACACGGTTGTACGCGGACCCCTGCGGAATAGATGGGATTGATCTTGCGGACTATTTTCATAATATTATTTTGTACTATAGTATATTTTTCATTTATTAATGCATAAGAAATTTACATGCTAATTTCTTCTGAAAAAACTCTGAATTTATAACGAGACCTGTGGGCAGTGGCTTTTTTTCTTCTAGATATTTCCTTTTACTCAACTGCTTCAAAAATTATGAAATGTAACAAAACAGGAAATTTATCAGGGAGTGGATTGCTTTCCTTTTTCCCCCTCACTTTTATGAAGTGCTGTCTTCTAGTCAAATGACTCCTTCAAAGAGTCACATGACTCTTACAAAGGGACGCATGACTCCTTCAAAAGAATCACATGACTATTACAAAGGGTCGCATGACTCTTACAAAGGGTCGCATGACTCTTACGAAGAGTCTGCTTACTCCACTAAGGGTCGCGTGACTCTTTGAAGAGTTAAAGAACTCCTATGAAAAGTGGTTTTGGCTCTTTATTGGAGTCAAAACTACCCTTGGGGTCAAAACGACTATTGAAGAGAGTCAATAACTACTCTTTGGTTAAAGAGTAGAAATCACTCCTTGGGGTCAAAACGACTCTTATGTTTTTACAGTGTGCCCAAGTACGCGGCCGGGATTCGAATCCCTGACCTCCCGCACTCTAGACGGTGCTCTACCAACTGAGCTAACAATGCGTCAGCTAGACTTGCCATATTTCGTTCTCACTCAAACAAAACAGTGCTGCTGTATGACATTCAGCATATAGTTCTAATACATATTTCCATACAATGATTCAACAGTATCAAGAGCCTGCTAGCTTGATTCTTGGTCCTTTCGTATGTTTGCATTTGTGTCAATTTTATTATTGTGTTTTGGCTAGAAGTACGCGCGTATGGCAGGGAGAAAGGAATTCACCAGAAATGGCGGATTTTTTTGGTTGCGTGCGTGCACAGTTAAGAGGCAGGCAGAGGTTTCGAGGTTATTCTTAGTGGCAGTAAAGTATGGCATCTGTTGGTGTTGCTGTTTACTTTTTCCTCAGTGTTTGCTTTCTTTGTCTTTGCCTTTTGCAAAACGTTGTCGACTGATAAATGAACGTTAATACAGCCTACTAACCACGGAGTCTTTCTTTTGCAGGCTTCAACGCTGTACCCGGTTTATCTACAGTAGACTATGTCACTATAGCCGTCATTGAAAAGTACATGGACTTTAAGGTGGGTGGGTAAAGAAGAACATTTATGTTGGGTGGTTTCCTGGGAGATATTGACAGTCAAAGATGGCGGACAAATATTAGCTTGCTTTTCCGAGCTCTATTGCAATTTGTTTTGTCAAGGTTTTTATTCGGATTGGGCTACCTGTGCCGCGCTGTCAATTCAATTCAATTCAGTATTATTTTACACTATTTAACAAACAATTAAAAATAAAGAGACAAATTAAGCAATAGTTATAAAAGAATAGTTTACAAGAAGAATTAAAGTTCAAAAAGTAAGATGTGCCAAAAAGGAGGCTAGACAAATATATTTTCCAGTGGCATTAACATGCAGAATATAGTATGCGTTACTTTACTACAGTGTTCAAAAGTGTTAATACAGCAAATACAGCTAAAAAGATGTTGAGAATAAATGCTAAAACTGACTGGTTACCAACAAGTCCATACGACAACATTTTCCTAATATGTGGTTTTGTCGAATTCAGTTGATTAACCCTCCCCTCCCTCAGTTACTCCGTATTGACACTGCTTTCTCACAGGTAAGTTAATTAACAACATAATTGCTTTTCATTTACTTAAATAAAGACTGTCGTTATTGAAATGGTAAGGGATTCAGCCACTATGAAAGTATAAATCTTTCAAACCAAAAGGGACCTCGCCATAATTTGTAATAAAGCGTTCAGTAAGTCCCCCAAACATATCCACGTAAAACAACACGTCTGTTACTGAACTACCACTGATCGAGGGAGGGACATTTATCACGTTTCTGTCCTGCTCTGTGCCTTGTAGATGGCCGAGGTTTGGCGGGAGATCAAGATCGAACTGGAGGAGGAGCACATCCGACCCGTCACCCCAGATGCCGAGTGTCTAAATGAGATCACTAAAATATTAGACGAGAGAGGCAACGGAGTAGCAGCTGCGCAGGTAACAAGGCACTGCTTGGCCTTCTATTTAGAGAAGTAACAACATGGCTTAAAATTAGTGAATAATTTATTTATAGATTCACCAAATTTCAGCCCATATTTCAACTTGTAACTTTTCTGTGGCGGGCTCAGTCCATGACGACGCCTGTCTTCCGTCTGTTTTTTTTTGCGATGGTTTGGCGAAATTTAACTCAGCTGTTTTCAATGAAAGGTGACTGGAAGCGTGCAGCGTACAAATTGTCAATAAACCCTTCTCTTAAACATCCTTCCTACATGTGATAGCTGGCACCTCTTTCACTGGCGAAAGATTGGAGTAACATCAGAGCTTATTAACGCGCGAGGGCAATCATTTATTAACCAGCCCTCGCACAGCTAACACTTGCGCAGCCATTATTATGAAGCTCTGATCGTGCGCGGAAGAAAGTGACAGTTTTCCGCTTGTAATAACTGTTTCGAAAAAGAAAAACAGAGATCTAGAGTGAAGGACAAGACATACGTTTTCAAAGTTTAAGTTTACTCTTTCCCTTATCTTTAAGGTTCAGTTATTACAAACGAAGAAAGACCAAGAACTGATCGCAGAGGAAGAACAGTTTGAGATGGTAAGAATATTGCCAAGTAATTTACATAATGACGCATTGTGTACTGTGCACGGATCTACTGAATGTCCTGTTATTGTTGTCAACAGATCAAAGAAAACCATCGACAAGAAGAGAAAGCCTACAGAGATTACTGTGATTTTGTTACCAGAACATCAGAGTACTCAGCACTCAAAGTAAGCATTGTGCTTATGGGAGCGGGGGAGGGGGGGTGTGATGTCTGAGCATGCACAAAAACATTACTCCTGGGTTGATTTGAATGAGAGTTACGCGTGCTGTAATTGGATAAATCAACATGTGTATGAAAGAAAAGAAAGGCAAAGGCATAAACTGGTAGGCCACATCAGAAGCACTGGTATCACGTCCAGTCTGATGTTTTTCTTCCAGTTGCTTGGGGACTGTTGTTGTTCAAAACCCAACCAGCTGGTTCTGCCCCTGTGCTTCCTGTCCGAATTAGCCAATTAGCGCCATCACATTGCCAGTAGTTCCATTTGTCGGTTTAATTCTCAACAAATTAAAAATGGTGGCAAAGCATATCCAGAGAATAATGTCGAAAACAGAATATTCCTTTTATTACATGATCGTGTCACTATACTTAAACTAGAGAAGGTAACAATGGACTTCTGACGGCCCAGTTCTCACTTCTCTTCTGCAGCTAAAGATGCCCTTCTTTTGAAGGAAAGTCTGGGCTACATTTGAGAGTTGAGCATAGTATTCACACAGCTCTCGGATACGTTTTAGGTGACTCAACAGTGTGTATCATCAACATGGTGTAGAGAGGTTCAGTGTCTAGCACTCTCTTGTAGTTCTGTTGCTCCCTCCACATTCACGGGGGAGAACCACTGCTGCAGTTGAGTGTTGAGTGTAATATTCACTGTAGTTTATTGTATCGTAGGCGGCTAAACAGAGGCAAATACATACCATCGATGCCTCTAGACTGCAAGAACGAATTCACAGCGGGTAAGTAGTGGCGCGCATCACTTTTGTGCCCTATAGTCAAAACATTCCTGACAACGATGTTAAAAGACTCCATTGCAGATATTCCTTCTATTTGTCTTGTCGGATGGAGATCACTGACGTGAGAGCCCATTGGACTTTTTTGGCGCCCGTGAAGTCCCTGACAAAATCGCCTCCCCATCAAACTGTAAGACTGCCTTACAGTTTGAATTTGAATTTAGCAGTCTTAAAAGTAGGGGAGGGAGGGTAAAAAATGACAAATTCACAAAAAGTGCGTAAAACACGTTTTATTCTTGGTTTCACTTCACAAACAATATGTAAACACGTTTTACTATAGTTTCACTTCATTATTGTGGTTTGCCTATGCTGTCACTTGACCACAGGCAGCCCAAGCTCACGATTTGTGGCTCTTACAAATCCTACGGTAGATTACGTGATCACTCGCGCAAGATTGATTGCGTGATAGCGCGCGCTAGAAGTCACCGTTAAAAACTGGGGGGAAAACCTCCCAGTTAAGGAAAAACGCGGAAACGTGTTCTCCAAACCAGTGCAAATTTACCTAAACCTTTGGAGTCTAAAGTATATCTATTTATATTCTTGACAATATTGCAGAATGAAAAAATACCCCCGAGCAGAGAACTGGTTAGCATCAAGTGAGCGTGTACTTAGTGAAAGCCGAACATACCAATGGTACCTGTGACGCAGGCACAGCATCATGGGTAAATTTATGGGAGAGCCCTTTGTTTTCATGACACGATGGAGTGAACATGTCAGCTGCCAAAATAAAGTATATCGAAACTAAAGTTTCTGTCGAGATTTCGACTTAAATGTACCTTAATATTGAATACCCGTATTTCTTGCACATATTTTATAAGGACAGTCACAGAGAAAGTGGAAAAACTTCAGAAATTTTCCTGTGTTCAGTTAGTGAAAGTTTCAATTTTTCTTTGCGGGCGCAAGTGTCCGGCCGGAATATACAAAATAAAGGTACAGCTTGAGCAAGGGCGATCTTTTAATCGGCTTTTACCACGAAAATCAGTTGGGGTAGAACCCGATATTTTAAAAGGAGGGTTAAATTAACTGCACATCCATACAGAATGATCGAAGACAATAAGTACAGCGAATTTGAAGTAGTTGATTTCG
Source organism: Actinernus sp. WN-2022 (assembly GCA_030867875.1). Taxonomy (NCBI): domain Eukaryota; kingdom Metazoa; phylum Cnidaria; class Anthozoa; order Actiniaria; family Actinernidae; genus Actinernus; species Actinernus sp. WN-2022. Next base: position 171,106,676 of record JAOWCC010000577.1, on the reverse strand, counting down.
TGTGAAATTTCAACACAAAACAAGGAAGCTTCATATGAGAACATGACAGGGACCTTTGAGATGTCCTTGGCAATGGAATAGCTCAAAAGTAAATAGCTGCTCTTACTATGACACAGCATACATGTATCTCCAATTTCCGAAACTCTTTTTTCAAAATAGTCAAAAGGTAGTATAATAAGTTGGACTATACTGCGACACTCTATTTTATCCTCTTCTTCTATTCCTTGTTAAGCGTCTACAACGCGTTCAATTCGCTGCAGCCAATTTTGTTAATTGTAAATATGTCAGAGAAATAAGTGAAACTGGGGTGGTTACCCGTTAAGAAAAGAAGGGACTGGCATCTTCTTCAATTAGTATTTAAGGCTATGTACAGCCCACAATGGCCATCGTATCTCCCAATCAGTATTGTTAAAAACACTCGTAATCTCTGCTCTAGCTCTACTACCAGACTTACAGTACCCACAGTACAAGGAACATTTCAGAACTCTGCTTCGAAGCTTTTCGACCGTCTACCGTCTCATGCAAGGGAATGTACTAATTTTGCAAAATTAGGTAGGATGACTAAAGTGTGCCTAAAAAACAAGAGCCTGCCCAGAGGATCACCCAACCGAATGAACATAGGTTTCATCTTTTTTTTTTACACATTATATATAAATCTTATTTAAAGTGTTTATGAAACCAAATTTTGCATCTATTTTATTGCAGAATAATAAAGTTCATTCTTTTCTGATTATCAAGAGTATATTAAATTTTCAGTTCCTGCTTCGGAAAGGTCTCTTTTTCGCCATTCAAATTGACTACTTTATGCTAAAAACTGTCCGGTTTGCCGCGCGGCCAAATGAGCTGCGTGACGTCACTGTGAGGACTCGTTGTTACAAACATGGCGGACTCCAGAGAGAAAGTTTCAGAGAAAGGTAAAAATAAGCGAGGAGGTGCAAGATATTGTGTGGCTGGTGGCCTTGGTTTTCTTCCCGTATTTAACTTTATCCTATACGCCAAAATACAATGGACATTGAAGTTCTAATACAGTGTTACTTCATTCACAGTTTGATACAACACAGCTACAAGAAATGACTCACCAAGAACTCGACGATAACTTTAATACTCCTGTACTTTTATGCTGAAGCCAGAACAGTGAATGGCAAAGAATACAATATAGGGTTTCTCTGGTTTCCTGTAGAAATTCGTTTAAGAGGATCCTGAATGTTCATATCAAAATCGGTGGAAATAGCCGTTTTCGGCCCGGAACGCAAATGTAAAGTTTATTACCGTGACACAGCCCCCTTTAAATACAATCACTATTATTATCATTATTTATATCATCATTCGTAAGTATTGTAAATAATGAGTTGTGCAACACTGATGGTAAACATTCTCTTCGTTTTGTAGAGAAATCGATCACGGCACTCTACAAGAAAATGTACAAGTAACGGTAGGTTACATTGCTTGCTCTGATAAAAGGCTGCCAAGGCGGCGAGCACACTCTCCTCAAGGCCAAAGAGATAAAAAAAATCGTGTGCGAAATTAGCCGCCATGGACAGCTGTTTGGCTGCTTTAGCCTCTGTCCAAAACAAAGTGGTATAGCTCTACTGTCGACGTGGCCTTTGTGTCCCTAGTAGCTTTATCTTTCCTGAATATTTATTGTATACGATTTACAAGTTTTTATATATATTCAAGGCATCCCACATCCTTCATGGTATAGTTTTCTAGTGGGTTAGCCTGAGCATTAGTTACGCCATTTATTTATATATTCGTGCTCTCAACATTAGTTACGCCATGCTGATGAGGCCCAAAAGGCTTGAACAGCTGTCCATGGCTTCTAAGCCCTCAGGCAAGCTTTTCCTTTCCTTGACAGATACAGGGTTAACGCCTTACTGTCGACATGGCCTTTGTACCTCTAGCTGATTTAGCTTTCTCGTTATATCTAGTATACAGATATATATAGATATTATTTTGTAGTTCGTCTCAGAGAAACTGGACAGTTTTTAATATTTTGCTGAGTTTGACATTTCTTCATATTAAACAGACATTCTGCGGGAGGCAGATCGATATCAACAGTACACCATTAGAACTCACCCTGCCGGCCATTCACTCAACCTCGGCAGATGAGGACAGGAACAGATTTCTTTTAGTGGTATGTGTGTACTTAAGAAATGTTTGGTTTTCAACAAAACCAACTTAGTTATCAGTATATATTTACTATTCAGTAGCCCACCCCATTGTTCTCTCTCTGCACTATATCGCTGATTGCTGTGTGACACCCTTTGAAAGCAAACATTCTTAGAAAAACGGGAGCGGTCTTTTTTGTCAGAAGGGAAATTAACAGGGGTAAACATATACGCACTAAATTGACCACACAGCAATATTTTTAATATTGCAGTTCGCAGGCTGCAATATTTTTAATATTGCTGTGGTCAATTTAGTGGGTGTAAGTTTACCCCTGCTAATTTCCCTTCTGACAAAAAAATCTGCCGCTACCGTTTTTCTAAGAGCCTTTGCTTTCAAATGTAACATTTGAAAGAAAGACAATCAGACAAATACACAAAATCTCCATTTAATCATACTTTGAAGCTAGTCTACTTCTACCTGTCTTTACCACATAGCTAAATTAATTGTACTCAATTACAATACTAGTAGCGTCAGTGTTGATAACGATTATCTTTCCCATTCCTTTGATCTGTTTAGAATTGTTACCCTCCCCTGAGCTAGTTTCTTCCCGTTCCATTTCTGATTCAACCTTTCAGATACGAACTTTGCCATGCTTTCCAACGCTTCATTGACCACAGTTTCCCCGAGGTATAGATCAGCTAAGACAGTTTCGTTCCGTCGCTCACGCCATTCTTCGTACAACCTCAAGACCCAGGTCCACTTCTTCCGACTATTATCAGCAACCCAACTTTTCCCAAACTTGTCTAGGTCTGACGTGGTCACTGGTTTCCTAAAGCGCTGATCATCTAAAACAGAACAAGAGTTGAACATATTTTAAATAAACATTTACTTCGTTATTATCCCGTGTCGCAGTAAGGCGCGCAGATTTTCCTTTAACACTTGCATAGCGTGATTTGAACACAAAAATAGGTTTCATATTTACCTTCTTTCTCGGCAGCAATTTTCTGTGTGATGAATATTGCCAACTCGTCCTCGTCTTCCAAAGAAAGTGAACTCATTATACTCAACTGCGTCGGAACCGGGTTGTTCAATACCAATTATTCAATGGCGCGGGCTACTGAATAGTAAATATATAAGTATTGATAACATCCCAAGAGAAAAAAAGCAATAAAGGTATTAATCAGGCCTATTCATGAAAAAAAAATAGTTTTTTCATTGGCTGATGTGTTTTTAGTATTACATAACCCTATTGTTCTCATGAAAACGCTGATTATTGTGAAAGAGAGAGAAGAATGGGGCGCGCCACTGAATCACGAGTACATAGGAAGCATTTATCAATACTTCATCAAAACCTATTCACAAAAAAATAATCTGTCATTTTGTCATTGGCTAATGTCATCAAAATTACAGAAGTTACGTAAGTCTATTGTTCTAAATGGCGCCTTATTTATCAAGACCTATTTTTCTCAAAAAGAAACCGCCATTATTGTGCAAGAGAGAGAACAATGGGGTGGGCTACTGAATAGTAAATATATCAGATATTTCTGAGGCACGCAGCAATATTAGATATATTGCAGTCAGCTTCGGGCTACGCCCGCCCATATGAAGCATATATCTAATATTGCTGCGTGCCTCAGAAACTATCTAATACATCCACCTCTTCCCTTCCATGGCCTGTTATTTTGGATTGTGGTTATCAGCTGAAACAGTGTGCCGCGTTTTATTGAAAGGTCTGCTATAGCCTAGTAGCTGTTCATTTCTTGTCAATAAGCGTGATGTGAGTCAGTTAAAATTTGTGAAATATGTCTTGCTTTTGTTGAATGCTAAAGTATATTGCCACGCATTATCACTGTGTTTGGCTGGCTTCCTTACCCATAACCTTAGGGAAAAGAGGAGGAGGGAGGACAAAGTGAAGGCAAAGATTGGTTCTCACGTTTCTTTCCCCTTGTCTGGTGTTCTTCCTCCCCAAACCTTTTAGTATTATTTTATGCTTCCAGTTTTGTGATTCTCCACCTTCTGTGATTCTCCACCTTCTGTGATCCTCCATCCACCCTCTCCTCGGTTTGCCTCTCGTCTTCCCTTCCTTTCCTAACTGGATTCTCGCTCGGACAATATCGTTAGGAGAGAAAACTTCCTCCTCTTCCCCTTTCTTACTGGCCTGATACTTTCGTTGCCTTCCTACTAATGTTCCATGGATTGCTTATAAATGTCTGTTTAGAGTTTAACGAATATTTAAGGTTATGGCTGCATGCATGTTTTCTTGGCAAATACAGGCACACTCTGACTATACGATGAACGAAAAATAATACTGCACGAGGCCGAAGATCGAATGCAGTTTGAATACCTTTTGAGTTAATCGTACAGTCATGCCAGCAAGCACTTGTATTTGTCAATAAAACAAACCTTTTTATTTCAACTGAGCGTACAGCGTATTACTACTTTCTTGTGGCAATATCAACTCATTATTTGTTTACTCATTTCTCAACAGCAGTAACTGTATACTTATAACCAGCTTTGCTGGTTACAGCCAAATGGTCGACCAACGATAGCGGCAAAACCATCCTCAACTTGTACATATGATATATAGATAACAAATTGTCTGTGGTGTTTATAGGGCAGCTCGACGGCTGCTTTGCCAGGGCCTCAAATGTTTTACATTGCTTTTTATGTAAATATATGTAGATATGTATATGTGAACAATGTATCTGTTGTAATTAAAAACTTCTTCGAACCCCATGTGTAGCTGTGTAGATTTTCTTGTCTTCCAGTTTTTATCTTGCCATTGTGATGGGTTTTTTTTTACAGTGGGACTGTATTTAATGAATTGTTAGTATAATTTTACTAGTGAATATGATCCCATATTGGTCGAGTAGATATAACTACGTCGCTATATTTACCGCGTAGCTTGGTGAATACGAATTCGTGCGCACATTCATCAGTTCACCGGCAAAGTGAAGAAAACATTTCTCTGAAGCTTTAGCTTTTTTAACTTACTGACTATCAAGAAACAGGTACTAAATCTAAAATATTTTTTTAATCTGTCGGTTTTACTACAAAGTTCAATTTCGGTTTCACTTTTACTTCATTTAGTCCTGAATTACAATTTATTTTACATAGTTCCACAAACAAACAAAAAAACTCTGGACCGAAAATAATATAATCTACTTGTCCATTGAAATATAAAGATCATAACCTACTTGAGTGCCAATTTTGTTTTTGGGTTGTTACCCTCTTTACAATGTAAATAAATATTACTTTGTGGCTTTGAAAAATGCGCTGATATAATATTGGACATTATCTGTTCCTCGAAACCCATTATCGCTCGCGGAAATTGTTCGCTTCTTTGAACAGATAATAGAGGTTTTGCACCACCACGTGATGGCAGCCATGCTGGTGGCCAGAACAATAGAATGTTATTCCTTTGAGATTTAATTTTTCACATGATTGAACAAATCTCATTGTTCTGGCCACCAACATGGCTGCCATCACGTGGTGGTGCAAAACCTCTATAGGGACCTTCAGCAACCACGACGGCATAAGACAATAGCCTTAATTACAAAATACAATAACTGCACATGAAAATGCACGCAGTCGCTTATATTTCAACCGTCGTCTGCAAAAACGTGAAACCCCTACATTTTACGTTTTAAAGAGAACGCGAACGTAAGATAGATGATCAATCCATTTTTCGTTCGGTATGAACGGAACTTTACACTCGTAATATTTTTCGAAGATCTGGTTGTGAGAAACAAAGGCGAATAAAGGAGAGAGTAAACACCAAATTTTGTCAGTAAACACTTTCTACGTCCGTCGTCGTCCTGGTTTGCTGAAGTTCCCAAACATACATATATAATATATATAATCTATCCACGACAAGTTTATAGCGGAGCTCCTGCGCGATAGTACCATGCACATTACGAGCGATCGGGAAAAAAGTGCTACCTTACGTCCGTCCGACAGTACCTCACGCTGCCCTCATCGTTGTGGTATTTTTTTCTAAATGTACCACATCTGGTATCAGACTCGGGCCACTTGCTTGTTCAAGATGACGTTTCAATGTAACGATTCGAGCTCCGCCCATAGGATTGCCTGTGTAAATTAGGATGGTCAATGACTTTAGCAATGTATCAAAAGAGCCGCGGTGGCGTAGTGCTCCGCCTTTGACGTCTCAGTAAGACCCCAGTTCCAACCCCGGTCAAGGGAGTGATTCTTCTCAAGATGTAAAAACTGAATCCGTCGTAGCAAGGGTGATCACGTAAAATGGCGGTACCGTCTCCAGAAATGGACTGAGGACGCAAACAAATTTATGGCGGTGACCACCCTCTGTCTGCAAATGAGGTCCACTTCGCGTGATATTCTTATTTTGACCACAGTACCAAGCGCACAGCTAGTTAGTTACATAGAATGTGACCAAGGAAGGACGGAAGGTACCCTTTAGAATACCTGTAACCTTTACTTAAAACATCTTATACCTTGGTGTCTTTGTTCAAGTTACCGTAGTAATGCAAAACTGCATTGTATATACTATATACACTTTATACAGAATAGACAAATGAATTAGACTACTCCTCGTTCTTCTGAATAGACAGGATAGACAATATATGTATAGTAGATGTCTATAGTGTATATGTATACACTGTACAGAATAGACAATATACGTATAGTAGACGTCTACAGTTCATATGTAAACTTTACACTATATACAGAATTAACTATTCAGAATAAACAATATATTTTATGTATAGTAGACGTCTCCATCGTTCTTTTCAATATACAAAATAGACAATATACCAATATACAGTCTATTTTAACTGCTATACACTATTGTATATGTATACAGAATATACAGTGGTATTAATAGACAAGTGTATTGCGTATATTCTGCAATCCCGCGCCTTAGTGGAAGTTAGCCGCCTCTTACCTAAGCCGCGAACGTTCGTATACATGGGACAAAAACGGATGTTCGCGACTAACTGAAGCCGATGCTAACGTCCTCTCGTATAAAGCCCTGCGCAAACGACTGGAGGAACATTGTTATGGAAACATTTGTAAATTTCAGTGTTACTTCGGTGAACAAACGGGAACATTTGTTGTGGAAGTAAAATTTGCTTGCGCACCATATGTTTCGCGCGCGGTAAAACAAGGAAACATTTTGGAAAACTGAAATTCACAAATGATTCAGCCACAATGTTTACTAGGAAATATTGTTGCTGATAATGTTTCTTGGGAGCCAATGAGCGGGAAGCAAGAAAAATGTTTTGCTGTCTGGCTGAGCAAACCAAGAAGCATTTCACGAGAAACAAATGCTGACGCATGCGCCTTAATCATGTCTTTGGCTTGAGGAAGTCTGGATCTTAATGACAGGTCAACACATTCGTAAACGAGGAAACGTCGCGGAAACAGTTGCGCAGCCCTGGTATCTTCAGCTTTGTTGCTTCGGCGAGCCAACAGGAAAGATTTGTTGCGGAAGCAAATAAGTGTTTTTTTTATATTTCGGAAACATTTCTGGACCAAATGTTACGAATAATCATTTTGGGAAATGTAATTCAGAACGGTTTCCAGCAGCAATGTTTTCCCGGCGGCCTTTACGGTTTACCAACGTGTAGAAACTAACCGCCGCACTCTTCAAGGAACTGAACCCTAAATCAATCAGACGACTACAATTTTTTATTAAAGAGAAATAAGTTCTGCTATTTTATTTCTTTGTGGTGCACGTCTAAAAAGAGGAAATACATTTTGAAGGTCGAAAAATAGCCGATTCTCCGTTTATAAAACTAGTTTGTGTGGCCACAGGTACCCCAAGCTCCCTATATGTATATGAACTGGACTTAAAATTGTTTGTAAATTTTAAAATCGATAAATATGAAATAAAGACACCTTTTTATCCAAATGTGTTTTTCTTTATTATCTCTATCGATTTTGGGAGTCAAGGCTACTTGAAGGGTTTTATGATTTCACTTTTTCCACTCTTAAAAATAAGACGACTGCATCGTCATGCTAAGACACGTGCTACATCATGAAGTCTTAAATGAGCTGAATAAGTTGAGGTCTGACTGCTCATGCGGTCCAGATAATATTCCAGTTAAATTCATCAAGATGGTGGCCGAACAGCTGGCGTCTCCGCTGACACCTGTTCTCAACAACTGTATTTCCAAACAGATGTTCCCTACAGCCTGGAAAATAGCTCGTATTAGCCCAATACCCAAAGTCAAGGAGGTTAAATCGAATAATGATCTCCGCCCAATATCCATTCTGCCGGTGCTCTCCAAGGTATACGAACGTCTAGTGTTATGCCAAATGGCTAGTTTCCTATCTGATGAAAATGTGTTAAAGCACTCACTCGGTGCATATCGTAAAGGCCATACAACTACCACTGTCATGCTTGCCATGAGAGATGACATTATACGTGCTATGAAACGCGGGGAGGTCACCATGGCGATACTTGCAGACTTTTCAAAGGCATTCGACACAGTTGCCTATGAAACTGTACTGGTGAAACTACACAAACAAGGCTTTTCGAAGTCCTATTTGAGATGGGTTGTCAACTATCTAACTGGACGCACACAGTATGTCCAGATTGATGATAGGACATCTCGAAGAATTAAAGTTACGTTCGGGGTACCCCAAGGGTCAATCCTTGGACCAGTCCTATTTAACTTGTATGTTAATGACCTATCGGATCGTATGAAGTTGGTGACATCATATCAGTATGCCGATGACACTACGAACAATATACACTCACGGCAAGCCCATGAAAGTTAAAGAGTGCGAGGACCGGCTACAATATGCCCTTGACCAATTAACATGGTCCGTCGCTTCTAACCTCGTGCTTAATCCCAAAAAAACTAGTCATGCTGTTCTCCACTGCTCAGCTCTCCCGGGTTCATAATCTGGATGACTATACTATTCGTCTCTCTGTGGGTGGCAAACAGCTTGAAAGAGTGACTTCTGTTCGCCTTCTCGGGACACAAATTCAACAGCACTTAAAGTGGACCGATGATGTAAACTCTACTATATCATCTTGTTATTCTGTTTTATCCATTATTAGAAAACTGAAACATTTAGCACCTTTCATGCTTAGGAAGCATTTAGTTGAAAGTCTCATTTTACCAAAGCTAGACTTTAATGATGTTGTGCTACACCAAATTCCTGGCTATCTTGTCAAACGCTTACAGCGTGTCCAACTTGCTGCTGCTGGTTTTGTTCTCAATCGTTATGCTAGTAGAACTGATATCTTAAAACTTTATTGGCTACCCGTCTTAGAACGCAGAACATTTAACTTGTTAAAGCTTGTATATAAGGCCCTTCATTATAGTGACTGGCCACTTTATCTTCCATTAGAATTGTACATACCCAATAGAACACTACGGTCAGCCAGCAGTAAACAGTTAAAGGTCCCACCTGAAAATGGCACATTCCAGGATACCAGTTCATCCGTGTTCAATAATTTACCTGTAAATATTAGGAACTCTGCAACCTTTGCTGAATTTTGTCGGTTATCGAAAGGATATCTAAAGAACTGCGCTGCCGACAGACTCCATTGATTAATTTTACAATAGTTACGTATAGCCATATTTTAATCCTTAGTACGGTTATCATTACATCTCAGTTATATCTTAGTCATATTTTATCAACATTTTATATTTTACATTATTTAGATTAACAGGCGAAGAGCCACCCAGTGGAAGTACTGTTAATAAACCATTATTATTATTATTATTATTATTAGGTTTTAGGGTCCGGTCCGGTCCGGTCCTGGTTGAAAACGACTGATCTAGTAAACGAGGATTATTGTACTCTTTAAAATAATTGAAATAATTGAATAGAAAAATCGGACAAACTTCAAAGAGAACATTATATAAACGGCTTTGATACAACCGTAAAAGAGATCTGCTGAACGATATTTTCCTACCTTCGATTCTTTATCACTAACTGTCGAAGTTAATACGTCCAGTTCTTGGTTTGAAAAAAATAAATTTGAGTTTTACGCGAATTTGACGTAACAAACGCAATGGCAGGTGACGTATCAACTGATAAAAGCGCGCGCTTCCAGATTTGAATTCTCTGAACACGGTAGCTTATCTATTAAATCTTAGCTGGCTTGGAGCTGCATGGGCAGTCCAACGGTAACGATGCAGAAAGGTGCTAATTGTGGTATTGTTTCAATCGTCCACCTCATTGGCTTAAACATCAAAGTCTATCAACTTGCAGAAGAATACTTATCAAACACTACTTAATAATTCATGAGGTAAGTAGACAACCAGGTCTCAATTTGTACCACGTGCAGTACTTTGAAACCCCGTCAAAGTACTCTTACTTTGAATACTTTTCTCAAACTCATGAATAATTAACTAGAGTCATCCAATGGATCGAGGAACCGGTATTTGGTCACATGCATGGGTCGTGATACCGGGTGAAACCCTTGTTCGAAGGTTCGTCAGGTGGATGCATCTCGACATCCAATGAAACACCAGTTTGATTATATTTCCAATTCTGGTGATCAATATTTCTTAATCATCATATTCATGAACCACTAACTAATTACATACTGATAAACTACAAGTAAGGAGAAATAAAGAACGGCATATAAAGAAATAGAAGGAAACAGTGTGCCTTCACTAGAGTTCGAACCTCGACCCTTCCGACTGCTTGTACCACTACACTAGTGGTACGTTATTTTTAGTTGAAATCACTGCCATCAAAAAAGAATAAGCAGCCATCCATCAAAAAAGAGTAAGCAGCCATCCATCAAAAAAGAGTAAGCAGCCATCCATCAAAAAAGAATAAGCAGCCATCCATCAAAAAAGAATAAGCAGCCATCCATCAAAAAAGAATAAGCAGCCATCCATCAAAAAAGAATAAGCAGCCATCCATCAAAAAAGAATAAGCAGCCATCCATCAAAAAAGAATAAGCAGCCATCCATTGAATAATTACATACAACAGTCAAACGGTAAACAATAATTGCTAATGAAGTTTGAAAAGAAGCGTATGTAAATTTTCGGTTTAGCATTCGCATGAGAAGACATTTCAAACACTGACTCATTGTTCGTCTTTCATCAGGGGATTCCAAATATTTCGAAACCAATAAAGCCCTCGAGGCTACGCCTCTCGAGTTTCATTTGTTTTCTTAAAGTGCCTATGAAGCCTATTTTTTTATTTTAGATATCAATTCTATATCAAGTGAATAGTAGAATGGTACACTATATCTTGCTTTGAATGCTGTGCCGCTGAGTTAAGGAGGTTTTAATATCCAAAATGCTAATTGCATGACGTCAGGGGAGGTATCTGCAATCACTTCTTAGTCGTTGTGAATGGGCGTTTCTATTGATATAGGAAAACAAATTTCTAACATCATTTTATTTCAACCATGGGTATAACACTGATAATTTGAAAAATATGTTTAATTGTAACAAACAATTTTGTATAATAATTGATGCCTCCCCTGACGTCATGTAATTAGCATTTTGGATATTAAAACCTCCATAACTCAGCGGCACAGCATTCAAAGCAAGATATATTGTACCACTACTATAGTGATTCTACTATTCACTTGATGTAGAATTGATATCTAAAATAAAAAAATAAGCTTCACAGGCACTTTAATATTTGAACCCCCTGATAAAAGACTCTAATTCGTGTTTGAAATAGTTATTCTAAGTCAAAGGACTTTGAACTATGAATGTTCAAAGACCTTAGACTAAGAACATTTCTCGAACTCATGAATAATTAATGAGAATATTACAAAGAAAATCACAAGCGTGAAGGAGTTTGGATATGTGATGAAACACTTGCATAAATTATCCAAACTTTCTTCTCCGTTTTCTCTTCAATGGTAAATTCGTTGGAGAAGCCATATACAACAACACTGTCAGCCGTGTTGTATCACATATCCAAACACCTCGAACTGAGTTTTAAAAAATCCGCGTCGCGTCGTTTTTCAAGTTCAGTTCTCAGTGTTTGGATATGTGAACAACACGGCTGACAGTGTTGTATATATTACTTCAAAGTACTGTAGAATACCTTGAACAAAGGGAGGTCTCACGATCGATCACGGACTTCCCCAAGCGGTAAAGAATGTTAAGGTACAATACCCGTCTTGATGCATACAGACCGTCTCTCCAATGTGGGACCTTTTTTTGCATACTGCCCGATACTGCGCATGTCCGTGACGCAGCAAAATTCGAACCTTCGTACTCTTGGACTCCACTTTATTTCAACTCGTTAAAAACGCTGTATTTTTTAAGAGCAATCAAGAAATAATACGACTAATCATATACTCAACAAAATTTCTCGATTCTGATTGGCTTGAGAGCAGGGGATAAATTGCACTGTTTGGTTGAAATTGCACTCCAAATCAGGAATTTGACAATCAATAAATTGAAAATAAAAGCTCCAGAATGAAATCGAAGTACACAAAGTTGTTCACAGTCATGTTTTGGTAAAGATTTTTCCGATGATTTTCCGAAATTTTACGGATGCTTAAAACCGCCTATGCTGCGATGTGGTTACGGCAAAAACACGTCTAACCGTGTAAATTCATTTGACAGTACTGAGCATTAACATTTCAGATGTAGGCATTACTTCATAAACGGTGCTTTAATAGGAGATATTGTAGTAGAGTCTACGAATAGCAGTTTCAGCGGTATTGACCCGAACGCCTCACTTCAATGTAATGAAGCGCCATTGAAACCATCATTCTTACACGACACCAACACCCTCCTAAACAAGCACGACTAATTTAGATACACAGTTTGAATAGCGCTTCATTACATTGAAGTGAGGTGTTTGGGTCAATACCGCTGAAACTGCTATTCGTAGACTCAACTACTATATCTCCTATTGTTCCAATATTTCCGAAGATCGTCTGAAGATTCAAGTAAATTTGTAGAGTATATGATTAAAATGAAATCATATGGTATTCTTGTACAATTCGGGATAAATTCGAACTCGTGAGTTTTTAAAGAGCTCAAATTGCACTCGCACTGCGGGCTCGTGCAATTTTGACACTCTTTGAAAATTTATCCCGAATTGCACTCGAAACCATATGATTTCCTATACTAATTAACAAAAGTCAAAACATGAAACTTGAGAACTTGTAGGTGCTTTTTAAACTGCATGTAGAATTTTACACCACTTCACTATCATTTCATCCTACAAAATCACTACAGATCGATACCTCCTACATAGGTACCTCAGTAAAGTGTTTCCGAGTTTCCCTTTACAGAAAATTAAATATTTGTCCTTGTACTCACGGATCTTGGGGGAAACTGCTCTCACAAATTTTAGGGTATCATAATCACTTCCTGTCACAATCCATAGGAAAATATTTTACTCCTCTCCTCATTTAGGGATCAAAGAGAAGCTCTTATTTTGTTGATTTACTTCTCGATGGTTTTTCTAAATGTTCCGACTACGGCACTAGGGACTGAGAAGTGCCCCAGTCCAAAGGCCTGGCCCGAGTAAATAGCCGAATTGTGAAAACGGCGTTGGTTATTGTATATATATTTATATTCCAATTATACGGAGCCCTGTAAGGGCCATCCACAAACAAATTTTATGAAAGAATATCGCGCGATACGGACTTATTATCGCGCGATAATGTGTTATTTTAAAATACGTACATTACTTAGCTAGACAACATGGCGGCGAACACGCTACGTGATAATCACTCTTCTCTTTTATATGTTTCTCTTACTTCCGACAACGAATTTGGCTTTACCTGAATATTTACCGGCGATTCAAAATGATATTAAAAATAACGGATGCATTAGTCGAGAAATCTAGGCCTGAATTATATGAAAATCCTCGCTTTTCTTTTAATATATCACGCCATCAAAAGGAGTCTTCGCCAGCTTAAACGTGTTCTGAGAAGCAAGAATTTACGAAGTAGTAAGGACTACAGTAGTCCAGATGAAAATGGCAAAATCACCCAGAAAAAAGGCTTGATGCCAGAAAAATATTTTATCATCAATAGCGTCCTAAAAAAAATATCGAGCAAAAAAAACGGTACCCCCCCCCAAAAAAAAATAATATCAATTTTCAAAGGGTTCGAATCTATATACTACAACCACGAGAGCTTACATTTTAACCTTGGATACCCTGTTATACCCTCTAAAATTATCATTGGCCATTTCTAAAAGCAATAGCTTCAGAATCAAATCCCCCACATGCTCATACTGATATTAAAATGCAAATGAGATAGAAAAGTCATCCTCATTGATATGTGCTCTGTTTACACAACTATTAGCTGTCACAGGCAATTCATTCAACTCAGCAATAACAATAAATAAATAAGAACATAAACTGAGAAGTCTTGATACAAATAAAGTTACTTTGAAAGTTTGTAATCGTTTGTAACTCTAAATACATCTCCTGGAAGAAAAGTTTAAAAAAAAATTAATCCATGCAGCTCAGGAAAGTCTACATTATTAAAACTTAACTTCTTCAGTTACGTAGACTGGCCCCACACAGATGTTGGCAGCGTTTGTAAAATATAAAAGGCATAAACCACGAATGAACCAACGAAAAGCTATATATATACCTTTTGAAACCTGCATTAAATATGTATTACCGGTAAATATTTTAATATTTACTCTGCAACGCATTTTGCACGTGTTGGAGCCTTTTTATGAGATATTTCGAAAGCCGTACTTAGTCCGTGAGCCAGCAGGGTTGGTCGGTATCATCCAAGGTGAATAAGCTTCATGGTGTTTTTCTGAAAGGTTAGGTCCTCAGTAGTGAGAAAATACCTGATAGCAGTGAATCGGTGGTAGCTTGTGGAAAATATAACACTTTTTATTATGTTCAGGTTTATTGAGCCCTATGTCTCAAAATGGCGGCTGCAAAACTAAATGGGGTGGTCTATCTCTCCGTGGTTTTCTAATGTGTTCGTGAAAATTCGAGAGAATATTTGGAAGCATGAAAAAGTACACATCAACACTTCAGTTTCCATGGTAACGACACATGTGACCTTTGAACCCTGAATAACGAATTTATATGCAAACGCCTACTGCATCATGGGAAGCCCGTCAAGAAGTGTTGAATGTTTATGTGCTATTGTTTTAAGGTTAGTGCATTTGTTTATACGTACATCAACTGTGCTACTAGTGTTTCTTAACTGGTTTTACAGTATCGTGATATCTGAGACTCAGTATCATCTCTAATATTCCTCGTCACTTTCTGTTTCGACCTCATCTTCATCATCGACATCATTGTCACTCTCTTGAAGGGAAGCCTGATTGTCGCATTCCTGGAGTCTACACATATCGGTGCACCTGAGCCCATTCACCACGCACACGCAGTTTGGTGCAGTGCATTTCCTCGAGCAGTTGCACGATAGCAGCTCCAGGATGGCCTCTGGCGCCGGCTTTCCATCCATCCAGTCAATGACTAACGTATCGACACCATCTTCATGCTCCATCTTCCATCCTCGTCCAACAGGGCTTGGCACCTGCGGGTCCTGTTCCAAACAACGTTTCCATATTCCCGCTTGGTAGTTAGCTCTCTGGACATGCTTAACGAGGCAGTCTCTGCACGGAGGAAGCTGGTGACTCTCTATCTCTCCTTTCTTTGAGCAAAAGAGCTGGTATCTTTGGTCGTTGACTTTCTTACATGTGGTCTTAGGAGAGTAGAGCTGGCATGTAAACAACTCCAGCCTGTCCATCAATCCAGGAGAGACTTCCCATTCTTGACCCAGCTCAGTTAAAGTCTCCCGACACTCTTCGTTGCTCTTGATCATCTTTAATGCCTGTGCCTTTCCTCTCCCCGCAAACGCACTCACAGTGTCACATCCAGTAAAAGCGTGCATTCCGAGGACCGCTTTGCATACTTCAGGACCGATCGAGGCAGCAACTTTATTTATATCGATGATCTTTGTACGAGTGCGAGATCCTGACTTCATTAGCAGAGGGGCAGTGATGTCATCACTGAACGCAACAGTGATGATGAAGACATCTGTGTCCTCAGAACAGATGAGCACTGAACTGTACCCTTGAGCAGCTGCATGTGACACATGGAGTAGAAGACGTCCGTCTGCCTCTTCCTGACAACACATCAAGGTGGGAACCTCCTCACTGCTCTGTGACGTGATTTTGTAGCATGTATCGCCAACATTGGTATACAACACTTTCTCTCCCAACCTCCTCCTGCATGCATCTTTCCTCCACTCACTGACAATGAAGGTGATGAGGCTTGTCTTATTACTCACCCTTGTCAGGAAGCTTCTCCACTGCCTTACAATCTGTGTGCTTGTGATGCTGCGAAGTTGGTGACCTGACTCTTCACCTCTAAGTACTCGCTCGCTGTTCTTGATGGAAAGCTCATTGTAGGTGTCAAACACGACATCTAGCCTGTTGCATCGCACCGCCTCTTTTAAGGCCATGGATAAGATACTTGCAGCGACATCTCCAAAAGACAGCTGATCTGCCTTTACTTTCTGCACTAGGGCCATGCCGTCTATTACTGCAGCAGAGTTTCCAGGGACTTGCTCAGTAGTTTGAACGTTCTTTTGCAGTAATGATGCCAGTGCAGCTTTGTTGGTCTTTCGGAGAAGGCCATCTGGAGATGATAAGGCCCAGGGTAACGGTCCCAGGGGATGTGCCAGGATGTAATCCATCTGTAGGCTTCTCCCTTGTGCCATAACTATGATTCGTCCAAATAGGGACCTGTCAGCCTTTAAAATTATCGATCGTCCAGAGGTCTTCACTTGCTTCTTTTGGTTCATGCTGCTGAATGTCTTGAGCTTATTGCTTCTCAGAGGCTCGTGGAATTTCGTTACTTGCGGTACCTTTTCCATTCTCTCTTCTTTAAATGCTGCATAGCATTTCTCACCGATCTCACATGCATTCTTCAGGTCATTAGCAATGTCTCTGGGTGCTGTCTTTGCAGTCGAAATGCTGATAAGATCTTGTTTCTCTGCAAAAGGGTTTACCCAACCTTGGATGAGATCAACAACTGCTGAAACTGCTTGTTCATCTTTCTGTATTCTAGATTGCTGAAGTTCTGTATGTTGGGCTTTTGAGTCGTTTCCTTGGACCATGTGTCGTAGTTGACCCAAGAACGCACTTCGGTATTCTGCTGTTATGTAGTAGCGCTGTACAGTTGCTGGCTTAAGGCTGAATCGAGTCGTTCCACCAGGAGTCTGTGTGTCTTTATTCACTGTTACTTCTATTGTCTGGTCCACTGGAATCCTCCCAAAGGCATTGTTGCTGGACAACTGTACCGAGAAACTTCCAGACTTGAATGCTCTGTGAACGTCAGGATAATTTTCAGCCAGATTTGTCATCTGAGCAAAGTATGGTGTGAGATATCGCGCATAGTTCACCTTGTCGTAGGCAAAGCACCAAGGAATCATCATTCTTACAGACTGCAGATGCAAATCCCAGTTTCCTTCACGAGATGCGCGTAGTAAACCAAGCACCACACCTTGCACAATATCGACGTACGACATCCAGAATGCTGAGAGCTCACCTTTGTTGTGACGAAGGTGATCCAGAAACTCTCTCCACATGGCCATGACTTGGCATAGGACCGGGCTTTGCAACAGGCTGTCAAACGAGTTTTGGTTAAGATCTGTTGCCATTGTGCTCATCAGCTCTAGAAAAGACATCACGGTGGCGCACTGTTCCGGATCGCTGCCCTCAAGCCACTGTATAAATTCTGTCCATGCCAGTCTCATCAGCGCTTCATATACGTACTTGTGCGCCCTTACTGCACGGTTGTAATGCTTGCCATCAATGACACCGCTTATCGAGCCCTCTGCCACTATCTGCGACTCAATAAAGATGTCCTTTAACCCGCCATCTCCAAATCGCTTGCCGAGGATAGCCAGTGCGTTACAGATTGTATGAAATGTTCCCATTCTCAAAACAATGTTCGAAAAACGATCTTCCTTCCAGGTTATTTCAGCTGCTTTTGCGTAGAGTGCTTGGTCCATGACTACAACTATCGTCTGTAGACACAGCTTCTTTCTGATTTCTTCAGATTGGCTGAGGATTTCGAACACTGTAGATAACTCTGTAGCTGGTGCATTAATTGTTGGAAGATACTGAACGACATCTCGTGATACCATCAGTTGATCCCTTGTCTTAATGTTGAAACCAGTCCAGCTTGGAATCTCTTGGTTCTCCGTATCCATTTGCCTAGCCAGTATCCAAAGCACGTTTTTGACATGTGCAGTTTTTGCAGCTTCGTTGGCGTCGTGCACATAGTCGTCTTTGGTTTTTAGAGGATGTGGATCCACGCGAGTACCAGCAACATAGACGTCAATCTCGGTGGCTTGGTGTTCGATATTCAGAGTTCTTCGTTTTGATTTGTCGATGCGTGGTACATCTTTCGGTGGTGGATCTGGTCCAAAGACTCTTGGTTGAACAGCGATTCCATTAACGCGATGAGATGTACCTTTCCCTGAGAGAGTCTCCTCAAGTCTGTCTATGTTGTCCCAAGCAAGATTAGTGAAAACATGTGGCTTGATGGAGGATGGAAGCAATACCTTCTCGTTCAGGCCAGACGCGAGTTTCTCCAGGCACAGAGCAGTGTCGTTCTCTTCTAGCTGTGAGTAAGATATCCCATGGCCAAGCCTGTTAAGTGTTTTGATCATCTCAGTGTTTCCAGTTAGTGTTTTAACTGCATAAGGGAGAAGTACATGCTTAGGAGGTTTATGTTGTCCACACGTTACGGCATATATTAAGTCTTGACCAAATGACTGCACAAGGGTGGTCACTCTCTGGGACAGGTTTTCACTCTCAGGATCTCCAGTCATAAGCCCGACAAGGAAGCGATGCAGTTGGGTTGGCATGTCCACAGTGGTAGAGACGTCAGACGGGTGGCATGGCCAGGTGGTGGGTGTCATATCTGCTTTAATGGCTTCTCTGATCTGGGATGATGCTTGATCTATTACTTTGTTGGAATCCGTCACCTTCCCCTTCCAGACTCCCAGTTCTCGACGGAGATTCTCATTTTCCAACACAGCATCCTTTAACGACAAACTGTCTGGAACTAGCAGCAGCTTTCCTGCATGATTTGAAAATATGTGGATTGAGTCACCCAGCTCTGTCTCAAGCTTCCTGCGGAATTTTTTCTTCGCGGCGGTTTTGAGGACTTGGCCTTTGCTGGACAGATGGGCTGCCAATTTTTCGGTAAGACAGGTAACAGGTACGATCTTCCCATGCGGAATAATTTCATCTCTGATGTAATAGAACAGATGTGCATAGGCTTCTATTTCAGCAACTTCATATAAGAGCTCACTATCCATCTCTTCGTCATTCTTTATCTCCTTTGCGCGATCAGGATCCTGTATTTTCGATTTAGTATAGATCTTATAGCAGGAAGTGTGATAGTGCGCTTCTGCAGCGACAATGTCTCGACTAGTTATAGCAAGAATTTTTGCGTCTTCCTTTAATGTTGCACACTGACGTAGTGTTTGATCCGCTCTCAGTTGCACAGCTTTAATGAGCTTTTCACGCGACTTTGGATGTTTCAGGTACTTAACCGTATTGCAAAAAACACATATGGGATCATATACCCTTGCCGCTGTGGATGGTCTCCTACAGGGTCTTTTGGTTGAAATACCACTCGATTCATCTTCATCTCCCTCCCCTTCTTTGCGTTGAATTGCTTGTAAATCTCGTTTCATCGTAAAGAGGCTTCTGCATTTTCGATGGTATACAATTTTTGGAATCTGAGATTCGTCTAGTGTCTCGGCGATGTCAAGGATGGGTTTGTGGTGTCTTATTTGTGCTGCTTTTAGCAGTGTGGTCCATGAATGAAGGTCTCTTAGAGCCACACGATTTTCATCCTCATCGCACGTTGCAGAATGAATAATGCACTGCAGGCTACTTTGTGTATCCTTCTCCATTATATCTGCATGGCAAAACAGTCAAAACTTCATTTTTGAAGTGCTGTCATAAAATTAATATCTTGCGTACGGCAAATATCGATAACTAGATAAATGAGATCTTGATTAGCAAATACATTGTCAAAAACTTGCATTTGTTTAAGTAATCAATAGATTTAGAGACTAGGATGTACAAAGGTGAAGCAAATATGCAAAGCTTTGTAAACTCTCCATGAATAGGGGATGTGGTACAAAAATAGCTCATATTACAATCTTTCATACAGAGCACTGAGTGCAGTTTAGGCGATTCAAGCTAGAAATTGTGAAATGGTTGTGTATCAAATCATGCATGAGATACATGTAAAGTGAAAAAAATAAGAAACGTGCTGCAAATCGCTTTCAACATTTTATATTTGATTGGAACAGCCAGAAATTTCATTGTAGTTTTAATTATAATATTTATAAATCATTTAGCACAGAGTCAGAGGATTTTACCCCAGTCTTTATTGTATTTGATCAATGAATCAGGGTTACCATTAGTAACTATTTACTTTTCCAAAAGAACTTACCTTTAGGGACAAACGGTAGCATAAAACCACTGCATCTTCTTCACTAGAACCTGATACATGTACTAACATTTTTGAACTTGAATTGGAGTCACTTTCAAGATGGCGGACACATTCAGAAACACAGGCTTCCCATGAATGGAATATTTTAGGACACCACTGACCAGAATGTGGGCTTGCAGCTTGAGTGGATGAGTCCAAATACAACTATACACCCGTGTTTATTCATTTGCAAATTGAGAAATATTGATACTAAGAACAATGAAACAAAAATTTATAATACAATCAAATTTCACGTTTTACAGCAAAAACAGAGAAGAATACAAAGAAAAGCACAGGGTCACGTGACCCATTCCCACCTTATTTGCTTTTAACAACAATTTTAGAATACAAAGAACAGGAACACTGTAAATAATGATAAGTATTTCTCAGAATATCAAACTCTTACCAAATTTTCTACCTTTCCGTGTGTAATATGTAGGTCCAATATGAATCCACAGGGGGGGGTACCGAAAAACGTCTCCCCCACCCTGGAGCTACCATTGATTCAGTGCTATCATACATTTTTCAACTCTCCTACACTAGGGCTTTTCAAAAAACAGCATGAACCTTATTCACCCCGGATGATACCGAGAGCCAAAATTTTGGGGTCTGGCTCATGGACTAACTGACATCCATGAGATTAAAAATACAGTTAGTCAAGTTTCGAAGCAATAATAACTTATTATTAACCGAGAGCGAGGTTAATAAGTAGTTTATTATATGGCACTTTGTGATAAACGAAGAATGAGAAAATAAGTGACTCGCGTGATAGTCAGGGAGCATGTGTCATGAAATAAAGTCCCGTGGGAATTTCGTGAAAAAAGCAAGCCACCTATCTAGATGTGTTAAGGGGACCCCAAGGAACATGAAAAATGTTGTCGGCAATTTTGCGTCACGCACTGACGGTTGCTAGGCAACGTTGGAAATATAAACAATATAAGCAAATACCGTGGAATTTTACGTTGTATATCAGCTTTGCTGTAGTCTTCGGACTTTTCATTCGTTATTTTTCATATTTTTGGCTGCATAGGTCCTCACTTCGGATCTAACGTATTTTTACAGAATGTTTGTTCACGGTATTTGCTTATATTGTTTCTATTATGGATTTTTGTACCGTAGGTCTTATATGGATCCGAATATTCCTGTTATTGTCATCATTTATAAAGCTGGTCTGGCCAGCATCACTATTTCTCACAAGGCACTGACATGTTAGGTTCAGATTTGTTTGGTTTTTGGCTTTTCGCCACACGTAATGACGTGTGACCCGATAACCAAACATTTCTGTGGGCTCGAAACTAGATGCTCCTTAGCTCAGTCCCGGATCGGTAGTGCAGTGGCACCGAAGCCTGTGTTCTGTTTGCTATGCCATACTGACGAGTTCTAATAAGAACGAAACAGCTGTCTATGGCTGCAATCTAGTCCGAGCGCTTTTCATGTCAGGCCTAGCTAACCGTAGTGCTTTGTGTTGGAATTTTACGTTGTATATCAGCTTTGCTGTAGTCTTCGGACTTTTCATTCGTTATTGTTGGAAATATGGCGCATTTAACCCAACATGGAAACGAGGCTGGACCAAAAAATACTGTATAAACTTCCCAAATTGCAATAACATGCTACCAAAACCAAATGTTTCTTTAAATATGAGTATATTTAAAACAGACCGACAGGTAAGGGTTCTTTTAAAGACCGTCACGTGACTAATCAAGCATGGAAACGAGGCTTAATCAGAAAATTCTCCTTAAAATGTTCTCTAAACATCACAAATTGCTAATGTTATTACGAAATTGTTTATTTTAGCGTTTTATTTAAGAATGTCTAGCACATATACAGAACTGAGGGTGTTTTAGCTGGCCAGGTCACGTGACTATGTCAGCATGGAAGCGAGGCTGAATCGGAAAATTCTCGTAAATGTCCTCTAAACATAAAAAATAACAAAAAATTGACATTTGTTTTTTACGATCATTTACATATATTTCTTGATTTCCCTTTAAAGTGCCTATGAAGCTTATTTTTTTATTTTAGATATCAATTCTACATCAAGTGAATAGTAGAATGGTAAAATATATCTTGCTTTGAATGCTGTGCCGCTGAGTTAAGGAGGTTTTAATATCCAAAATGCTAATTACATGACGTCAGGGGAGGTATCTGCAATCACTTCTTAGTGGTTGTGAATGGGCGTTTCTACTGATATAGGAAAACAAATTTCTAAAATCATTTTATTTCAACCATGGGTATAACACTGGTAATTTAAAAAAAATATTTAATTGTAACAAAAAAAAATGTATAATAATTGATGCCTCCCCTGACGTCATGTAATTAGCATTTTGGATATTAAAACCTCTTTAACTCAGCGGCACAGCATGCAAAACAAGATATATTGTAGCATTCTACTATTCACTTGATGTAGATTTGATATCTAAAATAAAAAAATAAGCTTCATAGGCACTTTAAGTAATGTTTCCTTTTGAAATTATTAATGGTTAAAGGAAAAATGTACAAGCCTGTGTTACCACTGGTCAGCGGTTTTTATCATCATTCTAGTGGTCCGCCATCTTGGATTGGCAGATTTTCTAGCAACGTTTTTTGTGTTCTCTTCGACATCATGGAATCTGAGATCACAGAAACTACAAATTCGACTTTAAGTTTTGATCATTGTTTAATCTGTCAAAAAGAAAAGGATGAAGATTTAGTTGAAAATCCAATTGCACACGAAAAAGTTTTGAGCTCGATCGAAGAATGGTCTAGCCTGATTATCGCAGACGGTACGAGGTCGTCCGCTCACTTCCTCCTCCTCCCCGTCTGATGGACTTCATAGGCTTTCGTGTTCCTGACGTCATCAACCTTTGTTTTTACAATAAGCCAATAGGAACACGCGTAAGAATTGAAGCGTAAAGTGTAGAACAGTCGTGCAGTAGCGGCTTTTACTAGTTGGATATATCAGCTTTCATGCACTGGAAAAAACATTCTACAGCTTCAAACTTCTCTCGATTTCTCAGAATGGTATCCTGTTTGATCTGCTGTGGTTATTTGGAGAGCAGGAACTTTTTAAACGGAAGTTTGCGTGCAGTATTTGCAGGACAGGACAGAAAATATACATACAAGAAATATCAGACTCGATTCACTGCCGTAAAGTTTGTTACTGTAAACTTAGAACTTTTACGCTTTTACTTGTATTTTTAAAACGTTTTGAAGCTTGATATGTATGCCGATTAGTCACACAAGACCCTAAAGTTGTCCTAGTGTAGGTTTTCTGGTATCAGAGATTGTTTTAACCGGACTTTTTGTGCAAAGTTTAGATGCCCGCCGTACATGAACTTACGGAAGTGTGTTCATAATTCTGAAAACAAAAATATTCTCCCAAGCGCCATGAAACTTTTTCCATAACATACACAGTATGTGTGTTCACTCCTGCAGAAAAATCATAATATTCCATGAAAGATTTGGTCTTCTAAAAGCCAAAAACCTAGGAGAATGTTTGAGATCTATTAAATGCATGAGATCAATAAGCGGAGGAAGATTAGTAATTTACCAAAGTCCGTACGTAGATTCACAAACACATCGTTTCGATAAATGAACGATTCCAATGCTTTCTTCTGCTCTGGATATAGCTTCGAAATCCTGAAAACTTTACAACTTCGGTCGACACAATGATCAAGTTCTTCTTCAACGCCATTCAGAAAAATATGCGAGCACATTCCTTAAATTCCAGACTTTGCCAAAAGTGTAAAGTTCGCTCTGATTGGTTGACATTATGACGTCAGGAACACGAAAGTCTATGAAGTCCATCAGACGGGGAGGGGGAGGAAGTGAGCGGACGACCTCGTATCGTCTGATAATCAGGCTAAGAATGGTCAAGATACGGTAATTTCAGTTATGTAGAAGCATGGGGAAAGCTACAGCCTTTTTCAGCCGAGGAGCTACAAGCAAAGCAAGCATCTTGGCATCGTTCATGTTATAAGGATGCTGCCCATACAGGTATGTTGAAAAGAGCGAAGGAAAGATATGAGAGGCAATTGTCAGGTCCAAATGAGTCAAGGCGTAAATCGCGAGAGGTGGCCGTGGAAAGTTCCCAGCTGACACGCTCAAAAACCACCCCATTCAACAAAGAGGTTTGCTTTTTTTGTGATAGCCAAGCAAGCCAACGGCGACCTTTGCATAATGTAAAAACCTTTTCTGCTGGTGAATCGCTGCGTTCTGCAGCGGGTTTGGCAGGTAACGAAAAGCTTTCTGTCAAGCTTAACTTAACACTGCTATTGCAGCTAACGATGCGCATGCAATTGAAATAAAATATCACCTTAGCTGTTGGTTGAGCAATGTAACAAATGCTTTACGAAAGTCGGAGTCCAATGAACAAGCTCGTTCTAAATTAGCTAGCGAGATCGCAGCAAAAATAGAATTTCTGACGACAACAGAGCTTGCTTTGCGTGAAGGAAAGATCACAACCATGGCCGATCTACAAGAAGCGTACGAAAAGATCCTAGAAGCAAACAATGTTGCTGATCCAACATGCTCGCGAAAGGCCCTGAAGCAGCTCCTACAGGCAGATATATCTGGCATCGAATTCCATAAGGCCAAGCGTGTCAATGAATCCGAGAGAGTTAGTATCAAGACAACAAGAGATGAAGCAATCCAGCTAGCCGAAGATGAAAATAGTGATAGAGATGATAAAATGCAAACATTGTTTGATGCAGCTGCCTTATTAAGAAGATCCATCAAGAACTCTCAGAAGTGGGAATTCACTGGGTCTCTAGAAAGCATTTCAAATGAAAACGTACCCATGGAGCTGTTTAGTTTTTTCAGGTGGGTAATACAAGGCCCAAACGATATATTTTCTTGTGAGAAGAAATCCATGGAAATTCAAAAGCGTTCAATGAGCCTTGCACAAAGTACTGTTTCAATGTGTTTAACAGAGCGCCAGTTGAAGAACAAGAAATCAGAGACTGTTCGATCCTCGTCTGAAATGCCTCAACAGTTGGCTGTCGGACTGGCTGTCCACCAGGCTGTACGGAGCAAGGAGCTGATCAACATGCTACATGGCTTTGGGATGTCGGTGGAGTACAATAGAGTCCTTAGAGTGGAGGCGCAAATCGAATCAAGTGTTATTAAACGCATGGATGAGAATGACGGCGTGTATCTACCCCCAGACATAGTCATGGGAAGGCATGTCTTTTTTGCCGTTGATAATGTTGACTTTGCCGAAGACACCCCGGATGGGAAACGCACATTTCATGGCACTGCAATGGCCATATATCAAAGGACTGATCCTAATGACAAGACGCCAGAGTTGAAGGTTGAACCCGTCACTGACCAGAGTCGCTCAATAACGGATCTTCCCGAGTCCATTGCCTGCCTATTAGAATGTGCTGAGCCCACTAAGAAGCCTATTGGTCCTGTTTACCCACAGTTTGGTCTCTTTGCAGAGGATGAGATTCCGATAACAGTCCGGAAGCAAGATTTTGCATGGCTTCTTTCGCGTGCTTTAACCCGACCATCAACGCCGAGCACCGGCAACACGAGTACCGAGGAGCCGCCTGAAAATCAGTCTGCAAAGATCACTGATATACCAGTATGGTCTGCATACAACTCGCTGACTAACGATACACTGGCTGGGACGCGTGTTGGAACACCGCCTCTGATTGCTGCTCCAGCGCACGAATGGCAAACCCTCCTCACTGTTCTGATGCAGGCCCAAGACATCAAGACCAAGGTTATAGGCCTGGAAAGGAAGACGGTGATTTCTCTTGATTTGGGGCTCTATCAGCCAGCCAAGAAGCTGCAATGTACTCGGCAGGATCTACAACACTTGATACTACGTCCAGGTGAACTTCATATAGTAACGGCCCAGCTCCGAGCAATTGGTGCGTTTATCGAAAACAGCGGGCTAGATATGTGTTGGATCGAATCCGACCTGTATGGTCCTGCAACTGTCAAGCAAATCCTTGAGGGCAAGCACGCGAAGAGAGGGGAGACAGCACACATAATTACGCTACAGGCCTTATTTATGTTGTACAAGGAAGATCCGACACATTGTCAAAGTCTGGAGCAGTTAGCGAAGCAGCTTGGTGATGCTTGCGCTGACGGTACAAAAGAACGGGTAAAGTAGGTACACGACAAGCTGGTGCAAGCGATTGATTCAAATGGCACTGTACAGAAGATGGAGGCCTTTGATGCCAAGCAGAACAAGATCCCGCTGTTCAAGTTTGTGCGTCAATATATGAGAATGGTCATGGAGTTTATGGCATTCATCCGAGCAGTTAGAACAGGAGACTGGACACTTCATTTAGAAGCACTGGAACGTTTTACGAAATACTTTTTTTCTCATGACATGCTTAACTATGCCCGTATGATACCAGTCTATTTAGCAGAGATGAAGATACTGCAGGAGTCCGAGCCAGAGATATATGAAGAGTTCCAGCAAGGAAACTGGGTGGTAAACAAGAATCTGCGCGTGCCATTCTGTGCCATAGGAGCAGACAACGCCCTGGAACACGTCAACCGCTCGATGAAAGTATCCGGGGGACTCGTTGGCATTACACTTAATCCTAATGCCCTGGCTAAGCACTTCCTGATCGCCCCAGAACTTGCGCGACTGGCGGATCAAGCCAAACAGATGACAGGTGCATCCTGTACCTCTACAATGCGTCACCACAACTTCACCACGGCAGTGCGTTCGCGTCAGGAGAAGAACATTGAGCAGTTAGCCAGCTGCATCATGCGTTTCACAAATCCTTTCTTAGAAGAAAGTAACGATCTCTTCAACTTGGTGACGAAAGTAGTACTGCCTGAGAATGTGAAGGAAGATCTGAGCAAGCAAAGTTCAATCGGGAGTGAGCTTTTTGATAAGTTTGTCAAAGACCGGATCCAGACCAACAAGTTCAGCATCTGGTCACCACTCAAAAAGCGCAAGCTCCTCACATGGAAGAGTACAGGGAAAACCGTGCGTGTCAAGGCCGACAACAAAGTAATCGAGCTCAAAGAAGATCGCTCTCTCTTCGCGCGAATGATGATGGTCTGTAAATCCCGTCCAGAGATTAACATCAAGGAAGCCATCGGCGAATATGAGTTTGCTGTTGTCCCAAGGTCTATGTTTGCAGCAGATGGCACTATGCTCCACTGCACCTCTAAGAGCAGTCTTATGGGAATGTTAGAGAAGTTGGACGATAAGCGAGATGGTGGTACTGAGCAGGAGGTCCCAGCAGCCCAAATGAAGGTGTCAATTGTTGATGCAATGGCTGAGGTGCAAGCACTCGACAAGCCTGACTGGATCAAGAGTTGTTTCCAGCTGGCAGACCACTTCACCTCACATATCCTCGACAAGTACGGCAGAAGTGATGAATTGCGTCTTATATTTGACAGGTTTGTCACTAATTTGTTGTGGTTACCTATTCTAATGAATGTTGCCGTTGCTAATAATCATATTGTTGATATTTCAGATACGATGTACCCAAGTCCTTAAAGACGGCTACCCGTATATCCAGACTGCATGATCAGGACCCAATCTACTATAAGATCACGGATACGACACACATCGCCAAAGTTCCTATGAAGCGGCTACTGTCACATGTCAATACCAAGATGGAACTGACCCAGTACCTTGCCAAGAAGACGCTCGAGAGGGGACAGCAGAGTGGAAAGCGTGTGGTAGTTGCTTGGAGCAGCTTCTGCAAAGGAACCCACAAGGAAATGGCTTACCTTGAGAGTAACCAAGAGGAGGCAGATACGAAGCTTCTGCTCCATGCCATCGACGCAACAAACTCTGGAGCAACCAGCATTGACATAATTTCACCCGACACTGATGTCCTTGTGCTGGCTCTCAGACGGTTCCCGGAACTATGCGAGTCCACTTCCTTTGTGACAGGAAAAGGCCAGCGTCATCGAAAGATATATTTGAGCCCCATCGTTCGTGCCCTTGGACCTACAAGAACTGCAGCGCTCCCTGGGTTTCATGCCTGGAGCGGGGCAGATATAACAGGAAGCTTTTCATGTACCTTGGGGTCCCCTTAACACATATAGATAGGTGGCTTGCTTTTTTCACAAAATTCCCACGGGACTACACATGTTCCCCGTAACAGAACGTGATATACCTAATTTGCATAAATTTACATACCAAAGTGGAAGCCGTTCAGAATTTATTCCGGGATCTATTTGACAGCTCTCCGTAAATCAATACAAAAGATGAATGGAAATACAATGTCAGATGTCGGAATCAATTCAGAATTAGAAAACTTTGCTAATTCAAAGTGCATGAAAGGTGGAATTCGTAGAAAAAGCTATCAGAAAAGAACATATTTCCACTAAATCAACTCGAAAAACAAACCGTTCGCTCAAGTCAAGTGCCATGTGGTCGGCGAAAAAGTTCAAGATCTTCGTCGGATCACTTTCGGCGATGACAGTTCTATGCTGTTTGTTTGTATCCTGGACAAAGAATCGACCCAGGCTTTTTCTTGCGCGGTCATTGGTCAGGAAAGGTCAAATTTTCACCATTTTAAACAAGCCTAGAACATAGAGTATTCTCTGTAAGCCAAAAATTTATTCGCAGAAGTACTCAAAACCTTTCAAAGATTCATATATATAAAAATTGCGAAAGGGGTTAGTTGCACTTTAAGAACTAAAAAAACTACTTTTAATCTTCCCTACACATTTATGAGTTAATGAGATATCACGTGATACTAGCAGTATCGCGCGATAGTATCACTTTATCGCGTGATAGTATCACTTTATCGCGTAATAATAAGTCAGTATCGCGCGATAGTAAGTCAGTATCGCGCGATATTCTTTCTTAAATGGCCCTAACAGTACGGCATACTATGAGGGTCATTTGATTAATTAGTAATGAACTTAATTGTTTTACATTTCTACTTGATTATTTAACAACAAAACTTGATTAATCAGTAATTGAACGTGATTGTTTATAAAAAAAATTGATTAATTGCAACTTAAAAACTTGATTTATTCGCAACTTGAAAACTTGATTAATTCGTAGTTATCTACTTGATTATTTAGCAAACTGAACTTGATTAATTCGCAACTCGAAAAACTTGATTAGCCTTTTATCACGTGACCACGTGACCTATTTTTACAATACATTGATGGTTATAGTATTGGAAGACTATATCCACCTTATTCACACGGCGGCCATGTTTAATCCCATGAGTATAAAAACCTTTGTTTTGCACGCGTGAACTCGTTCTGAAACTGCTCAATACGAGGCTACACGTGGGAAATCTATTGTTTCAAGCCAACAATGGCCGCCGTGTGACTAAAGCCATTGACAATCATATTTAGAAATAACACAGGTAGGTCCCTGGAGAATCACCAGCCTTTGAGATTGATAACGTTGCCACGGTAAACAGGTGTAAATATGTCTTATGCAACGAATTCGAAGACATGAGTTAGCAACCTATTACCCTTGTCGATTAGTCTCTTTGTTTTTTATTGAACTATCTGATAAGCACAAAAACTGGTTTAATTCGATATTCGGGCTAAATAAAAACATGAAAGTGAAACACATTCGAGACTAGCTCATCTCCAAATGCATGGGCAAATATTCTGACTGAAGAGTTGAGCACGCAACAACAAAGACTAGGACTGATGAAATGCATAAAAAGGCAAGCTACTTCCTCGGAAACCATAATATTACAAACTGATAGCATGGAATTCAGTTGATTAGTGATTAAATGTCTCTCAAGCCTCGGGAGGTTTAGTAAACAAACCTCCCTCGGCTTTCGGGTACATTTAATCACTAATGAACCTCATGCCAACCTTCAACATTTGTATGTGTCGCGGTCTTTTACTGAATGATCGCAAGTTTGCAGGTATAACATTTTCTATTATGCGGAGAACCATAACAATTGACTATTGGAAAAAATGTCACCTAGTGTCCCGACATATAGTGTCCTGACATATAGTGTCCTGTCATCAAGAGTCCTGTCATATAGTGTCATGTCATCTAGTGTCCTAATGTATGGAGTAGACATGTGCTAAGGCCCGTTTCAGACGGCGAACGTTTTATGCTTCGACCGAGTTCAATGCAAATTATCTTTAACAATATATTTCACTCATTCCCAGTTAACACCAGCCAGTTGGTTTAACAAAATCGATGAAAACTAAGTTACATTAATGTTTTCGATATCACCACGAAAAGCTTTAAATACTCAAGAATAATCCTTGAAAAAATTGCTATGTAATCTATAAAACTTGCGAAGGTATCATTATTTTGATATTATCACCCGGGGATAAGAATAATCGAGTATTTTTAACCTATTATTGTCATAAAAAAAATGATTTAAATGGATCCATGTCTGAATTTATGATATGGGGCATCCAGAGACGACATATATAAATACTTTTCTTCAAAAATACATTAATACAACTAAATTTCTGCTTTGTATAACGGGCTTTTTAAGTTTCATTTAATTTTAAAAATGTACTTTAAAAAATATATAAACACTATAATAATTGTTCTTTGGGTAAGCATGGTATGTATGATAACATTAGTTGACTTTATCAAGACGTAAATATACATTAAAGAGCTAGTGTCAGTTATTCACCGTCAGTTACGGCTAAATAGCAGATTTATTTCGGTATATCTTGGTAACGGTTTTGATAACGGAGGTTATCACACTATGAGTATTTTGACATCCTTCCTCCATTGGCTGTATAATCGTGTCTGTACAAGCAGTGATCTATTTGTAATATATCAAACATACGAAACAGTGTTCTTACGGTAAATTAAGTTAATAAAACATTTATTTTGATATTATAAATGACAAATTAGCATATCAAGAGTATCAAGCAATTAATTAAAACATTAAGAATCATGTTTTTTTGGGTAATAAGTTAAGGATTAATTTACACCATCTTACCGGTTACCTTGTTTTCTAGACACTGGAATGTATCCTAAATAGCTCGACTTGAGTCATTTTCCAATAATGATGGAGTTCATGCCATATTTATAAGTTTTCTTTGGTAACTGTTTTGGTAACGGAGGTTATGCATGTCTAACGCTATAATAATTTTACTGTTTTCTCTTTATATATATATAGTAGTGCTAATCAATACCATATTCAGTTTCTGATATACGAAATATATAGACTCTATTCCGCCATATAAAGGCGAATACAGTGGCCTAGCTGTTCCGAAACAAATACTCTGCTGGCATGCAGTCTAGCTTTCCCTCCGCCTCTGGCGATCTCAAGTATGACACAACTGGATGCAGCAGGTTACCATAACGTGGCACACGCCCGTGGGGCTTAATCCTGCTGCCTTCCTCAGTGTCGCGTTGGCCTTACTTCGCGGTCATGTTTAGGGTATGCGCTCTTCCGCAGGCGGTTTCCTATAGCTGGCGGCGCTCATGCGCCCTCTGCCTCAGTCTGTAGCTTCTTCTGTAACTTCCAGATTCTTCGCTGGAAACTATTGTTGTTGTCTTCAAGTTCTTTTTATCTTTTTGTGCGCCTTTGCAATTCTCCTGCTTATTCTCTTTCTGCTGCTAGATCTCTTATTTGGCAGTTGAAAGTTCCGTTTTTACTACAAGCGTTTGTTTTTCATTAAGATCTGACGGAGCGGGGTCTGTGCTGTTTTCAGTGATATGATTAGCTGTTGCGGCTTTTCATTTATTCCGGAATCGGCGGGCCGTTTCCTTGTTTAATTGTTGCCGTTTAAGTTAGGCACTGTCATCTAAAGTAGTGTTGGAATACATGCCTGTTTCTTGTGTTTGTTTTCATTTGCAACGTAATCTTTATCGATTTTCACAGTCCTCTCCCTGTATTCTCCCTGTATTCTCTCTGGATTCCAGCCCGTCTTTTGGGGCTTTTTTGGAAGTAATCCTTCCTTTTTGCAGTTTTCTCTGCCTGTAAGCACTTTGGATTTCTGCTCGTGTTTTAGGAACCATCTGCGAAAGGTATTATTATGATCCCTTTATACGTTGCATTAAAACACAATCATTATTGTTGTTTTATAATTTCCGATCGGTTGGTGTATTAAAAAAGCTAGAAAAAAAGTACCACTTTCAATACTCCGTTTACTACCAGATGTAATTTATTATATTTGACTTCCAAGGGGTATTTCCATAAACAACAACAGAAAGGATATGATTTTAAAAAGCGTCTGTACGATTAATTTTATTGTGGACGATTTTTTTTTGCACAAGTTTACAAATTTTGGAAGAAATAACTTCCGTTACTTATTCCGTTACTATCATTATAATACAGCATTCTGATTATTATCTCGTTAAATATATCTAATAGAACTATTTAAGAGTCATTCAAAATACTTTACCTTGCTTTTCGTTCCAAATAGCAACAGTTAGCGTGAGTTGAGATAATGAAAGGGGATAAGTACTGTACAAGCCAGGTATTCACAAAAAGTGCACGTGGACCCAAGAAGGAATCTGAGAGATCTACTTGAATTGCATAATTGGTGTCGTTTTACTCGCGTGGCCTTGCAATGTCAGGCCTTTCAATGTTGACATATTATATTGAGCAGCAGGTTTGATATTAAAAGAGATGTCAAAAATAGGTACCGGAGGTTATTGGTAACACATGGTAACGGAGGTTATTTTTTGTGGTTCTCTTGTTCAATTTTCGACACAAAATTAGGTCCTGGCATATTTGTTTTAGCTGATATTTACCAAGGACTTTAGGACGCACAACATTTAAAACGGAAAACGCTGAGCTATTGCGCAAATGGTAAAAAATGTAGGTAACGGAGGTTATTCCCTTATCCATAACCATGCAGTCACATACACAGCCGGTGTAATTTCATGGGCTGGGTTTGAGGGGAAAAAGTTAAATTTCATATTGCAATACCATAGCAATAAGGAAACAATTTGGTCATGCATAGTGTATTAAAATGTAATTTCTAGCATTTATCAAATGTATTTGCTTTTAGGTAACGGAGGTTATTCATAAATTGTGGACAACGTTCTGTTATTCAGAAATTGAGCTAGAATGATCATGTTATTAAATCCATACGCTCATTAGAAATATTATTTATCGTAGTTTTGAAATGGTATATTAGTTTGGAGGTATCTCTCGGTAAGCCGTACAAGTTTAATAGGAGGATGTTGTTTGATTAGTGAGTTGTGAACAGCTGAAATATGCAAATTTAAGGGTAATTTCCTGTGAAATAAATTTCAGAAACATTTTATTTTCGTCTTACTGCTTGTTGTCTCAACAGAACCATCCATACTGATGAATTAAATCGATTTGGCAAAGCAGTAACGGTATAATAAGGCATATATATTTAGCAAAGACAGCGAAAATGCCTATTGGCTGGTGTTAACTGGGAATGAGTGATTTAGTTTACACAGTACCATACGAAATGTGCTATCCCGACGAATCCCGACTGCGTATCCGTACAAGTTTGAGAGTGGACAAATCAGGTACATACCGGATCCAAATTAGGCCGGGTACAGTGTAAAAACAACTGATCCGTATAAATGTTGTACCGGTGTTCTAGGGATTTCGCTACCCCGTAATCTCACCCCCGGGGGCGAGATCCCTAGTGTTTTCGCCCCCCTCTTTGGCTCTCCTTCACGGATTTCGCCCCCCCTCTCATTGAAACAATTTTCTCATTGAATAAACTAAACTGATGAAGCCCAAAATGGTTGGAAACATTATTTGTTCACCAACTTTTGAATTGGGTCTTTTATCGCGACGTACTAGTTTATAAATAATCGTATAATAATACGTAATAATCGTAACGCCGCTTCAATAAATTGTTAACGGTAGCCTGTTGAAATCACGTCTAAACGAATAAAACGACCTTGCGATTGAACGCAGTCCATAGCATTTCTTGCGTTACTAAAGTTACTTGGCTAAATAAAGTAAGTCAGTACTTCTTTAGTGTTTCAGTCTGTTTACCCCAAATGGTCTTGTCTCACTACTTGTTTAACGAACTGTGGGATGAGATCGATGTGAAATGACTCTCGCCATTTCTCATACTGACTATAAAGCCATATTTTATCAATCTTATTTTAATTAGAACTAATCTTTAGAGTAAATAAAAGTGTTGGTGTTCTTATTCTTACTCATATGTGATAGGAGAATAAAACACTGCACACTCATAAGGTTAATTAGTTGAAATTGTAAATTTAGAGAATTATCAGAAGGTTCCTGGCTCAGAAACACTACTACGGTTACGCAATGCAAAACATTGTTCTTGTGTCGGACTAATTTTGTTTTTATTTAAGCTACGATAACTTCGCAAACTACAGCATGGTCCATATTTTAATATAATTTATATTTGCACATGCGCCCTGGCTTTACCATACCTGACCATATACAAATGGCCTTAGTAGGGACCTTAAGGAGCGGAGTGGAACAGGCATTTAAATATCCTCCCTCCCTATTTTTTATGCCCTTTTCTCTTTCCTCCCTAATTTTTTCGGCCATTTATCCCTCCTCCCTGTTGTTCCTCTTTTCTCCCTAATAACGCTGTTGCAGCTTTTCATTGCGTAACTGAAGACAGTGTAATAAGTCTAATAAGACAGTGTAATTCGAGTTACCTTAAATAAATCACGTGAAAGAAGTGTACAAACTTTGGGGTTAAGTCATGTTACACGTTCCTCTCCCGCTCAATATCCAAGTCGTGGTCGCTCACCTCAGTGGTAAAATTGTGTCGATTGTAAAATCATAGCCGCATAGATTCTTCCTTTACAAAAAGTCATTGTACCTGGCAGGTGCTCTAACTTGTCTGCTACTACAAGTGTGTACTGATATGTTGCATCGAGCAATTTGCTCGTCTGTCATTTGGTTGTCACCGGCTGCATGTCACTATCTCCATTTATACTCTTCCTCCATTTCTCGAGGAACAAGTTCACTAATGTCCCCACCGATACTTTGCAACTCCTCAAACTGATCTTCTGTGAGTGTTATTCCTCCAGTTTCAATTGCAGTCTCCACAGCACAGTCAATT
Source organism: Actinernus sp. WN-2022 (assembly GCA_030867875.1). NCBI lineage: Eukaryota > Metazoa > Cnidaria > Anthozoa > Actiniaria > Actinernidae > Actinernus > Actinernus sp. WN-2022. Next base: position 171,071,212 of record JAOWCC010000577.1, on the reverse strand, counting down.
TGAATGTTAATTAGTTGAATGGAATTGCACCAAGCTTATTGCAATCCCAGCTAAAATGCAGACAGTCGTCTCTATCTTGGACGAATATGTCTGCATTTATAGAGGAATTAGAGTCGCAAATATCTTCCCTTGCAACTATGAGAATCTCATTTTCTTCAGTGCTTCTTCTGTGGAATACAGTACCCTTATAGAAGACGATTTTCCTCAGTTTGCGGGACGACAGAGGTGTTCTCATCACTATAGATCCTCTAAGGAATGTTGAGAAGTCAACGTCCACGCTTTCGGGTGCCTCCACTTCATATAAACCAATGGCAGCGTTGAAAATCTGTGCGTGGTAGTTTCACTCCGTACTGTGGCAACTATTACGGCCTCCATGCAACCATTTTTCCGGTAGTCGTGCAGCTTGATGATGTCCCGAGATTGCCAGATATGTTGCCTTGGGAATGGCTGGCAGATCCTTAAACTGAATGAAATCTTGCGGAATTTCATAGTAGGACTTCGGATGTGTGAAGAAAATAAAAGGGAGCTTAGTGATTCTCTTCATAACTTCTTCTACAATGCTTGGAAAATTTCTGGCAAAATCCAAGCAACCAACGGCTTCGTTGAGCCCCAGCTCACGTGCTTTCGCGAACAAATGCTCGTCCTGGTTCCATGTCCAAGCGACTTGTTGACGCTTGTCCTGCTTAGTCATGTAGTGAATATACCCAATGATATCTTTGAGAAATTTGTAACATATATGTTCTTTTGGAAGCTCACCAGATGCGAGAAGTTCATGCACATTTTCACTACAGTATCACTCTGTTTATACCAGTTTGGTCCAAAGGCATCAGCCAAATCATGAGCCGTTATCTCGTCTTCAATGAGCTGGTCAGGAACGAGATTCGTATGGGTGTTCAAATTGATCTGAATATCTAAATGGTTCTAATTGGCACTTCCCTTGTTTCAGTGTTCATTAACCTGGGCCTCTTTGAAGGACTACAATCAGGCCAATCAGTCGTACAGAAACTATCAATGACAAATTCATGCTCTTCGATTTGTAACTCCTCTGTCTCATTTACAAGAAAAGAGTCCAAGGTAGACAAAGTATACTCCTCTGTGTCTCCCGAGAAAATCACCGGTGGATCCAAAGCTGTTAACGATGGAGCTATTATTTCTGTGAGCACTTGCTCAGATGTCGAATTTCCTTTGCCGTTCTCATCGTTTTGAGCAAGTTGATTTTGGCAGTTGGTGAGAGCTGAGTTTATAGGTCTGTGTCGTGGTTGTACTTTCGATATAATAACTTTGGCTTCGACAGCTCTCACAGTTATTACTAAATCGGAATTACATTGAACCTTTGATAAGGCAATGTACCATTGGTCATTCGTGAACGATTCTGTGAAATCGCCATAACATTGGCCATCTTTTCTTTTGCTGTATCCGACTGACAAAATACAACTTTTTATTCCAAGTTGGGATTTGCGCAGTTCTAAACCCTCTTTCCACAGCCTATTTTTAAAATGTGAAATATTTTTGTCACTTTCAGAAAGGGCGACATCGTCTGGACCGCAATTGGTTGGGTTTCGGCCGCAAACAAACAACTTAAATTTAAAAAAATTAATAATTACATTGGATAAAACTTATTTTCTCCCTTCCCCTTTTTATGCTGGCTCTCCCTTCTCCCTATATTTTTCCGTTGTTTCTCCCTTCTCGTCGTCTTTTTTTAGCCGTTTATCCCTCCTCCCTGATCCGTTCCTCTCCTCTCCTGATAGGACACCGTATTACAGGGCTCCGTACAATTAACTTCGTGCACAGTATAAAATCCAAGTAGGTGATTGGCTAATGACGTGCTTTATTTGTGACCACAGCACGTATGCTCAGTTTGAATATTAAAAGTTAGACTTTATGTTTGCATTTTATTGACAAATATAGCCACGTGCTGACTGTACGATGAATTCAAAATTTCTTCATTATTGCCTCATGCAGTATTCATTATTTTTGTTCATCTTACAGTCAGCAGATGCCTTTTGTCAATCAAACACGCACGTCAATCTGCCGCCAAGAACGCACACACAAGACTGCGCCAAATGCTAGACCGTGTTTCGGGTCGTTGCGTTATTAAAATAGCTCGCTCGATAAATGGGATTTACCATATATGGTGATGATTTACCATATATGGTAAATCCCATTTATCGAGCGAGAACTCGAGGGTTTTGGTTATTATGGAAATATAATTTCGTTTCTTGGAATAATAAAGCTTGAGTTGCCTGCGAACTATGAGGTTTTCTGAGCGAGCGCGTTTGGCTCCATACGAACAACATCGGCAACTTAATTCCGGAAATACAACAACAACAACAACAACAACAACAACAATTATAAAAAAATCAAGGACTAAGTTAAGTTTTTAAAAAATACGGCGAATGCCGTTATATTTATTGGAGAGTTTATGTTCAAAGATCATGTCACACTTAATGCCCGGCAACGTAACTGAACACGACGTTTTAAATAACCAGGTAGGAAATTAATCATGCAACACGCAGGTTTGAACCATGCCAACTACAGAGTCAAGGTAATCAGTTAATCTCGGGAGCATATCACGTGAAAAGGATTAGTTTCCTATGATAAAAGTGTTTAGCATTAAGATGTCAAATTAAGAGTTTTTTCGGCTGAAGCCGACTTAGAACTTTTATCAATTCTCTGTGCGTCTACTTGTTGATGTCACAGGCTTGAAATTTATAATAACATTGAAAATACTACTAAGTAATAAAGAACTATTAAAATATTAAGATCGATTGATGATGCCTGTGCGTAAGTTGTACGTCGGTTGTGCACAGCAACAGGCGATATTACCGCCCGTTTTTGGTATAAATCAATAATATGTTCAAATTGATTAACGAACGTACAGTTGAATTCGATTGCATTTGATGTGAAACCTGGCGTAAAATTAAAACATATTGTATTTACTTACTGGTTGTCATCTATCTAGAAATCCTCTCCCAATATGTCCCACAACGATTTTCATTTTGTGAAAGTTATTTTCAAAGTCATATTTCAGCTTAATCATCAACTAGGTAAATATGGTGAGGCGGTTTTCTTTTGTATAACAGAATGAGTAAAGACTGCTTAAAGACTAAGATTAAGCCCCCACCGATTTGTAATCCATTTGTAATCCTTGATGACAATATTTTCTCTAGTAAAAGTGGTTATTATATTTGAGCGTTCAATTGACTTATACCTAGTAAAACAAGAAGATTTAAGCTTTCCTATATTATTTTAGTACTTATTTCCTTAATCCCTTGTTTTAGCGCAAGGGAAATATTCGTCTCCAGTCTGTAACCTTATCATTTGGTTGTGATACCGAGTGTACATTTTAATTTCTGAAAACGCCACTCTTGGTGAGAAATATATGAACAGATTGTTGAAGAAAATGACCGTGAAAAAGACATCCATTGGTTGCCATTAGCAACGATTTGTTAATACAATAAATACAACAGGCGAGTACGTTTCACTGTACGATATATATCGGTAACTTATCGGTTCTACATCTCTTTTCAGTTATAACCCTTACTATGGCTCTTGAAAGTATACCGTCAATTAATCAGATGGTTTTCAGTATGTGGAACAAAAGATATCAAGTCCGTCGTGTTGTTTAAATATTCAATATTATTGTATTGCTAGCTGATTTATTTTTCAAACTGGAGACACTAATCAAAATTCAGGGAATTCCCCCGTTGTTCAAGACGAACACGGAGTAATTGATAAAAATCAGCCTCAGAGACTTCAGAATTGTCCCGCATCCCGTGCTTGGTTTTTCGTTTGGATTCTGTGTTTTATTATAACAACTAAAAGGACATACTACGATTAGACTGGTCTGAATAACGCTCAATGATTTGAATCTAAAGCATTGAATCCCTAATTTGATCAAACTGAATTTGAGCAGACCCAGTAGGACTCTAGCAAAATAACAATGAGATTATTCTATATTTCCTGATTTGTATATATGGAACTCGGTACATAATGCCATTTCCTTAGAATACTAATAATACTTTGTCCTTGGTTGTAACAATACAGCACTACCGGCTGAATTTCTGAGTTAGGGATTGATTAAAGTTCCTTTGAAACTAGATATCCTAAAAGCCCATAAGTCTCTACTTGGTCAGCAGACAGCTACAACTGCAGCTCATCAGTTTCGTATGCGGTTGACATGTTAATAGAGCACATAAATTTCCATTTCTCAGTACAAACGGGCACTCTAACTAGCCAATCAGAGTGAAACATCAACATAGTTTCCGTACACCTGGTAGTATATGCGCGCTATTTTTGTTCCTCAGAAATCGGATGAATACTAATTAAGCATACCCTTAGGCCATTCAAGATTGGTGTATGCTTCGATGAAGTTAGAAATCGCTTTTAGTCATTAGGTTAACAACCTTTGGGGAAAAACGCAAACAAACAGGGCAACTCGCAACGAAAAATATCCTAAATTTGAAAATTCACGGCTCAGAATACATTATTCCTAAACTCAGTTTCCGTCATATATCATCTAATTTCATATATGCGACAGATTTTTTTCTAGCTTGCTTGGTCTGTTGACTGAACCGATTGTTCATTTTCACCGTCAAATGAAGTTCGCTTCATCCAATCTACTGGTTATGTTGCAGTTCTAACGTAACATGGCATATTTATGGATTAACTTACTGGTGTTTTTGCTTGGGCCGCAAAGTCTTCGCATATCTGCCTCTTTTACGCCACTCGCTGCTAACTTTGGTAAGTAAAAAGGCATATATCAGAGGACCCTACAATTATTTATGTTGTTGAATTTTTCTCCCGTTTTTTCCCTTCAAATTAACGTGCTACCGGTTTTGCTATAAGCCGATATGAAGTTTAGCTGTTACTTATGTAAGGAGCTTCAAAGCTCGTCAAAACACGTTTATTATTATTATTATTATACATCAGGTATGTCGTGCCAGATTCAGATTTCATTCGTGCTATCCTTCGAAGGCCAGTCCTGCTGGGGGAAACACATACGGTTAAGATTAGCGATATGTTACGAAATAATTCAATTTTTGAAAATTCAACAATCAAGCGACTTATTGGAAATGTGAAAGGTGTTGGATTTAATAACGGTCTTAGTTCCGATTAATGCTTTTGCAAAGTATGTTGGCGAAATTTACGCTGCAGCGACAGGTAATGTTGAACTTGCTAGTGTTTCAAACGAACTGCCGCCAGACAAACAAAAAAATCGAACAGTTAATAACTCTATCGGACCGTTTTCATAAGCGTTATGCTCTAAAACTTGGCTTTAATACCTAAATAAACCCAAATACCGCTCAGCGCTTTCGTGCTAGCGAACATTCAAGGAAGAAACATCTCTGGAAACCCCAACAGCGACGGCTGATTTGAAAACCTGGTAGAAATGATATTGAATATTCCAATTCTGGCAGGTTTTGCTCCAATCCGGCACATTTTCATAAATTGCTTTTTAAACCAGCCTCGTATCTTTCACGATGTTTTCTCCAACGTTTTTAATAAACTACGTAAACGACGAAGGTTTTTTGACATTGCATGTGAGTGGGAAATGGGGGCTGTTTTGAGTTTTGGGCCCTTCAGCCAGTCTTGATCCCTCATTGTATCTGTTTTCACGATACCGCTGTAAATTTGAAACCTGGTTGTCGCTTTGCTATGACAAGTAAAAATGAAATATCTCAGTCCTTTCAAGTGAAATTTAGAATGAAATATTAAATTATGTTACGATTGCCATTTTTGCGTCATAAGGTATGACAAAATTATTTTGCAGAAATTATTTGCATCTTACTAGGCTGTGATTCCTGTACCAGTGTTGTTGAACCATTCAGAGTATACTCTCCGTATTGTTTTAGCGTGAGGATTTTCGCAACTAAATGTAGAGTGTACTGACTGAATCAACTGCAGTTATAATTGATGACAGTATCACTGTCAGTGTTCAATTTCAGAAAGTCAGCGGGAAAAAGGCTGGATTAAGAAGAGAAAATACCCCATTTGTTTTTTAAATAATAAAAATAATAATAATGTTGTTTTTGTCAGTAAAACCAGTTAACAGAATTGACTAGAGTTGGATACGAAGAAGTAAGTAACGTCAAACTCGTCAGCTACTGAATCCTATTCAGTTATTTGTAATTTTTCTATATTTTTTACAGAATCATTGCGCGTTGGTTGCTTTTCCGAAATACCTACAAGTCGTGAATTTGTCATCTCTGCTGGGAACTACAATTCGTCAACTCTGCATCCCCTTCACTGTACTGAATTATGTGGACGGTTGGGCTACGAGTACGCAGCCCTTCAAAATGGTAACCTGTGCTTTTGCGGAAGGACATACGGAACCCATGGAGTGAGTACGTATTGCAATAAACATTGTACGGGAGACCCTTCGAAAATATGTGGAGGATCAAACACGAGTACCGTGTATAACGCCAGTGTTTACATCGGAAACTTCGCCATACGAGAACCCGTAGGAACTTTCAGGCTCTTTTCCGAGGTGAATCTAACGGTCGTTTTCACGAATGGAACTGTTAGTAATCCTGGTTATTCGCTTGATTTGGGGGAGGGATCTGGATATTCAATTACAAGGAGAACACGAGATGGGTTTCTGTTCAGGCTAATACGGTGGGGCGAGTTAAGAATATCAGCTAGAAATACTGTCTCCGGTGAACTGTCAACTGTCTATCAAAAACTTCAAGTCCATTCCCCGGTAAAACATGTGAATATTCTTTGCCCTGGCTATGTGGCAAGCAATGCATCGCTTCACTGTACAGTGAGGGTCTATCGGGGCACCGACATGCGAGCGACGTGGAGCTTCAACTCTGGTCTCACTGGAAGTGTCTATTTGCCCGGTAAGTTTCTGTTCAATGTTGCTACATATGAAAGTCTGACATTGGGCATAACCACTATCTCCATTTCTACTGACAACTTGCCTGATGTTGACAACAAGTTCCGAAATATGTCAAAAATATGAAAGACGAAGATAAAATTAACCTTTCTGTCGGTTGTATTTGGTTAAGTTTAATGTAGATTCATGAACGAAATGCTGTGTAAACTCAGTTATTAATTACAACCTCTACATGGCATTTGCGCAAGACTAAGGACAATAGATTGACATGTTTAAAAGCAATAGTTTACTTTGCGGTTTCAGGTTCACTTTTCTCCGGCAGCCAATTTACTATTCCAATAGCTCAGAACTTTCCTTTTGTTATTGTTGTTAGAGAAAAAAAGACGACTTATATTTCTTCTTATTTCCAGGTTTACCGGTCCCAATTACAAATCCTTTTCTCACCAAATCCATTTTAATTCTCTGAGACCTCAGAACTGTTCTTTAGACTACGAAATGCATCAAGCAACTTGGAGATTAACCAATCAAGTTATCACGCAATTTATAGTGCTTTAAATCATCGCATTTAAAGTGCCTATGAACAATATATTTTAAATTTAGGTCAGTACTAATTCTAAATCAAGTGAATAGTAGAATGGTAAAATATATTTTGCATGAATGCTAAATGCTAATTACATGACGTCAGGGGAGGCATCGATATTAAAACCTCCTCAACTCAGCGGCACAGCATTCAAAGCAAGATATAGTGTACCATTCTACTATTCACTTGACGTAGAATTTAAATCTAAAATAAAAATAATAAGGTTCATAGGCACTTTAATCTGTCTTTTCCAGCAACCAAAATGCTTTTGTCTTTTCCGTTTTAAGGTCTCAATAAAGGTTCGACATGCCATTTCGGAAAAACGCTCTTGTAACGTTAATTAAAGCCACATAGACGTACTATATACCGTTTTAAAGGTTTTGAATTGAAGAAAGTATATATTTAATCCGTTTTGAACAAAAGTTAAAAGCGTAGATGTTGTATATATTTCTACGCGAAATGACTCCGTCCGCCAGAAGGAGTTCAGCCCTTCAGGCTTTGAAATAATTTTTTTCTTAATTAGCCCTTTCGAAACCCAACTAAATTGACTCAAATACCGTGTCGGGCATTTTTGATATATTGCGTATTACAGATTTTATCCCTTTTTAAAGTTGAAAAAGTAGTTTTTCATCCCATTTTGATACAAACCAGGTCATAAAACCTGAACGAAATATTATTTCAAAATTCTCCGACACATTATTTGAGAAACAACTTTTTTCTACGACTCTTGAAAAAATTAGGAAAATTGGACAAAACGCTAAAAGGTTGGACTTCAACAAAGTTCTTTTTTTGGCCGAAAAAAAGAGCCGAGAAACAGCCCGATAAAGGTTTCGATTCATTTCACTCCCGCCTCCAAGGGTAATCTCATTAACATAAACCAATCAGCGATTCATGTTGTGTTCAGTCTCGGCCGATTACAAAGTTCAGAGGAGCCGCAGAACAGAGAAAGGAGTGTAGGTTTTCGTCGAGGATCGAGGGTTAAAAAGTCGAGGGTCGAGGGTAAAAAGTCGAGGGTCGAGGGTGAAAAGTCGAGGATCGAGTGTAAAAAGTCGAGGGTCGAGGGTAAAATGTCGAGGGTCCAAAAATATTGCTTAAATCTATCTATACACTGCTCTCTTCGCAAGAAAGTCGAGAAACTATCTTGGTTAACTAATCTCAAGTCATCCAAACAGCCAGAAAGACTGAGCTACCGAATTCCAGAGTGCGAACGAGCTCGAGCTTGCCGATGTCAATCAAAGTCCATGCATGGAGTGACATTTTAGAACGTGTTCCCGACGGGACCCCTGTACTGATTCTAACTTCTTGGAACTCGAGTTATCGAATCCCTCCAGCCATTGTTTGTCCTTTAAAGAACTTTACACCCGCTGCCAAATTTACTCACAAACTAAATTATTACAAACTAAATTTGTGCTGTGTTTTTTTTTTCTCCCTTTTTGAATACGGCAGCAAGAAAGATCTACTTTGACACTTTGGGATTTTGGGCATTGCATTATAAACGTAGGAAATATTTATGCACTAGTCAGTTGTTTCCACTGAACACAGTACTGGCAAGTTTTAAATGCCAATTCACACGTGAAGGTGATCACAGTTCACCGTTATTCCTTGCATAACGGACATATATGATCTACTTCTTTGCTTTCCGCCGGCTTTCCCTTCAGTCCAACACACTGCACATAGGCACTCTCCATCACACCCAACCATCAGTAAGTAGCGCAGAAAATCATAGGATAGCGAGAATGAAACTGACATGCCCAGTGAATGACAGCAGCTGTCAATCATTTTTCGCGCCTTTTTTTAGAGGTAAATCAGAAAGTACATTTTCGGGGCTTTAAATAACTTTTGAGTTTGAGTTTTTTGTGGTGCTAGATTAGGGCTTTTAGATTTAGAATTTGCAAAAAAAAACGCATTTTCGAAACTTTACCATTTTTAACCTTTATCGAGACCTTAACATTCTTTTTCTAAGCTGCACTGGTTATTTTTCTTCCTCAATATTCTGCAAGTTAATAGCAAATCCAAGGCCTTTCCGGTTATTTCACAGCGTTCAGTAAAAGGAGTTCTTTCTTTTCCAAATGTTCTATGGTGCAGAGTGGATGACGGACCATATATTTGCATTTCATCAGAAGGAGGCTTTGCTGCTGATACTTAGTAGCTGCTACCACTGACAGGTGTCATGAGGCGGATAACGATATCAAAGGAGGAGTACCGTTTAGATTTGAGAGACTGCGTTAATGCTGTTAAAGTGCATATGAGCCTTCGTGCAATTTCCATAGCTATGAATCTCAGAAAATTTTTGAGTACTCCTGCGAAGAAATGTTTGGTTTACAGAGAATACTCTATCTTCTACGCTTGTTTGAAATCGTGGAAACGTGACCTTTCCTGACCCATGACCGCGTAAGTAAAAGCCTGGGTCGATACCTCGGTCGACGTCATCTCATTAATGCATTATTCTCCATGGCACCTTTCTATCACAACAACATCGATTTTTAGATAATATACACAGTTTATGAGCTGTTAGTAAAGGAAAGTCATATTAGTAAAAATTGTTAGTTTTTATTCAAATTGTTGCAAAGTTGAATTAATTAAATGACGTCTACCGAGGTATCGACCCAGGCTTTTACTTACGCGGTCATGGGTCAGGAAAGGTCACGTTTCCACGATTTCAAACAAGCGTAGAAGATAGAGTATTCTCTGTAAACCAAAAATTTCTTCGCAGGGGTACTCAAAACTTTCCTGAGGTTCATAGCTATGAAAATTGCACGAAGGCTCATATGCACTTTATTAAGCTAAAATGCATCGCAAAACGTCTCAAATATAGCCACCGAATAAAATAACTGTTTATTGGCTTCACTGTTCGGGCCCTTTATAACGAACTCCCTGTAGTACAAGGCTCTGGTTCTGGTTTATTAACTAACAAAGCGGCATATCCGCATCACGTCAGTATCAAGCTAAAGTATAATAATTACAATATGAATCTAGTAGGTCTAATATGTAAATGCAGTAATAAGTCTGCTTAAACTATAAATATAATAATAATCTTAGATAATAAATGAATATAAAATAATAACAATAATAAGGTCTAATATGTAAATGCAGTAATAAGTCTGCTTAAGTTAAAAATAAAAGAAATAATTGGTATTAAAACCACTCGCCAGAGGCAATAAGGTGTTCCTTTAGGGCTATCTTAAACTTAAGTTCAAAAACTCATGAATAATTAATGAGCATTTTGTCCAATCAGATGAAGCAAATCAGTCACGTGCATGCTCCTTTATACCTGATAAAATCTCATCATTCTAAAAGGCCCGCGGAGGGATTTGAATTCTGTCCCAGAGGGAAACGGGGTTAATGATTGAGACAATGGAATTTCTATTGATGTTTCAGCTTTCTCACTGAATTGCTAATTAGGATGAAAGTTTTATTTAAAGAATATTAATGAACATGAAATTTTATATAAAGTTTCATCCTAATTAAGAATTCACTGATAAAGACCCAAAGATAGCAAAAAGTACACGGAACATAAGGTACCTAGATAATAAATTTTGCACTAAATTTACTAATATCAGCAGACTACAGAGATACACAGATAATATTTTTAAAATGAAGTTATCCAACTACCATTACTTGTTTACCGAGCCACTATTTAGTTCCAATTATTAAACCAAACTCAAAGCCGTAAAATTATAAAAACGTGCATTAAACTTACATATTTTCTGCCGGAGTCAAAAATTTAGAGTCTGCCGTCATGTCAGTCACATCGCTTTCCAAGTCTTGAACTTTATCGAGGTAAACCACGACACCAAATCCTTCAAGTGCAGATTCTTCTTGGATTGCGAAACGACGCTTCAAACATCATAGTATGGTAATTTCTTCATGTCATTCCCTTGAGATGTTCGTAATTGCAGGCGGTGATTACTCGAATATTTTGCATGGCGTTGTGAATACAAAGGTTCAATGGTTCATTAAGTAACCATTCCCTTGAGATGTGCGTATTTCTTTCATTGCATTCTTAAAGCGTTTTTGAAGCCGTTTAAAACACTCACAGCACGTGTTTTATCAAGTCTAAAAATTCTCGGGCTTCGCCCTCGAATTTTTAAACTTGATAAAACACTGCTGTTCGTGTTTTAAACAGTACATGATCTGTTATGCTTACAATATAAAATGGCAAATTATTCCATTGTTCAATAGTCCAGGGAAAGAAACTAAACTCATGGACTTTACAATTTGAGTGAGGTCTATTTAAAGAATTTGGATGGCAGCCTCTTGTAACTCTCTTTATAGGAGTAAAATATAATGTCTTATCTAGATCAATTGAGTTGTAGTATATACGATGAAACATACATAGGCGAGCTACTTTGTTTTGGCTTATGATTGAAGGCCATTTTAGTTCACCTAACATTTGGGTTACGCATCCAGGATTCCTAGAATAATCGTTACAGCATAGTCTGGCTGCAGATCTTTGAATCATATTCAATTTATACTTGTCTTTCTCAAGATAAGGGTACCAAACAGTATTTGCATATTCCAATTGGGGTCTAATGATACTAGTATATAATCTAGATTTGCATTGTTTAGATGTATGTCTAAAATTACGTCTTATGACACCCAAGGTTTGTTTGGCTTTAGTGGTTACATGTGCTATATGTTCACTCCATTTAAGATCACTTGATAGCATGATACCAAGATAAGGATGATGGTGAACTTTTTCTAAGGGTTTATTGTTTAAATAATATGTTTCATGTTTCATGTTCAGATATAACTCAAACTTTAGCTTATGGACACTACATTTATCAATGCTACTATAGACTGTAACTAAGGTAACTAAGGAGTTTGTGTTAAATTATAAGTACTGTTTCTTTACTCAGTACGAGGCATCAAAACGGACTGTTTTCAAAACTGGCACTAAAAGAGAAATTTCCATTCGGTCTACCATCAGTTCAAGTAAAACCTTTTAACGTCAAAATCAAAAGGATTTATTGCAGAAAACTGTAACGTTCTTGCAATTTCAGCGTCGAAGAAAACTTTTCTTAAGTGCTGAAAGAGAATCTCAATAGAAAAAAATCTGAAGCTTTTTTCCTGCCAAAGTGATTTATTATCTTTACTTAAACCGACTGAGAGGTATAATTTACTTTTTCCCCAACCATGTTGATAGCTAGTAACTGCTATAAGAGTGTTAAAAGCACATACTCATTAAATTGCAATTGCCTTGGTTTCATTGCCAGATCTCGGCATCCAATGAGTTCTAACACCCTGCGGTATATAATAAATATTTGTGTCAAGCTCCGTATTCTCGACAATTACACCAAGGAAACATGCACAATAGACCAGTTCGCGGTTAATTCTGACATTTTGAAAGAGGTGCAAACATGGCGCGAAATACAGTGTTTGTATGGAATCCGATGCCAAATAATATATCCGTAAAATCGAATTATATTTTTGAAATATCCACTGTCTGCAAACTTAAGATACCAGGTAAAATATTAACTGATCAAAATTTGAGGGATGCAGCTGTACTGGGAAGCGTGCAATCGTGTTTTCAGTTTTCCATACATTTGTCTGTAACAACGAGTTAAAGTCCGCGGAAAAATTGACATTATTATTTCCAACTTATTCATGACCGAGATGAATTCAAATATGGCGGTCTTAAATTTCGCTTTACCAAAAGTCTTCCTAGAAAAACTGCTTTTACAGTCTAGAATACCACTTTGAAATAAATAGTTTTGGAAAGCTTTAAAGATATTGTAACTCAAAATTAGAGTATTTGTATGAGAATCCGAGGCAGTCATCAATGCCTGACTAACCTCGTTTGGGTATTTTTCACATAAATTCCCAAGGGTTCAGTATTTCATCTCCAAACTTATAAACCTTATTAACATGCACATTTCCTTTCAAATGGCATAGTTTATTCTCTCGAAAATATAGAGCTTCAGCATTATGTAAATTATCCGTGGCCATATTAGAATTCCGGGTCAATAGAACATCGATTATTTCATTAAAATGGTTTCTTGAAAGAAAGAAAATCAATATTTGATCGGTGATTATTTTAGGACATCAGCTTTTCCATATTTGGTCAGATTTTGATTAAAACTAGCAGCTTAGTATATAACAGAAATCCTGAATACAATTGAATCAAAACAACTTTGAAATGCAGTTCACATGCAGAACAAAATCCCAGTTATACCCTAAAATAAGAACTAATATTCAGAATTAATGATGTCTGGAAGATAGTCCGGAAATAGGATATTAGGGAATAGGGTGTTAAGAATTGGGCATTAAGGTATTCCCAAAACGAAATAAATTATGGTTACAGTTTGCTTACAGCTTATTTATCCATTTTAACCTGGATACAGCCGTTCGACGTTTAAAAAAATACTCTATTCCCTAACACCCTATTCCCTAACACCCTATTCCCTAACACCCTATTCCCTAACACCCTATTCCCTAACACCCTATTCCCTAACACCCTATTCATTCCCTAACACCCAGACAACATGAATTAAAATAGCTGTATATTAGTTGTTTTAGGGGATAACTGGGTTTTGTTCTGCATATATTGTTTGCGCTTATTTTTATTATGTCGCTAGGGAAAACCAAGCGCCAACACAATATACAACTTTTACAAGTATGGCCATTGTTTTCCGCCGTTTAAACAATGACCATAAATTATACATGTAAAAGTTTTATTGAATTGACTCCAGGCTCAACGTATTTAGCTATAATTATTAGCGCGAGCGGAGGATGACAGCAAAATTGACTGACTTCCGGTTTCCCTCGCGCACGAACCCCGAGGAGAGGCGCGCGGCGAACGACGTGCCTGAAAATGTGCTGAACCAACGCGCGCACTGCTAAAACCGGGATTGAAACCTTGGTCCAAGGCTCTGTCCATTATTGCAGGTTAAAGGAGGATTGGAAGGCGTCAGGCCAAATAATTCTCTGTCAAGTGTTTTGGAGATCGGACGAAGTATTCACCAAGTATCTCAAACCCAAAGTTTTTCCAGGAATTTTGACATAAATTTACGCTACCGTTGACCTTCCTGTATTTCTGGCTAATATTTTATAATGAAAGCCTTAGAAAAATGAGAAAATGCAGACTGAATCATGATTATCTGTGATTTGAGTGAAAAGTTTTCAATTTTAGTTTGCGCGCGCTGTTGACGTAATCTGAGTATATGTTATTTCGAACAATGAGCGCGCGCTCTCACAGTTTCAATGTGTTTTTTTTCATTTTCCGTTATCTTCATTTTTCTTCTGAACCTTTTGCGCTGATTTCCTTTTATTCTACCAGTTACTTTTGTTAGTTGTTAGTTAGTTAGTTAGTTGTGTTCTTATCTTTGTTTTCTTTATATTTTTGGGTCCTTACTTCAGTTCAGATAATTGGGAACTCCGCTTTTAGTATATTATCTTTTTATAGTTCCGACTGGAGTGCTTTTAAAACTTCACTCAAATCTTGAATTCATTTTATATTCTCGTAAAAGAGCTATGTGATATTTTTATGGGATTTCAATAACATTTTGACGACTAAATGAATATTAATTAACCACCCTTATGATATTCAAGCTTGGCGTCGAGACTTTGTTTAATGGTTTCCTGGGCCCCGAGGGTCGGGGAAAATTCTGATGTAGTTAGAAATGATTACAGGAGATCTTGAATTGTTTTTAATGTCGTAAATGATAACAGTAGAATATATTCATAAAGGAACAGAACGCTTTAGGTAAACATTTGAATGCAGCTTTTAGCTTTGTTTTGGTAATTTTGAAACGCAGCTGCTTATGTGGCTCCCAATGCTAAAGTAAGCTTTAAAAACACATCTAAGCGATGAACAGTTCACAGGTTTTCCAGAGTTTTAGGTTAAGAATGATGTTATCTTAAAGGCCGGGGCAAACCATTTGTGAATTTCAGTGTTTTCCAAAATGTCCAGTTCTCGTTTTCCCGCGCGCTAAACATATGTTGCGCAAGCAAAACTATTTTTTTCCAGATTGCTCACCGACGCAACACTATACAATTACAACGGAGCAAAACTTTGGAACAATCTTCCAAATTATATTGACTTTTAATAATAATAAAATGTTTTACATAAACGCATTAAACTCGCGTCTCGATGCATTTTACAGAATATGAATATAAATATATAACTAACAATGACGAAAGCAATCTATATAACCATAATTATGTCCAAGATAAAAAAAAAAGAATAATTTACGAAATAAAATCTCTTAAAATTAACAATGTCAGCGGATTGATTTAGAAAAGTGGGTAGACTATTCCAAAGTTTAGGTGCAGCTGCCGCAAAAGGTTCACTGTGTTTATCTTGCGTGTGACTAGATTGTTATCAGATCGTGTTCATAAAGAGCACGTAGTCATAACGATGTAGGAGTTCTGTGATGTATATGGTGCCATTTCATTTAGAGTTTCAAACGTTATAAGTAGGATTTTGAGAGCTGTCATCTGGATTTTGTAATATTTTTATTAAATTTTAGCTCGACTTCCATCCCAAAAATTAATATAGATATTGATGGGATACGAAGGATAAAGAAAGTGTCACTCACTCACCCACGTAGGTCAACTAGAAGACTATACACGTAAATAAAGTTGTTCATTTTTATTTATTTTAAAGCTTTGGCATGTAATAAATCGAAACTTGGATGAGTCTCAACGGTTCTAGAAACGTTAATTAGTAAAGTGATTGGAATATTAAAAAACAAAACAGTTGCAAGTGCCCTTCACAATACAGGAAGGTCTAGATTCCTAACAAGGACGAAACAGCTGAACATGGTTGCCGGCACGGGTAATAAGATGTGAGCATGCGCGTTAGACGCTAGCTACGTCGTAGCGTGTGTTGGGAAGTGCAATTTGCTTGGTTTATATGTCTCTTACAAAGACAATATTATTCTATGTAAACAGTAATCGAAACTCAAGTGGAATATCACATGTCGTAGAGCTTCACTTGACAAAGGCTGATTGACAACCGGGTTGAGGTCCTTTAATAGTGCGGGACATTGTTTAAGAATAATGTGTTTGCAAGTGTGGGTGGGAAGCTCAAAGGAAACTGCGAGTCCCGAGAAACAGGCTAATGTCCAAGGACGTTCATCCCAGTAGTACCTGCATATTTACAAAGCCAGTTTCAGTTTCTATTATATTAGCAAAAATAAACTTATAATCCAAATTTATAATCCGAATTGTGGGCCAAGGAACGAAAAACAATTGTACGTAATTCTGTATACGGTCGCCATCTTGGTGTACAGGCTTGGGACACTGATATACTTAGTCGGCTTACCTGTTTGTTGCACCATTGCCGACCACGTGATAGTTCTCCAGAGGATTCCGTGCTTTGTTTTCCAATTAAAGAAATATGTACATTTCCTCTTACTCAAGGGAAAAGTCATGCAGGTGGTCTGAAATGGGACAACGAATAGGCATCTAGAGTTTAGAGAATACGTTTTAGTTTAGAAAATGTTAAGCTAATTTTGCCACTATCATTATTAGTTTTCGCTTTGTATCTGTTCAGTTGTCAACACTGAAGGTTTTTCAAGCATCCAATGTTAAATTGGCACGAATATATCGAGTTTTATGCCCTTCGGGAAACACGCTGAGCCGTTCTGTCATAAAATTCAAAATCCTTTAACTCGGATTAAAAACCAGCCACGCCCCAATCCCATTTTGATCCTCGTGGAAAGCAGGGAGCGGATTTGAATAGCAAACTGGGAGAGCGGGGCTGATAAAAGTCCCTGTGACAGGTCTATATTTTGAAATAGACCTGTCCCTGGAACTTTATATGAAGTTGCCCTGTGAATAGTTTATTAACCAAAAAAACAATTAGAGAATGACTGGGATAATACTTGGAAATATCCCAGAATGCAACATTCCGCCCCCTTAACTCGTTCTTAATTAAAATTACCAAAATAGCCAACAGCAAAATAGATTTTAATTAAAGTGCCTATAACCTTTTTGCAATTTTTATAGCTATGAACCTCCGAAAAGTTTTGAGTACTTCTGTGAAGAACGTTTTGGTTTACAGTGAATACTTTGTTTGAAAATCGTGTAAATGTGACCTTTTGTGACCTTTCCTGGCCCATGACCGCGTAAGTAAAAGCCTGGGTCAGGAAAGATCACATTTACGCGAAGAACAAAGTATTCACTGTAAACCAAAACTTTCTTCACAGAAGTATTAAACTTTTCGGAGGTTCATAGCTATAAAAAATGCAAAAAGGTTATAGGCACTTTAATAGAATGATTTACTTTACGTGAAACAATCCCTAACTAGTTATAAAGACTTACCACAAGCTTAGATATTTCTGGTAGAGCCGCACGACACTTAGATTGAATGTATTTTCATAAGCTCGTGTAATTTTTTGTTTCACTTTACTATCCTTCAGACCACCAGTATTCCTTTTGGAAACGTCTTCGCGATATTCATTATACATCACGCCCGTTTTTACATATTTTCCAACAGTTATCTGCGAATTGTTTCGACGGAGTCGCCTAGTCTATGCTCACGACCACCGCGAAGAGCAAAGTGAACACCCAACAAGTATACCAGTGTATCAACCAACTATTGCGGACTGTCTCCCCCAGCGCTCCTTCCGCCCACAGTTTGTTCTCTTTTTCTAAGGTTTTACTTCAGCCTGGCACTTTGTAGGTCCTAACCCTTCCGAAGCGGACTGTTTCATGGCGGCATCTAAACTCCCTCTCAAGAGCTTGAAGAGGACATTTTCATTATGGCGTCATTTTACTACAACTACCAGAATCTTTTTCAAATTCTTTTTCTCCTTCAAATTTCTCAACTCCTTTGAGAATTCCAAGACAATGGTCCAAATTAAAGGAACAAAAGAATCCGCGCAAAGAGTTCTGGTAGTTGTAGTGTGACGCCATCATGCAAACGTCCAATTGCTCGTCGGAAAACAGCTTTGCTTCTCGGCCTAACACGGTAGTCATTGCGAAATAGCAACAATAATACCTCATCGCAATTATCGACCTTTCATTGAAATCCAAACTGATGAACAACGCAGTTGTTCATTAATCCTAAATTACGGATTGGTGCAATTATCGACTTTTCATTGAAATCCAAATAATGAACAACAAAGTTGTTCATTAATCCTAAATTACGGGTTGGTGCAATTGTCGACTTTTCATTGAAATCCAAATAATGAACAACAAATTTATTAAAGTCGTTCATTAATCCTAAATTACGGGTTGGTACAATTGTCGACTTTTCATTGAAACAATGGGATTGGGGCGTGACTGGTTTTTAAGTCGGTTCAAACCCACGGGCTGCACCCTCGGTCTTAATTTTTAAGTATGCCCTCGCCCTTATATAAAACACCCTATCGACGTGAACTTTTCACTATCGATCTCTGGAATATATAAAAAGAACAGCTTTTGTTTTAACCGTATATATTCTTGGCGCCGTTAATTTACAAATGTAGATAAGTAGAAAATGGAGGCTGAAAAAAGGCTGTGCTGTGACGGTGAAAACGTTTTGAATATTTCATAAAACATTGGACATAATGAATTGATGTCAATATTTTGAGTAGTCGTTAGAGATCCACTACGATCAAATTTTGACATATCATTGTTTTTGCATATTCATAAAGTAGAGTTGATATATTATTACCAGTTCAAATCGTTTTCGATACGACGACAGTAAGTCTTATTTTTTGAACTCCGAATATTGAATCTAAACGTTATTTAGCGGAAGTGATGTCATACACTCAACGCTCGCCTGCACAACACAACTCATACGTACGTACACAAGAAGAAAGTTATATTTATCTTTGCGAGGTTGGCTACTTTTTTGTGCACACTATTTCGCGCGACGCGGTTGTCGTGTTAAGTGTATGACATCACTTCCGCTGAATAATGGCAACGGCTTCCAGTAATGGCGGACAGGATTTTACCGCTAAACTAACCTAAAATGTTGTAGTTTAACTTGCCCATTTGGGAATATTTTTTACTATTCATAGTCGGATATTTCTAACACTGATTGACCTATTGACACTGAAAAAGTGGCAAATCGAAATGGTAAATTTTCGCCGTAGTGGCACTTTAAATAAATCGAACCAAGAATCCGTGCAGCAGAGGAAAGTAAGATTAATCTAAGGGCAGCAAAACGGGGTCAATGAAGAAAAAAGTGGTTGACATTTTCAAAATGAGATACACAGATGCATGATGGAGATGGTTTACAATTGATTCTAAACAGATGGTAATTAAGGGCGCAGTCGGCCTGAGGGAAGACGTGTGTGCAAAATGGAGGAGTACCTCCAGAACAGCTTTGCAGGACTTATAGTTTATATTTTTTGATGACGTCACATGGAACCATCAATAGAGCGTGATTTTGATCAACTCTAAGAAATGACAGGATATTCTTGGTGAATTGTCGGGTTAATTTTGTATTGGACAATACTGAATAGGTAATTCCTGCCATTAAGATAATTATTATTTCACACATCTTAGCTAGCAGTCAGGGGTGGATCCAGGGTTTGGACTGAGTAGTTTACTCTGAGTAGTTTACCCCACCCACCCCACCCCTCCTAGTAATAAACTACCTAAAATTTAGAGGTTTGAAAAAAGTTGAGTAGTTTACGGAAATCACATAAACTACCCTGGATCCACCCCTGAGCAGTGTTAACTTCACTGTAGTAAGTAGGGTTACCGATAACACAAGGAAGTTCAATTTTCTTTATTTATTATTAAGGTGGCATCCATTTAGAGACAAGCCGTGCAGATATAACAAACTGGTGGTTTTCTAAATGACAAACGTTTTTCACAAACATTCAGCGGTTACCTGGTCTCTCCGGCCACAGTTTGCGAATGTCAGTCGACCAGGGAGGGAGCGAGTGAATTTGTGAGCGAGTAAATAAATGAGCGAGTGTGGGAGGGTTTGGTGTCTGAAGGAATTGAGAAGATCGCCCACATCCACTCCCTTACTTCCTAACTCCCTCACTGGTAGTCACTCCCTCACGCCGTACTCACTCACTCGCTCACTCTCACCCACATCATTTGCTTCGCAGAATACCAGGCAAAGTTGTTCAAAATCCGATTAATTAAACTAATCCAGGATTAAGAGTAATCATTAGTTTGACTTGCTTGTAGAGCGGATTGCGTATGAGTGGGACAAAAATATGGCATGTCCGTTACCTTAACACTGTAATTTGATTGGATCAGGAAGACAAAACCAATATATATGGAACCATTTCAATAGAGGTAATCGGCTAACTCTGTTGTCACCCAATTCAGATCATGTGATGTAAACACACATTACTCTGGAGAATTGATTCTTTGAAAATTTATTTTATTCAGATAGGCATGACTGCATTATGATTAGAATGAAAAAGGAATAATTCCCCAGAGTAGCATCTGTTTACATCACATGATCTGAATTGGGTGGCAACAGCGTTAGCCGATTACCTCTATGCATGTCATATGGCATGCCAACTTGCCCACTAATTCGAAATCCACTCTACTTGTGAGGTTAAAGATTTAACGCACGCGCTGGGAGATATCATGCTGATATTAAAAAGATAGAAACACATTCGGAAATGTTTTGATTTTTCTTTCCTGCTTTACGTCAGTATCTTGTATAGCACTGTAATAAGATCTAATAACGTCCGTGATATGAAAATCAGCAGTAAACATGACATATGTAAACAAAATCACTGGGTAAACTATATAATGTATGGTAAACTTCACATAAAGCAGACGACTTGGAGCTAGAAATATCTTCCGAGAATATGTGCCTACCATATCAGGAAATAAAGGAGCAACGGGCAAAGTGTTTTTTTCATATTTTTTCATGGTATTATTTTAACCCGACCTAAATGCCTTCTTTGTACTACTTCGGTAAAGTGTATTTTTCTTCATTAACGGATAAGATTGGTAACTCACTTTGGGCTATTAAAAAATGCCGGATAAAAAAGTTAGTGAACATCAATCAAAATATATGTCAAATATTAACTGCAGTTCCACGAACGAAACCCTGGAGTGTCTGGTGTCATACTGGCGTTGTTGGTATTATTATTATTATTGTTGTTATCTAACTCTGAATTTCTGTGAAGGTTTCAAGTGGAACCGTGGTCCTCTAGCGGAAAAATAGCGTTACGAAAATATCACCGATTGCAATCTGTCCTATAATACATCAATATAAAACTAACTCAGTCAAATGGTATAAAGTGCAGTTTTAAAATACTATTTTTAGATTCCTGATTGATTCTCCTCCTGAAGATTTTATCTAAACAGCGCATGCTGAAGCCACTTGTAAATAGCTGTTTCAGTATGGGTTAAACAATGAACGCGAGTGGTTTATAGAATTTAGAGTGTCGAGCATAAAATTACTGAGAAGCCTCGAGTGGCGCTCTATCTAATGCGAGACACTCGAAATCCCGTAAACCACGAGTGTTCATTGTTTAACCGCCTTATAGAATATGGTCACACCCACGAAGAATTTTGACAACAAACTTTTGGCATTATGTGTGTGTATCCCTGCAATCAGGTCCAATGTTTTTGGTCCAAGGGGATTGTCACCCGGTACAGCAGCCTGGCCATTGTACTAACCACATACTCAACATTGTAAACTGCGTGGCAGCCATTGGCACCGTAAAAGCAGTCCGAAAAATTCACTGACGGGATATGTCAGTAATATGTAAAGTGCCATGAGACTGTGGTATATGGCGCTATATAACTATGGCCTATTATTATTATTTTGTCATTGTTACCTCGTGATAATTTTGGGCCTTGTTAGCTTGAATTCGGTCAAGTAGAATGTATTCTTTTGTGCTGTTATTCTGGTACAATATGGCTCAGTACTTATTATGCACAGTGAAGTGCTATATAATATTTCACTGCATGGTGAGGTTGTAAAATGATGAAAAACAAAAGGCCTCACCAGTGGAATACTGTATAGTACTTCACTAATATAATACTTCACTATGCTAATTAAACAATCTTTTTACCCCACAATTTTCCTGTGCTGCAGAGCCCACGCCACTTGCCTCATTGAGACAATACTCCAGTTTCCTATTCTAAATTTACCGTTGAATGCAATGACTACAGACGCATGTACTCAGGCTTAGCCTCATTCTGAAGTTAAAGATTCTTAAATACCAGCGAGAAGGTGGAAAATGCTAAACTACAACAATACGCAGAGTTGTGAATAGCCCACCTTCTCGCTGGTATTTATGAATGTTTAACTTCAGAATGAGGCTAAGCCTGAGTACATGCGTCTGTAGTCATTGCATTCAGCGGTAAGTTTCGAATAGGAAACTGGAGTATTTGAGAATGACTGATTCAATGAGGTGTTTCTCGAACGTGAGGCTCATTTTGATAGCACATTTAGAGTTGTTAACAAAGCACATGCTGTCTGTTTGGATTGGTTCGGGACTATAGTGTGTTTAATATTTTGTATATAAACATGGTAAATGGAAAGTACAAGCTTTATCCGGCGTTTTAAAGCTGTTGGTGGCACCTGTGTGGAGCTTTAAAGCCCTAAAAGCTCACCGCAGTTTCTAAAAGAATACTGATATATTCGACAATAAGAATAAATCAGAACGAATAAATAAGAATAAAAATAAGAATAAATCAGAACGAATAACCAGACCAAACCGAAGAGGCAACATTTTCTTATGCAAGGCCTACCGGCCTGAAGATGCCACAGTCA
This sequence comes from Actinernus sp. WN-2022, assembly GCA_030867875.1. NCBI lineage: Eukaryota > Metazoa > Cnidaria > Anthozoa > Actiniaria > Actinernidae > Actinernus > Actinernus sp. WN-2022. The sequence continues at coordinate 171,048,148 of JAOWCC010000577.1, read as the reverse complement.
TTTACCAAACCAAAAAGTTAGTTTGTGTCCTGTAGAAGTACAGGCGATAAAGTCTATTTATATCTGTCAATATACAGACTGAAAGCGGGTGATAGATCACAAACTACCGCTCCTTTAATGTTCAATCATAGCAGTATTAATCATGACACTATAAAACTTTCTTTTAAAATCAGTCCACAATAACGCACTTACAAAATTAATCTTTTTAATAGCACTTTTTCATATCTTGATAGCGGCCGGTTTGATCTTTGGTTAAGTGCAAGTCACCCGCGGCAAAACGACACGCGCATGCGCTTTTGGTGATCCCGTTTATTCTCCACCAGTCATGTTGTCAAACTTTGTATGTCAGTTTGTACGCTTTTCGGAAATTGAGTTTGGATCTTGTCACAACTATAGTTTGTCCAAATGTTTACCTCTCGCGCTTCTACGTCTTAATAACAGAGTAATTTTATGTCTTCCGTAGTTTTAGTGTAAATTCTTTTTTGCGTTTACATATAAAGACAGCTGACGAGATTCTCATCTACTTCAAATCGTTAAGTGAAAATGGCATCTATAAATATTATTAATTTACTCTTTTCAAAATACATTCATCGCTTATCGTAATCGTTTGCATTCGCTTTTTAATTTAAGTGGAGGAAATCTGCATTCAGAAAAGTTGCTCGCAATATTTAAAACTAATTTTTGAGAGAAAGGGCACCAAAAGCAACATATATCGATTTCTCTTGAATTACTTAATATTCCAGAGCAACTAACAGAGCTTAAGTTTGTCCCCTTTTACCGATGGGGTGCTAGTTGGACAATTAAAGAAAATATTTAACCCTGTTTTTTTTGTAGTTTTTCGATGTGAAGAGAGCGTACAGGCGTGTTATAAGACTGAAAAACATACTAATTATTAAGTTCTGAAAACACTTGTTAATGGCTACCCTTGTGGAAGTGAGATAAGTAGACGTTATTATGGTTGGGCTGAGCCGACTAATGGATCAGTTTCAGCTCTATTATAAATGTAAAGCATATTTAAAGAGACCAACAGAGGTAGTAGCTGAAAGGATTGGATCAGTATTCCTTTTAACCAGGGGAAGCTTTAACTACAATTGTATCTGTCAAACAGAACATCAAACCTTGGGAAAAATACTAATTTAGGTTACTAATTTAGCACTCTTTAAATGTTTTTAAAGAGTTATGATAATGGGAAGGGTAATTGAGCTAGGTGGCCAATAATAAATTATTTAGACATGTGAAAGTGGATATCGAGTATGCGGAATTTCCAAATTGTTTGGCAATTAAAACAATGTTTAAGTTAATATCAATGTTTACAACTAGCTAAGTGACTGAGCAATCATTCTAGATATAACTAGTCGTGTATTTGCGTAATAGGTCGGTAATGTGAGACTTAATTGTTGCTGTCATTTTGTGCGATTGATGTATATTATGAGAAAAATAGACACGACCAGTTTATTTGACCACTTGAGGGTGGCAAAAATGGACGTTCTATAAAGATTAATGTCAGTAGAAAATAAAAAAATAATCATAACTGCTTGCAAGAAGTGACTGGCGGCTCTTGGGGGATAAAATTACAAATCAATGATGTAAACAAAATTAACGAGACCACAAAATTAGTGTCTGCTGATGAGAGCTTGAGTTCGAGTATCTTCAGCTCATCTGAGAAGCCGGTTAAGGAGGCTCCAAAGGGCTATTAATAAGATAAGTACGTACTCTTTCAACTGATGGCTTTTGCGTTCAACTGTGGAAGAGGTATAACTAAAGCACCTAACGGTATTAAAACTGCAATAATGATCCTATGATTTTTGTTATATATTGAATTGATGAACTTGGTATCCATGACAACGCATCGGTCTCGGAAACCAGAAAAATAAACATTCTGTAAGACAGAACATGTACATTTTTCAAAAAATCAATGCAGACATAAATATATTCGCAGCAGAGAAGTCGTGACCGCAACAGATTCATTTATTTGTATCAGCTTTTGAAACTGTTATCGAGTAAAGCGCCAGAGTTTCGTTACCATTCCCCAGCACGCGGTTAGGAAAACGGTCAGAAAAGTCTCCTTAAAGCGGCTCAAGCCCACATATTTGATCATTAATTTAGGGACCTGGGGAGAGGGGTGGATAGGGCCGCGGCACCCCTTTCGTTGGCTGGGCCCCGCACCCCCTAGCTAATGGCGCCTATACGGCGCGAGGTTCGGCTTATGCCGTACTTTTACGGCCCCCTCTTTCTGCATTTCCTGGATCCGCCCCTGTGTTGCGTCTTTGAGTTATAGAGATTTCTATTTCCAATATGCTAATTATGTGATATCACAGGAGGCCAACAAAATGTCATATCCTTCTCCCTGTGAATGAAACAACCTGCCGTTCGAGAGGTGTGCGGGCCAAGTGCGTTCAGAACGCGGCGCCAAAATATAAATTAATTACAGGAGCATCCCAAGAACGCGCAATTCCATTGGCGAAAGGATTTGGCCTCAGCGTGCTTTGTTTTCTTATAAACGCATTCTCGAACACTTCTTTTCATCGATTTCTATATTATAAAACAAATAGAAGATGGGTTTCCTATGTCTTCTAAAATATAATACACTTTCGAGGTATATTCAAAAGATGCTTAATGCACTCGCGTTCCACTCCGCATCCACAGTCTTTCAAGATCTCGAGCGTGCATTATTTTGTTACAGAACATCCTTCTATTTAATAATTGTTATTTTCCAATGTAATATGACTGATTTTTTTCCTTCACAGATCCGTCGTTCATCCGTGCAGGACCTCCAGTCCCTCAATGGACTGTTCCAAACGTGGCGTCAAACTTCACCGGGGTATTTTTAATTCCGTCATCTCAATTCCTTGAGGATGCGATGGTGCTTGGGGTCGAGATGTACGGTCATACTGCTGGCAATGTCAAAGTGTTTGTACGTTGAATGCTATTATGTAGGCATGTCTGCGAAATGTTTGCGCACCTGGGAAATGAAACTCGCGCACAATCTCGTACCCAGAACCTATATTTTCTTACTGCGCATGCTCGACGAAATTGGCGCTGACCAAAAGATGCGTGGGCTCTGAGAACGAGATCGTAATAATTTAGTGTTGCCATCATGTAAGACCAACTGGGACAAGTGCGGTGTCTGAGTAGTATTTTATCCTCACTGCATACCTATTGCCACGTCACGGTATGTTAAGTTATGGGTGGTATCCGCGACTGCCGCGGCAAGAGGTATACAGCGTGGATGGGTAGCCCAGTCAACCGCCACTAGGGGAGGTGGGTGGGGCGAAAAACGCTGCTTCCTCTCCGGAATCCCGGCAAATCGACTCCGTTCTGAGCCACGCTACATATTTTATACTAGAGACCCGCAAAGCATCATGCATGCTTACTGTGAACTATAGACGATCGGTATTCGGAGAATTATCCACATTTTCGTGATGCGCCAATTATGTATGCAGTGAGAATAGTATTTTATCCTCACTGCATACCTATTGCCACGTCACGGTATGTTAAGTTATGGGTGGTATCCGCTCCTGGCCCCCAGCATTACGCTATCTGTCGCGTTAAACTCCTCTCTGTAGCGCGACGCATACGATTACGCTAACGTAAGCGTTATGATGTCCCATTTAATGCTATCTTCCATTACTCAGACTTAAATTACCAATCAAAGTATTAAGAAACTCTTACAATGTAAAGCTAAACAATGGCCTCAAGGTTGCTGGGGTGGGAGACCGGGGTCTGGCGAAGCGTTGTGGCCTTAGGAATCACGCTCTCAAAGAGGGTAAGCACCCTTTCCGTGTTCGACATACTCGTGTAGTGTTTGGCCATTTCCTCGCTCTGCCACCCTATATATCTGGCTATGTCCTCTTGCGAACAACCTAACAGTTTTAACGTGTTAGACAAACCCACCCTAAAGCTATGAGGTGTTTCGCCATTGTTTAGTTTGGCCTGAGTAAGGTACTTGCGAAGGCGATTATTTACTGCCGAACCAAGGAAAGGTCTCTGACTAATATGTTTCCCGCGTTCGGAGGTCCTGAAGAAATATCCTTGAGACAACTGAATGCCTAAGGATCGACACGCTAGGATATAATAGTCTATCCAGAATACTGGACAAACATCCGACTTGTGGAACTGAACTAGAGCAGATGACCGTGAAGCCCCTTTTCTTATTGTTTTCGTTAACGTGAAATTGAGTAAGTAACCCTTCCGGTCTTTGAGCTTGAACACCTGCTCAGTACAAAGACGCCCTAGGTCTGAGGCTCTATCGCCTGTGAAAAAATCGACCACAAAAAACGTGGTATCCCTGACTAAGATATACTTATTAACTCGAGAAAGAGACGCGCTCTCTGTTATCAGGTCTCTCAAAAAAGCGATTAACTTCTGAAATTTGGTAAAGAAGAGGGGAACCGCTTGCGAAGGGATAACCGCTAGGCTGGTTTGTTCTTCCTGCGTAAATTTGAGATATACTTTAATTCGAGGATGTGAAATAGGGTTAGATTCGTTAACGCGACCTAGTCTGTTAAATATAGCCCTGAGTTTACCCAGGAGGGAATCTACTGTACCTGCCGCGAGGCGGCTTGGGCACCTACAATCTATTCTGGAACACGATCGTACATGAACAACCGTCCTGCCTGCCTTGTCTTTGCTAATAAGGAACCTAATGACATCATCAACTGTACTTGAGGATATTGTCCTTGGTGGGACAAGGGAGGCCAGGAAGCTAGAGAATTGTTGCTCTAAAGCAGATTTTTGGCGCTGATACGGTTTCGTATGCAACGCAGTCTTGAATTCCGCGAAACGCTTGTTGATGGCTGGCATGTCGACGCCTGGCTGGGGTTTTCCCAGATTCAACCCTACCGTAGTCACACCACACGCTTGACAAAAGTTGGCGTCCAAGTCGTTGGGATATAGGCAGGAGGTACAACGGCGGGCGGCCTTCCAAGGGCGCGAAATCTGAGGTATGAAAGAGAAAAACCCGAGGTAAGCCGTGGTTCAGCATATACAACGAAAAGCCCACAAATCTCATTGTAATGGCCTCGCAAGCCATCCTGGTGCTAGACGTGATGGTAAAAGCAGAGCCGATGTCGAGCCCGTTCGTCCCAACAATAGCCGATCCACGGTGATAGAATGCAACAACGCCCACCAGAACCTTCTTGGCTGCAGATCTGGCACAACAATTGTAAACGGACGGTGGTAACCCTTGTCGATAATATGGCGGAGAAGCGGTCCCACCAGAACGAACGGCGGAAAAACATAAACATTGTGCTCCTGGGGCAAGGGCTGCGCAAAGACGTTAATGCCTGCCGAGGCTGGCGTAGGCCATGGCGTGAAATGTGGCAACAGTTTTCCCGTCTGGTCCCTTTGGCAATTGCTGTCAAGTGCCATGAGGTCAAACGTGTGAGGGCCAAACAGCCGCTGTACTTGAGTCCAGGCGTCGTCTGACAGAGTGCAATCCAAACCGGAGTACTGCCTCGACGGGTTATCCGCTGGATTTTCACGGGTGGGAATGTAATGAACACTTATACTGAAATTGAATTCCTGGCTACAGCGCAAGATAGCCTTAATTGTGTCGTTGGTCTTGGAGTTCTTGCAACCATCATTCTCCCATGTTGCTAGTAAGGCTTTACTATCGGTGTGAACATCGACGCGGGAGCTTCGGATCTGGTTCTTGAAGGAATTAAGGGCACATAATAAAGCTCTAGCTTCAAGAACGTTTATATCATCTGACGCGTCCTGCCAGTAATCTCGCGATTCTATTCTCTGGCCATCTTAGAGCAGAATTCCTCCCCAAGCGCGCTTCGATGCATCGCAGTACAACGTTACCACGACGTGTTGTTCTGGTCTCCATGGCAAACAATCGGTCCAGTAATCGAGGAATCGCCAATATGCAATCTCTTCGCGGAGAGCCCCTTGAACCTTACTTGCTGCCCGCGTTGTTCGAGTAAGGAGTGCGATGGTCTTGAAAATTTCTCGAACGTAAAGCTTGCAGCCAGGGATTGCAAGGCTGAAAGAAACTGCTTTCCCAGAAAAACGCTGAAGTGTCTTCAGGCTGACCGAGCTAGTAGCCAAAATACTTTCGTGGAGGGATTTCAACTTCAGTTTCTTGTCCTCTGGTACGAAGAAAGCCTGTCGTGCCGAGTCGGAGAGGAAACCGAGGAAGCGCACTGACGTGGAGGGGACGCACTGGGACTTATCAATGTTGATGAAGTATCCAGCCTCTATTAATAGGTAGCACAAGATGTAGGACGCGGCTTCTGCGTTCTGTATGCTCGGCGCCCAGTTCTGCCGTACGGCGGGGCTAAATAATTGGCCGACATGGCGGTCGTCAATGTACTGGGACACCGGAACCCCGAATGAGCGAGCAGCGCTAGAAACTGCGAGTCCCAAGTTGTGGTACACATAGGCGCTAGCTTTCCATCCGAAGGGCAATGTACGGAACGTGAAATAGAACCCCTCCCATATCAGGCCAAAATAGGTCTCGGACGAGGGGTGAAGCCTAACGTGCTGGTAGCCACTTTTTTCATCAAACGTTGTCTGGAAATGGCCAGGTAGAACATATCTCGGCAGGTCCGAAAGGTGATCCAATTTAAATGGAAGGTCCTTAATCCATAAGTTAAGGTAGCGCTCGTCGTGGCATAGGCGCGGTTTTGATGGTTCTACTGTAAGTGGTAAGACTAGATGAGATGGCGAGACTGAACCAACTTGACCCCAGACCGACAAAACACCAGATGACACCCACTGAAGAATGGTGGTTGATATAAAGTTGGAAAAATGGGAACACGATCTAGCATTTTCTAGCATGACAGCAGGAGGTTCCGCAGAGTCAAACTGGTCTCCCTTAAAACTCCCCTTGAAGTGCCTGAAGAAATGACCTATTTTTACACCCTCGCGGATTATTCCCAGGAGATCGACGTTGCGAGTGCTGGCGTTTTCCAGAAGACGCTCCCACACTGGGATATTAGCGTGGAGTGAGCCAGCTCTGAAGCTATCAGGATCGCGGAATCGCAACTGGTGCGGTATGCCCAACGCAGGGTTGCTGGCAACCATGGCTGGAGAGGCCAAAGGGCCAACGAAAGGATGGGTTCCCCGCGCTATATCACATAATGGTATTTCCCCATTCGCGTTATCCCTGCAAGTGGTGACAAGCCTGGCATCGAACGAGAGGGGTGTTACCTAAAGAAATAACGAAACGAAACAGGGATAAGCTAAAGCTAGTTAAGGGAACCCAACCCTTCGTTGACCCCAGGCTTCGAACCAGGTCCGGAATTGAGACACTGAGAAGGTCCCCCCAAAGTCAACGAGGGGAAGAGAACTAGGAAACGGACAAAGTAAAGAAAAATGTGTATAACTAGAGCGTGAACGGCAGTAGTTTATTAAACAATAGTGGGGCAAAACATCTAATTCGGGCCTAAGTTATTACTGAGTTCGTCGATGGACTGAATAGTTTTTAAAGTTATCGGCGGCCTCGACCCCATCCACCACGGGGGGCGCCCTGTGTGGAGCGGCAAAACCGGGCGAAATGGCCTAGCTGATTACAACGGTAACATCTACTAGCCCCGGCCCGATCATACGGTGTAGGCCGGCGGCGGCGGTCGTAGATGGATGGGTCGCTTGACCTGGTGGTTCCCTTAAGGATTGACGCCGCCTCCTTCGCTATCTTTGCTCGGATTGGGTCTCCTAACAACCCAAGTAGTAGGCGCTGGATCTGTTGGTCGTCCAGCGTGTCCGCTCTGGCCCTGACTTCATCTAGAGCGGCAGCATATTCGTCTGCTTTGTCGTGAGCATCGCTGCGTGCAAGGCGGACAAGCGATTGCAGCATTTCCATGGCCTCATAACGATCGAACATCGGTGCGGGACGATTTAGATGTCGACGAAGTGTGGTTAAGGCCAGGGCCGTACCCTCACGAGTCCTTACTTGCTCCAAAGCTTCTATCTTTGCCTCTAGTTGTTCTAGACGGTCACGGGGCTAGGGATAATAAAGCGTACACGGCGGTGAACGACAAGCGAAAACAAACCGAATGTCGAGCGCAGCCGTAATATTTCCTTATCTTTATATGATAGTCATGTTTTTTACGCGTAGTCTAAAACACTGCTGGAAGAGGAATGTTTAACAGGGTTACTTTTTATCCGTATGTTACCCTCGTAACCGCATATGGCCTAAACATTCCCCCCCCCTTGTAATTGTGACGTCATAGATTACGCGACAACAATCATCCACATAATGAATGTTTTTTATTTTTTTTATTTTTTTATATTTACAATTTATTATGTCACGTGGCCTATTTCCTTTCGTTAATTGCCCCCTGGGCATCTCTGGCTCTCTGGGCCCATGGATCCCAGTATCGCACTCGCATAATTCTCGTCCCTGGAGCGTCTCGGAATCCTGGTTCCCACGGTTCCTGGACCCGTACTCGCATAGTTCTCGCCCCCGGGGCGTCTCTTGCTCCCGGAGCCTACGGTTCCCGAAACCGTACTCGCATAGTTCTCGCCCCCGGGGCGTCTCGGGCTCCCGGGCCCGTACTCGTGTGGTTCTCGCCCCCGAGGCGTCACCGGCTCCCACGCTCTCACGGTTTCCGGAACCGTACTCACATAGTTCTCGCCCCCGGGGTGTTTGGCTCCCAGGGCCAACGGTTCCCGGAACCGTAGTCGCATACTTTCCGCTCTCTTAGCGTCTAGGGCTCCCGAAGCCCACGGTTCTAGGACCGTACTAGCATAGTTCTCGCTCCCGTGGTGTCCCAGCTCCCGGAGTAAAACAAGTTCTAATGAACACCCGAAGTCTGACTGTTAACGATAGGAATAAGTAACTAACTATGCGGAATAAAATAAATAAATAAATTAAAATAAATGTAGCTAGAGCGTAACGTACCATGACCAAAATCTACTCTAATGACTCCCTATGGGAATAGGTAACAAATTACAAGCACTAAGTATGAAATGCAGGTGGACCGGTAAACTCTAGAATAAATAAAGCGCTAAACTAAACGCCAAATAATAAATTCCTAATGAGTAAAAACAAAAACTTTAGAGTAGGCAGCGCTGAAGGAAAGGACGAAGCGATAGCACCTTAGGATGCTATGAAGTAGAAAGGCTAAGCAAAATTAAATGTACCCGAACGGTAAAGGAAACAACTAAAGCGAAACACAAACTAATGATGGTAAGAAAAATGGTAAGCTAAACGAGTTGTACACAACTAAAGCACGAGTGAACGGATAAACCGAAATGAGAACACTATAGGCTACATAAAACCGCGTGGAAAAATGTTAAAGATATCGAACCCGTAAGCAACATGTACATGACTAAAGTAAATTCCAAATAATAAACTGGGCATAAACTGACCAAACAAAACTAGGGCAACGAAACTAATAGAGGTCAAGGGTAAACGGACATAACGAAGCACCAAAGAAAACTACCGGAGAAACCAAACCTCGGTATAACCAACAGATAGAGCTAAACGAAAATGTACGTGACAAAGTACTAAAGAAAAACGGCAAGTGATATGTAATACAACCACAAAACACACGCCAGTATAGAGTTGATAACTACCTCTTGTTCGGCGGCGGCTGCCGGTTCCTCTGCCGGGGCTACGGCTAGCAATGGAGGTAATTCCACTGCATCGTGCTCTGCCATGGCGGTCGGTAGTGGCGGTTGACTGGTGGGGTGTTTTAGGCGAAAAACTCTGCTTCCTCTCCGGAATCCCGGCAAATCGACTCCGTTCTGAGCCACGCTACATATTTTATACTAGAGACCCGCAAAGCATCATGCATGCTTACTGTGAACTATAGACGATCGGTATTCGGAGAATTATCCACATTTTCGTGATGCGCCAATTATGTATGCAGTGAGAATATTTATTTATGAAGAAATGGAATACCTTGCCAAATTCAGTGACCTTATCTAGCACATTTCCAGCGTTTAAACGTAGGTACTGGCAGGAGCCCATTACCAGGAGCGTCCATCTTCCCCACTGTGTCTGTACCCCAGCACAGAGGTAGATGAGGCTATTTTTAGCATTGCGTTTCGCGCGAAAAAGAACAAAGGTGGCTATTCTTAGCCAATCAGATAGCTGACGTCACTTCTCATTATCATTCTTCTCACTTTCAACGCGGGAATTCGAATTGCTGGTTTTCACTCAATCCCCAGAGATTCAAATGTTGGTGCCCCAACAAAAGAAGCTAACGAGGAATCTATTGTTTAAGGGCACCAACATGGCGGCAACCTCTTTTCGCGGGAATTTCGAATCTAAAAATAGCCTCATCTACTCCTGTGCTGGGGACCCAACCCATAACAGAGGAACGCTCCTGGTAATGGGCTCCTGGTACTGGTTGCTTTGATGATGTATTTATACACATTGCTTTTCTAAGTATTTTAGCTATTTTATCTTTTCTAAAGTACCAAAAAATCTTGTATTTTAGCTTAGTATTGTATCCTTTAATATGTCCAACTTTTACTTAATTTTAGTTATATAGAGGACCCCCATGTCCTCTCAAAATATCTATCATATTATTATTATTGGCTCGCGCGCGTCATTTTTGAGTTAAAGTTTAAAACATTTTTACAAAAATGTACAAGCTTCGATTTTATGAACAAATCCAAAATTTAATTGATTTGATGTCTCAATTATTACAACTCTTAACTCCTGCTATTTTCCCCTTAACTCCAGTATTTTCTACGATGTGTCGAGTTTCTGTACAAAAACATTTAGGATCATTTAAAGCTGCTCCCGCGATTTCTACCGCTGGCTGAACATGCGCGCCATTTTCCAGACCTGTCTATTATGTATAGATTTTTATATATTATTATATTAAAGCTAAGTAAACTCGTAAGATGCTTTTTATATTAATACAGATTATATATGCCACGAAAATGTGAGTTACATCCTCAGTTAACTACTTTTGGACTTGGAACTTTTGGATAATTTGAATACAATTTTTGATAGTTTTTTTTTCAACTATCAATTTATTTTTCACAGGTAGCAAGGCCAGTATGCTCCGAAGACGCCAACAAATACTGTGTGAAGAAATATGCCTGCACTGCAGCCAATGATTCCTGTTCAGCGCTCGCGGAGCACCAGTGTTTCCCGCCACAAGTACTCGGCGCGTCTATCAGTGCTTGTCAGCTTGCCGCCGATTGTAATTGTAGCGCGCCTGCGTATGTGAGTTTCCCACCAACACTTCCAAGCGTTGACTACACCATCGTCTGCGAGCTTGGCTCATTTGATATCAAAGTAGCCTATAATATGTTCGTTCTACCAGACAACAAGGTTTGCAAGACTGAAAAGGGAGATATAATATGCTGGTCAACGGATGGAGGAGGAGGAAAAGTTGGTCACAGGCCAGGAGGGAGTAAGGCCTTTCAGTTCTCCAGTATTTTGACAAGCTCTGTTCAGAAAGGATTTAATATAACCCAACCACATGACCATATAGAACTAAGAGTGGAATACATGTTAAACGCATTTGGCAGTGAGGCGGCTACGTTTGTCTCTAATCACGTGTTAGCTGCTCCAGGAACATACAGGTATCACGTGAATGTCACGAATAATCAGACGTCATCACATGTAATAAGCCAGCAGTACATCAAGGTACAACAGTCGGTCAGCAGAATTAAGGGGGCCTATCCAAATGGTTTTGATTACTTCGGAGCATATCCAGATAGAGTGATAGAACTAGCAGTTAATATCTCCTCAGCAACGAACCTAACGGTTGTTTGGAAGAATACGACGTCTGGACGAATACTAAGGAAGAGCTCATACCTAGAAAACCCACAAAAAATGAGTTTCCTTTTGGACAAAATGAACTACAGCTTCAGTGCTCTGGGACGATCCCAATTATTGGTAAAAGCATCGAACCAAATTAGCTCTGTCAATACCACAGTGACAATATTAATTACCAGAGACATAACTGGTTTAAGAGGTTCCTTGTTATATCCTGACCGACGGGTCTATAAGGGATTGGCAACAGTGTTCAACGCATCAGTGCTTGCTGGAGTCGATGTACTATATCGCTGGTTATTCGGCAATGAAGGCAGTACTGACTTTATAGATAGCAACAGCACAACAATTACCTTTTCAAGGACAGGTGTGTTTAACGTGACAGTCATTGCAAGTAACCAAGCTTCGCAGGTCAGAACGTCTTTTCTGGTTCAAGTCCTGGACCCTGTTGTGATGTCTTCGCCGCCATGGGCACCAATAAACACATCCGTCACACTCAACTGCTCTCTAGTTGGATCCTTTTCTGTTAATAAGTTATATATTTGGGATTTTGGCAATGGAAAGACAGCATCAATCTTAAATATGACTACTGTTCAACACATCTTTTCAAGAGGCGGCAAACTGAAAGTCTCTTGTACAATCCAAGATCCGGTTCTACTCAATTCCAGTATTAGTATTTTCATCTTAGAACCACTGACTGGATTATCCATCAAACCATTTCCCGGAGTAGAGCTCAATGACAATAAAACATTTACAGCGACATACACTACTGGAAATAATCTTACTTTTGAGTGGTTCCTCAAAGGCCCCCTGGTGAGGTTCCTGGCCGTCTGCAGCATAAATACATTAACCTATAACTTTAACTCGAGCGGGCTGTACTCCATAATTGTCAATGCATCAAACGCCATATCTGTTCAGTCCTACAGACGAACATTTCTTGTGGAAGAAAACATAACTGGAGTTGCAATAAACGCTTACCCAAATCCCGCGCCTTCGAACACGACCGTGAGGTTCAACGTTACTAAAGGGACTGGGACCAATGTTACGTATAAATTGGACTTTAGTGACGGGTTTGTGGTTCGTAATTTTGATGGTCCGTTTTTGGAATTTAACAGGTCGTTCCTGGCTGGGAAGAAGCAGATTATCCTTAACGCTGAAAATGTTGTTAGCCACATGATAATATTCTATAACCTGACTGTTCAGGATGTAATTAAGAACATCAGTGTAACTGTTGATGCTGATGCGGTGCATTCTGGCGTACCGTACGTTGCATTACGTAAACAAAAGCAGCTTAAAGCAGAAGTAAAGCAGGGCACCGATGTATACTTTGAGTGGAACATGAATGGGATATCAATTGGACGGCAAAAGGGCAATGTTCAAGCCTTGGGGAACACCTTTGGAACACGAAGTCATACTTTTACAAGTGAAAGAGAATTCAGAGTTAATGTTACTGCAGTCAATCTTGTCAGTAGTCTGAGTGGCGTTATAAGAATAAATGTAGAGGAGGAAATTGAAGGTTTTGATGTGGACATGCCCAAAGCAAAGGCACCTGGCGAGGAGGTAACATTACGATTTACGAACACAAGAGGTAGGAATGTAACGTATGTTGTACGCTTTGGAGACAGCAGCGTTACAACCACGCAGGACACTAGCATCAAGAAGATTTACGCAACAACGGGATCGTACAGCATCAGTGCAACAGCCATCAACAAACTAGGTTCTCGTACCATTAACAAAACATTATTTATACAGTTTAAAATCCAGGGATTTTCCCTGACAAGAGAACTCGAGCCTGCAGCCTCTGGAGAGTCCTTCACCGTCTTTTGGAAAATATTGAACGGAAGTGACGTCACAGTTAGGTTTACTTTTGGTGATGGTAGCCCGGAAGTTAATGTAACGTCTCAGCCATTAGGAGTTGAGTTGTCGGTTAACCATAGTTATTCAGCTGCTGGGCGATATGAGATGAAAATCACGGCCGTGAATCTTGTGGGGCCTACAATTTCTATTGTGAGGAGCGCTGAGGTGGAAGACCGTATCGTAAACTTTACCGCCACAGTGCGTAGTACAAGTGTAAAGCTTGATGAAGAAGTAGTAATTGAAACAACAATAGCACAAGGAACAGGAGTGATCTATTTGTACGACTTCGGTGACAATGTAAACATTGAGAAGACTTCAGAGACGCGAAAAACACATCGCTATTACTTTCCAAACGTTTTTACTCCAAGGGTAACGGCTCAAAACCTCCTTGGTCCCATTTCGGTATCTACGGCTAATGTAACAGTTAAAATACCGGAAAGAGCCATTAAAATCAGTGGGCTTCAAATTTCTTGTCCGCCATCTGTTTTGGGAAACTTGAGCAAGATTAGTGTCAAGTGGGAGACAGGGTTCTTGTTTCGCTGCACGTTGAAGTACGGAGACGGGGATAAGGGAGAACTCACCGATACAGAACTGCGTTCGCCTGTCCTCCATAAATATCCGCGCAAAGAGGGTTCTTTCTTGCTGTTTATCAATTGTAGTAATTCAGAAGGTTCTACTAGTAGTACTGGCGAAGCAAAAGTTGACGAGCTTCTCTCCGGTCTTAATTTTACTAATGGCAATAACAGTTTAGTGTATGCAACGTTTGGTGAACGCAAGAGGGTATATTGGCTCTGGACGGGAGGAACGAATATCGTTTTTACCATTGATCTCTTGAGTTATGGTCGAATTTACGACATCACTACGGGTCAAAAGACTGGCCACGTAGACCTTGAACCAAGCTTTTTCTCTCGTCCTGGTGATTTCGTACTCAAAGTGCGCGCTAGAAACTCAGTTACTCAAACGCAATTCATTACAATCACCATTTCGATAATTCAACCAATCGAAACTCCTAAGCTCAGTGTCAATCCTTTCGTTCGCGTTGGGTTTCCCGCCATGGCTTTTGTTACCATGGTAACAGGGTCACACGCCCTTTCCGTCTGGTCTTACGGTGATGGCAGTTCTCCACAGTTTTTGAAGAGCGGTTCTTCAGGTAACTTTATCAAGGCACAACACAATTATATAAGAACTGGTGTCTATACCATAGAAGTGAGAGTATGGAATCGCATCACGGCAAAAAACGCTACAATATCAACGCAAGTGGCAATTGAATATCCTGTTCTGGGCTTTACTATGCCACGTTTGTTCACTGTATATACAACCACGTCCAAAAAAGTCAAATTTGAGTTTGTTCGCGATGAATCCAAACCTGCTCCAACAAACGCATCGTACTATTTTGAATTCGGAAACGGTGTTACGTCGGAACTTAAAACACTAAATCCAGCACAAAGCAGATTTAGTCTGAGTTATGAATATAACACACCGGGCTGTCGCACAGTCAGATTAATAATCAGCAATAACGCTAGTAGAATGCTACTCAAGACTACAGTAAGGTTACTCAAACGAATAACAGATCTCGAGTTGAGCGCGCATCATTCTGAGGATTCTGCTACACCAGGCGAGCCTGGAAAAGGACCACAATACAACATGTTACCACTGGAGTATCCAATCTCACTCAAAGCAAGCCACGCCAATGACACGTGTATCAAATATGACTGGTACTTTGGCGATGAAGAAAACGTGATCGGTGTTACCATGGCAACTGTCAGTCATAGTTATCCGTTGCCTGGTAATTATACAGTTCGAGTCAGAGCATACAATGATGGGTATAGTGAAGAAAAGAGAATGAAAGTCATCGTTATGCGATCAGTTGTTGGTGTGTTCTTGGCTTCGAGCAGTCCAGCAAAGAGAGGGGCGAACGTTACATTCGTTGTCTTCTACGCCCGTCCAGGAACTGGGTCTACTTTCGTTTTACATACTGGTGAAGGAAGACACACAACGTTTGAACCAGGATTTAACTCGGCTCTCTCTGCAGAAAAATACATCAATCAGAAGCTTCCCTTCAACGCAGCTACTTACTACGCTTCTGTTCTCAACCATACTTACCAACGTACCGGTATCTACAAAGCCAAAGTTGAGGCCTGGAACGAGGTATCCCGGCATACAGCGCGAGCCACAGTCGTTGTAACGGATGTGAATTGCAGGCTGCCAGGAGTCGGTATTTATGGAGGGGGTGCCACCGTGCGTTCTGCACCAAGTGTGGTGTACGGCGAAGACTTTGAGCTGACATCGCTCGTGATTATTACATGTGAGTCGTCGAAGAAAGTCGAAGCCGTGTTTAGATGGGATGTATATACAGCTGACGTGTACTATGGTAACGGTTCATCTATGCCTCCAGATAACGCAAGAATCGTCGAGTAAGTAAAAAAAGAATTGTGCTTGATCATATCAACATTTCACAAAAATACACCAGTCAATTGAAACCACGGCCCTCTCCCCTCTCCCCGCGACATAGCAGAAGGTAACCGGAGTCTAGGCCGTGATAAATTCCTCATCAAACACTTCACTTTCTTTAAATTGGCCTGGAAATAACAGCGTGCGCACTGTGATTTAACAATGCACTGCTATGGCGGGAGAAGACAGCAGCAGCGCACAGTTTTTTTGCGGAGAAATTAATCAAACTGAATCAGCTCAGGTTTAACAATTTTCGAGCTCTTTTGTTAGGCCTGGTATACATGGTTGTTTAACGGTCCTCTGGGGTAGGGCATTTTAATGTTGCCCGGGGAAATAATAATTATTTAACAAGGGAAAATGTTAACTATCCCGCATGTCGCGGGGGTCGAGGGGCCGTGGATTCAATTGACTGGTGCATAAGCCAATAAACCTTTTTCGCTTGGCTAAATTTTTTCCATTTCAGATCAAGTGACCATACCCATGCGTATTGTTTCTTTTATTTCTGGTTAACGCACGAGGAGAGACATTTGATATGGAAATACTTCGGACAAAGAATATTATTCCCGAAAGATTTGAAATAGGAGAACATTGAGCCAAGCGTATAAATAAAAAGCTATATTCCCTTTCACGTCACTGTGGCCGGCTGACAGTGTTGCGTGACTTACCTCAGTTCGAGTTTGCACCGGGTCAAGGTTGAACCTAATTTCGATTTACGGTGTTTTCGTTAAAATCTGTCGAATTCCGTGTTATAGATGATTCAGAATAATCAAACAGGGAGAAAATGTGGTTAATTTTAACAATAACTTGGAAATCGGGGTTATGGAACTATTTTTACTCGTAAAACTGGTCTGATTCTGGGCACGTTTATCATATAAGTGCCCCTCCCCCACGGATATTTGGCTCCCATCTGTCACCTATCACACGTGCCTTTGTTCTTTACCTTGATTCTCATTGGATAAAACACAATCGAGAAGAGAGAGAAATTGTAATTTCTTCTGCATTTGAATGATTTAGGCGCCAAAACGGCCAATCAGAATCAAGCAAGAGCGACGGCAGCCAAACCGCCAGGACAAGTCACATCACGTCACGCGTTTAATAGAGCAGATTTCGTATGAGTGGGACAAACCCGCACGGTTACTGTCCGACATGCCGTAACATTGAAATGGTTTCCCATTGTTTCTGTCTTTCTGGTCCAATCAAATTACAGAGTTACGGTACAGTAAGTTACAGCACGATTACGGTAAGGATACGAACTTGCAATAGTTTATCCCACTCTTCAAAAACTCATGAATAATTAATGAGCATTTTGTCCAATCAGATGAAGCAAATCAGTCACGTGCATGCTCCTTTATACCTGATAAAATATCATCATTCTAAAAGGCCCGCGGAGGGATTTGAATTCTGTCCCAGTGGGAAACGGGGTTAATGATTGAGACAATGGAATTTCTATTGATGTTTCAGCTTTCTCATTGAATTACTAATTAGGATGAACGTTTTATATAGAGAATACTAATGAACATGAAATTTTATATAAAGTTTCATCCTAATTAAGAATTCACTGATAAATACCCAAAGATAGCAAAAAGTATACGGAACATAAGGTACCTAGATAATACATTTTGCACTAAATTTACTAATATCAGCAGACTACCGAGATACACAGATAATATTTTTAAAATGAAGTTATCCAACTAGGCAACTACCATTACTTGTTTACCGATCAGCCACTGTTTAGTTCCAATTATTAAACCAAGCTCAAAGCCGTAAAATAATAAAAACGTGCATTAAAAAATTAGAGTCTGCCGTCATGTCAGTCACATCGCTTTCCAAGTCTTGAACTTTATCGAGGTAAACCACGACACCAAATCCTTCAAGTGCAGGTTCTTCTTGCATTGCGAAACGCTGCTTCAAACAACATAGTATGGTAATTTCTTCATGTCATTCCCTTGAGATGTTCGTAATTGCAGGCGGTGATTACTCGAATACTTTGCATGGCGTTGTGAATACAAAGGTTCAATGGTTCATTAAGTAACCATTCCCTTGAGACGTGGGTCTTTCTTTCATTGCATTCTTAAAGCGTTTTTGAAGCCGTTTAAAACACTCACAGCTCGTGTTTTAAACAGTACATACGAAATCTGCTCTATAAAAACTGCTCTAATAAACAATTCGACATTAATACGTACTACCAAGAGAGCACAAGTAATAGAGGCAATCTCCAGTACGCGCGCTTGTGCCATGATAAGCTGTGATAAATCTAATTTTAGTAACCGGAAGCAGCTGAGGTGAAACAAAGTACGATTGCGCGTGACAACAATCACATGGCGGAAAAATATTTTCGCGCCCTTTCGCGTCATGTGATTGTGGTCGCGCGCTCGCGCACTTTGCTTCAGCTGCTTCCGGTTACTATAAATAGATTTTATTCGACATTATCATCGCACACCGCGCTCTACAAGATGCTCTCTTGGTGCTACAGATCCTACAAATTAGCAATGTATCCGATCGCCATTACTATTGTATGAAGTACAATATAAGGAGGAATTTGATTTAATTGATTTGAAACAATTGATATTTGGGAACCGCAACTTTGACTGCGCTGCACAGTCTATCGTGTGACATTCCGCGAACCTGATGGCGCATTCTTCCATTTCATATCAACTAAAATGAGCCGTTTGATTTTAAATCCTCTCCTGAACGTCGTCTCTGTAATTCACCGTCCGTTTGATATTTCTTGATGTCACATGTGAACTGCAGTAGCCGTTCGCAAAACTGTATCGCAATCTCGTTCAAAATCTAGATGAAAACTGAGGACGAAAGAAAAAGAAAAAAGTTAAATCGGTATAAATCCTGATTTTTAAATCCTGGTTAAAGTATCTGTATGTAGTAGGGGATCCCGTGTCCTATTATACAACACCTGTCCTTTGGGCGATGTCGTGTCCTATTATACAACACCTGTCCTTTGGGCGATGTCGTGTCCTATTATACAACACCTGTCCTTTGGGCGATGTCGTGTCCTATTATACAACACCTGTCCTTTGGGCGATGTCGTGTCCTATTATACAACACCTGTCTTTTGGGCGATGTCGTGTCCTATTATACAACACCTGTCCTTTGGGCGATGTCGTGTCCTATTGTACAACACCTGTCCTTTGGGCGAATCTCCTGGTTAAAGTATGTGTATGTAGTAGGGGTCTCGTGTCCTATTGTACAACACCTGTCCTTTGGGCGAATCTCCTGGTTAAAGTATGTGTATGTAGTAGGGGTCTCGTGTCCTATTGTACAACACCTGTCCTTTGGGCGAATCTCCTGGTTAAAGTATGTGTATGTAGTAGGGGTCTCGTGTCCTATTGTACAACACCTGTCCTTTGGGCGAATCTCCTGGTTAAAGTATGTGTATGTAGTAGGGGTCTCGTATCCTATTGTACAACACCTGTCCTTTGGGCGAATCTCCTGGTTAAAGTATGTGTATGTAGTAGGGGTCTCGTGTCCTATCGTACAACACCTGTCCTTTGGGCGAATCTCCTGGTTAAAGTATGTGTATGTAGTAGGGGTGTCGTGTCCTATTGTACAACACCTGTCCTTTGGGCGAATCTCCTGGTTAAAGTATGTGTATGTAGTAGGGGTCTCGTGTCCTATCGTACAACACCTGTCCTTTGGGCGAATCTCCTGGTTAAAGTATGTGTATGTAGTAGGGGTCTCGTGTCCTATCGTACAACACCTGTCCTTTGGGCGAATCTCCTGGTTAAAGTATGTGTATGTAGTAGGGGTCTCGTGTCCTATTGTACAACACCTGTCCTTTGGGCGAATCTCCTGGTTAAAGTATGTGTATGTAGTAGGGGTCTCGTGTCCTATTGTACAACACCCGTCCTTTGGGCGAATCTCCTGGTTAAAGTATGTGTATGTAGTAGGGGTCTCGTGTCCTATTATACAACACCCGTCCTTTGGGCGAATCTCCTGGTTAAAGTATGTGTATGTAGTAGGGGTCTCGTGTCCTATTATACAACACCCGTCCTTTGGGCGAATCTCCTGGTTAAAGTATGTGTATGTAGTAGGGGTCTCGTGTCCTATTATACAACACCCGTCCTTTGGGCGAATCTTGAAGTAAAAGTCCCGCGCATTTTGTTTCACGACCGCGCAGTTTGAGGTCTCGGTCGAGTGACGTAAGATCAAGAAAAAGCCATTGTTCACTAGCACTTGTTGTAGTTTCTATTGTTGTGGATTCCCGATTCGATCTTGCGTCACACACAATACACGATGTACTAGGCCCATGCTTCTAATTAGTGTACTGTGGCTCGGTCGTGAAAAGAGTTTGGTCGATTTTCGCCATTTTTATCAAACTTCAACAGATTGTAGACTCAAGCAAAAAGATTCAAGCAAAAATAAAACTTTTTTCGCAGAATTACTCTAAATATTATAATAATTTAAATGAAGAAATAAAACAAATGGGGTTAGGGGTACTTTAACACTGGGAAGCCATGTCAATCAGGAAGGGAGACTTTTATTATATATGGTAGGTATATGCACGCAGATTTACGAGAAAAAAAAATCAAATCCCGGACTGCCAAGTTACTGTGAAAATGAACCCAGAATTTCTCACTGTTTGATTATTCTGAATCGTCTATAACCTGGATTTCGCCATATTTTTATGAAAAACCCGGACCCGCTACGGCCGCACACATATACGGCATAAAACAAGAGTATTCCGGGATTTCAATGCCTTAATTGATTAAACTGTTTTTTGCGCAGTCTTCTAGTATGTATATTTGTTTTTGATTTTGTTTGATATTTAATTCTCTTTATATTGATTCCAATTATTTATGATATCTTGTAATCTAGATGTTGTAGCTCGTGTGTTCATTTTTTCCATATTTTCTTTCCTTTTTATCACGTTTTATTTATAACATAGAGGACCGCATGTTAGATAACTATGTAAGGTTAATGTGTCTTCCCTCTGTAAATATTGTATCGTATTGTTTAAAGTGCCTATAAGCTCAAATTTTGTATCATTAAAATCGATTCTCCATCAAGTAAATAGTTGAACTGTAAAATATTTCTTAATTTTAGTTTATAGAGGTGTCTATTTCCAATATGCTAATTATGTGATGTCACAGGAGGTCTCATTTATTATATAAAAACATGCTGGCAGAGATAACTAACTTTTTGTACACATCCATGTTATATTTGGGCCTTATATCAGTGATTTTACCAAGTAGTTTGTATAAATCAGAAATAGCTTAATTCACAAAGAGAAAGAAATAAACCTTTTGTTGGTCTCCTGTGACATCATATAATTAACATATTGGAAATAGAAACCTCTATAACTCATATATGCAACACTCAAATCAAGAAATATATTACTATGTACCTATTTACTTGACGTAGAATCGATTTTAATGATAATTGGGTTTATAGCACTTTAACGCACGTTACGTCGTTTTTACAGTTACACAAAGTAACTTTATCATCTTATAAATTAAAGAATTTACGACTTAGAGTTTTCATTATCCTTTTTAGCCTATCAACTAAAATAATTCGCAACCAGTCCTCTATCATCGTCCCAAAGTGGACGCTTCAGCCTGGTACCTACCTGTTCCACTTGAATGTCAGTTTATCTGAAGTGGGTCTTGAAAGCACCGACCAGCAGTACATCAACATAGCGATTCCGGGTGTAGAAGCGGACATAGAAGGCGGTAGTGCAAAATCACACGGCTGGGAATTGAAGCTTTTGCTGAATGCGTCCGAGTCACGTGACCTGATGTATCCTAGCAACAAGGTGTCGTATGCCTGGTACTGTATGCAAATTGAAAATGCAATAATCATCGGTAAAGGTGGGTGTTTTGGAAATGGCGACGGCGAAGTTGAGTGGGAGGAGGCAACGTACCCGATTCGTGCCAGAAGCCTTTTTGAGTCTGTAACTTACAATTTTACCGTGAAAGTTACTTCAAGAGATAAACGTTCCGCAAGCATGAGTCAACTTATCACAGTTGTTCCTGGACAGCCACCGAACATAAAGATAAGGTAAGGAACAAAGAAGTGATAAAGTATTCATTTATTTCCTTCCACTTCGGAGACCGTTCTGGTCTGAAAGTTACAGCGTAGTGCACTTCCTCGCTTCCAGTGTGTTGGGCATTTAAAGAGACACTTTCAATCAAATTTAACCGTTAAGTTTCTTTAAAGCAAAACTACAAAAAATAACACCGACAGAAGAGAAATACCATATGAACGTCTTGATATGCTTTTCAAACGTTTTCAACAGAGGGTGGCAAAGATAAAAATGGATTACAAAAGCTTATTTTAGAAATTTGATTTCGGTTACAGCTTGTAAACCGGTTTCAAATTGCTCTAAATTTCTCTTAAAATCAGTTTTTTTCATCCACTCGAATCCGTTTTCCATCTTTCATCAAAATTGCTCAAATTCCCTCCAGTATCTCTGGAACGCCAACTCTGCTAATCTGGGTAGTTATTTTTGTCTTTCATCATGAGAAAGTTGATCATTTGGGTGTTGATGGTGCCCTACAGCTTCCGTTGTAAATATATTTGTGTATAACATAAAACCTGTTTTCATGAGTTAATTTACAACACAAATATAAACGATTTATTTCATGGTAATTTGTCTGTTCTAATATATTCAATTGTTATAGCTGTATTTCTAACGGCTGTGGCGGCGGCAAAGTGACGTCATCAAAGAGACTTGTTCTCCATACATTCTGTGATGATTGCAATAATTCAAGTGACATAGAGTACACATGGACAGCCAAATTAAATGACAGCATTAACCTGGACCTGTGGCCCAAGAACACGTTGACAACCAGTGACATGCCATATGCCGTGATAAAAGAAAGAACGTTTCTCCCTGATAACCGATATGTACTGATGGTAGAGGCGGGAAGAAAAGGAGGTATGACACTAAAACGAAACTGACGTCCCCATCCTTGGCATCCGCGGATACCCAGTTGCTCTTTCGCCTGCTGCCCCTGAGTATCCGAGGATGCATCCTCTGTGATCCATTTGATCTTTCGTCCTTTGCGACCCATTTCACCCATCGTATGTGACCCATTTGTCTTCCATTGATGTCTGTGGTGACCTATTTGATCTCTCCATCCTTTGTGACCCATTTCACCCATCGTATGTGACCCATTTGTCTTACATTGATGTCTGTGGTGACCTATTTGATCTCTCCATCCTTTGTGACCCATTTCACCCATCGTATGTGACCCATTTGTTTTCTAATGAGGTCTGTAGTGACCTATTTGATCTCTCCATCCTTTGTGACCCATTTCACCCATCGTATGTGACCCATTTGTTTTCCAATGAGGTCTGTGGTGAACTATTTGATATCTCCATTCTTTGTGACCCATTTCACCCATCGTATGTGACCCATTTGTCTTCCAATGAGGTCTGTGGTGACCTATTTGATCTCTCCATCCTTTATGACCCATTTCACCCATCGCATGTGACCCATTTGTTTTGAATGAGGTGACCCATCGTATGTGACCCATTTGTCTTACATTGATGTCTGTGGTGACCTATTTGATCTCTCCATCCTTTGTGACCCATTTCACCCATCGTATGTGACCCATTTGTTTTCAATGAGGTCTGTAGTGAGCTATTTGATCTCTCCATCCTTTGTGACCCATTTCACCCATCGTATGTGACCCATTTGTTTTCCAATGAGGTCTGTGGTGAACTATTTGATCTCTCCATTCTTTGTGACCCATTTCACCCATCGTATGTGACCCATTTGTCTTCCAATGAGGTCTGTGGTGACCTATTTGATCTCTCCGTCCTTTGTGACCCATTTGAACTCCCCACCCTTTGTGACCCATTTGATCTCTCCATCCTTTGTGACCTATTTGATCTCTCCATCCTTTGTGACCCATTTGATCTCTCCATCCTTTGTGACCCATTTGATCTCTCCATCCTTTGTGACCCATTTGATCTCCCCATCCTTTGTGACCTATTTGATCTCTCCATCCTTTGTGACCCATTTAATCGACCCATTTGATCTCCCCATCCTTTGTGACCCATTTGATCTCTCCATCCTTTGTGACCCATTTGATCTCCCCATCCTTTGTGGCCCATTTGATCTCCCCATCCTTTGTGACCCACTTGATCTCTCCATCCTTTGTGACCCACTTGATCTCTCCATCCTTTGTGACCCATTTGATCTCTCCATCCTTTTTGACCCATTTGATCTCTCCATCCTTTGTGACCCATTTGATCTCTCCATCCTTTGTGACCCATTTGATCTCTCCATCCTTTGTGACCCATTTGATCTCTCCATCCTTTGTGACCCATTTGATCTCTCCATCCTTTGTGACCCATTTGATCTCTCCATCCTTTGTGACCCATTTGATCTCTCCATCCTTTGTGACCCATTTGATCTCTCCATCCTTTGTGACCCATTTGATCTCTCCATCCTTTGTGGCCCATTTGATTTGATCTCTCCATCCTTTGTGACCCATTTGATCTCTCCATCCTTTGTGACCCATTTAATCTCTCCATCCTTTGGACCCATTTGATCTCTCCGTCGCTTGTGACCCATTTCACCCATCGTATGTGACCCATTTGTCTTCCAATGACATACCGTAAACATGTTTTGTTCACTTCCAAGGTAACCGAGCGTTTGTCAAGTATGAATTCTACACCAACTCTCCTCCGAGTGGCGGTCACTGTGACATCAATCCAAAAGAAGGCCAGGAACTGGAAACGAAATATGGCGTGACTTGCCGTGACTGGAAGGAAGAGGACACGCCGCTGACCTACGAGATTCTGCTAGAAGTATCAACGGACCAGCATGTGCTGATGTGGTACGGTCCGGAACCGGAAAAAACCACGGTAAGACACGGACGACATCGCTAATATTTTTCTATGTCACGGTCACACCCTGTATATACTAGAGCAGATTTCGTATGAGTGGAACAAACTACGGCAATGACTACGGCACGGGTACTGTACGGCATGCCGTGACATTGAAATGGTTTCCCTATTGGTTTTGTCCTGCTGATCCAAATCAAATAACAGAAATACGGTACAGCACGGTTTCGGTAAGGCTACGGACATGCCGTAGTTTGTCCCACTCATACGAAATCTGCTCTATGTCACGGTCACATTCTGTACTATGTCACGGTCACATCTTGTACTGTGTCACGCGTTCTATATACCATGTATACAAAGTCCAAGAACTACGGCAAAGCTGACACAACGTAGTATTTTATATTGAATATTACAATATTTCGGCTGGCCAGACCAGCCTTCTTCAGGTGCTAGATGTTACAAGTGAAGAGCTCTAAGGTAAGAAGGTTACATCCTGTATACTGTGTGACGGTCACATGTGCTACGATCACATTCTGTCCGTTGTTAGACAACTCCATCAATTCATGTCATGTAAAACTTTACTTAGGATTGTAACAGTAAAGCTCTGGTATTAAGCATTAATTCATTCCAAATGAAACTTGACTAGCTTTCTTCATTACAGATTATCCTGGCTGCTGGTAAAAAGGAGAACAACTACACCCAGAACTTGATCGTTAGAGCTAGAGACGTTTATGGTGCAGTCAATGACACACATTTTACGATCAGGGTAAGTAGTGCTTTTGCTTGGAACTCAAGTTTTAGCGAAAATATTGGCGGCATTCGTTCTTGCG
Organism: Actinernus sp. WN-2022; assembly: GCA_030867875.1. NCBI lineage: Eukaryota > Metazoa > Cnidaria > Anthozoa > Actiniaria > Actinernidae > Actinernus > Actinernus sp. WN-2022. The sequence goes on along the minus strand of JAOWCC010000577.1, from coordinate 171,022,504 downwards.
CATGCGTGAATTTCACCCGGGAAATCACGCTCGTTAGCAAATTTCCTCTGGTTTTCCGTGGAGGAAATTTGTTTTTTACAACAATATTAGAAAACGTACGGGGAAGTTTCATTACAAAGCGTGACAGCTTTGAAAGAGCCAGCGTTGTCTATAACTTTCTCGCGTCAGCACCGTTGTCTGGACTCTCATTTACCACCGTACTTCAACCAATCAGATCGCGAGATTACCGGCAGTTGTGGTAAAATACGTCATTCACTCGAAATTTGAAATTCAAAGCATTTTTATAAAATAAGTAGAAGCTTCGATTTTTAAATGCTTACCACGAATCAGTCCCAAATTTAATTATTTTCATGTCTGAACTAATAAAACTCCTAACTCTTATGATTTTCTTTTTTTGATTTGGAATTTTGTGCGATGTGCCGAGTTTCTGTACAAAAATCATTTAGGGGCATTTACAGCTGCTCCCACGATTTCTACCGCTGACTGGAAATGCGCAGAATTTTGCAAACCTGTGAATGCACGTGCAATTGTATAATTACATATATTCATCTCTCCGAGAAAGGTTGGGGTGAGGACATAGCGAGGGACAGTTTAACGAACTTAACCGTTAGTGTAACGGGAACACTAAAGAGCTGAATAACGTGATGTCGCGCGGAGACTAAGGATGACTGCAGCGTATACAAAAATGGCGGACATTTTAAAATTTGCGAGTAATAAGAGTTTTATGGCAATCAGCTTCAAATACTCATATAATTTCCTTCAGAAACTAAGAAAAATATGTTTTGAGCAGTGTAGTTTAAATTTTGAACACTGGGATAAAATGCACTACAAACACGAGGTATTGACCGCGGCAAAATTCCCCCTGATTTACGTGTGGGTTATTCAGCACTATCATTGTAACGGATTTCTATAAGCATTTCAAGAACTCAAATGACTTATTTTCTTACCTTCAACAATGCGCAACTGGAAGCTATTTCAATTTCTTGAGTGGAATATTGGCGACTTTGTTTTAAGTATTTAGCAACTTTTCAAGACCTCGAAGATACATTATTTTTACAGGAAAGTAAAACTATATTTTATTTGTTTTAATTAAAAAATCGATCTATGAGTATCTCGTGCGCATGCGTGCTTTTATAAAAATGAAGACGATGAGTTCAATATTTTCAACCAATGAAATCGCGCGTTCTTAGAATGCTCCCATTATATTATAAATTATAAAATAACCCAAATGGTACGCGAGGTCTGATTGGCTAAAAGGCATGTTTATATATAAGAGGCTAAAGACACGGAAACAGAGCGCGCACGTTATATCTTTTACATTTTGTTGCTGCATGTTGTCGTTGTTTTATAAAAGCAATATAACACGCTTTCTATGTCTTTGTTCTCTGTTTTAAACACTAGGGATATGTTGGGGAACGCAGAAAAACTTGAAAATCACCCGCCTAGAATGCTTATTATATTGCTTAACTATTTTTAACTATTTGATGAACGCGCGCTGTGTTAGTTCCAGGCGCGCGCCAGTTTTTATAAGCCAGGAATGCAAACCATTAAGAAATGACTTTGTTCCTCGTGGTCTCTAGGTATCTCCTCTGACAGGTACAATTACATCACAACGGCTTTTAAGCTTTACAGATGGCAAGGGCAGTAAAATGGAAAAGGCCTTAGCTCGAGGGAACCTCCAGGAAGCCACTCAACTAACAGCGGTAATAGGAAATATCCTCAATCAGGAGAAACAACAGAACCAGACAAGTGGTGACCGTAATAGCTTAACAGTGAAGGAAAAAACCAAGGTAAGTCAGTGATATGTTTAGGGATTCATTCTAATTTGCCATGGAGAACCGCAACAGGCTAAAAACTGTGGAGATCTCCGAGAACGAAATTGTTTTACAAAGGTAGCACCTTATACCATGGATCGTAAAAAGATCCATGCTTATACTGAGTGTTGTTCCTGCTGGGAACTGAACCCATAACCTTGCATATGCGCATGGTAGACTGGCGCGCTCCCAACTGAGCCCAAAAGGTTGTGTCGGTTTGAGCAAAACAAAGGAAAATGTAAGCTTTATGAGGGTTTCCGAAAAATATTTTTCATCCGACAAAGTGTAAGTATGAGCAGATATGATATCTGGATTAACGTTGATCAATGATAGTCAATCATGATGAATCAATCAAAATATTTCACAAGGAAGACCACATGCCATTTTCTCCATAAATGTTTTAGGTTCGTGAGGTGCTAACAAATGCAATGGATCGTGTGGTAATCAGAGATCTTCAGGCTGTTAGACAAGTGTCTGGTGCGATACAAGTGATCGCACACGTCGATACAGAACTCTCTTCTCGCGCACAGGTGAACAGTAACTGATTTATGTATATATATTTATCTTGCAGAGTTGCTCCCTATCTAAACAAATCCTAGAGCAAGAAATTTTGTCCCGGAAATATGCCAATTCAACCTCAAGTCCCAATTTGTTTTCATTAGAGTAATACGTTTGTATGTGCCAAAAATATAACAGAAAAGTAAAATGTCAAAGGGGCGAAAGATGCATCTTAGGGTTATCGCTACACCAATTAGAAACGGTAACTTTCGACGATTTTAGACTTTAGACTGGAGTCAAAATAAAAGCCCTGACGAGTGCAATTTGGTGACAATTTGTTCAATTATTTATATTTTGTAAGCAAAAGACGTAATCTCGGCCTGCCGAATTTAGATTTATTTTCCAGAAGAATAAATCGGGTTAACTCTAGAAACGTCAGGTACAGCTTTATCAGCTCTTAGTTGATAAAACCAGTGTTTAACTTTCCCTCCGACGCAGACAAAAACAGTTTTTACAGAAACAATCTTGTACCCAGACCCTATATGTTTCTAACTGCGTATGCTCGACGAAAATATGGCGCTGATCAAAAGACACGCGGGCTTTGGAACGAGATTGTTACAAAACTAGTCATTCAATGTATCAGGAAATAAACATATATTATCGTTAATGATCACAGGATTCAGCTCACAGGATTTACTCCCGCATCGCCAAGATTGTAAAGTTCTCGTCCAAGAGCAGAGACGACTCCTTACAAATAGAACACGCAATTAGAACAGCATTGTCGGGAATGGGGAGATTCATCAGCGCCTCCTCGAAATCTGTTAATGACATGTTTCTGCAAACTAGTGGTGGTGGTAGTACGAAATCTGAACTACAACAGGTAAAACGAATTGTTGAGTGCTTTTCTGTCTAGCAATCTCTCAAGGTAACCTAAAACGTTTTGTATTCCATTTCGAGAGATCTCTGCTAACAGGTCAGTTATAAGAAATTTAGCTTCTTTTCTTGAACTTTTGAATTTAAGCTTTTTTAACTCATGGATGCGTGTAAGCGCAGAAACGAGTTATTGGGATAGGTCGTGTCACTCACTCGCTCATTCACTCACTAAGGTGTTAGCACGCCAAAGAGCCTGGGAAGGAGCTTGACGATAGCAAGCGAGATTCGATGTGTTCAATATTTGCATATCGTTATTTAAATCGATATTTTAAAAATATTTTTAAAAGGTTCATTAAACGATGTTTAAATTCGCGTGCCGTAAAATGTTCGCTTCCAGGTCTCCGTCATCGGTTTTCCCCTTCGTTACTGTATGTATAGTTCTCTTCTGCTTGTATAGATACCTAGATCACATCCGAATAACTCGTATGGAAGATGTTTGTGTATAGTCACTGAAGGAAAAGTCAGATTACGCCACGCTGAATAAACGCTTCCCCTACTCGGGTTTGTTGGGTTACCTGTGGTCTTTTCCGCTAAGATCAAAATTTGCGTCTTCGGTATTTCCCAATACCTACACCGGTAGAAAATATTTTCAGAATAAAATATTGATACTTGATGAAGTTGTCTGGGTAATTTTTTCCCAATTTGAGGCCTTTTAAGACAGTTTATTAGGCGGCGAATTTTAGGGCTATTTGCGAGTGGTCAAGGAAAACAATCATCTACCCTCAAAATTAATTTGTCCTGCAATCGACACTTTTCTTCATCACTTGCTGTGTGTAAATACAATGTCCTTTCAGTACACAGTATCACTGCAGAGAACTTCTAGTCTGTTGGAGTCGACAAACATTATGGCGGGTTCTATCGAGGGTAACAAGGTGCCAGGGGAAGACCCGACCAACATCACCACGCGTGACTTGGCACTTGTGGTCCAGAAACTCCTGCCGGAAAAGTTATCTGGATCAGTGATAAAGGCCGGGAGCCAGGGAGAGTTCAAGCTACCTAGCAGTGAAGAGCTGTTTTCACAGATAACCACGAAACCAACGTCTGTTGGATTTGAAGTAAGTTTGTCAGTTCGAAACGTCCCCCGTGTGTTGCCCGGTATAACTGAACTATACGCCGGGGTGACGGGCATGTGCCGTCCCTTTGGATATGGTTTTCGAGCTGTTTTGGTCTGAAACAGGGTTATAAATTTTGTCTTTTTATCCTGAAATATATTTGGACATGGATGTATGAGAGCGCACGTGTTCATTTATTTCTATTAGTTTCTCTTGTTATTTTGACATTGATCTTCAAAATAAATTGTGAATGAGCCCAACCACGGCGCAAAATATCATTGGGTTATATACCACGATTAAAGTCTGAAATAGAGTCAGGGTTTTGAGACCCGAGCAGCACATCTCCCACCCAAAATTCCCGGGAGTGTCCCCCCTGGGGGGGGGGTTGTTGCCAAAACAAGAAGCTATCAATCGCGTCGCTTAGAGGTTCACATAACCATCATCCGTTTATATTTGTTTCACCATCATTTCTTTGTCCCGTTATAGATGTTAGATGGTTTAGTAATAACAAGACTGGTTCGAGGCAGCTTGTTCTACTGAATTCTCATGACTCGGTGGAATCATTTATTTGTCCCCTTATAGATGTTAGATCCTCGAACCAGTCTTGTTATTACTAAACCATCATTTCTTTGTCCCCTTATAGACGTTAGATCCTCGAACCAGTCTTGTTATTACTAAACCTCCACGAACCAGTCTTGTTATTACTAAACCATTATTTCTTTGTCTCCTTATAGATGTTAGATCCACGAACCAGTCTTGTTATTACTAAACCATCATTTCATTGTCCATTTTTAGATGTTGGAGCTTCAGCGCAATCCTTTTACTGGCAGTTATTCGTCCTCTTTGATCAAGTCACCGGCAATATCCCTCATCCTTAAAGACCCAAAGCGACGAGAAATCAACATAACAGAGCTAACCTCTTACATCGACATCTACATACACAGCAAAAAACCACCGGAACAGAAGGAATTAAACAACAGTCAAACGCCTCTTAAAAATGGAGACATGAGCTTTCACAAAGTTCAAATACTCAACGCGGAGAGTAGCATTACCGCTGATATAATGCCGTATAACAAGTCCGTCACATTCGATGTATATTTCCGCTACAATACTAAACCAACACTCACCGACTACAACCTCAAGGTCACGCTACCTCGTGCAGTTAACCGCTCTCTCAATTACTCGAGCCCAGGCCCTTTTACGTTCTTCGTGTCGAGTACCAAAATCAAAAAGAAAGGGAACTACTACTTCGGTGTTTTACCAGCAGGGAACATGGACACTAGGCACCAGTCCCCCGTCAACTACACGTTTGACGTGTACTCGTCAGGATGTTACTACTGGGATGACAACAAAGGGGCGTGGTCAACCGACGGATGCGAGGTGATGTGCTTTAGTTATTTAGCAAATGGAAAGAGGACCTCCATGAAAAGCATCCTCCTAAATGGCTAAATAAGTTATGATTATTATTACTGGCATTATTATTTACTTTTAGAAGACCTTGACTGACTGTCTGTACGCTCTCCGCCAGAGTATTGAAAGCTCGCATGCGTGAGTACATTGGCACATAAACTGGCGGATGCGGAGCAATTTCTAAAAGCAATCCTTTTGTCTACATTGAATGTCTTGAGAGAGCCTGCGGAGTTTCACTCTCCCACCCACACTCTCCCGATGAAAATCACGATCGTGTATTTCTTGTTAGATTTTCTTTTAATCTCAGCTACTTTTTGTAGTAGTGAAGCAGATTTTCTTTGTTACCCACAGTAAAGATTGTAAATTTACCCACAATCCTTTGCGCGCGAAAAACTTTAAATACATTGTAAAATCGCAGTAGAGGATTTAAACCTTAAAATCAAGCCAGTATAAGTGCTGTCGCCAATCCACTGTCATCGAAGAGAATAGATGATTTGTACACGTTATTTTGGCTGTGTTAGGTTCGCAAGGGACTGCGGTCAAATGGACAGCCGCCACTGCCCTTTTCGTTACGATGGAAGATTTGTTTGTTGCTCAGTAGTTTACCCATTCGCACAGCACATGGCCAAACACTAAATATTTAGTTTCCTGATTCATACTGTTCTCTATTCTCAGGAGACATAAAGCAATTAGAATCCGTATACCTTTTCCTTAGTGTACACGCAGTCTAACTTGCACATCATCCGATAGGTCGGTAACAAGACAACGCGTTCAGTAACTCACTGCCAGTGTAAACACCTAACGTGGTTCGGAGCAAACTTGTTCGTCCCTCCTAACGAGATTGATTTTAACGAAGCTATCAAAGGTTTGAAAAATATCCACGAGTCTCCGGCTCTCCTGGCAACATTCTGCATCATCCTGGGAGTGTATGTTCTTGCCATGGTGTGGGCGCGTAGACGGGACAAAGCAGACAAAGAGAAGGTCAGATTGAACTGTTACTCCAAACGTTCATATAAGGTTCACAGTATACGGAAATGAAATGATGTGATTCTAAATTAGGGGTTGTTCACATGATGGGAGGGAAACCCTAGCGCTAGGGTCACCTTTAATGTTACATTTGCTTTACATGTAAAACGGATGAGTTATGGTAAGCCTAGCACTAGGGTCAAGTATGTGATTTACATATTAACGTCGCTACTAACTTCGTACTCTAGATGTCATTCAGCTCTTTCGGTCATTTTGCAAAGTATATGTCGAAATTGGTGGCATTTCGTCGATTTCCCGCTGGTCGCCTCCATTTTTGTTCTTAACCAGGCGAGTTGTACGGCGGCGCGCGCGCTTTTAGAAAAACAACGTAACGAGGGCCGTATACGTGCTGCTCGATATTTTGCTTGTTGTTTTGCCGTTATTAAAACAAACTAAGTGGTCATATGACTAAAAAACTTATTGACTGAGTTATATCGGGTCGAACAGGAAAATATGTGCCTCTCGGTCATTTTATATGCTTGCACTCAGTCCTCGAGCCAAATATTTTCCCGTCCGACCCTCCCACGTACTGTCGTGTATCTAGAAAGTCACTAAGAGCGGCATAAATGACTCTCTAAACTAGTACCTATACCGTATCATATTTAGACTTTGATCATAACTGTATTATAACGGAACCATGTTAATCTGCACTAGTTCTCTTTATAACATTAAATAAATCGATCGTTACAGGTTGGCCTCGTTGCAGTTCCAGAGAATGACATCAGTGATGAGTATCGTTACGAGGTCATCGTATACACAGGACGCGGCAAAACCGCTGCCACCACCTCCAACGTCTCACTGATCATCACAGGTGAACTTGGGCAAAGTTACCCCATCAGTCTTAAGGATCACACCCGCCCAGTCTTCGAGCCAGCAGGGGTTGACTCCTTCTTGGTAACAAACCCCAATCCACTGGGTCCGCTGAACTACATCCGAGTCTGGCATGACAATACTGGGAATAACGCTTCGTGGTATCTCAATCAGATTGTTATCCGTAACATTGAGAATAACGAACGGTTCTTTTTCTTGTGCTATCGCTGGTTTGCATGCGATGAAGGTGATGGACAGGTCGATAGAGTCCTCCCCGTAGCTGGAAAGGAAGAGTTAGGGGAGTTTATCCATCTGTTTAGGTCCAAAACAGCCCGTGATTTCTCTGATGCACATTTGTGGTTTTCAATCGCCCTTCGACCTGCTCGAAGTCAGTTTACACGTGTTCAGCGCGTGACCTGTTGCCTATCTCTGCTCGTGTGCACTATGTTGGCAAACGTTCTATGGTACGACGTTCCTCGCGATAAAAACGATGCTATCATCTTTGAGTCTGGGTTTATAAGGATTACCTGGAACGAGGTTATCATTGGAATTCAGTCAAGTTTAATTGTGTTTCCAATTAACCTCATGATTGTGCAGATTTTTCGAAATATCGAAGCAAGTCCGAGACAGAAGAAGCAGCAATCAGAAAAAGCGAAGCAAGTGCTAAGCGGGTCACCGCAAAAGGCGGCGAATCGAGTCCGTACATTGACTCTTAATGACATCAAAGCAACGACGCGTGATTCTACCGATTTAGAGGATGATTGGTTATCGGAGAATGACACAATGGCCTTAAAGAAGCCACCTCAAATCAAAGTTAAAAAGTTATCTTCTATCAAACGGGCATTCATAACAAAACAGGACTCGTTTGATGATGATTTAATGAGCCTCCTGATTGAGACTCGTTTGGTTGGAGGTGACAATATCTACGACGGGTACCCCTGCAAGAAAAACGAAACCAAAAGTCAAACAGACCAGATTCCATTGGAGTGTTTGACTAATGACGAATTCCACGACTTATACTGCCAGGAGATAGCGGAAAAAGGTAAACAAATCACGACTGACCTTATCAATTGACAGAATATTTTAGTAACAAGAGCATATCGTTTAAAAATGATTCAGTCATTTTAATGACAAAAACGGCGGCTAAAGTGGACAATCCCAAGTTTTGAGTAGCCCATTTTAATAAGATCCTGGGAATATTCTTCTTCGGCTTATGAGTGAGCAATACCATGCTATTAGCATTATCATATATAACATTGTTATTTAATCCATAAAAGCCGGAAACTGGAGACAAGGAACTAAAAAAGGTAGTATGGGGCTTTTGTCACTAAAACCTCTAAAATCCCCTGGTCCCTGGGGTTCATGAATAGTACTCGACGTTAAGTTCAACAAATGATGGCATATTTGCTTCCCTTTGGCAGCATCCCCGAGTCCTGTATCAGAGGCCAGCGTCGACTGTGTAGATAGCGCTAAGCCACTTTTCAAGCCAAGGAATGTCAAAACTTCCAACACCAAGAAACCAACGACGAAAAAGAAATTACCAAAGCAGAAGTATTTGTTACCGTGGTGGGTCGCGTTCATTGGTTGGTTTCTCTGCTTCACAACAGCCGCTACAGCAGGCTTCTTGACAATCCTCTGGGGAAACCACTTCGATCAAGACAAGCAACACCAGTGGCTGCTGTCCATGTTCTTTTCCATAGTGCAAGATATCTTTATCTCTCAGCCTCTGAAGGTTATCGGTTTCGCGCTGTTCGTCGCGCTCGTTCTCAAGCGACCTCAAGACGAGGATGATGACGCCATCAACGCCGAACTTGCGCAGAACGAAGAATGGCTGCAGCAGAATGTCGGGCGTGCGCGAAGAAGGAATGCGCTGACCGCTGAGGAGCCCATGTATATGCCACCCAATCCTGTAAGAATATAAAATGCTTCCTCGTCTTTAGAAGTGCTGTTACACTGTGTAGTTTTCTCAGTAACTTGTCTTTAGAAGGGCTGTTACACTGTGTAGTTTTCTCATTAACTTGTTTCGCAATGCAGACACGTTGCTGGGAACATTGCACAGTATAACATACCGTGTAAGAAGCAGAAATGTTACGAGACAGGTTGCTGCAACAACTGCGGAAATGAGAACTCATGTCTACATTATGCAACGATTGCGTCAACATTTATCAGCGTTGCACAGTGTAACGTTCCTCGTGCAACTTGTTTCGTATTTTTTCTCTGGTCATTGAAAGACAAGTTGCAGAGAGGATTGCGTAGTGTATTAGTACCTCAAATCTCTCAAAGTTGTTAATCCGCCTTTGAAGGTTGTGAAAAACCAACTTTAATTCAAATGCGAACAGGAATTCACAAGGGCCCCCGGTGACGGCTCCCTTGTAGTTCGACGTGAAATAAATGTTTGGGATTTTTTCACATGAATAAATAATACACTTGATTCAAAAGTCAATGTGCTCAAACATACCAACTATTGGCATAATCCAGCCGTCGTCTATTGGCAAACTCGCCATCTGATTGGCTAGCCAGGCACCGTCTATCCATCGTTAGTAAACCATGAGCGCTGCAGACAAAACTCACTTAGAAAAATGCTTTTTAGCGAGCCGTTACACAGTTTTCTCGATCGTTAAGTTGGTAGAACGGTGGCTTGGTTATGCTAAACAATGAGAATTCTCCCTCTTGGTTTCTATCGACTTTGATAGTGGACTCGGGGCTGCGCTCCTCGCCAACTCTTTAACAATTAGACCCGCAGCCCGAATGTGCTACGAGTCAATAGCCCATGCACGAGGCGCAGCCGAATGGGCTATTTAACTCGTAGCCCATGAGGGCGAGAGGTCTAATTGTTTTAGTATAAACTAATTAACTAGTCGGACAGTAGAAAATAATAGAAAGAAACAAATTGAAGTTGAAAAACTGTTATTATTTCGTGAAAATGCGTGCGGTTTTCCTCTACCATGGGCTATCACAAATAGACCTATAGTAGGGTAGCCAATCAGAATGCAGGATTTGTAATACTGAGTCCACTAGTTGGTTTATACTAATTGCCAATAGCTGCTACCCAGCTCGATTAGCTCATTAGAGCTATTCTGGGTAGCAGTATTACCACTGGCCTGTCTATTGTATGTAAAAAAATATAACGTTGTTGTTGTTAAATAGTTGAGTAATAAGAAAATGTGCTAAAATATAGGATTTCAACAACGCTAGAAATAACATTAAACTGGAATACAAAGCTGAACAGAACAATATTCTAAGAATATATTGCCTGTATTCTAAAACAGAATTATCATTTTTTCAGGCGATGCTCAAGAAAGCCCGAGTTAAGCGATTTAAGGAGCGTAAGATGTTCTCAGTGATTCGTGAGATCTCATTCTATGCGATGTTCGTCTGGGTCGTGCTACTGATCGCCTATGGACACAGGGATCCCAACGCACATCTCATGAACCAGGGTCTGGAAAACATTTTGAATGGCAAGGGAAACAGCTGGTTGGTAGATTACGCTCCACCCAAACCAAGAAACAGAACAATTACTAAGTTTCTCAAGGTAATGTTCTCATCAGTCTTCGATATTTGCTGTTGTACTTTTACTTCTATTGTTACTCTCACAATTGGTCAGTGTGATAATATATTGAGATGGAAGATGATAGCGACTCAGATGATATTTACCCACAACCGGCCTTTGCGCTAGTCTCCTTCTTAGGGTCGTCACGCAAACGCTTTGTGTAAGCCAATCAAGATCGTTATAACGTAACATGATATGAGTTTATTAGCAACGGTTCGCTTATGTCGGCACTTTCAAGCTCATCGGTACAGCGTCAAAACAAATGATTTCCTCTAAACTCTATCTGCTTTCTTGAGAAAAACTAAGAACAGAATATATACGAAGCTATTTGAACCGATTTTATAGGAAAATCACATGCCTGACGAGGTAATTCCACGTTAAATTGCACGAGAAAACCGATATCGCCAGAGTCGCTTCGACGAGGGCGATATCGGTTTTTCAAGTGCAATTTAACGTGGAATTACCGAGTCAGGCATGTGATTTTCCTTGAATCGCATAGTCCGATGAATTGCTTGAAGATTTAGTACTTTTGTTGATATTTTGCTGAGTTATAAATAGCGCGCGTAGTCCGCAGTGGTGATTCCACTCTGAATCACCACTCCGTATCAGCCAATCAGCGTCTGATTTCGCAAATGCACCGTGCGATTCAGCTTTGGCTATGCGATTCTATATAAAATAAAATAAAAATTGCCTCTATATTTGATTTGCTGGCGCGAGTGGTTTACTGAATTCTAATTGGCCATGCGGTTGGAATGGAATGTCTGGCTGGTGTAAGCAGCCGTTAGTGGGGCTAGCGTCGACCCTAAAAACGGCTGCGAAGGAGACTACCTTTGCGCGCGCAAGAAAAATATAATAATCCGCCTAAAATAGCTGTCATAGATGATTTATGTGTCATTTGGACCGTGTGTTAGGTGCCACGGCCTTAGTTGTTTGTATGGTGGATTGGCCAGGGATGTTATTTCATTTTCTGCCTTGGACACAAAAGAGGAAAGGAAGGGTGGAAAGTCCCATCGAATTTGTGAATTGATGTAGTTCACGACTTTGCCCTTCATTCAAAAAAGACTTCGACTTCAAATCTAGTCCATCACATTTTCCTTTTATCGGATCAAAGCTCGAGGAAGATGAAATGCTATTGTCTTGCACTAGACAGTGATTGGATCAAATAACCATAAGTTGGAATGTTTTTGATTTTGTTCTACAATGTAATTGGTTCTCGTTGTCTAAGTGCAGTGTGATTGGTTCTCGTTGTCTAAGTGCAATGTGATTGGTTCTCGTTGTCTAAGTGCAATGTGATTGGTTCTCGTTGTCTAAGTGCAACGTGATTGGTTCTCGTTGTCTAAGTGCAATGTGATTGGTTCTCGTTGTCTAAGTGCAACGTGATTGGTTCTCGTTGTCTAAGTGCAATGTGATTGGTTCTCGTTGTCTAAGTGCAACGTGATTGGTTCTCGTTGTCTAAGTGCAATGTGATTGGTTCTCGTTGTCTAAGTAGCGCCGATTACAGTTGTCGCCGCACAGTAATAAGATTTAGTTTAGAGATAACACTTAAGAGCGGCATTCTGTAAATATCGCCCGAGGTGTGCAAAATGAAAAAAAACAAATTCCTCAAATTTTGTCAGAATATAGGTCTAGGGGAACTATTGATATAAAAAATAATTTTACTTCGATTCGATTATTATTTTAGGCGAACGGCGACCATTACGGTTTGACGCCTCTCAGACCGGTTTCCACGGGCTCGACACCACACATCACTATACACAGCTCGGCTAACCATGAACATCAGAATGTACAATACTAAATAGCTCAATAGAAAGTACAAATAATGCTTTATATTTTGGTGTGTTGGTTGTTTAATTTGATTAAAAATTAAATATTTTAGCGATTTTTTATTATTTTGCTTATTTTATCCATTTTTGGATAACAAAATATTGATCAAATTGAGAGGATAAAATCGTACATTGGTACATGGCTTGGCTATATAAGAGTTAAACCCACCGAAAGAGCATTCTTTCTTCTTCAAGAAACTGCAATAAAATTTTGGGGCTATTTAAAACTACGAATTTTAAGAGCGCCAAACGCATGCGACACTGAGGTCAAAAATCGCTTTCTTCTTACGGCGTTCGGATGTCTAGAATTCATGATGCGCAAAGAAAAAAATATTGTATCAACTTCTCCGCAGTAATATTGGCTATTGGTGAAGTCTGACCACTGCCAAGTATGTTATATCTTGGTTTCTAGCGATTATGTGTGGAACTAGTAACTTTTAGCGGGATTTTTTCTGACTGACAGATCGAGCTACATCATTAATTACTCGCTCCATTCGGATTTTTTTTTTTTAAATTCTAAGTCATTTTTAAAGTCTACGATTGAGCTATTTAATGTTAAACATGAACAAAATAATTATTACCATCTAAATATGTACCTTTTAAGTGCATGTTTCGTATAAAAACAGTAGAGGTATTAAACTTCAACATCATTGCATCTCTGCATTGCAGTGATTGCATTACACACAGGAATCCCGCATATAATTCAACAGAGCGAGATAGATAGGGTGTATTGTTTTGATATTTTGTTTGTTCTATCGCTGTTGACCCCATCACTTTTATTCGTTGTCGTGTTTAAGGCGGTTTCGCATAGATCTAGATGCCGGGATTATATAGGCTAAAGGCAAGAATTAAACCGCATAGTCACAATTTTGGAGATTTCAGTCGCATTTCGGGGCTTTTGAATACACTGCGACCTAAAAGTATATAATTACGAATAGCACCCCCACGATTAAAATACTAAATTAATAGTTATAAAACCACCCTACCCCTCCTTATATTTATAATAAAAATGTACCTAATAGGTAGTGAATGTTGCCGTTCAGTTAAGGATGTGTCAGTATTAGAAAAAAATCAACTACCTCTTTGGCAGGAAAAATATATTACTGGGTGAGAAAAATGCCAAGGTGTTAGATGAATATATTTAATTCTGTAGTTTTGGGTCTGTCGTGCGACTGAAGCCTGACATTGCTCGAGGTTTGAGCTGTGGTGTGTTTTCTCAAAAAAAATCCCGATGTCTTTCATTTTGTCCCGACATATCAACGGTTTTCCGGTAAATTCAAGCCTACCAATTTCCGACATTTCTTGGGATTCCCAGCACAAAAAAACTGCTGTTCTGCCCGGTGAAGTTTAAACAAAGGAAATCCGATTGTAATTGAGAATGTAATTGTAAATGATAATTGTGTTTTGAACCGGCTGCTTGACTTTATCGAAGGCCAATAGAAGAAAATGATTTGCTGCTCACTATCATGATAGAAGGAGAGAAAACTACACGACTACACGATCGCCTACACGACTCTAGTGACTTCACCCGCATTCTAGGGCTTTTCATGACAGGTATAGGTGTGCCACATCCATGCTGTAGTCGCTGATGCCGTGCTGTCTTGACTCTATATTCCGTGATACCAGGGATGTATTGCTTAATAATGGGGTGTGGCACCAGATCTGCCATTATCGATAGGACTTGCCTAGGAGTGTCCCAACTGACTGCATTTTGATAGGTTTCTGCCAGTGCCTCCAGGTACTTTGTATCATGTGGAAGTTGCTGAGTTGTACCTAGTAAAGTCTTCTCAACCGACAGGGAATTTTTCAGAGCTTCCCACAGACAACCTGCGTCTCCTGGAGTGATGACTAACCTATTAGAAACTAACTAACTATTAGAAACTCGTTCAACTTTAAACGGCGTAGGCCAAGGTTGGCGCTGGCTCCATTAATTTTTTCACTTGACGATTCGCTACTGCTAGTATGCTCAGGAGAGTAGTGACTTATGTCCGTCTCGAGTGTTTGGTTTTCCATTGCTTGGCACAAACCATTGTTGCTGCTGTCGACTTCCTAAGGTAAAATAGATAGAAATATAAGAACATGTTAACTAACATCAATCAAAAAGCGTTGCAAAATATTCATATCGATTTAAGGCTCTGTATAATAACAATATAAACAATACTACACACATACACAAAGGTAAACTACAGAACAAAAGACAACTATTCGATAATGCACGACACGAACTGACACGAACATTTCTTTCTGACTTCAACATTTCTTAGAGTGAAAAGTGTAACAGTTGTCTGGTTTTCAATGCGTTTTTTTTCCATACCACTTCACTTTCAGATGATTCAGCGGGAGATAGAGTGATATATTTTTCTTTTTTGCCTTTCTCTTCTGGAAGAACATCCTCTGATGTGGGTGAGGCACCGGATTGTGTGGAGAGCAGCTCCTTTCCCAGAAGCAGGCGGCATTGTTTACATATTGATGAAAGAAACATATAGGTTCCCGATATATAAATACGTGCATTATAGTTTAAAAAAGTCACATTAGTTTAGATCGTGCGCAGACTGTTAGCAGATTACATTGATATCATAATTTATTTCACTTACGTGAGGCAACTGGAACAAGTGTAGAAGACACATTATAGAGCTCTCTAGATTGCAGGAGAGTCATTCCACGATCTCCCCTCATTTGCTTGTCCTTGTGAGGAGCCCAGTTCGGCGGAGACGCACACGACTTTTTACTACAGCGCCATCGGATTCCTAATACATCTCGGTGACATGGACATATCGACATTTTCAGATGACTTTCCTTTATTTCAAAAACACCTGGCAATTATTATTATTTTATTTTATTAGGCATCACAGGGGCGTAGCTTCCTGTACGCATATACGCACGTGCGTACACCTTAAGACGAAAATTCCCTGTTTGGCCTTGTATTTTTTTTACGAGAGGGGGCCCTTAAAACCGGTAGCTACTGCACTTGTGCGTACAACTTGAAAATGCCTAGCTACGCCTCTGCATCATCAAAGTCCACTCTAAGCCTTGCTGTTATTCAAGTAGCCACAATGTTTATTTAGATCATTTGCGTGGTAATATACCGGCTATACTATTTTCAGTGAAGGGTGACACTGGAAGTTTCAAGTCCCCCTGTAGATAATCACACCTCACCCCATGTGTATAATCTACCTATTTCCACTCCATGTCCATTATCCCCACCTATAACCCCCCTTCATGGATAGCCCCCTCAAAAAAATTGTAACAAATTAATTGACCCTGTTATTTACATGGGTGCGGTAGTTTTGTGTTACTGTTTACTTTATTAAACTAAATGTTACAATGATGACTTTGTACTATATAGCCAAAAGAATCATGCTAGTGTTGGCTGATTTTGCTCTCTTTTTATACTGATTACCTGCCAGAATACCTGAGAACTTTCCTTTCTAAAGGGCCTTTAGGGGGAACTAAACATTGGATTCCATTCTACGGTAATCTCGTAGACTTGATGACATTTTGATTGACGGTCGCTTGTCGGCTAACTGAAATTTTCCAAATTCGACTTTTAGTGTGTTTGCAGTTGTCTGGTCTCAGTCGAGCCGGTCTGGAAATTTACAACTCTTGTGTTTCTAAAATTACACAATGCACGTCAAATATTTCTCTGTTCTTGGTGTCTACATTTATTAAATTAAACAGAATTGACATTACTTGTGGTAAATCACCACAAGTATAAGTACCTATTGACTGTACCTGCTCTGGCAAGAAGCAATTTACTCTCTGTATTAAGAGAAGAATATCTGCAGTCGAATCTTGATATTCTATCGATACGCACTGGACATTTGCAGGACTGGAAGGACTACATCCACAAGGGCCACCAACTAATGCAGAATAGCTACACGAAGCCATACCCGATCCCCTGCCGAGTAAGTGACTCCCGAGACAAACAGAACGCTGACTCGGTACAAAGTGTCACGTACTTGACAAAGATGATTTTATACTGACGTCAAAGAGAATCATTATATATTCAAGGCCAATCTGCTTTTTTTTTTTTTAGGGAGCCAAGAAATTTTATCGAAAGTCCACGGTCTATAAACTTCAACATTTTAACTTTCCCACTCACACCTTTTTTAAAAGAAAAAGTAATAATGTGCCTACATTTATTTACTATTTTCTGTCTTTTGTGCTTTTTAGCGAAAATTTGACTTTATTTTAGATCAAAAAGAAAAGTATACACATGTTGAATAAATATACGCGGGCTTCCTGTGTGTAACGCAATCGTTGCAATGCAGGGATGCAATGATATTGAAGTTATCATTGAATTATTTACTGTTTTTCTACGAAACATGTACTTAAAGGTACATATTTAGATGGCAATAATTATTTTGTTCATGTTTGACATTAAATAGCTCAATCGTAGACTTTCAAAATGACTTAGAAGTCTAAAGAAATTATCCGAATGGAGCGAGTAATTAATGATGTAGCTCGATCTGTCAGTCAGAAAAATCCCGCTAAAAGTTACTAGTTCCACACATAATCGCTAGAAACCAAGATATAACATATTTGGCAGTGGTCAGACTTCACCAATAGCCAATATTACTGCGGAGAAGTTGATACAATATTTTTTTCTTTGCGCATCATGAATTCTAGACATCCGAACGCCGTAAGAAGAAAGCGATTTCTGACCTCAGTGTCGCATGCGTTTGCCGCTCTTAAAATTCGTCGTTTGAGTAGCCCCAAAATTTTATTGCAGTTTCTTGAAGAAGAAAGAATGCTCTTTCGGTGGGTTTAACTCTTATATAGCCAAGCCATGTACCAATGTACGATTTTATCCTCTCAATTTGATCAATATTTTGTTATCCAAAAATGGATAAAATAAGCGAAATAATAAAAAATCGCTAAAATATTTACTTTGTAATCAAATTAAACAACTAACACACCAAAACATAACGAATTATTTGTACTTTCCATTGAGCTATTTAGTTTTTACATTCTGATGTTCATGGTTAGCCGAGCTGTGTATAGTGATATGTGGTGTCGAGCCCGTGGAAACCGGTCTGAGAGGCGTCAAACCGTAATGGTCGCCGTTCGCCTAAAATAATAATCGGATCGAAGTAAACTTATTATTTTTATCAATAGTTCCCCTAGACCTATATTCTGACAAAATTTGAGGATTTTGATTTTTTTCATTTTGCACACCTCGGGCGATATTTACAGAATGCCGCTCTTAAGGGTTTCGCTACGCATTATTAGGTGAGTGATGTAAAGAAGTTCTGGAACTGGACGAAGACGGCTCTGATACCCGGGCTGTACAGCGGGCCGTGGTACAATGGGCGGGAAGACAAATCTGGATTCATGAGTGACAGATCGTCATGGATAGTGGGCGTGGCCCGATTGAGGCAACTACGAGTCAAAACTGGTGAGTGGCATTTTAATATTTCTACATAAGGGAGTGACTCTTATTTATGATGTATTATATATGATGCGAGCGTTCTTGAACTTTTCAGTATGTCAATAATTATTCCATTTTATCCACTAGTTACCCTTTACACCTATTTGTTATAATTATATCTTGAATACAGATATGAAGTTCTGTGAAATAACGATATGTAATCACTATTTATAAGTTAGTATAGTTATTTGGACTTTAGTCTATGTACTTTATTGGATAAGACTCCAAATAAAATGTGTCTATGTCTATGTATGGCGGTATAGCGGGTCCGTGTTTTAAATAAAAATATGTGGAACTCCGAGTCGTAGACGACACAGAATAACCAAACAGGGAGAAAATCCGGGTTCGTATTCACAATAACTTGGAAATCCGGATTTTGGAATTATTTTTTCTCGTAAAACTGGGCCCGCTTGTGGACGCCATACCCATTGCAGCATTGCTAGAGTACGGCACAGCAACAGTCTTGTCGTATTCCTTGTCAACTCACAGTAATTCTCCCTTATCTGCTTATCTAATTGTCCTTGCTGTCTCCAGGCACGTGTCAGGTAGCAGAAGTGTTTGACCCTCACTTCCCAAAATGTAACGATCCTTATTCCTGGCAAAATGAGGATACCACCAAGTACTACAGACCAGGCTGGCAAGAAGCGCCACAGAACTACACAACCACGGACCAAGCATGGCAATACAGAACCTCCACTGAACTGGAATCGCTACCATTCCTTGGTCGGCTCGCGTTGTACAGTGGTGGAGGCTACGCATTAAGACTGGGCCCTGACGAAAAGCGGGCAAGAAAAAAAATAGAAGATCTAGAAACTGAAGGGTGGATAGATAAGGCAACGCGAGCTGTGTTTACGGAGTTTACGGTATATAATCCTAACACTAACTTATACAGCGTGGGCTATTTGCTGCTTGAGGTCTCATCAAGTGGAGGGACGTTTCCTTTCGGAGAGCTTCTCGTCACGCGGATCGACCGCTATTCGGGAAACTTCAAGATCTTCGTTCTTCTCTGCGAGGTTTCGTTCGTGGTCTTCATCATCATATTCACCTACAAAGAAACCAAGCACGTGATCAGGGATGGCGTTACGGACTATTTTCAAGAGTACTGGAACTGGGTCGAGGTATTCCTAATCGGATTTTCATGGACTGCTATCGTGCTGTACTTCGTTCGCTTTGGCATCAACAAGCTGACGAAAAATGCATACCTTAAAGACCCGAATAAGTTTGTGAACTTTCACACCCTTGCAGCAAGCGATCAGCTCTATGGCTACATCTATGCCTTTGTGGTGTTCCTAGTATCGCTGAAATTTCTCCGTCTATTCAGATTCAATCGGCGCATGTCATTGCTAGCAACGACGCTGAAAGTCTCATCCAAAGAACTGGCTCACTTTGGTATTGTCTTCAGTTTGGTGTTCATGGCCTTCATTCATTTCTGTTTTCTGGTATTTTCGAACGAACTCTACATCTTTCATACAGTCATCTCCACGATAGAAACTCTAATCAGTGTGATGCTGGGGAAATTCAGCTATGAACGTCTGCTGCAAACTAATAGAATCCTCGCACCCTGCATGTTCTTCTTCTATAGCATCGTAGTCGTGTTCATACTGATAAACATGTTCATCTCGATTATTATCGAGAATTTCCAGCAAGTCAAATCCAATAACGATCTCCAGTCTAACGAGCATGAAATAGTGGACTTTATGATGGAGCATTTCAAGGCTTGGCTGGGGTGGAACTCGTGGGGGATGTTTCTATCAGGAAATCGCATTAGAGATTCGTCGCTGATTGCCAAGCCTGAGTACAAGAAAAAGAAGAAATATCACCAAGCAGAGGTGCTAAAAAATAGAATCGACCGGCTGGTTATGTTGATACAGAAAGTTCATTTTGAAGAGGAAGTCTTTCTCCGGAATGACGGAGAGGTCACATATCTCACACGAAGCGACAAATACGAAGAGTCGGAAGCCTAGATAAAGCTTATTGTTACTTTTTCGTTTACATTTTTAGTAAAAGGGTCACGTTCCGTGGCTCATAGCTTGCTTGCAAGGCATTTCGTTAATCTTTGTCGCTAACAAAAACCAGTCAGGACAGCAGAATGGTGTAAGACAAAATCAGGCGAGGCGCAGGTGCTTCCTGCTTCTCCCTTCCCATCCCCCCTCTTTTTATGTATTCAATCAGAGCGCGCGAAAAGTGATATTTACTGGTGTGGTATATACTAATCGGCATTATCTCACCATATAAACAAATAATTAAAATTTCTTGTCCTAAGCTTCAGCTCTCTGTTGTTTTTACAGGACTTTAGCCCGCCATTGTATTCGTTCAACATTTCAATAGAGTCAATCAAAACAAGGGTAACCCGGATAGGAATTTTCTGTGGGGCGAAAAGTCACCCCGTGATAGACCTTTATCACGCGGCACCGCGGCGGCCATCTTGGAATACAACCATCGTTCATGCCCGTCCAGCCTCGGTTCAATACGTTTTATAACGAGGCTTGGCACATCTTGTTCTCTTCACGGCCCAGCCTCGGTTCAATACGTTTTATAACGAGGCTTGGCACATCTTGTTCTCTTCACGGCCCAGCCTCGGTTCAATACGTTTTATAACGAGGCCTGGCTAGGCATAAATAGATTGTGCTCGGCAACTTTTGAACAACTTTTAGCGTTTTGAGCAACTTTTGTAGTGCGAGCAACCTAGAGCAACTTTTGCCTTCCTTGGCAACTTTTGAGCAACAAATCGGTATAAAACTGATCCAAACTATCAAAAAGGTCTTTATTTAGAAGGTTTTTATTAAAATTGGTCAAAACTAAGGATAGTTAATTGATAAATGATATACAAATAAAATAAAACTGGCTTTACGCGCGCCCACGCAAACTGGACAGCAGCTATCTATTTAATATCGCCCGCGAATTATCCAGCGGTTATTCGCTCCATGGTCAATATCACATTAGAAAGTACTACTATTGGTAGTTATGTTGAACTTTAAGATTATATTGAATTACACATCCAACATTCCATGTTTTAAGTTGTTATCTAGAATAAAATGGCTCGCCAAAGTGAGCAACTTTTTCAAATTTTGGTGGCAACTTTTTCAATTTTTGGCAACTTTTGAGCAACTTTTAGCCTTTTTTTGGAGCAACTTTGACTGGATTTGCTAGCACAATCTATTCATGCCTAGGCCTGGCACATCTTGTTCTCTTCACGGCCCAGCCTCGCTCGCGCCGCAGACGCCACTACTACACAGGTTACGTGACTCACGAAAAGGGGGAGGGGAGAAGAAGAAAGAAACGGCCGCGATCGCGACCTGAGAAGACTGGCCCTAATGCCCGATAAGGACAATAGGCCTCTTGCACTAAGCGGTCACGTGACCTTGTCAATCAAACAAATGGTGCTAGTACAATATGGATACCAGAATGGAAAGAGAAAATTAGTAACCAAGGTATGGCTGTCCTCCAGTTTCATAATTTCTGTTAAATTTGGACTGATTCAAAAAATTGCTTTTTGCTTCAGTTATAAAGATATGAACCTGTAACTTGCCTTGGTTACTAATTTTCACTCGCTCTTTCCATTTCTGGTATCCATATTGTACTAGCACCATATCTTTGTTGAGAAGGTCCCGTGATCGCTTAGTGCATGATACCTATTCTGTAATTGGTTTTATTGCAATGCGTCGTACATACTATTGTAAATATTTATTCAAGCCACAGTACAATGTACATTACACGGTGTACATAGCATTTCCTGGAACTTACAGCGTGGTAAAACTAGCTGTTATGTCTCTATCAATTCCAAATATGTCCACCCCCTCCCCGGGTATTTGACACCTCAGTCCCGGGGTGGGGCATTTGCCAGCCAAGAAAAGTATTGGGGGGGGGGGGGGGGGGGGGTGTTTGTCAAAAAGAGTCAAAGATAGCGAATTTTTACATCAATGCTTCTGAGAGATTTGCACCCGTTCCAAACCCCCACGGTGGGGCATTTGCAACATCCTGATTTAAAAATTGTCAAATGCCTGGGGGGAGGGGGGAGGGGAGGGAGGGGATAGGCATGTTTGGAACTGATAGAGACATTAGATAGGTTCATAAATTCATGCGAACACCTCTGCCACTTGTGTTCGCGTGTTAGACTATTTTAATTACCCATGAAACCAAAATTGCACAATTGAAATATTATGATAAATAGTTCTCTCTAGTGATTTCAATGATTGTAATTAAAAACTGGCGTAGAGTGAGCCACTAGAAACCTCAAACAGATATTAATAGCTAGTTTCAGTTTATGAGTGTGAAGTTGATATAAGGCCGGCGCACTGTCAAAACTACAAAAATTATACCCTGAGATAGAAGACAAATCACCATGTGAATGCCATGTGAATTTTTTGATAGAGGATGGCAAAGTTTAAAGTGGATTACAAAAGCTTATTCTAGAAGCTTTATTTCGGTTACAGTGAACCCACTTCAAGTCTTCAAAAACTCATGAATAATTAATGAGCATGTTGTCCAATCAGATGAAGCAAATCAGTTACGTGCATACTCCTTTATACCAGATAAAATCTCATAATTTCAGCTTTCTCATTGAATTGCTAATTAGGATGAACGTTCTATATAAAGAATACTAATGAACATGAAATTTTATATAAAAGCTTCATCCTAATTAAGAATTCACTGATAAAGACCCAAAGATAGCAAAAAGTACACGGATCATAAGGTACCTCGATAATCAATTTTGCACTAAATTTACTAATATCAGCAGACTACCGAGATACAGAGACAATATTTTTAAAATGAAGTTATCCAACTACCATTACTTGTTTACCGAGCCACTGTTTAGTCCCAATTATTAAACAAAACTCAAAGTCGTAAAATAATAAAAACGTGCATTAAACTTACAAACATCCTCTTCATATTGTGTGCTGGAGTAAACAAATTAGAGTCTGCCGTCATGTCAGTCACATCGCTTTCCAAATCTTGAACTTTATCGATGTCAACCACGACTTGTTCTTTGCCACACAATGCTTTCAGCATTGCGAAACGTCCGCTTGAAGCCATCCAAACATACAACATAGTATGGTAATTTCTTCATGTCATTCCCTTGAGATGTTCGTAATCGCAGGCGGTGATTACTCGACTTTTTGCATGGCGTTGTGAATACAAAGGTTCAATGAATGGTTCATTAAGTAACATAATAAGTTTTTGAAGCCGTTCAAAATACTCACAGCACGTGTTTTATCAAGTCTAAAAATTATCCTCGCCCTCGAATTTTTAAACTTGATAAAACACTGCTGTGAGTGTTTTAAACAGTACTTAAAAGCAGTATTTTTCATCCACTCGAATCTTTGCCATCTTTCATCAAAATTGTCTCAGATTTTCTCCAGTTTACTATTATTTTAGTTATTATTTTAGTACGTTACTAAAACGGGTCTGCCAGTTCTGCACAATCCTCAGGGCCTACGAATGTACGATATTAGACAGCAAATGTCGGTAATAGGGGATGAAATAAAAATTCCAATCTTCTGCGTGTCATTGTGTTATTTCAGTCAGTAAGTGATGGGTTGTTAATACAATAGGCCCCAGAAAGAAAAAACTGGTAAAACCAGCCACTGAAACAGCTAAGTCAACATATTTGGAAAAACTTTTTCAGTCCAGGCGTCCGGGGATATTTGCTGCCGCAGCGAGCGAGCCTGAAGCGAGCGAGCAAGGCAGCAGTTCTAATCTGTAAGCGGGTCCAAATCTCGATTATTATTTTTTACCACAATGCATCACATCTATTGTCTTTTTTTACCACACTGCTTTGCACGGATCTGATCGTCACGTAACATTACACGAGGTGGAATCTGCATTGTTTGAGCTAACTACGTTCAATCGTTCTTTAATGCATTTCTGTGTGTGCAATCCTTGTGTAATCATGAATTTGTTGAAGTGTAGACGTGTAGGCGAACTCTTTCTAACTCTGTGTGAACTATCAGTTTCCAAAGAGCAAGATCTCTCCTGTTATCAAGATGGCGAGCAGCAAATAATTTTCTTCTATTGGCTTCGATAAAGTCAAGCAGCCGGTTCAAAATACAATTAGCATTTACAATTACATTCTCAATTACAGTCGATTTCCGGTGTTTAAACTTCATCGGAGAGAACAGCAGTTTGTTGTGCCGGGAATCTTAAGAAAATGTCTGGAATTGTTAGGCTCAGGGAATTTACCGGGAGATCGTTGATATGTCGGGCCAAAATGAAAATAAATCGCGACAACTATTGAGTTACACACCACAGCTCAAACAGGATTCAGTCTCACGATAGCCCCAAAACTACAAAATATATTCATCTAACACCTTGGCATTTTTATCACCCAGTAATCTATTTTTCCTGCGAAAGTGCTACTGTAGGTTATCTTCTAATACACTTCCTTAACTGAGCGGAGCAGCATTCACTGCCCGTTAGGTATACTAGTCCTAAGTAATAAGCTAAGCACATCCTAATTTCAATATTTCGACAACAGACCTTTATCACGTGGCCGCCATCTTGGAATTAAACCATTGTTCGTGCCCGCCAAGCCTCGTTATAAAACGTATTGAACCGAGGCTGGGCCGTGAAGAGAACAAGATGTGCCAAGCCTCGTTATAAAACGTATTGAACCGAGGCTGGGCGGGCATGAACGATGGTTGTATTCCAAGATGGCCGCCGCGGTGCCGCGTGATAAAGGTCTATCACGGGGTGACTTTTCGCCCCACAGAAACTTCCTATCCGGGTTACCCTTGATTGACTCTATTGAAATGTTGAACGAATACAATGGCGGGCTAAAGTCCTGTAAAAACAACAGAGAGCTGAAGCTTAGGACAAGAAATTTTAATTATTTGTTTATATGGTGAGATAATGCCGATTAGTATATACCACACAGTGAATATCACTTTTCGCGCGCTCTGATTGGCTACTAGTACTCTAACAGTGAATGATTTCATATTCACCTCCGAGTGAAGCAGCGACCACATCGCGCGAGTTTGTGTCCATTTGACAGAAAATAAAATAACTATTTGGTGCTGGCTATTCACTAATGAGTGGTATATTCTAAAAAAAATATTCACCTCCACTTCGGTGAATAGTGGTGGATATTTACCTCGCTGAAGCGGCTCGGTAAATATCCACCACTATGCACCTCCACTTCGGTGAATAATTGTTAATTATAGAACGGTAGAAAAAGTCTAACATTATCCAAATGAAGCTTGGTTACCTGCTCGTCGTTGTCGTTTGATGTGTCCTGAGTACTTTACAATATTAAGAATTATCTCGCCATATAAGCACTAAGCTTGGGCTGCCTGTTTAAAAACTAATGGACAATAAATAATTGCTGCGCAGCGAGCGAGCCTGAAGTTCCAGCGCATTGCATTGTGGTCATGCGCAAGGACACAAAAATAGAATGCGCAGGGTCCAAATTGCAATGCCCGGATGCAGGAACCATCACCTTTTGAATTGTTTACTGGCCGGAATACTAGATTCAGGTAACTCTTGTTTCTTCGATGTTTTTGGCTTTCAAAATCGCGCCATCTCAGTTTAGAAGAGACGAATCTCACCTCGCAAACTCAACTACATGCACTGAGAACATACAACTGACTGAACTAGTGAAATTTGAAAGGCAAATTTGTTTTGCCAGAAATCGTAGTTGTTGTTCAGTTTGAAGTACAAAGGAATTCTTCCGGATTAGTATTCAAGACAGTGAAATAAATATTGCACTCAACAAGAACACAAGAAGCCTCGATAAATTTATAGAAATGTTACTCTTTTTAAAGTAAATCTTAACTTATTTAGGTTATAATGCGTTTGAATAGTTATGTTTGCGTTTTAGAGGTAATTTTAAGCGGATCTGTATCTACTGATACAACACGGCTTCTCATTTTGTAAATAGTACTCGAATCGTTACATTTTGACAGCAGGGTTCAAAACACAAAATTAGCATATCTCAATAAGTTGATTTCCGGTGTTGACGCTTTATCGGACTCCAATGTATGTTTCCGGAGAACAGCATTTTTTTTGCTAGGAATCCTAAGAAAACATCGGGAATTGGTAGATTCAGGGGATTTACCTGGAAATTATTGATATATCGGGACAAACTGAAAGAAAATCGGGATAACGTTTGAGAAAACACGCCACAGCTCAAATAGTTCACGCAAGATAGCCCCAAAGCTACAAAATAACATCACTCTGGCATTTTTGTTACCCTGTCCTCGCCGTGTGGTACTCCCACCTACGTCGTTCCCGAGATCCTCGAGGAGACGGGTTACGGGCTCAAAGTCGACATGTGGGCAGCGGGTGTCATCACTTAAACCATGCTGTTTTAGGTTTTCTTCTAATACATTTCCTTAACTGAGCGGCAGCATTCACTACCTTTAAGGTATACTAGTCAAAGAACTACAAGTTCATCAGTGTCAGTGTGCTATTGCTGGCTTTCACTTGACGGCATAGCCGCCATGTTGGTGCCCTTAAACAATAGATTCCTTGTTAAGCTTCTTTTGTTGTGGCACCAACATGGCCGCCATGCCCTTTGTCATTTGAATCTCTGGGGATTGAATGAAAACCAACAATAACCGCCGTAGAAAGCGAGTTGCAGGTGACGTTTCGAGCGCTAACCCTTCGTCAGAGCGAAAGGAGATAAAACAAGTTCACTGTAGTGATTATCTGTAATAACAATATAGTTTATTTTCTATCGAATCATCTTTTACAAAAATATTTAAATATATACAATATATCTCATATTCTATAGTGCTATGATAAATGGCATAATTTCAAAGGAGCCAACATTTTGAATTTCAATTTGTTATCTATACCGAATCAGGTTTACATTGCAACCAAGTTAATCTTTAAATTAATATTTGTAATCACTGACGAGATAATTAAACGTAGGCATGTATGTCTATGTATGATCATAAGTAAGAGAGAGAAACTTGTAGCACGAGGTGTGCGATGATAATTTCTAATAAAATCGATTTTTAGTAACCGGAAGCAGCTGAAGCAAAGTGCGCGATCGCGCGACAACAATCTCATGGCGCGAAAATATTTTGCCGCCATGAGATTGTCGCGCAATCGCGCACTCTCAGCTGCTTCCGGTTACTAAAAATAGATTTTATTCGCCATTATGATCGCACAAGCTCGCGTATTGGAGATTCCCTCTCTTACTTGTGCTCTCTTGGTCGGATCTTTTATGTTGACATTCCTTTTGGAAAATTTAAACATACTAAATAAAATAATATATTAAGTACGATAAAGATAAAAATAAAATACAACACCGCCCACCTCATGGCTAGACTGAAAATCAAGGTCATAAATCAACAGACATTAGAAATGCGTTAAACTATCGATTAAGGATTTTAAAATTATTTTATCATTCTAGGTTTGACGTGAGCAATCTTCTGTAAATTCTATAAAGTTCTCAGTATAAAAGGATATTCGAGTTGTATAATATGATATTCTCAAGGCATATATTTAAGACCCTATTTGAGCCCTTGACTCATAGCGCGGCGGTGTGTTTACATGAAAAAAGGCCTCCGCCGCACAGACGTCCACGCACAGAACGACTGCTCTTAAACTAGAAGGAAGTGTAACCAAGAGCGCATATCGCTCCATATTATATTAAACCAAGAGAGCATATCACTCCTTATAACTGATTGGTTGCATCACGTGACCCAATATTTCTCTCCGCGAGCGGGAAATATCAGCGAATACACCGCCTGTAAGCGTATAAGCGCGCGTCAAAGAAAATATTTGAAGGATGATAACAAAATATTTGAAGGATGATAACAACAATAACCTACAATGTGGCGTGAAAATATGCCCTGATATTTGTCCTTGGACATTATTTGTTACTCGGAGCTCAGAACTGTTCTCTTCTCGGAACAGATAATGTCCGCGGATGAAATATCAGGGCATATTTCGACGCAACGAATAGGTTATTGTATTTATAAAATCTGTTTTTAGTAACCGGAAGCAGCTGAGAAGTGCGCGACTCATGGCGGCAAAATATGTCGTGCCATGAGACTGTCGTCGCGTGCTCGCGCACTTCTCAACTGCTTCCGGTTATTAAAAATACATTTTATTAGACATCATCGTACTGCACCTCGCGCTACAAGATTTCCTCTCGTTACTTATGCTCTCTTGATACCTTGATACGTTACTTATGCTCTCTTGAACGCCAGGGAGCCAACGAAAACGACGTAGAGTACAAAGGATCATGGGATGAGGCTCTTTAAGAAGTCCATTGCATAAAGTGCTGTACGTTAATTATAGATGTATTTTTAACAAGAACTACAACTGGTACGTTATCGGATTTTCTCTCAGGACGACCAAGTACACACTGACAAACAAGACAATTTGCAAATATGCGTACAGTGACATCTGATAAAATAGACTGAATACCATACTGATGCAAAAAGCATGAAAGACCAACACACATGGGCGATGGTCTCGTGCCGAGAGTATTACAAGCTCAAACTGAATTCCAAGACTCGTATTAAATCAATTTCGTATAAAGCTTGACCGGTTAGAAAATGCGCGCATTTATGGTAATAGTTAGTAACAATTTCTGATTTCGTGCTAATAAAGTAGGTTATAACATACATATCATCTGGATTCTGATTGGTCAGTGACGAGTGCATCTAAAGGTTATCGAGTGCACAGTCGCATGCTCACAGCAAATGTTAGCACAGTATATTAGAAACAAAAACTCGCATGAACTGCTCGTGCTATACTTGATTTATAGGCACTGAGTGATATTTTTAAAGTTCTCAAATTATTAGAACTTTCAAAATATCACTGTGTCTATAAATCCCGTATCGCACTGACGTTCATGCCATTTACTCAACAAATCTCCACTTTCTATGAAAATATATGGAACTAATTAACGCATATACACATGACTAAGTGCTAATAAACTTCTCTCCTCGCTGAGGGTGAAATTCAGCAACTAAGTTCTCGAACTTCTTGGCTCCCTGTACTGCTAGAGCCACAGCCTTGAATTTCTTCTTGCCTTTAACAGCAGTCTTTCCTCCCTCCAGGAGCTCTGTACTCAGGTTTGTAACCTTCGGGCTCTTATGGCGGGTCCAACTATGCAAAAGAGCTTGTTCAGCTGAAAATCTCTTATTAGGCTCCGCTACAAGCAACAGTGAAATAAGGTCCTTGGCCTCGTCAGAGACTGGGTCCCAGTATGGCGAAAGGAACTCAAATTCTCCAGCTTGAATCAAGTCAAAAAGTTCGTCCTGGTCGCGAATGGGGCTGCGGAATGGCGGGAAACCACAGAGCATGATATAAGTGATGACACCCGCTGCCCACATGTCGACTTTGAGCCCGTAACCTGTCTCATCGAGGATCTCGGGAGCGACATAGGTGGGAGTACCACACACGGTGAAGACAGGAACCATCACCTCCATTGCCAGGCCAAAGTCTGCCAGCTTGAGAATTGTTTGTCTGTTTGGACGCTTATGAACCTAGAAATATTCAGAAATAAAATATTTAGTCTTTTCTATCGACCAGGTTAATTCCTAGGCTAATTATTCTATCTCGTTAAAGCTATGCTCCGAGCTCACACACCTACCGGTTAATTCAATGGTTAACTTTTGATTTTACGCATAACCGGCCTGTTTGTCACCTGTGACGCCTTCTCAGCCGATCCGACACGGCGTTTAGTTTTAGCTCACTTCTGTACGTAGCGTTGCGTTAAATGTTAACTAACTCTTGCACTAAAAGTTCTTATTAACTTAAAGGGGCTATGTCACGGTAATACTTTACATTCGTTTTTCCGGGCCGGATAAAGCTATTTCCACCGATTTTGATATGAACTAACGAACCTCTCGGCCATGTGAGATGCTTAAAATGAAAGCAAATATGCAAAAATGACTAACAAACAGTGTACATTATAAACAGTCTCCAGGGAAAATATTGAAAATCCTTTAAATCAAGCATTGAGGGAGGGAAGTTTAACTGTTTGTATCCAATTAACAGCCACTAAACGAGCGATTACTCGATACATGCACAGTACCATGACATAGCCCCTTTAAGTCAAGTTAAAGTGAGGCACTTTCGTAAGATCAAAAAGATTTGGACTCGATCTTTTGCCCTGACAAATGGCTAATGTGGGGTTAGGGTTTAGGGCGTCCAAGCTGCGCCTCACTTTTGTCTCGTTCAATTTAAACTTTTCACCGAAAAGTAAAACTTTTACTGTGTACGTAAATATTAGAGTTAAAAAGCTGGGAGGACATTGGTATAATAAATGACACACCACACCTCATTATTAGCCCACAGCTCGAAAACCAAAAACGTAAAAACCCAACCGAGTATAGACACCGGGAAGTTGTTTCGGCCAAAACTAAACTAAAAAAACAATTGCTTAAAAACACGTTTATTGGAAGAGTATTGCTACTATATTACACTAATTAATGGTAGGTTAGACTCATTTAATGGTTTTTCTCTCTCAAAAAGGTGGAACTACTTTTATGATCGCTTTGTACTGTTCAGCTGTTTTCAACTGGCGAGGGAGTGTTTGACCTAATATAGTACTTCTGTATTCATACTTAAAAGCTGTTATTAACCCAATGCATTTTAATGTCATGCAAGGTGTACTTAGTTAATTATGGCCCATAGCCTATAATTACTTACTGTACGTCTCTCTAAACAGCATGAAAATCTCGAGGTTTCTATGACGACCGAACTGTAAACAGCCTAAGTTACTGCTGGTTACCGTACCGTACAAGAAATAAACCGCTTTTCTAAATTCCTAATTCTTAAATGTGCCGTTTATTTGCCTTATCTTTTTAACGCAGGAACTATCAAAATATAAAGTCCTCCCTTTCTAGCTAACAGCGACCAAAACCGCAGAAATGACAAGAAATACAATTAATAATTGAATAACTGCAGCAGAAAATTTATGAATCAAGGTCATTATCCGCTTGAGTGATCGTGTTAAAGAAATATAGGTTTGAAACACAGGTCTGAGTGCAAGACGGTTCAACTACAAAAATAGATCGTTATTGATTGGTTTTACCGTAGGGAGGTGTGTTTAGTTTGTTAAGCATTCGGTTCCTAAAATTAATGTTTCGATGACCCGACCATCCAACCGAAACATCATCAGTTACCACGTTTGGCTGCATAAAGAATTAACCACAATTAGGTCCCACAATTACATAAAACAAGGGCATAACCAGGATTATCCTTTCACAGATTATTCAGTGTGGATAAACGTTTATCAATTTAATGTTTTTCTCGAATATAGATATTCGTAGTAAAGTTATATTGATCTACTATTTCAAAGTAGTTTGTAGCTCTATGACTACCTAAATTCTTAACCGTTTTTATCCTCAACAATGTTTTTAAATATTAGGTTGTCCTTAAAAAAAGAAGCCTTGGATTATATTTATAGAAATCACCGATATGTCGGAACAGAGTTTTATTGGGCAGCGCTAGGTGTGAACAATGGGATAGCATCCATAAGAGTAGATACATATCGTACCTAAAACAAGATATAGTCACTACTTATTACCTAAAGGTGTAGAGTGTATAAGAGTAGATACATATCGTACCTAAAACAAGAT
Source organism: Actinernus sp. WN-2022 (assembly GCA_030867875.1). NCBI lineage: Eukaryota > Metazoa > Cnidaria > Anthozoa > Actiniaria > Actinernidae > Actinernus > Actinernus sp. WN-2022. Next base: position 170,990,610 of record JAOWCC010000577.1, on the reverse strand, counting down.
ATAGTCACTACTTATTACCTAAGGTGTAGAGTGAAAACACTTTTTATAAAGAATGGATACAGTTTAGTCTTGGGATAATCTGTTCAGTTAGCTATGGACAGCTGTTTCTGCATGCTCTGGCTCGTCAGCACGGGATAGCGAATTCTCCTAGCAACGTGCAGAGTATAACATATCATAAACAAAGTAGGTTATTCCAACTGAGACTGAAAAATATTTATCTAAGGAGGGTGAAAATTTAATCAAGAATGAAATCTCGTTTCCCACACTGTTACAGTTCTTTAGTGCGAGAGGCACGAGTTGGCATCATATGAAATATATTGACTAAACAAATTACATTGTATTTGCATATCTGTACCTTTATGTAAAAACTCCTCAATATTCGGCTCAACCCTGCAACCCATTAAATTTCACCTGTTTGTTTCTATGGTTAGTACCTCACTCTTTGTATTCTAATAAAACATATAACTGTACATATTACTTACTAGTAAATTTTCTGGCTTGAGATCTCTATGTACAATCCTACGCTTGTGCAAATACGCCAGCGCCTTGCACATATCTCTGAAGTATGACTGAGCGACATGTTCTGAGAATTTAACCGAAGAGGATATCGCATCGAACAGATCCCCTCCCCTGATAAACTCCATCACCAGATAAATCTCCGTTGCGGTATCGTAATCCTCGTAAAGTCGAACTATATTCGGATGCCGACATCTTCTCATAATTGCGATTTCATCATCTATCATCTTCTCTTTGCCTTGGATCTTCCTCTTATCGACAATTTTAAGAGCAAACTCCTTTTTGGTTATCTTGTTAGCGCATTGGCGCACCACAGCGAAGTTCCCATCACCTATTTTATGTCCTATAGCGTACACCTCGTCCACTCTCTTATCCGTAACTCGTGAGAACTCAACTTCCTCCTCCAAGGCTGAACCACTAGATTCCTTAGACGATTTCTGTTTTTTCTCGGCAGCAGCTTTGCTTGGTGCTTGATTTTCCCCTGCACGTGGGGACACGTGGTCCGCTTGAGTGATAACTTCCCCCTTTGACTTTCTGCCGTCGCTTTCCGGCTCTCCCGTAGCATTCTGCTTCGAAACCAAATTCCCATTGCCAATTTGAGGTAACTTAACTTTGTTTGAACTGGCTTCGGTTTTCTTTTTGATATGACTGACTCTTGCAGTATTCTGCGTTTGTTTGTCCAATGTTATCCTGTGTTTAGGGCTTTGGGGTTTCTTGGGAGCTGGTGACCTTGGAAGCCGATTAGCATGTCGTGCTTCTCTTGTGTTATTGTTATTAGAATCTTGAATCTTAGGAAGTATGTGTTCACCACTATACCTAGGGGATTTTTCCACATAATTTACCTCCTGTAACTGCTCTTTGACTTGTTTGTTTTCCGTTATACTGTACTTAAACATTCCATCGTTTCCACTTTTGGCGTGATGTCCAACCTTGTTTATAGCTCGCCTCTGAGTGGTACTATTCTTAGTTTCATCATCAATTATGCTTTCTATTTCATCTGGCCTAAACCTCTCGCTCCCCACCGCAATAAAAACTCCATCTTCATCAAAGAAAAGTTCAGAAACTTCAGAAATATGCTTTCCTTTTACATTGAATAACTTTCGGACATTGGAAGCACCGGAGACACCAAGCGAATCATTCACTTGATCGAGAACCTGGTCTAAAGTTTGAGCTGTTCGTTTATTGAGCAAAACCCTCGCCATAATTCGAGGTTTACGTCCATTGCGTATAACCATGACATTTCTGGGTTGTAAGGTTGTCTTATCCGTGTTTGGTTTCGAAGGATCGATCCTGCGTTCCTTGGTTTCCACGCGATGATAATTTGTATTCGCGTACTTGTGGCGAGAAACTTGACTATGGCTCGATGAATCCGAATTTGCATGGACTCGCGGTGGATTAGCAATGGCTGGAAGTTCTATACGATGTTTTGAACCCCACTGAGGTAGAGCTCCTTTCCTTCCGTAATCCAGCCTTTTGAGCTTCGCATTCGAAGCACAGACATAAGCTTTACCGTCCTTAAGGTGTTCAATGTCTTCCACCTTCGTGCCGTTGTCTCTATCCAACAGATAACGCACTCCTTGAGGCAGGCTAGTTATTCGAGACAATTCAGATAACAATACCTCAAAGCTCCGGTATCGACGTGGAGTGATCGTCACGACATGTCCGCTAAAAAACACATCACCATTCTTGTAAAACGTAACTGTTTTTGATTCCTTCTTCATTTCTTGTTCGCTCATCGAATGTTTTCTTATGTGTTTGACTGTCGCCATGTCAGATCGGTGGTAGATTTCCGACAGAGATGCAAAACATTGATTTATAATTTGATATTTTATCCTTCTCGCCGAAATTATCAATACTACTTGGTCACGTTCTGTTCAACTTTGTATCCCTCCAGTATCGTGCAAAGTTTCTGGGCTGTTGCTGGAGAAGCAGCCGTGAGTCTCATAGCACCGACGGGTGTTCAACTGAGGTGTGAAGAGGCCGGTACAAAATTTACTATAAAACCAGTTTTGTCCCGACGTTTGTATATCCGGAGTGATTATCAGTTTAAGGGGAACAGTTTAACTGAAGTCGAAGGTTCAATTCACTCCAATTCCACCTATAGACAAAGCGTAAAGCGACCAAAACAGTCTCTCACAATCAGACTAAGATGTAAAATGACATATGAAGCACGGTAGAATAGTAATCTATGCAAATATGTCATTATCTCCACTGCGCTGGTTGTGTTTGTTCGAGTCGTTGTTAGGGCAACACGAAAATTGTAAAGAATTTCAGATCGATAGCAAGCAAAAAGGATACGTCACCTCAAGCTTTTACCACGTCAACTGTTACTCGATTCTGGCTAATAAAAGTCGATAAAAGTTTGTGGCAATAAAGTCGGCTTTTTTAATATTATAAAATAAAAACCGGAAGACGTTAACATTGATTTACTTTTACTTTCGATTATGTCTTAATACGACAATACTGAAAGAAATGCCCTTTCTTAGAATATAGAACAATTAGCACTCTTTCTTGACACCTTGATCACAAAGTAGTTTCTCACCGCAAGAATATTGTGATTTTGAATTACTATTTCCCCCAAATGGTTCCGCCGACACAAAGCTAGTTCTGTAACTTTGGCATAACATTCCAAGAAACTACACCCATAATGTGTTATTCGTTTATCAATTTCATAATATCAGGGCATTATAAAATGTTTTCATCATTGATTGTGTAAACACACCATAACGTACTACAGATACTGTTTAATTACCAGAAATTGTTCGTTTTCTTCGACCTCAAAATACCATTTGAAGTATTATACCCCGGCCCGCAAACTATCGAACGTTTTATTGCACGATCCAACTTTGCTCGACCCAACATTATTCGATAGTTTGTCATCCGGCGATGTTGGACCAACTATTTTTTGCTTGATCAAACCAGGGCACCCTCCCTGATCAAATGTTGGATGAACTGTTTGCTTTTGTTCGATCAAACCGGGCTAACGGCTAACCCTAACTGCGTTCGGCCGAAACCCACCACTTTCAGAGGGAGTTAAGCGCGAAGTTCACAAAATGTACTTTCTATACGACGGCTTATTAAGTCGCGACTTCGGTTAGCTGCGAACTTCAGTTCTTGACCCATTTATACGAATTGTTCGCGGCTTAGGTAAGCTGCGTCTTTAAATGACCCGGCCCTATTGTTGGATTATAATTATTTGCTGAAGCTCCGGCCAAACTGCTCAAGTGGCCGGGTGTGCTGTAATGAGGGAAAACTATTCAAAATGTGAGCCTTTAATCACATTACGTCTCCAACAGAATTACCAAAGTGTCAAGTCGTTTGAGAGTCTTACGGGATTATTGCAATATGCGAGGGTTCTACTGACTAAATTACTCAAAGTTTACAGAAGCATGACAGCTATTTTCACGGTAATATCAGTCCTGTAGTGCTACCAACAGCAACCCCAGTAAACTAACCCAAAAGTAAACACCGAGGATGAATTATTGAGCAAGAGAGCAAAAGCCGCTGAACCAATTAGTCTAATATGAAAAGAGCCAAGATTTATGCAAACTTATTGTTCAAATATTGATAGTCTACGTTGAAGTCTACTGGCACTCTGGCAGCCAATATTTGATTCAGACAAGGCGAAGAAAAAAACAAAACTGGCGTTGCATCAATTGAACTCTTAATGAAAATAAGTAGCTTGCAGTTCCCTAACGTTTATATGAATCAGGAAAAACATCGCCCTTGAAGGATGAAATCAGTGTCGTGACTCTCATTACATTTGTGCTATACCACTGTGGGAGGGGAAATACATGTAGAGGGTTTAGGATAGCTCCTTTGTTGCCCTTTGTGCCTGTGTGCACGACAACTTGGTTGACAAAAGAATTTACAGACAATGAAGTGGAATTGAAGGCCGCGACGCTTCCTGTGCCATGGCTGTCGTCATTACTGTATTGTAAAAGACACGACACGCACACGATGCAGACGATCGGCCCGTTCAGTACTTTTATCAGGCTGTTAAGTGAACAGTACACGTCATAAACAAAGTGTTATAACAGATCATCATTAAGTCTTATGGAAGCTTAAATCAGCTAAATCAGCACATCCTCGTAGAGAAAGGGACCGGATAGCTTCGGGTCTTGCTTGTTGCATGGGCCAGAATTCAGTCTCCGGTGACTGTACCGTGAGCAACCTCGTAACCAGGGTGTTCTATGCCTGTCTGTTCAACGCGTCATCTCTCTTAGATTGACTATTATCATCAATTGTCAAAATCGCTAGAATTGATTATAATCATCATTCTAAGACAAACCCTAACCCGAACTACAAACCAAACCCTATTAAACCATCGGATGAGTTCACGGGTAAACGACGGGTTCTCACTCACCTAGAGCTAGGGTTCACAGGTGAACAAGAAAGGAAGGTAAACGAGAGAAATTTTTTTTTTTGAGCGCTCCGACTCGGGCTCAAACTCGTAGCCGTTTGCGTGTAGTGCTTGGTAGTACAGACGTCATGACCACTACACTAAGCGCGTCTACCGCCGTTCGGAATTCGACAATTGTTTATCTTTATACTTGACTGGTTTTAACCTCGAGGTTATATTGAGGATTATAATCAATTCTAGCGATTTTGACAATTGATGATAATAGTCAATCTAAGGGAGATACCGTGTTGGTCTGTTGGTAGCAATATTCAATATTGTTATATTCATTCAATTCAATCCTGATATTGATTCGTATTTTATCTACCATTTTAATAAAAGTTTTAAAACAGGGCTCCTATTGATAACAGTAACATTTTGTAACTGAAAGGATTACCCTGAAATAAAGGTGTCTATCTATCTATCTATCTCCAGAATTTGATTCAATATCCTTATATTCATTCAATCTCCAGAATTTGGTTTAATTTAAAGTTCGAAATATATTTTCAATTCAATCCCTTGTATTCATTCAATACGAAGATTTTCATTCAATCCGGAGGACTGGGTCGAGCAGTCGAATCTGACTCGGAAGACTGGATTCATTGGCAATTTCCGCGCTTTGTATCGAGCGATTACTGAACTACAGAAGTCCGGGATTACGATATAAAATACTTAAATAGTTCAAGATACACTCTTTAATATGGATAGAGACAAAATAGAAGCAGCACTAGAGCGGGGCTACTCCGTAAGGCATCCGATATGTTGCTATCTATAAACGAAAGTCCAAAAAATACGACCACCGTAAACATGAGGTCAAGGTCTGGTGACAGCAGACCTGAAAATGGACTCGCAGAAACACTTCTTAGAGCTAGATCAATGATCCAGTGTAGCTCCAGTGCTGGACTGTATAGAAGACTTAACAGCAATGAGTGTTTGAGAGCGGCTTCTGGAGGTATGAAAAACACAAGGAAAGAAAAGAAAGGTCGATCAGGTTTTGAGAAGAAACAATTTTAATTGCTCTTTTGAGTGGAAACGACGACAGTAGTTATGAAATGGCTTCAGACATATTATATATCTTGAAGAATGAAGATGAGGGGAGGGCCATGCTGGTGATTGGTTGGGTATCCCAGCATGCTTTGCGGTCAGTTGCTGTAAAGTGCTTATGGGATGAATGGCTTGGTGACTAAAGACTGACTAAATTTGATATGAAATATGCATTTTTGTGTCAAAATGAAATTATTCACTGTCGAGTTCGATGAAGCTAATTTGGTGGTGGCGGAAGAAATAGAAATTTTTCGTTCGTTCGTTGTTCCTTTTCGGCACCATTTTGAATTAATTAATCTGCGCACGTACCTATTTACTGCCTGCTTGGTTTGTCTTCATTTGCTCGAGGCATAAAACGTGCACCAAACCGGACATATACCATGGTATAATCGTGGGGGAAATGGCACTGCCGTGTATTCATCGTCGCGTAATTGCAATTTTACGTCAGTATCGGCGATGACTAAACACAAACATCTCCCACATGGGACGCGATCTAGTATATATATAAACCGAAGATGTCAAAACAGAGGGTAAGACAAAACCAGGAAGCGAAAATTTTAGGCACGTGAATTGAAACATCGACTGATAAACTTCAATATCGATATGCAAATATTGGATAATTCGAATATTGCTTGCTATCACCACTCTGCTTCCATGGCTCTTTGACGTGCTAACACCATAGTGAGCGAGACTCGTGGATGCGCATATACGAGTTAAAAAGGCCCTGTTACCTTAACGAATATTATTCCCGCGCTACACAGAAACGATGTGATGCAAGTAAAACAAACGAAGCATAAATACTCTGAAATGGCAGATTAACGTTTTACGTGCAGCAACTACTGAAGTAGCGCAGCTCACTGTCCCAGTCCCCACGTTTGTATAGCGCAGGAAATATTCGGCGAGTGTATTCTTGATGAAACGTGTGTTGCAGTGTCACAAAAAATGCACTGCGTAATAGGGTCTTTATTGGAGTCAATGTTCGGTCGGATTATTGAAATAATTCATTCGTATACTAGGGATCATCACTCGGATAAAATACGAAGTTAAATTTTGGTACCACTTAGGGTGTTCAATTTGAAACTTCCGCAGTTGTGGTTATCGTGGTACCTTTTATAGCCTGCAGAACAGGCGCTTTGCATAGAGACCCCCAAAAAAGTACGTATTGCGAGCGAGTTCGTTCCGATGTGAGCGACTTTCTTTGCGTTTAAATAACATGAACCAGGGCCTGTTTCGCAGGCTACGTTAGGGTGTTACTACTTGCCAGGCAATAAAATTATCATTTAATGATCTCTTGGCCTGGCTTCGACATTTTCACAGTCAATTGTACTTAGATCAAGTGTCAGTTAATTTTGTGTTTTGAGAGGGTAAAACAAATTTGATCCACACCCACAGAACAAGATTCTGGTACGTCTTCTATAGGGCTTCCCTGCTAGCAGAGGTCTCTCTCTATCTTGGTAAAATGGAAGGCGAGGGAGAGACCTCTGCCGACATCCGACGCTTTCTCTGTCGCGCATGCGTGAAGTTTCCTTGGCAACAAGTGACCCGATCTCACGTGTACCTATGAGCGCACAAAACAACTGTAAAAAAACAACTGACGCGTACAGCAATTTCCGGTAAAACGTGTTTTCGAAACTGGTTTGACTCGTCCATGAATGTGGGCGGCAGGCGTCGGTCTCTCCCTCGACTTCCATTTTACCAAGACAGAGAGAGACCTCTGCTAGCAGGGAACTAAAGGGCTTACTTTTAAAACTTTCAACGATCATCCCCGTCACTTTTATATGGGAATCCCCCGGGGAGGGAGGAGGGGTGTGTGTGTGTGCAACGCTTGGAACAATTCTATCATGGAGTAAGCTAGCCTGCGTCGCATCCGAACTGAACCCCAGTTGAGTCCGGGGTAACCTGGCACATCATTAACACAGCATCCTGTGAAAGTGTCAGATGTTAATGTTTGCCTTGTAAGTACAGTGTATGTAATGACACATTTATATATCTGCACACGTTTAATAACCTTTCCTTTATTTGTATTTGCTTATGATGCGTTCAGAAAACTGCATGTTACATGACTCTTCCTATAAAAATCTTTAGCAATAAAAATTCACCAGAATCACATTTGACGATGCGGTACGGCAACTGCATGCCTTTATCACGAGTGACGTGGCGTGACCAAAAAGTGTAACACAACATTATACGGTTTCTGCCCTATATGGTTGCTGTTGTGTGTTGAGTAACGCCATGACAGCCTCTGTTACGTTAGTATTATAACTAACCGAATTAGCTTTCTTGGCTGTGGAGATGTTGCGAGAGACCATGTCTTCCACTGCGCCCCGCAGAGACTGCAGAGCCAGTGCTAGTCTTGGAGTGCAGTGGAATCCAATCCAACTATCGCCGTCAACAGCTAGGGTCACTTGACCTGGGCCTGAAGAGCAAGGATGTAACGCCAGTTAGAACAGAGACCATTTGGGTCTAGTTCACACAAGATAGAATGAACGAAAGAATGAATGGATAGATGGGATGGATGCATGGATCATTAAATAATTTTGTACAAAACAAATAAAAACTATAAGGAATCATAACCTAGAGCTACATTAATTTTACAATCTATCAAAAATCTGCTGTTCTTACAAAAATGTTCTTGCAGATGATCAATAGAGTTCAGTTAAAAAATATAATAACCTATTTGTGACGTCGAAATATATCCTGATATTTCGTCCACGGACATTATCTGATCCGAGAAGAGAACAGTTCCCGAGAGCGAAGCCCGAGGGAAACTGCGAGCTTCGGGGATCAGATAATGTCCAAGGACAAATATCAGGGCTTATTTTCACATGGCTAAGTATTCTATTGTTCTTTCAGGGGAATATATCATATAACCCCTAACTAATTAAATATGAAGGGGGAATATATAATTTCACCTAGAGGACAAAAATATTCCCCCTGCATATTTAATTAGCTACACATGGGGTTATGGCATTGGGTCAGAACACATACTGAGTGGTATTTTCTGGACTAACCCCTGCCCCCTGCATTGATATCGCTCTGAAACACCATTTTACTTACAAAAGGTATTCGCCGTAGTCCATGTGGGTCTAATAGAAACATCTACGCATGCTCAAGAGCTATTCTGTTATTTTCCCCTTTGTTTATCTTTCCCTTTGTATTGAACTTGTTAATGAGAAAACTGAGCCATCGTAAAAAATAAGCACTTTATCGGCCTGAAACGAGGAGATATGTGATATAGTTCCCTCAGGCTGCGCTCTCGTGCGGAACCCGCGGGGACTATATCACATATCCCCTCGTTTCAGGCCGATAACCCTTACATATTTCGACGCCACAATGTAGGTTATTGTTATCATCATCGTTCAAATATTTTCTTTGACGCGCGCTTATACACAGGGGGTGTATTCGCTGATATTTCCGGCTCGCGGAGAAAATATCGAGTCACGTAACGCATTCAACCAATGACGGTACGGCATCTCGTCAGCATATGTTAGGCTACTGCTTATGTCTCTTGAATTTTAAACGTAGACTACTAGATATATATTAATTCTTTCCCTAATTACTCGGGCTGCCTGTGGCAGCACCGAGTCTTAAAATGCAAGTCGTTATTATTATTTTTTAATTTTTTATTTCATGTCAGACGGATTCTGCGCATGCGTTAAAGGTCAAATTCAAACCAATCAGATTGCACTGTGCTGGTCACGCAACAATCGCCAGGTTAATGTATTTACATAAGTGAATACAGTAAATCAAAATGGTCGACCCGCGAGGGCGAAAGCCTTCCAACAGGCTCAGGATATTTCAACTGGCGCTCTTGCCACTCTGGCATTCAAATGTATGACTGATTCCGCACCAGGTTATTTAATATCTAAATTCACGAAGCGCTTCAATATTAGTGGTCGTGAAACTCGAAACTCGCAATTATTACAAATCCCCTTATTCAAATCTGCGAGTGGTCAGAGAAGTTTTTATTACAGAACAGTAAAAATATGGAACTCACTAGATAATGAACTGAAATTAAGTAAAGACGTTTTAAGTTTCAAGCGAAAGCTGAAGAGCAAATTATATCAAACTCAAAATAGGTTAAATTAATAGATGTAATTCAAATTATCATGTACACTGTAGTTGTATTGTATTTGTATTTTGTCTTTGAAAAGCCTTTTTAAGGAAAGATAAATAAAGTATGAAGTATGAAGTATGAACCACCAGGAGCCGTAATACATTCGATCAGCGCTGTTTGGACAGATCCAATGTACATTTAGAAACGTAAGCGAAATACAATATCCAAACAATATCCAAACACACGTTTGGATATCAACGGGTATCGAATTATAATCAAAGGTTAGATCTCGTCAGGCACGCTCAGATAAGAAAGTTCAAAGCTCTCAGACTAGGCGAGACAAGGAGATATCACTTTCAATGAGTCATTGTCAGAAATCTATTCCATCGTGGGCGGTCTTGTACAGCTAAGGCATGTTTTACGACAGAATAACCAGAGTCTTTCTACTGGATTGAGAGCTCGAGACATTATACATGTCGGCTAATATGGGGAAAACTGAAACAAAAAATGAACTTTGACGGCAGAGACCCTCAATTGAGCCAAGCGGAATATTTACATGATCCGCTAAGATTGTTACAAATCTTAGTTAAGCAGATGTTTTCAGTGTATGCCAACTGAAATGCGGCAACTACACGAACAAGAAGCATGAACTGCCAGCAACGAGAGAGGAAAAAGTATTTGAAATGCACAGCGCTAGCTGGAATAGGGCATATATATAATATCTGAGACGTTAAATTACGTTACTGTGAAGAGGATCAAAATTCAAGTTTTGTAGCTTGAGACTGTCTTCTGCCGTGACTCGTGAGAGAAATTGGAAAAGATCTAGCTGTTTCATTCAGACACTGGCAAATTTATTGAAAGCTACGGGCTTACTTTATGAGATTATTATTCATTGTGGAATGAAAGGAAACAGGTTAGCTGAAAGTTAAGTTCGAGGTAGGCTTCGACTTTCATTCCGATTCAGTGCATATGTGCACGAAGGTGGGTGCTGTCAACAACACTTCCAAAAGATCCAAAACGAAAGTTCAGTTACGTAAGTACTGTAAGTAAACTCTTTTTGATTTGAATAAAATTCCTCTCAGTTTGTCTGTTAATGTACTTTTCCTTCTAATTATCGCTTTATTTAACATCTGTGATTTAGAGTATGCGTACCTCAGAATAAATTATTTGAAAGGTCAACTGAATTCTTGTGTCGATAAGCGCAAATGTTTTTTGTGAAACAGTCTGTGTATATGAGAAGCGGCTTAATAGAAGAGCTTTCACATTTATAGGAATTACAAAAAATTTTCTTGCTATGAAATTTATGTTTCATTTCACATTTATTCATACAGTTTTAGCCGGACATTTCCCCGAGTTTTTGCATCGCCCAGAATGACGCGACACATCCGGGACATTTCTAAGAACAACAGCGCTAAATTCAAAAGCTACGCAATGATACGTGAAGCAAATAACAGAGAAAATGGGCCAAAACGCTTCAGTGAGGTTACGATTTCACTCATTTACGCAAAAAATAACCTTCATATGAGTTAGGTACCCATGGGCTTTTGTAGAAGAGATATCAATTAAGTATTTGCACCCAAGATTAAATTATTTGCGTGAATATTAGCATTATCGGTTTTGCCTTCAAATTTGGGATTTTTCGAAGCTGCTTGACTGGAAAATGACGAATGGTTGAATTTGAGGTCGATTTTCTCTTCGAATAATTACTTAATTTCTTAGGTACCCACGGCAAAAGTAACTTCGATATCTTAGTAACTCGTTGCCGCTTTTTCGTCTTATTCTGACGGATGTTAGTATTATCGAAATCAAACTTTCTAGAACACATATTGGAAACTCAAATTCGCTTGCCAAATTTGGATTTTCAGAATTCCCGCGAGGCATCTCTTGACTTCTAAGCTCCTCCCATATAGACAATAGAGCGCACGCCGGCTAATGAAGCATTGAAATTGACGAGTCACACGAGCCTTTGTGATTGTAATTTTAGTTGGCTAAGTGTGTTTTTGCGCTGGAAAAATGACTGCGCAGAAAAACTAACAGAACATCGTAAAACTCGGTATCGCATCATAAACAAATGTTCCACCAGATTTTGTAAACCTTCAGTTTTAAAATGAGACCTTTTTCGTGTTTCTGTGTGCACTAGAAGTCAACAGCCAAAATAAAGAATCTAGCTGTGGTCTTCCGACTCTCAACCGGTTAAGTGTGACAGAGAGCGGCACTGTAAGCCGCTTTGATTTCCAACCAAAACATTTGAACACTGACTGACCTGAAAAACTAACAGAACAGTATAAAAGTCGATAGCGCATCATAAACAAATGTCCAAGCGGATTTTGTAAACCTTCAGCTTTAAAATGAGACCCTTTTCGTGTTTCTGTGTGCACTAGAAGTCAACAACCAAAAGAAAGAATCTAGTTGTTGTCTTCACTGACACAGAACCGGCGTTTGAAAAGTGAAAATGAAAACTATCAGAACAGCGTAGAACAGCTCTGGCGCGTCATAAACAGATGTCAAAACGGATTTTGAATATATTCAGCTTTAAAATGAGATGTTTCTATGTTTCTATTTGCTGTAGAAGTCAAACTAGCAAAGGACGAAACGAATTGCCTTGTCGTCTTTACTCAGATCTAAGCAGCCATGTGAAGCCGTCGCCTGTTGAATTCAAAGCAAATCCTATTGGAAAGTGAAAGTGGAACTAAAAAAAACACATAAAGAGCACTGATACTCTAAAACAAAATATTTCTGAAATGGCAAAAAAGATTGTTCGGTCAAATTACTGCCCAGTTATTACTCTCGTAAGCAGTAAACAATTGACTACGCGCCAAATCTTTTCGAAAACCGTTCAGTGACAGAACAGGCTTTTCGCTTAACTCAAAATCAGGCGTAATGAACAGTCGGTTCAATTGAAGAGGACATCTATTGTTAATAATTAGCGCCATCACGTTATTTCTGGCATTGATTGACGGGTGCCTTATCAGCCTTGGGACATTTGAATTCCCATAACGATTAATGAACAACCAATCAGGTATCGTTAAAGCGAACTGCTCATGCGTTAGATTATAATTATTCCGCTTTCGATTAATTCTTCAACAGTAAGTACATGTCGCGAAGAACAATAGGATTCTGCCCGATGGATCTATTTTCAATCAAATTCAAAGTCTGAATATGTCATTGTATTGCATTTATACACTTGAATTGCCAGTATTCTGTTTTTCGAATCCTGCGTTATCATAGTCATGCCATAAAAGCGATTAATAGACCAGTCTGTTTTTTTGACGTTCTCACTGGCGAATTAAAGCACGACTTGATACTAAGAGGATTTCAAATGAAAGTGTATTTCATCTTCAATCTCATGTGGCCCGAGTGAAAGCCCAGATGGGCTCTTGTTTTTATTTTTAAATTAGCTATCGTGAATTCATGTATATATTTTATGATTCTTAATTTTTAACAGGACCCTTCCGAAAACCACCTTTGGGTGAGAAGGCTTTCCTGTCAAAAGATTTATATTATTATTATTATTTTTATTTTTATTATTATTATTAACTCAGACAGCACAACACGCGACGTTCTTACTTTGATCAACTGGCGTTACGTGTTTTCCTGCAAACAGCACCAGTGCCACGGGATGTACCATACTGGAGTCCCGGATGAACACTTGAGTGGACTTTACCTGTGAAATAAACAGAGTTGCTGACGTCAGAGCGACGCACGATCGATTAGTCAGAAATTGATATTCTGCCGACCCCGTAAAGAGACCTGGGTACGAGATTAGTATATTATTGGTAACGAAGTGCATAATTATATAATTATTTGTGGCGGGAATGTAGTCAGTCAGCTTCACGTCTTCAATTATTACTATATATATATATATACAGCAAATTGCAAAAATTATGGCACATTCTGTTCAATATAAATATATATCAGAAACATATCTAAAATTATGGGATGGTGTTACTGATATTTTTTTCAAGTTGCCTACCCTGAAGGCCTTCTGAAAAAAATATCAGTAACTCCATCCCATAATTTTAGATATGTTTCTGATATATATTTATATTGTACAGAATGTGCCATAATTTTTGCAATTTGCTGTATATATATCCTGTGTCCAAAGTGCAGAGTTGCCATAAAGCCATTATGGTGATAGCCGAGATGGCGCATTGTATCATGATTCCATGTTTGTTCAACCTAGCGAATTGGACAGATGTGGATGATTGTATATATATATATATATATATATATATATATATATAAATGAATCTATACTTCTCTTAGATCGTCTGATTTGCTTTAAGTTAGAATTTCTGTTCAATACAATACAATAATCTTTATTTATACACTATAAAAGTTTAAGTGTCACTGCTTGTGGGGTCGTGTATAAAAATAACAGAAATTAACAAATCATAATTATATATCTATTAAAACTCTAAAAATGCTTAACATTAATATTAATTAAAGGCTATAAAATTGTGTGATAATACAGAAATCTAAATAATCTACTTGAAGCACGGGTACTGTATATATGATATGATATAACATTTACATGTAATTACTGACATAGCTAATAATATCTAAAATGTTCGTTAAAATCTACGTTTCCACTTAGGTTTTTCCGTGGTCTTATATGTGGTTTTTCGTAACCATCTATCGTATTTATAGTGATATACAGTCATCAGTTAGTTATCGTTAGCCCAGCGGACTGACTGGAAACAATCCCACAATAAACTAATTCTTACGAGTATCTTGTAGTCAGAATGTATGATCGTTAATAGTATTAATTCCACCTGATTGCACCATATATGCGTCAGGGGTAGACTATTGAGAGGCCTGAAGATCAGAAAATGCTGAACATAGTTCTTTCTAGTGTCCGTGAAGCCGACCACGCTCCTTTTCAAAAATCGGAGCGCGGACGGCCGCACGCAGGCTTGCTTTGAACCACGTTCTTTCCTTACCTTCTCGTGGTAGACTAGCCACCTCGAATTGAAGAATTTCTCGGACACGTTCACCGATGATGGATGCATGGCCACCCGACCATCAGTCCTGTATAAATACACGTAAACCTACCATTATTTGTATTGATTATTACTATTATTATTATATACTTCGGGCTGCACAGAAACGAAGCAACGAAGCTGACTGGATGGGAAAAAAGGTCATTGAACACACATTGGCTTTTCTTACATCAGAGATTTTCTTATCGCTCGAGTGAATTGAGCTGGTATGAATACCGCAAATGCGATATGCGCGCATTTATGACGACACACTAGCTCTGGGATGCGATGTGCGAGACACGTTGGACCAACCAGCCATGCACGCGCATTTATGACGTCACAAAAGAAATTCAACGAATTAACTTTTTGTCATTTAAAAAACAAAAAAATATAGAGATTAAGCATCGCGTTTTTCTTCGAGCCAGACAGTACCGCTCGAAACGAGCCACATCATTGGCTTACACAATACAAAACACCCTAACCTTTAGAAGGAGCAGTTTAAAAAACAATAGAGCTACAGTATACTGGGTTCAATCAGAATATAGGTCTGGAAGTATTACTCTTTTCTTCCCGCGAACAGCAAAAATTACCACTCGCGCGACCACGGTTTTCTCGCGTTTGCCGCTTGCTGTTTCTACGTGAAGGTGAGTTGTTGTGAACGTGAAAATTATTTTCATTTTTTATAGATTTATTTAATACTTTGAGAAAACTTAATCAAAATATAGACATTTCCCGTAAATGTGGTGTTTAATCTCTTTTAAAGAAAGAGGTTGGTTTTGGTTTTTAGTTTTTCACTCATTTGCTTTTCTTTCATCAGAGGTTGAAATAATTCTATTTAATCTTAGCTCAGGTGTCGTTTCAAGCAGCGAGGGAAATGTTAATGACGTATTAATTACGCGGGAACCCTGAACGACATATTAGTTTACTTGTTCTATCACTCGCGCCACAAGACATCAGACGAGATGTTTTCGAGCACCTACGGCTCAACGTCCTTCCTCGGGATGGATCTAACCACTTGCATGTTGAGATCGAATTGAACAGTTTTCTTGCACAAGGAGCACGTTAATTCTCCTAAATTATCTAAGACTCCGAGTGCTGCCGAAAAGGAATCGAGTACCATGACCTCCAGCACGGAGGACCGCACCCTAGTACTGGCACGGAAGACCTAACACTGAGCTTATCCATTAAGGATCAGGAATTCCTTTGCGGTTTCTATTTTTCTTTTGCACAAAGTACTCACCTGGTCCTGCAGGCAATTCTCGCGCGCTTCTTGCCACACTTTCCTTTCGACTCCAGACGCAAGCCAAGCTTGATGACGTTGGGGTAAAAACCTGCACACAATATGGCCTGCATACAAAAAACAAAGTAGAAAAGATACCATTTAGATTTCATTTATGGATCGATTGTTTTCTGACGATAGGGACATTGTGACGGAGTAATACAGTACCGCTCGAGACCTGTATTCGTATTGGACCATTATACTGTAGCTCTGTTGTTTCTAAAGGTCAGGGTGTTTTGTATTGTTGGGTGAGCCAATACTGTGGCTCGTTTCGAGCGGTACTGTCTGGCTCTTGTGATGTCGTAAGATCCAAGATGGCGGCGCACGGGAAATTCTAATGAGTTGTTTGGACAGGAGAGCTCGGTCCAGAACTGACACCTAGCGTACAATTTACTGGAGCCAAACACACCTATAAATGTAATGATCCATAACGAACAGTTGTGAGCGAGCATTGTTTGTCTCTCTGAACCAATCAGATTACAGAGTGGCGCCATGGTAACATTACGGTACGGTCACGGTTAGGTTGCTGTCGTGCCGCATTTCTTTCTCAGTCATACGAAATATTTTCTTAATTGTAAACGGCTGACTTCGGTTACCTTGACTAGTTCCAGATTCCCTGCATACATGTTAGTCACACGGCCATCGTCGTTCAAAGGTACCAGGCCCGCGGCTGACAACAAGCGATAAAACTGGTCGCGTATACCTGGGAACGAAAATATTCAGCACTCTAATCTGAAACTGGTCTAAGAGTGGTTACCATGGACTTCACTTAAATACTACAACAGTGATCACCAGTTGTTATTTCCTTCATCAGAGTGTTTGAGTGAAAAGGATCGTGAAACAGCATGGTTAAAGCGCAGATGGTCATAACAAAACAACATTTTCAACAAGGGCGTTGTTCCACGACACTTAAACATGGCATTAAGTTGTGCGGAGAAAAATGTGAAATGGCATACGCGCGGACTAGCAGGCTCTATTGTTGGCAGAACTGATACCGAAACTCGACGTATGTTTTCGTCAAAATGATGCCCTTATTAATATCTCATGCCCGTGTGGGATCAAGTCTGGTAACAACCGTACCAGAGCGAGGCCAGTTGTCCCAAAGATCATAAGATTGGAGCCGGTCAGAAATGTCTTATTTTCTATCATACTGCACCGTTGTGTTCTTTTCTGTCATAAAGAAATTAATGTTATTTTCCGCGATGGACTAGTTTGTTCTCTTTCTGTGGCAAGCTGCGACAACTGGCCTCGCTTTCATGTCTTTATTAATAAGGTAAATGCACCCCTGCCTCGCTTTCATGTCTATTAATAACGTAAATGCACCCCTGAGATCTGCCTATCTCAAGTAATGAGCGCAGCGTATTCTTGAACGCATCGAGGCTCCGGTTCACAGCATTCACAGGATGAACATAGCGCACGGGGAAGGCTGTAGTTCTGTCACATTTTCACTCTTGTTGTCCTTATTACCTTGGATCATGTTCAAGGTTCCCCTGTGAAGGTAGTTGCGGTCGATGTAAGCCTTCTCTTGACCTCTTTCTATAGACTGCTTCCAGCCTTCGAAAGCGTTCAGTACGACCACGTGATCACTGCGTGTTCCAGCGACAAAACTGTAACGGGCCTGGAAAAGGACGAACTCGTTATGTTCACCACAGGCGGTTAAACTTTTAACTTGGTCAAAGACAGAAATAACTACTCAGGGGTAACGCTAAGTATTTTCCATAGGGAAAATATCCGACCAATATCCGACAAACACATGATATATGTTTACTGGGAGGGCAGAGTGCGGCAGAGTGCCGCAGAGTGGTGCAATGTGCTGCCGTGCAGTTTACAATCATGATTAATTGATTGTACAATAAGTACCTCCATAATACAGGCTGTTGCGACCCTCTCGTGGATTAGACGAAGGAGAAAAGGCCAACAGCTTACACATCCCTGGCCAAGGACGCAACCCCGCGACCTCCCGCACTCTAGACCGTGCTCTACCAACTGAGCTAACCAGTGAACCCGCGACCTCCTGTACTCTACCAACTGAGCTAACCAGTGGTACCTATTCTACTGATGAGTTAGCATATGGCCATCTAATACACACCTACCTTGTCAGCTTGTTGTCGTTTGTGCAGTGGAGTAACAAACGGATCTTTGTACCCAAGAGAGGCTGCGATAGTTAGAATGGGATCTAAACACCTTGAAGAAATAGGAAAACACGAGACTCAAGAGAGGCAGCGATAGTTAGATTGGGATCTAAACACCTTGAAGAAAAAAAAACAAGACTCAAGAGAGGCTGCGGTAGTTAGAATGGGATCTAAACACCTTGAAGAAATATAAAAACACGAGACTCAAGAGAGGCTGCGATAGTTGGAAGGGGATCTAAACACCTTGAAGAAATATAAAAACACGAGACTCGATAGAGGCAGCGATAGTTAGAATGGGATCTAAACACCTTGAAGAAATATAAAAACACGAGACTCAATAGAGGCTGCGATAGTTGGAAGGGGATCTAAACACTTTGAAGACATAATAATAATAAAAACAAGACTCAAGAGAGGCTGCGATAGTTAGAATTGGATCTAAACACCTTGAAGAAATATTAAAACACGAGACTCAATATATAGAGGCTGCGATAGTTGGAAGGGGATCTAAACACTTTGAAGAAATAAAAAAAACAAGACTCAAGAGAGGCTGCGATAGTTGGAAGGGGATCTAAACACCTTGAATTAGAAAAACAAAAGACTGAATAGATAGCTAGAATTTGGAATTGATGGAGACATTGCGCGTTCGTGATGTTGGGCACGCTAGGTGGCTGTTATTCGAATGCGGGATTGTTGGCGAAAACCAGATTGTACCTGAATACTGTCCCATAGATAATCATCTTAGCAATCTTGGGGTCGACTGGGAGGGTAGCCATATGTCTCCCTAGGGAAGTGAGTTTTTCCTACAAATATGAACAGTATGCGATTGAGTGTTGTAAAACCACACAAAGCCATTACAGAGCCAATCACGAGCAAGTTAAAACTCCAATGAGCCAATGACGAACTGAAGTAAATCGTGATTGGTTTTACTTGAACCAATCACGAGGAAAAGTAAACGCATTCGTGATTAACTCGCTATAATGAAAATTGATTGCGCGACCGACCAAAACAATGTTTGGTTTTAGTTTAGATTGGCTGATAATTACAAACGATTTTTCACAGCCAATAGAAACTAAGCAAATGCAAAACCAAAGCAATCACTTATTCCTTTGGATACTCAATCGAAAACCGCACTATAAGCAGTAAAGCGGATAAGCCATCATGTTACACACATGAAAAGCAGTATTTTGAGGAACGATTGCCTCTTTTGATGCAGTTGATCAACTATAAACTATCAGGCGGTTTGCCTAAAGAGGGAATTTGATACGACTCTGTATTTGCTGAAAATGAGCTTTTTTGTCCTGCGAGCCTGCTACCTATTATTTCGTATTAAATAAATTGATGAGGTTTTAAAAGAGCGGCATCCCACGAGGCGGCTCTTCGTCCACCTCTCCACATTGAATGGGCTCATCGTACTGTTGGTTTCTGAGGAAGGAGGAAAACTGAAGAACAGAGAAAAAACCTTGGAGTAAGAATGGGATACCAAGTGAACACAAATCTGTCCCGAGCCATTATAGTGCCTTCTGCATGTTACTGGTGTACTTATTATACTAGAATGGAAGTAAATATCTAAGATCTAAGTGATCTAAGTCTATACATAGTCTATTTTCCAAAGTATGATGAAGACTGTTTCATAATCATTGCCTCGCTACCGGCGTAAGGCTTCTTCCCATTTGGGTTCCCTTTGGTCGCACATTCGTGTGTTAAACATCGAAATCTTTTCGAGAATTTCCGGCAATGTTTCCGGAAATTCCGAGTTAATCTTGAAAACCGAATGCTCTGTGTCGGGAAGCCTTTTAAGCGCTCCGATTAGATCGTTAGCTCATTACGTCATAATCAAGGTATGACATCATGTATTCTACTAGGTAGCGAGCTCGCTTGGGTTTCTTCTGTTTGCAAAGGCACTGCGCTGACTGCGCTGACTGCGCTGAACTGAGAACCAAACTGACAATATATGTTCCATCATTATCTTGGGCAAGGTTGGATAAACCGTGATCACAATTTACATCAACAACATGAATATAGGCACCAATCCAAGAGTTAAAAATGGCTTCTGCATTTAATGTATTACTAGTGTTAAGAATGTTGTAAGTATAATTGCCAGGGTGTTTGGACCTTGTCTCACCTGTTGGTCAAGTGCTCCAATGTCTTGCAGCAGAACGACCGCATTGTGTACTAAAGGGAATAAGAACAAAACTTTACAGACATTTTACTTATCTATAAACAGGCTGGCTATATATGTCATCGGAGAGCATAACATTTTCTTTTCGCTTGAGTGAATAAATCTTTATCATGCTGTAGCCATTTTGGCTACAAACAATAGTTTTTTGTACTTCCAGCCTCGTCTCTGCCTCGAGTTTAGAAGTGCAAGAACAAAGGTTTGTATTCTACTGGGCGCAACATGGCTGCTGGGTGATATTCTACTGGGCGCAACATGGCTGCTGGGTGATATTCTACTGGGGCGCAACATGGCTGCTGGGTGATAAAGGTCTATTCAGCAAAACCTTGGTGATGGTAACTTGGTCGAAATCTCCTCGTTAGATAACTGTAGACACGAAGATGCCTGACCAATCAAAGAAATGCGATATGCACGTGCATTTATGACGACGGACACGTTTGACCCATACAGCGGTGAAATGTCTGCGCATGCGTCAACAAATTACGCACGTGGTGGTTTGATATTAGTGTTAACCTTCCTTATTGCCTGGAATGGAACCATAAACCAAGGTAATTCAATCGTCTGCACCTTATGAGAATATTTTTTCTGTTGAGTGTATTGGTATCCTGTTCAACACACCTATTTTCTAACCAGTAATCGTTTTTGTTAAATAAATAAAAAAACTGTAATCTAGTATTCTGGACTAAATAAAGGAGGATCAGTTCACAGCTTGACGTGACTCTTAGCGCTCCCATGTTGAAACCACATAAAAATTGAAAGAAATAGTACAATGTTCTCACAGGAATCCCCCGCTCTCCATCGCCCCGGTAAGATCAGATATGGGAACAGAAAGCCCGGAGGCGAGAGGAAACTTTGCGCGCTCCACGTCATCGCTGCGGGGAGGTGGGTGGGGCGTTGCCCCCCTGACCCAGAGACTGTTTTTAACCGAAGAGCCCAGCAGTATAAATCACTCAAAAGACCAGAAGCTAGAGGAGGTGAGAATACCACGAGGGGTATGCACCCGTGGGAAAAAAATAACTTAGTGCGCCCGTGCGAATCGAATAAGTGGCGCTTTTTCGCGTGGGCACCAGTGAGAATAGATGTTGGATTATAATTGTATAAATAGTCTATTTAAATCGATACAATGGAGGTCAAAACGTTTGAGTGATCTATGACTTCGCAATTCTCTTCTAAAATCTCCATCGCTATCTTCGTACGTGCTGCTAATCCGTTGGCTGTTCGACGAAAGCGAAACGACCACGTGACCTTTTCATTTGATAATAGTCTGACACGGTGCACGATGGGTCGTGGTGGCCATGGTGTACTGGTTATCGCTTCCGTCTTTCACGTCGAAGACCCGGGTTCGCACACCGGTCAAGGCAGTGATTATTCTCAAGGTGTAAAAACCTGGTTCTCTACATTGGGGACTGTGAATCCCTCGTGGCTCGGATGATCACGTAACATGGCGGTCCCATCTCCAGAAATGGGGACGTAAAAGAACCACTGAGGACGTAAACACATCTCTGGCGGTGACCACCCTCTGTGTCGGCAAATGAGGTCGACCTGGCGTGATATTCTAGGGCTGACTAGCGAATGAGACCTCGACTTAAACTATAACCACAGTACCAATCGAAGCTACAATGTAGTTAGTTGATATAATGTGACCAAGTGCTGAAACAACTGGTAAATGGGAAGCTGTGAAGATCCCGCTTTAGACTAAACTTGATCTTAGAGGTTGAAGTTCACAAGTAGAGTGTTTTTGATGAAACACGGGTTGTTACAACGTTTTACGGTAATTCTGCGCGGGAAATTGGCCGCCCAAGTGATGCGCGCGCGTTATGACGTTACAACGTGTCATAAAAGAAATTCTACGAAATCAATGATTTTGTCGTTCATTAATATAGCAAAGTTATGAAAAGTACGTTTTTATCACCGGCAATGATTCATAATCCTATAGGTAAGTCATGCTCCATGTAAAAGAACCTGTTGTGTATCACATACCGCATGGAGTGTAAATCTTCATTGCGACTGAAATATCAACTCATGGCAGAGTTGTCAATAGAAAACAAAATAATGCTAAAGATCAGACCAAAAATTGCGTGACTAGCTTAAGCCGGCTGAAGTACATGTGCGACTTTGTTACAGCTTGGAATTGCTTCTGCAGCTTGAACATTAGGCACCTTAACAGCGTCTAGAATAATAGTCCTATAGGCGCTGTGTCATGGTTTTGCGCATGTTTGGAATCAGTGTTCGATTGGAGGCTGTTAATTGGCTTCAAACAGTTAAAGTGCCCTCCAATATATAATGCTTGATTGAAAGGTATGCAATATTTTCCTTGGAGACTAGATCTATGCACAGTTTGATACTCATTTGTGCACATGTACTTTGATTCATCCATCCCACACGTGTGTTAAGGTCCTCAGTTTATATTAAAATCGCTGAAAATGATGTGGTTCCAGCTGGAACATAAAGGCGTGTCCCTCACTGTGGCACAGGTCCTTTAACTACAAAATACAATACTTGTTGAGCGTTCTCTGCAAAAAACACAACGTGAAAACTCCAAATTTTATGTTTAAAAGACAACGCGAAGGTAAGAAAGTCAATATTAATCACATTTTTTTTAAAGTACCTAAAGGCACTTCAGGGAAATAGTAAACACCAAATTTCTGGAGAAAACACTTTTCCACGTTCCGTCGTCCGGTCACAGCCATCACCGTTTTAAGGTCCTTACTATATATATTTAGGAAGCGTCGGTCCATAGTATTTTATAAGAATAGGATTTTGTGATTTTTTTGTGATTAACTCCTTAGTGAGGTCTTTCTCTTACTATAGCAAGTGGCTATTATACATTACATTAATCAATGTACATACCAGACTGGGGTAAAGGAGGATCAAGAGTCTTGGCCAGGATATTTTGAGCGGTGTAGCTTGGTCGTTGTATCTGTGAATAGGCGACAGCTCTGTTAGGACCCTGTTTATTTATATACGACGTGGCGTTTTCGAGTGCATATACGGCCGCCAAAACGAGAGCAAATATGCTAGTGTATTACACTTTCTGGCTCGAATTTTTTTAACTACACAACCTGTCTCCCCACCCTTACCGTTAGCCAATTTTTTCACAACGAAAAATATTCGCCATCAACAGACCTTCGCTTACCTTTGCTTGAAGGACGATTTCCTCGAGACAAACTCTCAGTATTTCGGCTTGTTGGTAGTTCTCTTGAAGGCAACAAGATTTAAGAAAATTAATTTCCCTCGTTCCTACCACACAACAAACCAAAACATTACCAAAAATCGCTTTTTCTCTCGTCTTTGTGTCGCCTCAATAGATGGAGCTCACCAGGCTCGACGTTTGTTTTAGGGTTGCTTTTCCACACGCTCGCCAACGGTCACTGAAAACAACCGCCGCCTACAAACTACCCTAGAAGGTCCCATGCAAGTCACGAAAAAAAACAAAAAACTTCATTAAGTAGCAATCTTTTATTTCTGAAGTTTAATTTTGTAGGTATCGGGAAAGACCATTCACAGAGGGCGAATATATGAACTCTCCTCAAATCGCATGTAGAACGGTAAATAACACAGGTAACCCAAAAGACAAATGTCGAGTCTGGTATATAGGTAGGAGGGCGAGGGGTTGGGCAATTCCATTTACCAATAATTGTTTTAAAGAAGGAAATCATTGCAGGAGTATTTTTCATGTCTGTTCACGTTGTTTTCCCTATAGAGTGTGTAAGGTTGTTTATTATTACCCAGTCACCCCTCCCCAAAGAAATGTGAGTGTCAGTCCCTCGCAAAGGATTGTCTTGATGTGACGTCACCATGACGTAGAACAGCAATACTTGCACAACACACTACGCATGTAGTTCTTTTACTGAATGCACGTTGAATTAGAGCATATTTCGTGTGAGTGGGACAAAAATACGGCATGCCCATAGCCTTACCGTAACCGTACTGTAACTTACTGTACCGTAACTCTGTAGTGTGATTGGATCAGAGGGACAAAAACAATAGGATTTCAATGTCACGGTATGCCGTACAGTAACCGTGCTGTAAGTCATTGCCGTAATTTGCGCACTCATGAATACGAAATCCGCTCTATGATAAAGCCGACTAGCCACAGCATTTACAAGAGCAAACAATTATAGTACTGGAGAGATACGATGGAAAGTTCTAAGGACGCGAAGGCTACTAAGTTTTTAAGAAGCAAAAAACGACTGTTATTAACTTGAGATCAATACTTTCAATCGAGATTGACAAACTTGGAAACTAGAAGCCCGCGGAATCCATCAAAACCTGACCCATGCCCTCTAACAGACTTCTGTACTCGTTATATACCCATGTTCTCTAACAGACTTCTGTACTCCTTACCCATGCCCTGTTACAGACTTCTGTATTCCTTACTCATGCCCTCTAACAGACTTCAGTATTCCTTACCCATGCCCTCTAACAGACTTCTGTACTCCTTACCCATGCCCTCTAACAGACTTCTGTATTCCTTACCCATGCCCTCTAATAGACTTCTGTATTCCTTACCCATGCCCTCTAACAGGCTTCTGTATTCCTTACCCATGCCCTCTAACAGACTTCTGTATTCCTTACCCATGCCCTCTAACAGGCTTCTGTATTCCTTACCCATGCCCTCTAACAGACTTCTGTACTCCTTACCCATGCCCTCTAACAGACTTCTGTATTCCTTACCCATGCTGTCTAACAGGCTTCTGTATTCCTTACCCATGCCATCTAACAGACTTCTGTATTCCTTACCCATGCCCTCTAACAGACTTCTGTATTCCTTACCCATGCCCTCTAACAGACTTCAGTATTCCTTACCCATGCCCTCTAACAGACTTCTGTATTCCTTACCCATGCCCTCTAACAGGCTTCTGTATTCCTTACCCATGCCCTCTAATAGACTTCTGTATTCCTTACCCATGCCCTCTAACAGACCTTTGTATTCCTTACCCATGCCCTCTAACAGGCTTCAGTATTCCTTACCCATGCCCTCTAACAGGCTTCTGGAGAACAAATTGAAGCAGTATCCTGGACTGCATCTGCCTGCACGGCCTCTCCGCTGAGTTACACTGGCTTTAGATGACCAGTGAGTCATGAGGCAGGACACCTGAAACGAAAATAGATAAAACAACAAAACTAAATCAATCTTTAAGGCCTTTTGCCTGAAAAGCAGAGTCCAAAACAAAGGATAGCGACCTTAGTTAACGTCTCGGTAGGACAGTGGGACCTAGAAATTTACGTCCTTATCCGAGGATGATTTAGATAGTGTTAATAGCATGTTCATACATCAGTTCGATTTTCTTGTAATTTTTAAGCACGGCTTCTATGGAAATCAATGTTAAATTGTTAGAATACCCGTGGGTAAATAAATAACGATTGATTGATCGAGACGTGAAGGTCCTAACCATTTGCAGTTCGAGACCGAGATTGTTTCGTAAGGCAGCACCTTCTACTCAGTTATTTTAAGACCCTGAGTGGTGGTCTGGCCGGGGTTTGAACCCTCGACCTCCCGCACAACAGACCGGCATTTAACTACTTAGCTAACTGCGGATGTGGCCATCTAGCCACATAGCTTGCTTTCCTATATGGTTACCTTGCACTGCGCATCGTACGTTTTCTCCTTCAGATTCCCAGCATTCACCACGTACACCACGTCATCTATAGTGATCGATGTCTCTGCTATGTTGGTGGCCAGTACTATCTTACGCACACCAGCGGGAGGTCTAAAGTTACAATATGACACGATCGTCATACGTGGTTCGACCAAGTCGTCAAAATAGCAAAGTCTTATTTTCTCATGATAGGCAACTAGTTCCTGTAAAAACTAGTTTTGGTCTGCGTCGGCGGGGAAGATAAACAATGGTATGTAATCAACTAAAGTCGATTGAGGTATGCTAACCGCCGTGGAAAGCGAGTAGCAGCTGACGTTTCGAGCGCTAGCCCTGACACGAAACGTCAGCTGCTACTCGCTTTCCACGGCGGTTAGCATACCTCAATCGACTCTTATTTTCTCAGTTTAAGATTGATCAACTTGTTGGTTTCTACTAAAACAATTAGACTACTGCCTCGCCATCTATCAGCCGATAGAAACTTCGAGCTCATAGTCTAATTATTAATTAGACAGTTTAGGATATTTGTACGAGCCATGCAATATTTTGGCCAACTCTACAAATTGGCGAGTAAAAATATCTGCCATACTACACATCAGGGCTCAAACTTAACTTCTATTAAAAATCCACTAGTAAATGTCTGCTAGGAAGATCTTTTTGCACTAGAAGAAATCTGGTCGGTGGGTACTGGAAATTCTCATACTATATACGTTCACTGTATCACTTTATATAATTTACTTTTAATCGTGCATTGGGTAAGAATTAAGCTTATAAACTCTTGTAAACATGCCATGTTTGTTCGAAGTTTTCAGACTCCAAGTTGTTGTACCTTAAAGGAAGACCGACTCGCAGAAATTTGATAGTGAATATTTTGATCACTTGTGAATTTAAAAAATTGGTAGCATTTTGCAAGCGTTAATGTTGAGTCCTGCACACTAAACTGTCTAATGAGAGATCTATTATCCAACTTTTTCTCTGTTAAACAGAACACAAGGGTAGACGAACAGAAAAACACAATATACTCTATGAAGCATTATATGCATGTACAGTGTACATGTACATGTACATGTACATAATAATCATGATGATTAAATACTGTGTAGATTGAGAGATAAATATAAAGAGTTTGAAACCTACCGGTAGTTTCTCTGGATACAACTAATAGTAAGGGAATTTGCATTCAGAGAAACTAGGCTTCAAACACTTTATAGTAATCATCATGATGATGATTTTTATAAGGTAATCATATCACATAGTGTTACCAATGAGACCCTTACTTTGACAGTATTAAAGCTGGAGAACTGAACCCTAAAATCAACCCAATAGCTATACAACGATGTATTTGAAAGAAATAAGTTCTGCTATTTTATTTCTCTTGTCTATGAAGAGAAAATTAGTTTTCAATTTTTTAAAAAAAAAAAAGATTCTCTGCTGATAAATCTAGCTTGACTTGTGTGGCAGCTCAATTCTGTGCAAATTTCCCCATATCGTACACCACACATAACAGGAAACAACAATCACACCCCCAGCAAAAAGAAAACACAATGGTCTGCAATTAGAAGACATTAGTTCAGTTTTTCAATGCAGGGGACAACATGTAAAACTAATTTATTTGCAGTATTAAACTGATGTCACAAATTACAAGACTTGAGCCATCTGGACATAGTGTGAGGAAGGTTTTCTGATTTTCTCTTCATAGATGTGCAACACAGAGAAAAAAATTTGCAGGACTTTTTTCTTTCAAACACATCTTTGTATAGACGTTGGGTTGACATTACGCTAGTTCCCCTGTAACCGTTTGTGTGTTATTTGTGAGGAGTATGGTTGTCTCATACAAATATAAAGCGTGGGAAGTTAACAATATTAATTCAAGTACCTATCAAATACTTGGCGCTGATTAAACGTGGGGAGCATGGAGTGGAGAGGAAGCACAAGGTAGTTACACTTCTGTTGACCCAAACAAAGGCATAACAAACTAAATACATTTATACATAAATGTCCATTTCCAGAGAAGGGGAGTTTAAAAACAAATTTGTAATGGATTTTTCAAAAGAAAATCTTATGCCCATAATTTTAAGAAAAAAAGAACTATGCATCTATAGCTCTCAAGAAATTCTGCCCAAAAATATTCAACAAGAACAAATCTCAACATCCCAGAAAGGTAGAATAAAATAATGACCCGGCCCGGCTGTTTGGAATGAGGGTAACTTTATTCCCAGGATAGTGCTAAATCTGTAATCGTAATATTTACAGTTTATCCTCGGATTAGCAAGTTAACCCTGGGGTAGCGCTTACCCTTGCTTCGAACCACCGGGGCCTAGGTTGTACAATCTAGCCCTCGTATGTTAGGTATATGATACCCCACACCTTAATAATAATAATAATAATAAATTATTTATATAGCGCCATAATCCACTAGTTGCCCTATGGCGCTTTACAATGAATACTGGTAAAAATATATATAAAGTTAGAATATAATTGATATTAAACTATCTAGTATGTATACCACTAAAACTACTGAGACAACTAAAAACTACTATAAAAATCATTAATTATAAGCACAATTAAAAAGATATGTCTTTAAAGTAGATTTAAAACTGCCAATACACGGGCTCATTCTAATCTTAGCTGGTAATGAGTTCCATAACTTAGGTGCAGCAACTGAGAAGGCTCGGTCACCATAGCTCTTCAAATTAGACATAGGAACAGTTAATAAATATTGCGAAGACGATCTCAAGGTACGTGTAGGAATGTAGGCGTGAAGCATATTACTAATGTACGGTGGAGCTAATTTATTTAGAGCCTTATATGTAAGTAAAAGTATTTTAAAAACAATACGCTGCCCTACAGGTAGCCAGTGGAGTTGTTTGAGGACAGGAGTAATATGATCATGTTTTGATTTACCGGTAATTAAACGCGCAGCGCAGTTCTGAACATACTGTAGTCTATCAATTTGATACTTGGGTAAGCCATACAATAAAGCGTTACAATTATCTAATCTACAGGTTATAAATGCATGAACCAGTATCTTAGTATTGTCTTCTGACAGATATTGCCTTATCTTAGCTATCCTCATTAAGTGAAAAAATGCAGACTTACAAATAGTGGACACATGTTTCTCGAGGATCATGCTGTTATCGAAAACTACTCCGATATTCCTGGCAGAAAGCGAAGGTTGTACGTGATCCTTGCCAATTGTAATATTATTAAAATACGGTCGGGGACGATGATGTGCACTAATAATAAGAAGTTCAGTCTTGTCCGTATTTAATTTAAGTTTGTTCTGCAACATCCACGTATCCATATCATTGACACAGGCTTCAATTTTCACTATGGATGACTCGCGATCTTCCCCAGATGTAGACTCGAAGGAGAGGTACAATTGGGTGTCATCCGCGTAGAAATGGAAGCCGATGTCATGATTCCTAACAATATCTCCTAAAGGAGAAGTGTAAAGTAGGTAGAGGAGTGGCCCTAAAACCGAACCGTGAGGTACACCACAGAGCATGTTACGACTCGAAGACTTTTCTCTCCCAATGACTACAGCCTGTTTTCTATCGCTAAGGTAAGATTTAAACCAGCGTAGAGCCTTTCCACATATGCCAAAGCGACAGGACAACCTCTCTAATAAGATCGTATGATCAACAGTATCGAAAGCTATCGAAAGGGTATATGATACCCCACCCCTCGTATGTTAGGTATATGATATCCACCCCTCGTATGTTAGGTATATGATATCCCACCCCTCGTATGTTAGGTATATGATATCCCACCCCTCGTATGTTAGGTATATTATACCCCACACCTCGTACATGTATGTTAGGTATATGATCTCACACCCCTCGTATGTTAGGTATATGATACCCCACCCCTCGTATGTTAGGTATATGATACCCCACCCCTCGTATGTTAGGTATATGATATCCACCCCTCGTATGTTAGGTATATGATATCCCACCCCTCGTATGTTAGGTATATGATATCCCACCCCTCGTATGTTAGGTATATTATACCCCACACCTCGTACATGTATGTTAGGTATATGATCTCACACCCCTCGTATGTTAGGTATATGATACCCCACACCTCGTATGTTAGGTATATGATATCCCACCCCTCGTATGTTAGGTATTTGATATCCCACCCCTCGTATGTTAGGTATATGATACCCCAAACCTCATATGTTAAGTATATGATATCCCACCCCTCGTATGTTAGGTATATGATATCCCACCCCTCGTGTGTTATGCATATGATATCCCACCCCTCGTATGTTAGGTATACAATACAATACCCCACCCCTCGTATGTTAGGTATACAATACCCCACCCCTCATATGTTAGGTATAATTACATGTATACTTGTGTAAGGATAACAGTACATAGTTACATACGTACCTGGTTGTGTGGAATCTTCTCCATCAACAACTCATGGACAGTCATGATTTCATCCCATCCAGCAAGGAAACAAAGAATAGCACCCTGATAGAGAGTAGATCATACATAACTTTACATCATTTTGAATCGTTTTCCACTGATTCCATAAATAAATATCTGTACTTTAGATGTGTCAATATATTACAATTTATACAATAAACATGGTGAAATGCATGCTCTGATTGGTCAATGTGTTATTAGAGTACAGATGACATCATATTGTAGCCTTCTTTTTTCACTAATTATTGTAGCCAATAGTTGTCATTTTGCCTTGGGTCTGCCTTCTTATTCATGCACATGCAGGTGATGTCACAACATGAAGAGAACAGTCACAGCACTTTACTGCATCTCGTCACATTATGACATTGTCTGTATATCTAAAAGAGATACACTTCCAAACGTCATATATTTGTTAAACAGTAGCAGATCCACACCTCAGAGAAGGTTCTTGACACATGTAGAATGACATCTGTTACCAGGTCAGGGTCCACCTCTGGGGATGGTTGTTCATCTGCAGTCTACAATATTAAATGATGCAACATTATACACACCAATAAGCAAACACTCTCTGGGATCACTATCTTGCTAGCTCATCTTCAGGTCTTATTTTGGGCAAGATTGATTGGGGTCACCTGTGGTAGAGTCAAGGTGAGAGGGATTGGAACCATGCTTCACAGGAAACCCAAGATCAGATTAGCCCCCAAAACATGTGTCCCCCTCCCTCCCTCCCTCAAAATAACATCCAGTAGTTACTCTAGCAGGCTATTATTGGTCACTTTGAAATGTGGCTACTACTCTAAACTGCATTTGAATTGGAGAGCCAAGAAAAAAAATGTATGTAGAACTTTACACCAAATCACCCTCATGTCTTGTGACAATAGTTTTTACACACTTCCAGGGCTCTTCAATTTATTACTCGGGCCAGGCCTTTGGCTGCCCGAGTCAAGTTTTGCAAGTGTTTATTTATTTTATTTTTTGTCCTCGCAAGTTGGCTCAACATGTGACAGGGTCAACTAATTAGATTTGACACCTCTCGAGACACTCGAGGGTCATCTGTATGGTCGATGTAAGATGGGGAAAGTAGTCAGAGTGGAAATAGGAGGTGAAAATTCTTGAAATTCGCTTTAAATCGCCACCAGAGAACAAGAAGAATATCAACAGTACTACTCTTCAAATCAGCGTTTTACACAAATCTTCCTTTGGTCTTCTCTGAAATGCCCTGCAACATATGGCTTGGACTTGGAATGCAAGATCTGCAATTGCATGTAGCATGCCTGCATAGAGCATTATTTTCATGAACATTATTTTAGTAAAACAATCGAGAAGTAAAGCAACAAAATAAGGACTTCTCAATGATCCCTAAATGAGGAGAGGAGTAAAAGATTATCCTACGGATTGTGACAGCAAGTGATTTTAATACCCTAAAATTTATGACAGCAGTTTGGATGTGTGTACCTAAGATTCGTAATTTTCTCATGAGGTTCAAACCAGCAGGAATCCAGTCAAGATCCGTGAGTACCAAGGACAGAAATATTAAATTTTCTGTAAAGGGAAACTTGGAAACACTTTTATACTGAGGTACCTATGTAGGAGCTATTGATCTGTAGTGATTTTGTAAGATGAAATTAATGATAGTGAAGTGGTGTAGTACAAGTTACGGTATTTTATCACGTATAAGCCGCACCTTTTTTGACTTTCAGATTTTGAAAGTACAATGTACATGTAACAAAAAATTGCCACAAAGTTGGGTGTGTGGCTTATATGTGAGTGTTTTCAGAAAACAAAGCCAGATGAACAATAGAAATGGTACATTATTCACAGAACACGAGTGTCAGCAACTCCTCTCCTTTGCTTTCCAAAGAAAACTAGCTGTCCAGTTGCTTGTCATCTTCTCTGTAATTCCTCGAATGGTTCCTAGTGTTGTTAAAGCCTGTAATTGGTCTTGGAAGCCTTCAAATAAAGTATAATTTCTCATCGAGTTCATGTTCAACTTCGGAGCTCACGCTCGATCGGATGTTCAAGAAAACTCTCGCCCCTTACCTCCTTGAAAATCCAAGATGGCGGACCACAGACTCAGACATGTGCTCATATAGTTTCGCCAGAAAATCTTACTTTCTTGTGCGCTTAAAGGAATGAAGTTCCCTAAATATGTTGTTGGTTAATGGGGGAACAACAGCAGAAGAATTCTGAAGTGATTTAAAGACAGCAGGTTAAAATATACACAAGAAAGGACAAGGAAAGTTGTAACCAATTCGTTGCTGTGATATGACGATAGTTTTGCTTCAAATACGAACATTTATGAATTCGAACACAAGACTACTCTTTCTGAATTTTGTGGTGCGGCTTATACACAAGGTTTTTCCTTAAACCTTTCGGGAAAACAAGCTTCTGATTATCAGGCTGAAGTTAGGGGTGCGGCTTACATGTATATGTGAGGTGCGGCTTGTACGTGATAAAATACGGTACCTCAAGTTTCATGTTTGTTACTTAGTCGTATTATTTCCTTGTTTGCTCTAAAGAAATGCAGCTTTGAGGAGGTTACTCATTTAAAAGAGTAAGCAATCTTAGTTTCATTGGTGGATTTAATGAGTTGAAAATAAAGTATTAACATCTATTGAGTCCAAGAGTACGAAGGTTTGAATTCACTGAGTCATTGACTTCATGAAGGTGCCTTGGAAAATCAGGATTGGTCGATGTGAACATGGATCGATTGGATCACAACTCATTGCCAAAGTGACTTTTTTATTTTTTATTTTTTCCTCAAGGACTTATTTTTTAATAGGACCTGAATTTTCTTCTGAAATTCTTTTTTGTACATAGCCATTTTGCCCTCCTGGCGTTATAGTGCTAAATAAAGATTATCATTATCTGTAGACAGACAGACAGCCTTTATTCGCAGATCGTTAGCTCTTTGTAATTAAAAAAATATATGGTGGATGAATAATATTCTGTAATCTTAAAAATCTAATATATACCATTTGTAGTTATTGTTAAATTAACTTACATTATTTATTTTGTAATTATGGTGGATCGCATCTTCATATTGTAATGGTGTAAAGAGGGAATATTTATTTTTGCAGGGTAAGGACACTCAACTTGCACCAGTCACACAGCCGTCCTTTCACAAAACATTTCGGCTCCTATATTCTATTACTGTAATACATTTTCTGTTCAGATGCCATATACATGTATATATATGGCCTGAGTACATGAGTACAGGCTGCGTACAGCCTCTTGTTATTATTATTATTAACAAGACTGAAGAACAGCAGTACAATCTCAACACCCCAGAACCAGTGAATATAATGGGGCAAAAAATGTCAGAGGTAGCAATATTTATTTAACAATATCCTGTTTTTTTCTTTTAGATTTGACTCAATGTAACTTTCTTTACAACTTCAAATTGCATATGTGCTGAGACACAATATTTACCATGGGATTATTAAATCTTGGGGGGAAATGGTAATATATATACCTTATCATGAGGGAAAGATAAAGAATCATTGTTGGTTACTTAAGTACTACTCTTGTGTACAAAAACGTTAAATACATGGTCAGGATTATACATTGTAAGTATAGGCTATGGATATCAAAACACTTGGTTCATTCTTTGAATACAAATTGAAAATATTCTGCCAGTCAAATGGTATCGTGAACCCATCCTGCAAACCAAGTACCTTTGTAATGATCTACAGTAGATGACTGCTGAATTGCTTTAGAGTGCTGTCAACCTGGCCTGGGGTGTTGAGATGAGGAATACATATACCAGTCAGTCACTGAAATCTCAAACACAGCTTAATTATTATAATAAAAATCCATAAAACAACTGTTTCCATGCAAGAATGATGCAAATATGCAGACATACATCTACATTGCATTTCAATAAACATTGTTGGAGGAGAATCTCAAATGAGAAATCTGAGGCCAAAGGAATTATGGGAGGCTATTGTGTTCTGCCTGGCTCCATTTACTTGAATACAATGAACTTCTTTTTAATGAAGCATTTGTTATCTGAGGGATATCAGAATTTTTTATTCTGTTTTAATTTGTTATTGATTACTCAAATTAGTCTCAGATTTCTCACTGCTGCTTTTCCTTTGACAATGGTTTTTGAAATACTGGTAGGTGTATTAGAGAGATGTTGATAATAGCTGGGCACTGGACTATATTGCCCAGGCTGAATTACATCATTTTCAATAATTGCCTGGCTTTGAAGCAGAGAATAAGCATAGAACATAATACAATGGACTCTCTTTTTGTTGCGCCTTGTTATCTCTAAAAATATTCACAATCCTGGTATATAATGCATGCCTTGCTGGCTTCATCTAGTGAAACAAAATCACCTTTTCTGTCATACTGAAATCCATATTGCCATGTATAAAGGACATTTTGATTACAACTGGATTTCTCCAGTCAGCAATGAATATTTGTGAAAACCAACATTGTCAGGTAAAAGAACATGCAAAAATAAGTAATCCTGTGAAATTTGAGTGTCATAAGTTACATTGCTACAGAGTAATAAACTTTTGAAATAAGAGAGATTTGTATGAAAATAGTCAGCCAGGCCCTACATGTACATTGTATCAGCCTCGCTTTCATGTTTTTCCTGAGCCTTAAATGGTAATAAATTTGGAGAAATTTGTTATAAAACTATTAAATTGTACATGATGAATAACTTGTACTAAATGTCTTGCTCTTTCAGGTTACAGTGTCAATTTCTCTTCAAATGTTAAAATTCTGAATTTATGTAAATTAGGTTCCAGCTTTATGCAATTAGGGTCTATATTTGTTTTTGTTTGATATAACTTGAAAATACTACTGAAACACTGAATTTCTAACGGGATCTGAAACAAGGGGCTGATCAAAGCCAGGACCCGGCCAATCCACAGATGAAATTGGAATTTGGTATATTAGTTTTTGCAGAGGGAGGAAAACTGGAGGACCCGGAGAAAACCCTTGGAGCAAAGGTGAGATACCAATAAACTCATTTCACATATGGTGCCATGTCCGAGGATTGAACCTGGGCCACAGAGGTGAGAGGAATTAAGCACTTAACCACCCCTGCTCCCTGTGACTTCCTTAAAATGAGTGATAGAACAAAGGAATCAGCTGTTGCAATTTTAATATTTTTTGGATTGAGTTAGGGGTGAGATATTTTAATTTATAGGACCATGTAATGGTGATAGGAGCATCCTTTTATAAATATTCTTATTATTACATAACTATTATAATTTGAACCAATGTCCAAGAGATGTTGAAACCATTTGGCTGAGGCTTAAGACCATAGCTACACTGAACTTACCTTGGGAGAACAACTACTCACCATGTTACTAGAGCTAGGCTTAAACCTTTTACCCTGCTGAACACCTGGAAGCCAGTGACTTTTACTACTCTCCTCATTTCTTGGTGGCAACATCTGTTGGATTTCAGGCAGGAAATACTCTGTCACAGGGTAGGTGAAGCCTGGGATGTTGAGCCTTGGACAGCTAAGAAATTGTCAGGGAAAAAGAATAAAATTAATGATAGTACACATAATATACAGGGACTACAGTAGCAATATCTAAAAAATATATCCTGTAACAGGTTAACCATTTCACTACCAGACGTGTTTGATCTCAATTGTTGAATTCCTCAGTGCCAACTACATTGTAGTAGTTAAATACTGCTGACTTTTTAAGCCAAGGGCTCAAGCTTTCCCTACAATGATGCGTGCTTGTTAATGGTAGGTATTGCTTCTCCTGTAGGGTTTTGAATGAAATATGCTTTAATCTTGGACAAATAAGCCACTGTAAGAGAGCCAGAGGACATCATAAAGTCTGAGGATAAAGTACTTGGTTTGCTTTTAGTAGGCTCTGTGAGGGGATTTCACTGGGTTTTTCTGTTGTGTTTCTGCTTTGAGACATCAAAACATAATTCAATGAAATCCTTGAAATTCTGCAGTTGGTGATCTTTTTCCCCCTGCTAAACCTATTTGGATGTGTTTTGTCACTTTAAGGCCTCAGCTTGTGTCAAAATCACTGCTCTTGGTTGTAGAGGCAAAATACTTATTTAAAAAAAACCTACAGGAATCCCAGATGATTTTTGTCAATTACGTAGCATGCAATTGGAGATGGGTGCAGGAAAACATGGTGGAGAAATTATGCAGTGTTAGAATAGCGTGGTACACAGTTGTGTTAAGATTAAAGAAGGTTCTGTAACCACTGAGTGCTGAGTTTGTGTTTGCTTTTGATTTCAAGTGTGAATGAGGTTTTTTAGAGCCAATTTTCAGCTCCTCTAAATTCATGAAAATCACACATAAAAAGATCTCCAAAACAAATGAGTTTTTTCTCCAAAGTGGGGAGTCAACCAATCCCTGTTATAGCTCTGGCTTTTAAGTCATTCATCCCTTGAAGGTGATATCACAACATCGTATTCTCAGCATGTCCTAGGTTTGATGCAACATTTTTCCAGTTACATGCTTTGTATTGGCCAGTTCTGGCCACTTTGGTAGTGAAAGGGTTAATGATCCTGACCAGTAGAAATAGACATCACAACAGAAACTGGAAATTATCAACAAACTCAAAATAAATTTAACTTGAAATTTCCAGTTCATCAGAGAGTTCAGCCAAAAGCATTTGATGCACCTGAATAGTATTAATTTGAAAGGCTTGTTTACACACAATTGATTTCATTATTATTTTATAAGTAGAATTACATGTATGGTACCCACAAGATTGCTCTATCAAAAACATAGCCATAGCAGCAAGTTTCATAGCACTATCTAAAACCTCCAGTTACATGCTTCACATTAATAACATGAAGCATGTAACTTTTCACTATAAGTATGTAAAACCTCCTCCCTCACCAAACCAACATGCTGCATGAAATTCCAATTTGATCTGTGAATTAGCCAGGTCCTGGCTTTGATCTGCCCGTATAGTTGTTTTAGGTCCCCATTAGAAATTCCGAGTTTTCAGAGTTTTTTTTTATAGGTCTTCAACATTTCAAAGTATTTCATGAGGTTTTCATATGGTTTGGCAGTAAGGGTAGCACCGTAAACATTACCTGTAGCTCTCTGTAAATTAAATACTAATTAACAATTAGACTGTGAGCACGACTAGGTTTCTATTGCAGATAGTTGGTGAGGGGTGCAGCTCCGTGTCAATAGTCTTAATCCAAGGGTGAGAAGTCTAATTGTTTTAGCATAACCAAGTCCACCATTCCATCGACTTAGTGATTGAGAAAACTGTGAAAAACTCACAAAAAAAGCATTATTTTTCCTATTAAGTGATTTTTGTCTGCAGTACGCATATATGTACTACATGTATTGATTATTATACTTATTGAAGTGCGTCGTTGGTCAAAAGTGATCACGTGACGTGTCTACTGCAGATGCAAACTATCAGCATTATAGTTCACCACAAAATTTTGGTGCACGCTCTGTGGCCGAAGGCGATCACGTGACGTGATTAGTTGTCATCCGCGGAGGTAAACTAGCAATTTCCATGGATCTTCAACTAAATGCACAGAAATTTGATTTTTTTAAAAACCAATATAAGACCGAGAATGCAGTCCGAGGACTTATCTAGTTTTAAGATATCAAATTTCCAAGGGAAACTATCAGCCAATAGTTCAGAGACAAACACACTCTATTTCTTGTTATTGTTCATCACAAAATTGTCTTCCGCTCTCTGTGGGAACTATTATGCAAATAGTGTGTGTCTGTCGAAGAACTATCGGCTGTTTCATTGCCCATGGAAATTTGATGTTCTTAAAACAGATATATAAAATTATGCTAATTTTAAAGAACATCAAAGGAAACTATTATACAGTCAAATAAAGTGTGTCCGTCAAAGAACTAGCAGCTGATAGTTGCCTGCAGTTTGAGAGCTTATATATGCTAGTTTTAGAAACATCAAATTTCCAAGGGAAACTATCAGCTGATAGTTCAAAGACCAACACACTCTATTTGTATAGTAGTGCCAGCTGAGTGTGAAAGACAATTTTATGATGAACAATAGCAGCAAACAGAGAGTTCTGTCTCAGAACTATTGGCTGATAGTTTCCTAGGAAATTTTATGTTCTTAAAACTAGCATGCAAGCCCTCAAACTGCATTCTCTGGCTTATATTTGTTGTAAGAACATCAAATTTCCACTGGCAACTATCAGCCGATAGTTCCTCAATGGACACACTATTTGTATAATAGCCAGCTTCTGGCTAGCCAATCAGATGCCAAGTTTGCCAATAGACAGCGGCTGGGTTATGCTAATTTGTCTTATATCATGTTTATGTGGATGTATTTTGAGTGACTCATGACAGATGATTTTTATGTCATGTTAAGTTGGACAATGGAGAGGATAATGTTGTGGCTTACTTTGCAAAGGTAGCTGCAAAACCTGTCGGCATCAACAGTGGCACTCATTACAGATAATCTGAGTGAAGGGACAGGTGTCAATCAAGTCCCTTAACAGCACCACGAGGAAGTCAGTGTTGATATCACGCTCATGTACCTCATCCACTATCACGTGTCTTACACCTGATGATGAGGTCAATCAAATTAGGTCTTTGTCATGACTATATGGCCTATACAATGTATGTATATTATACAGATAGTGATCAGATGCATAAATGGAAACTCTATATATTTAAAAAGTCTATACAATGAATGAATATTAAGCACTTGAAGCTCAACCCTGCTTGTCCTCACTCTTGACCAATACACTACTGACTAAACTAGTTGAATGTACTGACAGCAAAAAGAAAAATAGGCCATCTATGGAATATATATACAACAGTCAAATGTACACAATACATGTACTTACTAATAATGTCTGAAAGAGACAGTATTCTCACCAGAATTTTGTAGCTTGGGGTCACCACAAAACAAAAGCTGTGGGACATTTCACACACACAATGGGTCTGACATTATAGGATTTTCATTTTAGCAATCTGTTTTTCTGCTGTGTGCCCTTAGTAAATTTTGTGCGCCATTTAAAAAAAAAATCATTCATGTGAGAAGCAACTTACGAATCATGTGCTTCATCGGAGATTCCAAACAATAAAAGCACTCCGCCTGCGGTTTCATCTGTTTCTTGGTGTTTGGATCCCTGATGAAACACTCACTCTTGGTTTGGAAATAATACTCCTATTACACGAAGCTCACCATTTCTTTTCATAATATTGGCTTGAAATGAACATGACTAGAGACTAAATACCTTGCAGCCATGGATTGCCTTGCAGTTTACTTAGTAAGATTCCAGTTGTACAAACAAGATTCTGCCAGGCCTCTTGGGTAGCTTGCTCTCTTAGTCTAACCTGAGTGTTCAATAACAAAAGTGATTGTGACTTGTGTTGATGTCCTTGGACGGCCCAAAACCTACTCCCTACTACGCTCCAACTACACGTAGTAGCATATGTTTTCTTTAACTCGACACAATGATGGCTTGTTCAGTGCAGAACATCTCACTGTCATGCGTGTGACAGAAGAAAGATGAAAGGCTGAGATGAAGTGAAGCAATATCAAACCAAATGCAACACTCTGGTCATATGTCGTTGAACCATCGTGCCATTGTATGCTCCCTAGTATTTTTTGCCTGAAAAAGAAATATATTTTTTAACAATAAAACCATTTCATAGGGCAAATCCTTAAATCCCAAATTTATGCAATAACTCTAAAGGCTGAAAACATTAGAGTGTCCTAGAAACTAATCACTATACTAAGGAAGTAGCCGATCGACCAAGCGTAGTGTAGTAGGTATGCTAGCGTAGTAGCGTAGTAGCCATAGTAGGAGTAATAGAGTAGCAGCCATAGTAGGCGTACTAGGGTAGTAGCTAAATTAGTAGGCATACTAGTAGCATAAGTAGCCATAGTAGGCATACTAGCCTACTAGCGTAGTAGCCAATTAGTAGGCATACTAGCTATAGTAGACATACTAGCCATACTAGCCATTGATAGTAGGCGTAGTAGCGTAGTAGCGTATGTAGTAGGCATACTAGCGTAGTAGCCATAGTAGCATAGTAACCATAGTAGGCGACTAGTAGATAGTAGGTGTACTAGCATAGTAGCCATATTAGGCTATGCCACAACGCCTACTATGGCTACTACACCTACTATCGAACCTACGCCACTACCACGCTACTACACCACTATGGCTACTACGGTTACTAAGGCTACTACGGCTACTACGCCTACTATGCTAGTGCGCCTACTATGGCTACTAGTAACGCTAGTACGCCTACTATGGCTACTATGCTAGTACGCCTACTGTGGCAACTGCACCTACTATGCCTACTATATGGCTACTACGCTAGTACACCTACTCCGCTAGTATGCCTACTATGCTAGTTACACCTACTACGCTACTACACTAGTACGCCTACTACACTACGCTCGGGTGATCGGCTACTTCCTTAGTATAGTGATTCGTTTCTAGCCTTCCAAGTTATTGCATAATTCGGGATTTAAGAATTTGCCCTTTGAAATGGTTTTATTATTTAAATAATATATTTCTTTGGAGCATACAACGGCACGATGGTTCAACGACACATGACCAGAGCGTTGCATTTGTTTGATATTGCTTTACTTCATCTCAGCCTTTCATCTTTCTTCTGCCACGCGCATGACAGTGAATGGTTCTACGCTGAACAATTTTCGCTTGAAAACCATCTCTGTGTCGAATTAAAGAAAACATATGCTACTACGCGTAGTTGGAGCATATAGTAGGGAAAACATGTTTCATATATCTCGCCTGGTATAGATTGTGCGGGTTTGACCTAATTGTGCGTTCACCCATCCGTGCAACCTGTCAGAAGCCCTGTCTTGATGCATACAGACCGTCTCTCCAATGTGGGACCTGTTTTTGGGCACGCTATGCATGTCTGTGATGCAACCTAATATACCATTGAACTCTTATTTTTGTGTCTACTTCTTCTTTAGAAGCTGTAGACACTATGTTATCGAGTCCTATGATGCGCATAAGATAGTGTGTTTGTTAACATTGTCGATAAGTCGTCGTGAAGTCTTATTTGGGACCAATTGAATGTGTTGTTGGCTTTCGTGCATTTATACTCGGAATCTTCATTTAGCGACAATATCCAATCACAAAATGGCAATGAAGATGACGACTATATGCCGATGGTGACATGTTCACGAGGTCACGAGTTGGTCTTTTCAATTTCGTCACAACGATTTGGAGAGCTAGAGCGGTGAGTAATATTGTTATTTTACCATGAATTTTCTAAGATTTACAAACTTGATTAGCTACAGCTTTCGCAGAGTGTGTGTAACTGGTCAAATGAAAGGTTTCCAAAGGTACTTTCAAGGTCTAGGTCGATGTACTTCCCACCAATTGAATACCAAAGTGTTCATTTTCCTGCTCTATTAAAAAAGCTAAATCTCTAAATAAGGCTGGAACAGAAATATTAAAGGTTTGCAACAACTTGTCTTTAGGTTTTGGGAAAAAGTTGCTCCTTGTTAGTATGAAAGAAACTGATGACAAAGCCGTTGTTTCATCTCTAAAATGGAATTGAAGGCTAGATTTACAATACAAATTACAGACGGGCAATCCAAATTGCTTGACATTATACAGAAGTTATGTTTATGAGTTTTATATTAGCCCGACTGATTTTGGAGAAAACATTCATTTTCCCCGGACATTTTCTCGAAGCCTAAAAGTTAACGACCATTATTCAAGCGCATAAATAAAATTATTTCAATCACTTCTACTAAAACTATGAACTTCCTGTTACATATGTAAGAACTACGATGGTGCCTGATTCTAGGCATGCTGTTTTCAGATTCTTTCGAGTTATATTCCCATCTCATGATGTGCAAACAATGATGTTAACGAAACCCAACACTGCGGTTACATCGCATCAGATTGTTTACTAAATTGAAATCTTGGTGGCGACGAAATTGCTATAGAAAACTTGCTACAGAAACACTAATTAAAATCGCTTGATATCACAGAAGTTACGTTGATGATTTAGAGGTTGATAATCTCATTAATTTTGTACATTTTCTGAGGCCTACAATCAGCGAGGAAAATTGTACTGGTAATTTTTGACAGATCAGACATGCATAACTAATTAGGAGCCGTTTTTCAAAACCACAGGTGTTGCGGGCAGGCGTTCCCTTCCCTT
Source organism: Actinernus sp. WN-2022 (assembly GCA_030867875.1). Lineage (NCBI taxonomy): Eukaryota > Metazoa > Cnidaria > Anthozoa > Actiniaria > Actinernidae > Actinernus > Actinernus sp. WN-2022. The sequence continues at coordinate 170,947,868 of JAOWCC010000577.1, read as the reverse complement.
CTCCTCCCCTCCCCCCTACTTCCTTTTTGTCCTTGCACAATTCTTCCCTTGTCCAAATATATTGCGGTTTCCCAAACACCTGCATTGCAGGCTAATGCTCACGTTGCTTCAGCTGCTTCAGGTTACTAAAAATAGATTTAATTCAACATTATCATTGCACGCCACACACTACGTAGCCTGCTGTGCAGATGTATTTTTTTACTCCCCGGGGGTGGGGGTGTTGGTGGAGGAGAAATTATTTTAATAAAAAAAAAATCAAAACCCCTGTTAGCCTGCAAATTTTCTTTTTAAAGCAACCCCCCTTTGGTATCCAATTAATTTTCAAGATCCCTCTAGACTACCTCTATTTTGGGACCCCCCTTTTCTCCAATATTTTATTTAGAAGACCCCCCCATTTTCTCCACCCCCCCCCCCCCCCCCCCCCCCCCCCCTCCCCCCTCCAAGCTAAATAATGACTGGTCCCTTATCAATTAAACATCTGAGACCACCAACAAAATAAATGTTTGCTGATCAACATTATCTAACATATAATACAAGTTGCATAAATTAACTAATATGACATTGCAGTCAACACTCTAAAGCCTTTATATGCTTTATTATTAATAAAAACTTTATACCATATAGCTATCGTGTTATTATTTAGTAAATACAACTTTTTTTTCTGGTTATACATTAGAAAAAAAAAATTTCAAGGAGGGTGGGGGTAGGCAACTGCATGCCGAAGACATACATTTCCATTGATTTAGCTTGTAATGACAGAGATCAGTACAGGTCCGAAAAACGGTATGGAAAATATTATATTTTGGTCTGAAATAGGGTCACCGCTTGGAGACCCAGGTGGCGCACCCCCACCCAAAATGTAAACCTGAGGGGCCCCTCAGCTTTACATTTGTATTACAAAAACAGTAGACACACGTACCCACTGGTTACCTATTTTTATGCTTGTCGTCAAAATTTAAGAAATGTTTACAATTTATTTATTTATTTACAGATTTCGTCTACATTAACATGAACAAACAAAATCAGAAAAGGATAATAATAAAATGAAAAAGACAATGATAGGCAGAATTTCATTTAGTTCATATCTTAAGTACTGACATTACAATATTTGCATCCAAACTGTATCGGATATAATGGCTCGTCATTGTATATCCGCTACAATTCGGTTGCGAATATTGTAACTAGTATTTAAACATTTAAAGTGCCTATCACCCTTTTGTAATTTTGATAGCTTATGAACCTCCGAAAAGTTTTGAATACTTTATGTTCTACGCTACAGATCCATTGTCTCGGGTGTTTTTCCCAGTGAATGGAAATGTTCTAAAGTAATTCCATTATTCAAACAGGGAGAACGTTCCGACTTAAATAATTATCGACCTATTTCTATCATCCCCGTCGTGGCAAAAGTTTTTGAGAGAATCGTTTACGATCAGTTTTATAGCTATCTAACTGAAAATAATTTAATCTCAAGCAATCAGTCGGGGTTTCGATCACTTCACTCCACTGTTACGGCCTTACTCGAAGCCACTGACAACTGGGCTCTCAATATTGACAAAGGCAATGTTAATGCAGTGGTATTCCTTGATCTTAAGAAGGCTTTCGACACTGTTGATCATGCCATTTTATTATCAAAATTAAATGTTTATGGTGTTGGAAGCGCCTCACTTAACTGGTTCAAATCATATTTGGATAGTCGCAAACAAAGATGCTTCGTAAATGGTTCTCTCTCAGACACCCAACCCCTAACCTGTGGCATTCCCCAGGGAACTATCCTAGGTCCTCTCCTCTTTATACTTTACATAAACGATTTGCCTAATTGTCTCTCTCATTCTCAACCTCGGATGTACGCCGATGACACGCACTTAACTTTTGCCAGCAATGATATCAATCACATAGACCATGAGTTGAACCAAGATCTTGTGAGGGTTAGTGAATGGCTCGTTGCAAATAAGCTCACCCTTAATAAGTCCAAGACTGAATACATGTTAATAGGGTCAAGGCAAAGGTTAAGTACGTTTGACAGAGCTCCCTCTCTTTTTATTGATGGTGCCTCTATTAATCGGGTTACATCCACAAAATGTCTTGGAGTGCATATTGACGAACACTTATCTTGGAATGTGCACATAGACAAACTGTCAAAGAAAATTGCCTCTGGCATTGGCGCCCTGAAACGCACGAGACCTTTTGTACCTATTGAAACACTTTTGTGTATCTATAATGCTTTAGTGCAGCCCCATTTCGACTACTGTAGCGTCGTTTGGGGAAATTGCAATAAAACTCTTGCCACTAAACTTCAAAAGTTACAAAATCGTGCTGTACGAATTTTGACTTTCTCCAATTACGACGCCAATGCTGATGATCTTTTCAAAAAACTTGGCTGGAGAAAACTAGACAATCACCGAAAATTTCTAACAACTACTATGGTCTATAAATCGCTAAATGGCCTAGCGCCTGAATATCTGTGTTCGAAGTTCGCTGACCGTAGTAGCGTTTCGAGCTATTCCCTAAGGGACACTGAGGGCAAACTAGCTATTCCTCTGCCCCGCACCAATTTTCTAAAGAACAGCTTCAGTTATAGTGGTGCGGTGCTTTGGAATAGCTTACCTGTCGAGCTGCGGCAAGCAAACTCTCTCACTCGTTTTAAATCTCACTGCAGCGATTTCTTTAACAATTAATAAATTTCATTAAACACACGGCATTCATGGAAAGCAGGCATCCTATTTTATTCATAGTTAATATTAGTTTGAGATAATTATAGTCAGTTATTGTATAGTTAGATATAAGTTAGGTGTATGCGTTATTCAAATTATTCGATATTAACATTGTATACGTACTGATTAGATATTTTAACTATTCCTACATTTTATAATGTAATCGAAGGCCTGATGTTTTAACCGTGTATAAATAAAGTTATAAAAAAAAAATAAAAAAAAAAAAAAAAAAAAAAAAAAAAAAAAAAAAAAATATATATATTTTATTTAGAAGACCCCCCCATTTTCTCCACCCCCCCCCCCCCCCCCCCCCCCCTCCCCCCTCCAAGCTAAATAATGACTGGTCCCTTATCAATTAAACATCTGAGACCACCAACAAAATAAATGTTTGCTGATCAACATTATCTAACATATAATACAAGTTGCATAAATTAACTAATATGACATTGCAGTCAACACTCTAAAGCCTTTATATGCTTTATTATTAATAAAAACTTTATACCATATAGCTATCGTGTTATTATTTAGTAAATACAACTTTTTTTTCTGGTTATACATTAGAAAAAAAAAATTTCAAGGAGGGTGGGGGTAGGCAACTGCATGCCGAAGACATACATTTCCATTGATTTAGCTTGTAATGACAGAGATCAGTACAGGTCCGAAAAACGGTATGGAAAATATTATATTTTGGTCTGAAATAGGGTCACCGCTTGGAGACCCAGGTGGCGCACCCCCACCCAAAATGTAAACCTGAGGGGCCCCTCAGCTTTACATTTGTATTACAAAAACAGTAGACACACGTACCCACTGGTTACCTATTTTTATGCTTGTCGTCAAAATTTAAGAAATGTTTACAATTTATTTATTTATTTACAGATTTCGTCTACATTAACATGAACAAACAAAATCAGAAAAGGATAATAATAAAATGAAAAAGACAATGATAGGCAGAATTTCATTTAGTTCATATCTTAAGTACTGACATTACAATATTTGCATCCAAACTGTATCGGATATAATGGCTCGTCATTGTATATCCGCTACAATTCGGTTGCGAATATTGTAACTAGTATTTAAACATTTAAAGTGCCTATCACCCTTTTGTAATTTTGATAGCTTATGAACCTCCGAAAAGTTTTGAATACTTTATGTTCTACGCTTGTTTGAAATCGTGTAAATGTGACCTTTCCTGACCCATGACCGCGCAAGTAAAAGCCTGGGTCGAAACCTGGGTAGACGTCAGCTTGACGTCATATAATTAATTCGGCTTTGCAATCATTCGAAGAAATTCTTAACATGTTGACTAAAATGACTTTTTTCTTTACTAACAACTCAAATCCTGTGTATATTTTCTATGCATCGATGTTGTTGTGATAAAAAGGCGCCATGGAGAATAATGCATTAATGAGATGACGGCTACCCAGGTTTCGACCCAGGCTTTTACTTAGGCGGTCATCGGTCAGGAAAGGTCACATTTACACGATTTCAAACAAGCGTAGAACATAAAGTATTCACTTTAAACCAAAACTTTCTTCACAGAAGTACTCAAAACTTTTCGGAGGTTCACAAGCTATCAAAATTGCAAAAGGGTGATACATGTAGGCACTTTAAATGAAGAAACTGCAATAAATGACTCACCTGGTACCCAATACTGTTTCCCAAATCTTCACCTCTCTCTTTGGCAACTCTTTCAGCTATTGACATGGCAACTATTCGACGAGGCTAAGAAAAACATTCACTATATTCCATTATGACCTCTACAACTCAAAATGTATGTTCTACTACCTAGTAAGCTATTATGCTTTATAACCCATAAAATATTTCTTCTTGCACATGATTGATGGAATGTATCACATGACCCAATATTTTCTCTCTGCCAGACAACAAATATCAGCGAGTACACTCCCTGTGGTTGTAGCGCATGCAAGGGCTCCCATAAAAGAAAATATTTGAAGGATTATAAACTAAGACATCAATAACCTACTTTGTGGCATTGAAATATTCACTGATATTTCTCCTCAGACATTATCTGTTCCTCAACGAGCTTTGCTCTTGGAAACTGTTTGCTTCTCAGAACAGATATTAATATCCTTGGACAAATACCAGACAAGTACAAATTTCAAGGGCACAGTTCAATCACCATTATATAAACAATAACCTACTCATAGGCCTTGACAACTAACCTGTGTGACTACAATGTTACAAGTTGAGCCTGTTCCTTTTTGTATGGCATCATCTAAGATGAATTGAGGGATCTACAAATGTAAAGGAAAGACAGCACCAATTGAAATGAAATACACTTGTGTGGTCATATTATGTACATTGTATAATTATTTTAGGTTAAAACTTCTCTCTTCTCTCATTTATGGCCACTTCACAAGTACTGTTATTAAGTTTTTTAGTTGCTGGACAACTATGAAAAATTGCCTTCTTTTTGTGCAATACGCTATACTTCTGGCTTTACATTTTACATTAGGTAGTCATACATGTAGTTGCTGGTGGTAATTGCTGGTAGCTAGCTCCTAATGATAAGCCTGCTTTACGTTCATGTAGACGGTCACAAACATTGTAACATAATAATAATAATAATAATAATAATAATAATAATAATAATAATAAAGGTTTATTAGACAGCATTTCCATGAATGGCTCTTCATCCGTCTAGAGTTAAATAATTATATTACAATATATTTGTTGAGAGCTAATTAAAATATTTACAATATATATTTGTTAAGAGTTAAAAAAAATATATATATATACAGTACTTGTGTGATTATGTTATATAGAAATGCTGATATAATTATAATTTACATTAATATAGGTTGTTTTTGGAACTAAACTAGTTATATAAATTTAGTCTTAATGGGCCAAGTTTAGTCTTAATTGGCCAGGTTCCTAAGGCTAAGGCATAAAGAAGCAAAACAGCATAATTTGCAGGTCTGGAATATTTTACACTTTACTTGTGAAGTAAGAACCTTTCTTTTGAGATTTTTGGATTGTCTCCAACCTTGCAAGCAATCAGAAATGTGCTTGTCCCATGGACAAGTCATGTCAGAGATTTAATTGTCCGAATCAAATTTGTACTTGTCCCTGACAATTGGACATTGGTTTTGGCACACCCTGCAGTACTGTTTACTGTGGAAATGGCTTCTATATTTTTTGCCAAAAAGTAGGTGGTATTCCCAAGAAATGAAAATGAACACTCTGATACCTGGGTAGTTTTTCCACAGCCAGTCTCTCCAGATATAACTACCACTTTATTTCTGTCAATGAGAGTTGTCACTTGACTTCTGCAAGAAGAAAATTGAAAGAATAAATGAAACTGGTTATTAAACAGTGCAATATGTAATACCAGCAGCTGTACATGTATACAGAATAAAACATGGAATTTATACATGTACATGTATGTTACTGAGAGAAATAAATGATGGATTTGTGGAAAAACAGAGAAAGTGACTGCTGATCAAATTCCAAATTCTTCTTCATAAAGTAAAGTAATATTATAAAGCAACTTTCTTTAACGTCAGTAACTCGTGATAGTCTGGTGAGACTGATAAACTTGAGGCCGATGGAAGACCTAAGATTTGACATCCTTATCCAAGAAGACGTGAAGGTGTAACCATTTGCAGTTGTTTCACAAAGCACCTTCTCAGTTATTTTAAGACCCTGAGTGTTGGTCTGGCCAGGGTTTGAATCCCGCTCAACAGACCGGAGCATTAACCACTGAGCTATAACCAGGAGGCAGTTGATATTCTTTAAAGTGCCACATGATATGTGGAGTCATGTGCACTTGAAAACTAATACATATACTACATTGTAAATAGATAAGAGCAGATTTCGTAAGATTGGGCAAGCTACTGTATTGGTAATGACTTACGGCCTTACACGAGAAAACGTAAAATAACGCTTTTCCGTTTAGCATCCTAAGCCGTTTGTTATCCGTGCAAACAGGTTAGAAAACCGTTTACACGGCTTCGAAAGTCGTGTACACAGCTTCGAAAGTCGTTTACATGGCTTCGAAAGTTGTTTACATGGCTTCGAAAGTCGTTTTTTTTCCTGCCCGTGCAAATGAGTTGTGAAGACATTTCTTGGCCAGCAAAAGTAATGCAAACGTATTTCGACAAATTTCGCTCTTTGTTCCTACAAATGTCGCACAATTTTGTATTCTAACCTTTCTTTCACCAGGATTAACGCGTGACAAATTCGAATTCATAACAAACACAGTTTTACAAACGTACAGTAAGATGGTTTTGGTAAATACCCTACGTATAAAGTCCCCATCAATCGTAAACTGTCAGCCAGACACATGTCTCATTTCTGACACAAATACCACGGGGGCACAATTAGCTAGGGCACTTTCCATTTACGCGAACTGACTGATCTGATCCGACGCATTAAAGCTTTTTAATTGAAAAGGAATTGCACTTCCCCAGTAGAAGTTTTCTAGTAAGAGTATATAAGTTTTTGCATGTCTTCCATGACAAACATTGCTTCAAAACTCTGTTCATGTTCTGTAAAAAATCAGACTGACACGTTCACGCCTGATTGATTGCACGTGGAAATTCTGACTCCAAGAAGAGTTGAGATTTTAATATACAAACATTTACAATGATTTCTGCCGAAACCTTTTAATACTAGTAACAATTAGACAAGGATATGCCATAACTGTGTAACTACCAAACTCGTCCCCAGTGTCTTCTCGGTCAGATCCAAGATGGCGGCTACCCGAGAGAAGACCCTGGTAAAGGCTGAACAGTGAGTGAGTGTCACGTATTCTGATTGGCTCTTCGATTATGATGCAAGGGTTGTTATAACAATGCTTTTTATTGGCCAAACGAACTGAGTCCAGAGAGATGAACTTGTATATAGTTTAGATTGCTCAAATTTTATCAATAAAACGATTTTAAATAACCTTAAAACACGTTGTGTAGGTAGAGCAATAGATGAAGTGCATTACTGGGTAGTTTTCTGGTACGATTCATCAGCGGGAAAGCCAGGAGAAGCCGTTAAACCTGAACATGTGCTATCGAAAAATGCTAACGGAAAATGAACGGCTTTTTAGGATTCTCTTCTATAGCTTAGATACATCCTGGTACAAATGTAGGTTTGTGATACCTTTCCACTGTTTCTTTATCCAAGTAAACTCCATTTCGAGCCATTTAGTCGGACCTGTTTTCACTGCATCGTTAATCGCTTTTCGCTCACTCCAGATTGGGATACCTATGGTTGTACACGTCATGAAATATTCCCATATTTAGCTTGGCCGCCATCTTAGATCGGCAAATCACGTGACAAAATACTCCCAAAATCTGGGAGTATTTGATCACGTGATCCAGCCTTTACCAGGGTCTTCTCTCTGAGTAGCCGCCATCTTGGATCTGACCGAGAAGACCCTGAGGATGAGGTTGTGAAACTACACTGAAGCAAACGTTTATTTGGTGTTATGCTTTGCGCTCAGCAAGTGAGTCAAGCTTTAAAGCGGGCCACGCAGCCGTTGATTTGTTTGGGCCATTTTGTTTATTTTACGGCACACAACATTTCGATAACTGCATGGTCCGAATTTACTAGAAAACTTTATGCAATGACTTTTCAAAGATATGGAAGTCTGACGGATCTGAATATTATTGTGGATATATGGATAACATTTGCAGAATTGAAGTTGGGACTTGCGTCGATTAGTAACGCATTTCTTTCGGTTATTAGCCTTTGGGCCTTCGATTCAAACCGGGTTCAAAGCATCAGATTTCTATTCTTGACCTGATTATACTGACTGAACTGAAGTAAACTCTGCAGTTGTCCTCCTGTACCATTCGAAAGTGAGTCATAAAGTTCAGTTACTCAAAGTCCGAATAAAGTTTACAACTCAGGTTTGTCGAATTGACCGAGTAAGCCGGAAAAAGTAACTTGATCTTGGACGGACATCGAAATTTCGAAGGATCAACATTTCGAAGAAGCAAAGTTTCGTGCGAATATTCGCAGAGTACCAAACTAAATTTCACACAATATTTTGCAGAGTGCAGCGAAATTTCGTGCTAACCTGTCACGGAGCACTGTAAACGTTTTAGAAAGCTGTTTGCTTTTGGGGGCTATCTTTCTAACTCGTGTACACGACTTCCCAGCTCGTTTACACAGCTTCCCAACTTGTGTACACAGCTTCCCAACTCATTTACACGGCTTCCCAACTCGTTTACACGGCTTCCCAACTCATTTACATGGCTTCCCAACTCGTTTACACGGCTTCCCAACTCGTTTACACGGCTTCCCAACTTGTTTACACGGCCTAGAAAGTCATGTAAACGACTTGAAAACCTGTTTGTTACTCGTTTATTTTACACGCTTAAATGGAAAGGCGTTATTGTAAGTTTTCTGGTGTAAAGTCACATATTGGTACTATATTGTGCACTTGAAAACTAATACACATAAACTAATACACATAAACTAATACATATACTACATTGTAAATAGATAGAGCAGATTTTGTATGATTGGGCAAGCTACTGTATTGGTAATGACTTACCGGTACGACATGGTTACTATATATTGAAATGGTTTCCCATTGTTTTTGTCTTTGTGATCTATTACAGAGTTACAAGACAGTAAGTTACAGTATCAGTTATGATAAGGCTACGATAATGCTGTATTTTTGTCTCCCACTCATAAAAAATCTACTCGCACTGATCGAAACATTAAACTAACCGCACACCAGCAACAGGCAGCTTGCTTGTCACCCCTCTTATCTGCAGCAGAGATACATCACTTGTTCTTTGCTTCCCATGATACTCCTCTTGCAACTCAGCATTGAGCTTCTGCTGCTCCTCATAAGAAAGTAGTTTGAAGGGACCTCCACTGAATATCTCTCTCACTTCATTACCAATCTTGTTGGCATCAGTTGTCAATTGGCCATCATCTGTCAGATCATGTTTTCCAAGTGAATGCCTCTGTTGCAGTGTTTTAAGAAAAACAGACTCTACCATTGAAAGCACATCATCTTGGATATGGATCCAGCATGGCTCATTTTCTTTCTCAATTTCCTCCTTTTTGATGGCACCACCACCTTTATCTGCATGAGCCAAACCCATATCCTAAAAAACACAGCATAAATTAAACATCCAGCTATTAAAGGATGAGACAGATAACTCTAAATACATTGGAAGTGAATTGGAGGTTCAGTGCCCAGGTTGTAAGCACATGTAGGGTCAGTGCTCGTGAGCTTGGTTGCCAGGCAACTGTGGCAACCAACCAACTGTGGCAACCAACCAGCCCAGCCCACTGGGTCACACCGAAGTGAACAAAAAAATATTATATACATACTGAGATTTATTCACTGGAAACCTGTGAAATAATTTTCTTTCGCAAACCGGTGTTAACCAATCAAATGCTGCATATCACTTTTCGCACGTGAGAAAAACAATATGTCCAATCAGAACCTGCATACCATGTTTCTTTGTATGTGAAAAATAAGTATTTTTTTCATTCAAGACTGATTGCCAGCATTTTGTGAACGAAGAAAGTCACTGTAAGCTCAAGTTTTCAGCAAAAATACCTGAAGAGCTTAATGTTAATCTGAAACAAGACAAGTTAGCCAAGAAATTCTTACTCCAAAATCCAGAAGTCCATTCCAAATTCCATTCCAGATTTCCAGTTAAGGGTACAGTCACATGGTGGTATCAGATAGTTTATATATCTAATATAAGTGAGTTAGCCATGAAAACTTTAATGGTTTTACATTAACTCAATACTCAGGTAAGCACAGCCGAATAAGCACACACAGGCTGAGTATTACAGCTTACAGCTGGCGGGGACCTGCTTTTACGCCTCACACACTCCTCACTACATTAACTGTTTTGGACACACTACACCCAACTCACGGTTGATTTTTACGGAGAAAGAAAAACTGGAGAACCCGGAGAAACAACCCTTGAATGCAGATAAGGAATCAACAACAAACCTAACTCACATATTTGCGCGGGAATCGAACCCGGGGATTGCAGCAGTGAAAGGCAAGTGTTTTACCACTGTGCCAACCTGCATTTCCCACATGGGTATACACAGCTGCTTGCTAGCACATATTTGCATTAACTTTACAGATTATTAGTAACAAGAAACTTTGAATAATTATGGTTACAACTTTCCTTGTCCTTTCTTGTGTAAGGTATATATTTTAACCTGCTGTCTTTAAATCACTTCAGAATTCTTCTGCTGTTGCATGTGATAAATTTTACTCATCCAAGTGGACAAGTGCTTTGGGAAATCTGAGGTAAAAACTACTCGTCTCAGATGGACAGAAGATTTTGCTCTACATCAAGTATCAAAAACACAACTTTATTTGCTTTACATCACTTCCATCCCCTCATTACTCTAGGCACTTCGTAATTGAAACTTGACTACAAATATATTGTTGTTTATATAATGCTCTATGGCCTGCAAGACTTCTTCATCCATGGATTATGATAGATAATCTTTTTTACTAACAGAATATGAAGAATTTGAGTTGGTACAGTAGTTCTGTTGTTTGGGGTTCTATGAGCATTTTTTTTAAAGGCAGCCATCTTGAGTTTCCTGCCTTGTCTCTTTTCTCCTTATTCTATGGACGCGTTCTGCATACTGCTTAATATCCAGGCCAGCCTCGCTCCCAGGGGTGCAGGCTGGTCAAGTGACCCAAAAATATGCCCATATAAGGAGCATCCACTATCTTGGATTCATCACAGCTGAAGTGTGGTTAACAGTTGATCCCAATCAATTTCAAACATACCTTGTTCTAATTGTACCCAGTTTAGAAGTGAGTATTGAAAAGGCAAAAATGCTAAGTACAAATTCTATGAATTTGCAGTTGTTTTCAATAAATTTGAATGTGTAATGTGAAAGACAACATTAACAAAAATGCATGCCCAGGTTGAGAATCTTGGCAAGATCTTGACAAGATTCTCAACGTGGGCGTGCTATTCGAAGTTCTCCAATCAGCGCATGCGAAACGTCTAGCTAATCAGCAGCCAAATCCCACCAGCCTGTACCAGGAGTTCTTTCAATCAATCAACAACTTTATTCCAGTGTCTAAAACTACTAGCTGGCCACAAGTAGCCTACTAATTGGGGACACTTACAGTCAAGACGCAAACTTTGTCATGCGCGGAAAAACAGCAATCAGCAATATCGTTTTGCCGGCAAACAGCAATATCGTTTTTTGAAAAACAAAATATTGTTTTTGTAAATAAAACGGCAATTGCTGATTTACAGCAATATCTCCGATATTCTGACGACGAAATCGATGTTTTCCGTAATCGTATGCCAAATGGTTTGTTTTTGTTGACGTAGAGAAAGCTGTTATGGGGCAGCTTCCCAAGACTGAATGAGGGCCATTGAATAAACCAGGCCTGAATTGGAATTTAGGTTTTTTAGCATAAAGAAAACTGGTGAATCTGGAGAAGCTTGACCCTTGGCGAAACCCGAGCTCAATTTCAACTCACAAATATGACGATCGATCCCACATATGCGTGCCTATACTAACGAAACTTCATGCTCTCCTTGCTACTTCACAGCTCGCTTATAACGCATTCTCCCATTGCTTCTGCAAACCTTTACTGGAAACCTATACTTAAAATATGAGAACTAGCATGAATATGGAAGCCTCAACTTGCGACACAAAATAATAACAAAACGATTAACGTCGCTTGTTTAGTTCCCTGACCGACACAGGACTCGATCGCTTTAAAGTTTGCCGCTAAGCGCAAATCATAACAGTAAATAAACTTTAGCTTCTGTACTTTCACATTTTCGGTAGATCCTCGTGTAGTTAAAAGTTTCGGCTGAAATTATTGCAACTGTTTGAAGTACGTCCTGGCATGTTTTTCGAAAATTAGAATCTCAAGTTATCGGAGTGTGAATTTTCATGTGCAATCAGTCAGGCGTGAACGTGACAGTCTGACTTTTGACGAGTCTGTCAAATCGCTGAAACTTTCTGGGAATGTGAACACAGTTTTGAAGCCAATTCGTAATGAAAAGACGTGCAAAAAACTTCTATACTCTTACCAGAAAACCTCTACTGGGAATGTGGTATTCCTGTTGAATGCAAATTGCACTTTAATACATTGAAAGTTTTCCAAAACATTGAAGGTCGAAATTAGCATATTACAATCGTCTCAACAATCGCTAAACGCATGTGCAAGTCACAGACGTGGATCGAACTTCAAGTACCGTACCAAAACGCTGTCGAAATAACTTGCCGTGTGCAAATTTTATTTAAGCTTAAAGCGTTCATTTCTATTTGGATCTCGAAGTTCGTTCATTGCATTGGTCTTGTAACTTTTTGCATTGTTTAACTGCTAGCCGTTGAACCGAAAAGTGGGGCATCAACTTCTTAAACGTTTTGTGCATTTTTGCAGTTGAGCGGAAAAAGCAGATTATCAACTTCGTGCAGGTTCTTTTGATGTTCAAGATAGCGAACCAGGTAAACTAAATAATTACGAATCAGGGTTTTGTACAATCAAATCAGCAATTGCTGTGCCGATATATCATTTGAAAAAAGGCAAAAGGCAATATCGTTTTTTTAGAAACAGCAATATCGTTTTTCAAAAACAGCAATAACGTTTTTGAAAACAGCAATATCGGCAATAAAACAGCAATTGCTGCTCAGCAATATTGGGGCAATAGCGTGAAGAAGTTTGTGTCTTGACTGTAGGCATGTAGTTTCCTGGGAATGAGGTTGAGATGTGGGTTGCCTGTAACAAGATGGATATCACCACAAGGTGACCACTACAACAATATGGCTATATTGTTACATATTTACATGTAATTAGTTGTCTGACTTGAAAAGACCGCATGTGACAAATATCCCCATAGGGACCCCCCTAAACCTCTTTAGAAGGCCAGCAATAGCTGATATTAGAGTGGCATCTACGAATAGCAGTTTCAGCTGTATTGATCCAAACGCCTCACTTCAATGTAATGAATTGCTATTCAAATTGTATATCTAAATTAGTTATGCTTGTTTAGAGGGTGTTGGTGTCATGCAAGAATGATGGCTTCAATGGCACTTTAAATTGAAGTGAGGCATTTGGTTCAATACCGCTGAAACTACTATTCGTAGATGCCACTGTAATAATTATCAGCTATTGCCATGTGTCTGGATGTTAAAAGGTGTGTCAACCCTACTAATACACATATTTCCAGCAATACTGTACACAATGTTGAAGCATAAACACTCACCTCTAACATGGCACAAGCTAGTGCAGCAGCTCTCTTTTCAGCATCTTTCATATCTGTACCTTCTCCAGATGCTGTAAGTTCCCGAGGCCAAGGGATAGTAACAATTGCTCTCCAAAACCTACCCTGCATTCTTTCAGACTTAAAGCAAAGCTTGTGGGGCGATTTTGTGGCATTCTGTAGGATATTGTGAAGCTTTTCTTTAGGATCAGGGAATCTTTTTTCAGCCTCAAAACCAGCAAATTGGCTTTGATCGACCGTGGAGTAAGAATTCCCAGTCCTACGGCCACGAGCACCTCTATTTGAACCAGGTCTAAATGTTCCTCTTCCTCTCTGTATCTGATCATGATGCAGCGAATTTCGTGCTGGTAAAGCTTCTCTTCCTCTAAATTGGTTCTGTGGCATCATAGACATGGTTGTATTAGCAAAATGAGACTGAGAGTTTCCAATTCCTCGCTCAAATATCCCGTTATCCCAGCTATACATAGGTGTATTAGTAGAATATTCAGTAGAATAAGACTGAGACTGAGAGTTTCCAATTCCTCGCCCAAACATTCCGCTATCCCAGCTATTTCTTGAACTGTCTTGTGCAAAACTAGCATTGCCCCGTCCCAACATCCCTTGGGCTGGAAAAGACATGAGTGGTTTTGGAGCCATTAGAGGCGTTGATCCTTGCTGGGGACTAAATGAATCAGAAGCATTTGGTCGCTGATCCGCCATCTTGGTTTGCAGCTTTGCGAGGCGGGAACTATGCGCATAACTGATGGACTGGGTACGAAGTCAAACTGAGCAGAGAACAAAAAGTACACGAAATTCCTTGCCAGGTAGTATTTGTAAGGAAATATTACACGTAAAGGGTAAAAAATGCCAGAGCTCATAGTCACTAACAAGTCAAATTAATGCTCGAACCATTTCACATTTTTTTACTTCCTGTTTAATAATACGTTGGGGCGTTGGGGCTACCTGTGGTCGGAGGTCCCAGTCTCATTTTGCTCGCGCGGCCTTGACGCCTTGCAAAAAACCTTCGTCGTGAAAAGAAGAGATGGTGTTTCTGGGCTGACTTCGAAGGCTAATTTCACTGTCTTGCCGCCAAATATGCGAACTCTATTTCGTTGAATATTAGTAGATGATAGTTCTCATTTTTAAAATAAGTTGAGATGGACCGTGATTTCGACGTGTTAGGACAATATCGCGCGGTCTCCGCCAAGCTGAAAAGAAGATTCTTGAAGAAGCCTAATGTATCAGAAGCAAGTGGTCAGTTTGCATCCCTAGCTAAAGAACTAAAGCGGCAAGATTGTCCTCAGTATGCCGGCTTCTGCTGCCTTGCTAAGGCACGTTGCGAAAATACCTTATTGAATTCAACTGGGGAAGTAGACTCTCTCATCGATGCTGCGAGGCTTTTCCTACAAGCTGAACAGGAGAATCTTGACCTTGGATGCCCTGCATTTGAAGAACATTTAACCGAAGCGATTCACGTTTACAACCAAGCTATAAAGGTGTATTGCTCACAGGGTAACCCAACATTAGGGGCACGTTTGTGTCTAGAATTAGCTGACATATTGCGCCGCATGGATCGATCAGCTGAAGCTATGGTACAGTATCGTCACGCAGCAGAATTACAGCACCAGACACCAATAGATGCTCTGAACTCAATGGGACATGTAGCATCTTGTAAGATAGATACAGGTGAGATGGCTACAGTCTGTTTCATTTGAGTGAAAGATGTGACTGTATAAATTATGTTATGGTAAAGTATTGGGCTATCTCTATCTGAGCCAGGTGGGAGAGTATTGGGAGGGAGTGGGATGGTACTGAGAGAGATGCGGTGGCATAGGGATTAGCACATCGAAGACCCTGTGTCACAGCGGATTTGGACCCCCCGGTCCATATCCGCTAGCTGATTTGGAGCCCGTATCCGCTAGCAGATTTGTACCCCCAGCCAGTGGCGGGAAAAAGAAACAAATTTGATAATAAATATAACGTATCTAAGTAAATACGATGATCAATAATAACGATAAACAGAAACAAAAACCTAATTAGTACACTTCACCTCAACTTCCTAACTTCAACCACAATACCAACCTCAGTTAGTAAGTTGATAGAATGTGGCCAAGTGCAAAAACAACTGGTAAACAGGAGAGTTGTTGAAGAGTTCTTATCTTGGGAGCTGTGGGTAGAGACCACTTGGGTCAACTGAAAAGGACTTATTTTAAATTTAATTTATGTAACTCATACAATGTAGCTCTATATATATATAGAAGCATCTTTAAAACTAATTTGTTATTGAAGTGATCTTGTTACATGGACATGTTGTTCACTTTGTAGGTGATTGTGATGGTGCTCTTTCCATTCTTACTGAGATGGCCTACTATGCTCAGGAGAGAGGCACAGTAGACAGTGACATTCCCGGCACTCCAGAAAAGGTCCATGGACCATACCAAGACATTATGACCAAGTGTGAAATCAGCCGTGTTCTTCTACTGATGCTGCTTAAGCCGAGTCCACAACATATTCAACCAGAACATGCACAAATCCTAGAGAAATACATCTGGGACAGTAATTCAGATGGCAGCCCTGTTGACTGGCTGAATGAGGAGCTGTTTATTCTTATGCAGTCACTGGTCATGGCTTGCCAGTCTCACAGTTGTGGAGAGCTAGCAGAGCTGGAGAAAGATTTGTGGAGATTGCTTGACAATGAACAAAAACATTTACTTCATTTAGTAGTCTCAAGTGTGTCAAAATCTGTCAATTAATAATCATTATAAGTTGTGATGTAGTAGTGGATACTTATATTTATACAGGGTAACTCCTTCAGTCAATACATATAATATTAAACTGTTATCAATAGAGGCCCTAATTAAAAAAATATATTTGATCAAATACTATAAGAAACTATTGTTATGCACTAACTAATTTTAGCGTGATTACATGTACAAAATATTAATATAGTTGTAATGTTATGACTCTATAGGCACAAGTGGTTTCCACTGTAAAATTTGTCCAAGGGTGTTGTGGTTATATGTGCCTGGGATAATTATATACAACTGTTAAAATTTGTTTTACTTCATACTGTTTTGTTGTGTATTAATAAATTAATCAATCTCATGAATGTATCATCGTGATTAATCGTAAGTGTTGGCTAGCTTCTACTCTATAATTTATACCTTTTTCAATAAATGTAGAAAAATGAAAAGGGAGACTGGATGTATCTATAGGCATCCTGCTAATAATATATCAGAATTTACATTAGAACTAGAAAACATAATTAAACAATTAAATGAGCAGAAATATCAGGTCTATGTAATGGGTGATGTAAATATTGATTTTCTAAAGTATAATGAACATTCTAAAACTGAAGAATACTTAGATATGCTATATTCTAACAATCTTATACCTCTAATAACTAAACCAACTAGGCTTACTGACCACTCATCTACTTTAATTGACCATATTTACACTAATACACCAATGAATGACATCACTTCTGGCATTGCCCTGATTGACTTATCAGACCACCTACCGATATTCTGCATCTGCAATACTACAATATATAGAAACAAGATTAAAACATACCTTAGGGACTATAGTAAGTTTAATAAAGACCAATACCTGGAAGACTTACATTCAATTAACTGGACGGACATTTACAATAATTCCCAAGACCAAGAGTGTATAAATAAAATTAGGCAAGCTGTAGACAAACATGCCCCCATGAAACAAGCTTCTCTAAATAAAATGAAACAATTAGCAAAACCATGGTTAACACAAGGCTCATTAAAATCAATCAAACATAAACAAAGGATGTACCACTCATATTTTTTTAGGAAATGACCCAACAAATGTTAGAACTTACAAACAATACTCAAATCTACTTAATCGAATAAAAACTAAAGCAAAAGATGAATATTATAATCAGCACTTCCAATTTTATAAAGACAACCTTAAGGAAACATGGAAACTTATCGGGACACTTATCAAAAGAAAATCAAAAGGTCTACAGTCATACATCAAGAATTATACGCAACAACAAGACGTACACTAAACAATCTGATATTGCAGAGCAATTTAATCACCATTTTGTTAATGTAGGTCCAACCTTAGCTAGTTTAATTGAAAATACTGATAATCATGATCCCACAAAGTACATAAAAAATACCCCCACTCATAGCTTTTATTTGTCTCCAGTGACTGAAGACTATGTATCTCAGCTATTCTCAGAATTAAACGATAAAAAGGCATCATTACATATCCCCAACAAACTAATAAAAATTGCTTGTAGATTATTAGCCATACACTTTACTTTTATTTATAATCAATCAATCTCATCAGGTATAGTCCCAAATATACTTAAAGTCTCTAGAATAACTCCAATTTATAAAAATGGCATTGCAACTGACCCTAATAACTATAGACCAATAGCAATTTTGTCACCCTTCAGTAAAACACTAGAAAAGATTGTTTACAACCAATTAAACCTATTTTTAGAAAAACATAATATACTCTTCCAATATCAATTTGGATTTAGGAAAGGTCATTCCACTGAGCAAGCTATTTTAGAAATAACTGATAGTCTCAAATCATCAGTAGACAAAAACCTTATAACTTGTGGCCTTTTCTTAGACTTTTCTAAAGCATTTGACACTGTTAATCATAGTATATTGTTAAAGAAACTATATAAGTATGGGATACGTGGACAACCACTTGATTGGTTCAGGAGCTATCTTTCGAATAGAACCCAATATGTAAAAATTGAAAATACTGAATCCAACCCTTTAAGTTTTGTTTGTGGTGTTCCTCAACGATCAACGCTTGGGCCATTATCATACCTCCTATACATAAATGATATCTCTAATTCATCAACAAAATTATCTCCGAATTTTTGCTGATGATGCCAATATATTTTATTCCTGCAAAAATCCAAAGGAACTTGAAACAGTTTTGAATGTTCTCAGTTACTGTAATATTAACAAACTTTCTGTCAACCTGAAAAAGACCAATTATATGTTAATTACTTCACCCAGAAAGACCCTCCCACAAATGAATATTCTAAATATTGAAAGGAAAAAGAACATTAAATATTTAGGAATATACTTATATGAATACCTCAATTGGAAAAGTCAAATTATCCATATCAATAACAAGATAGCCAAAAATGTAGGAATGTTCTACAAATTACGGAATTACCTCAGTTTTCAAATGCTAAAACAACTCTATTATACACTTATATATCCCTATTTAAACTATGGGTCCATCAGCTGGGGAAACACATACCCAACCAACTTAACAAAAATATGTACTAAACAAAATAAATGCATTCGAAATATCTATTTTGTCAACAACAGAGAATCTGCTTCTCCTTGCTGCTTAGTTGCATCAAAAGCCCGATAAAAAGCTCGGAAAGTCCGGATTTACCGGACTTTCTGGACTATTCACCGTGCTTTTTGCATTAGACTTGCGCGGAAACAGCCCGGAAATCCCGTTTTTTTCCTGCCTTTCACAGAAAGCCTGGAAAAAAATTCCGGGCAAGTCTGGAAAGCCAAGAAAGCCCGGTAAAAAATCCAGACTTTCCCGGTAATGTCTGATTCATCAGGGAAGCCTAAAGCACGGACAAAGCCCGGAAAACTCGTTTTTCCGGCCTTTCACAGAAAGCACGGAAACAATTCACGGAAAGTACGGAAAATATCATGCCGATTCTGGGGTGAAAATCAGACTTTCCCGGTTACATGTAAATGTCTGATTTAATACATGAGAAGACACATGCACCAAACCTAGTTCTCCATATTGTCTCCCTGCATTTTCAGTTTCACGGAAAAATGAAAGAAATCTGTGAACTAAATTATTTAGTGCGAAAATCCATTGCATTAGAAAAGCTGGCAAACATTCTAGACTTTCCCAGTAATTGTTTGATTGATCTAAAGATATACGAAACACGGGTAAAGTTTTTTAATAATATATTATTATTAAAGACTCAGCCGACTATGGAAGAAAAAAGTCCTGAAAGGCGTACTTATATACCCTCCAAAGGCTCTATCACCACCCAAGGCGTTTTACTTGACAAGCATTTAGGTGCCCAATATAAAAGCTTTCTTCAAGTGGTACCAAGAAAAACATTGAAGATATTTTCGTATATAAATCTTCTTCCAGAAACGAACTGTTGTCCTTCACGTTTACAACACGTTGCCGCCATATTGATTTGGAGGGAGATGCGTTTCGTGGGCAGCGGATGCCCTTCTCGTGCTCAGCTGTCAAACTCTGTATCAAACTGACTATAATCGTACTCTGATTGGTGCATGTTTCAGAGGCGGGAAAACAAACGCGTGTTTTTTTAGCGCGAGCGCCATTTACTTCCAGTATCGGTAATGCAGTTAGTTCATTTGGAGAAAGATAAAGAAAGATGGACGTTCTCTGAGTGTTTTCTCTGTGGAATCCTAACAAACAGCGAGCTTATAATTCTCCAGCGGTCCTTCGGGGTTCCAAAGATCAGTACTACATTAACCACGGTAAGTGTACAATTTGTCAATTGTCATTTTGCCTATCACTCATTTCTCGGCGACAGTGTTTTTAAGAGAAGATAATTTGAACAAAACCGCGTATATATTGTGTGCCAAAAAAAACAGGCTAAAGACGAAGTTTTGTGCCGAGCTAAAAATCGATTTTAGCAAAGATTTCACAAATTTGTGTTGCTTTTTGAATGGACTGAAAATTAAATTGGAGTGTTAAATAAATCCAAACTAAGTGAAAATTTAAAACAAACTTCTCTCATCGGATAAGTGCAAGACCTGACTGTATTATACAGCTGACCAAACTTGAGGCGGTTTATTTACAAAGAAAAGCAAGGAACTAACTTTGCGCCACGCTAAAACAGTTCCGCATAGTCAAGAGTTTATGTTATTTGTGTTGGGTGTTAATCCAAAGCGAAAAATGGAATTCAAATTAGACTGCGGGTTAGTTTTTGGCGCTTTTTGCAAATAATACATACGCGACAGTTAGAAAAATCTTCTCTTATCACAGGTAACCCAAGCTCTGTAAGTGGCTTTATTTACCAGCATTTGTTAATTAATTAATTAATACAAACTAACTAATTAATTGATGCATTCATTACCTGCATAATTATAATATGACGGTTTCCAGAATATTAAACAATTATTCACCAACACTGAGGTGAATAATTGTTTTAGTATATACCACACTCCAGGGCCGGGTTGTTCAAAGCCCGATTAGTGTTAATCCTGGATTAACTCTGCACAGAACCTATTGGTTGTCATGGAAATTAACCCTGGATTAGCACTAATCGGGCTTTGAACAACCCGGCTCAGGTGAATAGCCGGCACCAAATAGTTATTTTGTTTTCTGTCAAATGGACAAAAACTCGCGCGAGATGATCGCTGCTTTGCTCGGAGGTGAATATGAAATCATATTCACTGTTTGAGTAGCCAATCAGAGTGCGCGAAAAGTGATATTCACTGGTGTGGTATATACTAAATGTAATTATTTCTTGTTATTCTGGATCGTGATGGAGCTTTCAATGTAGTCTTCCAGCCTAGTCCCTAGGCCTTCTGGCTTGGTATTTTGTCTGAGTGGGTTAATGGGATCCCTGTAGTTTGTAATGGCTTGTGACGTCACCAACTGTCAAACCAGAAGGCCTAGCAGAATTCACCCAGCTGGGCCCAAACATTCGCAAAAATGGGCCCAAGATGGCGACCACTGCTCTTGATGACAAGGGGGAAGATAGTTTAAAGACTTGCATGCATCAGCAGGGCTGTCCACATTATGCTCGAAATTATGCCAGCATAATGTGGACAACCCTACCCACAGGCAGCCCAAGCTCACGATTTGTGGCTCAAATCCTACGGTAGATTACGTGATCACTCGCGCAAGATTGATTGCGTGATAGCGCGCTAGAGTCACCGTTTTCTCCAGAAATTTTCCTTGTCATCTCACTAATAGAGTTTGCATTGATTTCTTATCGTGGTAAAATAAAGGTAATGAAATAACATTTTGCAATAAATGTACCTCGAGTGTCCTTTTCTTATGTCCTTGGGTATTCTCTGCTATTTTGGGCTAGTTTGGATCGGTTTTAGAGCGCTTTTGATTTTTGAGATCTCTCTCTATAATGAAATGACAAGGCTGCACAGTCCGTTGAGCACATCAAATCACTCGATGGGCAATAAAGCACTCTAAAATCACTTCAATCCTCGCCAGACTCCACAAAAGGACGTACCGAATGTCTGTCTACGTTTATTTCGGGGTGGAATTGCAAAAATGTACATTTTAGCCCTCATAAACGACATATTTGTGGTATCAAAATCCGCTATTTCAAAACCCTCGGATGCTGGTAACTTAGTCCCGAGACAGCGAGACGTCCCGCGGATGGCAAATGCGATCTGATTGGTTGGTCATCGTCACGTGGTGGAGTCTAACAAACCCCACTTGCACGTGACGACAACCAACCAATCAGATCGCATTTGCCATCCGCGGGACGTCTCGCTGTCTCGGGACTAACGGTTACCAGCATCCGAGGGTTTTGAAATAGCGGATTTTGTTACCACAAATATTGTGAAATCTTTGCTAAAATCGATTTTTAGCTCGGCACAAAACTTCGTCTTTAGCCTGTTAGTTTTTGGCACACAATATATACGCTGTTTTGTTCAAATTACCTTCTCTTAACAAGGTTTCACTAAATCTCTTACAGATGATATAGTTTACAGTGTATATAATAACTACTATACGGTATATTTGCTATTGAGTGTAAAGCAAACCGGCCTTCCCCCCCCCCCAAAAAAAAAAAAATTGGCTACATGATGAGTGATAAGAGAGGATTTTTCTAACTGTCGCGTATGTATTATTTGCAAAAAGCGCCAAAAACTAACCCGCAGTCTAATTTGAATTCCATTTTTCGCTTTGGATTAACACTCAACACAAATAACATAAATTCTTGACTATGCCGAACTGTTTTAGTGTGGCACATTAAGTTAGTTTCTTGCTTTTCTTTGTAAATAAACCGCCTCAAGTTTGGTCAGCTAATAATATATATAGTCAGGTCTTGCACTTATCCGATGAGAGAAGTTTGTTTTAAACTTTCGCTTAGTTTGGATTTATTTAACACTCCAATTTAATTTTCAGTCCATTCAAAAAGCAACACAAATATTGTGAAATCTTTGCTAAAATCGATTTTTAGCTCGGCACAAAACTTCGTCTTTAGCCTGTTAGTTTTTGGCACACAATATATACGCGGTTTTGTTCAAATTATCTTCTCTTAAAAACACTGTCGCCGAGAAATGAGTGACAGGCAAAATGACAATTGACAAATTGTACACTTACCGTGGTTAATGTAGTACTGATCTTTGGAACCCTGAAGGACCGCTGGAGAATTATAAGCTCGCTGTTTGTTAGGATTCCACAGACAAAACACTCAGAGAACGTCCATCTTTCTTTATCTTTCTCCAAGTGAACTAACTGCATTACCGATACTGGAAGTAAATGCGCGCTCGCGCTAAAAGAACACGCGTTTGTTTTCCCGCCTCTGAAACATGCACCAATCAGAGTACGATTATAGTCAGTTTGATACAGAGTTTGACAGCTGAGCACGAGAAGGGCATCCGCTGCCCACGAAACGCATCTCCCTCCAAATCAATATGGCGGCAACGTGTTGTAAACGTGAAGGACAACAGTTCGTTTCTGGAAGAAGATTTATATACGAAAATATCTTCAATGTTTTTCTTGGTACCACTTGAAGAAAGCTTTTATATTGGGCACCTAAATGCTTGTCAAGAAAAACGCCTTGGGTGGTGATAGAGCCTTTGGAGGGTAAGTACGCCTGATGATTCAGGCCTTGTTTCTTCCATGACTGAGTGAGTCGGCTGAGTCTTTAATAATAATCTATTATACCCGTGTTTCGTATATCTTTAGATCAATCAAACAATTACTGGGAAAGTCTAGAATGTTTGCCAGCTTTTCTAATGCAATGGATTTTCGCACTAAATAATTTAGTTCACAGATTTCTTTCATTTTTCCGTGAAACTGAAAATGCAGGGAGACAATACGGAGAACTAGGTTTGGTGCATGTGTCTTCTCATGTATTAAATCAGACATTTACGTGTAACCGGGAAAGTCTGATTTTCACCCCAGAATCGGCATGATATTTTCCGTACTTTCCGGGAATATTTTTCCGTGCTTTCTGTGAAAGGCCGGAAAAACGAGTTTTCCGGGCTTTGTCCGTGCTTTAGCCTTCCCTGATGAATCAGACATTACCGGGAAAGTCTGGATTTTTTACCGGGCTTTCTTGGCTTTCCAGAGTTGCCCTGAATTTTTTTTCCAGGCTTTCTGTGAAAGGCAGGGAAAAAACGGGATTTCCGGGCTGTTTCCGCGCAAGTCTAATGCAAAAAAACACGGTGAATAGTCCGGAAAGCCCGGTAAATCCGGGTTTTTCCGGACTTTCCGGGCTTTTTACCGGGCGGACGGGAACATATTTGGCTCTCGGTCATTTTGTACGTGCGCTCGGTCAGTACGTCATAACCTCGAGCCAAATAGTTTCCCGTCCGGCCCTCCCACACAGTCAATATAAGTACCTATTACTCGTTCCAGCAGAAAAGGTTAAATTTTACTTGCAAAGCTGGGGAAAACTGCGAAAGCAAATAACATTTCCCTAGATTTTTAAACCCTGGAAAATTGTGGATTTCCTAGAATTCGGAAATCCGGGAAAGCACGGAAAATTCTCGGGATAGCTAGGGATTTACCGGGCTTTCCGCGGATTTCCAGGTTTCCTTATATTCCGTGCTTTCCCGGAACATCCCAGATTTTTCCGAGCTTTCCGCGGAATTTTACTCGCGCGGAAAGCCCGGATGGATTCCGGGAAAGCCCAGAATATTTTCCGGGCTTTTTTCACGAAAAACCCCGGATTTTCCAGGTTTTCTTAAATTCCGTGGTTTCCCGGAATATCCCGGATTTTTCCTGGCTTTCCGCGGAATTTTACTCATGCGGAAAGCCCGGATTGGCTCCGGGAAAGCACGGAATGTTTTCCGGGCTTTTTCCGCGGAATACCGCGGAATTTCCGGGCTTTTGGTGCAAATTCTGAGCATCTTAAAATTTGAAAATATTGTTAAGTTGAACATCTGTACCTTAACACATAAACTATACAATAATCCATCCGATATCCCCTCCGTGTTTCACGATTTCCTAATACCTGTAACAAATGTACATAATTACAATACCAGGTATGCAGCTAGGAAAAAATTCTACCACCCTAAAATTAGAACCAACTTAGGTAAATTTACTTTTAAATACACTGCTACAAAAATTTGGGAAACTATACCTACTAGCCTAAAGCACCTAACAAAAACAAACATTTTACTTTGTTTATAAATCTTCTCACAATAACTATTTCTCCTTCTAATCTCCTCTTTCTTTCTTTTCTTTTTTTCTCTTGATATCTTTTTTATTATTATTCGTTTTCGTTTTCTCATATTGTATTTCCTCTCAAGTTCAACTTGTTATTTTAATCAATACTTTATTTAATATATTCTATGTACTACGCTCAGTTATTCAATTATTATTTACATGTAAGCAGTGGCCAACTCGAAAGCTTTTAGCTACTTTGACCACTGTACACTTGAATCTTTTAATTTATTCCATGTACTTATTTTGTTTATATATTTTTATCTACTCTCCTTATTGTAAATATTATAAATAGTGTGAAATAAACTTGAACTTGAACTTGAACTTTGAATAATTGGAAACAGACAAAAACAAAATTTAAAATCAAAAGAAAAATGTACCAATGCTATTCAATGACAATAGTACTTCATTAAGAAATCAGATTGGCTGGTCCATCTAGTAATACTGAAAATCCTTGCTCCCAACCAAGGGTACTGTCTTGGGAACTTTCTAGTGTTGTTCTTCACATCGCCGTGGTAATAATTATTAACCCAGGGAAATTATAATGGCAGAAAATTGGTTAAAGTGCCTATGAAGCAATTTTTTTATTTTAGATATCAATTCTACATCAAGTGAATAATAGAATGGTACAATATATCTTGCTTTGAATGATGTGCTGCTGAGTCTGGCATTAGATATGAGGGAGATTTGGGCATGTACTTAAAATCACGTGAACGATGACGTCATCATTACGTCATCACCACTAAGTGATTTGTGGGGACCCAATACCATGCCTGTTCAAGTTTGAACTGAGTGTCTGGCATTAGAAATGAGGGAGATCTTGGCATGTACTTAAAATCACGTGACCGATTACGTCATCGATACGTCATCACCACCAGGAGCCCATGATAGTACCGGTAGTACTGTACCACAAAGATCGTCCGGACGTGGAAGTGAATGTTTATGCGCTACTAGCTATCGACAACGGCAGTGACTCCACATTCGTGAAGAGCTCTACTCTCAGAGATCTAGGCATAGAGGGTCCTGAGATATCTTTGAAGTTGAATACTATGCATGGGAAAACTGAAATTTCGGTGCAGAAAATCGAAGGACTTGTAGTCCAGAGATTCGATAAGGAAACGTCTATCGACCTCCCGAAAGTGTACTCGCGAGACACCATACCATCAAAAAGAAATCAGATTCCAACGCCGGAGACAGCCAGCAAATGGTTGCACTTAGAAAAATGAAAGGATGAAATACCTCCTATACTGGATGGCATAGAAGTAGGAGTTCTTATAGGATGTAACTGTCCTAAGGCACTGAAGCCGCAAGAGGTTATCCTTGGAAATAATGACCCTTATGCAGTTAGAACCCCTACTCGGGTGGGGAATTATCGGTCCAGCGAGTCTAGAGTTATCAATAGGAGAGAATGATGATGCTTCCACCCGCCATCGAGCAGACGGTCACTACGAGATGCCACTACCGATCAAAGAGGAGAATGTTGTGCTACCCAATAACCGCGTCATGGCTTGGAACCGCCTCAAGCCTCTCAAGAAACGACTCGAAACCAACAAGACTTACCGCCTACATTACGTCGAATTTATGAACAAGGTCATCGATAGCGGCTACGCCGAGAAAGTACCAGAGGATAAGGTAATAGATGCAGATAATAAATCGGTGTGGTATATCCCCCACCACAGGGTAGTGTTCGACTGCTCGGCACAGTTTGAAGGCGAGTCGTTGAACAAGCACCTTTAACAAGGTCCAGATCTCACCAACAACCTGACGGGGGTCCTGTGTAGATTTCATCGAGAACTAGTTGCACTTATGTGCGACATAGAAGCAATGTTTTATCAAGTTAAGGTGCCAGAGGAGTACAGGGACTAATTACGCTTTCTATGGTGGGACGAAGGTGCTACATCCAAGGAGCCCCAGGAGTATCGAATGACGGTGCACCTGTTCGGAGCCGCTTCGTCACCTGGTTGCTCTAATTACTCGGGCTGCCTGTGGCAGGCACGAGTCTAAAAAAATTTGTTCGGTGCAACAAAATTTCTGCGCATGCGTTAAATTATGCATTAATTGTTGGCGCTAATAGATTTCTCTCCAGTCCAGTCGCCAGATTCTGCGGACTCTATTCTGAACTCCTGAACTTTGAGGTACGTTTCGTAGGTTTTATGCCACATTTCATCACATTTCATTTTACTCTCGGTCATAATACATACCAACGCAAACACCGTGATCGGTAGGCCAACACTAAAATAATTTTGACCGCGTTTTTGGCTGGTTTACCGATCTCGTACGATCTCTCTGTGTACGTTATACTGGTATACTGAATAGCTGATTTGTAGCGAAATATAGCGATTTACTAGCTAATGTATATACTGTAGTTGAGCAGTTATGGGTTACTATCCCGCTCTATCGAAGTCTGAAGACATCTCAACTCCTGAACTGTGAGAGCAACACTGTCGCTCGCCAACACGAATCCAGAAATACACACTCAGCACAGAATTAATTTATGATGAGCCAAGCAATATTCAACTCTCGAGGTAAACTCACGACCGAGGTTTTGGTTCGAGAAATTAAAGGCTTCCAACAATTCCCTTTCTAGTTCTGTAATATAATGAGCAGACTGAAGTTTTGGGAATGAGGGTAAAGCTTTTAATTAGAGATAACCAACAGGCATTTCAGTTAATAATCTTTAATACAACAAATACCAAGATGGACCCGTAATGGCTCATCATGTATAGCAAGAACAGCAGATAAAGTTACATAGAGGCACACAAATTGACATAGCTAGCTCCATCACAGGATGGACAGGATACAACTTATATACATTTAAGACAATCATCTATTAGTACTCGGAACCTGCAGTATATATAACAGAACAGCAGACTAAATTGTAAACGTGTGTTACATGAATAAGTAGTGTTTAAATTAAAAGGTCAACTTCTTTAATTTACATACGAGAAAAACAAAAATATTAAATTACATATATACTAGGGGAGCAGAGAATGAAAGTCACCGCACTACCGGCCACTCCTTCTTCCCTTTGGTTATTACTAAGAGGATTTCAAATGAAAGTGTATTTCATCTTCAATCTCATGTGGCCCGAGTGAAAGCCAAGATGGGCTCTTGTTTTGCCTTGAAAACCACGGCTGACGACAATGAAGATATTTTAGGCTCCACACCCGCCGCGTTTCTTCGTTGAGACTTCTATGTTGACGACGGTCTGAAGTCTGTGGCATCGGTCGAGGAAGCCATCGACCTCGCGTGAAAGAATAGCAAGGAAATGTGTAAACGCGGTGTCTTCAACGTTCACAAGTTCACCTCCAACAACAAGGAAGTAATTCAGAAAATTCCTGTGTGAATCAGAACAAAAGATATCAAAAACATCGATTTCAGCCGCGATGCTCTACTAATGGAGCGTGCTTTAGGTGTGCAGTGGTGTATTGAGTCAGACATCTTCAAGTTCACCATCTCCTTGAAGGACCGACCGTGCACAAGATGCGGAATCCTGTCCACAGTAAGCTCGATCTTCGATCCACTAGGTTTCGTAGCCCCTGTGTTACTAGAAGGCAAGGCAATTCTACAGGAGCTCTGTCGCCACAACACCGGCTGGGACGACCCAGTTACTGTTTGAATACTCTTATTGTAAGATGACATGTTTTCACTTTAAGGCCTGGTGCGAAAATAATGGACTAAAGAAGGCATCAGTGGAGCTGTTAGAAAAAGAGGACCTTGATGACAAGGAAGCTCTTCTTCTGTTAACGGACGACGACGTTAACAAATTCAACGTTACCCTGCATGGGACAGCGGAAAATTATAGGGAGAGCGATCATGCAGCCAGCTTCGCAAAGAAGTGAACGCCGAAACAACGGAGCCTGACACCGCGGCAAACCTGGCGCCGGCAAAAACGAAATCACTGGCTAAAGACGGGGGTCTAGAGGAACTACTGAAGAAAATCGAAGAAGTTGGCTCTCTCGACGACCAACTTTTGTCCTTGGGAGCTACAGAATCATCGCTCCTAAAAACGACGCCAATCCAGGGACTGGACAACGACCCTCAAGTATTCCTGGGTTCCATGGCACAGGGAGCAATAAAAAGGAGGTGACAAACCATTTCTTATTCCCGATTTTGTTTACACGGGGGCATATGAAAATGCTGAAGAGGAGCAGGAAATTGGCAGCTCAGGTGGGGCCAAGATTGTGATCCGAGGCACAAAAGGATTGGAAAATATTTCCCTGTCAATGTGGGTAGCCGCAAACTCGCGGATAATGCATGAACTAGTCACTACAGGAAAACTGTCCGGCACGTCTAACATTGCCGACTACCTCTCATACACGGTTAAGTTTGCTGAGCTGTTGGAGATCCACACTCTATCCTCGGTAGTCATCTATGACAACGAGTATAGGAGGTTGCAGTGTAAATACGGCTTTAGATGGCGATGCGACTCGCAGCACCTTCATACATTTTCTTGTAAAGCGCCGCACACAAAACTTCGCGCAATTTACGCCACAAAAATCTACCCCACGCACTAACCACTAACCGACTAATTTTAAATTTGGAACTAACGAAAATTTCTCACGTGGAACTGTCATAACACTCGGTGAAGACCCCAGCTCACTATCTTGGTCCTCTGATTGGCGATATATTTGTTTCCGTTCCTCGAGCGGAAGTATAATTTCACGCTTGAGGGTCCCCCATGAAAAAGGCGATTTGCATCGTTTTGGGTAGGGGCGAGAAAATTTTCGACCGCTTTGGTCGGTCTGGAGGAGGCCGTTTGGCGGTGATAAATTTGATGGATTTTCCTAAATCTCGGGTCAGATGTTGCTTGATAACTATTCCCTCCTGTGCCGAAAGCTGAATATCGAGCGAGGAAAAAAAGTGCCGATTTTTGGGTGATCTTTGAGGTAAGTCTGTGCTTTGGCGAGGTCGAGTTGCCTACCTTGTAATTTTTTTTACAGCCGCGGCCAACGGTCAAAATTTTGAAATCCTAATAAATTGCTTTAGAAGGCCCGAAATCGCCACAAAACCACTCACACAACTTCATTAAGTATCAATCTTTTATTATTGAAGATTTATTTCGTAGGAATCGGAAAAGAGAATTCACACGGAGCAATTATATAAACTCTTCTGAGATCGTTATGAAAGTAATCGATAAACCACAGGTAACCCAACAGACTAATAAGCGGGAAATATACGGCGAGTCTGGGAAGCCTGTGGTTGTTTCAGGTCCCGTTAGAAAATTCAGTGTAGATTAATTGATTAGGGAATTGAACACAGCAATGAACTCAGTACTTTGATCATGAATTTCCATCACCTTGTACTGTGTTGATATTTAAGTTCCTTGGCATATCAAAGTGTCATTATAGATTAATTATTTGCCTGAATGTAGTGTTAAGTTGTATAACCAAGATGCACACATGCATGTATGTGTCACTGATGTGTAGTGTCACAACTCACACAAGATACGGGTGTTTAGAAAACTCAGGCCGGGTACTGTTTGTAGTTTTCGTATCTGTATGTACAGCGAGGATGCCTACAGCGAAAAGCAGAATCCAATACAGCGAGCAAGCCAACAGAATTTTCGATCGCAGATTCACTCGGCGGATATAGTTCAGCACAAATTATGGCCAACTTGATTGTAGACCGCGCCAACAAAACAGACCATGTTTGATATCAGACTTTGTCTTATACTCCAGAGGTAGCACACGCTTTCCGAATTTCCTCAGGCTTCGATAAATCGTAGCAAATTATTCGCAGATTCACTCGGTTTTTACTGGATAGTTCAACACAAATAAATAATTATGGCCGACTAATTATTAGCATAATTCTGCTGTTCCTGTAATTCTCTCGAAGCTTTTGAGTTAAGTTATGTTGCCTTGGCCGTGGGAATTTTTTGCCAAAGGCTTATACTGAGGAATGTGCAAAATTTCGCAGCATTCAAGCGACATTCGCTTGCTGCAAGCCGTG
Organism: Actinernus sp. WN-2022; assembly: GCA_030867875.1. NCBI lineage: Eukaryota > Metazoa > Cnidaria > Anthozoa > Actiniaria > Actinernidae > Actinernus > Actinernus sp. WN-2022. The sequence continues at coordinate 170,916,613 of JAOWCC010000577.1, read as the reverse complement.
AAACTTGCTGTGTTTTTATCAGCTTCAGTGGACTGACGGCAACAATGACGGTGACGATCTTTGTTTCTCCTGTTGTTCGGTCTCCAGAACTGTGAGAAGATCTTGGAAACAACTTGTAAAATTCCCGCCGGACGTCCTTTCTTTCGAGACGACCGGGATGCCGAGAAATTGTGCAGACAATTAGTTCCACTGTAGGTGCTTGTAAGCGGGCTCATCGTTTGAAATATGTTATAGTCCATCCAAGACAGTTCCACTACACATGTCGACATCCACGCGGACCACATTCGGTTTAACAGTAACAAATAACTGGAAGTAACAATAATGGAGAAATGGATACGTGATAGAAGCTAAAAGCGTCAATCAACGATTTTCGCTTTGGGAGTCGTGACATATTGATTTTTCCACGAGAAACGTCCAGCGAAGTTTCTTTTTCAATAATCCCCCCTCCCCTAAGAAACGTCAGAGCGATTTATCGATTTTTGTTTTCAAAAGTCACACACTACCTCTTCCCATTCATGTAAGCCTTTTTATTCCAACATAAACAACTTCCTGCACAGGTAGCCCAAGCTCCTTTCTCTAGCTCATTCATAGAAATGTATTTTCAAAAAGAACGTTATAATTATCTATAATGAATCAATAGAGATAAACCTCGAATGGCGAACCTGAATACCTGGCAGTATACCTGGCAGCGCTCAACTAGAAATACATTCTATTTCATTTGGAATGTGCAATGATTTTTCCACTAAATGTTTTGTGTAATACAGCAACATTCATTTCATTGAAGTATATGTTTTGAGTTATATTCATTTTAAAATTATAATTAACTTTTGAATCATTTTCACACTACGCATATGTTCTATTTGAGAATATATTTATTTCACTTTATTATAATTTATGCATTGTTTACATTTTAAAATAACACGTGAGTAATAATACTTTAAGTAGCTGTTGGAAAAAATATATATGGTTACATCTATATACTGTGTACATATTAAACCACGGATTTTAAAATTTTCTTTTTGAGGGGTCCAGTGAAGTTAATAATTTCAAACCACAGGTATCCCAAAACATTTTATTCAAAAATAATGTATTTCAACACATGCAACACATATCAAACGAGAGATATTATAAACTTATTTCAGAAAATATATTGTCATTTTTATTGCTTTCCAATTAAATATAATTAAACAATATATTTCTTTATCTTGATCATAATTTAGTGCACGATTTACATTTTTCCTTAATTGGTTTTAAGTATAAATACTGTAAGTAGATTATTGAAATTCTGAACAGGGTTACATCTATATGACTCGCGAATAAGCAAAAACCGTGGACGAATATCCTGCTTGTTGAACGTTGGATCTGTATGAAGATCTAAACAGCCAAATAATAATAAATAGAAGCGAGAAGTCCAAGGACTATAGCAAAGCTGAAACAACGTGTATAGTTTTAAACGTACTATATTTCGGCTAGCCAAACTAGCCTTCTTCAGGTACTAGATGTTGTAACTAGAGAGTTCTAATATAAGGGGTTACAATATATAGGATTTCACAATATATAGGATTTCACAATATGTAAATAGGAAGTGACGCAATGGAACGGATACTGGTAAAAAATGATGAAATAATATAGTGATGTAGATAAGGTAAATAAAGGAAGGTAACGAATTACGATAAACTAATGGATGCAAAAAACTAATACAATGTGAATAGATGAATAGAAAATAAGGTGAAAGTGAGCTAGGTTTCATCACGTCTATTGATGCCATGAGGTTCAAGTGTTTTGGCCTTGTCTATAAGGTAGGATTCTCTGGCTTTACGAATCGAGTCTCGTGAGGAATGCATGAGTTCTAAGGGAATGAGTTGCATGTTAGTTTTAGAATGGTTAGGGTTAGAAAGAAAATGTTCTGCAACAGTGGAGGGTTTAGACTTAATGTTAGGTTTGTCAACTGATCGTCTATGTTCGTTGAATCTGTGAGGCGTCGTTTGGTTTCACCTATGTATTGGAGGTGACAGAGATTACATAGTACCATGTATATTAATTTTTTAGAGTTACAAGTGATATGCGAATGGATTAAACGGGTTTCGCCTGTGGAATGCATGGAAAGTGTATTGTTTAAGACCGTTGACGATGTAAGGGCAAGTGGCACAATTTTGTCCGCAACGGAATGAGCCAAGTGGGAGTGTGCGCGTGGAATGATTAATAGTGTTATTGGGTAATTGTGATTTAACTAGAAGGTCACGAAGGTTAGGACAACGTCGGTGGGAAACGAGAGGAAAGCTAACAAAAACGTTTTTGCAACGATCGGATGAAAGTAGTATATTAAGATGTTTGTGAATTATACGAGAAATGTTAGGAAGTGCTGGGTTATAAGTGGTAATGAATGGTATACGTTGTGAGTTTTGCGAACGTTTAGTATGTAACGCGTCGTTACGAGCAATGTCAGCAGCGCGCTTAATTTGTCTGTTAAGAAATGTGCGGTTATAACCTCGTTGAAGGAGATAAGTTTTCAATTCGTTAGTGCGGAGTTTAAAAGCGTTGTCGTTAGAGCAAATGTGGCGGAGACGGAGAGCTAAACTAATAGGGATAGCTTGTTTAGTGTGCAAGGGATGGCAAGAGGAGTTAAGAAGATATTAGTGTTTATCAGTGGGTTTAGTGTAAAGGTCAGTTTCAATGTAACCGTCACGCAAGGAAACGGTTACGTCAAGAAATGGTACATGAGTAAATGAATGTGATGAGGTGAACTTGATAGTGGGATGAAGATTATTAAGAAAATCAATGAAAGTGTATAAATGATCTTGACCCTCGGTCCAGATCATGAAAATGTCATCAATGTATCTTAACCAAGTGTGTGGTGTGTAAGGAGCCTGAGAAAGGGCGTTATTTTCAAATTTACCGAGGAATAAATTAGCAAAAGAAGGAGCCATTCTAGTACCCATGGCTGTGCCATGAATCTGGAGGTAATGTGTGTTGTTAAAAGAGAAATTATTCATAGAGGATCATGCGTATTAAGTCACAAAGTGTATTAGTAGGAATATCTTTGTTAATACGAGTTTGTAGGAAATGATGACATGCATCAATACCATCTTTATGGGGAATGTTAGTATACAAGGATGATACATCTAGAGTTACAAGAATGGCATTATCAGGAAGCTTACCAAGGTTAAGGAGTTTATTAAGAAAATCAGTGGTGTCTTTAATGTACGAAGGGAGAGAAGAGACAAGAGGTTTGAGATAAAAATCGACGAATTCAGAAATGCGTTCAGTGGGATGGCTGTTAGATGAAATTATGGGGCGTCCAGGATTTCCAGTTTTATGTATTTTGGGTAAAATGTAGAAACGTCCAGGTTTAGCATTAGTATGTATGAGGTACTGTTTAATTTTAGCGTCGATTAAGTTCTCATTAGACATGCGATGGACATAGAAAGTAATGCGTTTTTGTATGTCGTTAGTAATATCTGCGTCGAGTTGTTTGTAGAATTTAGTGTCACTAAGTTGTCGGTTACATTCGTTGATGTACCAGGTTTTGTCCATCACGACAGTACCAGAGCCTTTGTCAGCGGGTTTGATTACTATGTCTTGTCGTTTAGTAAGTTGACGTATGGCTTGGCGTTCGAGTGTGGATAAGTTATCGGAGATGTGATTAGGTTTAGTAGTAATTATATCCTGTTCAATAGCGTTTAAGAAAGCATTTAAGGCAGGTTCCCTGTCTACAGGGGGAGTCCATGAACTTCTGTTATGGAATGGGTTACGGGGGGTGGGATCAGAGCTGTAGTCGTGAAAAAATTCAGCGAGTCGCATGCGTCGAGCAAAGTCGTTAAAATCAGCTGCTACTTCCGGCCAGTTGATGCGTTGTGGTGTAGGGCAAAAGGTTAAGCCACGAGATAGAACTAAAGTTTCTTCATTAGAGAGTTGTGTATTACATAAATTAATGACAGCAGTGGTATCTAGTCTAATATTGATCTTTTTGGTTTTTATGTCGATTGCGTTTTTTGTACGTGTTATTAACAGGAGTAAGTATGGGTGAATTATTCCTAGGAGTAACGTTAGTACGATTATGCCGTGTATAAGTGTTAGTCATGATATTATGATTATATTTATTAGTTCTTCTATAGGAGAGGGTAGACTCGAGAGATAAAGTCATGGAATCAAGTTTATGTATAAAAAAAGTAAATGTTTCAGGAGTACAAACTTTACGTAATTGTTCCTTGTGATGACAAAGTTCCGTTTCTAGAGATTTTATTTTCTTGCTACATTCCCTACGCAGTAACTTGAGGTGTCGGTGAGCGGTAGAGCAAACAATGTTATTTCAATGTCTGTAAAACCAATAATTGGAAGTAGTGAAAGCTGGTATACATCTAGGTAGAAGTCCTTTGGGTATAATATTGTTATCCATAAAATATGTATAGTTTAGTAGGTGATGGCGATATCGAACGAGCTTCAATTGAATTCTTTTGGTAATGTTAAAGAGTTTAGTAAATCTGGGTGTGGGAAGGTCGTTGTTCTCGTTGGCGATGATAGTAGTAGGAGATGGAGTAGGACCAGGATTAGGCTGGATATCCATGCACATCATGAGGTTGGAAGTATAAGTCAGTAAGACGAGGAAAAACGTGACGCTGAGTAGTCCTTTAGGTAAGGTGATATTACGGCAAGTCGTGTCGATATTATTACCAGTTGTCCGGGTATCTGTAGTGTAACAACCAATGCGAACTCTCCATGAGACAATATCGATGCCCATTTTAGCATGAAAATTACAGGAATAAACGGATCTATTCAGACCTACGGCTCAAAATGAATGTAAAATGACTCGCGAATAAGCAAAAACCGTGGACGAATATCCTGCTTGTTGAACGTTGGATCTGTATGAAGATCTAAATTATTTTGAAGAAGAATTGTGATTCTTTGTCTCCAGAGAAGCCATATAATAAGAATATTATATTAGTCATGTAAAAAGAATCCTATTTTACACGGTGCCTGTGATGAGAACTAGCTTCCATGGAAAACAGAAAGCAAATTGCAGCCATGTTTGTAACATTAACAGTAGCTACATGTGTTTGAGAAAATATACATGTGGCAACACAAGACCAGTGATAAATAGTGAACACGAATGATTAATTGAATGCAGTTTATACACATCTGAATAGCTGTAGCTAGCTATAGGGTTGATTGTGTTCTACACTAACTCCAACTATTGCTTTACACTGTATACCACACTGCAAAATGTGCTACGAATGCTCAAATGAATGATAACCACATGAAACACACATGTACATATAGCCACATAAGCATCGCATCCGATGATTTAATGTTACACAAAGATAATTACAGTTTTATACCCAGATACATCCCCTTTTATATTAACATATAAGTCAATACATTCAAAATTAGTTAAAAACAAGCATTTTTTATCAGGATTATTTACACTGTCCACATCATTGCAGCAACCTTTCAGCCTTTTGTGTTACCACAGGAAGCCCAGTCCTTTCTCTTATAAAAATATATTTTGAACGCACTTTGATAATCTATGATTACTTCTAGTTTAACTCCTGTCATAGCTTTGTATACAGTATCGAAGCACTTTTCGATCATGCCAGAGTGCGAGTTCTGCACACATGTATGCTTGTCTTCTATAATTTTCTAGGGATTGAAAACAAATTTTCTAGCCAGTATTTCAGAAAACAATTTTATAGGGACTTTTTTTCAAATCCGAAAGTTTTAGGCTAACTTACTCTCCCGAACAGCTTTTTAACCTAAAAATTGTTGGGTGCCCTTGGTTTGTGCTAGGGGAGCAGGATAATTGATTCACTACTCATGCTTGTGATAATTTACATGATTGCTATCACATGGGTGTACTAGATGGCAAACAAATCTTAATTCATATATTTAAAGGCACTTGTATGAGATCGGTAGTGTTGTTAACAAAACCTGTTTTGTAAATGCTATTTTCCACCTTCCAATTCTCAACCCCCAAAGGTGGTCACAGTCCCTTACGGGAGCTTCTAATTACAAAGTTTTACTGATAATTAAATCGGGGTTTCATGAGGGTTGTCGCTGAAGGGACTGGTCAGAAATTAGCAGGGGGGAGGGGGTTGAGATGGAGGGTAAAATTGTTTTGAATCCCCCAAAATGGAGGGTCATAAATCATGGGGAACTGAAAAAGGGATGGTTATAGGGGAGAAACGGTCAAAATATTTCATACTCATTGTCCAGGGAGGGTTATATTTTTTTTTGACTTTTTGATTTCATTCTCGACCCCCCCCCCCCCCCCTGCATCTCCCCTGCTAATTTTTGACTAGTCCCTAATGTTTAATAAAATATTGTGTGCGTTGATTTCATGCATGTACACCACTTGGAAAATAACTATTTAAAGAGGGTAACACTATTAAACTAGTATACACAGAGAAATGTGTGGCCCTCCTACCCTGCGAGCAGAGGGTTTCTGCTCTCTTTGCCTTTCCTCCGAGTAGCACTGAACGTCTCGAGACCTGTATTCTGATTGCACCCATAATACTATACTTCTATGGTTTTTGTACTGCACTTTCTAAAGGTTAGGGTGTTTTCTATTGTTGGGTAGGCTGAATACTATCGCTCGTTTCGAGAAGTTCCACCCGGCCTCTTTCATGCCGCCGAGAGAAACCTCTGCCCACGAAACGATTACATGCGCCACGGTATCTCGATTTCCATTGTCCGAGAAAAACGAGACGGTACACCTTGTAGATTTCAGATTGTCCATTTCCTATTGTTAACAGCAAGAGTCAAGGCGAAGTAGTGAAAATAAAATAAATTTCCTTCTTCGGCCGGATATAAATCAAAGCTTTCTTTAGGATAAATTAAGGTAGATTTATTGAACGGTAATTTCAAGGTCTTCTGTGCAGTTCAGCAAAATAATAAGAAGTCAAAGCCGGAGTTTCAAGCCCGTTCGATCGTATCAATCGTGATCGGCAAACATAAAACTGTGTGACGACATAAATATAAACGGATTCCACTCGTTTTTTCTATCACTGAGATGCCGACGCTGGCCTAGAACAACAGGAATCGGGTCATTTACTGCTATATTTGATGCCATTACTTTTAACAGAAACGAATATTAAATAACAACGATGCAAACTGGTAAGTTTTGTTGTTTTACTTACATTTCGGTACAAATATTTCACAACGTCAGGCCACATGCGATCAGGAGCGCCACCTATAATCCTAATCCTTTCGTAAAATGTGAGAAATTTCCATCCAAAGTCCTTCTAGAAAAACTCAACATCTTGCCACTGAAATCCATCGAAGAAACACTCTTGACTCTTGTGTGTTCGTCGGCTCCGACAAGGGCGTCACCTTGATTTTCCAACATATTTCCATCCACCAGTCGCAATATCCTGAGCCTGTTGGAAGGCTTTCCCACGAATGAATTTAAATATTTCCCACGAATGAAGTTAAATAAAACATTAAGCTGTTTATATTTGAGAGAAGTGAGAGAGCGGACGACCTCGTACCATCTGAAAATCAGGCTACCGAATCCCGGGTTTCCGCGATCTTGTTTTAACTGTGTTAAGAGCTCAGAAAAGCTGAAATGGCCTTTTACCAGGTTGTCATGATATACATGTACCATAAAATCCTGGTTATAAGCTCTTCTGGTATGATTAAACCCCTGGCTATAGACCTATCCCACGTGGCAGCCATCTTTCAATAAACCTTTTGTTAATGCTTACCTAGCCTGCGTAGCAGGCGTGGGTTTTTTATATATCGCGCGCGGCCATCGAAAACCGTCGCCATCTTGGCCGAGCCTTAACGAGGTCTGGGGAGAGGCAGAGGGGAAAGAAGAGGAGGGGGAGGGGAGGGGGAAGAAAGTTTCATCCTAATTAAGAATTCACTGATAAAGACCCAAAGATAGCAAAAAGTACACGGAACATAAGGTACCTAGATAATAAATTTTGCACTAAATTTACTAATATCAGCAGACTACCGAGATACACAGATAATATTTTTAAAATGAAGTTATCCAACTACCATTACTTGTTTACCGAGCCACTGTTTAGTTCCAATTATTAAACCAAACTCAAAGCCGTAAAATAATAAAAACGTACATTAAACTTACACATTTTTTCAGGCACATCGCTTTCCAAGTCTTGAACTTTATCGAGGTAAACTACGACACCAAATCCTTCAAGTGCAGGTTATTCTTGCATTGCGAAACGCCGCTTCAAACAACATAGTATGGTAATTTCTTCATGTCCTTCCCTTGAGATGTTCGTAATTGTCGGCGGTGATTACTCGAATATTTTGCATGGCGTTGTGAATACAAAGGTTCAATGGTTCATTAAGTAACCATTCCCTTGAGATGTGCGTCTTTCTTTCATTGCATTCTTGAAGCGTTTTTTAAGCCGTTTAAAACACTCACAGCACGTGTTTTATCAAGTATAAAAATTTTCGGGCTTAGCCCTATAATTTTTTAACTTCATAAAACACTGCTGTTCATGTTTTAAACAGTACATAAAACATATTACACATGGCTAAGTGACTTCATTGTGCCTTAGCTTAATTGTAAATTATCAGGTTATATTCCTTTTACGATTCTATATGCATTGACAACTTTTTAAAATATAGAACTCATGCTGTTTTTATGGTTGGTTGTGCCCACCGTGGTATGGGAAGCTCATATTACGAAATATAAGGGTTTGTATGGGAACGTAACGAACTCTGTTTACTAGCCAGAAATACTGTAAATTTTTCGGAAAAAAAATAACTTACCATGCTGCTGTGATGTCTCGATAATAATAATAATGATTTATTAGCAATACATCCACTAGGTGGCTCTTCGTTTGCTAAGAGCTAAATAAAATTACAACTTTAAGACTGAAAAAGAATTGTGATACTAATTATACTAATAATTCTTATTAACAATACTATGATATAAAATGTCTCATAAGTTACTAACTCTTAATATTAAGTATAAACATGGCATAAAGGATTTTATGACGATACATCCCCCTTAGATATTGTGTTACTCAAACCTGATGGTCGTGATGCGCGGCGGCCAAGCTCGGTTCACTGAATACAAAGGATACAACTCGGTTGGAGTAAAATGGTCACGCAACTGCGTAGCCTGCGTAACGGCGCAGGCCAGCAATTGCGTGACGGTTTAATAACAAATAAACTGATATAGTTGTTAATTTTAGTTGTATATTAATCATACATTAGTATTCAGTGAAGGTAGGGGAACAAAAACGCCACCAGCCACAGAGATGTGGCACCCCACCCGAGGCCGCAGCGCACCAATTAACTCACGCACCACGCGCGCACGCTGAATGTACTTGAGATAGCAGGACAGAGGCAGTCACAAATCTGGCACTCTGCCTGATCTTAGAGTGAAACATCGATGAACATAAGAAGCTTAATATAAAAGAAAAAAGGCAGCCAATAATGTGTGAAGACATTGTGAAAATAACCTATGGGAGAATGTCAGGGAGGCCAGAAAAAACCTACCATAAACCCTTTGGGATAAAAAGATAGGAAATCTGGGTGGAGCCAAGACATAACTCCAGTCCCTCCACAGGACATGAAAATTATTATTTATTGTAAGTCGAATCTATGAGAAATATGAACCCATCACAATGCAATTGTGACTACCTTATTTAACTTATATGATATAAATGACTATCATGCCAATATTGAAAGAAAATAAGGGCGACAACCCCTGATTGACTCGCCCATAGTGGTAATAATATGATATAAATGACTATAATGCCAACTGTGAAAGTAAGGGCGACAACCCCTGATTGACTCGCCCGTACTGGTAATATGGTATAAATGACTATAATGTCGATATTGAAAGTAAGGGCGACAACCCCTGATTGACTCGCCCGTACTGGTAATAATATGATATAAATGACTATAATGCCAATATTGAAAGTAAAGGCGACAACCCCTGATTGACTCGCCCATACTGGTAAAAATATGATACAAATGACTATATTGCCAACCGGCGACAACCCCTGATTGACTCGCCGTACCGGTGATAATATGATATAAATTGCGAGATTGCCTACAGTGAAAGTAAGTGCAATTCAACAACCCCTGAGTGACTCGCCCGCCACTGGTAATAATGCGATATAAAGTTATATATTGCCAACACAGTAAGGGCGACAACCCCTGATTGACTCGCCCATGTAAACGGCAATGTGAGATATCATGATGAATCGAAACAATGAGATATGAACATTGAACGTTGATTACAACCAAAATAAAATTCTCAATTGAAAATGCGATATCTGCGATATCTCTGCCTTGTTTCAGCTGTAATACGAAACACATGAGGTTTCAGTTGTCTCACTGGGGTGAAACATAGAGTCTGACTCGTATCAAATAGTTTGGAAAAACCGTGAACTAGTTTGAAAGATGTTCTACGAAATATGAGTGACAGCCCCTGCGTGAATCACTCTCATAAGAATACGTGCATGTCTCAGTCTTAGGAACTAAGGGCGACCGTGTATGGGCACGCGACATCAACCTAAGTTAATTCAAATGTGACGCATCGAAACCAGAGGCAATCAGCAAGTTACTAAAATGAAAACTGTGCCTGCGGTGCCAGCGATATGTTCATAATGTAGTGAACGAAGTAGGAGTTGTGGCAGATAATATGTAGGGAGATACGTACTTTATACTACTATTTCTTTCATTGTATAGAGAAAATTGCAAATAAAGATACAATTTCCTTATGGAAAGACACCAGATATGTTGTTATAGTCTTGAAATGCCAGTAGTTACATTGTATAATCGAATATGCGGGGCAGTAAATGCTGATTGACAGTGGTTACGATGCACATTCTATTGTTCCGATATCGAGTATTGGACAACGATGAGAAACTTGGAAAAAACTGTCCTGAGTCTATGGATTGCCTGTGCGGATTTCTCTCAGAGAAAGCCTGTCCATATTCCATAGAGTGAAGTGATCTTGTGTAATGGAAGATCGGCATTTCACCCGTCAGATCAGCTCAGCTAGCAACAGGGTTCAGGTACAGGCCACAATCGTGATGGCAGACCAAATGACTGCATTCCAAAGTCTCTCTACGGGACGTATCCTGCCCAATTAAGACACTTGTCGAGGTTCCTCGAGCATATGCAACAGAAGCATAAATATAACACTCACTACGATGAGAATTATCGATGGATTCCCGTGAATATAACAACACCGATGAAGGTGTAGGAATACTATAGGAACCATTTCAATAAGCACCAAGGCATAACATGTTTTATAAATCAATCAAACCCTGCCTCTTATCTCAGGACCATATTCAGGAGCCGGTCGCAGAGAGGAAACATAATGTAACAGATATGAATCATGCATGGACAGTAATTGCCACGCGTGGCATTTGATCTGTCCACACATTGCATGATAACCATTACAAAGACCACACATTTAATATACTACGTTTAATAGGTCAATTACGAACATTACCTTCATTTAGCAATTTGTAGACAGACCAACCTCTTCTAGTATATAAACATGCCGGATGATGTTGGTGGTAAAACAAGAGTCACGCTCTTTATCAAGCACTTACGGTGTTCGACGCTACTCAGTTTTCGTGACTAGCGCTCTACTGAAGATACTCGATGCCCACAAATATATATATACATATTAAAGATTTGTGAATAATAGCACCGCAAAAGAGCAGTAAAAGGAGAAAAAGTTGCGATAAGAAAAACGACATGCGAAATGTAACATCGAAGGGTCGGATCAGCTAAATGCTAGGGATGAAGTGTGCTGAGCCTGACTGTTATTGCTTTCGGTGCAACTGACCCACAATGCATGAATGAGTCATACTGACATAGATAAAGGCTTAGTATGGGTCAAATCACTGAAATCATTGAAAACCTGTATGGTAGCAAAATAATTCTAATCGAAGAGAGTAATTTTCCCTATTTGATCTCCCATGCATGGGCTTCATTGTAATACCGCGCTATAATAACCTAGATTAAGTTGATATGTGATTATAAAAGCTAAAGGTGCTATGGTGGTATACGTAGAGCTGCTCGGAAGCAAAAATGACAAAAATGTGGGTAGCCCCGTTCGACAAACAAACTGTTGTTTTACTTGATACTTATCACCCCGTAGTGTACACATCGTACGAAATCAAAACTGTTGCCTGACATCAACGGATCAGATCACTAGCCCAATGCGGGTCCCTAATGCACTGGAAAACAATAGTGAGATCACTAGCCCAATGCGAGTCCCTAATGCACTGGAAAACAATAGTAACTGATAAAGTAAATAACAAACATGATACCGTGCACTAGCCCAATGCGAGTTATGCAACTTGTAGAGCACTGGAAAACAGTAGTGACAACGGTAAAATATAAACTGTCTCACTAGCCCAGGGCGAGTGCATTGGGCCTAGCTTGAGAACTCAAGCGGCCAAGGGGTTGTACACTGTAACCGCCCTGGAAAACAATAGTGATGGATGACAGTATACGAGGCGGCCATGCCGCGACTATTTCATAATTCAATGTGACACTGTTTGATACGGATATACCACAAAGGGTGCACAAAACTGATAAACATTTATTTACGGGTAACACACCTGATTACGAACTATCTGAGCCAAGTTCGCGCAATAATTTTAATCACTTCAGAGCCGCTCTGCTTAAGCTACGATAGAGCTTGTATTGACCTAAAGAATTTAGGTGGACCCTTTACATAAAGATTTTTGGTGAAACATGTTATATATCATCAAAGGAAACACAGTATACGTGTTGGAATAAACAAATTAAACAAAGTAATGGAGCTGATGTATTATGACGGATCTGATTGATTCCATTTTCACTAGCAGAAATCAGGCAGCCAAGCAGTTGTACCCTGTAAACGACCCGGGAAACAATAGTAATTGATCGTATAAATGAGCGGATATACCGCAATGCGATGAATTCTTAGCCGGTGGTATGATCAGATACGTAAGATAAGAAGGCAAGTTGTAATACAACAAGAGCCCATCTGGGCTTTCACTCGGGCCACATGAGATTGAAGATGAAATACTAGTATCAAGTCGTGCTTTAATTCGCCAGTGAGAACGTCGAAAAAACAGACTGGTCTATTAATCGCTTTTATGGCATGACTATGATAACGCAGGATTCGAACAACAGAATACTGGCACATTCAAGTGTATAAATGCAATACAATGACATATTCAGATTTTGAATTTGATTGAAAATAGATCAAAAACTCGGGGAAATGTCCGGCTAAAACTGTATGAATAAATGTGAAATGAAACATAAATTTCATAGCAAGAAAAAAAATTGTAATTCCTATAAATGAGAAAGCTCTTCTATTAAGCCGCTTCTCATATACACAGACCGTTTCACAAAAAACATTTGCGCCTATCGACACAAGAATTCAGTTGACCTTTCAAATAATTTATTCTGAGGTACGCATACTCTAAATCAGATGTTAAATAAAGCGATAATTAGAAGGAAAAGTACATTAACAGACAAACTGAGAGGAAATTTATTCAAATCAAAAAGAGTTTACTTACAGTACTTACGTAACTGACACCTTCGTGCACATATGCACTGAATCGGAATGAAAGTCGAAGCCTACCTCGAACTTAACTTTCAGCTAACCTGTTTCCTTTCATTCCACAATGAATAATAATCTCATACAGTAAGCCCGTAGCTTTCAATAAATTTGCCAGTGTCTGAATGAAACAGCTAGATCTTTTCCAATTTCTCTCACGAGTCACGGCAGAAGACAGTCTCAAGCTACAAAACTTGAATTGTGATCCTCTTCACAGTAACGTAATTTAACGTCTCCGATCAATTCCTCTCTCTTTGCTGGCAGTTCATGCTTCTTGTTCGTATAGTTGCCCCACTGAGCCGTAACCACAAAACGAGCACAGCATTTCAGTTGGCATACACTGCGTACATCTGCTTAACTAATTAGATTTGTAAAAATCTTAGCGGATCATGTAAATATTCCGCTTGGCTCAAATATGAGGGTTTCTGCCGTCAAAGTTCATGTTTTGTTTCAGTTTTCCCCATATTAGCAGACTTGTATAATGTCTCTGCATTAGCATCATAACTTGAGGAAGTAATTATGCGCACAGCGTGGTTTTCTAATTTTAGAGAAAGGCCTTTGTTACAGTCACTCCAAACCACATTGCAACAATTAAAGTGATGTTGTACCAAGGCATTGTACACCGTGACGAGTGTCTTGCGAGGAACGAAATACTTAATGCGTTTCATTGCACATTTAGTACACAAAATATACATGTATGCATCATGATGACTTTGTATATTTTTTTGTATAAATAATGTATACATTTTGTATAACCAATTTTGGTAAGGTAAAGAATAGTATTAAGTTTGGAATTGGCTGAACAGAAATTGGCTTGCTTTTTCGTAGGTCTTGTGCGGGGCTTCATAGGATTTTTATGTTGTGTTTGTGCTTTAATAGGAGAGACATGAAATAATTTTTCATTCCAATCATTGACATTCTACAATCGATTACTAAAAAGCTAAAGGAGGCCGAGGGGGGGGGGGGGGGGGGGGGGGGGGGGGGGGGGGGGGGGGGGGCAGACAGAGAATTGTGAAAAGGACTGTACACATTATGCTCAATGTTTCACACTATTATGCTTATTTTTTATGCTCCACAAATGTCATTATTATGCTAAATAGAATTCACTATATTATGAATTACAACAGGATGTGTGACCATTCATATATAATTATCAAGAATTTCTCTCCTTCCCCTTTCTTCCCCCTTCCCCCTCCCTCCGGTAAATGTGAGTAATGTCTTTTTGATAGATTATGAGCAATATCGAACTTAAATAAATATATTGAAATGTCCAGGTGGGGCAGTTGTTTTATTTAACAGTGTCCAGTTAAGCTCAAGTGAGCTCTTCAAGTGTTGCATTATTACATGTTATTGAAATGTTTTTCAGTACAGAGTAATAAACAATGTTATCTGGCAGATTCAGCCTTATTTGGTCAATAGCTAAGTCTGATTGCATGTCTTATTTATTCCCTCTATTTTGCAGTGAGAGCTTAGTCTATTCCATGTTCTCTTGTATTAATTTCATACAGCATATTGTAGTTGAAATCCATGCATGACTGTGTCAAGTTAGTCCAAATAGATCATGAATTCTCATTTTGTTTCAAGTGGATCATTCTTGATAGCCATCCATAACACAAATCAATTTCATTCCTCGTTATTAGGTCATAAGCTGCAGACACTTTTTGTATTCAGAGTTCGGTTATGACATATTGTGATCCCTTTCTGTTAATTAATACATGTAACCTCCATGCAGATATCAGTCCAGCTCAATAACACAGTTGCATGTAATTTGCTTCTTGACACACCATATTTGATAAATGTGTGGGTAGGCGTTGTATCCGTTACATGTATTTGGACCTTGAAGTTTTCATACTATATAGTATGTCATCTCTTGCAGTGAAGACTCAAGCTGTTTTATACACAGTCTCAATTTGGATTTGAGTAATCTGTAAAGGAGAACAAAATACAAATTTGAGAAAATAATAAACAATAATACATTACATCAGACTATCGTAAAGTTGTATGAGATGCATGTGAAGTCAATTATACAGTATTGCCCACCCACATCATCACTAATGATACCTCTATTTCAAAGGCATAGGTTCATTTACCACATACCTACAAGTAGGCCATGATGTAATTCTTCAGCACCCATACATTCTGGGTGCATTGTGCACCATATGGATAGTGCAATATATGCACTATTATTACATACAGTATGTTGATCATAATTTACTAAATAAGAGCATGACATTACTATGAAATGTTAGAACATAAATATCAAATAGCTGTGTTACTATTGTACATGTAAGTACACAACAACATCTACATGACTGAATAAATATCCTTGCTCTTTAAAAAAACAATTCTTATTCTTTTTACAACTTTAAAGTGCTTCTAACTCTACTTGACATTTTTCTACCAATGAACCTTTGAAAGGTTGAGTACTTTTTCGAAGCAATTTTTGGTTTACAAAGAATACTCTATGTTTTACGCTTGTTTGAAATGGTGACAAATTAACCTTTCATGATCTATGACCGCGTTAGAAAAAGGTTGTGTCGCTTACCGCGTAGACGTCATCTCATTAATTCAACTTTGCAATAATTTGAATAAATACTTAGCATTTTGTCTAAAATGAATTTGTTCTTTACTCTTTACTAATAAGTAAACTCACAAACTATGTATATTTCATATAAATCAATGTTGTTGTGATAGAAAGGCGCCATGGAGGGTAATGCATTAATGAGATGACATCGAGCCGGGAATTGACCCAGGATTTTTCTAACGCAGTCATGGGTCAGGATAGGTCAATTTTGCACCATTTCAAACAAGCGTAGAACATAGAATATTATCAGTAAACAAACATTTATTCGCAGAAGTACTCTAAACCTTTCAAAGGTTTATAGGTAGAAAAATTTGAAGAAGGGTTAGAAGTACTTTAAACTACAGACTTATGGAAACCTGTGAACTGTTTTTTTTATATAACAATGATTTACGGTAAACACCTTTGTATAAGCCGCACCCGTAGATAAGCCGCATCCCAAGTTTAGCAAAAGAACTTCAAAAAAAATATTTTGTTGGAGTTCATAAACGCTCATATTCATTTGATTTTAATAAATACATAATTGCAACTTTAATTCGTTCGAATATGGTTCAACTTGTCTTGTCATTTTTTGTGTATATTTAAACCTGCAGTCTTTAAATCACTCTAGAATTATTCCGCTTTTATTCCCTCATTAACTAACAACAATTCCAAGGAACCGCTTTCGTTTAATCATTAGAACAAGAAAGGTTTCCTAGCGAAAGTATACTTACACGAGTAGGTCTAAGGTCCACCATCGTGCATTTTGATTAACTAGTGCCAATCTGCCACATGTAAAATAGAAGCAACATTGTGACATCATGAGATCCAAGATGGTGCTGTGCAGGAAATTCAAATGAGTTTTATGAATAGGAATATTGGTGCATAAATGACATCTTATGTACACTTTACTGTAGACAAACACAACAATGTATTTAGGCATCCATAACAAACACTGCAGAATAAACATTGTTCTTCAGTCAATGTTCCCTTTAAGTCTACTATGATATAATTAGGGTTATGTCAAAGTTACTTGCTATGTAATGTTATTTTTAATATTATTTTTGTATGATCACTTAAATATAACTGATATTTTGATAGCATCATGATCAGAATAGTAAACACTAACAACACTATTTTGCATGATATTAAAGACTGCTGGCCTTAAATAGATATGATCTAATAAACTTCCAGCTGAAATAAAAGTTGCTTGTTGTACAATTTGTCTATATTCCATTGAATTCATTAAAGATATAAGCGGTTTAATATCATTATCATTTAGGTAATTTATATTAAAGTCTCCAAGGACCATATCAACATAATAACTCTTAAGAAGATATTCTATACCAGCTATATATTGCAAGATATTTGAGCTGTGCTTTCGATAGAGAAGAAGAAATGAGTGCGTTTGTTGGGTCTTAGTATTAATAACAACAAATTTAAGTGCATTAAGCAATGGGAAATATTCTTGCTCTTTGATTTCTAGATGATTGTTGATACAGATTGCTAGACTGGAGTATTTGTCGGAAACATGGTCTTGCCTGTACAGTGTAAATGGATACAAATTATTTCTAATTTCTCTATCATTGTCATAAGGGAGGAGTTGTGTTTCTGTAAGAGCTATGACATCACTATTGAAAATATTTGCATCAAATTTGATGTCAATGCTGTGCTTTCTGAGAGATCTTATATTCAAAAGGCATATAGTAAGAAGAGATGAAATATTTTGCTGTGTATTTTGTAGGGTCATACATGTATGTACTGGCTGCATACTTATCAATGAAATGTTTCTCAGTCTTTCATATTCTTCTTGAACTCTAGAATTTGCTTTTATATGTTTGTTCTCAATTTGTCCCAAAATATGAATTCCTGCTAAGGAGGTTGAACGACTCAATGCAACATAAATCTGTCCATAGTTGAATGCTCTTTGCTTATTTAAATTGAAACTGATAACAACATTGTTTAATGTTAGTCCTTGTACTTTGTGTATAGTACATGCCCATGCTAGTGTTAATGGAAATTGTATTCTTTGTATTTCTGGAGATGAGGCTTTCCCTGGTCTTACTTTTATTCTTGTTAACACAGGTTCGATAGGTACAGCTCTGTTTTCTCTGGCAAAAGGGTTTGGACATTTTTCAATAGATTTCCTTCCAGCTTCATCATCATCAAACTTAACATAGACCATAGTTGGCTTTTGGCTATTTTGATTGATTTTAATTTTAACTACAGTTCCCATTTGGCCATTAATGAGTCTATCTGCAATGTCAATGTTAGTAGTCAACATTATTCTGGCACTTTGTTTGACAAGTATTTCAGAATCAAGTCCACCTGTTTCAGATCTTCCTCTTGATAAAACTCTATCAATGTCTTGTCTTGTGACATTTTGTGGGTACTGATCTATTGCCTTAAGAGTGAATTGTGGTGAAGGTATTTGCTCTAATTTTGTAAGATTGCACTCATTAACAGGTTTATTCTCAGCCCATATGTGTAATGCATCTGATGGATAATTATCATCTGTTGGTGTTATTGATCTAGATTGAATGCACTGGATATCTTCTTCACTTTGGGAACCTGTCCTGAATCTGTTTAAAAGTCCAGCAAATGCCTTGTCATTTTTTTGTCTCATAATTTCAGTGAGCTCTATTAATGTAAAAACTTGCCATGGATGACAGAGATTGAAAGTGTCATTTTTGTAGTCCTCAAAAACATGTTTCCTACGTATTGGGGGCAATTGATATAGATCACCTACAACAATGATGCTTATGCCAGCAAACAGTTCAGAGTTAGAGGTACCAAATATTTCTTTTAATCTTTGATGGATGTTAAGTAAGGTAGTGTTTGCAACCATGGAAATCTCATCTATTATTATCAGTTTGAGTTCTGCTAATGACAGTCTTAGCTGTGTTTTCTTTTGATCTGACATTGCAGGTACATTATCTCCTGTTTCTTTGGGAATTGCTAAAGCAGTATTTATTGTTGTTCCATTAATGTTAATAGCTGCTATACACCTGTTGGAGCCATTAAAAGAACTGTAGGCAATTCAGGGTTGATAGGAGCATGTCTGAAGGTTTTTATTGTAGTGTGGTAAATTGCTTTAATCAAGTGGCTTTTGCCTGCACCGGCTCCACCACTTACAAATAGATAGATTGGTTTCACTTTTTCTGGTTTTTGGCTATTCATACTTTTCATTTTATTTCTACACCAGGAGAGAACATTATCATAGGCATAGCGTTGTTCATTGTTTAAGGATCTAACAGAGTCACGAAGTGTGTCATCAGCGATTTCTGCAGGTTGGTTGTGTATTGTTATTCCTGATGACAATTGTTGGTTAGATTCAAACGTGGAAGCAAGATCTGAAGGTAATTGTTCATTAAATGATTCTTCAGGTATTGAGTCATCTTGTACATGTACATCTGCATAGAAATCAGAATTTTCTTGATCATTGATGGCATCATATGAGTGTGTGATATTACCTTGGTTCTGTCTTAGATATTCAAATGCATCTGCAAGAGCCTGTGCATCAGGCTCAAATATTGCTCTATTGTGTTCTACAACTGCTCTAACATCAGACTCATAAAATTTTGATGCATATGATTGATTTGCACCTGCAAGATTATTCTCTACTCTCCATGGGTAATACAGCATCAGCAAATGGTGAAAAAAGTGTTCAGGTTCTTTTGTCTTGTTTGGGGTGTGGTATCTTATAACAGCTTTTATTTTTCTACATTTCATGACTTCATTAGTACTCATCAATCTTATTCGATGTGGGAGCAAATTGTCATTTGGAGTAGAATGTTGTAATTCAATGACTTCATCAGTGAGAACCTCTGGCTGGGTATCATTTGTCAGCTCACTGTCTTTTCTATACTCTTTGTAATAGTAGGCAGCAAACTCAGCTAGACAAAGTTTATCAACTACAGGCATAGAGTTTGGTCTATTAGGGTAACGCTCGATTATGTTGGACTTGAATATATCTGTACTATTCTCATCTAATTCATCTAGTTCCTGTTGGCTCTTTGCAACTCATATTCTTTTCTCTGGTAAATCTGTACTAACAAACACTGTCGCTGGAAAGATTTTTCTTAACCACAATTCAGGCATACATCTGTAAACACATTCTTGTGAACTAACTTCTCTTGTTGAGAGAAAAGCAGCACCTATTTTTTTCAAACCATCTCTGATATTCATATTTGAAGTTTTGGCCTCTTTTGCTGCATTCATGATAGCTTGTGAACATTCAGTTTCATCTTTTGTGAAATATGAGCATACATATGTTATACATTTGTAATGATTAAAAACAGGTTGCAAGTCAACATTTGCAGCAAATCCTTTTATACCTGCCACAAAGTAGTTGTTAATAAAACAGCTGTCTAGTGGCCTTTTGAGGTGCAATTCATAGTCAGAATTAGGTGATATTGATAATGCCCAATAATATTGATCTTCTGATATACCTATAGAACTTAAAATATCAGCTTCAGTTAAATTGAGGTCATAATCTGGTTTATTGGGATTCAATACATTATCAATTTTTTCCTTCACTAAAGTAAGGATTTCCTTTTGTCTGTAAAGGGATCTTTCCTTTATTTCCTCATCTAGATCATCAGAAAGTGGTTCTGCTACAATTGTTCTGTTTGTGAAAAACTGACCAAAGTTAAATCTACATCGAACATTTTTGTATTTTCTACAGGTTTTTGAATGGTTGTGCTTTTGATAAGTTTTAACCAGCTTATACAGTTGAGGATCAATTTCCTCATTTGGTAGGTAGGCCTGTACATGCTTATCTATAAAATCTATATAGGTTTGTTTGTTGTCTTGTGTTAATTTTGGACAGTCTGAAGTCCATATCAATGCATGTAAGTGCGGAGAGCCTCTCATTTGAAATTCAATACGAAGAGCATAATAAACTATTTTACCTATTGGATTTGCATTGCTAAGTAAAACCTGTGTGAAAAATGTTTCAACTCTATACTGAAAATGTTTAGCAACCACAACAGGATTCAGATTTAGCATTGAGCATTTCTCGTTGTAAGATAAAGCATCAACTTGTTCATTAGTCATATGCATGCCTTTTATTCTAGCAATAATCTGAAACAGCTTCAGGCCATCTAAGATCAGCACATGATAAGGTCATGAACCATGTTGGAATACCAAGTTGTTTTACCATGGCAACTATTTCATACATAAACTTTTGCCAGTAAGGTGGGGTGCCTGGAATTTGTCTCAAAAATAAATATGCCTGATCTTGACAAATAAGATTTTGTAAGCTTTGGGTATTTGATCTTAATTGAGAAACAGTAAGTGAGTGTCCACTAACTTTTTTTAGAGCAATATTAATACTGTCTGACACTTTCTTTTGTTCAATTATGAACTGTGCAAAGAAAAGATACTCTGGATTGGTTGCAAATCTACCACTATAATGTAACAGTCGTGCATTGAAGTATTTTACAGGTGTCAACTTAACTTCCCTTTCTGCATTATAACCAAATCTTCCTTTGGGGAACAATACTGGGAATGCTAACTCTTCACATTGTTTGTCCATCATGAATGATACAGGATGTTTGTTTTCTCCTGGTGCAATATTATAGATTTCAGTCCCTCTTGAAACATTTTCCTTTTGGTCTACAGTAACAGGATAATCTGGTAAGACAGATTGTAGACATGTCTCATTAGTTGGTGCTCTGTATTCATTTAGAGGATCATCGTTCTCTTCATGTGCATTATCTATAGTAATCTGTTTTTCAGCAGTATCATCTACAGGGTTTACCTCATTATTCAAAATAATGTCTGTTGGTACATCTGAAGTAGATTTACTCTGTTGTAAAGATGTAAGACTTATGTCTATATTGGCAATGTCTATTCTTATTGAATTGTACAATGAATTGTGTATTCTAAGCCAGTTGAGTGCATCGAGTATAAATTGAGGACGTACTGCTTGAAAGTACACATGACCTCTGAATTCAAGTTTTCTTTTTAGTTTTAACATGATAATACCTGATCTTTCAGGAGGACGTGGTAAAATGTTACATGTCTGTTCACATTCGACAGGGACATTGCAGATAGCTCCTTTAATTTTTCTTTGTTGGCCTTTTGGCATTACAATTATTTTCTCAAAAACAATTCGCTGTGCTATAAGTATTTGTTCAAGTTTTTCTAAGACTGCAAGTGCTGGAGGTATTTCATCAACAGTCATTTTATTAGATACAGCTTGGCATGGTGTTTTTCCCTTCAGCACCTTTAAATGACAAGTTTTACAAATGTAATGCCTCTCATCAAATGACATTTTTATCAGTGAAAGCATGCTCAATCTTATACTTACTTTTATTCAACTCAATCACTGACTTTCTGTAAAGTAGTCTGTTGCAGACAGAGCATACATAATATGGACCCTCCTTTATTTTATTCTGAAAAATTGAAATGTAATGATCTATGCCATAGTTAAAGCTCTTTTTGGTTTGTCTGACAATTTTTTGTTGTTCTTTCATTTTGAGATCCAATGATCTGTATTTTTCTGTACAGGTTTCAAGTAATTTATCCTTTTCAGCTGGATCCATTGATCTGTATTGCTCAGCATAAGTTTCAAGTAATTTATCCTTTTCTGCTGGGTCCATTGATCTGTATTGCTCAGCATAAATTTTAAGTAATTTATCTTTTTCTGTTGGATCCATTGATCTGTATTGCTCAGCAGAAATTTCAGTAATTTATCTTTTTTTGTTGGATCCATTGATCTGTATTGCTCTCTTTTATTTTCTAGCATCACCTTTTTCTGTGCAGGTTCCATGTGTGTATAATTGCAGTCTTCTCTTTTTGTAATTACTCTTTTTGTTCTCTTGACTTATGCTTCCTCATAATCTTTTGCCGTTCAGTATTTGTTAACTGACAGAAACATGATAAGAAAGTAATGGTATATGCTTTTTCAGTACAATTAGATATGTCTGTTACAATATTGAAAAGAGTTGGCATAAGGACAGTTAGCATCACACACCCAATCATACTTCTTAATCTTTTGACTGCCATCACATGCTATGATGAAATACTTAACACCATTGAATGGTTTGCTCAGCACACAACTTATGCAACAGTCTGAGAAGCATAGGAAAAAGCCAGTTATTGTCTCATTGGTATTTTCTATAATTAATCTTTGAAGAAATAAATTAGAAGCAGAATTATGTGACAGTATTCCCCTGGTACCTTGACCTATATTCTATACTTATATGAGCATCATATACTTTAAGTGTGCTTGGTAATTCATTTGTATGATTATTTACCAATTCATTGTAAAATAGATTTGCATGCTCAAAAATACCATCTAATGTAATAGAATTCCAATAACCACATGGCTTGATGATAGCAAAACATATTGAGTAAAATGATATGGCACAACACCGTTTAATCTGTTCAACATGTATGTTCCTATTGTCTATATTAACATTTTGGTCAGTTGATGCAATATGTTGTTCAGTAGCACTTGAAACACATTCAATTTGTATAACTTCAACATGCACACCTTTAAGCTCAAATAAAACACCATTCGTATGTAGCAATTGAAAATATTCCTTTAAGTCATTTAAAGTTTGCACTTCCAACAGTACACATGTTCCTTGGCTATGAATCATGCCAAATGAATCTCTACCATGGGAGTCAAATATTTTAAATTTACCATCTAAAGTACAGTAAATACCAACAGCCACAGCTCCTATTGTTAAAACAAAGGAATTAAAAGTTTCTTGGATTAAAGAATGCAAAGCATCATCCAATGTCATACAGTATGCAAAGTGTGGGATTGAAGAAACACCATGTAATCTTCCTGTATAACTTTCACTGTACTGAAGTCGATAGTTAGAATCAAACATTGTTACCATAGTAGGTAATTCTGTTAGCATTAAATATGACTGATGGGATAATCTCAATAAGTTAGAATATAACTCATTACCGATATTCATAACCTGATCTAAGTCTTTCGACAAAGTGATTGAATATCTATTGTTGTAGATAAGAGCACATAAACTCATTGCAACACACTGTTGTCCTGCATTCAAGCCAAATACTGACACATTACCTTGGCAGTAAGATGCATGAATTGTTTTGCTAGGATTAATATGAGGACCTGGGTTTTTTTCTACATCTCTAGAAAGACAGAAGTGACAATAATTCACTCTGTGATTAAGATTCTTGTAAACACCTACTTGTAAACTGCTATTACTGGAAGCTTCACACTCTACATTTCTGGACAAATTACCTGCATCAAACTTATAGCCAGTATAATGACCAAACACTGAAACATTCTCTTGACAATAAGGTGCTACAACAGTCTTATCTGGGTGTATAAGAACAGGTCTGGGATCGGTTTCAATGTCATGGTTCTTGTAGTTTTTACTTTTGTAAATATAGAGTATTGTATTCCTAGTACAATGATGCATTTCAATGCAAGGTTTTAACTTTGGTTTAAACATAACATAACTCATTAGTTTCTGGTTATTCGATTTTGTATGCTTTGTCTTCATAAAAACCTTTGTGCCTTTCAACTTAAACTTGTTGTGTTTTGACTGCTTCATTCTCGAATTTCTCTGATGGGAGCTCGAGAAATAATTATTAAAACTCTCCTTCCTATTAAGTTTACAAATCTTGGTGTATTGATGAATATTCGATGACTTTGGATAGTGTTTTGCTATGTACACGCGAACAGGTTTCCTGAACTTTCTACTTTTGTGAAAAACAGACTTCAGACCTTTCAGTGGCAAACGACTTGGTTCACGTGACCTGACATGTTTTCTCCTTTTACATTTCCGAGTACAACTAGTACTAGCAATGAATTTAGCATAGCGAGATCTACAGTCCTCTTTAAGTTGATTGACCACTTTGTGTTCATATACATTTATGTTTACCATTTCTTCAGCCTCCGATCTGACATGTTTTCTCCTTTTACATTTCTCAGTACAACTAGTACTAACAATGAATTTCGCGTAGCGAGATCTACAGTCTTCTTTAAGCTGATTATCCACTTTGTGCTCATATAAATTTATGTTTACCATTTCTTCAGCCTCCGATCTGGATGTTTCGTTGGCATATAAGATATATGCAAGTTGCATTTTCCATAAGGTTAAGATTATTCCCAGGCAAAGCTTCGTCAAATTCAAACAGATAATCGCTGTTAGAAAACACAACGTACAAAATACTAGAATATCTTTGAGCATGTACATCCTGTACAGATTACTCACATTACAATCATACACAATAATCCACAATAAAAAACCAAAGTAGATCTTTAATTTAAATTTAAGTTTACCTTGGGAGTTGAATAGTGCTTGTCTCATCATAATTCTGTGCGGAATGTGTATATTTCTGGCTTCGTGTTGGCAAGTAACAGTGTTACCGTTCCTCTCACAGTTCAGGACTTCAGATGTTTTCAGACTTCGATAGAGTAGATTCAGCTATAACTGCTCAACCACAGTATATATATTTGCTAGTAAATCGCTATATATCGCTATAAATCAGCTATTCAGTATTATTGTATACTTGTATAGTATAACGTACACAAGTCTTTATACGAGATCGGTAAACCGGCCAAAAACACGGTCAAAATATTTTAGTGTTAGCCTACCGATCACGGTGTTTGCGCTGGTATGTACTATGACCGAGAGTAAAACGAAATGTGGCATAAAACCTACCAAACGTACCTCAAACTAGCCTGTATGTGTAGAGCCGTCCGTCACAAGATGGCGACTGACTGAAGTAGAGAACAGAAATCTATAAGCGTCACGAGGTACGCGCACACAAATTAATGCATAATTAATAAATTAACCTGAAGAGTGTCACGTGACCAGCACAGTGCAATCTGATTGGTGGGTGAACTTGAAATTTAATACATGGAAACAAAGGAAAAATAACCGCATGGGTCAAAAGGCCAAATTTTGTTGCATGAAACAAAAAAAAAAAATAACCGCTTGCATTTTAAGACTCGGTGCTGCCACAGGCAGCCCGAGTAATTATCGGGAACACCTTAAAGTGATTTCAACGGCTTCAGGCCCGCTTCCCCTAAACTACGACAGAATTAAAGCGGCAAGTCAAATGCAGCGTTGTTTTAAGGGGAGACGCATGTTAATAAAAGGCCAGGAAACCAGTATACCTTTAGGAACAAACAAAATAAACAAAATTATATGGATCTGATTTAAGGAATTCCTAAAACGCCTGTGTCAGACAACTGAGTGACAGGCGGCATGACTTGAGTGTTTAAAATGTGTGCCATACTTCGGAAGGGAGCACATACGCTTGAAAGTAAAAGTCCAAATGCAGGGTTGGATCACAATGTAATTAACTGGATTGACGACTCAATGCATATCGATATAATATAAATACATGTATATCCCATTGAGATGGATGATAGCTAGGAACAGGACAGCTCCACAGTCTTTTCGTGCTATTTTTTGATGTGAATATTTCTTTTGACCTCTTTGGGTCTTGGAAAAAATATACCAAGACAGACCAGTCTCCAGTAAACTACAAACCATGGCAAATACGACGACTGATTGGACGCAACTATAAGAATAGGCGATCATAAGGGTTGAACAGTCGATGTCATAAAAACCAGGTTACAATCACGGAGCAAATGTATAAATAATAGTAGGGACACACTGTGTCACAATATATAGGAGGCGCACAGCGCCAACTCCTATTAAACAAACATCATACAGCCTGAAACTGGCAATGCACATGTGAAATACTACACACAAGGGCATGCTGATAAATAACAGGCTGATGGAATAACATAGACACTGCCCGGATATAAAAGCGGAGCTGGGAACAAAAGCCGAAACGTGTCAGTCGAAATATGCCGCAGCTCAGGCATAACACGTGCTACGTATACTGAGAAACGATTTGAGTGCAACAAAGACTGTGAAACAGTTCCCGTTACTATAGTGTGACATATATATGAGCAAACCCAATGAGAAATAAATGAATGAGTGGGTTCTACTTGCCTTTGAAAATTGAAGCATTCATTAGTGCTGGATCATCTCCTAACTAAAAGAGGTTGATATTAGTGATTCTCGTGCCTATGTACTCAACTGAAGACTACCCGGATGCGTGTTGTCTGACATCATCGGTTACTGGTTTTACCGGTTTATGAGCTGTCAAACTCTAGGCTCTGATAACAATAAGATGTCCCGACATAAATTCAACAAGAGCCCATCTGGGCTTTCACTCGGGCCACACGAGTCGTGCTTTAATTCGCCAGTGAGAACGTCAAAAAAACAGACTGGTCTATTAATCGCTTTTATGGCATGACTATGATAACGCAGGATTCGAACAACAGAATACTGGCAATTCAAGTGTATAAATGCAATACAATGACATATTCAGACTTTGAATTTGATTGAAAATAGATCAAAAACTCGGTGAAATGTCCGGTTAAAACTGTATGAATAAATGTGAAATGAAACATAAATTTCATAGCAAGAAAAAAAATTGTAATTCCTATAAATGAGAAAGCTCTTCTATTAAGCCGCTTCTCATATACACAGACTGTTTCACAAAAAAACGTTTGCGCTTATCGACACAAGAATTCAGTTGACCTTTCAAATAATTTATTCTGAGGTACGCATACTCTAAATCACAGATGTTAAATAAAGCGATAATTAGAAGAAAAGTACATTAACAGACAAACTGAGAGGAAATTTATTCAAATCAAAAAGAGTTTACTTACAGTACTTACGTAACTGAACTTTCGTTTTGGATCTTTTGGTAGTGTTGTTGACAGGCACCCACCTTCGTGCACATATGCACTGAATCGGAATGAAAGTCGAAGCCTACCTCGAACTTAACTTTCAGCTAACCTGTTTCCTTTCATTCCACAATGAATAATAATCTCATAAAGTAAGCCCGTAGCTTTCAATAAATTTGCCAGTGTCTGAATGAAACAGCTAGATCTTTTCCAATTTCTCTCACGAGTCACGGCAGAAGACAGTCTCAAGCTACAAAACTTGAATTTTGATCCTCTTCACAGTAACGTAATTTAACGTCTCAGATATTATATATATGCCCTATTTCAGCTAGCGCTGTGCATTTCAAATACTTTTTCCTCTCTCTTTGCTGGCAGTTCATGCTTCTTGTTCGTGTAGTTTCAGTTGGCATACACTGAAAACATCTGCTTAACTAAGATTTGTAACAATCTTAGCGGATCATGTAAATATTCCGCTTGGCTCAATTGAGGGTTTCTGCCGTCAAAGTTCATTTTTTGTTTCAGTTTTCCCCATATTAGCCGACATGTATAATGTCTCGAGCTCTCAATCCAGTAGAAAGACTCTGGTTATTCTGTCGTAAAACATGCCTTAGCTGTACAAGACCGCCCACGATGGAATAGATTTCTGACAATGACTCATTGAAAGTGATATCTCCTTGTCTCGCCTCGTCTGAGAGCTTTGAACTTTCTTATCTGAGCGCGCCTGACGAGATCTAACCTTTGATTATAATTCGATACCCGTTGATATCCAAACGTGTTTGGATATTGTATTTCGCTTACGTTTCTAAATGTACATTGGATCTGTCCAAACAGCGCTGATCGAATGTATTACGGCTCCTGGTTGTTCATGTATTTTTATGGTCAACAAGAGCGCCAGTTGAAATATCCTGAGCCTGTTGGAAGGCTTTCGCCCTCGCGGGTCGACCATTTTGATTTACTGTATTCACTTATGTAAATACATTTAACCTGGCGATTGTTGCGTGACCAGCACAGTGCAATCTGATTGGTTGGAATTTGACCTTTAACGCATGCGCAGAAGCCGTCTGACATGAAATAAAAAAATAAATAATAATAATAACGACTTGCATTTTAAGACTCGGCGCTGCCACAGGCAGCCCGAGTAACAAGAGCCCATCTGGGCTTTCACTCGGGCCACATGAGATTGAAGATGAAATACACTTTCATTTGAAATCCTTTTAGTAATAACCGAAGGGAAGAATTATTAGCGGTCCTTCGGCTCCGACAAGAGCGCCAGTTGCAATATCCTGAGCCTGTTGGAAGGCTTTCGCACGAGTGAAGTTAACTAAAACATTAAACTGCTTACATTTGAGAGATGGGACTCCAAATTTGAGAGAGATTTGCTCGCGGATCCACCATTTTGATTTACTGTATTAAATTATGTAAATAAATTAACCTGGCGAGTGTCACGTGACCAGCACAGTGCGATCTGATTGGTGTGAATTTGACCTTTGACGCATGCGCAGAAAGCTTGCTACACGGAATAAAATAAAATAAATAACCGCTTGCATTTAAGACTCGGTGCAGCCCGAGTAATTACAAAGTCCGATGTTGATTGCTGAAGACCGAGTTCAACGTTGATTTACAAAGTCCGATGTTGATCGCTGAACCCGGGGGGAGGGGGGGGGGGGGGGGGGGGTACTCCTGTTTGTGACGTATTATTTATGTGCCGCGGGGGTGGTTCAGGGTTTTGCGCTCGGTTTGGGCAGGTATACGCGTAGGGTCACAGTTTTGACCTGATTTGGGCAGATCAGGGTCAGGATTTGAGTATAATTTGGATGCAGTCAGGGTCGGGGTTCAGTATTTATTAGGCAGTTAGGGTTCAGTTTTTTTAGGCAGTTAGGGTTCAGTTGTTTTTAGCTACTATGTCAAAAAAAGACATTCTGTTGCCGCATTTTGATCGCCTGCCCACATGCAAGCACTGAGGTTCCCATACATCGTGACGCCGCTAATTTGTACTTCAGTACTTATCTATGTACTTCATCTGCTGATTTATTTACCCAATGACACGTCCCGACTTGAAATGTTCCGTATTTTGCATGCAATCCGGGTACGCGGTATACCGGCCGGGGTATATATCCGACCGTGTTTGAAAACAATTTAAAGAAGGGGCGATCAGGTTTTTTTTGCCCCAAAAAGGGGGCAATCAGGGTTTTGGAGCTCGGATTGCGTCAAACAGGGTCAGGGTTTGAGCCTCTTGGCCTCACATACATACCCATACGTACCCCCCTCCCCCCCCCCCCCCCCCCCCCGGGTCGCTGAAGTCCGATGTTGTGTTACAAAGTTCAAAGTTGATAATTCCAAAGTTCGATGTTGATCGCTGAAGCCCGATGTTGTGTTCCAAAGTTCGAAGTTGATAATTACAAAGTTCGATGTTGATCGCTGAAGTCCGTTCGAATTTGATAATTACAAAGTCCGATGTTGATCACCTAAAGTTGGATGTTGAATGCCAACTTCGATTTTTGGCGGGGATCCCCAATCACTCGAACATCACGCTCGACTTTTCATCCAAAATCAATGCCGACCGAAACTAAACCTAAAAAAATAGCACAACAGTACTTATTTCAAGAGGCTCGTGCCGTCTAATTGAAATAATCCCCATTTCTCGAGCGTAAATCAAACACAATTTCAAACAAATTCGTGATCAGCACAAGTTGCCAACGCTTAGCAACGGCAAGTCGCCCAAAGTTCACGGGCTCAGAATGATACATATACCTTATTTTGAAAGCGGCCTTTTAGTAAACGGCTCTATGGTACAGAATGTGACGTAAAGTGGTAAGCTGTAGTGCTAAGTGTGCACGCCCTACGAGGGAAAGAGAAAAAATGTCTGACCCAAGTGGGACTCGAACCTAACGAGCTCTATGGTACAGTGGTTTTGATCCAACGACCGGAGTTCGAGTCCTACACCGGGCACTAAAATTTTGTTTTCTTCTTTTTCTCCTTTCTCAGTTTTATTTTATCTTTTCCTCTATTTTAAACAATTAGAGCCGCCTTCTACATTAAAAACATTGTTGTCTATTGGCTCTCAAGCCTCGACCAGGAGCCCATTGCCTCAACTATTAAAAAACTTTTCTGGTTACTTTATTATCATAAGAGCTGGAAGGAAAGCTCGCTGCGTAGAAGAAAAAAGCTGGGATATCGGTTTCCTTTTATTCTTCGATTCGAGCCTGGTAAGTTTATAAGCAAATTAATGTATCAGTTATTTTTTTACGGGCTTTGGTTGATTCAAATCCGGGTTCAAATGATCGCATGTAAAGTACCGTACGTTAATTTATTAAAACTGTTGTGTTCGATATTTTCAACAACAACAACAACATTTATTTCACTCTTAAAGTTACAAGTAGTATGTAATAAACAAATAAAAGACTGAGTAGCAGGACCCGAAAAAAAAAACACGAAAGCTATCTAGCCGGGACCCTCTTTACACACCACAAAAGACAAAGAGATGAATTTGCAAAGGGAGAGAGGGGAATTTTATAAATTATTTTGCTTGGGTAAGTCTGTATATTATATCTAATAGATTAATTAACTAATCATGGCCAGCATACTGATTTATTAAGTATGATGTGTAATTTTGTTTAAATAAGTGACGCTTATCTGATTTGATAGAGTCAGGAATTTCTTTCCAAATCTTAATGCCGTTAAAATTTATAAACCTTTTTTTGTAGTCAGTTCTAATGAACTCCAGAAAAAATATTTGTTTGTTTTTCTGTCTTGTTTCATAATGGTGAATGTCAACATGGCTAAGAATGTATCAGGGATAGTTTTATGGATTACATCATGCATGAAAAGGCTAGAATGAAGTTTAATTTATGGATATCTTTCAATTTTAGAAGATTTAATTTATAGAAAAGTGGAGTAGTGTGGTTATTCCAATTTTCATGTAGAATGGCTCGAACAACTTTTTTTTGAAGACCTTCAATAGGTTTCAAAGTTGAAATAAGAGCATTATGCCATAATAAATTCGCATAATTTAAGTGTGGGTAGAAAAGAGAGGAATAAATTTGTTTTAATACTGGAAGAGGAGCGTAATGTCTTGCTTTAAATATGATCCCAACAATTTTGGCAATTTTGGCTTTTATGGAGGTGGTGGAGATGGAGGTGCTTTTATGGCTATGTGGTCCTTCCATGTCAAATTTTTGTCAATAATGACACCCAAATATTTTGTTTGACTTAGGGGTGGACCATTAGAAATCCTGGGAGGGGGGGTGGAAAACTTTTTGTGCACGAATTTGTTTTTAGCAGTGTGAGTTCTGCAAAAAAATTTTTTTAAGGCGATACCTCTGCACGATTTTTTTTTTCAGTGCACATTCTATAGAGATTTTTCAGTGTACATCCTATATAGATTTATAGCCTGTGAATACAACCATAATATAATATAATATAATATAATAATAATAATGTTATTTATAGCAGAGAATATGTCTCCGAAGAGTTTTTTCAATAGAGCCCTGCATAACATAAATAAGAAACAAAAATAAAAATACATTAATAATCTAGAGTTAAAAACTAGGCTAAAAATACATTTATAGAGTGACTAGAGCTAAAATTTATGAGGCAATTCAAAAACATGTCTTTTGACATTTTGTTTAAAAAGAGTTAGGGATTCGATTTCCCGCAACGAATTATCTAAAGTATTCCATTCACTAAAACCTTGGTACAATAAACGTTGTTTGCCATAATTAAGCTTGATTATTGGAAGTCTACAATCGTTCTTTCTTCTTGTATTATACAGGTGAATGTCACTGTTCTTTGAGATATTAAATTCATAATCAATGAGTCCATTAAAGTGCCAATGACATGAAAAAATCGATTTCATTTTATTAAATTATAGGCCTCCCTTAGCCATTTTGTGCAATGATAAATGTATTTGGAGAGCGCGAACATAATTTTATTTCGTATCGAAGTCAGGTATAACAAAAGTAAAAATATGGCTCACTGCAAGGATTCTATTAGAACAAGTATGGTCATTGTCAAGGTTTCTCAAAGTATTACACATTTAAATTGAAAACTGGCCAAAAATGCACTTATTTTGTAGTATTTATGGAGACGAATATAAATGCGCAGACCTAGTGACGTCACGCATGTGATTACCATATCTTTAACAGCAGAAAAATTGTCGCCTGATTTTGGCAATTCCGCCTGACTTCGATACGAAAAAAACATATGTTCGCGCTCTCCAAATTGATTTTTAATTGCACAAATTGAATAAGAGAAGCCTAGAATTTAATAAAATAAAATAAAAACGGGATCGAATTTTTCATTTCATTGGCACTTTAACATACTTATATATTAAAATATGACGATGTACAAGACGACGTTTGGAACGAGTAGGCCAATTGAGATTTGACAAGGCTTGTGTTGAAGAACTTTAACCAGGTAAATTCAAGAATTATCTTGGCCGCTTATTTTGCAAAATCTGAAGATCGTCTATGAGGGTTGAGTTGTATTTGTCACCCCATATCGCATCAGCAGTAGTAAAAAAGTGGACATACTAAACTATTATACAAAGTAAGGCGTGTCTCGAGGGGCAATAAGTGCCTGATACGCTTGGCTAGACCAATCCTTTGGTTTACTTTAGTAGATAAGGCCTCTACCAGGTCATGCGAAGTCATATGCTTATTAATTATAATACCGAGGTACTTAATTGATATCAATTGTCAGAGCGTTCGAGGGGCACGTTGTCCATAATGACATCGATGCTAGAGCAAGATTTCAGTTTATGTGGACTATACCTATTAACATAAACTTAGATTTAGAAGTATTCAAAGTCAGGCGATGTATACGAAACCAAGAGGCCAATTTTGCCAAGTCATGATTTAAGCAATGTTCGATGTCATTGATAGAAGGACGGCTACAGTATATCACGGTGTCATCAGCGTACATGGTCACTTGGCAATGATCTACAGTAAGAGGAAGGTCGGCATTGACGTAAACCAAGAACAAGAGAGGACCGAGAATACTCTGTGGCACGCCAACTCCCACTGAGCACGAAGAGGACTGAGAGTCGCCTATTGCAGTTATCTGGTGTCGGTTATCAAGGTAGGAGGTAAACCAATTTACAACTTCACTGCAAGCACCAATGGCCTTGAGCTTTGTCAGCAAAAGGTTGTGGTCCACAGTCACAAAAGCCTTGGACAGGTCTAAGAATACTGCACCAGTCACCTTGCCATTGTCCATGTGTCGTAGAATGTTGTCAGTGAAGTGTGCTAAGCCAATTTCAGTAGATAACCTCGGGCGGAAACCAAACTGATTAGGTGTGAGGATTTTCTCTTACGAGAGATAGCCGTAGAGTTGTTGATGTACAGCCCTTTCAAGAATCTTACTTACATCAGGTAGAATATAATTATGATAGGCCTGTAATTGTTAAAATCAGAGTGATCGCCGGATTTAAACAGGGCGGTAACTTTTCCTTGTTTCCAGATGGCTGGGAAAATACTTGAGTCCAGAGAACGATTAAACAGTTTGGTTAAAAGGCTGGTCAGGAGTCATACACACAGCCGAGTCATTTAGTAGCCTCGAGCTGATTCGGCCTAAACCAATAGCTTTGTTTGTTTTCAAACCTCTTAATTGTTCAAAAACAAAGCTCTCGGAAATGTTCGAAAAGCGAAAGACAATTTCACTGTTATTTGTCCTAGCTGGAGTAATGGGCCATTCTATTTTATATGCACACCCCCCTATTGAGGGATTCACTTCTATACCCCTTTGGATATAATTTTGGGCAACCCCCTCTGGCTGTTTTTTTTTTTTTTTTTCGCTGTTTCTCCAGACCCCCTTGGATAGCCTTTCCAGCCCTCTAGGGTTTTCCCCTCTCCCCCCAAGATATCCAAGTCCTCAATAGGGGTGGGGCTGTTGGCTATTATATCCTGGCTACCATCCAGGATATCCCTGGTGTGGATATCTACCCCTTTGGATATTTTACTCATCCCATCTGGATGTTTGTCAGTTTTACCCCCTCCCTCCCCCAAGGATATCCAAGTCCCTCAATAGGGGGGGTGTGCATATAAAATGGAATGGCCCAATGATGTCAATGGCGCCGACCAGAGATTGAAACTTTGCTGCTAACAAAGGTCTGATCGATCGACGCTGGCTCTGTTAACTGTACTCCATCAGATTCAGATTGGATAAAGGTCGGCTGAGAGCCATTATTAGATCTTATTATGGCAAGTCAATCATTTATAGTTTTCCATAGAGCACCTGAATTTCTTTGTTTTGTATAATCAGATCTTTATAGTAATTTGCTTTACATTCCTTGACTTGTTTATTTACTTTGAGCCGCAGTTTTTTTGTAACGAGCCCAGTAATGAGGAATTTAATTTGATCGCCTTAGAATGCATATAGTCCCAGTCTTTCATTGCTTGGCTCCGATTCAGGCCAAATCAAAAATGCATACCCCAAGATTTCATTATCCATGATGTTTTGCACAAGACAATACTATGGGCGGCCGTTACCACCAAAAATACAGAACAGGAATCAATTAACAAAGAATTGTGGAATGCTCAATACAAAACACGAACGGAATAGACAGAAATGAAACCATCTAACTATCGCTTGCCAAATGGAATAGACAAAACACAAATGATAAAGACAAAACACGAACGATCTAACTACCGAAGTAGAAATGATTCAACCAAGTATCAAATGATCAATACAAAACACGAACGGAATAGACAGAAATGAAGTCATCTAACTATCTCTTGTCAAATGGAACAGACAAAACACAAATGGTAAAGACAAAACACGAACGATCTAACTACCGACGTAGAAATGATTCAACCAAGTATCAAATGATCAATACAAAACACGAACGGAATAGACAGAAATGAAGTCATCTAACTATCTCTTGTCAAATGGAACAGACAAAACACAAATGGTAAAGACAAAACACGAACGATCTAACTACCGACGTAGAAATGATTCAACCAAGTATCAAATGATCAATACAAAACACGAATGATCCAACTCGCTTATGTCAAATGGAAAGATAATAATGAAATGATCCAACCTAAATACAAACGATCCAACGCAAAGTAATTCAATTCAACGTAAACACGAATGGTTTGGCGTGATGTCAAATGATCAAGTCAACAGTCGAATGGTTCAGTCAACAGTCGAATGGTTCAGTCGACGGGGGGTCTCCATGACGTCACGCACTGCAAAATTGGCGGCAAAACAAAGCTGCCATGTTTGGACATGTTTGTCTCCTGAGTTGGTTCTACTATAAATCGATTCTGGTACTAAGTGTTTATTGCTATTTTACTATGGTGTCCAATTTCCGCCAAAATCCCAACTTTGTATTCTACATTGGACTTTCTATATTCTTGTCAATATTTTGAATTTGACTTCCAATTTTACTTGTTTTAAATGGTAGTTTTCGAATTTGACCTCCAACATTTCGTGTACTTCATGCTACTTTTGTTATTCGGATACCTTTCCAATTTGACATGCAAGTTTTCGTATTTGACATACAAGTTTTTTCATTTGACATCCAACCGCAATCCAATAGACGATCGACATCGCGGGCTCATGTGCCATCGTCCCCCCTCCCCTACGTGTGATACCAAAATAAGCCCCAGCAGGGAAGGCTAAGCAGTGGAAGTCCACCCTCACACGGGCAGTTTCAACCGAGCAAAATAAAATGGCGGATCTATGCAGTCGTCCCTAACTGAATTTTAACTCTATAGGAATCTCTATGGTAAGTATAAGCACTTATTTTGTTCAACTAGACGTGTAGTAGTGTGCAAAACTTTACAATTCTAGAACGAACCTAAATATGCATGTACACGAAGCAGGAGCAGAGCCGGGTTTTAAGAAACAAAAATAAGTCAATAGTAAAACTAGACTAACGCACACTACTACACGTCTAGTTGAACAAAATAAGTGCTTATACTTACCATAGAGATTCCTATAGAGTTAAAATTCAGTTAGGGACGACTGCATAGATCCGCCATTTTATTTTGCTCGGTTGAAACTGCCCGTGTGAGGGTGGACTTCCACTGCTTAGCCTTCCCTGCTGGGGCTTATTTTGGTATCACACGTAGGGGAGGGGGGGACGATGGCACATGAGCCCGCGATGTCGATCGTCTATTGGATTGCGGTTGGATGTCAAATGAAAAAACTTGTATGTCAAATACGAAAACTTGCATGTCAAATTGGAAAGGTATCCGAATAACAAAAGCAGCATGAAGAACACGAAATGTTGGAGGTCAAATTTGAAAACTACCATTTAAAACAAGTAAAATTGGAAGTCAAATTCAAAATATTGACAAGAATATAGAAAGTCCAATGTAGAATACAAAGTTGGGATTTTGGCGGAAATTGGACACCATATTATACATCATCCTGAGAAGTTGTTAATAATATTTTATCAGCTTGTTTAGCTAGTCACCCAAATTAGTCTAGACTAGCTAGGAAAATCGAAGGTCTTCCCGGTTGCAAAGTGGGCTTGAACTGATCTATATTACAGGCGCGGATCCAGAAAAAAATCTGACCGGTTTCCGACTTCCCAATTCAAACTCCAAAATTGGAAATTTTACTGAACCCCCTCCCCCTTAAATCTGGAAATTTTGACCGGTTTCCGTAAACCGTTTAAACCGGTCTGGATCCGCGCCTGTATTATGATTCCTCTTAGACTTTAAAAGTTCTTAATTACATCATTGATTATAACACAAAAATATCCGAACATTTAACTTTCATTTGGAATGTTCTGTCATGGTTCAGTTCAAAGAGAAATCAGACGCCTCTATACTTACGGATTTCCGGCCTCGGACTTTAAATGCATGCATACCTGGAGCCATTAGCTCCTGCATGTGCATACCTCGTTCAAACTGCTACAAGTTCGCATCGAAATTTTCACCGGAATACAACACTTCACATATGTAATTGTTGTGAGCCTCTGTAAATCCGCCTAAGCAGATGTTCTCAAGTGGAAAAGTACATGTATGTGATTTTTTTTGAAATCCAGTTAACATACTCTCTTTGTCAGTAGAAATGATCCACGAAATACTCACTCAACATCTTTATCAATCGCCACTGACATTTGACTCAGAATCAGAATACCAGTTCTACCAAGAATACACGAAATATGCATAAGAGGGCACCGAATATGAGACTATTTCAGGTCAGTTACAGTGAAATGGCTTTTCATCACCATATATAGTAAATCCCATTTCTCGAGCGAGCATATAAGATTTTTGCTTATTATGGAAAGAAAATAATATTAGTTTATTTGCACAATTTATATACAAATGTAATACAAACTTCTCTGTTGAAACATCTGATACGGCAATTTGCCTCGACCATGCTAAGGCCATCCCAATAAATGTTTTGTTTACCATCATCCGACCGACTCTTTTTGGGGGGAAATCCAAAAGAAATTCAAAGTTTATAAAGACCGACCCAATTTTGTGGAAAAGTTTCTTACTTTTCTCGTGCAAGTTGTCAATCCACAACTAATAGAGGAAAATGTGTCTTCAAGCCGACTTGGTTCCAGATCCCCTAACGTTTTTACCGGCCGACCGACCCACCATCACGAGCCAGATGGCGATGGGAAACGAAACATTTTATTGGGATGGCCTAATACGGTTGTGTATTTTTATTCAGTTCGTAGTTTGGATCGCCTAAAGGCTCCATATCAATGACTCTTGGAAATACACAGAAGTCATCAGTCGGCTAAGCAGCTAACTCGGCTCATTGTAGTTTTACGAGTCATTTGTATTTTGGCGAGCCTTTATAAGTTGTTTATTATATATAAATATACAAAAACTGCAGAAAATGGCAATCGAGAAGCCATTTTATTTTTACTGCCGGCGAATACGTTCTCATATTAGGTGCGTTCTTTGCAGATTTATATAATAAACCTAGCCGTATTAGATACTTAGCCGATACATAAGCCATATGCTCTATATATTATGGAGCAGAATTCATATGGCTGGCCTTGGGAATGTTGTATCTCTTTATTTACCCACAGAGTATCTTCATATAATCATGCTCTTCCAGAGAGCCATGCTATGAATAAAAAAATTTTTTTGTGTGTATTTGTATATATGTATTTGTATTTTTTATGCATTTATGTATTATATAATTCTGCCAATAACGCACCGCAAAATATGAAGAACGCTCGCCTAAAGGTAATAACCTCTGTAATAGTGCCACGTACTACACTGTACTGTGTTAACATGAGATAAGGGACTGTGCAAAAGCAGGAGGGGGGAGGGGGTCGAGAAACGGGAGGGGGGGGGGGGGGGGGCACAATGTGAAATCATATCCCAAGAGAGGGGGCAACATGTAAATTACTCTATGCAAAGGAGGGGGGTGATATCTAATTTTCAACAATAAACCTGTACCACTAATAAAAAAATAAAAAAATATACACTATCATTTTCCTGGTACTGTAACTTACATGTACAAAGCATAATTTATCTATCATGGAAAATATCAGAAATAGAATTTGGGGCAAAAAGAGTTCATGTTGTTTTATGGCGATACTTGCACTTTAAAGGCCTGTACTCTACTAATACGCAAATAAATAAAATAAATAAAATAGAAAGCACTGAAACTCGATTTAATGTCCTTTTTTTCTTGCCGGTTCATATTTCAAAACAGAAAACAACTTTATCTATCAAGATATGGCATTGATGCTTGGAGTTAGTCAGCGGACTGTGGGAGAATAGAATGGCAGAATATGAAATGACGAATAGCCCTTAGTTTTTATTGCATTTTCATACTTGTACGAGGAAGATAGAAATTCCGGTTTTATATGATAACTTATGATGAAGACACAACCGATGTTTGCGCACGTTTTGTTTATTAACCAGCTCCTTGACCATGTAAATGGCCAAATTAGAAAACTAACATCGCGAGTAACAAGAAATAGAGGGTATTGTTCACCGTGCATGAGATGCTGTGGAGCAAAAGATTGTTACGCATGCACGCGAATGTTTCCAGACATACAGATATTATACTTCCGGCTAAGTGGCATTCCAAAAAGTCCATAAATCAAACTTTGGAGAATACAGAGAAACCAAACACATTTAAATATTATTCAACAGATTTTGCTTAAACTGTGATCACATCTATACTACTGCCGGATCGGATTCACGGGGACCAAACCACTAGGATACCGGAAATTTAACAGGCCGGCTTTAAATAAAAGCGCCTGCAAAATATCAATTGGTAAAAACAAATTAATGTATATACTGTATTCTCGTATCGTTTCTTACTTGTATTATATCGCACCAGATATTATTGATCACTTCTGCTCTTCGGATGGCTGATTTTATCGCTATAGCTGATATAGATTTAGAGATAGTTTGTTTACTAATTATAAAAAAACAAAAATTTCACGCCAGTACCCAAACTACAATACCTTTCACTATGATATAACCGCATGATATTCTATCAGGGTTTTTTAATTAAAAAATTTAATTAAAGTCTAAGAGGAATCATAATACAGGCGCGGATCCAGACCGGTTTAAACGGTTTACGGAAACCGGTCAAAATTTCCAGATTTAAGGGGGAGGGGGTTCAGTAAAATTTCCAATTTTGGAGTTTGTGGGAATCCGGAAACCGGTCAGATTTTTTTCTGGATCCGCGCCTGTAATATAGATCAGTTCAAGCCCACTTTGCAACCGGGAAGACCTTCGATTTTCCTAGCTAGACTAGACTAATTTGGGTGACTAGCTAAACAAGCTGATAAAATATTATTAACAACTTCTCAGGATGATGTAAAATAGCAATAAACACTTAGTACCAGAATCGATTTATAGTAGAACCAACTCAGGAGACAAACATGTCCAAACATGGCAGCTTTGTTTTGCCGCCAATTTTGCAGTGCGTGACGTCATGGAGACCCCCCGTCGACTGAACCATTCGACTGTTGACTGAACCATTCGACTGTTGACTTGATCATTTGACATCACGCCAAACCATTCGTGTTTACGTTGAATTGAATTACTTTGCGTTGGATCGTTTGTATTTAGGTTGGATCATTTCATTATTATCTTTCCATTTGACATAAGCGAGTTGGATCATTCGAGTTTTGTATTGATCATTTGATACTTGGTTGAATCATTTCTACGTCGGTAGTTTGATCGTTCGTGTTTTGTCTTTACCATTTGTGTTTTGTCTGTTCCATTTGACAAGAGATAGTTAGATGACTTCATTTCTGTCTATTCCGTTCGTGTTTTGTATTGATCATTTGATACTTGGTTGAATCATTTCTACGTCGGTAGTTAGATCGTTCGTGTTTTGTCTTTACCATTTGTGTTTTGTCTGTTCCATTTGACAAGAGATAGTTAGATGACTTCATTTCTGTCTATTCCGTTCGTGTTTTGTATTGATCATTTGATACTTGGTTGAATCATTTCTA
Source organism: Actinernus sp. WN-2022 (assembly GCA_030867875.1). Lineage (NCBI taxonomy): Eukaryota > Metazoa > Cnidaria > Anthozoa > Actiniaria > Actinernidae > Actinernus > Actinernus sp. WN-2022. The sequence goes on along the minus strand of JAOWCC010000577.1, from coordinate 170,875,374 downwards.
CGTCGGTAGTTAGATCGTTCGTGTTTTGTCTTTACCATTTGTGTTTTGTCTGTTCCATTTGACAAGAGATAGTTAGATGATTTCATTTCTGTCTATTCCGTTCGTGTTTTGTATTGATCATTTGATGCTTGGTTGAATCATTTCTACGTCGGTAGTTAGATCGTTCGTGTTTTGTCTTTATCATTTGTGTTTTGTCTATTCCATTTGGCAAGCGATAGTTAGATGGTTTCATTTCTGTCTATTCCGTTCGTGTTTTGTATTGATCATTCCACAATTCTTTGTTAATTGATTCCTGTTCTGTATTTTTGGTGGTAACGGCCGCCTATAGTTTGCTACCGGTATCGGGGGAATTAAGGCCAGTTGATATTTCCATGACAACAGTGACTAAACTATTGTTATGAAGATTGGGGAGATTGTTTTCATCTGGAAATACCTGAAAATCAGTTAGGCCAGATAAAAAAATACTTTGTTTAGCGTCCACCCATTTCAATTTTTCCAGGAAGGGGAGGTTTTTTATTTTATTTTTTTTCTATGTGAAGTTTATTTTGTCTTGACTCGGATATTATTCACTCACCTCGTGTTGTAGAAGTAAAATGGCGTCGATGTTAAAATATTTAATGCGCCGGCGCATATTTTAAGTGGTACATGTAGGGGTCTGGGTACAAGAATTGGTGTTCGCGGGCGCATTTACACTTTATAAAGTTTTTTTTATGAAAAATTAAAAATTAAACAAAATTAGAGATCGGGGACATTTCTCAGGTCGGGCTAACCAAGTATTTGTTTTTATCTGGCCTTACACAGACTGTGTCGGTAATCTTTAGAACTATATTTTGAATTGGTAAAACTGAATTGCTAGTATTTAAAAAAAACAAAAATTGAACAATGCATCGGTTCCTTTGCACGAATTTTTTTTTGTGCCTTAGTGCTTTGCAGGAATTTTCTTTTGGGACATTTAGCCTTGCACGAATTTTTTTTTTGGACTACCCACCCCCCCTCCCAGGATTTCTAATGGTCCGCCCCTTATTTCTTCAATTATTTCATTATTTATTTTTAAAGTGAGTGGTCTCGGTAACTTTTTGTTCTTGGCACGAAAAATAACGTAGTTTGATTTTGTTGTGTTAAGAGACAATTTGTTACATAATAACCACTCTTGAATGTTACTTAAATCTTGATTTATGGAAGGTTCAAGTTCATCTAAGTTTTTAGAAGAGTGAAATAGACTAGTGTCATCTGCAAAAAGAAAACATTTTGATTGAGATTTAAAAGAATTTTCACAGGATTTTATGTAATATTTCTCATCATCGCACTAAATCGAGGTCATGAGCGTGCACGGTTGGGGCTTGAGAGCCAATATACAACAATGTTTTTCATGTAGAAGGCGGCTCTAATTGTTTAAAATAGAGGAAAAGATAAAATAAAACTGAGAAAGGAGAAAATGAAGTAAAAACAAATTTTTAGTGCCCGGTGTAGGACTCGAACTCCGGTCGTTGGATCAAAAGCGTGCGCTCTAAACCACTGTACCATAGAGTTCGTTAGGTTCGAGTCCCACTTGGGTCAGATATTTTTTCTCTTTCCCTCGTAGGGCGTGCACACTTAGCACTACAGCTTACCACTTTACGTCACATTCTTTACACTTACTAGTCGGCTACGCGGCAAACATGATTCTATATCATAACTACATATATATATATATAATCGCCGTGACCCCAATAAACGCACCAATACCCACGATTGCTCTCATCTGACTTGGTAGCTCAGTTGGTAGAGCGCCAGACATGTAACCTGGGGTTCGTTGGGTTCGAGTCCCACTTGGGTCAGATTTTTTTTCTCTTTCCCTCGTAGGGCGTGCACACTTAGCACTACAGCTTACCACTTTACGTCACATTCTGTACCATAGCGCCGTTTACTAGAAGGCCGCTTTCAAAATAAGGTATATGTATCATTCTGAGCCCGTGAACTTTGGGGCGACTTGCCGTTGCTAAGCGTTGGCAACTTGTGCTGATCACGGATCCCAACGGGCGGATTTGTTTGAAATAAGTACTGTTGTGCTATTATTTGAGGTTTAGTTGCGGTCGGCATTGATTTTGGATGAAAATTCGAGCGTGATCATAGTGTTCGAGTGATTGGGGTCGAGAAATGGCGACTGCGAAATTGCATACAGAGCGCAATGAAGAACAGATAAAGACTTCAGGTAAGTTTTCATTGATTTTATTAAAGTATTTCTGGCCTAACGGTACAACCAAATACTTGTTAAAAATCTCATACAAACCCTTATAATTTAAAACACAAACATAGCTTGGGTTTCCTGTTGTTATATTGAGGTATCGCACTACCCAGCATTTCCGGAACAAATAACGAAGTTAATATAACTAATAAGAGACAAAGAGGATAAAGCGGATCTGTATATGTCTCAATAGTGCCAGTATCTGTACTGCATGTACATACACATCTAATGAGCTATTGACTGAGAGGTTGTTCTCTTGTTAGGGATTGAAGCGTCACATATTGATTTTGCCACGAGAAACGTCCAGCGAAGATTCATTTTTTCTAAAATGAAATTTCATTTCTTTCAACTGCTTTCATTTTTCATTTTTTCAAATAGCCAGAAAAATTAATGACCCTAAGATACACGCATTTGGGACAACCGCAATCTGCCATTTCTCTTCAGGAGTTTTTACATATCGTCGCAGAGATATGTGATGTGATGTTTCTGAAAACTATCGATTTTTCCACGGAGAAACGTCACAAGTCAAAACACCCCCAACCCCAAACTTCGCTGGACTGCATTTCTCGTGGAAAAAATCGATATGTGACGCTTCCCTTACAGGATTAAAGGATTTTTATCGCTGTTGGTCTGTTCCGCATTCATCTTTTGTCGTGTGTTGACATTTATTCGTTATATCGGGGTAGATTTTACGTTTGGGCTGCCGGATTGTGTTCGTTATAACGAGGATTTCGTTATATCGAGGTTCTGTTACATACATTTTACTTGTAATTTTTCCGGGCTGAAGAATATCGTTCGTTATACCGAGGACTTCGCTATATAGAGGTTCGTTAAATTGAGGTTCACTGTAGTGATGTGATTAACTAGAATGGTCAGGAAGATTATTAATCAAAGTGGCGAACTACTGATTTGGCGAGATCCTTGCTGCTAGTTCTAACATACAACAACAATTTTATTTGTACTTACAGTGGCAGATTACATGGGTCGGATGAAAGTAAACAAGTTATAAAGTAACCGGGCACCCGATAAGTAACCGGACACCCAACATCCCGCAAGTGTTCGCGGAATCGATCTCCTAATCTTCGCCCTGTTTATCCGAGATAATAAAGTTTGTTACAAGATACAATAAAGAACATTACGAGACGTACACTCAAAATGGTCAGTAACTGAAATGAGTGTGGCAGTTTTAGTGAAAGCACATGCGTTACCACAGGCAGCCCAATCTATGGGTTTGTGCATAAAAATAGAAGATATGTATGGGGTTTTATAAATCCCGTTGCCAGCAATATGGGACAAAATGGCGTCGCGCATGCTCAATGAACGTCAAAAATCTTTCAAAATGGCGGCTATAATATTACAATAAATGTATGACGGCAAAATAAAAATCTGCGATTTATTTTCAGAGTGATTCAATGCAGTTTGGCTCGCTCGATTCTAAAATACATGAATAAGACCGTTCTTTCTGTTGTATAGTCTGACGAATCTTCTTGCGATAAAGTGGTTCCCCAATAAGTTGAAAACTCCAGTGAGGAGTCCATTTCATTACATACAAGTGCACTAAAATTGTCAAAAATGCAATAATATAGGCCAGCCTACCGTCCACACAGTTCATAATCACAACTTGGGCCTCCTCGATTGCTGTAGTATACTTTGTTTTGAACAAGTTTAACCGAAAATATCCTTTAAATAGTAGCTCCAAAGTGGTTCCTTTTGCAGTTAAAGACAGCATACTTCAAGTACAATTCACGCCCTCCTTTGCCATTTTTAAAGGGCCTCGAAGTCAACAATAATGCGAGAAAATAATGAATCTCGTACAGACTTTCTCGGAGTTCTCGTTCGATTTCTCCGCCATTTTCTTTAGCCATGCACTGTATTGTGGGATGTAAATTAGTTTCCAGGTCCTCTCCGATACCAGCAATTGAGCAGTGCCTGCTTGGTTTTGACTGTAAATAAATCTTTGAATTTTTTTCGACATGCTATCAGTCTTTCTGCTTCAAAAACTCCACAGCTGGGCATGGATCTTCGCTTTTTCTTTCGAGACTCAAAACAATCAGCTGTAGATATACTGGTTAAAATATCGTATGGAAACCGGTGCCTAACCGTTCCCGACAGTACACGACTTGTGTTACGCGTCACGAAATGCAACGGCGCTGACTGCGGCTCAAATGTCTCATATTGCTGGTGACGTTTCAAATTGCCGTACAATGGAGGACAATGTACAAATAAACATACCTTTTCGCTTCCATATTGTTTCCTTTGTGTTTTTTCTTGTCTTGAAACCATTTTAGGCTGTTTTGGGGAGTTTTTCATCTACCTCGGCTCATGAAAAACTCCCCAAAACAGCCTAAAATGGTTTCAAGACAAGAAAAAACACAAAGGAAACAATATGGAAGCGAAAAGGTATGTTTATTTGTACATTGTCCTCCATTGTACGGCAATTTGAAAGAATTTATAAAACATCATACATATCTTCTATTTTTATGCACAAACCCATAGATTGGGCTGCCTGTGGTGTTACATCGTTTCCTGGGGCATCTAAATGTTCCTGGTTGAAGATCGGGCTGTAGTGATCCCTGACCAGGGAATCTTGAAGTTCTTCTGGATGATTTTCTTGATAGGGAGATTGGATGGATGGTAAATTAACGGAAACGAAATTCTGTCTTCAGTCTTCGGTTCGGACGGCACTAGTAGCTAGAGCCGATTCTCTGTCAATGTCGCGGGCGCGGTCCAGTGCTCTTGTTACAACATAGATGGGATAACAATGTTCACTCGACAAATAATTGGTGCATCAAGCTTTTCAGACTTTGAGTTAAAGTCAGATTCATCGCTGCACAAACGGCATAAATGGTTTTATGCTGTTTATTTCCCGCCAAATGACCAAAATGCAAAATTAAATAACTTTTCTTCCTCTTAACCAATCGAAAATCGGGTTTTCGATTACTTTGTCCCAACAAGAGAATAATTCAAAAATATAAGATTTTAGTATTTTACGGGTCATGTTTGAGAATATGGAGAAACCTATTATAAATTGCTAAATGACTGACGCCATTAAATATTATAAATAAAAGTTTCTTTGAACAGTTTAAGATGTTCACGTTAACCCTAAATACGAAATTTTATTTTCTCCTTAAAAGAACATTATTGTACTGTTGAAAGTCTTGAAGGTGGGGTAATGTATGCCCACCGTGAGTTCTGCTGGCACACCAAAATCGGTTGAAGAATTGAGAAACAAGAACATTGGCTACGTTGATTATCTCTTAGTTCGATAGGGCATAGCCTTCAGGCCACTTGCCCAAGAACATCGATGGGCTTGCTCTTTGGGTGCTTCCTCGCGGCACAATTGTCACACCTTCGACACTACTGCCCAACGTCACGCCGACAGTAAACCCAGTAGAATTTGGCATGCACTTTATCTAACGACTTATTCACCCCGAGACTGTCATGACTGTCCTGTAAGAATTGGAGCAACAGCTGCCACGAAGCGTCTTTAGCTTCTTGGGGTTCCCACCGTCGATAGAGAATTCAAAAGAATCCCATTGCGCCAAGTATGCTTTCGTTGCGGCGCTGAAAGTTGCAACCGTTTTCCAGGGATCGAGAACGTTCGCCACCCGCCTTCCAATCTAAAATAGGTCGGATGACCTGGCCTTCCCGTTGAAGGGCACCAAGTTGCTTGAGTGTCAGCAGCTTGTTTCCCAAGTAGGTATCTTGAGCTCTCTGCCTCTCTTCTTTGTCTTCCCTATTCTCAGCTGCAGAGATAGGTTGGTCCTTCTCTGCGCCTGTTCTTTTCGCCGACACTTTCATGGGATCCGACTCAACCAATCCAAAATTATCCCGTCCTATTCGTTCTTTCTCGCCCAAACGTAATTAGCAGTGCCTGCATCCCATTCTGAGACATGGCCGACGTGACAGGGCACCTTTCTGGTGGCTCTTTCCGGCATGTCGTTCTATGAGGAAATTATATAACTCTGTAATTTCTCTATCCACCGTGCTAGTTGTCCCTCTGGATTTCTGAAGTTGAGTAACCACTGCAGGGCCAGTCCGCAGTAACTCCTTTCACGCTAACGACATCACCAAGAAACTTAACTTTGCGCTGGAAAAGTTCGCATTTCTTCGGGCTCAATTTCAAATTATTCTCATGTAAACGCATGAAAACGAGCCGCAGGTTTTCGAATGCTTGGTCAAATGTTCCTGCATGTACTCTAATATCGTCAAGATATCCAAGCATTGTAGATCCACAATTAGCTATCCATTAGTCTCTCGAAAGTTGGCGGTCCATTCCAGAGCTCGAACGGCATAACCACGTACTGCCAGAGTCCATTACCAGCCGTGAAAGCCGTCTTCTCCAGGTCCTCTTTCTCTACTACTACCTGTCAGTATCCACTTTTGAGATCTAGAGTTGAAAACCAAGCAGACCCAGAAAGTGCACCAAGGATCGAGTCTATTCTTGGCAGCGGGTAAGTCCTTCTTAGTGACATCATTCAATCTGCGATAGGCCACGCCGAACCTCGTCGTCCCATCCTTCTTCTTTACTAATAATATGGAAGATACCCATGGACTAGATCGATGAAGGTCGATTACGCCCTCTCTATGCATGCATCTCCTTGATAGCCGTATATGCTTCTTCACGTTTAGCCACCAGTAGTCTTCTCGGGGACTGACGAATGGGCAAAACATCGCCGGTGCGGATCTTATTCTTGACAGCACTCGTGCGACTCAAAGGATGAGGTCCTTTTGAAAAGACGTCTTGGAACTCTACAAGTAGTTTACAAATCGGTGCTGTTGGTAACTATTAAAGCACTCGGCACCTTTTTGGTAAATATTTCGGAGGTGGTCTAGCAAGTCAACATCTTCCGACACATCCATTCTCTGGGCATCCCGGTCGCCATCGTCCGGATGATCGAAGGATGCTTTCTACATGCTCACAAACAGCCACCTCCACCCCGCAGGAGATTGTCTTTGGCTTGTCTGACATATTGAGCATTTTCACTGGGATGCGCTCTCTATGGGTATCGACCAGGGTCTTGCCAATCATCACACTGCCTTGGGATGGTCTTGAAGTAAGCGATAGTCCAACAGCACCCTACATTTCACCACTCGCATCATCTTTCATCTGACGAAAAGACGTCTTGGAACTCTACAAGTAGTTTACACAATCGGTGCTGTTGGTGACTATTAAAGCACTCGGCACCTTTTTGGTAAATATTTTGGAGGTGGTCTAGCAAGTCAACATCTTCCGACACATCTATCCTCTGGACATCCCGGTCGCCATCGTCCGGATGATCGAAGGATGCTTTCTACATGCTCACAAACAGCCACCTCCACCCCGCAGGAGATTGTCTTTGGCTTGTCTGACATATTGAGCATTTTCACTGGGATGCGCTCTCTATGGGTATCGACCAGGGTCTTTCTTGCCAATCATCACACTGCCTTGGGATACGGATAGTCTTGAAGTAAGCGATGGTCCAACAGCACCTCACATTTCACCACTCGCATCATCTTTCATCTGAGCCGAAAACGATAGCTTCACTGTACGGCAACACTACTCTGGTTTCTGAAGCAATTACACGGTAGCACCGTGTTGTACGGCCACCAGATGGTTTGCGAAGAGGTACTTTCTCTCGCCCAATGCGTAGACTACCAGCTCCATTGTCTACTGTGCAATTATTTGCCTGCATGAAGTCAAGGCCAAGGATGAAGCTGTCAGATATGTCCGCTACATGTACCTCGTTTAGGAACTCCTGAGTTCCAAATTGTATCCGCAACTTCCGTTTACCAAGCACTGCACTGAGTCGTCTGGCTTGTAGCCTTCTTCAGCATGCTCGTTGTAGGTTTCAGATCCAAATGTTGCCCTTGGTTAATTCGAGTTAATGAGGGTGGGGTGAACTACTGTGGCGTTTGCCCCCGTGCCAACAACCATTGGGCATGCCATATCATTAACAACCGTTTACCGTAAGGCCTTCCTCTTCGTAGGATAGTCATTATGATAACATTTGGAGTTTCATAATTACTCTCTTTGGCCGGACTTTGCCCCCCAAGCTCGACCTGTCTTAGTTTCCCTGCTGTTTATTTGCCGCTTGAGGCTGTGGAGATATGTCACCATATGACCAATCTGCGCCCTTTCTTGGACAATCCCGTCTTATGTAACCCTTCTTGCTACATTCCTAGCATCCGTCCGGCACCCTACCCCTTGAGCATCGCAACGATGGCCTTTGTGAAGCTATCACCTGGACAAGCATGTTTTTAACCTGCAACTGTTCCTTCGCTAACACCTGCTTCATCGATTCTGGGGCCTGAGGGTAGGCCAGTCTGACATGGCGTTCAATGTCCTCTGCTAATTCTGGACACCTGACTCGCAAACATTAAATGGGTTGAATCCATCACATTAAATTTAATGTTGTGGGTTAAACCCTGACCAAATTATAATCTAAGAAATCTCACAAAAATGTGCTCTCATTACAGTCAGAATACGTGAACCCTAGCTCTAGGTGGGCGAGAACTCGTCGTTTACCTGGAAACTTGTTTACTGACGGTTAGGGTTAGGTTTATGGTACGGGTTAGGTTTATTATTTTTAAAAATGAGAGCCGTTCCATCGCAAGTTTCTGTGGCTCATTGGTAAAGTTCTGGTCTTGCACACCGAAGGTCTTGGGTTCAAACCTCGCGGCGGCGAATCGAAAGGTAAGATATAAAAGTAAGATATATTAATTAGACAAATTTAACTTAGACAGGGATAATGCTGAAAGGGGTTCGGATCCTGGGAAGGGATAAGGAGATCGTGAAAGAAATTAAATTTATCATTATGACTATCTTCATACGTGAGATTGCTTAGATTATCATTCGGTGTGGGGTCAACATTAAATTTAATGTAACTGGGTTCAACCCATTTAATGTTTGCGAGTCGGCTGTTCTGGAAGTGCTTCTTCCCGGTGCATTCGGCTTTTCAGTTTAGCGCGGTGCAACTCTTGCTGGTGGGCAGTACCAAACCGACTCTCTAGCGCAGTCACCAAAGGTTCATAGTCTCTTCGAGCCTCTGCGGAAGGATTTCCCAGAACTGCTAGGGCAGAGCCTTCACGACTGGTCGCGAGAAAGTCACCTTTCTGACCATCTTCCCAGCAACGATCTCAAACTGTGCGATATAAGGTTCCCACTGTAATCTTACGTCGAACACAAGATGTTTCTGGACCAGTCGCGGTCGCTCCGGGCTCAGGCATCCACCGAGTTGTGGCGTTGATCTGACCAGGGAGAGGTTACTGTGCACAGCGCCTGCCTTTACTGAGGTACAAATCTCTTTTGTTATAGCAGGTTTACGTCTTTCCTCTCGCACTTCTTCCAACTTGCTGTGCAGCTGACTAAGATTCTCCCTTAGCTGGGAATCCTTTACTGCCACATGGTTTCTCTGAGCCGCTTAAATTATTTTTTTCCTCCAGTGTTTCTCTAACTTTACATTCTACAATGTTAATAGCGCTCGGAGTTAAAAAAAATGTCGTTCCACTATATCTTGGAGGGAGCTGTATTTGTCTTCAACAAATGTCTATCACTTTTTGTGTATTTTCCTCTCTCTGATATCGCCAATTCGTGTCACTGACTGGTCTACCTGTGCTTTGAGCTGTTTTTATAATTGGGTTCCCTGTGCTGTCACGCAAGATCCAATTATTCGAGCCAGTCTGACAGTTTCCGTGATTCGATTTTGCTGTTCAATTCGAGCCTGTAGCTCTTCATTTTGTAGATTTGCTTAACTATCTGTTGAAACATATCTACTATGTCATCCATACTTGCTTCCTTCGGTGGACTTGTTGTTTTGGCTTTGCAGTCTTCATATATTTTAATCCTTCTGCTGATCCTGATCTCCACAGATCCGGCTAGACTTTTGTTTGTAACAATGGTTCTTGCAGCCTTTTTTGAAATCGGTCTTAACAGGCTTGACAAGCCCAGAATCTTGGGCGAAAACAACACGAATGCTGCATGCAGAGCCTTCTTTTCTTCTTGTTTTGCGTAGAGTCGAAGAAGGCTTTATTCGCAGCTGAAAGTCTGGCGAATTCGTTTGTTTTTGGTTCAAAAACTTTAAGACGAATATTTAATAATGCTCTCCTGCCAATCGATTTTCGAATAATTTTGACAGTGATAACACAGGTACCCCAGGCTCATTATGCGTAAAACCGTTATTTCCCGGATATTTGAAATTACAGTAAATGTATGGAGTTTTAGTTCGAACGCCCGTTTGCTCTAAAATAAAATTCAGTAAATCGTCAAAATAGTCTTACCTGTCTCTTGTGTGTTCCTTTCAGTTTCTGTGAAGTTTCAAGCCATTGAAGAAAAATTCCTGTAACTCACTCAATGTTGAACGGAATGGCTTGAAACTTCACAGAAACTGAAAGGAACACACAAGAGACAGGTAAGACTATTTTGACGATTTACTGAATTTTATTTTAGAGCAAACGGGCGTTCGAACTAAAATTCCATACATTTACTGTAATTTCAAATATCCGGGAAATAACGGTTTTACGCATAATGAGCCTGGGGTACCTGTGGTGATAACCACAACCCATTTCGGTCTTGGAATGTCGCTTGTCATTTAAGGGTTTGTCATTTAAGGGTTTGTCATTTAAGGGTTTGTCATTTAAGGGTTTGTCATTTGCATGTCATTTATGTCGGACCTTTTTGAACTAGGTGTAGTATACACATATCGAGAAATGCAATGGCTGAGCCAATGAGACCTCGTGCAACTGCAGCGACTGCCTCAAGTTTAGCGAAGGAACTTTTTGGTGTCACCGACGTATACGAAGTGAGAGAGTTTAATAGCTTTTGTGACCGTAATTTCTACATCAGAGGGTCAATATTTGTGAGCCAAAGCCAAGGTATACAGGCAGGTGACCCATTGCTGAATAAAGAAAGTGAAGAATATGTGCTGAAGATTCTAAACTCGCTCGACAGCAAGAACAGCGATGTGGTTGACGCTGAGAATGAAGCTATGAAATATCTCAGGGAAACAGGTTTCCCCTGCCCTGTAGTATACAGTGTGAAGGGAAGTGACGAGCTAAAAGCCAAGGTAAAGCTGCCAAGTACTGAAGATGGTACAAATTACGATTCTTATGACTCGGAGATATGTATTGTACGAATGGTTTCACTGCTAAGCGGAGAACTGCTTGAATCGACTGAACTAGAATCATTCTACACGGTTGGACAGTTCACTGGAAGAGTCAGCAAAACACTGAAGGTAGGTGAACGTGAATAAAGTGGCACAATAATTCAGCTTGTTGGAATTTACTGGGCTTTTGGACTGAGTCAGAGGACTCGACTATTGGATCGAGATTGTTTTTCTTTTCGGCAGGGCACCTCTGAAAACCGTTGTTAGGTATCATGAATAAGTATTCATTTTATTCATTATAATAATTTTTCGTCTGCCATTACCTCAAGCGTAAAAGTTCAGAAAGTTCTGCATGAGCTGAATTGAACTGGAATCATCGAACCGTGAAGGTCTTGAGTCTTGTAGCAGCTAGCTGTGTAGGGGAGGGGAGTGCTGGGAACGGGCAGGGGAGGGCAGGGTGGCAAGGACTACGGCACCTATTTTTATGTCCGCAATTTCTTTCTTTTTTTTTTAAATCGATAAATCTTTAAAAGTTGCATTCAAAGAGTTTTGAAGTGAAACCCAATAATTTTGATGGGAAATTAAGCTTTATTTGTATTTTCGTTTTATGGCCGCCATGTTAGTGCCCCAGAGAGGGACTTTCATTGACCCACAGCTCCGTTAGGAAATAATCTAATGTTCCTAAATTTGGTTTATAAGTGTAATTGTGGTGGTTCTACAAGGACCAAGATGTTTTATTTGATTTTATCAATGCAAACCAATTTTGCGATCGCGAGTCATGACGATGAAACGACCAACTGTATGCAAATTCAAATTCAAATTCAAAGGGTGAATATTAAAATTGCTTAAAACAATATGGAATCTAACAGCACCACATATCTTATCCAAATTATTTGTCATAAGCCAGTCCTTGACAACATATCAAACAACGAGTGTCGATTTAGAGGTCTGGGACCTAGAAACCGCCATTTTGAATTTCCTTGCAGCTCTTCCAAATATGGAATATGGAAATTTCCTAATATGGAAGAGGCCGCGGGAAGTTCAAAACGACACTTTTGCTTGCTATTTTATTGATATGCTTACTTGTTTTACGTTAGTACTGGCGCTGTCAATTTTGCACTACATGCCTAGCGAGCTGCTTTTAACTGTTTGCTTTTATTACTGACTTTAGCAGTCATATTTTAGTCTTCCCCAAAGTGTTAAATTAGTCATTAGTATTATTGCTGCTGCAGCGAGCGAGCCTGAAGCGAGCGTTCTAATCTGTAAGCGGGTCCAAATCTCGATTATTATTTTTTACCACAATGCATCACTTCTATTGTCTTTTTTTTACCACACTGCTTTGCAGGCATCTGATCGTCACGCGACATTACACGATGTGGAATCTGCATTGTTTGAGCTAACTACGTTCAACCGTTCTTTAATGCATTTCTGTGTAGGCAATTTTTGTGTAATCATGAATTTGTTGAAGTGTAGGCGAACTCTTTCTAACTCTGTGTGAACTATCAGGATCTTTCATGATTGACATTTGATCTGGCTTTCAATTGATCATATAACACAATAAACATGAGTTATGACAAATACAAGTTACAATAGGGTGTGTGTCACATATAGGTATCTAGTTACGAGCTTTGTAGAGATTGCGAGGCGAGAACTGAGATAATTTGTGAATCAAGCGAATAAGGGTGAATTTGAAGGAAACGTCTCTACGTTTTCGACACTGTTATCAAGATGGTGAGCAGCAAATAATTTTCTTCTATTGGCTTCGATAAAGTCAAAACATTTACAACTACATTCTCAATTACAGTTGATTTCCGGTATTCAAACTTCACCTGGGAGAACAGCAGTTTGTTGTGCCGGGAATCTTAAGAAAATGTCGGGAATTGGTAGGCTCAGGGAATTTACCGGGAGATCGTTGATATCTCGGGACAAAATAAAAACAAGAGCCCATCTGGGCTTTCACTCGGGCCACATGAGTCGTGCTTTAATTCGCCAGTGAGAACTTCAAAAAAACAGACTGGTCTATTAATCGCTTTTATGGCATGACTATGATAACGCAGGATTCGAACAACAGAATACTGGCAATTCAAGTGTATAAATGCAATACAATGACATATTCAGACTTTGAATTTGATTGAAAATAGATCAAAAACTCGGGGAAATGTCCGGCTAAAACTGTATGAATAAATGTGAAATGAAACATAAATTTCATAGCAAGAAAAAAAATTGTAATTCCTATAAATGAGAAAGCTCTTCTATTAAGCCGCTTCTCATATACACAGACTGTTTCACAAAAAACATTTGCGCTTATCGACACAAGAATTCAGTTGACCTTTCAAATAATTTATTCTGAGGTACGCATACTCTAAATCACAGATGTTAAATAAAGCGATAATTAGAAGAAAAGTACATTAACAGACAAACTGAGAGGAAATTTATTCAAATCAAAAAGAGTTTACTTACAGTACTTACGTAACTGAACTTTCGTTTTGGATCTTTTGGTAGTGTTGTTGACAGCACCCACCTTCGTGCACATATGCACTGAATCGGAATGAAAGTCGAAGCCTACCTTGAACTTAACTTTCAGCTAACCTGTTTCCTTTCATTCCACAATGAATAATAATCTCATAAAGTAAGCCCGTAGCTTTCAATAAATTTGCCAGTGTCTGAATGAAACAGCTAGATCTTTTCCAATTTCTCTCACGAGTCACGGCAGAAGAGTCTCAAGCTACAAAACTTGAATTTTGATCCTCTTCACAGTAACGTAATTTAACGTCTCAGATATTATATATATGCCCTATTTCAGCTAGCGCTGTGCATTTCAAATACTTTTTCCTCTCTCTTTGCTGGCAGTTCATGCTTCTTGTTCGTGTAGTTGCCGCATTTCAGTTGGCATACACTGAAAACATCTGCTTAACTAAGATTTGTAACAATCTTAGCGGATCATGTAAATATTCCGCTTGGCTCAATTGAGGATTTCTGCCGTCAAAGTTCATTTTTTGTTTCAGTTTTCCCCATATTAGCCGACATGTATAATGTCTCGAGCTCTCAATCCAGTAGAAACTGACTCTGGTTATTCTGTCGTAAAACATGCCTTAGCTGTACAAGACCGCCCACGATGGAATAGATTTCTGACAATGACTCATTGAAAGTGATATCTCCTTGTCTCGCCTAGTCCGAGAGCTTTGAACTTTCTTATCTGAGCGCGCCTGACGAGATCTAACCTTTGATTATAATTCGATACCCGTTGATATCCAAACGTGTTTGGATATTGTATTTCGCTTACGTTTCTAAATGTACATTGGATCTGTCCAAACAGCGCTGATCGAATGTATTACGGCTCCTGGTTGTTCATGTATTTTTATGGTCAACAAGAGCGCCAGTTGAAATATCCTGAGCCTGTTGGAAGGCTTTCGCCCTCGCGGGTCGACCATTTTGATTTACTGTATTCACTTATGTAAATACATTAACCTGGCGATTGTTGCGTGACCAGCACAGTGCAATCTGATTGGTTGGAATTTGACCTTTAACGCATGCGCAGAAGCCGTCCGACATCAAATAAAAAATAAAAATATTAATAACGACTTGCATTTTCAGACTCGGCGCTGCCACAGGCAGCCCGAGTAATAAATAGAAGCGAGAAGTCCAAGGACTATAGCAAAGCTGAAACAACGTGTATAGTTTTAAACGTACTATATTTCGGCTAGCCAAACTAGCCTTCTTCAGGTACTAGATGTTGTAACTAGAGAGTTCTAATATAGGGGGTTACAATATATAGGATTTCACAATATATAGGATTTCACATTATGTAAATAGGAAGTGACGCAATGGAACGGATACTGGTAAAAAATGATGAAATAATAAAGTGATGTAGATAAGGTAAATAAAGGAAGGTAACAAATTACGATAAACTAATGGATGCAAAAAACTAATACAATGTGAATAGATGAATAGAAAATAAGGTGAAAGTGAGCTAGGTTTCATCACGTCTATTGATGCCATGAGGTTCAAGTGTTTTGGCCTTGTCTATAAGGTAGGATTCTCTGGCTTTACGAATCGAGTCTCGTGAGGAATGCATGAGTTCTAAGGGAATGAGTTGCATGTTAGTTTTAGAATGGTTAGGGTTAGAAAGAAAATGTTCTGCAACAGTGGAGGGTTTAGACTTAATGTTAGGTTTGTCAACTGATCGTCTATGTTCGTTGAATCTGTCTTTGAGGCGTCGTTTGGTTTCACCTATGTATTGGAGGTCACAGAGATTACATTGTACCATGTATATTAAATTTTTAGAGTTACACGTGATATGCGAATGGATTAAACGGGTTTCGCCTGTGGAATGGAAAGTGTATTGTTTAAGACCGTTGACGATGTAAGGGCAAGTGGCACAATTTTGTCCGCAACGGAATGAGCCAAGTGGGAGTGTGCGCGTGGAATGATTAGTAGTGTTATTGGGTAATTGTGATTTAACTAGAAGGTCACGAAGGTTAGGACAACATCGGTGGTAAACGAGAGGAAAGCTAACAAAAACGTTTTTGCAACGATCGGATGAAAGTAGTACATTAAGATGTTTGTGAATTATACGAGAAATGTTAGGAAGTGCTGGGTTATAAGTGGTAATGAATGGTATACGTTGTGAGTCTTGCGAACGTTTAGTATGTAACGCGTCGTTACGAGCAATGTCAGCAGCGCGCTTAATTTGTCTGTTAAGAAATGTGCGGTTATAACCTCGTTGAAGGAGATAAGTTTTCAATTCGTTAGTGCGGAGTTTAAAAGCGTTGTCGTTAGAGCAAATGCGGCGGAGACGGAGAGCTAAACAAAAAGGGATAGCTTGTTTAGTGTGCAAGGGATGGCAAGAGGAGTTAAGAAGATATTGGTGTTTATCAGTGGATTTAGTGTAA
The DNA here is from genome assembly GCA_030867875.1 of Actinernus sp. WN-2022. NCBI lineage: Eukaryota > Metazoa > Cnidaria > Anthozoa > Actiniaria > Actinernidae > Actinernus > Actinernus sp. WN-2022. Next base: position 170,859,175 of record JAOWCC010000577.1, on the reverse strand, counting down.
AGGTCAGTTTCAATGTAACCGTCACGCAAGGAAACGGTTACGTCAAGAAATGGTACATGAGTAAATGAATGTGATGAGGTGAACTTGATAGTGGGATGAAGATTATTAAGAAAATCAATGAAAGTGTATAAATGATCTTGACCCTCGGTCCAGATCATGAAAATGTCATCAATGTATCTTAACCAAGTGTGTGGTGTGTAAGGAGCCTGAGAAAGGGCGTTATTTTCAAATTTACCGAGGAATAAATTAGCAAAAGAAGGAGCCATTCTAGTACCCATGGCTGTGCCATGAATCTGGAGGTAATGTGTGTTGTTAAAAGAGAAATTATTCATAGAGAGGATCATGCGTATTAAGTCACAAAGTGTATTAGTAGGAATATCTTTGTTAATACGAGTTTGTAGGAAATGATGACATGCATCAATACCATCTTTATGGGGAATGTTAGTATACAAGGATGATACATCTAGAGTTACAAGAATGGCATTATCAGGAAGCTAGATGTATACCAGCTTTCACTACTTCCAATTATTGGTTTTACAGACATTGGAATAACATTGTTTGCTCTACCGCTCACCGACACCTCAAGTTACTGCGTAGGGAATGTAGCAAGAAAATAAAATCTCTAGAAACGGAACTTTGTCATCACAAGGAACAATTACGTAAAGTTTGTACTCCTGAAACATTTACTTTTTTTATACATAAACTTGATTCCATGACTTTATCTCTCGAGTCTACCCTCTCCTATAGAAGAACTAATAAATATAATCATAATATCATGACTAACACTTATACACGGCATAATCGTACTAACGTTACTCCTAGGAATAATTCACCCATACTTACTCCTGTTAATAACACGTACAAAAAACGCAATCGACGTAAAAACAAAAAGATCAATATTAGACTAGATACCACTGCTGTCATTAATTTATGTAATACACCACTCTCTAATGAAGAAACTTTAGTTCTATCTCGTGGCTTAACCTTTTGCCCTACACCATAACGCATCAACTGGCCGGAAGTAGCAGCTGATTTTAACGACTTTGCTCGACGCATGCGACTCGCTGAAGTTTTTCACGACTACAGCTCTGATCCCACCCCCCGTAACCCATTCCATAACAGAAGTTCATGGACTCCCCCTGTAGACAGGGAACCTGCCTTAAATGCTTTCTTAAACGCTATTGAACAGGATATAATTACTACTAAACCTAATCACATCTCCGATAACTTATCCACACTCGAACGCCAAGCCATACGTCAACTTACTAAACGACAAGACATAGTAATCAAACCCGCTGACAAAGGCTCTGGTACTGTCGTGATGGACAAAACCTGGTACATCAACGAATGTAACCGACAACTTAGTGACACTAAATTCTACAAACAACTCGACGCAGATATTACTAACGACATACAAAAACGCATTACTTTCTATGTCCATCGCATGTCTAATGAGAACTTAATCGACGCTAAAATTAAACAGTACCTCATACATACTAATGCTAAACCTGGACGTTTCTACATTTTACCCAAAATACATAAAACTGGTAATCCTGGACGCCCCATAATTTCATCTAACAGCCATCCCACTGAACGCATTTCTGAATTCGTCGATTTCTATCTCAAACCTCTTGTCTCTTCTCTCCCTTCGTACATTAAAGACACCACTGATTTTCTTAATAAACTCCTTAACCTTGGTAAGCTTCCTGATAATGCCATTCTTGTAACTCTAGATGTATCATCCTTGTATACTAACATTCCCCATAAAGATGGTATTGATGCATGTCATCATTTCCTACAAACTCGTATTAACAAAGATATTCCTACTAATACACTTTGTGACTTAATACGCATGATCCTCCCTATGAATAATTTCTCTTTTAACAACACACATTACCTCCAGATTCATGGCACAGCCATGGGTACTAGAATGGCTCCTTCTTTTGCTAATTTATTCCTCGGTAAATTTGAAAATAACGCCCTTTCTCAGGCTCCTTACACACCACACACTTGGTTAAGATACATTGATGACATTTTCATGATCTGGACCGAGGGTCAAGATCATTTATACACCATTCATTACCACTTATAACCCAGCACTTCCTAACATTTCTCGTATAATTCACAAACATCTTAATATACTACTTTCATCCGATCGTTGCAAAAACGTTTTTGTTAGCTTTCCTCTCGTTCCCCACCGACGTTGTCCTAACCTTCGTGACCTTCTAGTTAAATCACAATTACCCAATAACACTACTAATCATTCCACGCGCACACTCCCACTTGGCTCATTCCGTTGCGGACAAAATTGTGCCACTTGCCCTTACATCGTCAACGGTCTTAAACAATACACTTTCCATTCCACAGGCGAAACCCGTTTAATCCATTCGCATATCACTTGTAACTCTAAAAAATTAATATACATGGTACAATGTAATCTCTGTCACCTCCAATACATAGGTGAAACCAAACGACGCCTCAAAGACAGATTCAACGAACATAGACGATCAGTTGACAAACCTAACATTAAGTCTAAACCCTCCACTGTTGCAGAACATTTTCTTTCTAACCCTAACCATTCTAAAACTAACATGCAACTCATTCCCTTAGAACTCATGCATTCCTCACGAGACTCGGTTCGTAAAGCCAGAGAATCCTACCTTATAGACAAGGCCAAAACACTTGAACCTCATGGCATCAATAGACGTGATGAAACCTAGCTCACTTTCACCTTATTTTCTATTCATCTATTCACATTGTATTAGTTTTTTGCATCCATTAGTTTATCGTAATTTGTTACCTACCTTTATTTACCTTATCTACATCATTTTATTATTTCATCATTTTTTACCAGTATCCGTTCCATTGCGTCACTTCCTATTTACATATTGTGAAATCCTATATATTGTGAAATCCTATATATTGTAACCCCCTATATTAGAACTCTCTAGTTACAACATCTAGTACCTGAAGAAGGCTAGTTTGGCTAGCCGAAATATAGTACGTTTAAAACTATACACGTTGTTTCAGCTTTGCTATAGTCCTTGGACTTCTCGCTTCTATTTACATCTATATAATGTGTACGTAGAACCATCGATGTATTTCACAAATTCTTTAACAAATGTTAAAAATTAAATTGTTTTGTACTTACGTGTAAAACGTATGTCAAAACCACAGGTATCCCAGAAATACTTTTCCAATAGTAATGTCTATTTGTCATTTCTATTCACAGAGCATCAACAAGTTCACTATACAACAGCATATGATAAATGTGAGTTTTTGTTTAATTTCACTTATACTTGTAATATTGAATGTAACATATCATTTTGTAGTATCACTTTTTATCATTGTTTAATAAAAGCTGTTACAACAGTAACAGTAACCAAAACAAAATTACTATTTCAAATATTACATTGTCTAATTGTTGAAAAAATTGTTGTTACATGTTTTTTCTATTACCAATTTATTAATTATTTAATTTTACTATTCAAGAAACACTTTTCTATTTGATATCACATTTACCATTACTTAAAACTTAGATAATACATGTAATTATGTAAAACATTTTTATTATTATCACTTTTTAAAATTGTTGAGTAAAAGCTGTTACAGAGGTAATAGTAACAAATTCAAAACAATCATAAAAGTCTTATTATATATTGTTGTTGCAATTAATGTAGTTTGCAATTTTGAAGTATTTATACGTTATTATTTCAAAGATAATTCGATTGTTGATAATTCAATTCGATTGTGTAATTGTTGAAAAAAATTGTTGTTACATGTTGTAACAGCATACTAAAAACACACTTTTCTATTACTAATTTATTATTTTTTGAATTTTACTATTCAACAAACACTTTTCTATTTGATATTACATTTACCATGACTTAAAACTTAGATATTACATGTAATTAGGGAGCGGTCATTAATTACTGGGGGGGGGGAGGGCCGGTAAAATATCTAAAACGAGGACCCAAAAATGTTGGCCCTCCCCAAAACATCAGCCCAAAAATTATGACCCTCCCTTGAGATAGCTTCCTTCCAATCGGTCAATTTGTTCCATCATAGGAATAGTAATCAATTTGGACACAGGAGTGTTCAATACACTGTCAATAATAATAATAATAATAACTGTTGAAACATTCAAGGGGCGAAGTGTGCCTATACGCAAGTGCACATCTGCGTAAAAAATTAGCTGTTCATGCATTTACAAAACCACCAATAATACATTGAAATGGTCCAAACTTTGGCTCGTTTATTTTACTATCTTTCGACTAGCAAAATACAAGAAAATCTGAAAATTCGTGAGTCATACAAAATCTGCAGAAAATTCTTGAGTCGTACAAAATCTGCAGCACTTGCTCTCCCCTTCCATGTCCTGCAAACTCGGCCGAATCTTGTGGTGTGTAAAAGGTTGGAAATGCTCTCCTCCTCCTCCTCAACTGCTTCACCTTCGCCTTCACCTACCTATCATCAATTCATATCATGAACACCCTCTTTAATATCTCACCATCAGCGAACAGTTTTCTTAACACGACTCTTGGCTGATAGTCGTCAACTTCTCTGCCTCCTGGAGTTTCCTCCAGGGAGCAATAGCGTAGACCTTCTCGGTTTTGGTCAGGGAAAGGCCTCCCGACACGAGGAACTTCTAATGCTTCTGGTTCCACACTTTCACAAAACTCACACAATTTACCTACAAAAAGCAGGAAAAAATAATTGCTTTTTACCTTCTGTAATACTTGCGCCTATGATACACTGCCGAACAGATACCATTTGGAACTGTTTAAGTCGCCTACTTCTTTAGCATTCTTATAATAGAAATGGGAATTGCTACGTGAGATCAGTTCTAATGTGTATATTAACTAAGAGTTACATATAACCTTACCCAATGTTTTTACACAACTTCCTCTCATGTATTCCATATATAGGTCACCGATTTCATAGTGCTGTCTAATGAAGCTTTCAAGTTTTTTGAAGTATCCATGACCAGGTACATCATCCTTCTTTGAATCAGCGGCCTTGATAAACTCCTCAAGATATGCAGCATTCCAGAAAATATGCTTTCCTGGAAAAAAGAAAAGCTTTAATATTTAATTCCACTAAAAGAAGTCATTTAATAACAAGAACATACAACTTGTAAGGAAAAACATACCTTCTTTGTGTGTCACATATGCTGTCATATCGCCCGATGGTGCAGGTTCGCCGTCAATCCTGCTGCAAACCTCCCCTAAAGCGTGGGCCCAAAAAAATTTGGCCCTCCCCAAATCGAAGCCCAAAAAATCTTAGCCCTCCCCCTAAATTTACCGCCCCCCCCCCCCCCCCAGTAATTAATGACCGCTCCTTATGTAAAACATTAGTACAATTTTTTAGAATCGTTGAGTAAGAACTCTTACAGAGGTAACAGTAACAAATTCAAAACATTCATAAAAGTTTTATTATATATTGTTGTTGCAATTAATGTAATTTGCAATTTTTAGTTATTGAGACATTATTTCAAATATTCAATTGTGTAATTGTTGAAAAAAATGTTGTTACATGTTGTAACAACAAACTAAACAAATATTTTGTGTAATTGTTGAAAAAATTGTTGTTACATGTTGTAACAACATACTAAAAACACATTTTTCTATTACCAATTTATTGTTTTGAATTTTACTATTCAAGAACCACTTTTTTACTTGATATTACATTTGACCATTACTTAAAACTTAGATATTACATGTAATAATTTATTATGCAAAACATTATTAATATCACTTTTTAAAATTGTTGAGTAAAAGCTGTTAGAGCTAACAGTAACAAATTCAAAACAATCATAAGTCTTATTATATATTGTTGTTGCAATTTTGAAGTATTTATACGTTATTATTTCAAAGATAATTCGATTGTTGATAATTCAATTCGATTGTGTAATTGTTGAAAAAAATTGTTGTTACATGTTGTAACAGCATACCAAAAACACATTTTTCTATTACTAATTTATTAATTTTTGAATTTTACTATTCAACAAACACTTTTCTAATTGATATTATATTTACCATGACTTAAAACTTAGATATTACATGTAATTATGTAAAACATTATTAGTATCATTTTCTAGAATTGTTGAGTAAAAACTGTTACAGAGGTAACAGTAACAAATTCAAAACATTCATAAAAGTTTTATTATATATTGTTGTTGCAATTAATGTAATTTGCAATTTTTAAGTATTTATACATTATTTCAAATATTAAATTTTGTAATTGTTGAAAATTTTTTGTTATCAGTTGTAACAACAAACTAAAAAAATTTCAGTTGTGTAATTGTTGAACAAATTGTTACATGTTGTAACAGCATACTAAAAACACATTTTTCTATTACCAATTTATTAATTTTTGACTTTTACTATTCAAGAAACACTTTTTTACTTGATATTACATTTACCATTACTTAAAACTTAGATATCACACGTAATAATGTAAAACATTTTTAGTATTACTTTTGAAAATTGTTTAATAAAGGCTGTTGCAAGCTAACTAATAGTAACAAATTCAAAACATTCTTAAAGTTTAATTATTGTTATTGCAATTAATGTAATTTGAAGTTTTCAAATATGGACACATTCTTATTTTTCATAAATAGATGTCTCTTCAACTCGTAAATATCTAGAATGTATTAAATTACAATCTTACCTATTTTATGTAATAATTATAATTAAATTATCTTACTAGTATTATTATTCATAATATTTGTAAACTTTAACGTTGGTTTGAAGTATTTTCAATAAAGACTATTATTATTATTATTTCAGCTATTTAATTGTGTAATTGTTGTTACATGTTGTAACAGCAAAAAAAAATATTCAATTGTGTAATTGTTTGAGAAATCGTTGTTACAGCAAACTAAAAAAAAAAATTGTATAACAGATTTAATAATTTTGAAACTTATTATTCAAGAAACAGTTTTCTACTTGATAATCGAACATTACTTTTTCTTTATCACAATTACGATATAAGTACTCCTTCTTTATCAAAATGACACGTGCTTGTTTGTCTGAGCAACAAGCTATACAGGATGATAAATCTAGAGTGCACTAGAGATAGCACTGGTCTTCTTTTGCAACACAATGCCGCATCCACTGCAGTTCATCTGAGAGGTTACATAGATACAATCTTTAAAATGTTCTATGGATGTTCAACTCTCAGATGGACATGGTATGATTCTGAAATACGGGTCATCTTACGTTTATAAATGGAGTGATCATTTGACACCACAGGTCTCTACAGTAATCACATCAATGCATACCAAGCTGCATTTCGATACTTACGACAACTGCGTTCCTGTGAGCCTGAAATGATAACAAGTCTTTCTTCGGCGAAAATTTCTTGATCAAGCAGTAGAACTAAAACGTTTACTGTACCATCACTAGCTAATGTGGAACAAAGTACAACTACTTCTAAATACAGATCCCGTTCTCGTGCCAATTCTAACATGACTTTAGCCGAGTGGTTGAGAGTTTTCGATGAATCTAAAGCTGTACCAAAACGGTATGAATCTCGCCACACTTTTGTTGGAGCAAAGTATGGAGTTTCTTCAATGACGAGTATTTCTTTAAGTTCTTACTCATGAACTATGCCCATGTGAAAGAGGATCTACAACATCCTGATGACCACAAACTTCCTGCTCTACTTCAGTATTTCGCTGCAGCTAGCGCTGTACTATGCCTTCCCGAGTATTTTTCCGAGACAGGAAGTTCCGATCACTACTAGAGTCACAAGGCCACAAACATTACTCTTGCATTTTTTTGTTTACTCCATATAGCCCAACAAGATTTCATCCTCCCCATTTCTTTTGCTCGGGTTTCTTATAATCTTTCTTTTCCAGCTCTTTGTAGACTATAGATTTTGGAGGGGGAGAGTTTGATTTTGAGTCAAGATGATTCATGATTGTGCACCACAGGAAACCCAATATAGCCTGAATTTCAGCAGTCTCCTCCGGTTCATTCCTCCCGAGAGATACTTCTCGGGAGGAACGAACCAGGAGACGGCTGAAATTCAGGCTCAACCCAATATTGAACTTAGCACCCCCCACCCCTCTGCTGCTGGATACATTTGATTTTTTGTAGTAGCAATGCCTAAGAATTTAATAGGAAAGCACACTGACGTTTAATAGCCATTGTGATTTACATGCCATGCAATCAGAAATCCATAGACTATAAACGGTGTTCAATTTAAATAGATATTGTCCGGGATACTTTAATGCTCACGTTGCCACACAAAAGTGTTTGTCACGTTCTAAAGATTCGTAAACAATGGTTATTCAAATTGGACGCTATTTATGCAACCGGTCTATTGGCCAGCCAAAACAAGTCATTCAAAGTTTGGATGGCATATCAAAATAACAAACTAAGGGTAATGTTTGCCTCGTATACCCATAATGGGCCTCAAACGTATATATATTCCTTCTACATTTACCAGGACAGTGAATATAACAACGCTGACTCAAAAAAAATATTGTTATTTAATCACCTCTTTCTAACCAATTTATTTATAAAATTACACAATTGACCATTGCCTTTATTCATAGCCAAAAATATTTTTCTTTTCACACAAGTTTTCCAGTAAGAAAAATAATCAAGAAAGATATAAAAAGATAGATTCCACATCTGATTTAAAGCTTACCTAAAGCATGGAAGCACAAGTGTGATAAGCTGTACACCGCGGCAAAACGTCACGCGCATGCGCCTTAGATGAGCCCAGCGCGCACCCTATCACCTCCGTTTCTACTTTTAAGTACGTACGCGTATTTACGCTAAATGTTTCGCGAAAAACAAGAAAACTACTTAAAAGATAAGCCTAAGACTTTAACAGGTTGAAGTTTTCTTAATTGTAATTCACTGTGAGTTAACTAAGTTATAAAATTATTTACTAAAAAAGTTTAAGCCCTCGGCAATTTGTATTTGATAGCAGAGCCATCATTCTTTCGGCCAGAGGAGCATACCGTTTTGCCACGGTGTGGATCAGCTGTGTGCAATGGACCTATTTAATATTCCAACTTCGTGCATAGTACAAAATCCAAGCAGGTGATTGGCTAATGACAGTGCTTTATTGATGACCGCAGTATGCTGTGTACAAACACTTTTTTTATTTCTTGCAGTTCAATAGAAACGCCTTGTTACTGACTGTGTTTAAGTAATGGTCCAGATAAGAACTGTAGTAGAATCCATTGTTCTGCGGCAATGAGCCTCCCCCACATACGATTTTGCTTGAATATGCCTTAAGTGCTTTAGGAGGTATCTACATTCCAAACTACGTCTCGAAAATAAAGTTTTTTTTTATGCTATTAGCTCTCTTTCTGTGAAAATGCAGGGAAGCCACCATCCAGCCAATCGGATATAGAGAAAACAAAGGATTTTTCAATCGCAAATTTGAGAACTTTCCCCACACACGATATTCTTCGAAATTAAACCATAGTTAGTTTGATCAAAACAAATTCAAACCACAAAATAATATCGAATGAAAAGGCATTATTTCGATGGGTTTCTATTGAATTTATAAGTACCAACCAATGAAATTACGAGAAAGAATAATAGAAAATTAACACCTTTTAACATTCCTTGCCGTAGACACTACAGTTCTTATCTGGACCATTACTTAATGTTTAAAATATGAAATGTTCTGGGAAGCTAGTCAATTCGGTTAAAGTGCATATGAGCCCTAGCCAGTTAAAGGAAAAATACTTACTTATGCCATTTTCGTTAATTAATGAATCAAAGTACAGTGACGTCATTTAAGCCACAAGCCAATTCCAGTTCCTTTTTCTGTCTTTATGTCAGCTCCACTTATTTATAAAAAATAAATTTCAAGATTGTAAGAATCAAATATGCGATGCCTGAAAAAATCAACGCATTCAATGTTACGACTCAATTGGTTTTCGTCTTATTAGCATAAATGAGTTGAATGACGTTATTTCGTCTTTAAGAGACACTGAGGGCAAACTTGCTGTTCCTTTCCCGCGCACTAATTTTTTGAAAAACAGTTTTAGCTATAGTGGTGCAGTGATATGGAATAACCTCCCTGTAGAATTGCGGCAAGCTAGAACTCTAAGCAATTTTCGCTCTGCCTGCAGCAGTTACTTTTCTGACATCAATTAGATTATTAAGTAGAAGCACGGCACTCATGTAAAGCAGGTCCTTTTGTTGATGTTTGTAGTCATTTAGAGTTAATTATAAATTAGAATTAAAGTTGAATATTTGTAGTTTAATAGTTCTTCAATATTTTAATCGCTTATAGTCTGTATATAAGCTTATAGTCTAATTATTATGAGTATTTTTATTGTAGTTATCGTATGTTATTTTGATATGTAAAAATCCTGATGAGTTTACCGTGGGTAAATAAAGTTATAATAATAACACTTCGATGTGCTGCCCGTTTTAGTCAACAGCACTGTTTGTCTGTTTAACAATCAACTTGTTTTCTAGAAATGAACTACAAATATTCCAATTAAGCAGCTCTTGCACAGACTTAGCAGCAAAATAATGTGTTGGTTTACATAAGGTTGAGAGATTTCACATGTCAGTTTCACAGTGAAAAATCTTAGTTCATTTTGGTTCAATTTCAGTTCCACTTTGAGAAGAGTTGATTGGATGACTGCATATTCAGCTTCACTCATATGTAAAACAAAACAAAACAAAACAAAACACAGTAGTCCAAAACTTGCCCTTAAAACATTCACTATACTCTAGGTGTTAAATACATAGAATGCATTCCAATAACAGCCCTATATTTCATAACACTATATCCCATATAATTGATTCAGTTTGGATAATTATGTACCTTTGTCAGTTCACTTCATTTGAATGTCAGCTTCTGGTTAAGCAATAATTATAGCCTGTCTCGTTCACAGTTTGACAACAGTTTTGTATATTAATTCCCTTATATTCCAGTATGTTTCTTTGTATTTCTTTATAAACTTTCAAGTTTACTTTTACACCTGGCAACACGACAGTGAAACTGTTGGCCTGCGACTCAGGAATGGATAGACACAAGACTCGGTTCAAAACACCTCTCAAATATTTTAGTGTGGGCTTTGTGTCTCTTAACCATAGATATTCTAAGGCTGTGTATGCAAATGTAAGTAAACTCGAAAGCAAAGCAGGACAAAATTATCACCGATTATTCTTCCGCAAAGTCAAAGCACATCCACTCCCAAATCAGTCGCATCGAAGGAAGGGACCGAAGGCCACATGGTCATATCCCATGATTTAGTTATTACATTTTAGCACACCGGCTTGGGCTTTTTGTTAAAAACAAGAGCCCATCTGGGCTTACACTCGGGCACATGAGACTGAAGATGAAATACACTTTCATTTGAAATCCTCTTAGTAACAACCAAAGGGAAGAATTATTAGCTGAATTTAGCAGTCTTTAGGAGTGGCCGGTAGCGCTGTGACTTTCATTCTCTGCTCCCCTAGTATATATGTAATTTAATATTATTTTTTGTTTTTCTCATAGTCGACCTTTTAATTTAAGCACTACTTATTCATGTAACACACGTTTACAATTTAGTCTGCTGTTCTGTTATACTGTAGGTCCGAGTACTAATAGATGATTGTCGCAAATGTATGTTTATATTTGTACCATATTATAAGTTGTATCCTGTCCATCCTGTGATGGAGCTTTATGTCAATTTGTGTGCCTCTGTGTAACTTTATCTGCTGTTCTTGCTAAACATGATGAGCTATTACGAGACCATATTGGTATTTGTTCGATTGAAGATTATTAACTGAAATGTCTGTTGGATCTCTAATTAAAAGCTTTACACTCATTCCCAAAACTTCAGTCTGCTCATTATATTAAAGAACTATAAAGGGAATTGTTGGAAGCCGTTTATTTCTCGAACCAAAACCTCGGCCGTGAGATGTTTCTTGTTTGTTTACCTTGAGTTGAATATTGCTTGGCTCATCATAAATTATTCTGTGCTGGCGAGCGAAAGTGTTGCTCTAGCTCACAGTTCAGGAGTTCGATGTCTTCAGACTTCGATAGAGGATATTATAACCCATAACTGCTCAACCACAGTATATATATTTGCTAGTAAATCGCTATATTTCGCTATAAATCAGCTATTCAGTATACCAGTATAACGCGAACGCGGTACACAGAGAGATCGTACGATATTGGTAAACCAGCCAAAAACACGGTCAAAATTATTTTAGTGTTGGCCTACTGATCACGCTGTTTGCACTGGTATGTATTATGACCGAGAGTAAAAATAATGAAATGCGATGAAATGTGGCATAAAACCTACGAAACGTACCTTAAAGTCAAACAAGACACTGTTCTGAGTTTCACTTTCCCTCTCAGCTTTGCTCTTGAGTTGAAGTTGAGTTTGGCTTTGTTAAAGACTTATTATTCAGTTGTATGGTATTGCGCAGTATATTTGAGTATACCAATCCACAGAGATTCAAATAACAAAGCCGTGGCGGAAGAGAAGCTTAAACGAGAAATATTAGCTTTGATCATGCAGCCCCTTCAGGTTGCCGTCTCGTATATAAATTCACTGGCCATCTGGGTAAAAAACGCGATCCTTCGGCTCCGACAAGAGCAGCAGTTGAAATATCCCGATCTTGTTGGAAGGCTTTCGCACGAGTGAAGTTAAATAAAACATTAAACTGCTTACATTTGAGAGATGGGACTCCAAATTAGAGAGAAATTTCCTCGCGGGTCCTCCACCATCTTGATTTACTGTATTAAATTATGTAAATAAATTAACCTGGAGAGTGTTACGTGACCAGCACAGTGCAATCTGATTGGTGGTTAACTTGAAATTTAATACATGGGTCAAAAGTCAAAATTTTGCTGCATGAAACAAACAAAAATCTGCATGGGTCAAAAGTCAAAATTTTGCTGCATGAAACAAACACAAAATAACCGCTTGCAGATTAAGACTCGGTGCTGCCACAGGCAGACCGAGTAAAAATAACCACTTGCAGATTAAGACTCAGTGCTGCCACAGGCAGCCCAAGTAATACTAATCTTTTTATTCAAGAAACAACGAAGAGCCAACACACCAAAACCTTTTACTTGCAATAAAACTAATATTCTGTTGTCGAATATATTAACAAAAAAATAATTAAATAGACAAAGATCTTTATTCTACAGCTTTCCTCACCTGATTCAACATTATACTGAGTTAATGCGGTTGATGCTGAGACATAGAAACATAGTCCCCAACTTCAGTACTACATAAGGCTACATTGCGCATGTGCAATGGTCGCCTAAAAAGGGAAGTACATGTATAAACAGCAGAGACAATTACCCTCAAATTTCACTCGCATCAATTGTGTGCAAAGTAGGTGAAAAAATTGTTGGAACATGTGTGGTAAACTTTTGGTTGGATCAAAACTTATTCAATCCAAAACAATTTGCATATCTAAAAGGAAGGTCCACCCTTACCCAGCTACTTTCCTGTTATGACAATTGGGCAAAGTCACATAATAACTCGATTCAAGTCAACCAATGTGGTTTCTATAGGATTTCTCCAAATCCTTCAACAGCGTGCCTTGCCGTTTGACAGAAAAATGGGGAAATGAGCTATAAGGAATGATGCAACATATTGTATTGGCCAACCCTTGAAAAATGTAGACTGTATCTCTCTTTAATTGAATGCTATAAGTCTTTTATATCAACAAACTAGATTTTACTGACTTTTTTGAACTGGCACCAAAGCGCACTAGAGCAAACCACAGCTATAAGCTACGCATTAAATCTGCAAAATGTAACTGTTACAAATACCATACAATGTATTCACTCACGGATAAGCTGCATTTGCAGATGAGCCGCACCTTGAGTTTAGAAGCTTGAGTTTAGGAAAAAAAGTTTTTTGGAAGAATATCAAACATACATTTGTAACCTTCATCAGACTTTCAAATTGGAGAAAATTCCAAAGTTGTATCTGTAATTTCAGCTCTGAAATAGTATAAACTTCATGTCTACATACTTAGATACATTAACTATCTTTCCTTAGTATTTGTTTACCGAGATCTGTTCATTCAGGTCACCTTTTAGATCGAATTTTACATGTCAACCAAACCACCAATGTGCTCACATTCGTCCATAGCTTAGTAACCAGGCATCTGTTGGAAGAGAGAAAACTGGACACTAGAAGATTTATTTTCGCTGAACGAAGTCAAAACAACATGGAGTAGTTTGCTTTTTCATTAGCTCTCCATTGATACAATCATGTATCATGTCTAAAAGGATATCTGGAAGCCATCTATTGGGGAAAAAGCTAGTTACTCAAAGAGAGGTGGAAAATCAGTTCGACTAATTTGCTGTGAAAGTTTTGATCAGTGACAATTTTACCATGCTGAATACTCGAGGATAGCGTAGTATTTTTCTTGCTCATGGAGGAACTATAACCATCGAAGTAACAGGCCAACAACAACACTGCAACAAGCTTTGTGGTGGAATAGAGATCCCATGTGTGGTGACATTTAGTTGCTCCAGAAAAGCAACTATAAACAGTGTTAAAAATCTCTTGATGAAGAAGTTTTAATGGCAAGAATATAACTTACTGTAAACACCTGTGTATAAGCCGCACCCCAAGTTTTAAAGCTTGAATTTAGGAAAAAACGTTTTGAAAAATACAAAAAATATTTAGAAAATCTTTTGTCCAAGTTCATAAACGCTTGTACTTGATGCCAAACTTCTTCCAAAAAAATGAATAATATTTTTTTGGAGTTCATAAACGCTCGTACTTGAAGCAAAACTTCATCAGATTGTCATAAATACATAATTGCAACTTTAATTCAATCGAATAATGGTTCAACTTGCCTTGTCATTTCTTGTGTATATTTTAACCTGTAGTCTTTAAATCACTCCAGAATTCTTCCGCTTTTATTAATTCTCCCATTAACTAACAACAATTCCAAGGAACCGCTTTCCATTAATCGCTAGAGCAAGAAAGGTTTTCTGGCAAAAGTATATTTGCACGAGTAGGTCCGAGATCCGCCATCTTGGATTTTCATTAGCTAGTGCCAATCTCCCACGTGAAAAATTGCGAAGAATGCCTGGTTGTTTAGATGCATGCTTTGACAAGCGCTGCGAATCAGCGTGTTTTGGAAGGTAAATAAGCTTAATCACATTTAAATATTCACGAAATTCTAATATATTAGGTCTAAGGTGGGTCTTAGAAGAGTTTTTGCTTTAATTCTTTCAAACTGCATGGTTTTTTTTAAATGATTATGCCAAACTTGCAAAAGCAATGAGCAGTGCTTAGTTTCTTTTGGTTTTGTGTGTTAACTCGCTTGAGTTAATAAAAAAAAATTCGCAGTAAGCCACACCCCCAATTTCAAACGTAGATTTTTGGTATAAAGGTGCAGCTTATCCGTGAGTGAATACGGTACTCATTTTTTGTTAGAACTATCAGCGAGTGTAATAATTTACATGTACCTGGCACAATAGTTGAAACAGGAAGTCATAAACTTTTTAGGACAAGACTTAATTCCTTTTTGAATATCTCTCAGACACTTCAGCCTTCGTTAGCACTTAACATATTATTTAATTGGATTTTTTTTTTATATATCTTCTCTATTTAGCCTTGTATTCTTGTTTTACGTACCATGGTTGTTTTTTGTCAGTGATTTAATTTTTGTTGGGGAATCGTTCATAGCCAGGGCTAACCTCTTGATTTCCTTCAGGGTGTTTCTTATTTTTTTTTTTCCAGTATCAGTTCTACGTAATTAATTAGTTCATAGATCATTTTTGATTTTGAATTTGTATCCATATTTGTGAATACTTTTTTCTTGCACCTTGAATAAACTATATATGTAATTATGTATATTTTAAACTAAGATAAAATGTTTATTGCTGCTCTGAAAATGATGTACTGTAGCAAAAGTAATTTATGAATGTGTTGGCTGTTTTTCCCCTTCCCTAATACCCTACATAACATCCCCTAAAGGCATTTTATGACGGACAGTCCCTGGGGACTACACACAGGATTCTATGGTATCTTGAAATCTATAATAAACACACTTAGGTAATTCTTTACCAACCTATTGCTAAGTGCACAGCAAGAGCAGCCTTGTTAACTGTCAGGGACCAAATATGCAAACTGTGTGCTGTTACAACTCCCTGGATGTTCTCCAGTCCTGCCTTCACTGCATTGTAGTTAACATTCTTTGGAGTACCTGAAAGTATATGTGAAACCTAAGAAGCTGTTGAGAAACCTTATAATTCCTGTAAACAACAGTGTATTTTAAACACATGTTTACTATATATTTGTATCTGCAGTCCTAAAAAGCCCAGTTACGACTAAAAGGTAAGGTTACACGAATTTTTACCCCTAAAAGGAGTGCTGAGCACCCTGTCAGTTCAATATACTAGGGAGTCCCCCTAGGGGCAGTTATTACCCATCTTCAAGCAAAAGATTTCCCTAGTTCATCAGGACTTTGGCGGTCACCTACTACAGTATAAGCACCCTCTCATTTCCAGAATTAACGAAATTCCAAACCACATACATAAGATCATTGCTACTCCACAAACAATATTCAATGTTAAATTTAAGGGTATTTATGGTATATATTATAATTTTTGACAAAGTAAAAGGAGTGATATGTTAGAGAAAGCTTTGTTTCCATTTTTAGAACACTATATAATATTTACTGTAATACAATGTATACCCATGTAAAAATGAAGGCGGGATTGGCGGGATCCCGGCTGGGATTGCCGGGATCCCACCACATCTGGCGGGATCTCAACTATCCCAGCTGGGATGACAATATTACTCTAAACCTGGGACAGCTGGCAGAATCCCAGCTCTAAACCTGGGACAGCTGGGATGACTGGATTCCAGCTGGGATGGCGGGATTCCGGCTGGGATGGCGGGATTCCGGCTGGGATAGTGGGATCCCGGCTTGGAAATGTTAAGGCGGGATGTCTAATAATCCCACCTGGGATCCCGCCTAATATCCCACCTGATGAAAAGGTGGGATCCCGGCTGGGATTGGCAGGATCCCGCCTCTCATTTTTACATGGGTAGCAACAATCAGAATATATACAGTGCACTTCAATGTATATCTAGTATGCCCAATAACTAGAAACTACAAATTAATAATTCATTGACTTTGACTTCCATGGCTGTACAAACACTTTTTTCTCAGAGGGGGAAGGGGAACAGAGCTCAGAACAAAAGTGAGTCACATCTGTGTACATTTACACATAATAATAATTGTATATTATGTAATACATGTAGATACAGAATGAGGAGCCATGTTTTGTCATATTTACAAACTCAAGCTGGAGGCAGATTTACAGATTACCTACAATGGCTACATGTATATAGGCCTTTTTCAAAATCATGTGACCATATGGCTGCGATCTTGGCAACCAAGTGCTGCAGGATCAGTCATAATGTCTTTTCAACTGCTGCTTATTCGTACTTGAGGCTGAAAGTGGCTCCACCATAATGAAAACGTTGTCCTTCAGACATGAGCCTTCACTGTATTTGGCCAGCAGTAACCAAGTCGCGTGATTTTGAAAAAGGACTATTACACAATTAATTTTCTTTGTTTTCCTTCACAAATATTATTAATGAGTTTGATCAATATAGACACTGCTTATAGTTCATTAAAGGTTTTGGGATTCTGTTTTTTTTTATCAAGCTCTAGTACCTTCCATGAGAACATGTATTGTGTCTCGGACGATGTTGAGAGTCGTAATGAGCACGAGTATGGAGAACAGGAAAGTACAAATAGGGTCGGCAAGCTTCCATGTTGGCTGAAATACAGAGGAAACATTTACTTAGAGTTCAATGCACCAACACACAATAACATCCATATTGATATATTAATTTAAACAGAATGTTTCAAAATAACATAAAATTGTATAAATTACATAAATCTATAACAGATACATGTAAATGCAGTTATTGTCGGGTTTTATTTTGACACACGTCACTTGAGCAGAAGTTATCTGAGTATCAAGCTAAAGTCTGTTCTACAGTAATAACCAGTGTGCCAGCCATAATGGTTGAACAGTACTGTAGTAATTAAAGCTTACAAGTCCATGACAGGAGTAGATGTACACTATAAGTACTTTCTTGAACACCCCCAGCCTTGTAACATTTATGTGTATTGAACTGTTTTCAATCCACTAAACAGAAAAAAGATGGCGGCATGTATACTTTTACCCACAATCTTTAAACCTGTTATAAAATCGTGGTAGAGTTTTTAAATCCTAAAAACAAGCCAGTCCAAGAACTGTTGCCAATACACTGTCATTGAAGAGAATAGAGGATTCCTACATGTTATTTTGACTGTGTTAGGGTCTCAAAGAAATGTGGTAAAATGTGCAGCTGCAATCTTTTTCGGTATGGTGGATTGAGTGCCAGAGGCATCATGGGAGCAAGTAAAAACGCAATGAACCAATCATGAACTGAAGTAATTCAGGATTGGTTTTACTTAATGAACCAATCACAAGGAAATGTAAACACAGTCATGAATAACTAACAAACTTGAAAGAAATCACCTAATTAATTTTTGACTCTATCAAAAACCGCTCTATCTACCGTATTTTATCACGTATAAGCCACACCTTTTTTGACTTCTGAAGTGTGGCTTATAGAGTGTTTTCAGAAAACATTATTTACTTTTTTTGCAATGACCATAAACAAAGCCACATGAATAATAGAAATAGCACATTATTCACAGCCTGAACATGTGTCAGCAAGATTTCTACTCAAGCTCCTCTCCTTCGCTTTCCAAAGAAAACTAGCTGACCATTTACTTGTCATCTTCCTACTAACTCCCCAAATGGTTCGTAGTATTGACAAAACCCATAACTGGTCTTGGAAGCCTTCAAATTTTCATATAAAGTATCATTCTCTTCGAGGTCACATGCTTGATCGGACGTTTGAGAAAACTCTCACCCCAGGCCCATATCGCAGACCACATATACTCAGACACATGCTCATATAGTTTCACCAGAAAATCTTACTTTCTTGTTCCTTAAAATTAATATGTTGTTTAATAGTTAACAGGGGAACAGCAGCAGAAACTTCTGAAGTGATTTAAAGACAGCAGGTTAATATACACTAGAAAGGACAAGAAAAGTTGTAACTAATTTGTTGTTGTGGTATGACAATCTCTTCTGAAGAAGTTTTGCTTCAATTATGAGCATTTAAGAATTCTAACACAAGAGTGCTCTTAGTACTGAATTTTGTGGCGCAGCTTATACACAAGGTTTTTCCTTTTGGGAAAACAGGATTCTGTTTATCAGGCTGAAGTTAGGGGTGTGGCTTATACATGAGGTGCAGCTTGTACATGATAAAATAATTATGGTAAATTAATTGCATTACAATTGCACAACTTTGGCCAACAAATATTTGAAAAAGCTTGACCAAGTATCAAAGCCATGACAGCTGAGACATGATGTAACCTCGAAGGGGATAGAAAAAGGGAAATAATTATATGTTCTAACCTACCTTATATTTGATTATGTATGCTGCTATGAGTACTCCTACGCTCTGTACAACATCACCAAGTACATGGATGAATGCAGCTCGTACATTTATGTTCTCTTTCTCCTGAAAACTTTCACTTCTGGACTTGCGTCTTGCATGTGATGCACTGTGACTATGATTATGGTTACTACCACCACCATGGCTGTGGCCATGGCCATCACCAGACTGATGTAGAATGATACCCAACCTGCAAAAGAAACAAACAGCAGTTTTAAAGGTGCAATGTCATATATGTTTTATACAATAGAGGGCAAAATGCAGGCTCTGATTGGTCGACATGATTAGTTATACCTGCTCCTTTGTTGGGAAAGTTTGCTACTTACTAGAGAGCTTAAGGCCACTCTCTACCCTAATTTTGGTCAAAATTGGACACAATTTGAACACAATATTTCCAGCTATAAAACACATTTTTATTTAGTAAACATGTCTTTTTTTAAAGAACATAATGTAAATTTTATAAAATTTTGTCGGAAATAGGTTCAGGTGTCCCGACAATAAACTCACTGGTTCGGTTTTCTCTCTTTATTTACTTCAAATCTTTCACTCTCAGCTTCCCAACACGCTCTCGATGTCTCGTCTTGTTCACTAAAATGTCACTGAACCGTATCATGTGTCTCGAAGCTCTGATTACAATCAACAATAAACTCTGCTTATGTTAATCGCCACACACTCCCCCTATTTGGCTTACAGTAAGGCAAATACATATATCAACTAGTCAACTGTAACTTTTACAAGATTATGCATATACAGCAAGTTCATAGTACTGTCTAGTCGTCCTCAAGTTCATTTCGTGCAATCGCAGCGATATGATCACGAGCAGTTGCTGCTGCAGCTCTTCTTGGTCGGAACTCTGGCGCGTGGACGTTCATGGCGTCGCCCCTATCTCGCACTGTCCTGTCACATGACAGCTCGAGCGGATACAGGTGCTGTATGGCTCGTTCCAGATAAGACTTTCCAGCCCTCAGCCGCACCCCTCTCACAACTCCATCTCTGCCTTCAATCATTTGGTCGACCACACCTATCTTCCATTTGCCTCTATTTCGATCTTCACCCTTGATGAGTACGACGTCTCCAGGGATCAAGGTAATTTCTCTCGCCTTGTGTTTCAGGTTGTGACGCTCTCTCAGTGATCTCAAGTATTCAGACGACCATCTTGACCACATTACGTTCTTGCATTTTTGCAGGTATTTGGCTCGTTTTCTCAGGTCGACATCTTCGATAGAGTCTGCGTCTTCTTCTGGAAGCTGATTAGGTTGTCCAAACAGCATAGCACTTGGAGTGAGTATTGGCATCTGTATGTCGTCCTCAACATAACTGAGTGGTCTGTTATTGAGCGTAGTCTCGATGTCTAGGATAACCTCCTCGAGTTCGTGCCTCCTCAGGTTTCCGTTGCCAATTGACTTGTACAGGGCTTGCTTCATCAATCCGATCATTCTTTCGAATTGTCCACCCCACCAAGGTGCGCGGCTTAAGTTGAATTGCCATTTGATTTCTTGCTTGGCCAGCCAGTCATTGAATTGCTCATCTTTCCTTATCTTCTTTAACCACTTTGCTGCTCCCACGAACGTTCGGCCATTATCGGAGAAAATCTTCACTGGTCGACCATGTCTGGCTATGAGACGCTTCAAGCTGCGTAAGAACTCTTCTGTGCTGAGGTCTGGTAGCAGCTCCAGGTAAATGGCCCGCGTGAGACTGCAGGTATACAGTACGATATAGGCCTTTGCTTCTTTCTTCCCCTTGCTGAGATACTTGATTGGGCCTGCATAGTCTACTCCAACTACCTTGAATGGTATCGACCCTTCGGTTCTTTCTCTCGGTAAATTGCTAGGCGGTGGGTTGGCAAATGCTGTGGCTTGGAATCTTTTGCATCCGTGGCATCTCTTTATCACCTGCTTTGCTAATCTTCTTAGTCGTGGTATCCAATACTCCTGTCGGTGGCTACTAACATTTGCTCAGATGTCTTGTCGCAAATTGATGTGTGATGCCTTTTGTGGCATTGTTGACACGCGGACACGCAACGACACTCGGCGGCTTTGTGGTTTGGCCCGGTGCAATTAAAGCACAGTTGCTTCATAGCCAATTTCTTTTTCCGGTCCGATACCTCGGTGATTTTGTCACAATTTAATGACTTGTGATTATTGCTGTCACAGTACACACACGGCCTCGGCGTTGCATTTTGCTGTTTTGCGTTAAAACTTCTTGTTTTGTTTATAGGTTTAGCTTGCGCTTGTTGAGGCTTATCGGGAAATCTCTCTTCAAGCTTAGGAGGGTTTCTCTCGGTCCACTTACGCAATGCGTCAATTAGCTGTGGGAATTCCCACTCTTGCCAATTATCATCGGTTCTCACCAAATCTCCCCTTATTCCCTCTAGTTTATCGAGAGTCATTCTTACGTAGCCATTCACTTCTCTCAGTTTTCCCATTGTTTCCAAGGACTGTACGCTTTGCAATAGCTTATCGTAAAACTCCCCGACTTTGTTGGGATTAGATCCGTGGAGTGTCGGAAGTGACATGATACTGTTAACATGTGCATTTGTGATTTCGCTCCTTTTCCCATACCTTGTGCTCAAGATATTTTTACCCCTTTCGTACCCTTCTGTTGTGAACGGTAACCCATCTATCGCCGACTTAACTTTAGGTTCTAGCAGCTCTTTTAGATAAGAAAATTTGGTTATATTTGGGACATCTGTTGCATCGATTTCGGCTTCAAATTGGTTCCAAAACCTCAACCAATCGGAATGCGTGCCTTTGAACTTAGTGATGACAAGCTTCGGTAGCTTGGCATTCGAGCTATGTTCTTTAGGCTGACCCTTCTTGCCCTCCTCGAATTTCTTTTCGTATTTAAGCCTTTGCTCGAGCTTGATTTTCTCAAATTGGAACTCTTCTTCAAATTTCTTTTCTCTGATCTCCGCGGCTATTTTTTCTTCTTGTTGCTTTGCTGCGTGCAATTCGGTATCTTTAACCCCATTTATAACAATATCAAGGTCAAAAATAGCTTTCTCAAAGACTGTCGCGTCATCTTCTAGCTTAGTGCTCCATTCTTGGATTTCATTTGGTTCATCGCCTCTCTCAAACCTCAGTTCCTGCACTCTTACCTTTAGATCGTGAACCTCTTCCACTTTGTTTTCTAACGTTTTGCGCTGTCTTACCAATGATGTATTGTCTCCTTTCTCGATCGCCTTTGGTGTTTGTTCCTGGGTGAACTTGAGAAGTTGTAACTTCGTCTCGATTGCTTTGCTTAATCCTTCAAATGTCGCCATAGTTTCGCTGATTTCACTCACTTTAGTCCCTTCGTAGTCGCCACTTTGTCGGAAATAGGTTCAGGTGTCCCGACAATAAACTCACTGGTTCGGTTTTCTCTCTTTATTGACTTCAAATCTTTCACTCTCAGCTTCCCAACACGCTCTCGACGTCTCGTCTCGTTCACTAAAATGTCACTGAACCGTATCATGTGTCTCGAAGCTCTGTTTACAATCAACAATAAACTCTGCTTATGTTAATCGCCACAATTTTGCTGTTCAGCCTCGACGACTGCTAGGTTGGGGCACCAAGACCCCCTGTAGCTACAGTGCCAACAAACATAGGTTTCCATGAAAAATCCTTATAACTCCAAAGGAAATGAAGTTATGGCCTAGAAACTTTATACATACATCAAGCCCTGAATGAGCAACAACATTATGATACAACTTTCCGATAAGAGCTATTCTGTTGTCATAGCAACCACTAATTCTCTGAAATATTTATACATACTTCAAAAGCCATCATTAAATTCAGTAACATTATCATGATAATAACTGGTGAAAATTTCACACAGTTTCATTAAAATGTGTTTGAGTTATAGCCTTTTTAGTTTTCCCACACCCGTAAACACAGTTTTTGAGAAAATCTAGGGTAAAAATTAACAATTGTATTAGTGTATAACATTATGGTTAATTAATGAGTATTGGTACTTTTTGCAGTTAAATAAAGCAAACAATGTCCAAGGAGAATGATTCAGGTCTATTTGGGCTTGATCATGTTCTCATTTTGCTCTCTTTCTCCTTGTTTTTGGCTGACTGGCTATCTGTAAGGGATCTTCGTTGAAAGCCCCACTGGCATATGAAGGTCCTCCTTCTCTCTCTCGGGCCTCTTGCTCTAGAACAATCTTTGCATGGCTTTGTGCTACCCTTTTCTTCTTTTCTAGATCACTTGCCTCCCTCCTTGCACCATATGACCTCTTCCTATCTCTTTTCCTCCCTGATTCCTCTGTATGTTGGCCATGGGGTATCCCAGCTACCTCCATCACCCTCTGACGACTCTTTGCCCCACAGTCAAACTGCATTACAGCAGACATTGCTGCCATTTCAATTGCCTTGGGGCCTTTGAATTTGTGTTTGGGTGCTTTTGTCCAAACAACACTGTTCAGGCTCTCATTCTGATTCTGTGAATACCCTGGCAGACAACGTAAAAGTAATGACCGTTCACTTAGGCGTGTAAAAATTGGTTCCAAAAAGTCAAAGAAAACAGGGTCAAGGTAATGGGTTTTGTGTTCCACTTCCTTCTTGGTCCTTTGGTATCCACACCAAGATTCTTTTCCCTTAGGGCAGAATTTGTGCCTTACTTCTGAGTTTGATAGTATTGTGCTGTGATAAAGCACAGCCAAAATTGCTTCCTGCATCTTCACAATACTTTCATCAATACTTTTTTCTGATCTGGCCTTCTTGTTTACATTGCGGCGGATAGCTTTACCATAGTATTCTTGCAGCTTGTTCATTGTCTTATCTGTAAGTCTATGCCCTCTTCCTCCAACTGCTTTTCCATCTGCTAGTTTCCCTTTTGTCTTCTTCTTCAACTCTCTCAGTGCCGTCCCTATTCTTTTCTGTACATGACCGACGCAGTCAAGCTTGATAACACGGTCACAGTTCACACTCTCCTCTTCATGAGCTACCTTCCATGCAGAGTAGGCATCAGTCAAAATCCATGCTTTATACTCCTTTCTCTGTCTATCCAGTCTTTCATAATGTGCACATGTACAATGTATCACAACAGCCGTAAACATCCCACACAGCTGTATATGCCCTTGAGTCACCATCACACACCATGTACTTGTAATGGAAGTTGAATTCAGATGAGCGCCCCCATACATCTTGAGCAATTGCAACCTCCATGTTTCCACTGCTGCCATCAAAATTTTCAGAACAGTCAGCTTTGTGGCTTTCGTACCACTGTCTATACTCATCAGAATCCTCGTCAAATTTCTGATTACTGCACTCCCAACAAAGTTTTGACTTGAAGCCGTAATCAAGAACTTCACCAGTGTCAACAGAGAGGACAAAACCAAACCCGTAGTTAGCTGTGTGACCTCGCTTTGACCAAGTTCCATCATATGTGACAGCTATATCAATGATCTCGTCATCAGTTATGGAGAGATTGTCCACTTTTAGCTTTTGACGAAGCCTTGCTCTCGAGGAATCCAAATGTTCTTCAACTGCCATTTTATGTGCCTCATATAAAGCATTGGTGTGGTCATTCCATGCTTGTGTTGACATTGGTTGAGGCATATTCAATATCTCACAGATGGTGGCCATGCCTTCCCTTCCAATGCCAGTCTCACATGCTGCATAAACAAGCCTTCTGTTTATGTCTGTGGCATGTTTTGGATTCCATGAACCCCCGGCTGATCTTGAAGTTTGTAAGAAGCTTTTTTTCTTACACTTGGAACACTGAAGTGAGAACAAGGCACTTATGTTCTCTGTACATTAGAGAGGTGAATAAAGCGATAGCCTGGATCTGGATCCTCTACATATGGTTTTGCAAAGTCACGTTTACCTCTGCCTCTGGTTGTGGTTTTGCTGTCAGTGTTAGAATCACTCGAGCTCATCAGTTTCCGCTCAGATGCGGTCAATCTCCTCTCGTAAACCTCACTTTCTGAAGAATCTGTAGCAGAACCTCCTTCTTCAAGACTTGAAACAGGGTTTTCGATGACAACGGAGTCATCCGGGCAGTTAGAACCAGAGTCCTCGTCAAAATTCCTTACATGTGTTGTCAATTCGCTTTCGTTCTCACCACTGTTTGAAGGCTGTTTTTGAGAAGCTGTTACCGCTATAGTTCGCTGGCAGTTTCCACGCTGGTACACCTCTAAATTTCCTTTTCGAACTAATCCTAGGCATTTTCTAAATAACTTTGGCCAAAGGCAAAGGGAAGAATAATATAACAAAGAATAGACCCATTCGAAAAATGGCTGCTGCTAATTTGCATAATGTTGATATTCAATATTTTCTGAAGAATTAACTAGCCTATATGAAAGAGCAAGTTCATGTTAGCAACATGTAGCTCTTTGATAACAGAAGAATATATCCTTACAAAGCAATCAACGTTTGAAACTCTGAAGAAACATGAAAACGAGGCTAGTCAGTCCTCACGTCCTGAATCTCATACAAAACTCTCTTATTTTGAACCTCGGTAACTTCGCAACACTTCGTGCTATGCCCCTTAAATTTTACAAACGTACTCATTTTTGCATGCTCTCTGAAGTGACAGTGCTTAATTTAGTACCAACATTTCATTACAACCAAAGCTTGGTGACACCATTTTTCGAATGGGTCTATACCGTATAAATTTGAAACGAAGCGAGCGAGAGTGCGTGTATGAAAAATAGTCTTAGATAGGGTCCCAATTGGATTTAACATTGCATAGGACCCTCAAACTAGTACCCAGACTCCTAGATATACTTTTCAATATATTTCAATGGCAATTAGACCGTTTTTGATGCAGTTTTCGAGCAGTTTTTGAAAATAAACACTTCCCGTTTCCATAGCAACTAAAGCGCAGTAATTAAGAAGCGGGAAATTCGAATTATATGATTAGAAGAAAATATTATAACTCGAAAAATAATTGATATTTTTGAATTGTGTAAAAAGTAGAAGAAAAAGGAATAATTTTTCCAGCTTGAAATATTATTTTCCAATTTTGTTCAATTTTGACCAAAATTAGGGTAGAGAGTGGCCTTAAGCACCAGACGTTTGTGAGTCACGAACGGCAACCAGAAGTAAGTTTCCTTTTGTGGTGCATTTTAACGTCAGTACGTGCGTATTGTGACGTCACAAACATCAAATCAAGAGTCTTCCTATCCATACTGATCAGCCAGAAACGTGTACCAGGTTAATAAGATTTTACCACCGTTTTCAATCCAGTCTTCTCTCGGTCTTCTGACATCCGTGTTGTCAAAAACGTCTGGTGCTTAAGCTCTCTATTGTATAAAACAAATACACTTCATTTTGCTGTGGGTCTGTCCTCATACAGATACACAGATGACATCAAAACGCTAAGAAAACATCAGTTACACCACTTGTCTGCATCTTATGGTGCATGTTTTTGTTCTGTTCATGCTGTGACGTCATCTGTGCATCTATAAGAAGACAGACACATGGTAAAATGAAATATATTAATTTTGCTAAATAGTGTGGAGCTCTATACGCTAAGAAAATAAGGAGGAAAAAAGTTGGGGAGCTAGCAACCCATGCAAGTCAAAAAAAGTGTATACCATGTGCATGCCCACTAGCCCAATCCTGCATGTCTGCGAGCTCACCTGCCTGATCCCATGTGTCCACTCACCCGAGGTAAAGTATGTGTGTGTGATGGCTGAGTTGTGAAGTAGCTTGCATGGAAACTTGAAGGTCATTGGTTTGAATCCTGGTAGGGTCTGTTTTTGTCTTCTTATTTATCTTCTTATACTGCTTTGCTACTGTTTGTTTTTATTTTTTCTGTATTCTTTTTAAATATTTTCAATAACAATTGCATGATCATTTCAATATACCTGGGTAAGAGTTTATCTAAGGTTGTGCAGACTGAAATATTAATAATTTGTATGCATCTGGAGTTCCCTTTTTGATAACTTCCTGAATATTATGAAATATGGGTCCTTACAGTTTGATTTGATTTGATTTGATTTGATTTGATTTGATTTGAGAGCTACAGCACAATGCGTCCAATCAGAATACAGGGCTGGAAGTGTTACTGTATTACTCTGAAAAATAGGCCAAATTACTTGCAAGAGATTTACATGGCTGAAAATAATGGCTGATAAAAATAATGATGAATTGATAATAATTACGTTTTGTCATTTGCATCCTTCAGACTCTATGTTGAATTAAATGAAATATAATCTACTTGGAGGCTCTGCTTATAATACTGTAAGCTTGATTATAATTGCTGGCGAGCCAGCATATAATCACTGCAAGTTTGAAAGTACGGCGACGTCTGTCTGTTTCTCTGTTGAGATTATTTATGAGTCAAGCCATGTGAGAAAGTGAGCATGTGAGCTAGCGTAGAGCTAGCGAGCATGGAGGGTACAAAGTGCAGGTTGCAGGTTGGGTGCAGGTTGACAGTTTTCAGTTGATAAATGAAATATATCAATAGATAAATAAAATCAATAATAAATTTATGGCCATGACTTTTTAGCGATCCTCACTGGTTCTGCAAGAACCCACAGTATCCTTCGCAGCCGTTATTTGTCGTCACACAGTTTTTTGTTTGCCTATGATTGATAAAGGCTTCAAACTCCGGCTTTGTCTTCTTCTTATTTTGCTGAACTGCTCAGAATACCTTGAAATTACTGTTCAATAAATCTATCTTAGTTAATTTATCCTAAAGAAAGCTTTGATTTATACCCTCGAAGATCTATTTATTTTTCTCTTGCCGTTAACAATAGGAAATGGACAATCTGAAATCTACAATTAATCTACAATGTTCACCGTCTCGTTTTTCTCGGCCAATGGAAATCCAGATACCATGGCACATAGAAGTTTCTCTTGGCGACAGGAAAGGCAAATTAGAGATGAGAAACCTCTGCTCACAGGGTACATTGATCTGCGATTCAATTCCAGGGAAATACATGTGTACCGTCCGTTGCGGTGGAACCCATTGAGGCAAACAAACCAGCAAATAACAACCAATTAGTTTGGATTATAAAGTATGACAAAGAATATCAGGGGTTAATCAAAAGTGAGCACAAGGCCAATGCTCCATTTGTTACTCTGCATTCAGCTTTGATGAATACTTTCATTCATTCAAATCATGCTCTTATAATATTAGATGGGTATATGATGGCCTTAATACATGGCTTAGATTCTAATCATTGCTACTATATTCGCTCGACAGCATGTCACTTTCAATTTGAAACTACTAATAAAGTTTTGTACTTTATTCCTTATTGATTCAACTTAAAAATAGTGGTCAAATGAATATTAGTAAAAGTTAGAAAAAAAAAAAATCTTCAACAAAGCAAGAGTTTGGGTGGCATAGCCTGTGGCCCAAATTCGATTTCAGAAGGAAACATGTGGGTTCCACTTGTTGGTACATTGTACATGTATCTCTCACTTACTTTGGGGTAAGGGGGGTATATGAAGGGGGGTCTCTGGGGTCTCCAGTTTCTCTCTCTCTCTCTTAAGAAACCAACAATTCTAAATTGATCTGTACATGTACCACTGTGAAAATGTAATTTATTTTTACAACAACAAAATTCCTGGACTAATGTTTTTAGTTTGTTTTCCTTTTCAACATTTTAATGAATATCTAGCTACATGTAGGGATGCATGCACAATGGTGGGTATTACAATGTAAATTATTTTATAATCTTATATAATAATATGCTAAGTGTATGTGTGTGTAATGCTCTTTCCCAGGCTCCCTCAATCGATATCCTAATATGGAGAATGCATGAGCACGTCCGAAAATGGTGGCAAAAAGTGACGGCACAGGTATCCCAACAAAGATGACAAATCATGTGAAAAGTTGCTCTATGTTTCGGTTTTGGTTGCATGAGGAAATAATGTTAAAAATAAATGAGTTTTCTCAAGTTCTACACTTAGTTGGGTCTAGTTTACGGGAATATGTTTTAGGGAAAACCTATTGCCAGGTAAGGCGGCCGAAGTCAAACGACCAAACAAGGAAAGACCAGGTATTCAAACACAGTTAGAAATGTTGTCCCTGGAAAAGGCTGTTCATTTTTTTATCTTAAAACTCTATGACTATGGTGTGTCGAAGAGCAAGATATTTTGTTCATGTCTGTTCTCTGTAGTTTCCTGTGTTTTTAGATATAAAAACCAACTGTTTCCTCGCCCAACTATCATAGTCATTCGAATAACTTTTGATAGCTTTTGATTATTGTTTTTATTCTGTTTTCCTGCTTCGATCAATGCTCTTTCAGGGACAATATTTCTTTTTGTCACACAAATTCATGACTTGAACCGTCAAGGTCGAGCTGCCCATGACCATCAGTTTTAGCACTTTTTCGACAATAGGTATAATTGTGCTCATCGGTTTGAGAAATTAACAGAGATCCGCAAGATATTATCGGCTTTTTTATCAAAATACAACTTTGAAAACATTGACATGTTAAAAACCTCCAGTACACAATCTGGTGCCATTGCATTGTGTCAGGAATCAGCCGACTAGACTATGTTACAATATCGTATTTGTTGATTTCATGTAAGTTCCGCAGGTCCCTGCTAGTATTCATTAACAATTCGTAAGGGTACTACTGAGCCAATCCAGACCCAGCATTCGGGTCACGTGGGTACACTGTAAACCCCATACAAAATTCTAGTTATAAAGCCTATTAGTATTCTGTATCAAATGATACACAATTCTAATATTAAACCCTATTAGTATTCTGTATCAAATGATACAGAGTACTAACTATAAGCCAACTAGAATCCGGTATGGAATGATACAGGATACTAACATTTTATGTGGTGCATATCATAAGTACATTACAATTTATTTGTGGCAATGTTGTATCAGATATACAATGGCTCACTGAAGCGGCTCACCATTGTACATCCGATACAACATTGCCACTCATATTATAAATAGTACATCAATTATTGTCATTAGGTGCTGCAGCTTGATAGGTTATGACACATAAGATGATCAAGGCACTTACAAAATATTGATTGCAAGTGCTATTCCAGCTGTTATTAACATGATGTCTGCATTAATGTCAAAATCCTGTGTAATCACCCGCTGGACTGCCAAGTAGACCAGTATGCCTGTTAACACCCAGATGATAAGGACAGAAACAAGAGCACCAAGGACCTCTGAAAAATAGAAAGAACTAAATCAATTACCAAATACATGTAGCTGTGATTTTACCGAGTCTGTCCTCTAATAGATGGACATATGACATCATAACATGAGAACAAAGCGCACATGTATGACACAGCCAAGTGGCATGATTGTCATTCTCTTCACGTTGTGACGTTATCTGTGCATCTATAAGAGGACAGACACACAGCAAAATGACATGTGCTTGTTACATAATTATAATAATATTTATTAGTGAAAAAAGGAGTCTAGGAAATGATTTATTCCAAACATGACATCATCTGTGCATCTGTACTAATAATACATGGCTATCGACCAATCAGAGCACACATTTCACATTGTTTATTAATAATATAAAGTTAGACAGACCAGGGTGGCTCCATTAGTTAATTGCTTAAACAGTCACTATATTGACAGCTAGGTGGGTCACATAGATAGATAGATACATGTACATGTATGTTTATTGCCACCATATACAAAATTGTACATAGGTCTCAGACCTGCTGGGAAAGCTAACAAATGTAAGGTACAGGTTTAGAAGAATCTGTGTTCAATGTACTTGTTTTAACTACAGTCAAACTTGTATATAGCTGCCCTGTATTAAGCGGCCACAGTCTATTAAGTGGCCAGTTTTCAAAGTTCAAAATTTTCTCCCATGCAATCTCTGTATTTGCTACCTGTATTAAATGGTCACCTCTATTAAATGGTCACACCACCCTTTGTCTGTCTTTGTTATTTTGACCTGTATTAAGTGGCCACCTTTGAATGGCAATCTAAAACTACATATCAATTTACAATTTTATTGCACCATCAACACTTTGCTACAAAGCCGTTATTGTTCATACAGTAGTTCATTCACTAATATTGTGTTTACGGGCTGGCTCGACTGTTTAATGAATTCCATATGCACTTACAATCTTCATTTGTTAAAGGTAGAGATATTGCTTGATTGTGTCATTGTAAGCTTGAATGAGTTGGTACTGTACATAATATGCAAAAAAATTGACATTTGTCCACAACCAGTAAGTATTTTGGTGAACCTGTATTAAGAGGCCAACCTGTATTAAGCGGCCAATGTCTAAAGTCCTGAGGGTGACCGTCATATACAGGTTCAACTGTATTATTTTTGCATTTTTTGAAGCAGTCATGTATATATTTACAAACTCCTTTTTTGTAATATTAAAGGCAGATCTATTAGTAAATTAAAAACTACATTTTCACCTGATATTTTGGTTTCTGTAAATTTAATTTTCTATTCATAACATTGATTTTGTTTACCCTTAAGTCATTTTACAGGGGGCATCTCAGCACAAAATGTAATTTGTCTTCCACTTCTTGTTTGTCGCATTTTGGGCAGATTCGTTCTTCTGGCTTTAGGTAGGGCCTAGAATGTCGACCTTTTCCAATTTCAAGGGCGTGGTTACTTATTCTTAGATGAGTTAGAGCTTCTCGATGATCAATGTTGTCTTAGCCAGCCTACCGTGTACAATTTTACAAACGTAAATTTTACAAACGTACTCATTTTTGCATGCTCTCTGAAGTGACAGTGCTTAATTTAGTACCAACATTTCATTACAACCAAAGCTTGGTGACACCATTTTTCGAATGGGTCTATACCGTATAAATTTGAAACGAAGCGAGCGAGAGTGCGTGTATGAAAAATAGTCTTAGATAGGGTCCCAATTGGATTTAACATTGCATAGGACCCTCAAACTAGTACCCAGACTCCTAGATATACTTTTCAATATATTTCAATGGCAATTAGACCGTTTTTGATGCAGTTTTCGAGCAGTTTTTGAAAATAAACACTTCCCGTTTCCATAGCAACTAAAGCGCAGTAATTAAGAAGCGGGAAATTCGAATTATATGATTAGAAGAAAATATTATAACTCGAAAAATAATTGATATTTTTGAATTGTGTAAAAAGTAGAAGAAAAAGGAATAATTTTTCCAGCTTGAAATATTATTTTCCAATTTTGTTCAATTTTGACCAAAATTAGGGTAGAGAGTGGCCTTAAGCACCAGACGTTTGTGAGTCACGAACGGCAACCAGAAGTAAGTTTCCTTTTGTGGTGCATTTTAACGTCAGTACGTGCGTATTGTGACGTCACAAACATCAAATCAAGAGTCTTCCTGTCCATACTGATCAGCCAGAAACGTGTACCAGGTTAATAAGATTTTACCACCGTTTTCAATCCAGTCTTCTCTCGGTCTTCTGACATCCGTGTTGTCAAAAACGTCTGGTGCTTAAGCTCTCTATTGTATAAAACAAATACACTTCATTTTGCTGTGGGTCTGTCCTCATACAGATACACAGATGACATCAAAACGCTAAGAAAACATCAGTTACACCACTTGTCTGCATCTTATGGTGCATGTTTTTGTTCTGTTCATGCTGTGACGTCATCTGTGCATCTATAAGAAGACAGACACATGGTAAAATGAAATATATTAATTTTGCTAAATAGTGTGGAGCTCTATACGCTAAGAAAATAAGGAGGAAAAAAGTTGGGGAGCTAGCAACCCATGCAAGTCAAAAAAAGTGTATACCATGTGCATGCCCACTAGCCCAATCCTGCATGTCTGCGAGCTCACCTGCCTGATCCCATGTGTCCACTCACCCGAGGTAAAGTATGTGTGTGTGATGGCTGAGTTGTGAAGTAGCTTGCATGGAAACTTGAAGGTCATTGGTTTGAATCCTGGTAGGGTCTGTTTTTGTCTTCTTATTTATCTTCTTATACTGCTTTGCTACTGTTTGTTTTTATTTTTTCTGTATTCTTTTTAAATATTTTCAATAACAATTGCATGATCATTTCAATATACCTGGGTAAGAGTTTATCTAAGGTTGTGCAGACTGAAATATTAATAATTTGTATGCATCTGGAGTTCCCTTTTTGATAACTTCCTGAATATTATGAAATATGGGTCCTTACAGTTTGATTTGATTTGATTTGATTTGATTTGATTTGAGAGCTACAGCACAATGCGTCCAATCAGAATACAGGGCTGGAAGTGTTACTGTATTACTCTGAAAAATAGGCCAAATTACTTGCAAGAGATTTACATGGCTGAAAATAATGGCTGATAAAAATAATGATGAATTGATAATAATTACGTTTTGTCATTTGCATCCTTCAGACTCTATGTTGAATTAAATGAAATATAATCTACTTGGAGGCTCTGCTTATAATACTGTAAGCTTGATTATAATTGCTGGCGAGCCAGCATATAATCACTGCAAGTTTGAAAGTACGGCGACGTCTGTCTGTTTCTCTGTTGAGATTATTTATGAGTCAAGCCATGTGAGAAAGTGAGCATGTGAGCTAGCGTAGAGCTAGCGAGCATGGAGGGTACAAAGTGCAGGTTGCAGGTTGGGTGCAGGTTGACAGTTTTCAGTTGATAAATGAAATATATCAATAGATAAATAAAATCAATAATAAATTTATGGCCATGACTTTTTAGCGATCCTCACTGGTTCTGCAAGAACCCACAGTATCCTTCGCAGCCGTTATTTGTCGTCACACAGTTTTTTGTTTGCCTATGATTGATAAAGGCTTCAAACTCCGGCTTTGTCTTCTTCTTATTTTGCTGAACTGCTCAGAATACCTTGAAATTACTGTTCAATAAATCTATCTTAGTTAATTTATCCTAAAGAAAGCTTTGATTTATACCCTCGAAGATCTATTTATTTTTCTCTTGCCGTTAACAATAGGAAATGGACAATCTGAAATCTACAATTAATCTACAATGTTCACCGTCTCGTTTTTCTCGGCCAATGGAAATCCAGATACCATGGCACATAGAAGTTTCTCTTGGCGACAGGAAAGGCAAATTAGAGATGAGAAACCTCTGCTCACAGGGTACATTGATCTGCGATTCAATTCCAGGGAAATACATGTGTACCGTCCGTTGCGGTGGAACCCATTGAGGCAAACAAACCAGCAAATAACAACCAATTAGTTTGGATTATAAAGTATGACAAAGAATATCAGGGGTTAATCAAAAGTGAGCACAAGGCCAATGCTCCATTTGTTACTCTGCATTCAGCTTTGATGAATACTTTCATTCATTCAAATCATGCTCTTATAATATTAGATGGGTATATGATGGCCTTAATACATGGCTTAGATTCTAATCATTGCTACCATATTCGCTCGACAGCATGTCACTTTCAATTTGAAACTACTAATAAAGTTTTGTACTTTATTCCTTATTGATTCAACTTAAAAATAGTGGTCAAATGAATATTAGTAAAAGTTAGAAAAAAAAAAAATCTTCAACAAAGCAAGAGTTTGGGTGGCATAGCCTGTGGCCCAAATTCGATTTCAGAAGGAAACATGTGGGTTCCACTTGTTGGTACATTGTACATGTATCTCTCACTTACTTTGGGGTAAGGGGGGTATATGAAGGGGGGTCTCTGGGGTCTCCAGTTTCTCTCTCTCTCTCTTAAGAAACCAACAATTCTAAATTGATCTGTACATGTACCACTGTGAAAATGTAATTTATTTTTACAACAACAAAATTCCTGGACTAATGTTTTTAGTTTGTTTTCCTTTTCAACATTTTAATGAATATCTAGCTACATGTAGGGATGCATGCACAATGGTGGGTATTACAATGTAAATTATTTTATAATCTTATATAATAATATGCTAAGTGTATGTGTGTGTAATGCTCTTTCCCAGGCTCCCTCAATCGATATCCTAATATGGAGAATGCATGAGCACGTCCGAAAATGGTGGCAAAAAGTGACGGCACAGGTATCCCAACAAAGATGACAAATCATGTGAAAAGTTGCTCTATGTTTCGGTTTTGGTTGCATGAGGAAATAATGTTAAAAATAAATGAGTTTTCTCAAGTTCTACACTTAGTTGGGTCTAGTTTACGGGAATATGTTTTAGGGAAAACCTATTGCCAGGTAAGGCGGCCGAAGTCAAACGACCAAACAAGGAAAGACCAGGTATTCAAACACAGTTAGAAATGTTGTCCCTGGAAAAGGCTGTTCATTTTTTTATCTTAAAACTCTATGACTATGGTGTGTCGAAGAGCAAGATATTTTGTTCATGTCTGTTCTCTGTAGTTTCCTGTGTTTTTAGATATAAAAACCAACTGTTTCCTCGCCCAACTATCATAGTCATTCGAATAACTTTTGATAGCTTTTGATTATTGTTTTTATTCTGTTTTCCTGCTTCGATCAATGCTCTTTCAGGGACAATATTTCTTTTTGTCACACAAATTCATGACTTGAACCGTCAAGGTCGAGCTGCCCATGACCATCAGTTTTAGCACTTTTTCGACAATAGGTATAATTGTGCTCATCGGTTTGAGAAATTAACAGAGATCCGCAAGATATTATCGGCTTTTTTATCAAAATACAACTTTGAAAACATTGACATGTTAAAAACCTCCAGTACACAATCTGGTGCCATTGCATTGTGTCAGGAATCAGCCGACTAGACTATGTTACAATATCGTATTTGTTGATTTCATGTAAGTTCCGCAGGTCCCTGCTAGTATTCATTAACAATTCGTAAGGGTACTACTGAGCCAATCCAGACCCAGCATTCGGGTCACGTGGGTACACTGTAAACCCCATACAAAATTCTAGTTATAAAGCCTATTAGTATTCTGTATCAAATGATACACAATTCTAATATTAAACCCTATTAGTATTCTGTATCAAATGATACAGAGTACTAACTATAAGCCAACTAGAATCCGGTATGGAATGATACAGGATACTAACATTTTATGTGGTGCATATCATAAGTACATTACAATTTATTTGTGGCAATGTTGTATCAGATATACAATGGCTCACTGAAGCGGCTCACCATTGTACATCCGATACAACATTGCCACTCATATTATAAATAGTACATCAATTATTGTCATTAGGTGCTGCAGCTTGATAGGTTATGACACATAAGATGATCAAGGCACTTACAAAATATTGATTGCAAGTGCTATTCCAGCTGTTATTAACATGATGTCTGCATTAATGTCAAAATCCTGTGTAATCACCCGCTGGACTGCCAAGTAGACCAGTATGCCTGTTAACACCCAGATGATAAGGACAGAAACAAGAGCACCAAGGACCTCTGAAAAATAGAAAGAACTAAATCAATTACCAAATACATGTAGCTGTGATTTTACCAAGTCTGTCCTCTAATAGATGGACATATGACATCATAACATGAGAACAAAGCGCACATGTATGACACAGCCAAGTGGCATGATTGTCATTCTCTTCACGTTGTGACGTTATCTGTGCATCTATAAGAGGACAGACACACAGCAAAATGACATGTGCTTGTTACATAATTATAATAATATTTATTAGTGAAAAAAGGAGTCTAGGAAATGATTTATTCCAAACATGACATCATCTGTGCATCTGTACTAATAATACATGGCTATCGACCAATCAGAGCACACATTTCACATTGTTTATTAATAATATAAAGTTAGACAGACCAGGGTGGCTCCATTAGTTAATTGCTTAAACAGTCACTATATTGACAGCTAGGTGGGTCACATAGATAGATAGATACATGTACATGTATGTTTATTGCCACCATATACAAAATTGTACATAGGTCTCAGACCTGCTGGGAAAGCTAACAAATGTAAGGTACAGGTTTAGAAGAATCTGTGTTCAATGTACTTGTTTTAACTACAGTCAAACTTGTATATAGCTGCCCTGTATTAAGCGGCCACAGTCTATTAAGTGGCCAGTTTTCAAAGTTCAAAATTTTCTCCCATGCAATCTCTGTATTTGCTACCTGTATTAAATGGTCACCTCTATTAAATGGTCACACCACCCTTTGTCTGTCTTTGTTATTTTGACCTGTATTAAGTGGCCACCTTTGAATGGCAATCTAAAACTACATATCAATTTACAATTTTATTGCACCATCAACACTTTGCTACAAAGCCGTTATTGTTCATACAGTAGTTCATTCACTAATATTGTGTTTACGGGCTGGCTCGACTGTTTAATGAATTCCATATGCACTTACAATCTTCATTTGTTAAAGGTAGAGATATTGCTTGATTGTGTCATTGTAAGCTTGAATGAGTTGGTACTGTACATAATATGCAAAAAAATTGACATTTGTCCACAACCAGTAAGTATTTTGGTGAACCTGTATTAAGAGGCCAACCTGTATTAAGCGGCCAATGTCTAAAGTCCTGAGGGTGACCGTCATATACAGGTTCAACTGTATTATTTTTGCATTTTTTGAAGCAGTCATGTATATATTTACAAACTCCTTTTTTGTAATATTAAAGGCAGATCTATTAGTAAATTAAAAACTACATTTTCACCTGATATTTTGGTTTCTGTAAATTTAATTTTCTATTCATAACATTGATTTTGTTTACCCTTAAGTCATTTTACAGGGGGCATCTCAGCACAAAATGTAATTTGTCTTCCACTTCTTGTTTGTCGCATTTTGGGCAGATTCGTTCTTCTGGCTTTAGGTAGGGCCTAGAATGTCGACCTTTTCCAATTTCAAGGGCGTGGTTACTTATTCTTAGATGAGTTAGAGCTTCTCGATGATCAATGTTGTCTTAGCCAGCCTACCGTGTACATGGTGTGGATCGAGCTGCGCTGCAGTGGTTTTCCCTGCATGATATTAATTGTTTGCTTACTGTGGTGCCATTCAGTTCTGTACTCCTAAAAGAGTGTTTCTTCTTTAAATTAAGTTGGAATCGACACTATAGCTAACTAGTTTCTGTAGAAGTATCGAGCGTTGGTGAACTGTATAGCTTCTCTGTTCTGCGGCTCGTCTGAACTTTGTAATCGGCCGAGACTGAACACAACATGAATCGCTCTGATTGGCTAATGTTAATGAGATTACCCTTGGAGGCGGGACTCTTAGTCAACCGTGAAATGAATCGAAAACCTTATATCGGGCTGTTTCTCGGCCCTTTTTTTCAGCCAAAAACAGAACTTTGTTGAAGTCCAGCCTTTTAGCGTTTTGTCCAATTTTCCTAAGTTTTTCACGAGTCGTGGAAAACAGCTGTTTCTCAAATACTGTGTCGGGGAATTTTGAAATTATTTTTCGTTCAGGTTTTATGACCTGGGTTGTATCAAAATGGGATGAAAAACTACTTTTTCAACTTTGGAAAGGGATACAATCTGTAATACGCAATATATCAAAAATGCCCGACAAATTATCAAAGAGTGAAACATTTTCTTGAAATGTGAGCGGTGAGAATCGTGCAGTGACCTGAGCTTTCCAAATGGGAGCAGAGAGATACATTATATAGCCCTAAAACCTTGTTGTTTACCTGAAGGTTGGTTTTAGGGGTTGGGTTATGGTTAGGTAAACAACAAGGTTTTAGGTACTGTTTAAAACACGAACAGCAGTGTTTTATCAAGTTTAAAAATTCAAGGGCGAAGCCAGAGAATTTTTAGACTTGATAAAACATGTGCTGTGAGTGTTTTAAATGGCTTCAAAAACGCTTTAAGAATGCAATGAAAGAAAGATGCACATCTCAAGGGAATGACATAAAGAAAATATTTTTTAGTAGGATGAAATTTTATATAAAGTTTCATCCCAATTAGAAATTCACTGATAAAGGCCCAATATTTGCTGCAAGTTTATTAAACGACTTCAAAAACATTCACATGTAAAGAGGGTAAAGCAACCTTTTTCAGTTATTTTGGCGATACAACTTATTTTGGCCAAGAAAATCCAAGCTAAAAGTTTATGTAAATTAGGATGAAATTTTATCAGGTATAAAATGTCTTTGAACACAGTCATTGATTTCCTGTTTTTGCTTCATTAATTATTCATGAGTTTTTGAAGGCTAATTTGTGGAGAGATTTCACAGGGAATCATGTGTTTTTCTGTACTTATAAAACAACAGCTTACCCAATAATAATAAAAACCCTAACCATTCAGTAAAGAAGTTCTCTGGTAAACAACAAGATTTTAGGGTTAATTTGTTGAGAGATTTCACAGGGAAACGCAAGTTTTTCCGTATTTTTAATAATACAAAAGCTTACCCAATAATAATAAAAACCCTGACCATTCAGTAAAGAGGTACCCAGGTAAACAACAAGGTTTAGTGGCTAGTTCACAGGCCTAGGTAAACAAGAGAAAATAAACAAGAAGGAAAAAAGGCTGCTTCTACTGGGATTTAAACCCATATATATAATCTTAGACAGTGGAGAAAAAAACATAGATCGAACCAAAACAATCTTGGTTGAACCAAAATAACCTAGTTTGGAATAAAATAAACTAGGTTGAACCAAAATAACCTTAAGTTTGGACAAATTTAACCTGAAGTTTTTTTAAACTACAACATATACCATAAAGTACTTCAGCATAATTTCCAGAGATTTCTATCTTACCTGCTCTATAGTACCCAAATGTTCTCTTCTTGTCTGGCTGCCACTCTGCCACCCAAATAGCAAATAAACTGATCATGAATGCTGCAAAGTCTGACAACATATGGGCTGCATCTGTCATGATGGCTAAACTGTGAGCCAAGTAGCCACCTAGGGTTAAAGGAGGTAAAGAACAAATTAGGTACAATTAGAAGGCTGTGCACATGCACATGTACGTTAATAATGCTGTATGGGTTAACCCATGTAAAAATAAAGGCGGGATCCCACCTGTCCCACCCGGGATCCCGGGTGGGAATGGCGGGATCCCAGGTGGGATCCCGCCAATCCCACCTGGGATCCTTAGGCAATCCCACCTGGGATCCCACCTATCAGGTGGGATATATGTATTCCCACCTGGGATCCCGGGTGGGAATGGCGGGATCCC
Source organism: Actinernus sp. WN-2022 (assembly GCA_030867875.1). Taxonomy (NCBI): domain Eukaryota; kingdom Metazoa; phylum Cnidaria; class Anthozoa; order Actiniaria; family Actinernidae; genus Actinernus; species Actinernus sp. WN-2022. The sequence continues at coordinate 170,818,799 of JAOWCC010000577.1, read as the reverse complement.
AGGTGGGATGGCAGGATCCCGGCAATCCCACCTGGGATCCCGCCTACATGTATCAGGTGGGATATATGTACTCCCACCCGGGATCCTGGGTGGGAATGGTGGGATGGCAGGATCCTGTCGATCCCACCTGGAATCCTTAGGCAATCCCACCTGGGATCCTGCCTATCAGGTGGGATATATGTACTCCCACCCAGGATCCCGGGTTGAAATGGCGGGATACCAGGTAGGAAAGTGGAATCCCACCTGGGATCCTTAGACAACCCCACCTGGGATCCCGCCTATTAGGTGAGATCTATGTACTCCCACCCAGGATCCCAGGTGGGAATGGCTGGATCCCAGGTGGGAAATTGGAATCCCAGCCAGGATCCTTAGATGAGGCAGGATCTATGTTAACTGCCACTTATAGGATCCCGTGTGGGAATAGCGGGATCCCAGGTAGGAAAGCGGAATCCCACCATAAATCCTTAGACAATGATCCTCTCTACCAGACAGGCCACCTTGTGGACCTACATTGTACGTACATGTACTCCCACCTGGGATCCCGAGTGGGATCTCAGGTGGGAAAGTAAAATCCTGCCAATCCCACCTGGATCCCTTCTATACCAGGTGGGAATGGCAGGATCACACCTGCCAGCCTTTAACAATAGGCTATGAAATTAAGGTACTATGAAAACTGTGTTACAGTGTAAATACTAATATAAATCTTTTCATAGGATACACATTGTACATATGCAAAGTTATATGCAGCACTTGCTTCCAAATTTGCATGCAGCTAGAACATTCATGAACACCCTTATTAACCATCACATGGTAAAAATTGTTGTGGATTTCACAAGGCAACGTTTGTTTGGCACCTGACAGATCCATGTCCAGAGGAAACATACACCCAAACAATTCTTGATAGAACAAATTGGAACTCCAACCAATAATACATTGGCTTTCAAACGATCTAAAGTTACTCACAGAAGCGCAGATTTCATAACTTTCTCTTGGGAAGAGAAACGCTGATAACTGGCTGAAACATGAGATTTATACAGAAATGAAGTACAAGTTGCGTGAGTTGGCAGTATATTTAAACTTGATGTCTACAGGTACGTACATGCTCAGCGATCGATCGAGTGGACTCGACTTATAATACATGTATAATAATTTCCGTTAGAAACAGCAAAGTCCTGATACAACTCATTGCTGGTTGCACTATATGTCAAGGTTTCATGCAACCAGAAAAGGAGAAGACAACATATAGGTTGGTGTTTGTGTAAAACTAATATAAAAGTGAGTTCTGACAGGCCCAGCTAGCATGCAGCCTCAGCCTCGGCCTCGGGTGTTAAAATGGCCTTATGACTTACATGCTTTCCCAGGCAGACACAGCAAAACAGATGAAGAGGAGTTGGTTGACCAGTTCATTAGCATTTAGATTCCTTGATTATTATAGCCAGACCATTTCGCAAATCAATCCTCAGATGAATGAAGCTCCGGTAAAGTTCTCAACAACAAACAAAGATGGCGGCCGTGAAATAATCCCAGGATGCATTGCTTATCTAAAGACCACTGACCTGAATTGTGCGGGCACATCGCGCCATTTTCAAAACTAACGATTTCGATTCGGCGGCACAACATGCGATGTCTTGTATAATATGGCTTCCAGACTGAGCAAAGGGTTTTCAAAACACATGGGAGATAAGAAAACTATAAAGGTAAGATGTGATCATTCAATTGTTGTGGATTGTAACAAGAAAAGGGAATATAGCGCTTGGTTATCATACTTTTAGTTCAGCTGTTGTTTGAACGGGTTCGATCATGCCTCGTGCACATGGTCTGCTTGTAGTTGTATCTTAACTATTTCAATGACGAAATCCATAGAAAAAGTTTACCAAGTTTATGTAGAATGTAGAGTGAATCTTTTAGCTAAAAGATCGATCGAAATCTTGTAGTCATGGAGTACTACTGTTCGAAGAGAGTGAAATGTCTCACTTTTAATTTTAGACAGTGTCACTGAGTGTCAGTGATATTTCACACTTCATTAGTTCATACAACAAAATGTAATATTGCTTTTTAGAAGTGAAATTGCACGTGCTTATACATTGCAATTCAAACAAATTCAGTCAATACTTTTAAGTTCTTCTGTAAATTAGTGGCATCGTGAAATTGCACTTCGAGGGGAAATACAATTTCACCTCAAAACTTGACAAAAGTAAAATTTCACTTTTTAAGGTTTATTTCACTTCACCACATTACAATCTTTTCGAACAGTGTGTGTATAAATAGAACACTACAATTTTGGAAAATAACTAGTGCTACATACATCCCTCGTATTCAATAAAATTAATTATAACACTCTACTGTCTTCCATCATAGCCCGGCCTGATTAATCGATGACGATCGATGATCGAAAACTAATCGATAAATCGATATTAATCGATGAAATTACCAGATTAATATCGATTAGTATCGGTTAATCGATGATTAATCGATAGTCACACGAAGTTGGGCCACTAATTACATCGATTAGTATCGATTGACCTTATTCGTACTAATTTTCGCGGGCATTAATTTTCGCGATTTGTATCAAAGACTCGCGAAAATTAGTACGAATAAGGTACATGTACAAAGATATAGAATGTTAGATTTAGAATGTTAACGTTAAATAAAATCTAATAAAACTCACCATGCTTTATTTATTTGATCGTGATGTTCATTAAACTGGTATAATTTTTTTATTTCCCGTTCATTTAAACCTGACATTCGATATTATTTTCAAATTGTGCTCTATTATTACCTGCAATGATTCTCCTTTAAAATCGATGTCAATCGATGCTAATCAATGTTAATCGATGTTAATCGATGTTAATCGATATTAATCGATATTAATCGTTATTAATCGATATTAATGATCGATGATAATCGATGATCGATTACTAATCGATAAAAGGTCACAACGGCCTTGGTCATCGATTAATCATCGATTTCCAATATTAATCGATTGATTAATATCGATTAGTATTGATCAATATCGATTAGCATCGATTATCGGAAATATCGATTAATCAGGCCGGGATCATAGGCACAGCAGATTTGGCACATGCAGCACTTTGTCACTTGATCTCTCGCAAGTGCTTGAGCAAGGAGAGGTCTATCTATTTGCAGATCAGATCAAGTCCATGAACTAGAAATTGTGTGGATTCAGTTTTAGTGAGCAAGTGCAGTATGAGACCATGAAATATAATGGACATCAAGTTAGTTTGCAATAATTATGCCATGTTTTGTGGTAGAGGTCTTTTATTAGATTTTATGTTACCAGTCTATAGCCAGGGGCTTAATCATACCAGAAGAGAGTATAAACATGATTTATTATAATTATATATATACCAGGGCAGCAGAAATCTTACCTGCTCTTAATACTATCTGCAACCCTGGATATCATAATTATTATCAATTTTTGCACTTCAACAGACAATGTGTTGAAATGTATTGACATTTTTTTAATGCATTATGTACCAGCTAAGGAGTCCATTTCATAATAATAAAACAAATTCGCTTCATTAATTTGTGATATGTATGCTGTCCTGGGATGGATGTAGGTGGGATCCCGTCTGGGATGTAGGCGGGATCCCACGTGGGATGTAGGCGGGATCCCACGTGGGATGTAAGCGGGATCCCACCTGGGATGTAGGCGGGATCCCACCTGGGATGTAGGCAGGAACCCACCTGGGATGTAGGCGGGATCCCACCTGGGATGTAGGCGGGATCCCACCTGGGATGTACATGTAGGCGGGAACCCACCTGTGATGTAGGCGGGATCCCACCTGTGATGTAGGCGGGATCCCACCTGGGATGTTCCATAATCCCGGGTGGGAGGGTGGGATCCCGGGTGGGTGGAGGGATCCCGGGTGGGTGGAGGGATCCCGGGTGGGAGGGGGGGATCCCGGGTGGGAGGGCGGGATCCCAGGAGGGAGGGGCGGGATCCCAGGTGGGATCCCACACGGGATTGGATGGCGGGATCCCACCTGGGACGTTCCATAATCCCGGGTGGGATCCCAGGTGGGATCAAGGTGGGATCCCAGGTGGGATTGGCGGGATCCCGCCTTTGATTTTTACATGGGAATCTACTTATGGGAATGAGTCCTTTGTAGGAAACAATTACGTGGTTGTACTGGACCACAAAACATGTCTGATTTCATTTATTTAAAGGTACTAATGACAGATGAGATTGGTAGTGTTATTAGCAAAACCAGTTTTGTAAATGCTATTTTCCATCTCTGATTGATTGTTGATTTTTCTAAAACTGTGTTTTTGAAGATTGTTTGCTGTCCAGTAAAGCCTTTCCCATGGAATCACAAGCTCAATTAATTCGATATTGAAGTGACATATCAGCGCGTGACTGTTTCTTGTAACCCACCTTTCAGAGGGGTCATGATCATTACTTTCAGTGGATTGTTATTTTCAGAGGGGCAAATACTTCTGGAGATTATGTATCAGTCAATTCCAAACCCATGCATTCCCTTTGCTTCGTGAACTTTGACGACTTGTGATAAGTTGAATCTGCTGCGACCCTCGACAGCACGCGAGTTAAAAACATAATTATTATATTGGTAAATTTTAAACCATCATAAAGTATATAACTTTATTATAAAGTATATAACGGAAACCAAGAACGATCGAGCCGGTAGAAATGATGTTCTCATCCCTGACCGGTTGAAGGTGGTTTTCACTGTTGGTGTTTCCTGTGAATTGCTTGAGTTAGAGATTGTCAATAAAACAATGATTTCATTTATTTGTCAATAGTCTTTACCTTATTGTCTTTGTTGAAAATGTTTGGAATTTTTTTCTATCCGTTCCCCGATGGTGGGGCATTTGAACAGCCTGGATGAAAAACTGGTGGGGCAGTTGATCAGTTTTTCTGCTTTTCTGCTTTGGTAGTGGGGCATTTGATCGAATTATTTTCAAAATGTCCAAATGCCCGGGGTGGCCCGGGGGGGGGCATGCACAGGTTTGGAATTGACTGATACAAAAACTGTTGTAGCTTGTGGATGGTCGCTACTTATGGAGTGTGTTACCATAATTGACCTCCTATGAGCCACACCCTGCATATAAACCACACTCCTACTTTGGCTTACGATCTTACCTTGAGACTTTAATAGTCCAGTGTGGAACAAAAAAAAATCAACCTACATGTATATTAGCTACAATCATTTTCCCAAAGGTTTAAAACACTGGGGGGAGGGGGACCCCAGTACCAAAATGACTGGGGTGCTTGGCAGTCATTTAAAAAAAAAAGACCCAAAGGTATGCATACATTAAAGGAGATGGATTTTGACCCTAAAAAGGTATGCAAATATAAAATTTATAAAGTGATTACTTTAAAATAAATAATAATAGTTTAAACGACTCAGATTGCATAACTAACTTGTACGAATAGGACCCCTAAAAGGTACAGTTATGAGATTTCTTACCCCTAAAAGGAGTGCTGAGCACTCCTTCAGTTTAATATATAAGGGACTTCCCCCTAGTCAAATCAGCCTGATAATTTAAATGTCATTTCTCTTTGGATGAGTAAACAAGCACAATGAAGTGCATGAAGGAAAAGAGAAATTAGTTCCTAATCGATAGGAAACATTGTCTATTGTTTGTGCTGTCAAGTGCCAAGCCAATCAGATCTTGCTTGATTAGTTGAATATGTAATGAGCATCTTGATTATAAGGGAAAGCGTTGGGATTATTCAGTTTTCGTGGTTCCGATCTCACTCAAATAATGTCTAATTTTAGAGAAGCTGGATATAAATAAATAAAGTAGACTGGGGCTAGCTGATTAGAACCATTCCACTGCATGTGCTTGTGTGTTGATCTTATGATTAGGAATTATATTTTTTCTTTATAATTCAGTTAGAAAGAGCAAAAACTGTACATATAAGCTGCCAAAGTATTTAAATATCTATTGAGAATTGCTCTTTAGTGATATACATGTAAGAATGTGAAACCTGACAGTCAAAGCTGATTTCATTTAAAGTAAATTGTTACTATTCAGATCCAAGCTAAGCCTGGCAATTCTTATGGTTTTTGTTACTTTTGTTGCAGTTCTTTCTGCTGTAAGTTAAGTACTTTATAAATCCCATCTACGTGTAATGGATTATGACAATGGCACAAACATAAGCCAGTTTCCTTAGCAAAAGAAGAATCATTGGAATGATATAACAACTTTCCCTGGTTGATTTGCTTAAGAATTCCAATGTTAGAAAAGTGTGCTTATTTTATTTTTTTTCAACTCAAAATAAATCAAATAAATAAAGTTCTTAGTCAGTGATCATATGATCAAATGTTAGAGTCCATGCATGTACAGTGTATATACTGTACAATCCCTCCAGCTAGTGAGTTAGTAATGTAAACAGAGCTTGTGTACAAAAGGTGGAGACCTCATTATAAAATTAGTAAAGTAAACTTCAAAAAATAAAATATAAAAGGTAAAGCTATGTGTTCCAGCATGTAACAGTTTATGTACATATTTGTACATGAGACAAAAGGAACAGCTTTTAAGCTCCAGACCATGAAAGGATGTCAAAAAGCCATGTCAAAGCCACGAAATTACATGTAACTCTACATACGAAAGTAGGATTGTTGCACATCCACTGGGGAAAAATCTTGGTGAAAAATACGGCAATGAATTAGAGGAAAATATTTGTTTAAACTACCGGTATATAAAGATACACTGTATGTTAAGAAGGCAGCTATGCTGACACAGATCAACCAAACATATGTAAAAACAAAGCACTTGTAAAATAAACACATGTTTTATGCACCAGGGTGATATAATTTCAATGTGTAGTGATCACCCTCCAGGCAAGTAAGAAAGCAAGACAGCAGCCAAATGATTCATGTGCATGGACTGAATATATATATATATATATATAAAGTGTAGGATTGATTTCCGTAAAACAGTGCTCAATACATGGGCAACCAGTGCTCAATATGTGGGCAACCACGAAACAGGCTTGTAAGGATGAACTTGTAGTTTATTTGTCTTTTTTCTTCATCATATATATATATATATATTAGTATTGTTGGTATTAAAAAAATTATACACTACTACCATACTATAATTTAGGGCTATAGTGAAAATGTTTTAAGAACTCTTGCGTATTACCGTAACACCTTGGTGATTTATTACCTAGAATTTTTTTACATATAAAAATGAAAACAGACAATTGGTAACTTCCCAATTCAATCTGGCTATAATATAAACACTCTCATTAAAATCTTAAGGAATTTCTACTGCATCTACATGTACATATTACATCACTGGTGACATTAGGGTGATTTATATGAGAGCAATTTATCCACAGCTAATCTAAGCTGCAAAGTTCACAAAAATGTGCTATTTTGGGGCTTTGTTAAGCCGTAGCTTGAATTAGTTGCAGACTTCAGTTTTTGACCCATTTATACAAATCATTCACAGCTTAGCTAAGCTAATTTCCTCTTGTATAAATGGCCCTATTGACGTGCGAACATGGTCAATCGCAGTGATAGTATTAAAGACCTGCCAAACTGACCATGAAGCTAATGACACTATTAGACATGCACCAATAATAATTAAGTACTGTTAACGTTCTGACAATTAATCTTTGATTTCATTCTTGTGGAGGCTTGTGTTTTTCAAAGAGCTCAAATTGTTTTTTTTACTACATGTACTAATGCTCACATATTTTTGATACTCTTTCAAAAGCACCTACATTAAAATCCCAAATTGATCTATTCAGTTGTGATACATTAGGGCCATTTATATGAAAGGCCATCCCTACTTTTTTTCCCATTTCTCATTGGTGAGGTTTTCTGAAGTTGGGTCGGTCGGTCCCCAAAAAAAGGGTGGAAACCTGCAGTCTGTAACTAGTAAGACACGGTACTGCAGCATCGTGGCCGTGGAGACTGTTTGGAAACAACAAGGTGTGGTTACAAAACAACATAGACGACCAAATGATCGATTTTGTGGTTGCATATGCAAGAAATATGGAATATATTCAAATGTATTGAAACTTATAAAATGTAACTTGCCTTCAAGTATGAGCTTTCAGGAGCTTCTTGAGGACGTGATTGTTGATGTTTCAAAAAATATTATTTGTTCAACCTGCCGAGTAGGCTACAAAAAGCCAGGTGAACAAGTTCCTCAGGATTTTGTTGAAGTCAATTTGATGGAATCAATAGGTGTGGTGCCTGGCAAACAATACTTCCTAATTACCCAAGTAAACAGGTATTGGTTCTATTGCACAGCATTTCCAACCTCAGACACTCTTTTCCTATTTGACAACTATTTCCCCCCTATTTTTAATAAATAGCTTTAAAACAGCATAAAAATAAAGCAATGTTCCTATTTTGAAACCATTTTTTTCTATTTTTCAAAAAAATAGCTTAAAATAGAAAAACACTAGAAGCAATGTTCCTATTTTAACAGTATTTTCCCCTATTTTTAATAAATAGCTTTAAAATAGCAAAACACTGGAAGCAATATTCCTATTTTAACACTATTTCCCCCAATTTTTTTAATAAATAGCTTAAAAATATTATAAAAATAAAAGCAATGTTCTTATTTTAAAACTATTTTTCAAAAAATGGCTTAAAAATAGAAAAACAATAGAAGCAATGTTCCTATTTTAACAATATGTTTTCCCTATTTTTTTAATAAATAGCTTAAAAATAGCATAAAAATAGAAGCAATGTTCCTATTTTAACACTATTTTCCCCCTATTTTAAATAAATAGCTTAAAAATAGAAAAACACTAGAAGCAATATTCCTATTTTACACTATTTTCCCAATTTTTTAATAAATAGCTTAAATATAGCATAAAAATAAAAGTAATGTTCCTGTTTTAACACTATTTTTCTCTATTTTGTAATAAATAGCTTTAAAATAGCATAAAATAGAAGGAATGCTCCTATTTTAAAACTATTTTTCCTATTTTTGTAATAACTAGCTTTAAAATAGCATAAAAATAGAAGGTATGCTCCTATTTTAAAACTATTTTTCCCTATTTTTGCAATAAATAGCTTTAAAATAGCCAAAAAATAGAAGGAATGTTCCTGTTTTAATACTATTTTTCCTATTTTTGTAATAAATAGCTTTAAAATAGCAAAAAAAAATGAGTTTTATCTCAGGATATTTAAAAAATAGCAAAAACATATACATTAAAATTAGCTATTTCCCCCTACTTTTTGAAAATAGAAAAAGAATTCAAACAAATAGAAAAAAAATTGAAGCCTATTTTTTTTCCTTGAAAATAGTCGAAAACAAGCAAAAAAATCAAAAACTATAAAAAAAATAGATGAAAAATAGCTTTTAAATAGCAAAATTTTCACAAGGGTATATTTCGCTATAAATCAGCTATTCAGTATACCAGTATAACGCGAACACGGTACACAGAGAGATCGTACGATATCGGTAAACCAGCCAAAAACGCGGTCAAAATTATTTTAGTGTTGGCCTACTGATCACGCTGTTTGCGCTGGTATGTATTATGACCGAGAGTAAAAATAATGAAATGCGATGAAATGTGGCATAAAACCTACGAAACATACCTTAAAGTCAAACAAGACACTGTTCTGAGTTTCACTTTCCCTCTCAGCTTTGCTCTTGAGTTGAAGTTGAGTTTGGCTTTGTTAAAGACTTCTTATTCAGTTGTATGGTATTGCGCAGTATACTTGAGTATACCAATTCACAGAGATTCAAATAACAAAGCCGTGGCGGAAGAGAAGCTTAAACGAGAAATATTAGCTTTGATCATGCAGCCCCTTCAGGTTGCCGTCTCGTATATAAATTCACTGGCAATCTGGGTAAAAAAACGCGATCCTTCGGCTCCGACAAGAGCAGCAGTTGAAATATCCCTAGCCTGTTGGAAGGCTTTCGCACGAGTGAAGTTAAATAAAACATTAAACTGCTTACATTTGAGAGATGGGACTCCAAATTAGAGAGAAATTTCCTCGCGGGTCCTCCTCCATCTTGATTTACTGTATTAAATTATGTAAATAAATTAACCTGGAGAGTGTTACGTGACCAGCACAGTGCAATCTGATTGGTGGTGAACTTGAAATTTAATACATGGGTCAAAAGTCAAACTTTTGCTGCATGCATGAAACAAACAAAAAAACTGCATGGGTCAAAAGTCAAAATTTTGTTGCATGAAACAAACAAAAAATAACCGCTTGCAGATTAAGACTCGGTGCTGCCACAGGCAGACCGAGTAAAAATAACCGCTTGCAGATTAAGACTCGGTGCTGCCACAGGCAGCCCGAGTAATACTAATCTTTTTATTCAAGAAACAACGAAGAGCCAACACACCAAAACCTTTTACTTGCAATAAAACTAATATTCTGTTGTCGAATATATTAACAAAAAAATAATTAAATAGACAAAGATCTTTATTCTACAGCTTTCCTCACCTGATTCAACATTACCCTGAGTTAAATTGTGCACTTATCGGTTGATGCTGAGACATAGAAACATAGTCCCCAACTTCAGTACTACATAACGCTACATTGAAAACACGATTGCACGCTTCCCAGCACAGCTACATGTACATCCCTCAAATTTTGATCAGTTAATCTTTTACCTGGTATCTTAAGTTTGCTTACAGTGAATATTTCAGAAACTCGATTTTACGGAAAATATTTGGCATCTGATTCCCATACAAACACTGTATTTTGCGCCGTGTTTCCCCGGCTCCTACAAAAAGTGGTGGAAATTATCTTGGACTGGCCTATTCGTTGCCGCAAACCATGTTTAATATAGTCAATCTCTAGCTGAATCCCAAACCTATCTTTTCCCATTGAATATCGTTGTAAGACTTCACCTAAACTTTGAAAAGTCAGGTTTTTCGTAAGAGATTCATTGGCGAATGGGAATATTGACTGTATATTGTAGCCAGCAGGTAACTTAATATTTGAAATTCTTTAAAATTAAATTCATTGGAGACCAAAACTAATGTAATGGCTGGAAAATAGATACCAACTGTGCAAGATTTTGAACAGACTAACAAAGGTACGAGCCAGGAGGGAGGGGGCGTCTCTAGGGAAAACCATGGACCAGTCATGTAGACAGTATGACGTCACGCAATGGCTCAGTGATTTTCAATATGGCGGCGCATAAAAACACGGCTATTTTACTCGATCGCATTTCTTAAAGGGGCTATGTCATGGTACTGCGCATGTATCGAGTAATCGCTCGTTTAGTGGCTGTTAATTGGATACAAATAGTTAAACTTTCCTCCCTCAATGCTTGATTGAAAGGATTTTCAATATTTCCCTGGAGACTGTTTATATACACTGTTTGTTTGTCATTTTTGCATATTTGCTTTCATTTTAAGCATCCCACATGGCCGAGAGGTTCGTTAGTTCATATAAAAATTGGTGGAAATAGCTCTTTCCGGCCCGGAAAAACGAATTTAAAGTCTTACCGTGACACAGCCCCTTTGAAAACAAATTCTCACATTACTTCTCAAAGTATCAGTCATATAACTCCATTTACCAGAAAAGGATATACCAAAGACCGTTTTGAGCCGGGCTTATGGAAATTTATCGCATTGTTTAATAGCTTTTTAGGTAGGTTTTTGTGAATAAGTGGAACTGCCGTTTGGGAGAAATGGCAAGGACAGCAAAAATGCTGAATGGAATTAAGGGCCGGAGAAATAACAATCAGGCTTCAAAATAGGAGGTTCAGTTCCTGAGGTGTTCAACTCCTTATCTGCAAAGTTGCGTTAAGATGGCTTGCGTAGAACTGCTCATCAATCCCTTCAAAGTGAAAAGTCAGTTTGTTCGAGTCTGCCGCCATGTTGTTGCACAGGGAGCCCACACATAACGTTTGTATTTGATTTCATAAGGGATGTATGGAGATTAATTTAAAGTATCGAAGTATTGCAAAAACATGCATATTTGAACATAAAATAAACGTTTATTTACCTTATCTGTTGTGTTTTGTCGTCCTGGTGGCTTAAAACCTCAAATCTTGGCGATTTGTAACGGTCCTGATCAGTTCGCTGTTCGCATGTATACTAATAGAGAGTCTCTCTATTTATAGTATACATGCGAACAGCGAACTCAGGACCGTTACAAATCGCCAAGATTTGAGGTTTTAAGCCACCAGGACGACAAAACACAACAGATAAGGTAAATAAACGTTTATTTTATGTTCAAATATGCATGTTTTTGCAATACTTCAAATTAATCTCCATACATCCCTTATGAAATCAAATACAAACGTTATGTGTGGGCTCCCTGTGGTTGTTGTTCACCAAGGATAAATGCGAAGGACAGGCCCAAGTCATAATTGGCAAGTTATGTAGTCGATGACTTTTCAGAATAACATGTAATTATTCCTTTTACTCTACGAAAACATGTATATTGTTTTACAAGCGAAAGGATCGACATTGAAGTCTCTCAAACTTGAAGGAAAAGTGAAGCAAGGGAATTCAGTTGATTCAGAAATAAGTAATAATTAAACCACCTTGAATAAAATGACTTAGTTTTTCTTGCTGGAATAACCTATGTTGGAAGTTGCTGTTTAAAATTTCTGAGTTCGTATTTAAAGCTGGAGAGATACATGTAGTTCCTACACTGAGGACTGGTATGTATAAATGTTGTTAGTTTTATTAAAGTTAAATTATATAATTAGTCATTTGGTGCAATGTATTAAAATTGAATTGATGCACAGGTGTATTTATTTTTTTAGGAATCAATCTCAAATGTTTCATTAATATTTTATACCTGGGGGCTCTTTACATGTAATATATGTGGCTGGCGGTGCTCGTCATTTTAGGGGTTGAAATTGACACTTTTTTTAGGGGGTCTTGTAGCATTTTAGCTCTCTGAGTGAGTTTTAAGACAAATTGTCCTCCTAATTAAAATAGACACAAGTCGATTGTAAATAATTTGCTCAGTAATGCAAAGCCCTGCAGGAAACTAGGTATTTCAAGTTTAGGGTATTGCATTTTCAATAGGTGAAGTATTTTTAGAGTATATATATTTTCCAGCTTTATCTACAATTAGCATCCCCAAGGTGCCCATCCCCAACATTTTTAAACCAAAGCCCCCCCCCCCCCCCCCCCGATTTTATACTGACAATATGACAAAATACCCAGCCTTTGACCAGTAGATCAGAAGCTGAAGTGACAAATGCAATGCATTCTGTAAGGTATGCCAGCCCTGCCAGTATCCACACAAGAAAAGGAGCTCTTCAAACCCACACTTCAAAATATATCTTCTGAGCTGTCGATCCTAATACAATGAGACAGATTGTTTTGATATTTTTGGGCTGAGGGACCTATCATATTCTTGGAATTACCATAGTTCTTGTGAGTTTAATTTCCATATGAAAATCAAAAGAATAATCAACATTTTCTGATAGATACAATACTGAATAAATCCTATTTTTAACAACTTTTTTTCTGTTGATTTTTCAAGTTCAGTGAAATGGTTATATAAAGCTGAAAAGAATCAAGGGGCTTGATTTAAATTACTCACAATGTTAGTTGAGTCATTGCAAGAGTACACATTTTCATGGTCTGGGTCTGGTTGGTTCAAAGGGTGGATAATGCTATCCGCCCAATAAATCCTTATCCAGTGGATATATAACTGTTATAAACCTTTCATCTGATATATAGGGAATTTTACAGTGGATACCATTATTCACCCTTTGATCAACAACTGGACCCAGGTCTGAAAATGACCCAGGTCTGGAAATCATATTTTATGGTCTGAAATAGCCTGGTAAGGTAGGGTTTTGGACCCAGGCAGCAGCAATGCAGACTACCAACAAAGTTAATAAATCATATAAATCAATCTCAAGCTTATATAATTATTATTATTAATTAATATTATTCAAGAGAGATTTAAAGGAATATGGAGATTGCTAGGGGCAATGATTACACTAGAGAATGAGCCAGGCTGCACCATTGTGCTATTCCTGCTTTAAAAAGACATTTTTAAAAAGATAATGGTCAAATTGTGTGGCTTTGTCTCAGCTTCCAAAGGAAATTAAATGCCAGGTCACTTGCAAAAGGGCCACCAAATTGTCCCTTCTGGCTCAATCTCTGTTACACTCATCAAACAGTTCATCAAAATGAGATTACGGCATTTCATCAAAGAAACTAGCCTTACATCATGCTGCCTAGCCAAATATGCACTAAACAATTTTGGGTGAAGGGGAGAGAGAGAGTTATATTGCCTTTTGAGTTAACCATTATTGGGTCAGTCTGAGCTTCAGGATTTGTAGATATGCTTTTTTTGTTCACAAGCAGGCCCAAGCTTCTATTATGGTTCAAATCGCTAATTACTATAATTTGTATTGATTTATTGTTGTTGAAAAAATAAAGGGGCCTTGGTTATAAACTGCAGATATAACCACCCTGCCACTTCAAAAGATCACTCATGAAAATGTATTATTAATTAACTTAGTAGCAGGGTATTCTGCAGTTAATAATTTGTTTAAGAGAGTACCGTATCTCTTAAAGGTTCTCTTAAACTGCTTGAGGTCGTTGTGGCTAAAACAATAGGCTGATTATTGTTTTTAAGCCCAATATGTAGTTTTAGGCGATAAGCACTCGTACACCACAGGTAGCCCAAGCTATGTAAATGGAATTTTTTAATAGCATTCGTACGGAGTTTTTAGTTTTCCATTTTCAACATAAATCTTGGACAAAAATCGACAGAACTTACAGGGTATCTTTTTATGTTTCTTAGCTATGTCTGTACTAATTTTAAACGAATTTCAGCAACGTTTTACATCGCTGTCCTTCTCTGTGTTGTTATATTTACACGGCAAACAAACGAGCAAACTGCAACTTCAGCACTCAAAAGGATTGATGAGCAGAACCAAACATACACAAGCCGTATACTTAAGTTGCTCAAAAGATCAAGAAAGTGTGAATAAAACCTCCTAGTTTGGGTTAACAATTCACCCGTTATCTCGAGAAATCTGAAAATTTGTAAACTAAGTTCTGCTCTTTTCGAACCAAAATGTCCTCCCCGGAAAACAACAAGAGCTCAATTAACTTCTTGTTAGAGCGGTTTAAACTTTTTTGATGATTGATTAATCGATTAAATGTGTAAAATAAAGACATAAACCATCAACACTTACATGAAATTGTTGGACAAAGCAACGTTAAACCTCAACTTTTGACCTCTTTTTGTCCCTAACTAAATAGCGTTCGCGCCGAACTGAACAAGGATACGGGAAGCATTCACTCCGTTGCTATGTGACGTCATACTGTCTACATGACTCTCCCGGAATACTGATTGGCCAAGCAATTGAGACGCCCCCTCCCTCCTGGTACGAGCTAATCATTTATGGTTAGACAAATCTTCACAGACAAATATGCCCGGAATTTTCTCTGTAATATTTCTCTGTACAAATTATATTTTTGTTTGCAAATTTATAGCTTTGTAAAAAAAATATTACCCTAAAATTAAGCAGTCTTGCTTTATATTTTGGTGTGCTCTTTCAAGCTATTATATTATGTTTTGCATTTGTCAAGTTTTCAAATTACCTGCAAGATACCCATTCGAATTCCGTGCGACATTTTGGAAAGAGATTTTAAAACTTCATTTGTGTTCGTAAAATAAATCAAAGCATTGTAGATGTACATGAGTCAGTTCGCTTCAAAACTTTATTTCAAATCCATAAATTCAAGTAAACTATGACTGAACTGTAATTCCTTCTCGCTATGTTTACTGGCGGGTAGTGTATAGTTCAGACAAACTCCCCCTTACATTTCAATGCACTTGTCTCGTTATTATTCTGTGCTTTTGAAGTCTCCTGTAAAAACATTTATCCAACGCTGACAAGCACTGAGAAAAGATGAGAAACTCTGCTAGCGGTGTACCAATCGATGCTTCCATCTCCGAGAGGATATCTCTTTGAGCGATTTATGAAGGTTTTTCTACATCTAGAGTCACTCTTACATCTTCCCCAGCAACAGTGCTTGGTAGTTACCATTACTGATATGACTGGGAATCTTATTTCAGGTATTTCTTTTTTTTTGATTGAAAAACCTATGAATCTTGTTCTAACACGACTCTCAAAGTCACTGAAATACTGTAAACAGCCGCGTGTGTTTGTCTGAGTTTTGTGGGGGGTCTCGTTTCAGACAATCTATTTTTAGACCTCACGCGCAGCGCTATTGGGCAAAGTCACATAATAACTCGATTCAAGTCAACCAATGTGGTTTCTACATGTATAGGATTTCTCCAAAGCCTTCAACAGCGTGCCTTCCCGTTTGACAGAAAAATGGGGAAATGAGCTATAAGGAATGATGCAACATATTGTATTGGCCAACCCTTGAAAAATGTAGACTGTATCTCTCTTAATTGAATGCTATAAGTCTTTTATATCAACAAACTAGATTTTACTGACTTTTTTGAACTGGCACCAAAGCGCACTAGAGCAAACCACAGCTATAAGCTACGCATTAAATCTGCAAAATGTAACTGTTACAAATACCGTATTCACTCACGGATAAGCTGCATTTGCAGATGAGCCGCACCTCGAGTTTAGAAGCTTGAGTTTAGGAAAAAAAGTTTTTTGGAAGAATATCAAACGTACATTTGTAACCTTCATCAGACTTTCAAATTGGAGAAAATTCCAAAGTTGTATCTGTAATTTCAGCTCTGAAATAGTATAAACTTCATGTCTACATACTTAGATACATTAACTATCTTTCCGTAGTATTTGTTTACCGAGATCTGTTCATTCAGGTCACCTTTTAGATCGAATTTTACATGTCAACCAAACCACCAATGTGCTCACATTCGTCCATAGCTTAGTAACCAGGCATCTGTTGGAAGAGAGAAAACTGGACACTAGAAGATTTATTTTCGCTGAACGAAGTCAAAACAACATGGAGTAGTTTGCTTTTTCATTAGCTCTCCATTGATACAATCATGTATCATGTCTAAAAGGGTATCTGGAAGCCATCTATTGGGGAAAAAGCTAGTTACTCAAAGAGAGGTGGAAGATCAGTTCGACTAATTTGCTGTGAAAGTTTTGATCAGTGACAATTTTACCATGCTGAATACTCGAGGATAGCGTAGTATTTTTCTTGCTCATGGAGGAACTATAACCATCGAAGTAACAGGCCAACAACAACACTGCAACAAGCTTTGTGGTGGAATAGAGATCCCATGTGTGGACATTTAGTTGCTCCAGAAAAGCAACTATAAACAGTGTTAAAAATCTCTTGATGAAGAAGTTTTAATGGCAAGAATACGTACCGTGGCAAACTCGGCTTTGTAGCCTGGTAGAGAGCTTAAGCATCAACGACGGCGACGGCAGCGAGGACGGGACCTAGAAAAAAAATTCTACCGAAATGTGATGCTTACTATTTCCTTCGTTCGCCTTTAATTACTTTTCACATTCATATCTTCGAAAAATATGACAAGCATAGAGTTCCGTTCACGCCGAAAGAAAAACGGAGTGACTTACTTTATACGTTGGCGTTCTCTTGTAAACGTAAAATGTGGGGTTTTCACGTTCTGTTTTTCCAGACAACGGTTGAAATGTAGGTGACTGCGTGCATTATTGCCACGGTCATGACCGAATAGCAGCAAACACGTAGTTTCTGACGAAGAATGAGAGGGCTTTTTCAAAGAAATGAGTTCATTTGGAAGAGTTAGGATAATGATTTCTCAAGTCTGTAAACTTCTGGGGTAAGAAAAACTATCTACCTTTCACCTGACGGAGGAAATTACGCCTATCGGATGGGTTTTTGTGGGGAAAATCGGCCTCAAGTGCCTCGTGGTTTGAATTGGAGTGTGCAGCCTTTCCTTTATTTAAGACAGAGAAGAGAGAAAAACCCAAAGTGAGAGAAATGCCCCATAACCGCCATTTCTAGACCCCAGAGAAACAACAGGACAACAACAAACTCTTAAGCTAAGTTTATTTTCTTTATCTGAGAATTTTGTGAAATAATAGTCACAGTGCAAATACAGAGCTTGGGCTGCCCGTGTTTCCGCCGGCAGGGGATGGCTAGGGACTAGCAACTCCCAAAGCAGATTTATATAAGCCAATCGTAAGACAATCTTCTAACTCATTGACTTTCTAATTGTATGACCTAATTTATTCAAAGAACTAATGCCGAGTGTCCATCGAACAAAGGCCATTCTGCGCGATGTGTAATTTGCAATTCTTAAGTATTTATACATTATTTCAAATATTAAATTTTGTAATTGTTGAATTTTTTTTGTTATCAGTTGTAACAACAAACTAAAAAAATATCAATTGTGTAATTGTTGAACAAATTGTTACATGTTGCAACAGCATACTAAAAACACATTTTTCTATTACCAATTTATTAATTTTTGACTTTTACTATTCAAGAAACACTTTTTTACTTGATATTACATTTACCATTACTTAAAACTTAGACATCACACGTAATAATGTAAAACATTTTTTGTATTACTTTTGAAAATTGTTTAATAAAGGCTGTTGCAAGGGTAATAGTAACAAATTCAAAACATTCTTAAAGTTTAATTATTGTTATTGCAATTAATGTAATTTGAAGTTTTCAAATATGGACACACTTATTTTTCATAAATAGGTCTCTTCAACTCGTAAATATCTAGAATGTATTAAATTACAATCTTACCTATTTTATGTAATAATTATAATTAAATTATCTTACTGGTATTATTATTCATAATATTTGTAAACTAACGTTGGTTTGAAGTATTTACAATAAAGACTATTATTATTATTTCAACTATTTAATTGTGCAATTGTTGTTACATGTTGTAACAGCAGAAAAAATATTCAATTGTTTAATTGTTTGAGAAATTGTTGTTACAGCAAACTAAAAACATTTTTTTGTATAACAGATTTAATAATTTTGAAACTTATTATTCAAGAAACAGTTTTCTACTTGATAATCGAACATTACTTTTTCTTTATCACAATTACGACATAAGTACTTCTTTATCAAAATGACACGTGCTTGTTTGTCTGAGCAACAAGCTATACAGGATGATAAATCTAGAGTGCACTAGAGATAGCACTGGTCTTCTTTTGCAACACAATGCCGCATCCACTGCAGTTCATCTGAGAGGTTACATAGATACCATCTTTAAAATGTTCTATGGATGTTCAACTCTCAGATGGACATGGTATGATTCTGAAATAGGTGTCATCTTACGCTTATAAATGGAGTGATCATTTGACACCACAGGTCTCTACAGTAATCACATCAATGCATACCAAGCTGCATTTCGATACTTACGACAATTGCGTTCCTGTGAGCCTGAAATGATAACAAGTCTTTCTTTGGCGAAAATTTATTGATCAAGCAGTAGAACTAAAACGTTTACTGTACCATCACTAGCTAATGTGGAACAAAGTACAACTACTTCTAAATACAGATCCCGTTCTCGTGCCAATTCTAACATGACTTTAGCCGAGTGGTTGAGAGTTTTCGATGAATCTAAAGCTGTACCAAAACGGTATGAATCTCGCCACACTCTTGTTGGAGCAAAGTATGGAGTTTCTTCAATGACGAGTATTTCTTCAAGTTCTTACTCATGAACTATGCCCATGTGAAAGAGGAGGATCTACAACATCCTGATGACCACAAACTTCCTGCTCTACTTCAGTATTTCGCTGCAGCTAGCGCTGTACTATACCTTCCGGAGTATTTTTCCGAGACAGGATTAGTTCCGATCACTACTAGAGTCACAAGGCCACAAATATTACTCTTGCATTTTTATGTTTACTCCATATAGCCGAACAAGATTTCATCCACCCCATTTCTTTTGCTCGGGTTTCTTATAATCTTTCTTTTCCAGCTCTCTTTGTAGGCTATAGATTTTGGAGGGGGAGAGTTTGATTTTGAGTCAAGATGATTCATGATTGTGCACCACAGGAAACCCAATATAGCCTGAATTTCAGCAGTCTCCTCCGGGTCATTCCTCCCGAGAGATACTTCTCGGGAGGAACGAACCAGGAGACGGCTGAAATTAAGGCTAAACCCAATATTGAACTTAGCACCCCCCACCCCTCTGCTGCTGGATACATTTGATTTTTTTGTAGTAGCAATGGCTAAGAATTTAATAGGAAAGCACACTGACGTTTAATAGCCATTGTGATTTACATGCCATGCAATCAGAAATCCATAGACTATAAACGGTGTTCAATTTAAATAGATATTGTCCGGGATACTTTAATGCTCACGTTGCCACACAAAAGTGTTTGTCACGTTCTAAAGATTCGTAAACAATGGTTATTCAAATTGGACGCTATTTATGCAACGGGTCTATTGGCCAGCCAAAACAAGTCATTCAGAGTTTGGTTGGCATATCAAAATAACAAACTAAGGGTAATGTTTGCCTCGTATACCCATAATGGGCCTCAAACGTATATATATTCCTTCTACATTTACCAGGACAGTGAATATAACACTGACTCAAAAAAAATTTTGTCATTTAATCACCTCTTTCTAACCAATTTATTTATAAAATTACACAATTGACCATTGCCTTTATTCATAGCCAAAAATATTTTTCTTTTCACACAAGTTTTCCAGTAAGAAAAATAATCAAGAAAGATATAAAAAGATAGATTCCGCATCTGATTTAAAGCTTACCTAAAGCATGGAAGCACAAGTGTGAGAAGCTGTACACCGCGGCAAAACGTCACGCGCATGCGCCTTAGATGAGCCCAGCGCGCACCCTATCACCTCCGTTTCTACTTTTAAGTACGTACGCGTATTTACGCAAAATGTTTCGCGAAAAACAAAAAAACTAATTAAAAGATAAGCCTAAGACTTTAACAGGTTGAAGTTTTCTTAATTGTAATTCACTGTGAGTTAACTAAGTTATAAAATTATTTACTAAAAAAGTTTAAGCCCTCGGCAATTTGTATTTGATAGCAGAGCCATCATTCTTTCGGCCAGCGGAGCATACCGTTTTGCCACGGTGTGGATCAGCTGTGTGCAATGGACCTATTTAATATTCCAACTTCGTGCATAGTACACAATCCAAGCAGGTGATTGGCTAATGGCAGTGACATCCAAGCAGGTGATTGGCTAATGACAGTGCTTTATTGATGACCGCAGTATGCTGTGTACAAACACTTTTTTTATTTCTTGCAGTTCAATAGAAACGCCTTGTTACTGACCGTGTTTAATGTTTAAAATATGAAATGTTCTGGGAAGCTAGTCAATTCGGTTAAAGTGCATATGAGCCCTGGCCAGTTAAAGGAAAAATACTTATTTATGCCATTTTCGTTAATTAATGAATCAAAGTACAGTGACGTCATTTAAGCCACAAGCCAATTCCAGTTCCTTTTTCTGTCTTTATGTCAGCTCAAATTTTCCCTTCATTTATGTACTGTTTAAAACACGAACAGCAGTGTTTTATCAAGTTTAAAATGCGTTTCGCAATGCAAGAATAACCTGCGCTTGAAGGATTTGGTGTCGTGGTTTACCTCGATAAAGTTCAAAACTTGGAAAGCGACGTGACTGACATGACGGCAAATTTTTGACTCCGGCACGAAATACGTAAGTTTAATGCACGTTTTTATTATTTTATTATTATTATTTTATTATTATATTATTTTACGGCTTTGAGTTTGGTTTAATAATTGGAACTAAACAGTGGCTCGATAAACAAGTAATGGTAGTTGGATAACTTCATTTTAAAAATATTATCTGTGTATCTCGGTAGTCTGCTGATATTAGTAAATTTAGTGCAAAATGTATTATCTAGGTACCTTATGTTCCGTGTACTTCTTTCTATCTTTGGGTCTTTATCAGTGAATTCTTAATTAGGATGAAACTTTATATATAATTTCATGTTCATTAGTATTCTTTATATAAAACGTTCATCCTAATTAGCAATTCAATGAGAAAGCTGAAACATCAATAGAAATTCCATTGTCTCAATCATTAACCCCGTTTCCCTCTGGGACAGAATTCAAATCCCCCTGCGGGCATTTTAGAATGATGAGATTTTATCAGGTATAAAGGAGCATGAACGTGACTGATTTGCTTCATCTGATTGGACAAAATGCTCATTAATTATTCATGAGTTTTTGAAGACATTTTAACCTACTCTATCCATGTTAAACTGGCTGTTAAACACTATGTAGCCTTCTGTTTCAATTTCTACTGACAACCGTGCTTATACACGAATAATATATTAAACCAACCTCCAGAATACGTGAACAATCACTGGCGGGTTCTGGATAGGGAGATGCCTCAATAATAATTGCCAATGATGCAACATTATCATAAAATAGTTACTGTTCCTTATCCCAAGCTATTGTTCTTTCTATGCACTATATTAGCAGCCAGCACACTGTACTTTAATTATTATTACAGCCAGAACTTGCCGACTTGCTGCAGTATTATCAATACCAGTTGCAGGGACATCTTATATAGCTGAGAAAACAGCGGACTCTTATCGGGACTGTGGAGAAAACGTAAAACAAGCGTACCGAGTGGGTCCCGAATCATCAACCTTACGAACACTTCATTACCACACAGGTTTGTTGAAATGTGGATGACAATTAACAATGGAAAACTCAACAAAATGCCTGGTAAACAATACTTCCTAATTACCCAAGTAAACAGGTATTGGTTCTATTGCACAGCATTTCCAACCTGAAATATGCTACTTTCATTATTTGTTTTGAGACATTTGGATCAGAGCCTGATCACAGGAGTACAAACAATAGGACTCAAGGTCCCTTCTAGGCCTGCCTCCGTCAGTGGACCTACAATTTTACGTCCTTATCCGAGAAGACGTGAAGGTCTAACCATTTGCAGTTGTTTCACAAAGGCAGCACCTTCTACTCAGTTATTTTAAGGCCCTGAATGGTGGTCCGACCAGTGTTTGAACCCGCGACCTACTGCTCGACAGACCGGAGTTTAACCACTGAGCTAACCGGGAGGTGGTTATATATGTTGTGTATGCAAGAACAATATAGAAGAGGCCGCTTTAATCTCTGATATAGTGCATAGAGAGAACAATGGGAATGGATGTGGAAAAATATATACCTATACCAGATAGTTACTTTGGCCAACAGCAATATTAGATATATTGCAGTCAGCCCTCAGCTGATAGTTAGAATTATTCAATTTATAATGCATTTTAATGTATCATTTATTTAGGAATTAACTGAAACATTTTGTAAATTATTATCATTAGCATGTCCCTATTGGAAATCAGCTCTATGTTGAATTAGGTTAGCATGGGTAAATAAAGTTGATCTTATACCATAAAAGCTATATTTAGTCCCCCTCTCTATTATCTCCATTAAGCATACAAGACCTCAATGTACACTCACATTGGTTTCCTGTTGTTGAAAAATATACGGGCCGAAATATAGTATCAGGACATGGAGACCTTAAAACTTTAGAGGAACTGGATGACTAACATTTCCTGGCCTTGCGATTGCTAAATCGACTACAGTTGCATATTATTTAGAAATACTAAGAGAAGAGCATTTAGAAACAATGCGATAGAGGTAATTAAACATGGTAATGTATGTGAATAAATTACTCAGAACAAGATTAACGAATGTAAGTCACAGATGCTCTTTCCTAGTGTTCGAGGGTGTACAAAGGCTAGTAGACATGAAGTTTGAATAAGCCCCCCTCTCTATTAAACAACCCCCTCTGAAAGGCCTGAAAAGAAATAAGTTCCCTGGGGGCTTAATAGAGCTTTTACAGTATCTAAAGTTGATGCACGGTTACACAACATACAGTACAGCAGTCACAGTGTTGATAAGTACTCAGTCCTTCAAATCCTGACACTCTGTACAGCTCTGCATGACTGATTCCTGGTAAAGCTCCACCTGAATAGTGCTGTGGAAGATTTGGTAGTCTGTCTTTAACTTCTGGTGTGCAATGTTCAGCACTTTCTGGGAATCAACACCAGGGGCTGAGGAGAAATAAGTCAAGTAGTGTTGTGTAAGTTCAAGAATGGCAATATGAAAATCTTGGGTACATAAAATTAAACACTTCAAAAGTATATATTTTCACATACCAAAGATTTATTATTTATATAGAATCCCATGTATAGCCTCCCCCCCAGTAGATACATGTAGGAATTACTATGGTCTGACTACTCCTCTAGTTATATTTTTGATTCAATATAGCCTACCTGTTCACTTCTATTATTTAATTTCTATTGGCCACTTTCCCCTTCTATTTTTGATTCACTAGCCCACCCTCTTACTTCAAGTATTTATTTTATAATTACTAAAGGCCACCCCTCGTCTTCTAACTTTGAATCACTAGTCTACCCCTCCCCTTCTATTATTTGATTACTATAAGGTACCCCTGCTGTTCTATTATTTAATTACTATAGGCCCACACCCCATTGATTTTTGAATTCCTATACTATACCCATGCAACCCTGCTGTTCTATTATGTAATCACTATAAGCCACTCCTCCCCATATATTTTTCAATTACTATGGTCTACCCATCCCATTCTATTTTTGATTCGATATAGCCCACCCTCTAACTTCAATAATTATTATTTAATTTATATTGGTCACTCCTCGCCTTCTATTTTTGATTCACTAGCCCACCCTCTAACTTCTATTATTTAATTACTATAGGCCACACCCCATTGATTTGAATCACTATAGTCTACCACTCCCTAGTCTCCTTCACAGCTGTTATTTGTGTCGTCATGCATGATGACACAAATAACGGCTGCTAAGGAGACTAACCACTCCCCTGCTATTATTTAATTACAATAGGGTACCCCTGCTGTTCTATTGTTTAATTACTATGGTCTAGTCCCCTTACCTTTTATTTTTGATTCGATACAGTCCACTCATTCAGTTGTATTATTTAATTTCTAGTGGTCACTCCTTCACAAGCTTAATTGCTACAGAGTACTCCTTCCCTTCGATGTGTTTCCCTTTCCCTCGCTGGCCTGTTTACTTCAAACTTTATTCATGGTGTTCACACTTCAATGTGTTTCCCTTTATGGCAACAGTGCCGTTTCTCTGTTAACGATCAGCTACTAAACTAAAATTTTCAAAGGCTTGCTGGCATGTTTACTTCAAACTTTATTCACACTTCGATGTGCTGCCCGTTTTAGTCAACAGCACTGTTTGTCTGTTTAACGATCAACTTGTTTTCTAGAAATAAACTACAAATATTCCAATTAAGCAGCTCTTGCACAGACTTAGCAGCAAAGTAATGTGTTGGTTTATATAACGTTGAGAGATTTCACATGTCAGTTTCACAGTGAAAAATCTTAGTTCATTTTGGTTCAATTTCAGTTCCACTTTGAGAAGAGTTGATTGGATGACTGCATATTCAGCTTCACTCATATGTAAAACAAAACAAAACACAGTAGTCCAAAACTTGCCCTTGAAACATTCACTATACTCTCTAGGTGTTAAATACATAGAATGCATTCCAATAACAGCCCTATATTGCATAACACTATATCCCATATAATTGATTCAGTTTGGATAATTATGTACCTTTGTCAGTTCACTTCATTTGAATGTCAGCTTCTGGTTAAGCAATAATTATAGCCTGTCTCGTTCACAGAGTTTGACAACAGTTTTGTATATATTACCTTATATTCCAGTATAGACCCATTCGAAAAATGGCATCCAATTTAACTAACTATTGTTAGCCTCGCTTACACGTTCAAAAGCTTTTGTGTGTACTGACTTGCCTCGTGTTCACGTTACCAGGACAATAGCTTTTTAAATTGGACGCCATTTTTCTAATGGGTCTATGTTTCTTTGTATTTCTTTATACGCTTTCAAGTTTACTTTTACACCTGGCAACACGACAGTGAAACTGTTGGCCTGCAACTCAGGAATGGATAGACACAAGACTCGGTTCAAAACACCTCTCAAAGATTTTAGTGTGGGCTTTGTGTCTCTTAACCATAGATATAAGGCTGTGTATGCAAATGTAAGTAAACTCGAAAGCAAAGCAGGACAAAATTATCACCGATTATTCTTCCGCAAAGTCAAAGCACATCCACTCCCAAATCAGTCGCATCGAAGGAACGGACCGAAGGCCACATGGTCATATCCCATGATTTAGTTATTACATTTTAGCACACCGGCTTGGGCTTTTTGTTAAAAACAAGAGCCCATCTGGGCTTACACTCGGGCACATGAGACTGAAGATGAAATACACTTTCATTTGAAATCCTCTTAGTAACAACCAAAGGAAATAATTATTAGCTGAATTTAGCAGTCTTTAGGAGTGGCCGGTAGCGCTGTGACTTTCATTCTCTGCTCCCCTAGTATATATGTAATTATATTTTTGTTTTTCTCATAGTTGACCTTTTAATTTAAACACTACTTATTCATGTAACACACATTTACAATTTAGTCTGCTGTTCTGTTATACTGTAGGTCCGAGTACTAATAGATGATTGTCGCAAATGTATGTTTATATTTGTACCATATTATAAGTTGTATCCTGTCCATCCTGTGATGGAGCTATGTCAATTTGTGTGCCTCTGTGTAACTTTATCTGCTGTTCTTGCTAAACATGATGAGCTATTACAAGACCATATTGGTATTTGTTCGATTGAAGATTATTAACTGAAATGTCTGTTGGATCTCTAATTAAAAGCTTTACACTCATTCCCAAAACTTCAGTCTGCTCATTATATTAAAGAACTATAAAGGGAATTGTTGGAAACCGTTTATTTCTCGAACCAAAACCTCGGCCGTGAGAGGTTTCTTGTTTGTTTACCTTGAGTTGAATATTGCTTGGCTCATCATAAATTATTCTGTGCTGGCGAGCGAAAGTGTTGCTCTAGCTCACAGTTCAGGAGTTCAGATGTCTTCAGACTTTGATAGAGGATAATAACCCATAACTGCTCAACCACAGTATATATATTTGCTAGTAAATCGCTACATTTCGCTATAAATCAGCTATTCAGTATACCTGTATAACGTACACAGGGAGATCGTACGAGATCGGTAAACCAGCCAAAAACGTGGTCAAAATTATTTTAGTGTTGGCCTACTGATCACGCTGTTTGCACTGGTATGCATTATGACCGAGAGTAAAATGAAATGCGATGAAATGTGGCATAAAACCTACGAAACGTACCTTAAAGTCAAACAAGACACTGTTCTGTGTTTCACTTTCCCTCTCAGCTTTGCTCTTGAGTTGAAGTTGAGTTTGGCTTTGGGTTATGGCATTGCGCAGTATATTTGAGTATACCAATCCACAGAGATTCAAATAACAAAGCCGTGGCAGAAGAGAAGCTTAAACAAGAAATATTAGCTTTGATCATGCAGCCCCTTCAGGTTGCTGTCTCGTATATAAATTCGCTGGCCATCTGGGTAAAAAAACGCGATCCTTCGGCTCCGACAAGAGCAGTAGTTGAAATATCCCGAGCCTGTTGGAAGGCTTTCGCACGAGTGAAGTTAAATAAAACATTAAACTGCTTACATTTGAGAGATGGGACTCCAAATTAGAGAGAAATTTCCTCGCGGGTCCTCCACCATCTTGATTTACTGTATTAAATTATGTAAATAAATTAACCTGGAGAGTGTTACGTGACCAGCACAGTGCAATCTGATTGGTGGTGAACTTGAAATTTAATACATGGGTCAAAAGTCAAAATTTGGCTGCATGAAACAAACAAAAAATAACCGCTTGCAGATTAAGACTCGGTGCTGCCACAGGCAGACCGAGTAAAAATAACCGCTTGCAGATTAAGACTCGGTGCTGCCACAGGCAGCCCGAGTAATAATAATCTTTTTATTCAAGAAACAATGAAGAGCCAACAGACCAAAACCTTTTACTTGCAATAAAACTAATATTCTGTTGTCGAATATATTAACAAAATAATAATTAAATAGACAAAGATCTTTATTCTACAGCTTTCCTCACCTGATTCAACATTACCGAGTTAAATTGTGCACTTATCGGTTGATGCCGAGACATAGAAACATAGTCCCCAACTTCAGTACTACATAAGGCTACATTGCGCATGTGCAATGGTCGCCTAAAAAGGGAAGTACATGTATAAACAGCAGAGACAATTACCCTCAAATTTCACTCGCATCAATTGTGTGCAAAGTAGGTGAAAAAATTGTTGGAACATGTGTGGTAAACTTTTGGTTGGATCAAAACTTATTCAATCCAAAACAATTTGCATATCTAAAAGGGAGGTCCACCCTAGCCTGCGTAGCTTGGCGTTCCGAGAAAAGGGAAGAGGAGGGGACTGGAGGCGGAAAAAGAGGGGACTGGGGGCGAGCGAAGAAGGGGAGGGGGGAGGGGAAAAGGGAAGAAGGAAAGCCTGCCGCAATCCTATTGCATTCCGCGTATTTCACCGGAGCAAACGTCGGTTAAATTTCCTATTGGCTGAAATCCGTTTGACTGACATCGCTACGGCAACTATCTTTTGGATCACTTCATTTTAACATCGACAACACAGTGTCTTAGACTCCAAAAGCGTTGAGAGGAAGTTCATTTTCGTCACTAGACTTTTGAAACAGTGATTTTCTTGAAGTTTTTACCTGGTTTTTCACCTGGCTCTGCTCAGCTGGCTTTTCAGGAGAGGATTTCCTTTGATGTTTTCTTTGACTTGGACTACGGTCTGGTGTGAACATTGAAGTCGGCAAAGTTCTTTTGAATCGAGAATCATCCACATCACATTCTTCAAATTTTGGATTGACCTTGTTCACTGCTGCTTTCAAACTCTCAAAGTATGAAGAAAGGTTGATGATCTTTCTTGCACACGGTTTACAAACTTTTTTTGAAAACCTAGCATTACTATGAATCGCGATCCCCACAGATTCACAAAGTGACGACAAACTAACTCTCTTTCTGTCTACGTTTTCAACGCCACTAATATTAACAGCACATACTTTCTTGATGTTAAAAGAACAAAGGCAAACTCTGCAATAGTCTCCTGGACAATCGGGTTTTGACGGTCTTCCTGGTTTTGCTATTTTTTTAGGAGTTACAGTTGCGATCATCTTCAATAATAAACATCTTCATACAGCGTGGGAAAAATACACGTGAAAATCTTTATTTCGACAGCGTAGTCCATTTCAACTTCAGGCGATGTCCTGATTGGTTTATTTTACCGCCAGATTCATGGGGGCGGAACGCGGAATGCAATAGGATTGCGGCAGGCTTTCCTTCTTCCCTTCTCCCCTCCCCTCCCCTCCCCACTTCCCTTCTTCGCTCGCCCCCAGTCCCCTCTTTTCCCTCCTCTTCCCTTTTCTCGGAAAGCCAAGCTACGCAGGCTAGGTCCACCCTTACCCAGCTACTTTCCTGTTATGACAATTGGGCAAAGTCACATAATAACTCGATTCAAGTCAACCAATGTGGTTTCTATAGGATTTCTCCAAAGCCTTCAACAGCGTGCCTTGCCGTTTGACAGAAAAATGGGGAAATGAGCTATAAGGAATGATGCAACATATTGTATTGGCCAACTCTTGAAAAATGTAGACTGTATCTCTCTTTAATTGAAAGCTATAAGTCTTTTATATCAACAAACTAGATTTTACTGACTTTTTTGAACTGGCACCAAAGCACACTAGAGCAAACCACAGCTTGAGTTTTGGAAAAAAAGTTTTTTGGAAGAATATCAAACATACATTTGTAACCTTCATCAGACTTTCAAATTGGAGAAAATTCCAAAGTTGTATCTGTAATTTCAGCTCTGAAATAGTATAAACTTCATGTCTACATACTTAGATACATTAACTATCTTTCCATAGTATTTGTTTACCGAGATCTGTTCATTCAGGTCACCTTTTAGATCGAATTTTACATGTCAACCAAACCACCAATGTGCTCACATTCGTCCATAGCTTAGTAACCAGGCATCTGTTGGAAGAGAGAAAACTGGACACTAGAAGATTTATTTTCGCTGAACGAAGTCAAAACAACATGGAGTAGTTTGCTTTTTCATTAGCTCTCCATTGATACAATCATGTATCATGTCTAAAAGGATATCTGGAAGCCATCTATTGGGGAAAAAGAGAGGTGGAAGATCAGTTCGACTAATTTGCTGTGAAAGTTTTGATCAGTGACAATTTTACCATGCTGAATACTCGAGGATAGCGTAGTATTTTTCTTGCTCATGGAGGAACTATAACCATCGAAGTAACAGGCCAACAACAACACTGCAACAAGCTTTG
The DNA here is from genome assembly GCA_030867875.1 of Actinernus sp. WN-2022. Taxonomy (NCBI): domain Eukaryota; kingdom Metazoa; phylum Cnidaria; class Anthozoa; order Actiniaria; family Actinernidae; genus Actinernus; species Actinernus sp. WN-2022. The sequence goes on along the minus strand of JAOWCC010000577.1, from coordinate 170,788,668 downwards.
TGGTGGAATAGAGATCCCATGTGTGGTGACATTTAGTTGCTCCAGAAAAGCAACAGTGTTAAAAAACAGTGTTAAAAATCTCTTGATGAAGAAGTTTTAATGGCAAGAATATAACTTACCGTAAACACCCGTGTATAAGCCGCACCCGTAGATAAGCCGCACCCCAAGTTTTAAAGCTTGAATTTAGGAAAAAAACGTTTTTGAAAAATACAAAAAATAATTAGAAAATCTTTTGTCCAAGTTCATAAACGCTTGTACTTGATGCCAAACTTCTTCCAAAAAAAAGAATAATCTTTTGTTAGAGTTCATAAACGCTCGTACTTGAAGCAAAACTTCATCAGATTGTCATACATGTGTAAATACATAATTGCAACTTTAATTCGATCGAATAATGGTTCAACTTGCCTTGTCATTTCTTGTGTATATTTTAACCTGTAGTCTTTAAATCACTCCAGAATTCTTCCGCTTTTATTAATTCTCCCATTAACTAACAACAATTCCAAGGAACCGCTTTCCATTAATCGCTAGAGCAAGAAAGGTTTTCTGCCGAAAGTATACTTGCACAAGTAGGTCCGAGATCCGCCATCTTGGATTTTCATTAGCTAGTGCCATTCTCCCACGTGAAAAATTGCAAAGAATGCCTGGTTGTTTAGATGCATGCTTTGACAAGCGCTGCGAATCAGCGTGTTTTGGAAGGTAAATAAGCTTAATCACGTTTAAATATTCACGAAATTCTAATATATTAGGTCTAAGGTGGGTCTTAGAAGAGTTTTTGCTTTAATTCTTTCAAACTGCGTGGTTTTTTTTCAATGATTATGCCAAACTTGCAAAAGCAATGAGCAGTGCTTAGTTTCTTTTGGTTTTGTGTGTTAACTCGCTTGAGTTAATAAAAAAAAATTCTTGGAACATTTTAATTTATGTAAATTTAAGGAACCTTGGAGATGTTCTCGCAGTAAGCCACACCCCCGATTTCAAACGTACAAAGGTGCGGCTTATCCGTGAGTGAATACGGTACTCATTTTTTGTTAGAACTATCAGCGAGTGTAATAATCTACATGTACCTGGCACAATAGTTGAAACGGAAGTCATAAACTTTTTAGGACAAGACTTAAATCCTTTTTGAATATCTATCAGACACTTCAGCCTTCGTTAGCACTTAACATTTTAATTATAGGGGGGAAAACATTTCTATATCTTCTCTATTTAGCCTTGTATTCTTGTTTTACGTACCATGGTTGTTTTTTGTCAGTGATTTATTTTTTGTTGGGGAATCATTCATAGCCAGGGCTAACCTCTTGATTTCATTCAGGGTGTTTCTTATTTTATTTTTTTCCAGTATCAGTTCTACGTAATTAATTAGTTCATAGATCATTTTTGATTTTGAATTCGTATCCATATTTGTGAATACTTTTTTCTTGCACCTTGAATAAACTATATATGTAATTATGTATATTTTAAACTAAGATAATGTTTATTGCTGCTCTGAAAATGATGTACTGTAGCAAAAATAATTTATGAATGTGTTGGCTGTTTTTCCCCTTCCCTAATACCCTACATAACATCCCCTAAAGGCATTTTATGACGGACAGTCCCTGGGGACTACACACAGGATTCTATGGTATCTTGAAATCTATAATAAACACACTTAGGTAATTCTTTACCAACCTATTGCTAAGTGCACAGCAAGAGCAGCCTTGTTAACTGTCAGGGACCAAATATGCAAACTGTGTGCTGTTACAACTCCCTGGATGTTCTCCAGTCCTGCCTTCACTGCATTGTAGTTAACATTCTTTGGAGTACCTGAAAGTATATGTGAAACCTAAGAAGCTGTTGAGAAACCTTATAATTCCTGTAAACAACAGTGTATTTTAGACACATGTTTACTATAATTATATTTGTATCTGCAGTCCTAAAAAGCCCACTTACAACCATTTACAGGGGTGTCTATCTATCTTAGGAGACAGGACTAAAAGGTAAGGTTACAATACTTTTTACCCCTTAAAGAGTGCTGAGCACCCTGTCAGTTCAATATACTAGGGAGTCCCCCTAGGGGCAGTTATTACCCATCTTCAAGCAAAAGATTTCCCTAGTTCATCAGGACTTTGGCGGTCACCTACTACAGTATAAGCACCCTCTCATTTCCAGAATTAACGAAATTCCAAACCACATACATAAGATCATTGCTACTCCACAAACAATATTCAATGTTAAATTTAAGGGTATTTATGGTATATATTATAATTTTTGACAAAGTAAAAGGAGTGATATGTTAGAGAAAGCTTTGTTTCCATTTTTAGAATACTATATAATATATACTGTATGTATACCCATGTAAAAATGAAGGTGGGATTGGCGGGATCCCGGCTGGGATTGCCGGGATCCCACCACATCTGGCGGGATCTCAACTATCCCAGCTGGGATGACAATATTACTCTAAACCTGGGACAGCTGGCAGAATCCCAGCTCTAAACCTGGGACAGCTGGGATGACGGGATCCCAGCTGGGATGACTGGATTCTGGCTGGGATGGCGGGATTCCGGCTGGGATGGCGGGATCCCGGCTTGGAAATGTTAAGGCGGGATGTCTAATAATCCCACCTGGGATCCCGCCTAATATCCCACCTGGGATCCCACCTGATGAAAAGGTGGGATCCCGGCTGGGATTGGAAGGATCCCGCCTCTCATTTTTACATGGGTAGCAACAATCAGAATATATACAGTGCACTTCAATGTATATCTAGTATGCCCAATAACTAGAAACTACAAATTAATAAGTCATTCACTTTGACTTCCAGGGCTGTACAAACACTTTTTTCTCAGAGGGGGAAGGGGAACAGAGCTCAGAACAAAAGTGAATCACATCTGTGTGCATTTACACATAATAATAATGATATATTATGTAATAGAGAATGAGGAGCCATGTTGTCATATTTACAAACTCGAGCTCGATTTACAGATTACCTACATACATGTATATAGGCCTTTTTCAAAATCATGTGACCATATGGCTGCGATCTTGGCGACCAAGTGGTGCAGGATCAGTCATCATGTCTTTTCAACTGCTGCTTATTCGTACTTGAGGCTGAAAGTGGCTCCACCATAATGAAAACTTTGTCCTTCCAACATGAGCCTTCACTGTATTTGGCCAGCAGTAACCAAGTCGCGTGATTTTGAAAAAGGACTATTACACAATTCATTTTCTTTGTTTTCCTTCACAAATATTATTAATGAGTTTGATCAATATATACGATGTACACTGCTTATAGTTCATTAAAGGTTTTGGGATTCTGTTTTTTTTATCAAGCTCTAGTACCTTCCATGAGAACATGTATTGTGTCTCGGACGATGTTGAGAGTCGTAATGAGCACGAGTATGGAGAACAGGAAAGTACAAATAGGGTCGGCAAGCTTCCATGTTGGCTGAAATACAGAGGAAACATTTACTTAGAGTTCAATGCACCAACACACAATAACATCCATATTGATATATTAATTTAAACAGAATGTTTCAAAATAACATACAAATTGTATAAATTATCTATAACAGATACATGTAAATGCAGTTATTGTCGGGTTTTTGATTTTGACACACGTCACTTGAGCAGAAGTTATCTGAGTATCAAGCTAAAGTCTGTTCTACAGTAATAACCAGTGTGCCAGCCATAATGGTTGAACACTACTGTAGTAATTAAAGCTTACAAGTCCATGACAGGAGTAGATGTACACTATAAGTACTTTCTTGAACACCCCAGCTTTGTAACATTTACGTGTATTGAACTGTTTTCAATCCACTAAACAGAAAAAAGATGGCGGCATGTATACTTTTACCCACAATCTTTAAACCTGTTATAAAATAGTGGTAGAGTTTTTAAATCCTAAAAACAAGCCAGTCCAAGAACTGTTGCCAATACACTGTCATTGAAGAGAATTCCTACATGTTATTTTGACTGTGTTAGGGTCGCAAGGGATTGGAGTCAAATGTACACATGCAACTGCCATCTTTTTCTGTACGGTGGATTGAGCGCCAGAGGCATCATGGGAGCAAGTAAAAACGCAATGAACCAATCACAAACTGAAGTAATTCAGGATTGGTTTTACTTAATGAACCAATCACAAGGAAATGTAAACACAGTCATGAATAACTAACAAACTTGAAAGAAATCACCTAATTAATTTTTGACACTCATTCAAAAACTGCTCTATCTACCGTATTTTATCACGTATAAGCCACACCTTTTTTGACTTCTGAAGTGTGGCTTATAGAGTGTTTTCAGAAAACATTTACTTTTTTTGCAATGACCATAAACAAAGCCACATGAATAATAAAAATAGCACATTATTCACAGCCTGAACATGTGTCAGCAAGATTTCTACTCAAGCTCCTCTCCTTCGCTTTCCAAAGAAAACTAGCTGACCATTTACTTGTCATCTTCCTATACTAACTCCTCAAATGGTTCGTAGTATTGACAAAACCCATAACTGGTCTTGGAAGCCATCAAATTTTCATAAAAAGTATCATTCTCTTCGAGGTCACATGCTTGATCGGACGTTTGAGAAAACTCTCACCCCAGGCCCATATCGCAGACCACATATACTCAGACACATGCTCATGTAGTTTCACCAGAAAATCTTACTTTCTTGTTCCTTAAAATTAATATGTTGTTAGTTAACAGGGGAACAGCAGCAGAAACTTCTGAAGTGATTTAAAGACAGCAGGTTAAAATATACACTAGAAAGGACAAGGAAAGTTGTAACTAATTTGTTGTTGTGGTATGACAATCTCTTCTGAAGAAGTTTTGCTTCAATTATGAGCATTTATGAATTCTAACACAAGAGTGCTCTTAGTACTGAATTTTGTGGCGCAGCTTATACACAAGGTTTTTCCTTAAACCTTTTGGGAAAACAGGATTCTGTTTATCAGGCTGAAGTTAGGGGTGTGGCTTATACATGAAGTGCAGCTTGTACATGATAAAATATGGTAAATTAATTGCATTACAATTGCACAACTTTGGCCAACAAATATTTGAAAAAGCTTGACCAAGTATCAAACTAAGGCTATTAAAGAAAAAATTGCCATGACAGCTGAGACTTGATGTAACCTCGAAGGGGATAGAAAAAGCGAAATATACAATGTATGTTCTAACCTACCTTATATTTGATTATGTATGCTGCTATGAGTACTCCTACACTCTGTACAACATCACCAAGTACATGGATGAATGCAGCTCGTACATTTATGTTCTCTTTCTCCTGAAAACTTTCACTTCTGGACTTGTGTCTTGCATGTGACGCATTGTGACTATGATTATGGTTACTACCACCACCATGGCTGTGGCCATGGCCAACACCAGACTGATGTAGAATGATACCCAACCTGCAAAAGAAACAAACAGCAGTTTTAAAGGTGCAATGTCATGTATGTTTTATACAATAGAGGGCAAAATGCAGGCTCTGATTGGTCGACATGATTAGTTATACCTGCTCCTTTGTTGGGAAAGTTTGCTACTTACTAGAGAGCTTAAGCACCAGACGTTTGTGAGTCACGAACGGCAACCAGAAGTAAGTTTCCTTTTGTGGTGCATTTTGACGTCAGTACGTGCGTATTGTGACGTCACAAACATCACATCAAGAGTCTTTCTGTCCATACTGATCAGCCAGAAACGTGTACCAGGTTAATAAGATTTTACCGCCGTTTTCAATCCAGTCTTCTCTCGGTCTTCTGACGTCTGTGTTGTCAAAAACGTCTGGTGCTTAAGCTCTCTATTGTATAAAACAAATACACTTCATTTTGCTGTGGGTCTGTCCTCATACAGATGACATCGATACGTGAAGAAAACATCAGTTACACCACTTGTCTGCATCTTATGGTGCATGTTTTTGTTCTGTTCATGCTGTGATGTCATCTGTGCATCTATAAGACAGACAGACACATGGTAAAATGAAATATTAATTTTGCTAAATAGTGTGGAGCTCTATACACTAAGAAAATAAGGAGGAAAAAAGTTGGGGAGCTAGCAACCCATGCAAGTCAAAAAAAGTGTACACCATGTGCATGCCCAATCCTGCATGTCTGCGAGCTCACCTGCCTGATCCCATGTGTCCACTCACCCGAGGTAAAGTATGTGTGTGTGCGATGGCTGAGTTGTGAAGTAGCTTGCATGGAAACTTGAAGGGCATTGGTTTGAATCCTGGTAGGGTCTGTTTTTGTCTTCTTCTTTATCTTCTTATACTGCTTTGCTACTGTTTTTTTTTCTGTATTCTTTTTAAATATTTTCAATAACAATTGCGTGATCATTTCAATATGCCTGGGTAAGAGTTTATCTAAGGTCGTGCAGACTGAAATATTAATATTTTTTATGCATGTGGAGTTCCCTTTTTGATAACTTCCTGAATATTATGAAATATGGGTCCTTACAGTTTGATTTGATTTGATTTGAGAGCTACAGTACAATGGGTCCAATCAGAATACAGGTCTGGAAGTGTTACTGTATTACTCTGAAAAATAGGCCAAATTACTAATTGCAAGAGATTTACATGGCTGAAAATAATGGCTGATAAAAATAATGATGAATTGATAATAATTATGTTTTGTCATTTGCATCCTTCAGACTTTATGTTGAATTAAATTAAATATAATCTACTTGGAGGCTCTGCTTATAATACTGTAAGCTTGATTATAATTGCTGGCGAGCCAGCATATAATCACTGCAAGTTTGAAAGTATGGCGACGTCTGTCTGTTTCTCTGTTGAGATTATTTATGAGTCAATTATATAAGCCATGTGAGAAAGTGAGCATGTGAGCTAGCGTAGAGCTAGCGAGCATGGAGGGTACAAAGTGCAGGTTGCAGGTTGGGTGCAGGTTGACAGTTTTCAGTTGATAAATGAAATATATCAATAGATAAATAAAATCAATAATAAATTTATGGGCATGACTTTTTAGCGATCCTCACTGGTTCTGCAAGAACCCACAGTATCCTTCGCAGCCGTTATTTATGTCGTCACAGTTTTTTGTTTGCCGATGATTGATAAAGGCTTCAAACTCCAGCTTTGTCTTCTTCTTATTTTGCTGAACTGCTCAGAATACCTTGAAATTACTGTTCAATAAATCTATCTTAATTTATCCTAAAGAAAGCTTTGATTTATACCCTCGAAGATCTATTTATTTTTCTCTTGCCGTTAACAATAGGAAATGGACAATCTGAAATCTACAATTAATCTACAATGTTCACCGTCTCGTTTTTCTCGGCCAATGGAAATCCAGATACCATGGCACATAGGTTTCTCTTGGCGACAGGAAAGGCAAATTAGAGATGAGAAACCTCTGCTCACAGGGTACACTGATCTGCGATTCAATTCCAGGGAAATACATGTGTACCGTCCGTTGCGGTGGAGCCCATTGAGGCAAACAAACCAGCAAATAACAACCAATTAGTTTGGATTATAAAGTATGACAAAGAATATCAGGGGTTAATCAAAAGTGAGCACAAGGCCAATGCTCCATTTGTTACTCTGCATTCAGCTTTGATGAATACTTTCATTCATTCAAATCATGCTCTTATAATATTAGATGGGTATATGATGGCCTTAATACATGGCTTAGATTCTAATCATTGCTACTATATTCGCTCGACAGCATGTCACTTTCAATTTGAAACTACTAATAAAGTTTTGTACTTTATTCCTTATTGATTCAACTTAAAAATAGTGGTCAAATGAATATTAGTAAAAGTTAGAAGAAAAAAAATATCTTCAACAAAGCAAGAGTTTGGGTGGCATAGCCTGTGGCCCAAATTCGATTTCAGAAGGAAACATGTGGGTTCCACTTGTTGGTACATTGTACATGTATCTCTCACTTACTTTGGGGTAAGGGGGGTATATGAAGGGGGGTCTGGGGGGTCTCTGGGGTCTCCAGTTTCTCTCTCTCTCTCTTAAGAAACCAACAATTCTAAATTGATCTGTACAAGTGACGGCACAGGTATCCCAACAGGTATCCCAACAAAGATGACAAATCATGTGAAAAGTTGCTCTATGTCTCGGTCTTGGTTGCATGAGGAAATAATGTTAAAAAGAAATGAGTTTTCTCAAGTTCTACACTTAGTTGGGTCTAGTTTACGGGAATATGTTTTAGGGAAAACCTATTGCCAGGTGAGGCAGCCGAAGTCAAACGACCAAACAAGGAAAGACGAGGTATTCAAACACAGTTAGAAATGTTGTCCCTGGAAAAGGCTGTTCATTTTTTTATCTTACAACTCTATGACTATGGTGTGTTGAAGAGCAAGATATTTTGTCCATGTCTGTTCTCTGTAGTTTCCTGTGTTCTTAGATATAAAAACCAACTGTTTCCTCACCCAACTATCATAGACATTCAAATAACTTTTGATAGCTTTTGATTATTGTTTTTATTCCGTTTTCCGGCTTCGATCAATGCTCTTTCAGGGACAATATTTCTTTTCGTCACACAAATTCATGACTTGAACCGTCAAGGTCGAGCTGCCCATGACCATCAGTTTTTAATTAGCACTTTTTCGTACTCATCGGTTTGAGAAATTAACCGAGATCCGCAAGATATTATCATTTTTTTTTTATCAAAATACAACTTTGAAAACATCAACATGTTAAAAACCTCCAGTACACAATCTGGCGCCATTGCATTGTGTCAGGAGTCAGCCGACTAGACTATGTTACAATATCGTATTTGTTGATTTCATTTAAGTTCCGCGGGTCCCTGCTAGTATTCATTAATAATTCATGAGGGTACTAGCCAATCCAGACCCAGCATTCGGGTCACGTGGGTACACTGTAAACCCCATACAAAATTCTAGTTAGCCTATTAGTATTCTGTATCAAATGATACATAATTCTAATAAGCCCTATATATTAGTATTCTGTATCAAATGATACAGAATCTGGTATGGAATGATACAGGATACTAACATGCTAGCATTAGTATGAGGAGGTCTCACGACCGATCACCGACTTCCCCTATCCCGGGCCTGGTGAAATGACAAAGTACATCCCTGCTCTCTTATTATGTACACACCATCTCTTTCATGTGGGACCTGTTTTTCTGGATGCTACACTCTGCTCTTTTATTGCATACACACTGTCTCTTCAATGTGGGACATGTTTTTGTAATAAACTAATTCATCCCACATCGATAGCAAGGTTTTATGTGGTGCATATCATAAGTACATTACAATTTATTTGTGGCAATGTTGTATCAGATATACAATGGCTCACCGAAGTGGCTCACCATCGTACATCCAATACAACATTGCCACTCATATTATAAATAGTACATCAATTATTGTCATTAGGTGCTGCAGCTTGATAGGTTAGGACACATAAGATGATCAAGGCACTTACAAAATATTGATTGCAAGTGCTATTCCAGCTGTTATTAACATGATGTCTGCATTAATGTCAAAATCCTGTGTAATCACCCGCTGGACTGCCAAGTAGACCAGTATGCCTGTTAACACCCAGATGATAAGGACAGAAACAAGAGCACCAAGGACCTCTGAAAAATAGAAAGAACTAAATCAATTACCAAATACATGTAGCTGTGATTTTACCGAGTCTGTCCTCTAATAGATGGACATGAGACATCAAAACATGATGAGAACAAAGCGCACATGTATGACACAACCGAGTGGCATGATTGTCATTCTCTTCACGTTGTGACGTTATCTGTGCATCTATAAGAGGACAGACACACAGCAAAATGACATGTGCTTGTTACATAATTATAATGGCTCGACTGTTTAATGAATTCCATATGCACTTACAATCTTCATTTGTTAAAGGTAGAGATATTGCTTGATTGTGTCATTGTAAGCTTGAATGAGTTGGTACTGTACATAATACACAAAAAATTGACATAATTGTCCACAACCAGTAAGTATTTTGGTGAACCTGTATTAAGAGGCCAACCTGTATTAAGTGGCCAATGTCTAAAGTCCTGAGGGTGACTGTCATATACAGGTTCAACTGTATTATTTTTGCATTTTTTGAAGCAGTCATGTATATATTTACAAACTACTTTTTTGTAATATTAAAGGCGGATCTATTAGTAAATTAAAAACTACATTTTCATCTGATATTTTGGTTTCTGTAAATTTAATTTTCTATTCATAACATTGATTTTGTTTACCCTTAAGTCTTTGTACAGGGGGCATCTCAACACAAAATGTAATTTGTCTTCCACTTCTTGTTTGTCGCATTTTGGGCAGATTCGTTCTTCTGGCTTTAGGTAGGGCCTAGAATGTCGACCTTTTCCAATTTCAAGGGCGTGGTTACTTATTCTTAGATGAGTTAGAGCTTCTCAATGATCAATGTTGTCTTAGCCAGCATTGGTATTCAATAATTATCTTCTAATCTTTGTTTGAATATTTTTTCAAAAGGCTTTTGAATTAATGGTTGACCGGAGGGTCATTCCAGGTCAAAACAAATTTCTTTTTTTCAAATTTTTTTTAAACCTACGTTATGTTGGTTAGATATCATTCATTCTTAAAAGGGATCCTTTCTTTTGGGGGAGTCATAAACTAGGGTTTTTTAGGCGGCACAAACTAAAAAAGAATTTAGCTTGGCATCTTCTACCCCCCCCCCCCCCCCCTCCCTTCTATTTTCTTTGTCCCCCTTGGTGTTGTACCTCCCTCAGCACTTCTCTGTCCCACTCTGATCCATCTACCCCACCCTCAGGCACCCTTCACTATTACATATTAACCCTAACTAAATTTCAGTTAGGCATTATTAATTTAATAAGGACTAACTGAAATTTAGTCATTGTTAAATCTTCCAGCTTGGTTGGTTTCCCTGTGGTGACTCAGGGGCCTGGATGGGCTTCTTATCTGGATCTCTGTCAGTGTTTAGTTGGTATGTTTCTCCCACTTTCCATCACTTGTGTTTGCTCATTTGGTCAGGTTTATTTCCCCTCTCATCCTCCCGGTCCACACTCTGTGTGTGACCCAGTGTCGGGCTGGTCTGGTTGCTAGGGTTGCCCTAGAAACCCTTTCAAGCCCTGTCCCTTCCGGCCCTTCACACTGACCCGCCATCTCAAGTCTCCACGTATTGTTTGGTGATGTGCTTGTTCCTACCAATGCTGGCTCTATTTAATTAATATTACACACCATTGTTTCTTACTTTTTTCATCCCTGACGAGACCATGTCTTGTGCAAATTTGTTTCAGTCCCTTTCGGTCACTTAAATCTATTCACACATGTGCACTGCTAACAAAATCAGACTTCGCAGAAAACCAACAAATTGTGTTACCACAGGAAGCCCAGTCCTTTCTCTTACAAAAACGTACTTTGATAATCTATGATACTCAAAACTAGTAACTACACTTAAAGAAAACCAGAAGAGAACCACTTCACTGCAGCCCTCCAACATTATATTTAGAACAAATTATCAAAGAGTGAAACATTTTCTTGAAATGTGAGCGGTGAGAATCGTGCAGTGACCTGAGCTTTCCAAATGGGAGCAGAGAGATACATTATATAGCCCTAAAACCTTGTTGTTTACCTGAAGGTTGGTTTTAGGGGTTGGGTTATGGTTAGGTAAACAACAAGGTTTTAGGTACTGTTTAAAATACGAACAGCAGTGTTTTATCAAGTTTAAAAATTCAAGGGCGAAGCCAGAGAATTTTTAGACTTGATAAAACATTGTGCTGTGAGTGTTTTAAATGGCTTCAAAAACGCTTTAAGAATGCAATGAAAGAAAGACGCACATCTCAAGGGAATGACATAAAGAAAATAATTTTTAGTAGGATGAAATTTTATATAAAGTTTCATCCCAATTAGAAATTCACTGATAAAGGCCCAATATTTGCTGCAAGTTTATTAAACGACTTCAAAAACATTCACATGTAAAGAGGGTAAAGCAACCTTTTTCAGTTATTTTGGCGATACAACTTATTTTGGCCAAGAAAATCCAAGCTAAAGGTTTATGTAAATTAGGATGAAATTTTATCAGGTATAAAATGTCTTTGAACACAGTCATTGATTTCCTGTTTTTGCTTCATTAATTATTCATGAGTTTTTGAAGGCTAATTTGTGGAGACATTTCACAGGGAATCATGTGAGTTTTTCTGTACTTATAATACAACAGCTTACCCAATAATAATAAAAACCCTAACCATTCAGTAAAGAAGTTCTCTGGTAAACAACAAGATTTTAGGGTTAATTTGTGGAGAGATTTCACAGGGAAATGCAAGTTTTTCCGTATTTTTAATAATACAAAAGCTTACCCAATAATAATAAAAACCCTGACCATTCAGTAAAGAGGTACCCAGGTAAACAACGAGGTTTAGTGGCTAGTTCGCAGGCCTAGGTAAACAAGAGAAAAAGAAGGGGAAAAGGCTGCTTCTACTGGGATTTGAACCCATAATCTTAGACAGTGGAGAAAAAAACATAGATTGAACCAAAACAATCTTGGTTGAGCCAATATAACCTAGTTTGGAATAAAATAAACTAGGTTGAACCAAAATAACCTTAAGTTTGGACAAATTTAACCTGAAGTTTTTTTTAAACTACAACATATACCATAAAGTACTTCAGCATAATTTCCAGATATTTCTATCTTACCTGCTCTATAGTACCCAAATGTTCTCTTCTTGTCTGGCTGCCACTCTGCCACCCAAATAGCAAATAAACTGATCATGAATGCTGCAAAGTCTGACAACATATGGGCTGCATCTGTCATGATGGCTAAACTGTGAGCCAAGTAGCCACCTAGGGTTAAAGGAGGTAAAAGAACAAATTAGGTACAATTGGAAGGCTGTGCACATGTACATGTATGTTAATAATGCTGTATGGGTTAATCTAGTTATGGGAATGAGTCATTTGTAGGAAACAATTACGTGGTTGTACTGGACCACAAAACATGTCTGATTTCATTTATTTAGAGGTACTAATGACAGATGAGATTGGTAGTGTTATTAACAAAACCAGTTTTGTAAATGCTATTTTCCATCTCTGATTGATTGTTGATTTTTCTAAAACTGTGTTTTTGAAGATTGTTTGCTGTCCAGTAAAGCCTTTCCCATGGAATCACAAGCTCAATTAATTCGATATTGAAGTGACATATCAGCATGTGACTGTTTCTTGTAACCCACCTTTCAGAGGGGTCATGATCATTACTTTCAGTGGATTGTTATTTTCAGAGGGGCCAATACTTCTGGAGATTATGTATCAGTCAATTCCAAACCCGTGCATCCCCCCCGCGCATTTGATCAGAGGCTTGCTCCCGAGGGTTGGGAATTTGATGAGTATCTAGGCCCACAGGGGTGGGCATTTGACAAACAGTGGGGGTAGGGGGGTCGGGCATTTGATCAGTGTTTAAAAAAATGGGTGCTTCTTGGTGTAGCAGATTCATTGTTTGATTCATTGTTTCTGGGGTTAGGGTTCTTTGTATTTCAGGGTATTGTTTTGCTTTAATTAGAAGACAAAGTTTTCTTTGTTTTACGTCATGTGGTGATCTGTAACACCAAGAAACCCCCCCACCCAAAAAAAAAAAAAAAACATTCTGTCTGTCTACAAATTCGCATCGCTCGCGTCGAAATGGCGAATGTACGTGTCTTCGAGGACTTCCAGGATAAGGATTACGCATTTGTAGAGGCCTGGCTTGAAAGAGTAAACCTGCCAAATTTGAAGACCACTTTCAGAGGTAAATTGTTTATGTTTAAACCTATATAAAACTATGTTGTTTTGCTTTGCTTCGTGAACTTTGACGACTTGTGATTAAGTTGAATCTGCTTCGACCCTTGACTGCGCGCGAGTTAAAAACATAATTATTATATTGGTAAATTTTAAACCATCATAAAGTATATAACTTTATTATAAAGTATATAACGGAAACCAAGAACGATCGAGCCGGTAGAAATGATGTTCTCATCCCTGACCGGTTGAAGGTGGTTTTCACTGTTGGTGTTTCCTGTGAATTGCTTGAGTCAGAGATTGTCAATAAAACAATGATTTCATTTATTTGTCAATATTTAGTCTTTACCTTGTCTTTGTCGAAAATGTTTGGAAAATTTTCCGACCCGTTCCCCGATGGTGGGGCATTTGAACAGCCTGGATGAAAAACTGGTGGGGCATTTGATCAGTTTTTCTGCTTTGGTAGTGGGGCATTTGATTGATTTTTTTTCAAAATGTTCAAATGCCCGGGGGTGGCATGCACGGGTTTGGAATTGACTGATACATTATTAGAGGGGTACAAAAACTGTTGTAGCTTGTGGGTGGTCGCTACTTATGGAGTGTGTTACCATAATTGACCTCCTATGAGCCACACCCCGCATATAAGCCACACCCCGCATATAAACCACACTCCTACTTTGGCTTACGATCTTACCTTGAGACTTTAATAGTCCAGTGTGGAACAAAAAAAAATCAACCTACATGTATAAGCTACAATCATTTTCCCAAAGGTTTAAAACACTGGGGGGAGGGGGACCCCAGTACCAAAATGACTGGGGTGCTTGGCAGTCATTTAAAAAAAATATGACCCAAAGGTATGCATACATTAAAGGAGATGATTTTGACCCTAAAAAGGTATGCAAATATAAAATTTATAAAGTGATTACTTTAAAATAAATAATAATTGTCTAAACTTCTAAAAGGTACAACTCAGATTGCATAACTAACTTGTACGAATAGGACCCCTAAAAGGTACAGTTATGAGATTTCTTACCCCTAAAAAGAGTGCTGAGCACCCCTTCAGTTCAATATATAGGGGAGTTCCCCCTAGTCAAAACAGCCTGATAATTTAAATGTTATTTCTCTTTGGATGAGTAAACAAGCACAATGAAGTGCATGAAGGAAAAGAGAAATTAGTTCCTAATCAATAGGAAACATTGTCTATTGTTTGTGCTGTCAAGTGCCAAGCCAATCAGATCTTGCTAGATTAGTTGAATATGTAATGAGCATCTTGATTATAAGGGAAAGCGTTGGGATTATTCAGTTTTCGTGGTTCCAATCTCACTCAAATAATGTCTAATTTTAGAGAAGCTGGATATAAAGTAAATAAAGTGCTTGTGTGTTGATGTTATGATTTGGAATTATATTTTTTCTTTATAATTCAGTTAGAAAGAGCAAAAACTGTACATATAAGCTGCCAAAGTATTTAAATATCTATTGAGAATTACTCTTTAATGATATACATGTAAGAATGTGAAACCTGACAGTCGAAGTTGTTACTATTCAGATCCAAGCTAAGCCTGGCAATTCTTATGTTTTTTGTTACTTTTGTTGCAGTTCTTTCTGCTGTAAGTTAAGTACTTTATAAATCCCATCTACGTGTAATGGATTATGACAATGGCACAAACATAAGCCAGTTTCCTTAGCAAAAGAAGAATCATTGGAATGATATAACAACTTTCCCTGGTTAATTTGCTTAAGAATTCCAATGTTAGAAAACTGTGCCTATTTTTTTTTCAACTCAAAATAAATCAAATAAATAAAGTTCTTAGTCAGTGATCATATGATCAAATGTTAGAGTCCATGCATGTACAGTGTATATACGATCCCTCCAGCTAGTGAGTTAGTAATGTAAACAGAGCTTGTGTACAAAAGGTGGAGACCTCATTATAAAATTAGTAAAGTAAACTTCAAAAAATAAAATATAAAAGGTAAAGCTATGTGTTCCAGCATGTAACTGTTTATGTACATATTTGTACATGAGACAAAAGGAACAGCTTTTAAGCTCCAGACCATGGAAGGGTGTCAAAAAGCCATGTCAAAGCCACGAAATTACATGTAACTCTACATACGAAAGTAGGATTGTTGCACATCCACTGGGGAAAATCTTGTGGTGAAAAATAAGGCAATAAATTAGAGGAAATATTTGTTTAAACTACCGGTATATAAAGATACACTGTATGTTAAGAAGGCAGCTATGCTGACACAGATCAACCAAACATATGTAAAAACAAAGCACTAGTAAAATAAACACATGTTTTATGCACCAGGGTGATATAATTTCAATGTGTAGTGATCACCCTCCAGGCAAGTAAGAAAGCAAGACAGCAGCCAAATGATTCATGTGCACGGGCTGAATATATATATATATTAGTATTATTGGTATTAAAAAAATTATACACTACCACCATACTATAATTTAGGGCTATAGTGAAAACGTTTTAAGAACTCTTGCGTATTACCGTAACACCTTGGTGATTTATTACCTAGAATTTTTTTACATATAAAAATGAAAACAGACAATTGGTAACTTCCCAATTCAATCTGGCTATAAACACTCTCATTAAAATCTTAAGGAATTTCTACTGCATCTACATATTACATCACTGGTGACATTAGGGTGATTTATATGAGAGCAATTTAGTCACAGCTAATCTAAGCTGCAAAGTTCACAAAAATGTGCTATTTTGGGGCTTTGTTAAGCCGTAGCTTGAATTAGTTGCAGACTTCAGTTTTTGACCCATTTATACAAATCGTTCACAGCTTAGCTAAGCTAATTTCCTCTTGTATAAATGGCCCTATTGACGTGCGAACATGGTCAATCGCAGTTATAGTATTAAAGACCTGCCAAACTGACCATGAAGCTAATGACACTATTAGACATGCACCAATAATAATTAAGTACTGTTAACGTTCTGACAATTAATCTTGGATTTCATTCTTGTGGAGGCTTATTGTGTTTTTCAAAGAGCTCAAATTGTTTTTTTTACTACATGTACTTGCTCACACATTTTTGACACTCTTTCAAAAGCACATACATTAAAATCCCAAATTGATCTATTCAGTTGTGATACATTAGGGCCATTTATATGAAAGGCCATCCCTACTTTTTTTTCCATTTCTCATTGGTGAGGTTTTCTGAAGTTGGGTGGGTCGGTCGGTCCCCCCAAAAAAGGGGTGGAAACCTGCAGTCTGTAACTAGTAAGACACGGTACTGCAGCATCATGGCCGTGGAGACTGTTTGGAACTGACAAGGTGTGGTTCCAAAACAACATGGACGACCAAATGATAGATTTTATGGTTTGCATATGCAAGAAATATGGAATATATTCAAATGTATTGAAACTTATAAAATGTAACTTGCCTTCAAGTATGAGCTTTCAGGAGCTTCTTGAGGACGTGATTGTTGATGTTTCAAAAAATATTATTTGTTCAACCTGCCGAGTAGGCTACAAAAAGCCAGGTGAACAAGTTCCTCAGGATTTTGTTGAAGTCAATTTGATGGAATCAATAGGTGTGGTGCATTGGAGCCAGGTAGTGCAGGGGAGGTGCTACTGCTGGCAAGACAACAGTTGCAAGTGCAAAGAAGAGTCTGGTGCCAGCCAAAGGGGGAAGGAAAGTATAACGTCTGTTGGATAGGCGGCAGGAAGGGACAGAGTTGCAGAGAGACGAGCACAAAACACAAGTTTACTTACAAGTTCAAGTTTACTCTTTGTAAAGTTCCCATATATTATTATAAAGACAACATTACCTAGCTATACAAATAAAGGTAGTGAACTACATGTATTCCCGAGTCTCTACTTATCCATGCTTTTCTTCACCCCCCACCCCCCCTCTCTCCACCCTTTTTTTTTTCAGAAAATGCAAAAAAATTGGTCCATCAGACAATGAGAAATGGAAAAAAAGTAGGGATGGCCAAAGCTAGTTAGCCACAGCTTATCTAAGCCATGACTTACACAAGTCACAAAGTTCACAAAGATGTGCTCAGCTCACTCCATTTTTTACCTATTTATACGAATCATTCAATTTCATGGCTTAGGTACATGTAAGCCTACCCTGGTTCCAGAGGCCACAGTGACCGACGTAACCGAGTGGACCTGGGGTTGATAGCCAGATGTGGCCTCTGGGCTAATTGGGCCAAAGTCTCACTTTCATGAGTACAGAATCTGTACTAGAAATCTGATTGGATGATCGCACCAACAGGTTTTGTAGGCATTTGTGATTGGTTAACGGACCTAAACCGGTTATATTTTGAAAACAGGGTTTCAGCTGTCACTTTAGTTTGTCTCGGTGCCGTGCAGTTACTGAAGCTAAGAGTTTATTTTTATATGGCGACTGCAAACTTCGAACGGCAATAAGTTTCGCGTTGAAAAGCTTCCCAAACGTCAAAATGTTAAAAGAAGTCCAAAAAGAAGCAATTATTAGCTTTGTGAAACAACGAGATATCACTGCTGTCCTACCAACAGGCCACGGGAAGTCTTTAACTTTTCAGCTTATTCCGATCGCAACGGCTCTGAGCCAGTCAAATGTAAATTTGTGATTTACACAAACCTCAACTTTCGCACTTTTCGGTTTATCCTTTGAGGAGACAACAAGGTTGACATGCACAACAAGCTCGAGTTCGAGTTGATTTGGTCGTGATACTCAGGAATGGTCAGGATATTTCGTTGGGTTGGTTCGATCGTACCGTGGTGAATTGCCTTTGCATCGTTTTACTCGACAGGCAAATCCCTCTTCTTGATTTTATTTTCCTCTACCAGCAGTATTGCAGAATTATAAGTTTCTCGGTACCTCAGCAGATCTTTCAGCTAGAGATTTAGAACTTTCTATTGATCAGTCGTTGCTTCAAGTTTTTCAAGCTCCCGCTTGCATTTTGAGCAAATGATCTAAGAAATGAACTCTTCCTGGATTACTTCAATCCCAAGCAGCGCAGTCAACCTTTCGGCTACTTTCTCCTTTAGAGGAATGTTGTCTTTGTCGACCAGAAAATGGAATATATATAGTGCACGTCCAGCAAATCTCTTTTAAAGTTGCACGTTGAGTAGATTTTAACTTTTTCACGGGGGTTTTAGAAGTTATCCGTAACACGAGACAAGTTTGTTTTGAATTGTATTTCGAACCGGGCTTCGCGACTCGCAACTTTCGAGCCTCTGGTAACCAGGGTAATGTAAGCCATGCATATGGCTAACGTCCTCTCATACAAATGGCCCTAATGTTTACACATTTCAATTCTTTCGAGAATTGATTGTTAATGTTTATGCAGCCATTCCAAAATACAATCAGAGAGAGAGAGAGTGAAACAATAATATTGGTAATTAAATACTGCCTCTCTTCCCTGATAAAAGGCTGTAAGACCGAAACTAATAGCCCCATTAGTCATTACTTTCGGAGTGGATTAGACATTCAAATTATGCATCACTGCTAAATTGAAAGAAGGAACAGTAAGGAGAATTGTAACTTTGGTCACACAAGAATCTTGGCTAAAACTCCTGTTAAAAATAATACAGCTTAAGTCCTAATAGATGTAACAAACCCAAATCATGTGTGAACACTGAATAAGACTAAAAGAGACGGGGAGACACGACCATAACAAATTATGATCAAATATTTCACTATCTGGTCTAATTTAGCTTATACTTATTACTATTAGCCACAAGAAATAAGTTATCTTTACCCTCAAACACTTCAGCTATATATGCATTAATGTAATAGAATTAAAAGTACCCGACACGTCTCTATCATTTATCGTAATTGGTATGGTGGAATTAATTTTCGCGAGTCAACGATGCAGGCCTGCGGGGCAAGAAGGTCTATCCGGTATAAATTAAGCTAAGTAATTAGTAAGTTTACAGTCTGGCAATATAACTCACCTACGACTTCCATTATTACGAAGAATAAGCACACTATACTCGCAATAGTAAGTTTTCTTCTGGTATTTCTGTTGGAGTAAATAGGTTTGAACTCATGGCAGTGAATGTCAGTGAAGTACGACTCGTTATCAGCCGCCGACTGATAGGAAATCAAAGGAGCGTTCTCGACCGTTTCGTCGTATTCATCGTAGTTATTTCCACAAGAACAAATCGTCCCTGCGCATAAGCCATTTGTGCAGGGCCTTGTATTGACGAAGGGATGATTGCCTTCTCGCTCCGTTTCGATTTCAGTCATTTCACTTTGCTCTGTTTGCTCTGAGTCTGACTGCAAAAGTGGCTCCAAACTCGGATCTGCAGCCGAAGAACTCATGATCACTTCGATGACTGACGGAAACGGAGGTACTTCATGATGGATGCATAAAAGCACCCGCAGCCTTAACGGTCATGTACACCATCAAAATTAGAATACTCTAATTACATCAGTCACCTTCATCACCTATAAACTACAAAACTGTCCCTTTCTGACCCTTCTTGTCGCGAAATATATCGATCGGCATAGATCGATAACGTATTGCTCAAGGAAAGGAGGAAAAGTCTGATTAACAAATGCTTGTCGAGTCGTTCCCCTGTTACGAATAGACCGGTTCGCGGTTAATTCCGACATTTTGAAAGGGGTGCAGACATGGCGCGAAATACAGTGTTTGTATGGGAATCCGATGCCAAATAAAATCCTTTTTTTTGGCACGACCTTTTTTGTTGGTACGACCATTTTATTTGGCACGACCTTTTTTATTTGGCACGACCTTTTTTTGGCACGACCTTTTTTTGTTTTTGGCACGACTTTTTTTTGTTTTTGGCACGACCTTTTTTTTTTGGCACGACCTTTTTTTTGGCACGACCTCGAATATTTGCCGCCTTTTTTGTACCGCTCTGATTATGTTCTTGGGCTCAATCCTTCGATCGCCATGGAGGAGGGAGGGGTGAACATAAACTAGGTGAAAATAAAACCACAAGTTACTTACGAATAGCACCAGTTCGGAGTGACTCGCTAGTAGCAAGCGTTCACATTTCAGAAGCACGTCAAATACGATGCTCAAATATGTCATCCATGATCAATAGATTTTCTCGCGATTTGTACAATGTTTTTGCTCTGACGGGCATCAAAACGAATTGACCGAAACTTTTAAGATTTCTCGCACTTTCTTGGATACTTCATTGGATACAAGGTATACAGGCTCTTTCCAAGTGTGAGCATGTCCTGAAACTGGGTGTGTCTATCTGTCTATATTTACATAACGATCAGAATACGAATCAATCAGAATACCGCAATTGTTTTTCGACCAATCAGAAAAAAGGCCATCATATGGTCTATTTACACGCGCTTCGACCATCAATCTTGTGTTGGAGACCACTGCAGCGACGGGCTTGTTTTCCTTTAGCAGTTTGTTCCTAAACTTCAAGAGATGCTTGACAAGGGGGGATATAAATAAAATTGGAGGGTCCTGCGATGAAACGTGCATATAGCTCATGATCAAAGGAAAACACTCGTTTAACATATTCAAGAGTGCGTTGTGTAAGTTGTGACACTTCAGTTCAATGTCCTCTGTGGAGACGGAACCCCAAGCCAATCCTTTTCACGCAGTCTGAAATCAGCCATTTTGATATTGTTATGCTCCGGCTGCCATCCATAAACTGTATAGTGCTAACGCCTGGCCTTAGCCGGAGTCATGGGAATTCCAAGGACCATTTGATGGTCAGTTCTGATTGAATTCTTCAGTGATTACATTAGTCTTGTCCCACAAGTAAGGGGTGTTGGTAATAAAGACATCCAGGATTTTGTTGTTCCTTGTTGGCTGTTTAACCATTTGTGACAGTGACGCATGTATTAGCAGGTCTTTGTATTTCAGCTAATTTACATCACCGCCCATGATGGTCTTAGACTGATTAGGGTCCAATGATGATCTGTGTTCACAATAATTTTGAATGTACTGATCAGCTGAAACTAGCTTTAAGGCTTCGATTGCTGCTTTTCCTGTCAGTGGGAAGCTTACAGCATGACGGATTTCTTCTTCAGTTTCTTTCTCGCCTGCCTTAAGTCTGGCAAGGAAGTTAACTTTAGCTTAGCTAACACCATCTCTGAAATTACCGAAACGCCAGCTCCGGTATCTGTAATTTAAACTCAACGTTCGTTCTGATTATACTGCTAGTTTCATCTTCCTATCCAAGGGGCTACGCCAAGGTGGTCTATTTATTCGGCATACACTCGTTTATGACGTAATACATATGTGCGACGGTACCGCGTCCGGTTTTAAATCTAATTCCTATTTCCGGGTGCGGGATTTTTGTATCGAATTCCGGTTTTAGCCAATCAGATTGTTGGATATACTAGGTTATAGACGATTCAGAATAATCAAACAGTGAGACAATCCGGGTTCGTTTTCACAATAACTTGAAAATCTGGGTTTTGAAGACGGGTCCGGTTCTGGCGGCACATACCTATACCAGGGCATTGACTTGGCTTTCCTGTCCTCACCCCTTTTTATTAAAACCGGACGTTGAACGGAACCGTTCAAACCTCCCGGTTTATCCATGTAGACGTGTAGGCCAACTCAGTCGTCAGGCTTTGAGAAGTTGAATTCTTCGGGCGGAGAGATTTGGTATGAAACTTGGCTCGTGATTTCAGTTGGTATTTGGTTATCACTCGTCGAATTCTCCGGCATCTTTCCGAGAGCGCAACATTCTTTCTATTATGTTCTTTGCTGCTGCTGCAGTATCCTTCGTCTAGGGTTTGCGTGACGACTCTAAGAGCGGCTGCGAACGCGAACGAGGCTTCTGCTGCAGCGGCCTTTCCACGAATCCTTGTAAAGATCCACGTGACCTGGAACACGATTAACGACGGCACGGAAATGACGTCCCTCACCGATACAGCGTATACGTAATGCTAAATGCACTCCGTTCCAGGTGCGAAGGCCGAAACGTTTTTGATTAAATTTTTAACAACGGTCATGAGTTGCTCCTGTTCAAATATTTCATACACAAATTTTTATGATATATATATATATATCTAGCATGTTTTCACAAAAGGGGGTTTTAGGTTCTAGGGCTCCTTTTGTGGAAACAGCGTAGATCTTGTGTGCCCTTTAGCTTTAAAAGCCAGTAACTCGTGTTTCTGCCGTTTTCGTGAAAGCGCAAATGACAGTTTACGACTTTTCTGGCCTTTCTTTCCAATAATTGATCTCTAGGTATTTTATGAGGGTGGTGTGGGGTGGGGAGGAGTAGTTCAAAAATTTTCGCGAAAAACCAACTTTGCCTGACGTATGGCGCAACGATTTGCCTAGTGAAAGATGTACATTTTCCACTAGGTGTGAGAAAAAAGGTGCATTTTTGGGATGAAAAGGTTGAAAAGTGAGTTACTGGCTTTTAAAAAGCCAACAAGTACGCATTAATTTACTTGTGTAACCTAAATTTCAAAGTGCCGCCATTTCTCGACCTTTTAATGGATTTCGATGCACTACACGGCAATACGACGTTCTCTTCCTGTAGATCAAGTTTAATTGATGGAATTTTGCTGTATTTTCAGTAAAAATACCAGAACATGGCCTTTTCCTAACCTAACCCTAACCTCTAGCTCTCGAATAAAGAAATTATGGGATAGATCTCACACAATTAAATTATGGGATAGAAAGGCCAGAAAAGTCGTAAACTGTCATTTGCCGTTTCAAGAAAACGGCAAAAACACGAGTTACTGGCTTATAAAGCTAAAGGCACACAAGATCTAGCATGTTTTCACAAAAGGGGGTTTTAGGTTCTAGGGCTCCTTTTGTGGAAACAGCGTAGATATATATATTTGCATGATGCACTTGCAAGGTGCATTCAGACTGGGTCCAAGACCTGCAAACAAACCTGAAGTATATATTTGTCTATTTTAGGGCGCCGTAATGAACAAATAAATATTTAATATATATTTCCTGATATACGATTCAGGTTAAAACATATTATTCTTGGTCAATCAGAAAAATGTTTTTTTTTTGGGGGGGGACAACATCCCATAATTGTAAGTATTTACATTAGCATTATTCCATGAAAAGGTACTTACAGTATATACTTATATTAGTATATTTGTCAAGGACAACCTTTTCGCAGCCGTTTTTTGTGTCGTCACGCAATGCTTCAGTGGGGAGAAGCGTTGCGTGATGACACAAATAACGGCTGCGAAGGAGACTACCTTTTTGGCATTGACTGTATATATATATGTAACAATATACAGCTAGATGTAGGAGTATAAAACTTCTCGCGCACAATAAATTTATTTAAAAATGTAACATCGTTAGCTTTGCTTCAAGTAAAATTCCTTCCCACTTCTTACCCACTTTCTAAAAAGGTATAAAATCTATAATGATAGTAATAAATTATTAGAAAATGCTAGAAATTGTAAACTACCCGGCCGAGATCCAACATTACATAAAATTCCCTCCCGTTATACTGAACCTATAAGGATCCGATTATTCATGCGCTGGGGCCCGGAAGCGTCGAAAGATTTGGATATGAAACCAAGGTAAGTCTGCCCCCCCCCCCCCCCGGAAATTAAACAGCTGTTTAATTTCCCCCGATCGGGCGCCCACTCCCCGCATTCTCAAAATTGTCAGCATTTTGTAATTTTAGCCAATATCAGGATATTTGATGCTTCGGAATGTCGCTTCGACTTTGAGTGGAAATTCAGCACGGTAAGCGTCATGTACCGATAAATTCGAAACATCAATATCACCCCGTCGGGCAACCCCCGGGCATTTGAATTTTTGGAGTTTCGATTGTTCAAATTCCCGTCCCCCGGGCCAAAAATGTTGTTCAAATGCCCTACCCCATCGTCGTATTAGGCGATCAAATGCCCCTACTCCCGGTACTTCAAATACAGCTTTTAGAGTCCCTTTGTCAGTTAAGCCAGTCGCTTACAAAATCAGAATTTTGTCCTTTTTTGAAGTTGTCTAAAGTGACCTACCAAATTCCTTACTCTTCGGGCACGAAAATGAGTCAAATGCCCGGGGGTTGCCCGGGAGGGGATGTTGATGTTTCGAATTGATCGGTACATTATTCGTAGCATTCAGGACCTCCTGATATCCATTTACAGAATTTAACGTGAACTGACTCTATATCGGACCTCTGTTAACAGTGCTTTTATTGTCCATAATATTGTACCCTCACCTTAAGTTTATTACCACAAATCTTACATTAATTGTATTTTACTGGGGGGGAAAACGAAAAACCGGCTTAGCATTCATTGAAGCACAGTACAGCCTGGAAATTATCAAAGTAATGAAACGCTTTAAAAGTACGATGAAATCCATTGTTCTGAGTGAGCTTCCCTCACATGGGATTTTTCTGTGAACACTGAGGTCGAACACTGGCCGGATAAGTACGAATGTTTGATGATTCCATGAGCAAATTCTCGAAAATGGCTCTTCCAACCAATAAGAAGGAACAGCCAAAAACAGTAGCTACAAAACAAGCACGATTGATAAGGCTCCGAACATACGATTTGCTTTATAAACGACATTTTGAACCGCAATAGTAAGTCTTATACTGTCACATTTTTAGTATTTTGAAAATTTGAAGGAAATTAGACGTCTTCAGCTTCCTTACCTTTAGGGCGATTTTCATGTTTCATCCAATTCCCCCGCAAATGAGATCATGGATTTTCCCAATACAGAATTAACACCCCGCTCCATCTCAATACCGTTCGGTGCCGTACTTCTTACTTAAAAGGCATCAGGCATTTTGACATCTCAGGAATTGATTGACTAAGACCACCGATCTACCAGTCCTCTTTGGTTTTCAATGAGATTGATAGGTGATAAATGCGAAATTCATAAACAACGGAAGTGTTATTTATCATACTCGAGTTATGAGACAGAAACGCTACTAACCCCTTAAGTGTGATAACCTTTTCCTCCCGGAATGTCATTTTTATTAATATTCGTTAGATATATTTTGGCATTTAGAAGTAACCAGCTGATGACAGCGATTTTAACTTGCATCATTGAAAAAGACGCTCACTGAGTACTATATATAAAGGGCGCGCCTCAAATTACGAAACACGATCTAGTGACTTATTGGATGAGCTAGGCTGGGAAAAACTGGAACATAGGAGAACTAGACAACTTGCTATATTAATGTATAAAATCCACAACAATCTTTCTCCATTATATCTGAGAAAGATTTTTAATAATACTTCTAATGTCCACTCCTACAATCAGAAATTCTGAAATTAACTTGCATGTTCCAAGACCTAAGTCAGAAGCAGCAAAATGTGGCCTTCACTACAGGGGTCTGTCCTCTGGAATAAAATCCCTGTGGAAGCAAGAGATCAAACTAGTCTAAATGGTTTTAAATCACGCCTATTAAATAAGACAATATTTGATAAATTACTGTAAATTAAGTTATTCTAGGAAATTTATTGTAGGAAATTTATTGTAGGACTAATAGTAGTAGGTTTTGAATGTATACATAGTAATAATTATAATGATTCTTATGTAAATTTTACTTTTTATTCCATTTAGTATTGTAATTAAGCTTAACTCACGGCTCTCTGGAAGACCATATTTGTGAAGTGACTCCGTGTTAAAATAAAGATTATGATGATGATGACTCGGAAGAGGCAAAATGGCGTTCTTTTGGGGAATTTTGACGGGAAACCTGTGCCGCGCGCGCGTCCGGCAATCACTACCGTCTAATTCAAAATGGCGGAGTTGTCAGTTCTGAGGTCACCTCGGTCAATATCTGTCCTCAGTTTTGGGAATTAGTATTCTGCGTATTCTGTTATTCCTATACCGGAATAGGAATTATAGTAAGGGTATAGTCAGACTAGTACCAAAAGAATGCAGGCGTTAGAGAAAGCAAAACGATAAGCTATTAAAGGGCATGATACTTCAAAACAATGGATAAATGGATTTAAAGCCACAAATAGATAATTAAACTCCCCTTGCTCCTTCTACCAAGACAGTGTGATATGGGAAAGGGGTAATCCTAGACTCCTTGCAGCCCCTTCTTTGGCGAAAACCCGGAGTAAAATCAGAGCTATATCATTGCTGCGTTATTAAGCGCCTTCACGCTCGGCCCCATACCTCGCGCAGCCAACTATAACGCAGCAATAATATAGCTCTGATTTTACTCCGGTTTTGCGCCAAAGAAGGGGCTGCAAGGAGTCTAGAGTAATCCCTATACTTCAAATTGATTTGTGGAGTGAGGAAGAATTATGCAGTTTTCGTCGTACCTTTTGATTGGGTGAAGTCCTGATTTGAAACCATTGTCGGTGAAAACGTTTTGTGTTTAAAGTTTTGAAGATGTATTAATTTGTCAGGTACATGCCAGCGGCTTCGGCTGTTAATACCATATTGAATAAAAACTGATAATGGTTTGATTATATTTCCGTTCACACTTGTGGATTTCACAACATAACATTTCTTTCTTATATATTCTTCCAAATCAAACACCCTCCCTCAATTAAGCATTCCCCTTGTATTAGCACCCCCATTTGAACATGAAATTCGAAATAAGCACCCAGGCGCTTAATCGAGGAAGTATGGTATGCATGTAAATATGCATATGAGTTACGTTAGAAAGAAAGACTCACATGCCTCAATTCTTGTTTGTTTGTTTAATAATAACGCTTTATTTCATGAGGATATACAGATAAAGCATGCACTTGTTTCCAATCTGGTCCTCCTAAACTATGATAGTAGTAGGGAGAGAGGCGAATTATCCTGTTTTTTAAGGCGCTATGCTAATTTTTAAGGCGCTATGCTATTTTTTAAGGCGCGCTCATTAATGCAATGACGTCACGGCTCTATTGTCTTGGACTCATGAATAAAGTGTGGTGGGTTCTCATCTATTGTCTTTCCGCATGAATAAAGTGCGGCGCTCATGAATAGTGTGGCGCTCTCATGAATAAAGTGTGGCGCTCTCATGAATAAAGTGCGGCGCTCTCATGAATAAAGTGCGGCGCTCTCATGAATAAAGTGCGGCGCTCTCATGAATAAAATGGGGGTGAATAAATTATCTTTTGTATGGGGCTCATGAATAAAGTGTGGTGGAATCTGATGACGGCATAGAAGGCGGAGGATTTCAATTTCAGCTGCACAGCAGAACCCCTACAGAACTCCTAAAAATGTCCTTATTATTTTCCTTACAGCTATTACCTTCACTATCACTCGTAACGTAATTCTGAGATCAGAATATTTATAAACCTTTACAGTAAATCCACTATGACTCATAAGAGCAACTTTGCTATTGTCCTTAGGGATTAACGATAACTGAAGGGTCATCAGTACAGTATGTCAGAAACAATAGCCCTATTGTTTCGAGGAAAACTCTTGAGATGCAAATTCTTCTCTAAAACTGAACTATAATTACCATACGAATAAAAACAAATCCACCAGATAAATTAAACAAAGTTTATTCAATTTCAAAAACACCTATTGACAGTTTCTTTTCCTTAGTCTCACAGAGTTGATAACTTACTTATTACTACAAAGTATCTAGCATAGCGCCTTAAAAAAACAGAATAATTCGCCTCTCTCCCTACTACTTATGATATACTAACATTATATACATTGTAAAATATGATAAATGATTCAATAATTAGCCACTCGTAAAAGTAATACAATTTTTTGGGAGCACAATAGCAAAAATAAATAATGTAGATAACTTAACTATAGCCTTAGAATTAGACAATAAAAATATGGGGAAATCACGGTTTCTGGGAAAAAAACCACCTCTCCCCCACACTTCACCCTAACCTTTAATGGTAAATCATTAATAAAACAATGCATATCCAAGGGAGGGGTGGGTGGGTAGTTTCCCAGAAACCGGGATTGAGGCAAATATATAATCTAGTAATTGGTTGCGAAGTGAATTAATTGTTCAAACTATATGGCCGTTACAGGAAAAAAAATGATGTAGCAATTAACATGGCCTGAGACACCACAGCCAGACTGTAAAGCCTAGTGCTCTTCAGCTCATTACCATTAACGAGTCTTGTACGTATAATAACGATGGGTAGGTCTCAACAAAAGCTTAATAAGCGAAACATTCCGGACCAAGATTGTTTAAACATTTAAAAGTCTGCATTAGGATTCGTTGGCGAATAGTTTCATTAACTGGAATAATCTTTAGGTCCTTCAATAGACTTAGGGATGGGGTAGAATAGTCAGCACTTAAAAAATGACC
Organism: Actinernus sp. WN-2022; assembly: GCA_030867875.1. Taxonomy (NCBI): domain Eukaryota; kingdom Metazoa; phylum Cnidaria; class Anthozoa; order Actiniaria; family Actinernidae; genus Actinernus; species Actinernus sp. WN-2022. Next base: position 170,759,884 of record JAOWCC010000577.1, on the reverse strand, counting down.
CTATAGCAGCCCGTTTTTGGGCTAGATAGGGTTTGACTCTTCTAAGCAATTCAAGCGGTATGGAGTCATACTTTTTGGTAACTGCAGAGATGTGATCATTCCAGGTAATTAAGTGATGCATCGACGTGGACACTGAGGAGCTTTTTACAGGTAGAATGGGCAAGAGTGCACATGACTCCATTGAGAGAAACGTCAAGGGTGCGAATGAGCATGACTTTAGTCTTGCCAGGGAGGCCATTATATTCTGAACAGCCTAGAGACTCGAGTTATCAGCTCTACTGACACTGAAAACTAAGTTGATGGTGACGTGTGTATTGACGGGCCCGATCCGGTTAACGTAGCATCATCAACATACATATATGTGCTACAGTCCTTATTAGGGGGATATCGTTAATGAACAAAATAAAGAGTTAGGGACCCAAGGATGAACCGTGTGAGACTCCACTATATATAGGTAGTGTAGTCAGAAGAGAACTGACCAGTTGACATGGTTCTCTTCTTCCTGTAAGGTAGGATGTAAACCAGCGAAGTGCAGAATTCTCTAATTCCATAAATGGAAAGCTTTTTGATCAAAAGATCGTGGTTGACTTGATTAAAGGTTTTTCTAAAGTCAACCAGAAGCCATGTAAGTTCGCAATTAGCCATAGTATTAAGCCACTTGTCCGTATACGTAAGATAATAATAATAATAATAATATTATTTATTTATATAGCGTCATTTCCGTTAAGACCAATAACGCTTTACATCCATTCAAATATTTAAATGAATCTAATAATACAAACTATGCTAAAAATTAAAAACTATATTATAAAAATGTTTTATATACATGGGATATAACAAGGATAATCTATAAATTAAAGGCTTGTTTAAAAAGCCAGGTCTTAAGTCTATTCTTAAAAACTTTTACTGACTCAGATATTAGTAATAATATGAGTGACGTGGGCGCAATCCAAACTGGGAGTCATTAAGAAGACGGTGCGCATGGAGAAAATCAAGGAGGTGAAGTCCACAATGGCGTTCTAAAATCTTTGATAACGCAGAATGATAAAACAGAGATCAGGCGATAGTTATAGTTGTCTTTGTCTTGCCTAGAACCCTTTTTGTGGATTGGAGTAATTTTGCTGATTTTCCATTGATCTGGACCTATTCCAGATCTTATACTCGTGTTGTAGATATAAAGGAGAGATTGGAAGGATTTCATGGCGGCCAAATTTAAGAGGTCTAACGTTGATAGAGTCGATTCCTTTAGCTTTAAGTTCTGAATTTCCTTTAATAGAAAGTCAGTAGACATCCGCGGAATAGAAACATGCAGACCTTCTGGTAGACGATCGGCCACAAATTGATGAAGTACGTCAGTGTTCATTGGTCGAGTCCTTTATAATGGTTTATTAGCTTTAAGAGGTGATAACTCACTTTCCAGTTTTTAATGAAAGGGCAAATGGCAGTTTCCGACTTTTCTCGTCTTTCTATCCCATAATTTCTTTGTCTGAGATCTATCCCATGAGAGGTCGAGATTTTCCACCGCGGTAAGAAAAAACGTCGCTCCCAAACTGACTCTACGCGAAGAGCACGTTCTTTTCCTGTGTAACGCATGGAAATCCATCAACATCTCGAGAAACGCCTCCACTTTAAAGTTTAGGTTACACAAGTTTAGGCACGTTAACATAAAAGGAGCCTTAGAAAGGAAGACTCCTTTCGTGTTAACATGCCTCATATGTATGAATGTATATTTACAGTCAAAACAGGTCAAGCGTTCCTCCGTAGAGCAAGAAGTGAAGTTCACTATTCGAAATCTGATTTTATTCTTCGTTTCAAACTCCATTGTTAAAAAGAAACTTGCAAAATTCATTGAGCCTCAATCGAATTTTGATTGAGTATTTATGTGACAAAGGCTTGTACATCTTATTCCATAGCGTACTTGAATTTTAGTCTCCTTGACGCAGCAGTTCTAAAGCACCAAGAATGGCTGCGAAGGAGACTAATACAATGGAAATTTGAAACGAACAATACATGAAATCAAATTTCGAATAATGAACTTCATTTCTGGCTCTAGGGAGGAACGTCTGACCTGTTTCGACTGTAATAAGTAATACTACTACTAAGGTCTACTAATAATAAACAATAATAGTTTAATTGTAATAATTAATCTTAATAATGATAATAACTATCCCAAACTACTAACTTTCCTGTCCACAGAATGTCAGGACAGAGAATGGCTATGCTTGTAATGGGTCAAACAAGCCTAAACTCGAGAAAAAGGAATATGCGATGACAGGCTTGTCAAAATACACTGATGAAGATGAAAAGAAAGACAAGACATGGCCAAAGCGTATCTCCACTGTCGCTTGGATGATTATCGTTGGCGACACTATCCACACCATTAGCGATGGACTGGCCATAGGTGCAGCATTCTCGGAGGGAGGTTCATCTGGTATCTCTGGAGGATTCAGTACATCAATAGCCGTGTTCTGTCATAATAATAATAATAATAATACTCTTTATTTGCACCACTATTTAGAATTTTACAAAACTAAAATAAAAATTATCTTATAAATTACCATATACATACATTACAAAGGAGAGACAATGAAAGAGAGTGCAGGGGAGCTGGAGTAACCTAGGTTTTCGAAGCCAACTCCCCATTAAATAAATTTCACATAAATAAGGTCAAAGTGCGGTATTTCTGTGAAGGGGACATGACAATAAAATAAGTTAATATATAGTATTTTAATTAATCTTAATTAATTTATCTATAATACAATAATATAAAATTATTAATTATATTAAATTATGCACTGAAGTCTATGATATAATTAATGTCAATTATATCTAAGTAAACAAAGTTGTTTGATTTCTCTTTTAAACTGGTTTCTTGAAAGATTTCTAATTGATCTGGGATTGAGTTCCAAGTTTGTATACCAGTGAATTTGAGTGAAAATTTTCCGTAGTTAGTAGAAATTGAAGGTAAATGATAGTTACGTGTGGAATAGCGTGTGAAGTGAGAATGAATACTAGAAGCTTGTTTGAAGTATTTAGAGAAGGCAGGAGGTAAGTTATTATTAGTATAATCATACATGAAAAGGGAAATTTGAGTAAATGTAATGTCTTTTAATTGGAGGATACCTAGATCTTTATATATTGGAGGTGCATGGGTTTGAAAATGCGAAAATGTCATTATTCGTATGGCTTTATTGTTTAGGACATTTAGTTGGTTTAAACAAGTTTTATATGTATTAGCCCAAGTTATGTTACCATACTGGAGATAGGGATAAATGAGCGAGTAGTACACTTGTTTGAGTGTATTTAAGTCAAGATAGTATCGTAGCTTAGATATAATTCCAATATTCTTAGATTTTTTTTTACAGACGATATTAACATGATGTTTCCATGCCAAGATATTTGAATGAGTCAGTTTGTTGTAATGGATGGTCACCCAATGTTATGTTTGATGGGGTTTTTCGTTTTTGGGGTGATGAAATTATCATGTATTTAGACTTTTTGATGTTAATTGAAAGTTTATTAGCTTTAAGCCAATCTACTAATTGAATAAGTTCTGTATTAACTTGTTTCTCAAGACTGTTTATATTATTATTGGAGTAGAAACAGTTTGTATCATCTGCCTCATGAACTTGGTGAGTGATTATGAGTAATATACATGTAGACATTCAATACTCATCTTGGGGAGCCAATATGCATCAAATTTTAAACAGTAAACAACACTTTTACACCAGTCTAATGTACATTTACATCTATGTGCCTTTATCAGGTGACTTTGCCGTTCTTCTTAATGCTGGTATGAGCATCAAGATGGCTCTGTTAGCTAACTTCCTGTCGGCATGTTCCTGCTACCTTGGCTTGGTTGTCGGTATATTCTTATCGGCCAGCAAACGGAAGTCAGGCTGTGGATCTTTGCCATTGCTGGTGGCATGTTTATCGACGTCGCTCTTGTTGACATGGTAAGTTACTCCAAATATTTTAAAGGTATGACAATTTTCTTGGGTTTTAAATAAACCGGTAAGCTTGTATAGGTGTAAAGCTTCTTAATTTTCGATTATAATTTCTAATTTAATTTTAAGTACAAATCTGTTAACATAATATACGAAATCACCTCGTCAGGCATGTTGTGGTTTTCCAGCCATACAATATGGCTGCCTTTTTGAATATTAGGACAGGGGAATTAGCTCCAAAGTCATGGCAATGTCATACTATAGCCATTGCCTGTGGCAGTCCATTCAATTATCGAAAATAAAACCACTCTCAAATCAATTCATATTTCCACTCGTACATAATAAGCCCTGCTTAGTTACTGTGTCCCATAAGCCGTTACCCTGGGTTACAGAGCCGTTACCCTGGGTTACAGAGGCTCGAATAAATAAGAGGTGAAGATGCGAGAGGAGAGGAGAGAGAAGAAAAAGAAGAGCCTCTGGTATCCAGTTTCAAATCAAGAAAACACGTCAAACCGGTTTTGATAGGCCATTGATAACCCAATGAAAATTACCATTAGATCCAGCACTCACGGTTGTGCCTGGTAATGAGTAGGTGATTATCCAATCAGGGACGAGGTTCAAATGTTGAACCTGATGTTCGCATGGAAGTGAGATTCTCAACGGACTTACCACCAGAGGCTCTTCGTTTTATTCTCTCCTCTCCTCTTCGCGTTTTATTTGTTTGAGCTTCTGGAACCCAAGGTAACAAGCCGTACACTTTAACTCACGAAAATTCCAAACAAACATGGCAAAAAATGCTGAGTTCGGCAATAGCCTTCGCAACATTCTGAATAATTTATCGATGTCCTACCATTCACTGGATTTCTTAAATATTTGCAAAGAAATCAAGTCTGTATTTTCATCTCCTTCGGAAGAGCTTGTGGGACAAGATGGCGGTGGTATTTTCCTGGGGAACATTACAGCGTTGTGATTGGTCTGAATTGTTTTAATTGGCAGGTGTGGAACTATGAATGGTATTGCTGATGTTTTTCTGTATGTTTCTTCTTTTACAGCTTCCAGACCTGATGCACAGTGAATCCTTACAAACAGATACCGTAACTACGTTCATTCTACAGAACACTGGCTTCCTTTTAGGCGTCACTATCATGCTGCTCATTGCCTTGTATGAAGAAGATATCATGGCAATCAAGTTCTAGCTAGGCTGGAGTCTAGTACTAGCAGTGTTGGTGTCTCAGTGTAACTGGAAGGAGCTAATTTTTGACACAGTTTAGCCAACTAGAGGGGGGTTTGACAAACTGATATTTTTTGTAGGTTTTAGTTACATATATCAATTCACCCAGTTGGTGTCTCTTTGTTTTGATGTTACCCCTTATCAGGGGCGTAGCTAAACGTTTAGAAGGTGTACGCATATTGGACAAACCTGTAGAGACCAAGCAGCCTGCGGGAGTGGTCTGGGGTGAAAGTGTAACAAAGTTAGTCAAGATGAAGTATACGCACGTGCGTATGTGCGTATTTACTTAGGGTGAAGTAATACGGGCAACAATTTCTTGCAACTTGTCTCGCTAAAATGTTGCGTTGCGAGTTGAAGCGCGATGTTGCACGTATTACCACCCACTCAAGCAACTTACCACGCAACAAATTTCCATGTTGCAAGTTGCAGCAACATGTTGCAGAAAGTAAAAGTGACTTCTACTTTTTGCAACAAATTTTGGTTTTGTTGCTCGTATTACCACTGGCGCTGTAACTTGCTGCGCAACAAATCTAGAAAGAACGCTTGTGATTGGCTGACAAGTGATGAAGTCGATGTGTCGGCGCGCGCATATACAATGTGCAACAAAGATGGCGGACGATTTGTTGCGCAACAAGTTGCAGCGCCAGTGGTAATACAAGCAACAAAGCCAAAATTTGTTGCAAAAAGTAGAAGTCAGTCCTACTTTCTGCAATATGTTGCTGCAACTTGCAACATGGACATTTGTTGCGTGGCAAGTTGCTTGAGTGGGTGGTAATACGTGCAACATCGCGCTTCAACTCGCAACGCAACACTGTTGCGAGACAGGTTGCAATAAATTGTTGCCTGTATTACTTCACCCTAAGCTACTAGTGAAACATTAAATAATTGTCAACAAATTAATCAAGTTGAGGCATAAATGTAACTATTTTGTGGTAATTATAACCATGCCAACCTTGTCAACAGCTAACACAAAACTCCCACTGAGGTGATCATGGTCAGAGGGTCAGTTAACGAAGGGAGTCTTGAAAAACCAGTCAAGGACACTTTGTTGTCTACAACAAGGTCGTGCCGAAAACAATGTTACAGCCGTTTACAATGGAGAGAGAACTGAAGAGTCACGTTTTTTATATATATTTTTACTACTACTACTAATAGTTTGGTTACACAGGGTTTGCAATTGCAGTAAAGCACTGCTTTCCCCGTTTTGACCCTAGCAAAGATACAGAAGAAAACGGTACAATAAGACCGGAAATTGAATAAACGCCTAGTCTTAAATAAACGACCTGTCCATACCCGACATTTAATCGAGAAAATACGGTTACATATAGAGCAGATTTTGTATAAGTGGGTAGGTTACGACATAGGCACGGTTACCATATGGCATGCCGTGACATTGAAGTGGCTTCTCCATTGTCTTTGTCCTTCTGATCCAATCAAATTACAGAGTTACGGTATGTTAAAGTCACAGAACGGTACAGCTACAGTCTTGCCCTATTTCTTTCCAACTTATACGAAATCTGCCAGGTTCCCTAACACTCATTATATTCTAAAAGCATTTATATATACCATATTGTTAAAATTGAGTGTGAATAAATGCATTGTTGTTGTTGCTCTATTTACATAAATTTTAAGAGATTCTTCATTTGTAGGTTTTGGTAATCTTTTTGTCGCTTTTTTATTGTCACCTGCATTAATCCCTATATTCCTTTTCCTTATGTATATCGTAAACAGTGAGTAATAATTTTTTTTTTTTAAATAAGAGGTAGTCTATTTATTCTCTGTTATATGTTCTAGATCAGACTTTTTTTAAAAAAAAACAACGGTTGATCAGTTTGGAATAAGAACGTGCTTACCATTATAGAAAAAGAGGAAAGGATTCCGTGGATGAAATAAAATTCAAATGAATCAGAAAATGTTTCGAAAATTGGAGTTTATACCGTGAGGTATCACACCGCCGCAAAATGTCACGCGCATGCGCTTGTGGTGAGCCCAGCGCTCGCGTTCCCGCCAGTTTCCCGCTCAAACTGAAAGAAAACAAAGGCTGTAAGCTTTCATAATTTGCAATTCACCGAGTTTGCTAAGTGAGAAAATATTTACTTAAAAAGTTTAAGCACTCGGTAACTTGCATTTGAATCCCTGAGCCTTCATTCTTTCGGGCAGCGGAGCATAGAGCAGATTTCGTACGAGTGGGACAAACTACGGCATGTCCGTAACCGTGCTTACCGTACTGTACTGTATTTCTGTAATTTGATTGGATCATCAGGACAAAAACAATGGGAAACCATTTCAATGTCACAGCATAACGTTTTGCCGCAGTGTACACGGCTGGAACTCTGTACCATTTGCACGTTTCTCCCGCTTCCAGTCTCCTTTGGACAACTGCGAGATTATTTATTGACAACGTTTGTAATATTGCATTTCGGTGCTAGAAATGTAAATGGTAAGCGCAGGCTTTTCGACCTCGGCTGTTGGTCTGCTAGTATGAGAAAGGTCGTCCCAGTTGTTTTCTTTACTACAAATGGTAAACAGCCAGAGCTATCGCATCCCCGTGACGGTCATGTGTCAGCGATGCCGGATATTCTACCCGAAATAAACAACCACAGGCAGGCTTCATATTAAACATACTGTACTTTTTTTCTGGTTCATCAATACGTTTGATAAAAAATATTTTTTGATTTTGAAAAATATAATCATGACTTTTAAAATAAATTGTATAAAAATGACCAAAGGTTGTGCAGGAAATAGCGTTTCAGAGCTTGTAAATTTCAAAAATGTCCTAGGGGGCATGCGCATGCCCAGAGGAGCTCGCGCCTTCAGCGCTCGCCCCTGTAGTGTCTTTCTTCTTGTGTTCCTTAACTATGTCTGTGCCACGTTACAGCACTATCAGAATGAGTTCCGTTTACCGAAACGGTTTATGAAGAAAAGCATTAATTCAACTAAGTGTGTGCCCGCTGATACCGTACGTTAGCTGCTAAGATCGAGTATTGCTGGCTTTCACTCAATCCCCAACAAAAGAAGCTAACGAGGAATCTATTGTTTAAGGGCACCAACATGGCGGCTATGACGTCATGTGGAAGCCAGCAAGTAGGGGCAAAGCTCAGGCACTCTGGTTTTTACTGGCTTTTAGAATTATTTCGTGCATAACCTCCCGGGGGTACCGTCCCATATAAAAGCTGTACGGGTATGTGCGGCTGGATGGGGTCGGATTTTTGACCTTGGGTTCCCAGTCTGAGAAGGGGCAAACATTTTTCTGTTCAATTTTCGAATACAATGTTTTGGAATTTTCAGTTCTCTTTATTTTTGCTCAGTACTTTTCGGGAAGTTTCCGGTATGAAATGGGTACCAAATTTAACTCTTTAGTCTGAGATGGGGTAGGAAAAACTGAATTTTTAGGTTTGCCAAGTAGTGTTTCTTAGGTAATTCTGCACTAATCCAGGGGTGGGCCACATAAAATCCAGCCTTTGAAAAATCGAATTTTATCACACCCCCCCTCCCCCCCTGTACTTTATGACCAGTCCCTAAGTGTTAATGTATTTAGCTTTACAGCTAATTGGGAACACTATATAGTCCTACGATTTGACGCCCTTATCGAGAAGACGTAGCCTGCTTGCCGGCTCTTCTGTAATGTTTTCGGTCGTTTTTTCCGATTTTGACCGCGTGCCACAGGTGACCCAATCCGAAAAAAACAACGACCGAAAAAATTACAGAAGAGCCGGCAAGCAGGCTAGAGAAGACGTGAAAGTATAACCGTTTACTGTATTATGTAAAGGCAGCACCTTCTACTCAGTTATTTTAAGACCCTGAGTGTTGGTCCAGCCGGGGTTTGAACCCGCGACCTCCCGCTCGACGGACCGGCGCTTAACCACTGAGCTAACCGGGAGGCGGTCAAAGATAGTATATAAGGTCTTGCATAAGTTTTCTTAAATGTTCTTAACTTATTGCGCTGATTTGCATTCTGACTTCTTGGATCATTATAGATCTCGCTGTACCAGTGTTGACGTCCACGATGAGTGCTGCATAATGCCGGCTCATATTAATCTGGCAGCCGGATCCACAAATTGCCAAAGCCGAGGCGAAATATTATTGCTCGTATCTTTTGGCACTAGACTATAGACCCTATGCATAAGGCCTGGTAACTAGCATGTCAACGAGGCCGGTAGGTCCTCTGGAATGTTGAAATTGAAGCGCCCGGGGAGATTGTGAAATGTACTGAACGAATGTTCAGTGAAACAATGCCGTTAATTTGCTATGCGCCTGGCTGGTTGCACTATCATGAAACATTTTTTAACTAAACAATCATGTTCAATACGTTTCACACCTCCTGCTAGTATTTCAACTTCAACATTCCAGAGGACCTACCGGCCTCTTTTTCGTGTTGTGACTGCGCGAGTTATGCATAGTGTGTATGAGTTAAGTAAAAGTCTGGAGTCAACGTAGCCCCTGAATGCCAATTTTGCATTGTCAGCGTTTTGTAATTTTAGACAATATTTGATGCTTCGGAATGCCACTTCGACTGTTTTGAGTGAAAATCTACCTAATTCAGCACAGAAAGCATTATTCGTAGTATTCTTAAGAGCCATTTGCAGAACGTGAACTGATTCTATCGGATCTCTGTCGATAGAGCCTTTATTGTCCACTCCCCAGATTTCTCTTCCACATAGAAGAATTGGTTCAATAAATATACTAAATTAAATACCCATATTTCAATGCAAAAATATCGTATATTCAATTTAACAACCCTTGAATACCAGTATTCCCAAACCCCCTGGCAAACCCTGGGTGATCTAGCTTGTGTCAGTCATCCTCTTTGGTTTTCAATGAGATACATAATTTACTTATCGGTGATAAATGCGAAATTCACAAACAACGGAAGTGTTACTGATCATACTCCAGTTATCCGACTGAAACGCTACTAACCCCTCGAGTATGATAACTTTACCGTCTTTGGTTTTCAATGATATACTTATCCGTGATAAATGCGAAATTCCGGCATAAACAAAGGAAGTGTTAGTGATCATACTCCAGTTATCAGACAGAAACACTACTAACCCCTCGAGTATGATAACCTTTACCTCCTGGAACGTCATTTCTATTCATTACAGATATATTTTGGCATTTAGAACTTCCCAGTTGATGACAGCGATTTTCGTCGAAAAAGACGCTCAATTAAATACTACGGGCGCGTTCTTTAATTGGGACTGTTTCGGAATAAGAATAGCCGGGATAAATCGTGATTCTTTTGGAACCTATTCCATTTTGGAATGAACAGAATAGCATTCTGAATGACAGAATGAACAGAAAAGCGGTTTACTCGGGAGAGGCAAAATGGCGTTGTTTTGGGAATTCTTGGCGGGAAACCTGTGGCGCGCGTGTCCGGCCGGAAAAAAAACATCGTCACCTTCTAATTAAAAATGGCAGAGTTGTTATTAGTTCTCAAGTAACCTCCGTCAATATGTTCTTTTGGGAATTATAGTATTCCGCGTATTCTGTTATTCCTATACCGGAATAGGAATAGTATAGGTAGTCAGAATAGAACCAAACGAATGCGCCTTAAAGAAAGCACAACGATAAGCTAAAGGGCAGGATACGGCCTAGACTATAAACTTGCATCAAAATGAGTCAACACGGACTGACTACGATTAATCAAGACAATGGATAAATAGATTTAAAGCCACAAATAGATAATTAAGCTCCCCTTCCTCCTTCTACCATGACAGTGTGATATGGAAAAGGCTAACCCTATTCTCCAAATTGGTTTGGGGAATGGGGAACAATTACTAGTGCAGTTTTCGTCGTTAGGTACCTCTTGGTTGCGTCAAGTCCTGATTTGAAACCATTGTCGGTGTAAAAAGGTTTTTGTATAATGTTTTGAAGATGTATTAATTTGTCAAGTACAGGCCGCCGGCTTCGGCTGTTAACACCACAGAGACTTTTTTGTCTTGCATTTTCAAAACTAATATTGAATAAAAATCGATAATCATTCAATTTGGTTTGATTATGTTTTCGTTCACACTTGCTAAAACTTGCAATTATAATTGGGCTCAGTAACATGGGGTTCTGAAGATGGTTTACATCCAAGTACAACGTCCATAGCCTAGAAATTTGCCCAATCGTATCTGTCTTTCCCAGTTTCGCTATTCACATTTTCCGGTACTTTTCCTAGCTTCCGAGTTGTTAATCTAGAGACGGCACTACTGAGAACGTTTGCTATAATCTTCTTCGGTCATTTTTTGCAATAATTTGTTTCCATATAGGCTTTTTGTTTTGCATTTTGTTTAGTTGTCCCTGAACTGCTAAATCTCCCCATAAACACACCATATGTAGCCAGTAGTTAGGACTCCCAGTTTTAGTGGCCGGGTATTCTAAAGTTGCGCCTTCAGTCGAGTAGATTGCCAGCCCTGGAACGCCCTGGAATATGTTTACACCCCATGTCATCGTTGAATATGAAGTATACTGGCTGGAATTAGTAGATTCAGGCAACTCTTGTTTCTCCTTTGATGTTTTTGGCTTTCGAAATCGCGCCATCTCAGGTTAGAAAAGAATCTTACCCCGCAAACTCAACTACATGCACTGAGAACATACAACTGACTGAACTAGTGAAATTTGAAAGGCAATCTTGTTTTGACTTATTTTGGTTCAGTACTGCGTTTGAATAGTTTTGTTTGCGTTTTATAAGTAATTTATACAGTCAATGCCAAAAAGGTAGTCCTTGACAAACATACTAATATAAGTATATACTGTAAGTACCTTTTCATGGAATAATGCTAATATCAATACTCACAATTATGGGATGTTGTCCAAAATATACTTTCTGATTGGCCTGATACCCAAGAGATCTGAAAAATATGTTTTAACCAGAATGGCATATCAAGAAATAAATATTAAATATACATTTGTTCATTACCGTCCTAAAATAGACAAATGTATACTTCAGATATATTTCTTTTCATATCATTGTGGTCAAAATACATTTTTCAGATGTCATGGGGGTCAGGCCAATCAAAAAAATTATTTGGACAACATCCCATAATTGTAAGTATTGATATTAGCAGTATTTAACAAGTAGAACATATTTCCCGTGTTTCTATAGAATTATAGAAACACGAGTGGGAGTTTGGGAGAACGAGAAATGGCAATGGAAACACGAGTGTTTCCACAGCTATTTCGAGTTCTTCCAAACTTCCACAAGTGTTTCTATAACTCTATAGAAACAAGGTGAAAATGTTTTCTATTTCCTTTATAAAAGAAACGAGTAAAAAACATGGAATACGCTCGTTCAATTGATCAATAAATTTAATAAAAACTTATTCTTCCAACTTATTCTTGGCTTTCAGCCAATCAGAGCGCGCGTACTATCGAATCTATTTTATAAATACTTATATTAGTATGTTTGTCAAGTGCAACGAGTGCAAATATATAGAGGATACACTGTGGTGAGAAGATATGAAGTTTATCCTCGAGAGTCGAAAACATTTCACGAGTGAGCGCAGCGAACGCCAGAGTAGTTTTCGACTCGGGAGGGTAAACCACCATGTAATTTTCTTTTTATTATATACTGCTCTAAGAATTCTTATCTATTCATTTTACTTACTGTCAGTACAAACTTCTTCGTGATCTTTCTAAGCTGTTCTGGTGAGTTTCATCGGGTTTTCTTGTCTCTTTGTTGCAGTCGAGAAAATCTTTAGAGTTTTAGATGGTATTTCGCTTTTTGTGCTCGGAATATTCATGTCATGCAGCTCATTTAAGCTGTTTACATCTTCCTCTGTGATTTTCACAAACCTACCGCCATCTTTGTAGTTCAAAAGGCGACAAATGTGACGTCATCGATATTTTCACTAGTGAGGATATGGAAAATACGCTACTCAGTACCCGGATGTAGTTTCGTATGACTTCTATGAGTGCATGGTTTATTTCTCAGTAAATCACTATCCGGCGTCCATATAATAATTAACAATTAGATCCGCAGCCCGAATGGGCTACGAGTCAATAGCCCACGATACAATACAATACAATAACTTTTATTTAAACACGATAAAAGATTAAACGGCGTTGCCGCTTGTGGGGTCGTGTATAATACTAAAATAAACTAGTTAACTATATTCAAATTTCACATTAAAATGCTAACTATATTATATAATGTTGTTAAAAACTAACTATTTTAAATTACACTGATATATTAGTAAAAATCAAAATTTGTTATGACCATATCATTGTTATTAATCATCTATTTTTAAAACTAATAATTCAGTAATATTTATAATAATCGTTCTTGTGAGGGGCAGTTTGCGGTGATTCAGCTCCAAAATCTAAATTATGCAGGGCCTGTGATTCACTAGCCATACTAGTAAAGTTCTTTACATTAGAGGTCTCCGGTAAGTCAGGAGTGAGCAGGTTCCACACAATTGCCGCTCTATGTGCTATCAAATTCTTCATGTAATAGCTATTGAAGCGTGGCACTATAACCCTGTTTCTGTTACGTAAATTATGCATTCTGTCATTCTTAACTAGAATATGGTCCATAGAAGCGGGGGTGCACTCATAGAAAATTTTATATGCTAGTGTAGCTAACCTTACTTTGTATACATTGAGCATAAAGGGTCCCATTTTGCTTGCTTGAGTACGTCTACGGAAGGCATATCTCGTGTAAGGCCGTATATTAGCCTAGCAGCTCTACAATGTAACGTTTCTAAGGCGCGGAAGCCATCCTTATTGGTGAAACTACCCCATATCGGCAACGCATATATTACGTAAGGTAAAATTATCTTAGAATACAAATCCAAAAGCGTATAGCGCGGTAGAAACCGGCTCCGTTTTAATAAATTTAACTTATTGGCAATAAGAGGCGCAGCCGCATGGGCTATTTAACTCGTAGCCCATGAGGGCGAGAGGTCTAATTGTTTTAGTATAACCTAACTAGTCGGACAGTAGAAAATAATAGAAAGAAACAAATTGAAGTTGAAAACATGTTATTATTTCGTGAAAATGCGTGCGGTTTTTCTCTACCATGGGCTATCACAAATAGACCTATAGTAGGGTAGCCATTCAGAATGCAGGATTTGTTATACACCACTAGTTGGTTTATACTAAGAGACCGTATTACACGGGTCGCGAACAGATACCATTTTGCACAGGTTTATTCAACACTTAAAAGGTTTTGTAAGCGCGTGAGCCAATCGAAATGGGGCCCTGCCCCCGACATTGGACTTCAACTGAGGCCGAGAGGTTTCTTCTCTCGAGGTTTCTAGCTTCTCTCAAGATTTTCTTCAAACAGAGCAGTAAGGCAAGCGAAAACAAACATTTTTTGTTCGTGTTAGCTGCCGTATAATAAACGATTTATTACACAGAAAGTTTTGTAATACGGCTGGGAATTTTTACATGTCAATTTTATTTTTTCACGGCTTTCAGGCTCGAAAAAATAAAACTGACTCGTAAAAATACCTAACCGTATTACACAACTTTCCGTGTAATAACCTCTTTATATTTAACAATTATTCACTGAAGTCGAAGTGAATATCAGAGAAATTAAAACTAGAAATTATTAGTCTGACTTCCGACCCTTTTATAAGTTTTACAAGCGCGCGTGACAGGATAGTTTTGTGACAACATTTGCATAATCACATGCCGCTACGGTTCACTGCACAAACCGACTCGACAGGAGACTTGCAGGGAGTACAAGAATGGATTTGCTAAAGACAGAGAAATACCGAAAAGCAGTCCAAATACACACTAGAATTCAAGTTGAAGCAGCAGTCCTCACTTTTGAGTCCTCGAACCGTATTACAAAGAGAGGAAATGCAGCGAAAATGAGTGGAAGTGGGCAAACTCGGCTGACTGAAAATCTGCCACGGCGAGTTAAAATTTATCGAAAGGAACCGCTTTCATGAGTTCACTTCAAAGGACAAATTTGCTGGAAACTACAAACTACAGTTTGTAGTTTTGTGGATTATAGCCATCACAGAATCAAAGACAATGGTAAATCAAGAGACAAATGATTTCGGTATGAGATAAAACTTGAAAACACACCGAGAGCGGCGAGAGAAGAGCATAACAGCAACCGGCTTCCTGAATGAAAACTAGAACTTGTTGTTTTTCTATCAAGAACCACGGGGAAAATAACTCAAGTAAGTACACTCTTTTTAAGTCGAACAGTTCCAAAGTCTCGTTGTGTTATTTATTGCTCTAAGTAGACGTTATTTCAGTTGTGATTCTCATTCACGAGGACCGAATAAACTCAACCCCGGCCAAAACTCGCAAGTAGACTTTGTTTGTGACGGCTTATGCCGTTATGGATTAAAATAAGCTTCAAGTTTAGCCATACTTATTTAGGTGCTTCTTTAGTGGGTTTTGGAAAAGCTTTTTCTTTCATATTATTTATTTATTCGTGAGAAACATCAGTAAATATGCGAGCGGCCATTTTGGTAAATGCCTTGTATGTATGTTATATTCACCTCCAGGCGCTCTGGAGGTGAATATAGCGACGTATGACGTAATTCTCGACCAATCAGAGCACGGGAATCTCTATATTCACTGATGAAATTATACTAAAGGTATTCTTGGGTTGCACGTGACGTCATCACGCCGATTCACGGTGTCTTCAAAAACCTAAATTTTAAACTATAAATCCTATAAAGCTGTTTCTTTAGCATTTTGTAGATGTTCATGGTATAAGTCCTTACACGAAATTTAAGGTCTGTACGATGTTTTGCTTCCGAGTTATGAGGTTTATGTGTATCCAAACCGAAAGCTTCACGTATTTCAGATGAGTCGTGAAAATCAACTATTTGTGCCAAATTAAAGGTTTTTGGCTTAATAAATGTTTAGAAGTTCGATTTAATGGGACTCTTAGTGAAACCGAATGAAATGTTTGCTTTATTAAAGACTGTGAAGTTTTGGCGGCCATCTTGGTGGTTCAAGGCTAACCACCAAGATGGCCGCCCCATACATTTTACAGTAACAACTTGTCATATTTGTTTGCCCATAACTCTGAAACGAAATGCTCTTCTACTTCAAAATTTGGCCCAGGGATTAAGTTTTGATATCTCTTCAAGTTCAAAAACATTTTATTTCATTTTGAAATAAAAATATTTAAAGATATTCTTTTGTCACGTGGTTGCAACCGAAGAATTAGTATTCCTTATTAAGTTATCACACGCAAATAGATTAGTAGGAATATCTAGTACAATCATATGCCATTGAGAACTTTAAAAAAGAAGATAAGGTCTACAATTTCTCTACGCATACCCAAAATCAGTCTGGACGCACGACGCTGAATCTGTTCAGGATCTTACCCATGTTATCTGAATATCATCCTTACAAGTACGATGTAGTAAACTAAGCAGCTTTTGTGCTTGGCAGCTATGTTTTCTTTATGGGCCTGAATTCCAGCTCAATTTATGTGTTACACACACCCTTAACTCTTTTTCAGTATTAACTTGAGAGAGTGGCTTATTTCCTAAGTAATACTGACGGTCAAGACAAGATTTAGTTCTAACAACTCTCAGTAACTTACATTTATCTACATTGAACACCATGCCCCAGGTTATTGACCAGTTGTAAAGTGCGTTGAGATCGACCTGGAGCTTGTCCTGGTAAGAATTACTTAAGATAAATCTGAAAACTTAGAATCGTCAGCGAAAAGTGGCAGATATGTTTCCTTTGATACAGTGTCAGGCATGTCATTTCAGTATTAAACTGAGAGGCAGCGGACCGAGTACTGATCCTGGAGCACTCCAGATGTAACAGGTAACCATTTGGATGAGTATCATCTATATATGACGACATATTACAGACTTTGTAGAATGTTTGCCAAATGGCTATGGCTGGATATATCGATTTATTAAAAAGAGAATAACTGAATCCACGAGGAAAACAATGGGATCGAGAAAATTAGGTTGACGTCTTTACATTATCGAGCCAATGAGAATTCTGTTTCAACATAAATAGGTTTTCGTTCGCCTGACCCGCATACGGGTAATGGTGCAAGTGT
Source organism: Actinernus sp. WN-2022 (assembly GCA_030867875.1). NCBI lineage: Eukaryota > Metazoa > Cnidaria > Anthozoa > Actiniaria > Actinernidae > Actinernus > Actinernus sp. WN-2022. The sequence goes on along the minus strand of JAOWCC010000577.1, from coordinate 170,742,720 downwards.
CTCAGCGATCAAATTAAGGGACAATTGGTGTATTATATTTGAATTTCCCGTTAGTCTATGGCTATGCTCAACCATGTTAAGGCCTAGTTCATTTAACGGAAAATAGATTTACCGTAAATAAATGTTTCTGACAGGAACAACAGTTTTAACAAAATCTAATCACACCATAATACTAATATCCACTTTTTAAAATTCCTTAAGTGATCGAGAATAGAAAGCAACCCTGCTGAAATATTACTCTTCCAGCAGTGTTTTAGACCACGCTTAGAAAACATGACTATCATGTAAAGAGAAGGAAATATTATAAGGATACAAAAAGTCACGTGACCGTACTCGGCTGTGCTGAAATAAGGAAAACAGTTTTTACCCGAAATTTGATCCCTGAACCTTAAAGGGACTATGTCACCAGGTTTTACTGATTTTCTGTCAAGTAATAATTTAGAATGTTTTGATTATAAGAAAAATACTCACTATACGCTATGTGATACGAAACGATGCTAATTTTGGAAGAGACGGCAAGCTGGAGTAGAAACATTAGCTAATATCAAAGATAATAGTTTAAAACTTGAAAACGTTAGCCCAACTTTTTCAAGTTTTTTTCATAATCGTAATCCATTTCCATCCTCGCCATCCGTTCGATTAGCTTCTCTGTAGCTTAACTTTACTAAGGAAAACGCTTTTAATAAATCTACACCATTATTTCTTGGTTTCTTTTAGTTTGAATGTAATTTTCAGCGTTTCAAAGTGTGATAAAACTAGCTGACCTAGTCCCTTTAACATGCTTGAGTGGTTGAATCTGATTTAGAATTAGTAAAGTGATCGAAAGGTCGCCTGGTAATCGGAATTTAATTAACTAACATTTTAAAACCATAAATACCAGGGACGTAGCTAAACTTTTGGAAGGTGTAAGCACAGAGGTTAAACCTGTAGAGACTACCAAGCAGCCTGCGGGAGTGGTCTGGGGCAAAGTGTATGCATACACGTGTATGTGCATATATTGATGCTACAGCCCTGAATACTCGCAGACGATACAGCGGTGTTTCCTCTAGCCTCCAAAGGCAACCGGCATCCTCACTTTTCTACTTGATAGTTCTGTACCGTAATTCCTACACTTTAAAATACGAGGAGCAATCAGACATAGCCATATGATAGACCTCGGCCACGTCGAGTCCCCGGCCGACGTTTAATTAACTTTATCACTCAGAATATGGCGACTCAGTTTGATACCGATACCTTTGTTTAGTTTCTTTATTCACTTCATTTTCAGATAAACACATAAACTTCTGAACACCTCATCCGCGTACATGTTTTCTCAGCTAAGTTTTTACGATTGAACTGATTAGTGGTGCTGCATGTTGTTGTCGTATTTTGGAGGGATCCTAACTCGGGACTTTATAGTTTATAAGTTGTTTATTAACTAATTGTTAAAGTTGAGTCGATATAACTATCTACACGAGAGAACGATCTTTGCTTTTCCTTTGGGAGGACTATCGCATGAGTAATCAGTCGGACTTCTTCATAGAGAATATATGTTTAACACACTTGTATTTAGTTCATTACATATACGGGACAGTTAAATTGTTTCCATTTCTTTTACTTTATCAAAACAAGTTAAATTTTCTTCCTGATTCTCGATCCTCCGTTCCAGTTTCTGGTTTCCGGATTCGTGGTTGCCGATTCCTGGTTGCCGATTCCTGGTTCCCGGATTCCTGGTCCTGTATTCCTCGTTCCTGAAATCCTCGTTCCTGAAATCCTCGTCCCTGAAATCCTGGTTCCTGGAATCCTGGAATCCTGGTTCCCGGTTCCTAGATTCCTGGTTCGGTTTCCTTCCCGGGTTCCCGGTCCCATAATTAGATCGCTTTGCTCTCGTACCTAAATAAACAGACCCGGCGTAAAAGGCCTGACTTGACTGGTCCCTTCAGATCTTTTCAATTTAGGCTTGTAATCTGTAATCTTTTCAATTTGGACTTGCTGTTAAAGAAATTCAATGAGAAATCCCGTTACGTAGTCGCATTCCAAGTTCACTCAGCTCTTTTCCTCTAAGAAAAATACGTGATCATGTAAAACGTATGTATGACCTTAATTCTTGATTTAATTAAAGTTTTCCACTGGATCCAATTATGAGGCAACGAATTAACGATTTGCTATCGATCTTGCTACCATGACATTTATGTTTTCGACGCATAATCAATAAGAGCTAGCCGGAAATGCAGTAAGTTGGTTTTACAGGTGAAGTAAAAATCAACCGTGAGTCGAGTGTAGTGTGTCCAAAACAGTTAATGTAGTGAGGAGTGTGTGAGGAGTAAAAGCAGGCCCCCACCAGCTTTAAGCTGTAATACTCAGCCTGCTATAACAAATAAAATATTTATTTTATTTATTTAGTGGGGCTTTATTTTTCGTCAGTGATTCAGTGCTATTTAACCCACAGACCACTAATCGACTAATTGCTGTATAGCCGCGTTATTCTTAGAAGACTCAGTTTATTAACTAGGGTGTAGAGTTTTCAAGGTTTAAATCGATTGGCTCTCTCCCCCTGCAACTCATTTTCCCTGTGCCCCATGCAACCCACGGCGTTATCAGAACTTGGAGTATCGAAAGGGCGCCCGTCGTGAGCAATTTTAAAACGTTTAAATTTCCACTGACCTTACATTATAATTTCGTCAATTCAACTGGCCATGGGCCAACTTATAATAATCACTATGCTATAAATGTAAACAGTTGTTGAAAAAATGTCAACATCATCTTTGAAAATGAATCTGAATAGCCCCCTTTTACGATATTGCGCACGCATCAGAGAACAATAGATGTGGCCTGCCAAATAGTCTGTGTGGTCCGCCAGTCTCTCTGTGTTATTCAGATTTTATGTGCATTGTTCTAGTTGCGTGCGCAACATCGTCAAGTATGTTATTGGCCGGAAATAATATATAATATGTGCGATCCTTAATTGAAGATGATTCTAGTTCGACCATTATACTGCTACGAAAAGTCACTCAGTTTTTACTATAATTTAGTGATAAACCATTAAAATAACCCTGACTTTAATTACAGATCCCAATGGGAACCAAGTATATGAGTATATATAAACTGCAATGGAAGAGTAGAAAGACATTATAGCCCATAAACGGCTTTTTTCAGTTTTCATCGAATCACATTTCGTTGATATATTCCGATGAACTATTTTGTAAACATGCAACAGAAGCTACCACAGCTACAATTACATGCAAGCCCCTGGCAAGATATGCATACCTTCAGTCACGGGCTTGACCACTCTTCAATAAAGATGACTCAAAACTACGGCATTAATTTGTGTGCATCGCTATGAAGAATCCTCTGCTAGTAGGGCACTTTGCAGGGGCACCCAATGGTGAAACTTCATAAAAACGAATATTTTGAGGTTTTTACAATAGATTAGACGTTTCATTTAAACATACGAAGACTTTCTACTGATTTAACGTGCTAAAACTTTGTTTCAGCTGTCAGACGAACAGCTTATTATACGGGGCTTGCCAGCCTAAATTTCGTGAAGAATTTCTAAATTTCTCAGCTGAAAAATTTAACTGAATACAGTGGTAGAAAATGAGATGGTCTCTTGGTCAAAATCATGAAGAAATCACGAACTATGTAGAGGGCAATTGGAATACTAGAAAGGCCAACAAGAAAAGCTTGAAATATTTCAAAATTAATTCCATAGATGTGTCAGACAAATTTCGATACTACCCTGAAGAATTCAATATCTAAAAAGTACAGAATTTGTTAGCTGAGAACTACATGTACCAGACTGCAGAATTTGCAAGCCGAGTGGCCTAGAAGAACAGATATTCAGCAGAACAGTTCGTTTGGTGTTCCTGACTTTGCACTCTTTCTAAAGAGGGAAACTAAGTTATTGCCAGTATATCGGCAGACCTCCGACTGAAAAACGAACGGACCTGTATGCTTCACACACTCTATCGGGTGATGATGATGCATGGTGATACTTCATCCATTCCAATAAATTACCAGATGCTTTTCCCGCAGGAAAACTTCATATTATGCTATTCGTGACGAGACAAACGAACGTCTATTGCTTATTCTGCGGAGCATAATGCAGACCTTTTTCGCTGGCTCAATTTGTCCCATTTCAGATCACGTTTCCATCCCCTTGTCTGTTGTTTCTTTTATTTCTTGTTAACGCATGATATGGAAATACTTCGGACAAAGGACATTATTATTCAGTTCCTAAGTATCCCGAATTTTGATTGGTTGATTCACCTGCAATGCAGATATTGTTGTGAGCATGAGCAGTGCTGTTCAACAACAAATCCCAACACCTTGTCCCAACATTGGCTGCTCGGTTTGCGAGCATTTTGGATGCCCAAAGTACTGAATAATAAAACAATTATTGGAACTCCGGCTATCGCAAAGAATTCATCGCAAAATATGATGAATTGTCTATGTCTCGCTACCAGTGACTAGTTCCTGTAAAAACTAGTGTTGGTCTGCGTCGGCAGGGAAAATAAACACCGGTATAATCAACTAAAGTCGATTGCGGTATGCTAACCGCCGTGGGAAGCGAGTAGCAGCTGACGTTTCGAGCGCTAGCCCTTCGTCAGAGCAGAGCTCGAAATTGCGCCCGATACGGGCGTAAATACGCCTAGATTTTTTTCGTTTTACGCTTAACGTTTTCCACTTAGGCGTAAAATTTTGGAGAATTACGCCTAATTTTTTTAAGCTGGGCATAAAATTACGCCTCCTTTGTTTTCTTAATTTCGAGCCCTGCAGAGCAAAAAAATGAAAAGATCTGACGGGACCTGGCCTTCGGCATCGGCAATTGTAATGAGGTGTACAGCAAAATATTGCCACGACATTATGACTATGTTTAATGATTGTACCTAGCTACTTGTGTACTTCCAGTACTTCCTATGTATCTTTGATGGTATTTTTTGGAATAAAGTATTATTATTATTATTGCAAACCTCATTCCCAGGGTCTTCCAATAATTGCTTATTATTAAGATTTGAAATGGGACAACATTGATCCAAGCGAAAAAGGTCTATTTTCGAGCAGAATCGCGGGTTTTTTTCCAATCACTTTTTTCAAGACTTTCTGACATGACCTGAACATGACAACTACATAAAGGCGATAATATGACAACCAATCTCATTGAATACACGATGATCGACACGAGCAGATTACGATCACATACCACACAAGGAGTGTGAAGAGGTTCTCCAAACGTATCTTTTGTTAGGCACAACCAAAGCATTCTATTGGCCGCATCGAAACGTGTGTATTTGCTTTGTATATTGAACACAATCGTCAGCAACACAATGCTATCCAAACGGACCAATCATAAGTCAGAACATAGGCTGATATGAATCAAAAAATCGCCTCACTCTTAAACTTTCTTTGACCGGAATGGATTCTCAGAGAAGTACTTGTATGGTTCTACTTTTAGTAGTTTGCTGTCTTGTCAGCTTTGTAAGCACACATGAAGTTCAAGAAAACAGCCATGGACACAACACGTTTCGTGAGTTGTTGAATGTTGTCAGGTCTGAAGGCAGTTTATCGTACCGCGATGTCCAAATGGTCTTCCAAAAACTACACTTCGTAAACTGCAATCAGACAGGGCAAGAAAAAGATTGTAACAGGGTAAGCTGAAGTAGTGACTGAAGTAGTAAATTTTGTAGGAAATGGTGTTTCTAGAAGTGATTTGAACCACATAAGAACATTTTAAAGCATTTGTTATCATTTCTGTCATGTGAACCAGCACGCGCAGTTCTTCATTTTCTAAAACTATTAACAAGATGAAATAGGCCCTGGATTTTACTTACCTAACTGGAAATATCCCAAAGCAAACCTTTTCACTTTTTGGCGTGTCCATAGCAGTTTAAGTCCCTTACACCTGACTTCTTCGTATTAAATTCGAAGGCACCCGCTTTAAAAAGTCGCCAGGAAATCTCAAAATACCTCGTTTTAGAACAATCGAACGCCATAGAATCGCCACGGACTAAATTTCGTTCACATTTTGCGTTTCAGTGCTTTTCACCGACGGATCTGGGCTTGGACAAGGCTGCCTCACTAAATGCCACTGAATTTACCGCTAAAGCCCCAGTGATTGTTTACTACTTGATGCCTGAACAGTATTCTGGTAGTCCGCAGTTGAGTGCCGTGTGCAACAGCCCTTCGTCACTACCCAGCAAACTGTTCGTCACTCTAGTCGCTAACTACTCGGCTAAAGGTTCAGAGGGGATCACCTTACAAGCTTTGGACCGCATTTTAGAGCATGTTAACACCACCTTGGGTAAAAACCTGACAAAAAGAAAGGTATGGAAGGCTTCTTGGTATGATTTGTAACCGCGGGAGAGAGTGTATTAAGTTACAGAATTTTTTTAGAATGAATCAGCACTACCTACGTATTTGGAAATTTGCAAGTCAAAATAACTGGTTCCAGAGGCTAGAGTGCCCTTTCTTTTGTTCCTGTTGTTATATCGACCGTTATATCATTATCTGCTGAAAACCAGTCCAACTCGGGTCATGCAGTAATCATGGCTCGTACAATAAAGTGGCAGGGTATTCAGTATTCTGTAATATCTTGACATTTGCATGCTTTGAGATATATCCTGCACCTGGGAATGGCGAAACCGGAAGGGCATACTACTCTTAGTCGTAGTAACGTGGAATTGACTGGTGCATATATAACCAGTCATTTTTAAACCTTTGAAAACAAAGTACATAAATCATACGACTAAAATAGCTTGAATACTTTCACGTCGCCTTTTTCAAAGATAACAAACATTTTGTTGTGAAGAGTCGGTATGGCTCTTTTGTGATAGAGTTGTGGATTAATTACAATGGTTATTTTTATATATATATGTATTAGATATCACAGCATTCTTGATTGTGTGTGGTCGTGCTAAAATGTTAGTAACAATCTATTATAGTTATTGCTGAAAATAGCTGTACTTTACATTTTTCTTTTCACCACATGAAATCCATACTGATACAAGGGACTTTGAGTAGCTGTAAGTAGTAGTAAAGTCAACTATAAAATACAATGATGCATGAGTGACTGCAGTGACAAATTTATTCAGCTGCATATGTTGTGGCTGTTGTATGCTTATAATAATGTGACATCACATAGGTATAGAGTTACATGTATGGTATCTTTAAAGAATTGAATTTACATTTCAAAAAAACTGAGTGACAAATCTTGGGGCTATGGGACAAAGCATGTTACAATAATTTTGTATTTCACATCACCATTAAAGGTTTAATTGGTTTGCTTGAAAGAATAATTACAGTAATATAAGGTGTTATACTGAGTCAAAATTATGTTGGCATCATTATATAAACACATGCATAACTTGATGTTGATAGTCTAATATTAGTTAACTTCATCTACAATGTCAATTCATCACTTGAATATTTAATTTAAACCCTTTAACAGCTGAATATAGAACTTGACAGCTGCATTGTTACCAATTCTAAAAGATATGTTGATATTGTTGCAACTGTGTGACAAGTCAGTAAACATGAAACAATATTAAAACCCCTACTTTGGTTGGCAGTGAAATTTAGATTGCTATTTAGTTTTGATTTTCAACACATTTATTGAATTCCAGTAGCACTTAGGAAAAACTTGCTCTCGACCACATGGGCAACCTCTGAAGCAACTGACGAAGGCAACCACTTAAAGTTTCCGAAACCAGTCTTGCTCTTTTTTGCATTATAAAACAGTTAGTTTCAGAATACAACAATAAATCAGCATAACCTTGCTAAGATCTCTTAGGATCCCAGTATCATCATTCTCATACAAATTAGTATATAAACCAACTAGTGGAGTATTACAAATCCTGTATTCTGATTGGCTACGCTGCTATAGGTCTATTTGTGATAGCCCATGGTAGAGAAAAAACACATGCATTGTCACAAAATAATAATTATATTTCAACTTCAATTTGTTTCTTTCTATTATTTTCTACTGTCTGACTAGTTAGTTTATACATCTAAAACAATTAGATCTCTCACCTCATGGGCTACAAGTTAAATAGCCCATTCGGCTGTGCCTCATGGGCTATTGACTCGTAGCCCAGTTGGGCTGCAGGCCTAATTGTTAAAAAGCCCCATTAATAGTAGCCTGCGAAACAGGCCCTCAAGTGTTATTTCAATGCAAAGAAAGTGATAAAATAATTTTGGCCACATGAAAATGGAAAAAGGAGACTGGCACGAAAGAGGAAAATGATCAAAGGCATGCATCCATCCCTTACAAAGTTTAATTTCCCATTCAGATTGTGAACAGGAAATACTGATTGGTCAATTAAAGCTGTCATCATTATGCTGCCATGTGTCACAAAATGTTGCACATTCCTCCTGCGAACTGATCGACTGATAAAATAATGGCATCAATATGAGTGTTAATCCACCATCTAAGGTGGAGATGGCAAGGACCTCATCAACAGCAAAACTTGATAAGTACTTCTTACTTAGAAAGTGTTGACAATTTGGAGACCATGAAAAAAGAATTCAGAAGAACAAAAGCAGGCAGTGAGTAGTAGTCTAGTCATTTGTACTTTCTAGGTGGCGGTTTTATCAACAGGTAAAATTTTATTTTCCAACTGTTTGCAGTGGAAGTTGGGTCAGACGGGATATAGTGCTTCAGTATTTGCCATTTGTCCTATTTGCAAAGCATTGTGAAGGACCAGTTAATCAAAGCTAAATACATGGAACTAAAAGCCATCTCCCACTATGATGTAGATGTAGAACTTAAAGAAATTACAGAGATCCCAGAAGTAATTTTCTCTTCTGCTGAGGCTGTTTGAGTGAAAGACTTCAGGGAGTACATGAAGGAAAAACTGAACAACTTAATATAGAAGCTGTGGTTGTGGATAAATCCCACACTGTAGAGACTTGGACTGGAGAAAGCTATTAAAAACTGCGAACTGTGCAAAGTTTGATACCAACAAAAGTTCGATTGACATGTTTTAAAGGGGCTGGGGCAGCGCTCATTCATTACCAGGCTATCACATGGCCAAAGGCAAAATTTGATTTCCGACTCCGGCGGTACAAAATCAAACCTCCCTCCGAAGGAACCCTTCAGGAATCCAATTCCATCGCTCTTATTTCGAACCTATAAAACATATTTCTTGCAGGAAAATTTTGTTTAGCATTCATTCTAAATGTAGAGTATTTCATTTTTACATTTTTTGTTCGAAATTGCGATGAATGAAGGCTCTGGAGGAAGGGGAGGTAAACAAGTCGGGGCAGGAAGAAAGAAAACGCCTGCCTTGAGGCAATTGACGAAAAAAATAAATGACCGACACTGGAAAAGCCAACATGCAAAACCTGGCGGGAGCTTAAAGGCCAAGGAACTTTTGGTAGTGACTCGGCCTTCGCGGCCGAGTCACTTCAAGAGTGGTTGATTGAGATTGTTTCCACACGAAATGTTTAGTGAAAAAAGATGTGTTTGACTCAAGGTATAACAAAAAGTAACGCCAGAAGATAAATAACATTGCCGAAAACCTTTTGCTAAAAAGCAATGTTTTATAAAACGGACAAAATGAAAGAAAAGAAACAGTTTATTTTGCGACTTTTCTGAGCACCAGCCAAAACACACCAAAGCCAAGACAAAGGACAACCCAAACTCACCTGAAAAAACATACCAAAGCCAAGACAAACTCACCAGCCAAAACAAAGGACAACCCGAACTCACCTGAAAACGTTTTCCAGAACAAGGTAAAAAAACATACCTGAAATTTAGCTGAACCTGCTACTTTGTCGGCTCTTCAAAAATAATTAATTAGGAAATGGCGAAGTGAAGTTCGAGCCAAGCTATCTTGCTGACTTTATTCCAGTGAAATGGGTTGAATATTTATGATATGCTAATTACCTCAATAGCATACTTACTGGGCATGGGCACCAGGTGACCCAGCCCCTTTAATAGTCATGCTAATCCATGCGGAAAAGGGGACATAATTCAAATTTCTGTAAGATGATGACAGGCACTTATTTTCTCTCACCTCGCTCTGCTTGCATCGCAACAAACTCACTTCAATTGCAAGATGTACTTTCTGGTGTCTCTCCTCAAAGTGCCTAGCTATTCTGCAAGCTACATTAATACACATGTAGACTCTCCAGTCTTCAGTTAGGGTAATGCGATTAATCCTCCATGAGATGTACATTTGTAACAATGCAAAGTAGCACTCAGGGACTAAAGCCGATGGTGTGGTGGTGGCAACAGTACAGCTCATTAGTTAAAAGCCCCTGATAAGATGCTCTGGGTATAAAAGGCTGGAACTTTAAAGGATTGCTTCTTATAAGCCATCTGATATTTTCTCTCGTGCATGATTGGTTGAATGCATTACGTGACCCAATATTTTCTCTCTACAAGTGGGAAATATCAGCGAATACACCCCTTGTGAACATATAAGCATGTGTCAAAGAAAATATTTGAAGGATGATAATAACAATTACCTACATTGTAGCATCAAAATATGACCTGACATTTGTCCTTGAACATTATCTGTTCCTCAAAGCTCAGTTTCCCTCGAGCTTTGCTCTCCGGAACTGTTCTCTTCTTGGAACAGATAATGTCTGCAGACGAAATATCAGGGCATATTTTGATGCCACAAATAGGTTATTGTATTAATATTCTTCATTCTAAGCCCTGGCTCTGTGCATGTTGTGCACAACGATTGTGTTAGTCCTGCCAATACCCTTGTCCAATCCAGCACATGGCATGCTGGGAAGATGAGTGAGGCCTTTACAGCACAACATGGAAAATTTTGTGTGATCACTTTTAACGTATTTGCATACTTTCGTGTCGTGTACAAGATTATCCAATCACATACAAAAGTGGCTGATCAAATAAACAAACGAAACCACAAATGATGAGCCACTTGTATGTAATTGGATAATCTTGCACATGGCATGTGTACGAAATTATGCAAATACATTAAAAGTAGTCATACATCTGTGCTGTAAAGGTCTAGGTATTATTGCTGCTAGTTATGGAAGTCATCACATCGGGCTTTGCTTGTTATCAATTGACCTATATCATTATGACGTCTGCACGGCTTGTTTATGAGGGGGGACAGAATCGACATTAACAATAGAATTTTGAACTAAATCTGCTCTGCTGAGGAAAATTTAACTTCGAATTGTCTGGTTTCCAGATATCAGCTGTATCAATGTTTATCCCACAATATTTACCGTATTTGGTGGCTGTTGCCGCTATTCTACGTTCTACAAAATGCATTTGATAGCAATTTCCTTTGTGTTGTTGCTGTTTTGTCCCCCTCCCACAACTGTGATCCTTAGCGTTTAAACAATGGATTGTTTTGATTTGACGTCATAATGATATAGGACAATTGGACCACAAACAGTAGTGTTGTCTTATGCTTTGTACAAGACAGTGCTGGAGAGGGGTAATTTATGCAAGGAGAGCCATTAAACAGTATTTCATGGGTAATTGATGGCTTTTGAGAATAATATTGTTTTAAATTTATCAGATTTCAAGCTAAGTGATATTATTTCATAAAATGAGTGGCCATGTAATATTGGCATATAATCTTTAGATCCCATATATACAATGTACAAATGTAACAGGAACACCCATTTTATAAATGTCACTTCTAAAAGATAATAATTTTCAGAAATTGATTAAATTACTTGTTTATAGCTATGTCGTGCATCACTGACATGTGCAGTTAGGAGTACGGAGCAAAAAAATTGGGTCCCACATTTATTTTCTGGTTGTGTAGGAGTAACAGTGATCTTTGGAGCTTTTATGTTTGAGCTCCCACATCGGGTCATTGCACTTATGACCATCAGTTTGTAAGCACAACCCAGTCTTGCCTTATTGACCGGAGGTTCTCCACATGGGTCTTTTACCGATTTTCACTTTATATGGGCGAGGGTCTTTATAAAGATTAATCAGATATAACTGGAGCTCCAACCATACGCTTGCCAATTTATATATTATTACATACATCACTGACTGTGAAGGAAGATCTTGATTAGGAATAGTATCATTTTAAAAGCCTATATAGCAGCACAATGGAGGGGAGGGGGAGGAAAGAAAATGGGAGAAAAGAAAATGGAAGAAGGGAATTCATGGGGATCACCTGCAACAGATCCCCCAAAAAAGCTGTTTCTGCCTCCAATTAAAATAATAAGCTCAACTGTCAAAACTGAACTGTCAAAACTGTCCAATCATATCGAGTCAAAATTCTGTTGTTCAACATTTCTGGTTACTCTCAAAACACAACAGAACTCGAGACCAGAATTTAACACTTTTCAGAGCAGATTTAGTAAAGTCAAACTACTGAAGTTGCAGATTGTAATATTTTCGATCTCCCTATGCAGGCTATCATTTTAATAGATGGACAGTTTTGAAGGATATCTGATCATAATATGAATTCTTTAACATTCCTTGTAGTGCTTCTCTGCTGAAAGTATAATAGATGAAGTCCACAAGTCATCTAGCCATGAACAGGACTCTTCTGAGGAGTCGACATTGGATGAGGATGCTTTCCAGAAGGCTTGTGCCAACATCGTGTTTCATCTTGTTCAGGGCTACTGTATTTCAGATAGCCTTAACCACAGTGATGCCTCAGGCCTTCCTCCAAAGAGTTTTTTCTTGAATGACTTATATGGAGGCAAGAAGTACCTTGATGAAGATGACCTTAAAAAAATCACAACCAAGCTTGGAATTGCTAATAGTGAGGCTCCAACTGTGGCCTCTGGAGGCCAAAGTGGCCATAATCACAAGCGAAGGCGACGCTCAGCTGAAACAAATACTCCACACAATAAAACAGTAAGTATATGGTTCTAAGGTGTTGGGTGGTTGCATGAACAGAAAAACCATCCATCGTATTTACATATACTATGGAAATCAGTAGTGCCTAATTTTCTCAAAATAACAGTAAAAGATAGATGTAAGACATACGTGACAACAAGTCTGGTGATGTCAATGCTGAGGAATGTTATGCAGGACACAAAAATATTTGGTGTCGCATAGTAACGAACACTGCTGTTTGCAATGTACATACTTATATTTCCTTCTCTTAAATACTGACAACAGACACTACATGCTGGAGGCAGTCCTGACAGATAACCGCACACAATAATATTGATTGTACTAATTAAACCTCAACATGCTATAAAACTTAAAACTTGTAAGATACAATCTCAGTCTGTTAACCCTTTGAGCCCCAAGAGTGCCATATGGCACTATTACTGGTTACTTGCTTTGAGGGTATAAATCTGACTAAGTTCAAAGAGCAATGCCCTGAGATTCCCACACACCTTAATGTATAGACCAATGATCCTATTGAACTGCATTAGGCATATTAAAAATGAATAATTTCATCTAAATCCCCCTTTCTTTGCATAAGTTAACTATAGTTGACATTATTTCACTTCAGAAAAAGGGACTAAAATGACAATTACAGAAAAAAATATTTCTCCTCAGATTCTAAATTTTCTCACAAAAATACATATTTTACATAAAATTTAGAGTTTCATGTTTGCACTAACCTCACTTTCTGTCTCCCAACACCTAAACTTGCCCAGCACCAAGCCATTCTGTCCACAAGCACTTCACAACAAGCTAAATCCATCCATAATGACCGCAAAGCATGCCGGGAAATCCTACCAAACAGCGGCATGGCCCTTCCCCCATCTTCATTCTTCAAAATATATACTAAGTCTAAAGCCATTTCGACCTAATACCTTCATATTGGAATCAATGGCAAGTAAATATTGTCCAATATTCCAAAAAAGCTATGATAGGTGGCTCCAGACTCCCATTTATAAAGCCCACGCTAAAGTGACGGAAGACGTCCTGGCCCATTCACGAGTGGGAAATAAGGCTCTTTCTCTGTCACAATAAACTGGCACAAACTCGGTTCTTTGAGAAAGTGCTGATTGAAGCTCTCATCAGACTTAATGATGTCCTCCAGCACTCTATAAATGGTGAAAAAGGCTTTAAAAAGCCTTAAATTCTGTTTTCCCCCAAACAAACTTCCCTCCAGCTCCATAGCAATGCGACGTCAACGTATCCAAAATGGCCGACAAAAAAACTTTGAGCCCCCAGTATTGTTGGTCAGATGAAAATTCCATGGTAACAGTGACTACAGCTTTCTTAGGGGGGGAGGGTTTGTTGCAGTCTAGAATGAGCCAAAAATCAGTTAAAAGCCCACGGGGCTCAAAGGGTTAAACAAAACACCAGGCATGTCGTGTGGCCTTTGCCGTTTGCGCTACATTTTTTTTTACTGAATGTTTGCATGGACTGTTGTCAAATAATGCCAATTTGATGGTGGTTAACACTATATTCTGGAAAGGAGAATATTTTTTACTATTTATTTATGAATTAAATGCAATTCTGCAAGTGTGGCATAGAAATGGGCGTGGTAAGTCACATGGTGGAATGTATACCAATATGTCCATTAAAATAAGATCACCACAACAGAAATATACATATCTAGTGGTTATCGCAACTCATTTTGATAAAGTTTAGTATTTGACCACCCCCCATACATTAGGCCTTGGTTCTTAAAAATAGACAACCAACTGAGACAGAAGTGCATTTGATTTCTGCTCCTAGCTCCTGTCTGGAAAATAGTTACACATTGAAACTTGCTGCAAACAATTATCTCCATGTGTGGATTCAATGTAGTGATTTTAAATGAAAATAACCAAGATTTCGATTTTTATGATCAAATGTGTTAACCCTTTGAGCCCCAAGAGTGCCATATGGCACTATTACTGGTTACTTGCTTTGAGGGTATAAATCTGACTAAGTTCAAAGAGCAATGCCCTGAGATTCCCACACACCTTAATGTATAGACCAATGATCCTATTGAACTGCATTAGGCATATTAAAAATGAATAATTTCATCTAAATCCCCCTTTCTTTGCATAAGTTAACTATAGTTGACATTATTTCACTTCAGAAAAAGGGACTAAAATGACAATTACAGAAAAAAATATTTCTCCTCAGATTCTAAATTTTCTCACAAAAATACATATTTTACATAAAATTTAGAGTTTCATGTTTGCACTAACCTCACTTTCTGTCTCCCAACACCTAAACTTGCCCAGCACCAAGCCATTCTGTCCACAAGCACTTCACAACAAGCTAAATCCATCCATAATGACCGCAAAGCATGCCGGGAAATCCTACCAAACAGCGGCATGGCCCTTCCCCCATCTTCATTCTTCAAAATATATACTAAGTCTAAAGCCATTTCGACCTAATACCTTCATATTGGAATCAATGGCAAGTAAATATTGTCCAATATTCCAAAAAAGCTATGATAGGTGGCTCCAGACTCCCATTTATAAAGCCCACGCTAAAGTGACGGAAGACGTCCTGGCCCATTCACGAGTGGGAAATAAGGCTCTTTCTCTGTCACAATAAACTGGCACAAACTCGGTTCTTTGAGAAAGTGCTGATTGAAGCTCTCATCAGACTTAATGATGTCCTCCAGCACTCTATAAATGGTGAAAAAGGCTTTAAAAAGCCTTAAATTCTGTTTTCCCCCAAACAAACTTCCCTCCAGCTCCATAGCAATGCGACGTCAACGTATCCAAAATGGCCGACAAAAAACTTTGAGCCCCCAGTATTGTTGGTCAGATGAAAATTCCATGGTAACAGTGACTACAGCTTTCTTAGGGGGGGAGGGTTTGTTGCAGTCTAGAATGAGCCAAAAATCAGTTAAAAGCCCACGGGGCTCAAAGGGTTAAAGCCCTATGAGAGGTGATACTTCAAAGCCCAACACCTCCAGTGAAGAAAGCATCTTGTTTTTCATTTCAGGCAGTTGTTCAAACAACCTAGGTCATTTTAAATCAACCTTGGTTGGAATTCAATGATTCTAAAAAGGGATTTTTAAAATTGTAAATGCATTCATAAAAAAAAGGGGTTTGTTTATTTATTTATTTATTTATTTTGGGGGGGGGGGGGGGGGGGTTGGGGTTAAGAAGAAAAACATTCATGCACCCCTCCCCTACAAAATAACTCAAGAGAAGTACATGTAAGGAAGCTAAATCCAGAAAAAAAAATTGTTTATAGATGATCAGGTGTACTTTATTACTGTAACGGCTCTATACCTACTCGTAATTCGAAACAAACTGTGTCAACTATGAACCGACTTTTACAGAGTAATCACTGAGCTAAAATAAAGGCAAAAGAAATTTAATCACCTCTAACATTGTATCTAGAATAAGATTTATATGATTCAAGAGCTAAATATTATCAACTGAAGGTAAAGTAACGAGTGCAGAGGATCTTGGAGTAACTGGCTTGTACTCATTAAACTCAGCTTTTCAAATGGAATGAAACACTGACCACTGTGACTAGAAAAAAATGGAAGTGCATGCAGGCTCAAAGAAATGCTGAAATTATAATTATTATCTTGTTCTCTCATCAAAGAATTGCCCACAGAGGATCTGAAAAGATGCAAAATGGGTAAATGATTGAGAACTACCGGTACACAGAAATAACACAAAACATTATCAACAGTTATGTTTTCATTTTGCCATTTCCATGCAGAACAAAATAATGCCAATAACAAGCAGATTTACTAAAGCCAGTTAATACCCCACTCCATTGAAGCAAACTCATTCCTAACACTAGAGCACTTTTCGATTGAGTGTCAAAAGCAACAAGTGATTGCTTTCAATTGGTTTTGCATGTGCTTTAGCTTTTCTATTGGCTGTGAAAAATGTTTTCCAGTTATCAGCCAGTCAAGTTCTAAACTAAAACCAAATGCAATCAGGTTTTGTTTTAGAGCAGTTTTGACATGACTGTCAGAAGTGTTTTGGTTTTGTGTTTACTAAGCTGAGAAAATAAAGCAACCAATCGGATTCCAAAGGAAAACCAAACGCATTTTGCTTTGGTGTTGGCTCACTGCATGCAGGCATGCAGCTGGGAAGCCACTTAGGTACTTGTGATTACTCGCTCCTATGATTGGCTGGCTGTGGATAATTTCTGTTTGGTCTTTCGACACTCATGTCAAATTCGCTCTAGCAACATTATTGATGACTGTTTACTTTGCCTCATGATTGGTTCAAGTAAAACCAATCATGAATTACTTCTGTCAGTTCGTGAAGTTTGCTCATTGTGTTTTCACTTCCTCCTGTGATTGGCTATGTAATTACTTTTGTTTTGGTTTTACTACACTCAACTGAAAATGGCTCTATTATAAATCGATTTGATGGTCTTGTGAACTAATCCAAACTGTAACCCAGCATTTAAATAACTCTAACAGTAACCTCAGTAAAGGCAATTGTTCACTAATTTTGGGAGTTTAGAGCTAAGTCACTAAACAACAGACAATAATGCTTCTTTGATGGTCCTGTTAACTAATTAATCCAAAACCTAACCCTACATTTAAAAACACCCTAACCGTCAACAATGGGTGCTCACTAATTTTGGGTGTTTTGAGCTATAGTCACTAATTTTGGGTGTTTAGGGCTGAGTCACTAAACAACAGACAAATGTAAATATGCTGCCCAACATTTAAAAGACCCTAAAAATGACCTAGTAGGTAATTAAAAAAAATAAAAATGACCTTTGAAAGACCCCCATCAAGGTCATAGATTCCCTAACATCAATGGTGAAAGACCCCATCAAGGTCAGATTCCATAACATCATAGATTCCCTAACATTAATGGTGAAAGACCCCCATCAAGGTCATAGATTCCCTAACATCAATGGTGATAGACCCCCATCTAGGTCATAGATTCCATAACATTAATGGCGAAAGCCCCCCATCAAGGTCATATATTCCATAACATGAATGGTTAAAGCCCCCCATCAAGGTAGTAGATTCCTAACATCTGAACGATGAAAGACCCCCATCAAGGTCCTCGGATTCATTAACATCAATGGTGAAAGACTCCTGTCAATGTCATAGATTCCCTAACATTAATAGAGAAAGACTCCCATCAAGGTCACAGATTCCCTAACATCAATGGTGATAGATCCCCATCAAGGTCATAGATTCTATAACATCAATGGTGAAAGACCCCCACCAAGGTCATGGATTCCATAACATCAATGGTGAAAGACCCCCATCAAGGTCATAGATTCCCTAACATCAATGGTGAAAGACACCCATCAAGGTCATAGATTCCTAACATCTGAATGATGAAAGACCCCCATCAAGCTCATATATTCCATAACATCAATGGTGAAAGACCATGGTGAAAGACCCCCACCAAGGTCTGAAAGACTCCTCATACAAAGTAAACTGTGTGCAAGGAACCAGATATAAGCTCTAGGCATCTATACCAAGATTCCTAAAGTCAATCCTAAGTGCTAAAATCCTAGATGAATGCATCCCTTTGCCAAAGAGGTCAGAACTTGCTGAACCCAGAAGGAACATTAACCTGTGGAGAGAGACCTCCCAACATGACCTCACCCATAGGTGAAAATTGAAGTTCTGCATAATAAGCAGGGTCCACCAAGGGGCTGACGGCCAAAGGGGTACAATCAGAGTCCCGAATTCCTGGCCATAACGCATATTTCTTAGAACCCTGAGGATTAAATAGATTGGAGGGACCATCCAATTATTGTCATTTCCCCAGTCAACTGTAAAGGAATCCACTACCTCACAATCCGAACATGGCCATCTTGAGCAGAAATGCACCAACTGCTTTAGAACTATAGCTGGTGAAATTATCCACATAATGTGGACCCCATAGATTGCCCAGTTCCTGAAAGTGTTGGAGGATTGAGCATCCAGTCATTAATATCAAAAAGTGAAGGTGTGAGAACTTAAGTACTTAAACAATGTTCCTTTGTAAAGCTAGGTGCACTAGCATGAAGCAAATTTTTGATAAGAAAGAGTAATTAATTAACGTTTTCAAATTCGGAAAAATATGGCAACAAAAGAGTTCAGCTGGAATGAGCATATCGGGCAACGATAAACGAAAATTTCACGAATGGACCTCAATGGAAGGCTTAAAAGCCCAAAAGAATGCAAAACAGAAAAACAATGAAAATCGTTAACTCGTGTTTGACTTGGCTCTCCAGTAAACAAGCTCATAATTCTAAAACAGAGGGTTACGCATTTCATGCAATATAGGAACCTGCATGCCTGGTTAATAGGTAGATATTTTGCTATTGATGTTATTTATGATTATTTCCGTTGTTGTTTTAACAAAATATTGGCATGAAATAGACAAATTGAATGATATTTAAGGATATTTTGAGCAGAGAAACGAAAAAACGTTGTGATGCAATAGCCGGGAATCGAACCCGGGGTCAACGGCGTGGGTACCATGATAACCCCTGAGAGGAAATACTTTTTTTCTATTATCAGCAGTTTTCCGTACAAGAATCATCACAATCTACATAAAATTTAACTTCATAAAACAAATTTAAGGGAATATAATACATTGTAAGAGCAAAGAGTGTCACTTGGTCAAATCATAATTATATTGTACTTTACATGCAGCCCTTCATTTGATCAGGGTGCTAATAAATTATAGGCAAAATCATAAAGCCATGTTTTACGTACATAGCAGACCTCTCACGATGTACATCCTAAAAACATGTCTTTTATTGTGAGAAAGACACTACTGATTTCTGTAGTAAGTGAAAATGGATTTGGTCTGGAATAGGTTAGGAAGTCTTATGCTTGTTGATACCTGATTAATTTATTGTAATAGTGCACTTTTAATTGTACTTCTCTCTCCCTCTCTGCTACTAGTGCTTTTCTCTAGATCAGATGTTGGATGTATATGGTATCAGCCATTATGTGGGTGCAAGCCAAACTTCATTTAAGGAGTTGTGCCCTGCATTCATACAGCAGATGTTCAGTGGAGTGTGTACTAAGACTGCTGCAAAACCAACGTCTGCCCCAGATAATGATATTTCAAAAAGTAAGCAGGACAATATGTATATCATACAAAACAATTACATGTAGACTACAAGCTCAAAATTTTGATCACACAATAAGTATATGTGTGTAGTTTAACAAATCAGATTGCAGGAGTTTTGTTCGATTACACTTCTGTTGGTTTCTACTAAAATACTGGACAGGTATGATGAATTAAAAGTCGATTAAGGTATGCTAACCACCGTGGGGAGCGAGTAGCAGCTGATATTTTGAATGCTAGCCCTTTGTCAGAGCAAAAGAGGGAATTATGGTTGGGGAAACGGTTTATATAGTGTTGGGCACATGATTACCGCTGAGGAAACATACTCAGATTAATTGGGATCAAAGGAAATTGCAGCAATTAACAATATAGAAATACTATTAAATAGCTGTGATAGGGTCAATAAAGAGTGTTGATGAATAAAGACTACCAGTAATAGAAAATGTGAATGAATATGCAAATTATGAAATTAAATGAAGGAAAAGTGTTCATTAATGCCATTACGTGCCAAAGTGCCTAATTTGAAAATAAAGTTATGTTCTTTGCATTTATGGGTTTTGGTAGTACCTTGATGAAGAGAAATGCTGCATAATTATTATACATGTAGTGATGTGATTAATACATGTAGCTGTTATTAAATTAATAGATGTGATTAATAGCTGGTTAGCTCAGATTTAGATGTGATTAATAACTGGTTAGCTTAGTTGGTGGAGCATGGTCTAGAGTACGTGCAGGAGGTTGGGGGTTAGAAACCCAGCCGCATCCTTGCATGGACAGGGATGTATAAGTCATTGGCCTTGTCTCCTTCCTCTTCTAATCAAGGGGGACGTGAAAGTACAGTGTACCTGTTGTGTTATTTCGAGAAAGAGTATGGGATTGTCTCCCGACACAACAGCCAACTATTTTGAGGTACTAACAATCACTCATGATTGTAAACTGCACGGCAACACATTGTGCCACAATAGCAGTCCATATCACAAAAATAACCTTGTGAAGCACATTTGAATATATTCACATAGAATTTGCACTATAAAAATGAATACCTTTACCTTAAAAAGAAAAGAATGATCAGGAAGAGTACAAATAATTTGATATATTATATATTTTTTTTTTTAAGATTCCCTTTGTCATGACGTCTGGAATGAGTGCAGCAATTAAGGTCCATATAAAATGACCGAGAGCCAAATGTTTTCCTGTTCGGCCTGACCTTACTCAGTCAACAAGTTTTTTTTTATCATACAACCACTTAGTTTGTTTTAATTAATACATGTATAGTCTGTGGCAAAACAAAAAGCAAAAAATCTAGCAGGGTTCAGGATGGCTTTTTCTGTCCTGCTCACGTCAAACACATACGGCCACCACATGCCTTTTGTAAATGGTTTTGAAAGGAAAGCACATGCAGGTCCTAATACAGGTCATAATTTTATGATAAATACAAAAATGTATAATGCATTAGTTTCTGACCTAATGAAATTACTTTGCAGTCTGGGGTTATGGATTCTTGACGGTGACAGTTATCAGCCTGGTTTCCCTCATTGGTGTGGCAACAGTTCCCTTTGTTGGGAAAAAGATGTACAAGAAAGTTCTTGCATTTTTGGTGGCTCTTGCTGTAGGATCACTTGCAGGGGATGGAATCCTCCATCTCATACCGCATGTAAGCATTCTTATCATTCTAAATTATCATTTTAAATTACCAGCAGTTACCTCTCTTTCCTTTAACTTTGGTCTAGTAGCAGAAAGCAAATAGCAAGAAGTGAACTAATTACATTCTGTATTATAACTAGTTTTGTATTAATTATAAGAGGATACATATTTTTAGAAAACCACATATTGGGTGACTGCCAATATTTAACTAACAGGCTTTTAGTGCTACAGAGTTTTGTGCTAAGCTAAAATGGAGTTTAGCAAATATTTCATGATATTTGTGTTGCTTTTTGAATAGTAAAAGTTAAATTGGAGTGTTAATCCAAAGCTAAAATTTAAAACAAAAACTAACATCATCAGGGCTATTATGGACGTGAATATGTAGCACCAAACTTCAGGTGGTTCAGTAGCTGACTAAATTTACAAAGAAAAGCAAGAAACTAACTTTGTGCCATGATGAAACAGTTCTTAGTCAAAAGTTGATTTGTATTTGTTTGTGACTAATAAAATAGTATTTAGAGTGTTAACCAAAGTGAGAATTGGAATTCAAGTAATTAGTTTGTGGGCAAGTTTTGGCACTTTTTTTCAAATATTACACAATGTTCAATTAGAAAAATCTGCTCTATTAGGTTATTCAGTTAAAAAAGAAGCTGAAATTAACTTTTTTTAAACTTCATCCAGTTGTTACCCCAAGCAAGGGGTACCTTAATATTCAATAAAAATAGGGGGTCACCATTCTTGTTTTTGTGTGATGTAGCTGCAATTTATAGCAGCTACATCAGCAGCTGCTTTAAATTGAAATAGGTGAAATCGCAACTTGAGTAAACAGCATACATTAACTGTGAGGTCTAACTATTCAGTGCAAACAAATGGATTTATTATGCAGTATGTATAGTAATACCAATAACGTACATTAAAAACCTTAAACATACTGCAAGTGGACAATACTATTATAATAGCAAAATACAACTAAATCAGTTTTGTTAGTATCCCTAATATAAATGAGCGTAAAAATTGCTACTTACGGTATTTACATAAGAATATCTAACTAAGCATCCAGAAATTAAAAAACTATTAATTATTTTATACTTTGGTAATTGTTGGCCAACCTTGCTGTGATTAAATATATGGAAGAAAAAAAGGGGGTCACTATTTTCATTTTGGATATATTTTGCAAAATATAGCAAATTTTATAATAGCTCCAAAGCAGACATTTTCCAAGGAAGGACTGGGGCAAGTTTCCTAACCTGGCATTGGCCTGCCTAGTTATTAGCCATACCATTACTTAACCATGATTAATTCATGACAGACAGACAGACTTCATTACATTGGTACATCAGATAATGGCTAACAAATTTAAAAAGTTGGTGAATGAATTCATGATATAAGGGATGGAGATTATATTTGGGGGGGGGGGGGGGGGGGGTGGGGTTTCTGGATATAATTTATTTTTAAACATTTATTTTTAAAACTGAAAGCTCTAAGAAATTATTTTTAATGAGTATACAATGTAGATTGCACAAATGGCATTTGCATGATATTTTTTTCTTTTGTTTGTTGTGCGTGATATTTTTTTTCTCTTCCAATCCTCTGCACAATTTTTTTTGGGATAATTGCCTACCCCTCCTAAAAATATAATAGTCCATCCCTAAGATAAGCCTATACATGTGAATTAAAGCAATTCCAGCCTTAAACCCTGGCTGTTGGAACAAGTTGCTGTTAAATTGTTGGTTATATGGTCTATATGGTCTATGGATCTGATGACGTTTATTGGTGGACCCTATTGTTACATGTATGACAAAAGCCATTGGTTTTTTTTTTCAACATATTTTCAACTTAAACCATATTGCAGGGATTTTGTTGGAATTGTAGCAGAGCACAGATGGAGTACCATCGATATAGGATGAGAGCAAGGCATGTTAGGGCTGTTAGGGAGTTAATGGAGTCCAGGGATTGGCCCCTCACGTCTGACCAGCAACATGTCTGAAAAAGTGCTGCATCTGTGCACACACGGTTGAAACCTGGCAGCCTGGATTGGAACCTTGGCCAGTTGCCATATGTAGTGATAATAAAAAAATGTTTTCATCCTTTTTTCATTTTCCCGTTATCTTCTTTTCTTCTTCTAACCTTTTGCACTGATTTCCCTTGATACTACCAGTTATTTTTGTGTTTTTATCTTTACATAATTAATATTTTATTGTTTTTCGGATTGTTATCTCAGTTCAGGTAATTGGGAGCTCCGCTTTTAGGCCTGCCTAAATATATATAATTTATTGTTTTAATATCTATCATTGAATAATGTTGTCAAACTTTCTGTCATTTTGTGAAATGACTTCATAGCTAGTCAGTGCTATCCAACAACAATCTGAGTCCATGTATTAGGACAGCTTTTATCAGAAAAATTGTTCTATTCTACAATGTATCTTATTCAAGTATTTCCAGTTTCAGTATTGTTAGATTTTGTTGTTTATAATTTGTTAAACTAAACAGTTCTCATTGTTTTTCCCCCATAGGCTTTTGGGCTTCATGAGCACAAGGCATCAGCAGGAGGTGAACATGGCGATGAAGCAAGCAGTCAGTCCTTCATATGGAAAGCACTTGTAGTTATTGGTTCCATCTATGCATTCTACCTCTTTGAGGTTTTGATGCATTTTGGACTTAAACGTAAATCACATGCCCACAGTCACGTGGATATTGAGGTGAGTCAATTTTGATATCAAGTGAATCTAGAGAAAAATACTGAAATCATATTATTTAAGAAATAGCTGTCATTTTGTTGTGCAACTGTCCTCTTGATATAGATGCACATACATGTATGATGTCACAATGGGAAGAAAGAGAACAACATGAGACACAACTGAGTAGCATAACTCATGTTCTTGTCATGTTTTGATGTCATCTGTGTATCTATAAGAGGACAGACCACAGCAAAAGTCTATTTGTTTTAGACAACAATTAGCTAACTTTCCCAACAAATTAGAGCACACATGTGACCTTTTCACATCATCTGTGCATCTGTATGGAGAACCAGGGTGACGCAGTGGTTAAGTTGAGCCTTTCACCTCATCTCTGTGGCCCCGGTTTTATCCCCGGACATGGTGCCATATGTGAGTTTAGTTTGTTGGTATCTCGCCCTTGCTCTGAGAGTTTTTCTCCTGGTTGTCCGGTTTCCTCCACAAAAATCAACACACTAAATTCCAATTTGATCTATGGTTTAGCTGGGTCCTGGCTTTGATCAGTCTCGGGTTGTTTCAGGTCCCGTAAGAAATTCAGTGTTGTACTCTGTAATAGGTCACGGTGGTATTGACCAATGGGAGTACATGTTTTGCCCTGTTTATTTTATAGATTATAATATAATTCTTATAATTAAAATAAATAAATACCATTATTACAATTTTGAAATACCTCTTAATTAAAATGAACTAATCTTTTTAAATCAGATACCTGGGCCAAGCTCTCGGCACATGAGTTTCAAGAAACCAAGAAGCTGCTCCAAGCTGGAACACCATGAAGGTTCTCCACGAACTATAGATGAATACGAAGAAGAGAAGCCAACAGCAGAGAATGGAGACATTATACTCACAAATATTGTATGTATAATGTTATGTTTCCCCCCAAATACTGCTAACAATAACATTAATTATTTACATACATGTAAAAATAATGCAGTGTGTGGAATATGTTGTAATTATAGTTATTGTGTATTTTATATGAATATCTTTATTTTCATATGCAGTATATTTTACTTAATAGTCTTTAATATCAAGTACTTGTTAGTAACTTATTATTATTTATTGTTAGTATTATCGAATTAAAAGAGTAAAATCGTTATCACTATTGTGCATTAACAATGATTGATGTTCCTATATCAGTGTCCTAAACAGTTGATCAATCCTTCTTGCACAGCAACAATGTTGGCTAGCAACAATATATTTTGCATTGCCAGACTCACACTGAGCAGTTTGAAAACGAGTTTAGGCATGTAAGAACAAAGGTTTTTATTCTCCTGGGACTCAACATGGCCATGGCTTGATCAGGAGAATGGTCAATTTAAACTTGTTTTATCACTGACTGTTATTGGTGCATTCAAGTGAAAATAAGATGACTACTTTTAATGGCCAAAAACAATGAAATAAATTATTACTCTTGTTAAAATCTCATAAAAAAAAACACATTAAACTTTGAAACAACCTGTCAAAATAGCCAATACAAGGGGTGAAGTTGCGCATGCTAAAGCAGGGTTGTCATTTAGGACATAACACCTGTCACGGCTGAGCTCACTGGATGTTACGAGTGTTGCAGTCCTCTGTTGTACATGTACTTTCAGTTTACTTGCTAATCGAGAAACTTAATAAAATAATCCTTTTGGGAAAAAAGCTAGACAACCTTTTGAAAGAGAAACGAAGAAAACTTTGTGCCAAAATAAAGTACACTGTGATTTCTGAGAATCCAATTTCAAAATTTTCCAGGGAAGTATGCCCCCCTGGAATTTAGGGCCTAATATGACATGTCCCCTATTCCAGTTTTCCCAGGGGATTGCAAATTGTAAACATTTCTCCTCATGACTGTGGCCCAGAGTTTTTCATCACTTACATGTATATCAATAAGTTTAACTGAAGATAAACTTCACAGACTCAGCCTGCTAAATACACAGCAAAGTCTTATTTTGCTGAATTACTCATTAATCTTGTGCTTCACACTCTTCTATTAAACCGTTCGTTGCTCTAAAACAATCATCTTGGAACTTGGCACTAATGCTACACAGCCATTAAGAGCGACTGCCTGTAAATATCGAGAATCGCGGGACAACGGTGAAATTTCGGAATCCTTCATATTTTGCCAGAACATACCCTTGGGTGAACTGTTTTAGGAAATCATATCAAAAAGTTCCAGCGCTTTTTTAATTTGGCGATTTTTACAAAAGATTGAAAATACGGCCCCAGAGCGGTTTTTGGCTTGTCGAAACGACCGAATCATCACGCAACAACAAAGAGCTAGGGAAGTCTTATAAAAACTCCAATGGAATCATACTTCACACACGTATTAAAACAACTCTTTGACCTCAACATCCAGCAAGAATATATTCCGATAGTGTAATTTATTCCTTTTTCTCCGCCTTTTTAAACATGCATATTTTGGATGCCAAAACATAAGACAAAATAATGGCCAAGTTTGACAGCCCTAAGCGACTCCTGGTATATGATTTTTTTAAATAAAAACTACACGGCATGAAAGCTTGGTTATTCTAGTTTAATCTAGCAAAGTGCCAACTTTGGAATCCAAACGCTTCCCCTCGGCAAAATAAAACGACCATGTACTGTAAGAGAGACGATTTAACCTCTAATTTTACAGTGCTTATCATAAACACCCATTCAAAAAATAAACAAACGTCCAAAATCACTTTTCAACTACTCTTAGCTGGTCTTTTAAAGCTCTGAAAGTGAAATGTTACCTTTTGTACCTTTTTATCAGTCGAGATTTTGAGCCTGAGAGCCGTTAATTGAATGGTAGC
The DNA here is from genome assembly GCA_030867875.1 of Actinernus sp. WN-2022. Classification (NCBI taxonomy): domain Eukaryota; kingdom Metazoa; phylum Cnidaria; class Anthozoa; order Actiniaria; family Actinernidae; genus Actinernus; species Actinernus sp. WN-2022. The sequence continues at coordinate 170,715,698 of JAOWCC010000577.1, read as the reverse complement.
TATATATAGATTCCCGTGCGAATCCGATCAAACATTGAAACAACAACAGCGTTGTTCCAGTCATCGAATTGGCCGAAATTCACCAGGCTGTGCTCATTAAATGCCTACACTTACATCGGAAGTACATTCTATACGACAAATATATCAGATCCTGCAGTTATTTCTGAAGCCAAACGAAGACATTTTCATTCTCAAAGATCTGACCTGTCACCTATCAGTAACGCTAGCGAAGCGCCGGCTCAACGAATACAACTCTAGTTTACAAGTCATGTTATAAGAACTAAAATAAATTCCTGCACCTTCTTTATAAGCCAATAGAAAGCTTAATTCAGACACATGGAGATAAACTACTGACTCAACTCTGCATGATAACGATTCCCCTAAACCTGTCTAAAATAGCCCGGTAAATATAATGATGATGATAAACAACTGAGCTGAAAATATACTACTCACCGACAAGAAGGCCCATTTCCACCACTTTTATTTATCCACCCGGACTATCCATTGTGGTGAGGGTCCTAAACGCCAGGCTAAACGATATGCAATAACTTTGTAGCCGGAGTGATCAAGGTGAACATAACTGATGAAATGTGACACTACTGGAATGTAACGCAACTCGTGCAGCCCCGTTACCCGCATAAATTAAATACTTTCTGTGTGGAGAATAACGTGAACTTCGGATCCTATTATCGTAATTTTTCATGTATGAATTCTAGCCGAAGCAAAAAAAATTTAAACCACAACAAATATTTCAAATTAGTTTTCTGTTTAGGCCATCCCAATAGAATGTTTCATTTCCCATCGCCCGACCGACCCAAGTTTTTTTGGAAAAGTAAAAAAAATATTCAAAGCTCGACACCGACCCAATTTTTTGGATAAGTAAAAAAAAAATATTGAAGCCCCCTTGAAAACCACTAACAATGCATTATAACAGGAGCCCATTACTAGTATTATAAGCATGGCCTAGGAAAAGAAATTTGCGCCGGGCAGAATTGCTGGAAAAAAAATCATGCACGCAGATAGTCCCTAGCCTCCTCCGCAGGCAACTCCTATATATATGTTTCAGGCTTCGCCGGAAGCGAATCCGAGCGGCGAAGCCGCGAGAGGACATTTGTTTCATCCTCAGACCCTTGCTCGTCTCTCTTATACAACAGGAAGCTCGCCGGTTTCACATCTTTTTTTAAATTAGGAGTTGCCTGCGGAGGAAGCTAGATAGGCCAAAGTCCCATGGTGGCTCTGTTATGCCCTCAAAATGAAAGAAATAGCATTTCTGAGACATTAAAAAATATTTTTTCGGGACATAGCTGATGGACGTCAAGGTTTCACCACTGTGCCGTATTATGTTTGGTAGGGAGGGGGGTCAGATATTATACTTTGGTTCCATATCCAAATGCTCCGACGACCCCCTACTAGCTCCCCCTACCAGCCATACCCCCCAACTGTTCAAATCGTATGCACATATTATCGCATCTACTATGCATTCGATTGTGCCAGCAAGTGCAGAGAAATACGCATCCGAGAACCAGAAATTCAAAATTTTCCCCGGCCCGCCTAGAAACTCGGTCCTCAGCTGGGCGTCGGATGTAGCTACTCCTAGTACTAGGAAAGTGGGAGGGGAATACGTCGAGGTCCAGGGGGAACGAATCTCTCATACATGGGTCTCATGCCAATGGTAATTATATATGAGTTTCATGCCAATGGTAGTTGTTGAAATATATTTGACATTAACAGGACACAGCTTGGTTATTTTAGGAAATACACCCGATTTGTGCTAAGGAGTGCATGTTTTAGTTATATAACGATGATCTGAGGACCCAGAGGATACATACAATGGGTAACAACTAACGAGGGTAGCCTTCCAGTTCGATATAAAAATAACTCAAATCACGTGTTGTGAAACTAAAAATAGATTTCAAATAGTTATCATGGGGCATGGGGATTCGCTACCTCATCCTCTCTTGGTTCAGGGGATTATATAAGGGTTATCGATCTGGAGCGAGGAGGTATGGGATTTATTCACCGAGGGTTTCGCCCAAGCAAGGGCGACACCCGGGGTGAATCAGCTCCGCTTATTTTTCACGTGGCTCGTTTTTCTTTGTACCAGTTTCGGGGGAATATATCGCGAAACCCCCGCCCAGTTCCAAAGGCAGAGGGAATCTCCCAACATATTCCCCTGGACATATTCTCCTGGACATATTCCCCCCAACTTATTCCCCTCACTTTCTTTCATACTAAGTTATGCTTACTCTTTACTTACGGAGAAGTAAATAATTATGTAATGGAACATGGAAAACACGGCATGTGTCCTGAGCGGATCTCTTGGTTTAATACTAGCCTGCTATCCCATCCACTACACCATAAGCTTCATTGGTTGAAAGAACCGAGAGAAAAAAATTGTGATAAGCTCTATTGTGTCAGCTTTGCCATAGTCCTTGGACTTCGTATTCTATGAACGGGAATTTTATGCAAAAATATTTCGTGCAACGAAATGAACCTCGCCATTGTGAGGAATTAGCATTTATCTGCCTTTCACTCGGGGTTATGAGATTATTCACCTCGAGTGCTGCCCTCAAGCGGAACCCTAGGTGAATAAATCAGCCATACTCCTCGATCGAGGCCGATACCCCTTTTACAAACCGATAACCCGAGCTGAAGCCAATAAAATGCATATTTTTTTCACTGGCGAGGTTTTGTCCGTTATCAGTTGTACGAAATAACTAAAATTACTGTTCACAAATCTTCTCATTGTTTCTTTTTTTCTCGTTGCTTGTAGCGTAGTGGATAGGACTAGTTGTGGATTGACAATAGGCCCTTTGCAGGACCTGGTCACGTGACCTTCTTAGTCTGTCAATCAAAAACAAGTTGGCGCTAGAACAACATGAATGCCAGAAATGGAAAGAGCAAGCCAAAATTAGCCAAAAGAGCAAGCCAAAATTAGCCAAAAGCCCAAGTTTTAGGTTCATATCTTTAAAACTGAAGGAATGGCATTGTTTTGAAAACTTTATAATTTAGCTTAATTTAGGCACGGCTTGCCAGTCAGCAAAGATATCCTTACAAACCGAGAATTTTTCAAAAAATTGCCATTCCTTCAGTTTTAAAGATATGAACCTAAAACTTGTAATTTTTCTAATTTTGGCTTGCTCTTTCCATTTCTGGCATTCATGTTGTTCTTGCGCCATTTTTATTATTGACAGGCTAAAAAGGTCACGTGACCAGATCCTGCAAAGGGCCTATTTGCATGAGAAAGGCAAGAAACTATGAAATACGTAGAGATCTCGAGCACGGAAAAGAGGTGTAGTTAAAAAAACATCCGGCTTCAATCCTTTTTTTTACTTATCCAAAAAATTGGGTCGGTGTCAAGGTTTTTTTTTTTTTTTTTTACTTTTCCAAAAAAAAATTGGGTCGGTCGGACGATGGGAAATGAAACATTCTATTGGGATGGCCTAATTCGAAATATTTGTTGTAGTTGTTATTTTTTTTGCTTCGGCTAGAATTGAAACATGAAACACAGAAAGTATTTAATTTATGCGGGTAACGGGGCTGCACGAGTTGCGTTACATTCCAGTAGTATCACATTTAATTATGTTCACCATTTTTAAAAAAATTCGATCAAGTTTAGGACCCTCTTTTCAAATACTGAGTACCAAATTGGATAGTCCGGGTGGATAAATAAAAGTGGTGGAAATGGGCCTTCTTGTCGGCGAGTAGCATATTTTCAGCTCAGTTCTTTGGTATCATGATTATACTTACCGGGCTATTTTAGACAGGTTTAGAGGAAATCGTTATCATGCAGAGTTGAGTCTGTAGTTTATCTCCATGTATCTGAATTAAGCTTTCTATTGGCTTATAAAGAAGGTGCAGGAATTTATTTTAGTTCTCATAACATGACTTGTAAACTAGAGTTGTATTCGTTGAGCCGGCGCTTCGCTAGCGTTACTGATAGGTGACAGGTCAGATCTTTGAGAATGAAAATGTCTTCGTTTGGCTTCAGAAATTACTGCAGAATATGATATATTTGTCGTATAGAATGTACTTCCGATGTAAGTGTAGGCATTTAATGAGCACAGCCTGGTGAATTTCGGCCAATTTGATGACTGGAACAACGCTGTTGTTGTTTCAATGTTTGATCGGATTCGCACGGGAATCTATATATAGCTACCATTCAATTAACGGCTCTCAGGCTCAAAATCTCGACTGATAAAAAGGTACAAAAGGTAACATTTCACTTTCAGAGCTTTAAAAGACCAGCTAAGAGTAGTTGAAAAGTGATTTTGGACGTTTGTTTATTTTTTGAATGGGTGTTTATGATATACGCACTGTAAAATTAGAGGTTAAATAGTCTCTCTTACAGTACATGGTCGTTTTATTTTGCCGAGGGGAAGCGTTTGGATTCCAAAGTTGGCACTTTGCTAGATTAAACTAGAATAACCAAGCTTTCATGCCGTGTAGTTTTTATTTAAAAAAATCATATACCAGGAGTCGCTTAGGGCTGTCAAACTTGGCCATTATTTTGTCTTATGTTTTGGCATCCAAAATATGCATGTTTAAAAAGGCGGAGAAAAAAAGAATAAATTACACTATCGGAATATATTCTTGCTGGATGTTGAGGTGAAAGAGTTGTTTTAATACGTGTGTGAAGTATGATTCCATTGGAGTTTTTATAAGACTTCCCTAGCTCTTTGTTGTTGCGTGATGATTCGGTCGTTTCGACAAGCCGAAAACCGCTCTGGGGCCGTATTTTCAATCTTTTGTAAAAATCGCCAAATTAAAAAAGCGCTGGAACTTTTTGATATGATTTCCTAAAACAGTTCACCCAAAGGTATGTTCTGGCAAAATATGAAGGATTCCGAAATTTCACCGTTGTCCCGCGATTCTCGATATTTACAGGCAGTCGCTCTTAAAAAGCTGTTTAACTGAAGATAAACTTTGCTGCCTCGGTCCGTTAAATACTGAACACAGCAAAGTAACTTTTATTTAGCTCCACTCATTTGTGCTTCACACTTGTCTATTAAACAACACCTTTTGTCACTCTAAAACAATCATCAGCATGCTCCATATGTACATGGCCATTTAAGAAAAAGCTCAGGGATGTAATAATGGCTTATTTAAATTTGAATACGGGCACCTGCGGTTTGCCTGTGCAATAGCCATGGGCAGTCTGCAGGCAAGCCTGCTGATTGTCTGCGGGCACCTGCACCGTTACTTTCAGACAGCACTGTATGTCTTAGGAGTGAATGTAGCTGTTATTCTTTGAAAGCTATAGACCCATTACATAAATGGTATCCAATTTAAATGGTTATTGTCCTGGAGACTTTAGCCTCATGTTCCATTGCCACACACAGGCATCTTCATGTGAATTCCTAAACGGGAATAGTGATTCAAATTGGACGCCATTTATGCAATAGTCATAACGTTGTTATAACGTAAGTACTTTTGAGAAGATAAATTAAAAAATACATTAAATTACTTTTAGTAATAGGCACCTGTCAATTATCACTTGAACAAAGCCATTTCTATATGCTCACACACACAGGGGCCTCAGTGTCATAGTCCTGCATTTCATAGGTGTCTTCAAGCATTTGATAATTGCACACAATCTGAATCTGATAATGATGAGTTACTGGAGGTATGTATAAAAGGTCATTGAAATAAACTTTTAAACTGCCATCTATAAACCTAATAATTATATAAATTATATAACTGTACATTTTTCAGCAAGTTTTCCCAAAAAAACCTGATCAGCATTTCATTCAGACATCATATCTTAGGCTTTTTATTGAATAATTAATTAAAAGCTATAAACAGAAGAACAAAGTATTTTAGTAAATAGTGTGCACACACATTTGCATAGCTATGCTAAAGCATTTTATTTGGCTTAAGGGAGAATTGATAACTTCATAGAAAAGCTTTTAAAATGTATTTAAGAGTCTGCCATAAAATATTAATGCAGATAACTGCTGCTGTCTCATTAGAGTTGTTGCATGTGTATGGCTTAATTATATAAACCCATGGATGAAATATTACTGCATGCTATTTATTATTAGTGTCTATCTGACAGACAAAAGTAAGTAAAAATATATAATGCCCCCCCCCCCCCAAAAAAAAAATAGTGTCAAAGAGCTATGTAATTAAAATTAACATTGTTTGATGAGTTAATCGTAGTACGTCTTTCAAATATTTGTTTTAATCTGAGCTCAATAATTATATAATTATTTAAAGTAAGCATACAAGAATAATTCCATTTCTGCTAAGCAAACAAGAAGAATTCTATTTCTGCTTTAATATTTTGTTGTGAAAAGGACTGCAATAGATATCCAAGATGGGGTAATAATTGAGCCATGCAGACAGTAACGCTTGAAACATTAGCCACAGTATTGGCATACCCAACAATACAAAACACCCTAACCTTTAGAACGAGCAGTACAAAACAATAGAGCTACAGAATAATGGTCCAGTCAGAATACAGGTTTATTACTTATAATAATTAGCTCAAGTTAATTAATGCTTGCATTGATTTATTTAGTTTATACCTGATTTGTCTCAGTATAAATTAACATAAATTATGCTCAACCTTAGAAACAGAACCAGATATCTAACTTTCCTGTCCACAGAATGTCAGGACAGAGAATGGCCCTGACCGCGATGGATCCAAAAAGCCTAAACTCGAAAGGAAGAAGTCTTTAATGAAAAGTTTGTCCAGACGCTCTGTATTTAGTCCTGATGAACATGAAAAGAAGGACAAGCCAAAAGGTATCACTGCTGTCGCTTGGATGATTATCGTTGGCGACACTATCCACAACATTAGCGATGGACTGGCCATAGGTGCAGCATTCTCGGAGGGAGGTTCATCTGGTATCTCTGGAGGAATCAGTACATCTATAGCAGTGTTCTGTCATGAACTGCCCCATGAACTTGGTGAGTGATTATCAATAGCTGTTATTACGGCTGAGCCAAATACCATGGTCAGCGGTCAGCGGTTTCACCCATCTTATCGGGTCATCAACTCGTTTGAAGCTGTGAGCTTGTTTGAGTTAAATTTTCTTTGAAATACATGTATCCTCGTTTTACTCTGCTTTATCATTCCTGTCACTTCATTCGATGCACTAGTAGCGATTGTAAGATGCTGAGTGGCCTAAGGTTGGACTAACCGATTTGATAAGGCTGAATGCGAAGAGGAGTTGGCGTGTGAGTTGTTGACTTTATGGACCCAAGAAGCTTCTGAAGACAAGGCTTGTAAAACCATTCCGTCAAATCACTCCAGTGGCCAAGGACTGACACCACTTAACATTTATTCTTGCTTTTCTTTAGAAAATAATCGTTTGGGGCATCATTTTCTTGGTGATCTCCGTTAAAACGTGGCTCCATCTCTGTACCATTTTGAAATGGTTGACCCGAAAGCCTCATTTGCATGAGGGCTGATGGGCGAAACCGCTGTCCATTTGGCTCAGCCGTAATAATTGCTATTACATTGTTCAGGTATTAGATACTCACCTTGGGGAACTATTGCATCAGTGATAGTAGTCAGGGGCATAGGGAGGTCCTGAAATTTTGGGAAACTTGGGGGGGGGGGGGCAAATAATGATTTCTGGGACATTTTCATTGATGATTTAATTTTGTCAATCTCTCTTCTGAGACTGGGCAGAGGGGGGGCAGAGGGGGGCAGCTGCTCTCCTCCCTATGCCACTCGTAGTAGTCAACACTTTTACACTTAGTGTTGTACATGTATATATGCAGGGCTTCATTTAGGATAATCAATCCCTCATTATTTGGCACAGCTGGGCCCAGCATTAAGATTGCTGGGGGTGAAGGGGTCAGTTTCACAAATTGAAAGCATACTTTTTAAAGTGTTGTTTTTAACTTGTGGATGTGCACAAGTGCAGGAACTAGTTATCGTGATGGTTGGGGGAATTGGGTTGCTTTCTTGCTCACTCACTCACTAAGATGTTGGCAGAATGGAATGCTTGGAATGCAAGTTGATAATAGTAATCAATGTTTGAGTTAATTTATAATATTGAAGATTGATGTGGAACATTAACTGCTGTTGGAATTGAGTTGCTCAAGTCCTCATCCTGGTTCTTTTCTTGTTACTAACTGTAAAGTTATCGCAAACATATTTAAACGTTAGTGTGCAGCTGTGTTATCCATGTGGATGCTCATTCATGTGGGAGATGTGTGGTCATGCGCTTACGTACCTGAGTCCCACTGCTAGTGATATAAAACCCTTGTACATTTTCATGGCTAACTCGCTTAATATTAATGACAAGTGGCTCAAACTTTGACAGACTTGGTATTGGGACCCCATGAATCACTTAGTGGTGATGTTATAACAATGACATCATCGGTCACACGATGTTAAGTACATGCCCGTATCTTCCTCACTTCTAATGGCAGGCAGCTCAAACTTTGACAGACTTGGTATTGGGACCCCATGAATCACTTAGTGATGATGTTGTAACAATGACATCATCGGTCACACGATGTTAAGTACATGCCCGTATCTTCCTCACTTCTAATGGCAGGCAGCTCAAACTTTGACAGACTTGGTATTGGGACCCCATGAATCACTTAGTGATGATGTTGTAACAATGACATCATTGGTCACACGATGTTAAGTACATGCCCGTATCTTCCTCACTTCTAATGGCAGGCAGCTCAAACTTTGACAGACTTGGTATTGGGACCCCATGAATCACTTAGTGATGATGTCATAATGATGATGTTTTTGATCACATGATTTTAAGTACTTTCCTGTATCACCCTTATTTCTAATGCTAGGCAGCTCAAACTTTGATATGCTGGGTTCCCATAAATCACTTAGTGGTGATGTTGTAATAATGACGTCATTGGTTACATGGTTTACAGACTATATCCTGGTACTGTGCATGTTTGGAGTCACTGCTAGATCAGTGGTTGTTAATTGGCTTCAAATAATTAAACTCTCATCCCTCCATGCTTGAGTGAAATGATTTTCAATAGACTATATCCTAGCTTACACAGTTTATTAGTCATTTTTGCATAATATTTGCTTTGATTTTTACCATCTCACATGTGCATGAAGCCAGTTTGTCAGTTCATATAAAAATCGCTGAAGATAATTATGTCCGTCCCAGACAGTTAAAATGAAGTCCTTTCCCCATGACACAGCCCCTTTAAAGCTGCAGCAACACAAGCGATGTGGCACAGGCGACCCAACTTTCTGGAAAACTGTTGTGCCCCCAGCATGTGGTGTAGCCACTCTTGCACAGGCAATGCAGCACCTCAAAAAAATTCAATGAATTGATTTGTTCGTGAGAAAAACTATGTACTTGTCACATGTGTAGCTACCCTTCTTGCCGTGATGCAACATTAGCATAGCCAATAAGGAGCAGGTACAAAATCTATGCAATGGTCGTATCCAGTCTTCAATGTGTCACGCGACTTACTTGCCAACATTTGTCACCAAAGTTTGTCACCCATGTAGCCACCACCACGCATTGGGGACACAACAGTTTTTCAGGAAATTGCATCGCCTGTGTAAGCATAAAGTCACTCGTGCAGCTGTCAGTGATTGGCAATGACATCCATATTTGTTTATCATAAACTTCTCACAACTAGGGCACAACTTGGTACTTTGGGCGTGAATGTTTGCCTAAACTCTTTGAAAGTTTGACGACGAGAGCTGCAGTGGCGTAGTGGTTAAGCCCTTCTGCGTTTCACGTCAAAGACTGGTGCATATCTGGTCGAATTAAGCTTTCGTAATGCATTAATCATTTTGGGTTATGTCTTTTCAGGTGACTTTGCTGTTCTTCTTACTGCTGGTATGAGCATCAAGATGGCTCTGTTAGCTAACTTCCTGTCGGCATGTTCCTGCTACCTTGGCTTGGTTGTCGGTATTCTTATCGGCCAGCAAATGGAAGTCAGGCTGTGGATCTTTTCCATTGCTGGTGGCATGTTTATCTACGTTGCCCTTGTTGACATGGTAAGTTACTCCAGATATTTTGAAGGGATGACACTTTTCGATCAATCACGGTTTCTGGGAAATTCCCACCCATCCCTTGACGGTTTCACCCTAGATTTAATGACTAGTCAATACTGTATTACACATGTATGCCCATTATTGGAGATTCATCCAGGGTCCGAAATTAACTTTTTCACGTAGGCGCCAACTGGTGACTAGCCAAATGTTTTTAGTCGCCAAATTAAAAGACAGTTATTGTGGTCACCACATTTCAAGCGACATGCGACAAAGAAAATTTGCTGGCATGTTTTATTGGCTATTCATTTACTTAGAACATTGTGTGACTTCGGGATATTGTGAAAACATTGTGAAGACTTTAGGAAACTCTGAAATTTTGGTCGCCATCACTCAAAATTTAGTCGCATTGGCACCAAATAAGGCGCAATTTCGGACCCTGTGATCTCAATTTTCTTGGGGTGTTTGAAAGGTATTCATTAGCGTAGTTTAAGAATTACATCAACAAACAAGAAGGAAGTTAAAGCTTTGAGAAAAATGCATTTAAAACGTAAAAGGAAAAAAAGTTTGAAAATGTCTTAATCTTCGTATTTATTAGGTATACCACTAAACTGTAGCTCAATGTGCAGCTCACACTGGATAGGTTAATGTTACAAGATATAAAATTATCTTGGCACTCTCATCTAATAGGAAAAAAAATCAAAAGTGGTAGGGGTTGTACATGTACATAAATCACATGTAGGAGGGGGTAGATTTTTATGCATTATTTTAGCAGATCTTTCAAATAAGTTGACCACATTTCTCAAGTAATGGTATAATGTGTCATATGGCACTTTTGGGGTATAGAGGGTTAAAGCTTGGATTTGGGCAGATTTAAGTGTTTTATTTTAGGTGAAAAAGTTTTCATAATCAATTTATTTTATAACATCCATAATTAATTACATTATAAATATGTTATGATATTTATATAATTAATTACATTAGTTAATAAATTTAATATTTTTAAAGTATTTCCACATTACACCTACAGTTGTAAATAGCATAATTGATGGTCACCAAATTGGCAACTGAAGTCCGAAATGATCTGTCCATCATCTTTTTTTTTTCAGTCTGATTTTGGCCGAGTAAATGTTTGAAAAAGAGAAAGAAGTAGATGTTTATGTTTTCTCTGTACGTTCTCCCGGACGCCATTTTGTATATGAAACCGCTGTTTGGAACGTGGGTCCATATAGCCTCGCTTTGAGGTGAAATGCACTTGAAATTCACCAGAAAACGTGATTTTCTTGTACTTTATACTTGAAAAGAAATATCAGTCAAAATGAATGTCGGGGGAAAGAAACACTCGTTCCAAGTTTTTATCGTGCCTTTTTCCTTCGATCGCGCAAATCGCTTTGCGCACATTTTAATTGCACAAATCATGCAAATCATGCAAATCGCGTCCGGTTAGTAGAAATTAGTGTAATCGTAGGCTGACATAATTGTTGCTAAAATACTAATTAGTATTTTATAAATTCTTGCCAAATAATGCAAAAAGTGCGCGATGCAAAAAAATGAAAAAAGTGCACGGTCTGCGCGATTTGCACGATTTGGAGATTGAACGATGAAAATCAACTCGAAAATTGAGGATTTGTTATGCGGCTTATACGTTTTTTTGTTACACCATTCTTCCACTAACCCCTTCGCTGTAACCATGCTGTGAGCCAGGACAATGACATGTCTCGTACAGGCCTTGAAAAGTCTTTGCATTTTGACTGATTAGGTAAATATAATGAATTGTGACCAAAACTCCTTGAATTTTGTTGAAACCTCCTTGAATGGATGTTTTAGAAGACAGTAAAACAGTCTCATTTTTGCCTCCAAAAGATCGTTAAATCGACACTGAATGATTCATCCTGGAAACAAGTCAAAGAAATTAAGTAATGATTCGCGTAAGAACTATAGGTAAAGACAATAGACTGCGGCAATGAGTATGCCCTCTCGCACGATTTTTCTTGAATGTGACTTAAGTGCTGTCTGAGTTGACTCCAGTCAAAGTTACAAACAGAAAATAAAGGAAAATGTGTGCTGTTGGTCATTTTTGTGAAAACTTAAAGTACAAGTAAAACCATAAAACAACATTAACTCTTTTTGCTCCAAATTCTATTTATACTATACTTAGTTGTCTAAATTAGTTTTCTTCGAGAGAGAGACTGAAGCAGCAATTCAACTAGAATAAAAGTTACCCGAATTGCGTGATTGATTCATCTTGTGATGTCACAATAGAAAGCTACGGGATTTTATTGTAGTAGTTTTCTCTTGGGAGGGAGTTTATTCATCTTATGACGTCACAGGACCCATGACAAGTAACCAAATTGGGATTAAATGTCAGAAATGTTACAAAATCTGCAAGATTAATACATTTTTGTGACACAATAGTAGAATATAATTGTTTTTGACATTGTACTTGCACTTTAAAGCAAACACCATCCAGCCAATAGGAAAGGGGGAAGACAAAATAGATTTGAATCACAAATGTGAGAACTTTCCTCACAGTTGATTTTCATTGAAATCAAACCATAGTTAGTTTGATCAAAACTAAATTAAAACGTTATCTAATGAAAGTGCCTTACTTCGATGGTCTTCTATTGACTTTATGAGTATCAACCAAGAGAAAGAAGAATAGAAAATTAGCACCTTTAGTTCCTTGCCGTTCAGTGCTATCGTTCTTTGCCGGAGCATTAATTTATGAAACCAAATTTTGCATCTTTATTTTATTGCAGAATAATAAAGTTCATTCTTTTCTGATTATTAAGAGTATATTTATTTTTCAGTTCCGCCTTCGGAAAAGTCTCTTTTTCACCATTCAAATTGACTACTTTATGCAAATAACTGTCCGGTTTGCCGCGCGGCCAAATGAGCTGCGTGACGTCACTGTGAGGACTCGTTGTTACAAACATGGCGGACTCCAGCGACAAAGTTTCAGCAAAAGCTAAAAATAAGCGAGGAGGTGGAAGATATTGTGGCTGCATGGTGGCCTTGGCTTTCTTCCCGTATTTAACTTTATCCTACGACAAAATACAATGGACATTGAAGTTCTTAATATACAGTGTTAGTCATTCACAGTTTGATATAACGCAACTACAAGAAATGGGGGCTTTCTCGATATATCAACGTCCTGAAATTCAGGACAATGACAACTCTATTGTTTTCGTTCGTTCTTTGTATTTCAGGGTATTGTTTTGCTGTAGTTCATTGTATTCTGGGGTTAGGGTTCTTTGTATTTCAGGGTATTGTTTTGCTGTAGTTCATTGTCGTTGATATATCGAGAAAGAGCCACTCGCCAAGAACTCGGCGATAACTTTAATACTCCTGTACTTTTATGCTGAAGCCAGAACAGTGAATGGCAAAGAATACAATATAGGGTTTCTATGGTTTCCTGTAGAAATTCGTTTAAGAGGGATCCTGAATGTTCGTGAATGAAAAACGGACGATTAAACTAGCAAAGAACCCAGGATTCCGAAAGCCGTATAGCTTTATATAGTCGAACTGAGCCTCAAAAGCTACACAACTCACTGCCATAAGAGCAGCACTGAGTTAAACACTGTTCCTTGGGATAATGAAAGTAGTATGGAGTGAGGCGAATTAAGCCCTTTTTTTGGTGCGTTATGTTAATTTTTGGTGCGTTCTCATTAATTCAATGACGTCACGGTTCTATTGTCTTGGACTCATGAATAAAGTGTGGTGGTATCTCATTAACGTGTGGTGGTAGGTATGACGTCACGGTTCTATTGTATTGGACTCATGAATAAAGTGTGGCGCCCTCATGAATAAAATGCGGCGCTATGCTAATTTTTAAGGCGCTCATGAATAAAATGTGGCGCTCATGATTAAAGTGTGGCGTGCTCATGAATATCTATTGTTCCTTTGGATGAGGTCATCGATCTATTCGGGCATGTTTGGACAAAGCCTATTGTTTGGAGCAGCTATAAAGCTAGAACCGAGAGGGATGGAATTACCCCCTTTTTTGTGGCGCTATGCTAATTTTTGTGGCGCTATGCTAATTTTTGTGGCGCTATGCTAATTTTTGTGGCGCGCTCATTAATTCAATGACGTCACGGTTCTATTGTCTTGGACTCATGAATAAAGTGTGGTGGTATCTCATTAACGTGTGGTGGTAGGTATGACGTCACGGTTCTATTGTATTGGACTCATGAATAAAGTGCGGCGCTCTCATGAATAAAGTGTGGCGCTCTCATGAATAAAGTGTGGCGCGTGCATGAATAAAATGTGGCGCTCTCATGAATATCTATTGTTCCTTTGGATAAGGTCATCGATCTATTCGGGCATGTTTGGGCAAAGCCTATTGTTTGGAGGCATGTTTGGGCAAAGCCTATTGTTTGGAGGCATGTTTGGGCAAAGCCTATTGTTTGGAGCGGACATAAAGCCAGAACCGATCGACCCTGAATCCATTCAAGAAATTGAGCAGCAACAAGATGGAAGTGATCTACAAGCTAGGATCTCGAGGCTACCACGCCAGCGCTAACATTTTCCACGGCAAGATGAGAGTTCACATTCAAAAGTACAGTCAAGGCCAAAACAAGAAATTTCCCACCAAGGAGGGAATTGCTTTGACAGTCGACGAGTGGATCAACCTCAAAGACATTGTGAAGGAGATGGATGATCTTATTGAAACCATATCCGAAAACCCAGAGGATTCGGACTATGAAGCCTTTGAACGCAAGAACCCACGACAGACTGAAATATCAAATGACGCCAACATGGAAGCGTTTCGTCCAACACTTCAGAGACAGAATGCTATCCTGAAGACCACAAGCCCCACAAACTTTCAGGATGGACCCATACCTTTCTGCCATGTGTGCAAGAAAACGAACTTTTATGGAAGTAACCAATGTGATGGGTGTTATAACTCCGTCATAAAGGAGGAACCAGGTGAAATAGTGGAAACGTCCTCCATGACAACCGAAGCAGGGGATATAGACCTAATGACATACAGCAAGAAGAGATACCAAATGTTACTTTTGGTGGAAAGCCACCTTTGACTCAGCTCAAACAGTGCTCAGTATGCAAGAGAACTCTGTGTTACTATGGAACTATCTGTAATACCTGTAACGGCACTTGGCGGTCAAGTCTCTTTTAGAAATACTATGTAAAAAAATAAAGCCATGATGTGATACTGAATTGTGTCTTTGTATTAATAAAGGTATTGTATTTATGTAAATATTTCTTAATAAGTACTAACAAATCCACTTTATACGAATCATTTCGACATGGCATCGTCTATTTTCCTTTACAGTTAATAACTCATAAGATAATTGTATACAAAATCCACTGTGACTCATAAGATAAATTTTGCTATTGTCCTTAGGGATTAACGATAACTGAAGAGCCTATTGTTTGGAGGAAAACTCTTGTGATGCAAATTATTCTCTAAAACTGAACTATAATTACCATACGAATATAAACAAACCACCAGATAATTAATCAAAGTTTATTCAATCTCAAAAACACCAATTTTAAAAACAGTTCGTTTTCCTTATCCTCGCGGAGTTGATAACTTTCTTATTTCTTATTTCTCAGTTCTTGGGTTGATATAATGTACCGTGTTACAAGATTACACTGATTTATGTTTCATTGATTTTTTTCTTGTTGACAAATGCTGCTTACTGATTGCTTATATTAAAACGATGACAACAGGAAGAATATTTTTAAAGATATTTATTAATAGAAATCGACTTAATAAAAGGTACAAATGTATTGTTCATCACGGGAACACTCTGTTCCGGAATAGGTTTTTTTTGGAATTGTTTATTCAACAAAAATTTTCGGTGGTGAATTGCAGCCTCGGTCGCTTCTTTCCATCCACAAACTTCCGTGTTCATCAAGTTTTGTTTTGTTTCCAAGATTTTTCGGAAATCAGGATATTTTCTTAAGCTGTGAATCCATTTCATATCTTCTAACAACACTTCTCTTAGGTCTTTTCTATAGGTAGGAACCAAAGCGTTACTGGCTTTGATTTCACCAACTTCATGTCTATCCCCATCGTGTTCATACTTTTGAACCAACGCTTCCCAATCTTCCTGGTGCCGTTCTTTAGCTTCGTTACGAATTCTTTCCCAAACATCCTCTTCTCCGTCATAACTATCATCAGTGGAGTCCGTGCTCTCCTGAGAATCTGAGCTTTGATAAGAATCTTCAGTCATTTCATCATCTGAGTTGGAACGATTAGCAGCCATCGTTTATATCTTTACTCTTCAAGGATCGGGAGTATAATGTCAGACCCTTAAAAGTTTCCAACTTTATAGAAAACGAATTGGCGTGGTCACTACGTTTAACAAATGTCGATTAGCTGATTTGGCTAAGGTCTCTCAGTTAGACCAACATTATAAGTAGGATTCCTAACCAACATATTTGCCATTATCAACAACTGGATTTACATTCCTCGAC
Organism: Actinernus sp. WN-2022; assembly: GCA_030867875.1. Taxonomy (NCBI): domain Eukaryota; kingdom Metazoa; phylum Cnidaria; class Anthozoa; order Actiniaria; family Actinernidae; genus Actinernus; species Actinernus sp. WN-2022. The sequence goes on along the minus strand of JAOWCC010000577.1, from coordinate 170,699,302 downwards.
AAAAACTTTCTTTTTTGAAGTTTTGCTTCTTGTAAATATGGTTTTCGTTCTTGAGTTGATAACCTATGGACTTGTGCCAAGTGGTTGGATAATTTAACAAGATACTTTGATGCACAATTAGGTACAGGGCAGACGAATTGGCGTGGTCACTACGTTTAACAAATGTCGATTAGCTGATTTAGCTAAGGTCTCTCAGTTAGACCAACATTATAAGTAGGATTCCTAACCAACATATTTTCCATTATCAACAACTGGATGGATTGAATGGATTCAGGGTCGATCGGTTCTGGCTTTATGTCCGCTCCAAACAATAGGCTTTGCCCAAACATGCCTCCAAACAATAGGCTTTGCCCAAACATGCCCGAATAGATCGATGACCTCATCCAAAGGAAGAATAGATATTTATGAGCGTGCCTTAAAATTAACATAACGCACCACTTTATTCATGAGCGCACCTTAAAAATTAACATAACGCATCACTTTATTCATGAGCTTCAGACAATAGATAATGAGATACCACCACACTTTATTCATGAGTCCAAGACAATAGAACCGTGACGTCATTGAATTAATGAGAGCTCACCAAAAATTAACATAGCTCACCAAAAAAGGGGGTAATTCCATCCCTCTCGGTTCTAGCTTTATAGCTGCTCCAAACAATAGGCTTTGTCCAAACATGCCCGAATAGATCGATGACCTCATCTAAAGGAACAATAGATATTCATGAGCGCGCCGCACTTTATTCATGAGAGCGCCACATTTTATTCATGAGTGCCTTAAAAAATTAGCATAGCGCCGCATTTTATTCATGAGGACGCCAAACTTTATTCATGAGTCCAAGACAATAGAACCGTGACGTCATTGAATTAATGAGAACGCACCAAAAATTAACATAACGCACCAAAAAAGGGCTTAATTCGCCTCGCTCCATACTACTAATGAAAATATCCTTTTTCAGACCACAGAATAAATAGCCAGTCTCTGACAACGATGCAGTTGTTGTAGAAAATATAGTCTGGAACCTGAACTCACGTAACTCAGTCTCAGAATTCGCTATATTATAAACGCTTTCTCTATGAATGTTTTTCCATCAGGCATTTTCAACACTATCACAATGTGCAGATTAACTTCTCCTGTGCTGGCTATATATTGTAAAAAGAAAGCACTTGTGTTTCCTGCAACAGTTTTGATCAGTTGACAATTTTACAGCCCGTTTGCGGCCGGCAGTCTTGCGATTTCTTTCTTTCGCTTTTATCAATCGACATGTTATTTTTATAGCAGGTTATTTCATCCAATAAGAAACGAGTTTTCAGATCGTCAATGTAAAGCTGTCAGAATTGAACCAATCAGCGACGAGAAATGTTGTAAACAAGTCGAGTACAGTAAAATGGAGTTTCGCTGTAGTCAGTTTCTTTGCCTAGTAGATTTTTATTTGGGTTCTTAAAATTAGATAGCTTACTTTCCTTCGTCTAGATTGCAGTTTATATTATAAAACAAATAACAGATTGTTCTCCTTGTTCTATCACAAAATAAGGTACTTTCGAGGTCTTGAAATGCTGCTAAATGTACCCGCGTTCTGCTCGTGCATCTGGAGTTTTTCAAGACCTCGAGCGTGCAATATATTTTTTTATAGAACAAGGAGAACCATCTTTTATTTGTTAAGGATTGTGGTGCGTTCTACTGTACTTCATTTTTTTGTATTTGATTGTTTGTGCTTTATTATATTGTATTTTTTTGGTAGAAATGTGTGTCGTCCTACATGATCATATTTAGGAATTGTCACTTGCGAGTCCTCACAGTGACGTCATTGTAATGGCGGATTCGGTTCCAGGCCCCGGACAGTTTTAAGCATAAAGTGGTCGATTTCAATGGCGAAAAAGAGACCTTTCCGAAGGCAGAACTGAAAAATAAATATACTCTTGATAATCAGAAAAGAATGAACTTTATTCTTCTGCAATAAAAAAAAGATGCAAAATTTGGTTTCGTAAACACTTTAAAGTGACTCTAACCCTTGTTGACATTTTCTACTTACGAACCTGTGAAAGGTTTTGAGTACTTCTGCGAAGAAATTTTTAGTTTACAGATAATACTCTATGTTCTACGCTTGTTTGAAATGGTGAAAAACTGACCTTTCCTGACCCATGACCGCGTAAGTAAAAGCCTGGGTCGATTTACCGGGGTGACGTCATCTCATTAATGCATTATCCTCCATGGTACCTTTCTATCACAACAACATCGATTTATAGAAAATATACATAGTTTGTGAGTTGTTAGTAAAGAAAAAAGTCATTTTAGACAAAATCCTAAGTATTTATTCAAATTATTGTTAAGTCGAATTAATTAGATGACGTCACCCCAGGAAATCGACCCAGGCTTTTACGACTGAACAACCATAGAGGCTGATCAAAGTTAGGACCCAGCTGAATCACAGATCGAATTGGAATTTAGTGTGTTGGTAACACAATCTAACCATGGCAATGTATCGATATCATGCCATGGCCATTCCCAGTGGTATTCAATATCTAAAATAAACAAAGTCCAAAATCAATGATATTGCTCAGTCCCCACTAGTTTTGAAAAACAGGTGTCATTGGGACCTACTCTTCCAGGGTCCTTTGTATTTGTTAATGGTCCCAGCATGTATTTATCCGTATCTGTGACATCTTAATGTGTATGTAAGGTCAAATATTTTTATCATTAATATCGATTCTACATCAAGTGAATAGTTCAATAGTTAAATATTTCTCGATTTGAGTGTTGCATCCATGAGTTATAAGAGGTTTCTATTTATAGTATATCCAAGCTGGTGACGTAAATTCGGTCTTCATTTATTATACAAAAACATACTGGTTGTGATAAATGACCTTTTGTAAACATCTATGTTATATTTGAAGGTTATATCAGTGATTCTACCAAATATTTTGTCAAAATCAGTAAACGGTTTCATTCGCAAGGAAAAAGAAATGACAGCAAATCCCCGAATTCAGGTCAAATTTACATCACATCATCAGCATATCGGAAATAGAAACCTCTAACTCATTATGCAACACTCAAATCAAGAAATTTTACTATTCAACTATTCACTTGATGTAGAATCGATATTAATGATAACAATATTTGACCTTATATACACTTTAATAATCTATTATACATGTATAAGTATTACCGGTATATATCACACACAAAATTGCAAACTTGACGCATGTGGAGATTCTCAAACGTCTGGTATCCCTGGAACGCACTGCGATAAAAACGTGTGCATCATTTTTATTCTTTTGTACGCAATAAAGATACTCACAGCTGTGCGTTAATGAGAACTCTGATTGCTGATCGTGTACACTTTTTCTTTTACAGCTTCCAGACCTGATGCACAGTGAATCCTTACAAACAGATACCGTAACTACGTTCATTCTACAGAACACTGGCTTCCTTCTCGGCATCACTATCATGCTGCTAATTGCCTTGTTTGAAGAAGATCTCATGGCAGTCCAGTTCTAGCAGAGCTTACGCCTGGCACTACAGGAAAAGATCTATCTGCTAATACCACACCACATATCATCGGTGGTGATTATTAACAAATATTTCTTCAGATTTTTAGTTGTCTCTAAAGAAACTCTAATTTCATAAAATTGAACAAATTTATTTAGATTTACTTAAATTAATAGTTGTTACTCTAGGATTTCAAAAATAATTCAACTAAACGGCACAAAGAAGTAGTTGACTCGTATAGTCACTCAAAATGCATCCTTTGGGGATATGAACTAATCTCGAAATACCTTGGGGTGACGTGTGTCCCCTGGGGGAGGAGGGTTGGAATATTTCTCATGGAGATACATGTAGGAAAGCCTTAATTTAGGCATTTAAGAATGTAAATATAATGATGTAATATGTAAATAAATTGTGATTTTAATTATATAAATAGAACTTTGTCAATGTTGTTGATAATTTTTATTTTAATGATGCTTAACAATAGCAACGAAGTTTAACAGTGTCAGTAGAAATGTAAGGGTTAATGAATGGTCACGAGCATGATATGGGATTTATGGTAATAAGTTCATGTCCTAGATACAACAATAGGTTAATTACGTTCTATTATGTTTCGGTCATAGAACGTCAGTAACATATTGGTGTATCTAGGACATGAACTTATTACCGGATTTATCATCGCCAGTAATGCTTAAACGGCCACGAGGTTGAAGCCCGTGCGGCCGTTAAGCTTTACGAGCGACGATAAATCCCACATCACACGAGTTGACATTCAATAACTAATTTGTGTCATATTTATGGCATTTCAACAGAAAATGTATTAATGGTATATAAATATCCATGAAAGGGAAGTGTTTCGTGATAGGACGGCTGTGTGACTAGTACAAGTTGAGTGCCCTTGGTCAGCTGCAGTTTTTGTTTTCCTTTTTGGGTTGACATGGTGGAGGAGGGGAGGCATTGCTGTTCCGCCTGACTGCAGAAACCCGAAAATATGCATTCTGACTACGCTGACAAGAGACTTTTAAAAGTATAATTTATTGTTGGATAGTCGCTAGACAACTCTGTACTCTAATACAATTAACGAATTACTATAAATTGTAATCTTAACTAATGGGAAACTGCCAGTGACGAAAAACGACCCTGGGGTAATTGTGGCCAAAATACGTGAAATGTTGGGAAACGTATACCTCGACCTAATGAGGGTGTCTCAGGGGGGTCCTTGTTCCCAACGAAAATTACTTATTGTTCCCAAAACTTTTCCCAGGGAAACAGTCAATTTTTCCATTTAGAAAAATGGAAATTGTTCCCTAAAACCTCTATTCATGTGCCCTTGTTCCCCGATATATTTTTAGTTTGTTCCCTGTTCCCAACTGGTTTTTTGGCATGTTCCCTTGTTCCCCGAAACCTCTGGGAGACTCTCCCTAATGCAGAAACCCGAATTCTCCGAGGGCTAGAGAACTGACTATTAACTTACTACGTTAACGTAACTGCGGCTATAATTAATAAGGGGGAAAAAATCAAAACGTGGAGCTGACTGGTCTAGAATGACAACTTTCCCGCCCGAAGCATTATATATACTAGAAGCATTACCTATAGTGTCCAAACCTCTTTACCGTGGCGGCAGAATACAATTTTTATAAGTAATACCATGACAATTAGGGAAATTAGTGATTAAATTTCTCCGTAAGCCGAGGGACTTACAAACTATCCCGAGGCTTGAGGGGAAATTTAATCACTAATTTCCCGAATTGTCATAACTTTGTAATGCGGGTATCAGCGGCCATCCCGAGGGGGCGGCCCCCGGGCAACCCACGGGCAACCCAGGGGCTTAGCAGGGGATTTGTAGCAAAAACATGCCCCACACGCGGAGCATTAGAGCGCTTTTGCGTTTTCGTCAAAATACCCCGGGGACATACCCACGGGGTTTGCACGTAATCTGCTGTCTCAACGTTCAGCGGTTTTCGCCACATGACACGTTCTTCGATTTCTTTGTCCTTGAGGTAAAGCATATCATTATCATTCAAATTAAGAGATTAAATTAAGCCATCCACTGTCGGAAGACAGAACAAAGAAATGAAGGATAATATTTGTATAACACTTAAGATTTTTGACACTTCTAAAACGTTTAGCTTCTCAGTAATACTTATAATATGTTGCCCAGGTTGCCCCAGGGGTGGGGTTTTTTGTCACAATTTTCTGCCCCACCCGAGGGGTTTTAGCATGTATTTGTCATGGCTGCTGTGACAAATGCCCCTGGGTGCCCGGGGGCCGCCCCCTCTGGATGGCCGCTGATACCCGCATAATACTCTTGATCGCCGAGGAACGGAACAAATCTCTGAGAAGTTTAGTTTTCTCTCGCAGTTGAGTTGCTTTCGAAAACGTTTTAATGCTCGATTGGATGACCTTGACTTCCCCTGGGTACAAGTGTTGCTTTTGAGAAGAATAGCAGCAAAACCCAATAATGCGCGGGACTTTGATCACGATTCTAAAATCGGGAATTATATTCGCTCTTTTCACCTGGTGGCCATCTTGGATTCAAAGCGAGGCAATCCTTTGTTTTTGCCAGGTTAGCCTCGTTTTGACTATCCGTCACTACGAGGCTAACCTGGCAAAAACAAAGGATTGCTTCGCTTTGAATCCAAGATAGCCACCAGGTGAAAAGAGTGAATTGATTTAACTTTTTCCTTTTTCTTTCGTCCTCAATTTTCATCTAGATTTTGAAAATAAATAAAACTAAAATGGGATTAGGGGCACTTCAAATAACTATCGAACTTATGTGAGGTGCTTTTAAACTATAATTTTCAATCATTTCTCCCGTAAAACCCATACAAAAAGCTCTTACATACCTCAGCAAAGTGTTTCAAAGTTTTCCCTTTAGGTATAAATCTTCGCTCAATCTTCGGCACATATTGCATTCATTGAAACTGCTCTCACAAGTTTGAGGGTATTATAATCACTTGGTGTCAAAAATCATAAGAAAATGAAGGGCCCAGAATGAAGAATAAAGATTGACGATTTATCCGGCAACAGCAACTCGAATACTCGATCATTTATATGGTTCCTGGGTGTGTGCATGAAAAACGAAGACCTTAAAAACGAAGACCGAAGATCCTTTAAAACGAAGACCGAAATAATAAGGGGGATGGGTGAGACCATCTTTAAAACGAAGACCCCCCTCTTACTTTGAGTGCAGACTGATACTGCGGTCGTATTTTTGAAAGCATAACTGGACTAACTGGAGATTAAAACGGTGAAGGGCATTGCTTTCTTTGTACCATGGTTCCAGAGGTTTTCTCCGTTGATCTGAAGTTTTACATAGTGGATAACACTTCTGGAGCCGTGCGAACTATAGATCTTCCTTGGTTGCTGTCTCTTTAACTCTCTTTCCAACGAAGCCGGCCGGTCCTTAGAGCAGCAAATCCCCGGGAAACTCCCAGTTTAGTCCTTTTGAACCGCAAGTGTTCTCTTGTAGAAAAGGTGGCCTGCTGAAGGATTATTTATCGAGTCGCTTCGCCTCTCTCTGTATACTTTCTTCGACCTTCGAAGACATTCGACGAAAGTTATATTTGAAACGGTATGTATACAAAAGGTCAGTTAAACATATACGTGGAAGTAAATACACAATGGCCCAAAATAGAGATGGATTTCGAAAGATTCGATACTCGCATAACAACAATGCCGGATCTTTCTGATCTTCGCAACTTTGGGCTCGGATTAACAGGTCCCAACATCGTAAACTAAACAATAAGGTAATAAGGTTTTAGATAGCTAACCTTATTTGCACTTTCTATATTTTCCCCTCTGAGCTGACATGTTGACGCGAGTCATTCAAATGCCACACCCCAGGGTAGTTGATGTACGATGATTTTATTCAATTACATAATTTGATTTTTTTAATATTTGAAGGGTAAACGTTGGGAGTTGGTTTGAGTATTTCAGGGGAGTACGGAGATGATGAGTGCCTACTGAACTAGAAGACTTACAAAACTCTTGATTATCGAACTGGAACACTTACAACACTCTAGGTCATTCAACTGGAACACTTATAGAACTAGTGACGTAATGTAGTTCTATAAGTGTTCCAGTTATAATTAAAATAATGATAGTAATAATAACAGTTTATTAGTGGTGTATCCTCAAAGTGGCTCTGTATATCTACTACTAAGCTAATTAAAAATATATTTTTTTAAATTTAAAAATGTTTTTTTTAAATAACTTCTCCAGTTTGCGTAACATCCGGAGTACTCCATAGCAAGCGGAAGCAACATTCTTTATGTGTTCGTCCCAGTTTAGGTTTTCATGTAATTCTCTCGAGGTGTTTGTTGGAGATTTTCAAGTTTAGACTTTTCTCTTTAAGGCCATGAAGGCGGGCCATTTGATGTAATGTTTAATAAACGAGTAGCAGTTTTTTTCGTGACTAGGGCGTAGCCCGAGTGTGTTTAGATCTGATACGTACGTGCTGCGAGTTTATTGACCGGCTTCAAAAATGTTACTTCTAAAAGATATAAAAAATCAGAAATTTAGTTGAAAAGCAATAACTGTGCACCAAAGGGCTTTTGGTTTCGAGCTCCTTAAGTCATTGGACTCAGTTAGACCGTTAGTTGAGCAACCCTGAGTCTAATCTTATTCCCCGTAAGGATTTTTTAAAGGTTTTTCACTGTACGAGTGAGGGTCTTTATAAAGATTCATGGTGAAGCTTTTAGTTTCACGAGGATTGACTAGGAGGGTCTTTATACGACATTTCACTGTACGAGTATGGCCCTATATAAAACTTCATGGTTGAGGCTCTTTTTCTTTGTTCAACAAAGGAAAAAGGCCTCAATCATGCAGTTTTGTATAGGGCGGCCACACTGGCAGTAGTCAGTATATATAGACCTTTTCATTTATAAGGAGCATTAACACTATGATATCTAATTCAATTAGCGATAGCACCAGTACTACTACAAAGAGCACCTCGAAATTAGTCAAAATCCGAAATTTGATAGTTATACCTTGTAAAGTGTGAGCAAAGATACATGGTCCCACAAAGTAAGGCAATTTTACAGACATTTGTATGCGGGGGTGCAAATTGTTGCACCTCCTCATACAAATGTCTGTAAAAATAGCGCACTTTACGTTTCTAGGTGAGGTATAACTCTCAAATTTAGGATTTTGACTAATTTTCAGGAGCTCTTTTCAGTAGCACCGGTGCTATCGCTAATTGAAGTAGATACCGTAGTGGTAATGGCGATCTGGAAATGGTCTACTATTATGCATGAGTTTTTAAAGTGTCGAGCATCGTTGAATAACCTAGCGTTGTATTAAAGTGTCTTGGTTCGATAATCAAGAGTTCTGTATTGTCGTTTATATAGTTCATCACGTGGTATAATATATCGCACCAGATTGGCTCTTGATCTCGCACTAATGAAATATTTAGAATGGTTATTCTGTTCAGTCTGTTTCGAGCTTATAATAATATATTCACTTTTAACCACATTTAGGCTGAGCCGGTGTTTCTCTTAACCAAATGTTTAGCAAGTTATCGAGATCGTTGTTTAATCGATTTTCATTTAATGTGACGTCAGTTTCGCTAGCCGATATATTGGTATCGTCTGCATATATATTTGGAACAGAGTACACTTAAGCAGCTAGGCAAGTCATTGATATAAAGAATAGAGTATTGGCCCAAATATAGAACTTTGAGAAACTCAAAGTAAATGAACTGACTGGGTTAATAATTCTGGCTTTGCTCAAAATATGACCTAATCTGCGTCCTGACTGCTTGAAGCAATTTTCTGTTTCAAATGATACCTTCACTACACACCTACAAGCACTAAGGGTAATCTTTTGGACTTGATCCCAACTAATGAACCAGAACGAACGTCCAAATTTCAACGAATCATCACCTACTTGAGTCGTATAAATTACCACGTTAAAAGCACGGAACGCCTCGTCTATAACTTCAAGACTGCTGATCTCAAATCTTTAAAGAAAGATGTCACTACTTCATCTGTTCTCTCGGATATTACTCTGTTTATAAACCTACCATGGCACAAGTCTATTGTTCTATGCAAGACTTGTACCTCAGGATAAGACCCACCAATTTGATTGTATTAGGGAAAGCAGGGCTGAATTCAAAACCTGGGACGAGTCTTGAATTTCAAATTCAACACCTGCACTTTCTACTGGCAGTAGGGAAAAAGCAATACGATGGTAGATTTGTCTCTACAATATTGATGTCTCTACGCTTTTACCCACGTAGGATACTTGATATGCTGTACCTGTCTGCTCCTCCTTATTTGCTAGGAATATTGGAGTTGTGATGGACAATACACTAACATTAGACAAGCAGATTACTCAAATGTGTAAATCTGCCTTTTATTCGATTAGGAACATTTCTAGAATTAGGAAGTTCCTAAGTTTGAACACCACTAAGATTCTTGTGCACGCTTTTGTCACATCTAAGCTTGATCAGTGCAATTCGTTGTTATATGGCCTACCTAAGCATTTAATTCAGCGCCTGCAACATGTTCTGAACGCTGCAGCTAGGCTTGTCACACTTTCTCGTAAGTCCGATCATGTAACGCCACTTTTAGTTGAGCTGCATTGGCTGCCTATTGAGCAGCGCATTTAGTTTAAGATCCTGCTCTTTACTTACAAGGCAGTTAATAATATTGCGCCTAGTTATCTTAAGGAACTTTTGGAGCCATACATACCGCAGCGCTGCCTTCGCTCTGCAAACAAGATGCTTTTAAGGGAGCCGTCTTATAATTTACAGACATACGGTCACCGTGCTTTTTCTGTGTGTGCGCCGCGTCTATGGAATGCGTTGCCGTTAGAATTGAAACGTAGCCCCTCAGTTTCTAGTTTTAAGAACAATCTGAAGACATTTCTTTTTAAGAAAGCTTATTGCTGAATTTTCTTTTTTTTACAGCCAAATGTTTTTATATTAATTATATTAATTATATTTATCAAATTTTTATCAATCACCATTTCTTAACTTACAAATTTTAGCATCAATTTTTAACATTAGTTAGTGTGGTTTTAGATTATAGTTCTATATATTCATTTATTTAGCCAAACATTGTAAAGCGCTCTTGGACATTTTGGAAATAGCGCTATATAAATATTTTATTATTATTATTATTATTACCCAGTTTGTCATTTAAATCATTTTCTAAGTAAAAAGAATCACCAAGTTTGCCCCGATGGTAAAACATTTGAAACAGCTTCAGGCATCCAGTTGTAAACAATTTTGTTTAATAATATTCAAACCAAAAAATGAAAGTAGAAAATATATATTAAATAAACTGATATCGACAACAAATAAGGAAACCATTTCAATGTCATGGCAGGCTGTATGGTTAAACCATGTTGTAAGTCATTGCCATAACCTGCCCACTCATACAAAATCCACTCTTAGTGTAATGCTACAAACTATTTTTTAAGAGACTTCTACACCATCATGACCATTATTGTGCTTAGTTTGGTGCAGCTACATGATCGTACCTTCCGTGTTTTCATTCTCTATGACTTTTAGCATTGTCTCTTGGAGATATTAGCTTTTCCACTAGCTGTCCTTCATACAAATGATTACATAAAGTACTGTATATTAATTATACAATAATCACAGTTAACATTGATACACCTCTAGCCAATGATTATGCAATTGGTGCATGTGACATCCTCGTGGTTAGTTGACTTTGTACTTGTGCCAGTTTTGCTTGGCTTCCCTTTGCAAAGTTTACACTGTTGTTTCCCTCCTACTCATGTTGTAGGTCAAGCATTCAAGCAAATTCTACTTTCCACTGAGAATTCAGTGTGACAGCTGCTGACATGTGGCCTGTTGCAAAAAGTAGAAGCAAACTCTCGTTGCAGAACGAGTTGCATGCAAAGGTGATAATACATGCAATATCAGGCTGTAACATCGATGCATGACGAGTTTCAGTATTTTTGTCAGGTTTATGAACTGTAAATATCTTTGAACTTGAATGAAGACATCCTCAAGCTATCATAGATAATCTGAGAGGATTTGAGATCCAGAAACTTCCGAAAAGTAAGGAAAAGTTGCTCAAAACTTGACTTGATTTTGGAGAAATTGCTAAAATCATGATGCAGCTTTTAAGTGAGACTATTCCAAAATGTTTTCAGACTTCAAATTTGAGTTTGTCAAAGTTGGGAGTGCGACTTGTAAGTGAATGTGGCTAAACTATGGTAACTGGGGTGCATGTTAAATTGTATATCATCATAGGCCCACCATATTGCCTTATTATTGGTTCCCTTTAACAAAAGATTCCTTGTTAGCTTCTCTTGTTACCATATGCACCTATCAATGTTAAGGGGGGGGGGGGGGGGTTCAATAGGTAGGGATTTTACATTTTCACCCAAAAAAATGTCAAATTCTCCACAACATGTATGGTCAAAAATATCAAATATGTGCCCTATCTTCCTTATGTTAACTAAAAATGACTCCACCCTGGGGCAGGCTGCGTGTGTCAAAATCCCCACCCTCGGGATAGCCCTGCCTGTCAAATCCCCACCCCTTGTCCCCCTTCTGGCTTAACACTGGTAGGTGCATTGGTTCATTCAACATAGCCACCATGTCTTTGTCATTTGAATATCTTGGCATTGATTGCACACCAGCAATAACAACAAATAGCTTGATAATCATCGCTACAGGCGAAACTTTTTCAGTATGTCAGGAATAGGCCAATGCATTTCATCTTGCTTATTTTGCCTCCTAAACTCTTGAGTTTCTTCATTTACTTTCTCCAAACAATGTCCACACAGATGTCCAACGAGTTTGTGGTTACCACATACCGCACATGTTTCAATGTCAGTTCTATTCTTCAACCACTTGTGACGATTTCGCATCTTCTTCTTAGAAGGTGTTGTCTTCTTCTTCGGAACTGCCATTAGAAGGAATCCCTTTTCTTCCTCAAAATCACCTTCGTTTTCAAGCCTGCAGGCATTAGACGCTAAAGAGTAGCATCCCAGTGGAAATTCTCTGACATTTCGAAGGAATATTTCCTCTAAAACTAGGATTTTTGAATATATCCTTCTATAAACACGCGAATACGTTTGGTACGCCATCTTGGAAAATGGGAAGGCTGAGTAACCGCGGCTGACATCAAGGCGCGTAAAGACCCCTGGGAACGAGGTTGCCGGACCCCATACAGCGGTCAAACGTCTGCGCGTGCGTATTACGGTCAGTCTGGTGGACGGCCGCGCGAATTTCCCGCGCAAAATTTCCCGTAAAACATATTACAGCAACCCGGTGTTTCAAAAAAAAATCGGCTTGTGAACTTCTACCCCTAAAAGTTAAGAAAAGTACGTAAAATTTTCACAGTCGACGGGAAATTGAACAAACTTCAAGCTGTGAGTTTACCCAAAAAAATTGTAATTTACCAAAAAAGTTATCAAGGTTTTAAAACGGGTATGTGAACAGTGACGCCGCCGGCTCGCTTTGAATTTGTTTTGGAATATGTTGTTGTTGCAAGACTTTTGACGCATGCGCAGACGTTTGACCGCTGTGTGGCCGGACCCAGAGCCCGCGATACTAGTATCGATCGCGGGCTCTGGGAACGGCCGGATGAATGTTGTGGGGAAAGTTCGAAATACTTTTATCGTTTCTAACTCAACCATTCGACACTTTCCTGGATATTTGCGCGAAAGAAAACTATACAGCCTTGGTGCATGGGATGAAAAACTGAAGATTGGTGCAAACTGTGTATCGGCGGGGCACAAAACGCGATCGCATTACAACGCGAAAATGGCGACCCTGGAGACCTTGAAGTTTGATAATTTGGTCTTGCGGTCATTACCTGTGGACGAGGAGAGGGGAAATTATGTGAGGCAGGTACCGGGAGCATGCTTCTCTCTAGTAGAACCCATGCCTGTCTCAAACCCTATCACAGTAACGTATTCTCGGAGTGCTATGGATTTGTTGGACCTCCCTAAGTCTCAGCTAGAGAGAAGTGATTTTGCTGAGTACTTCAGTGGCAATAAGCTGCTCCCGGGGGCAAGGCCTGCCGCTCATTGCTACTGTGGACATCAGTTTGGGCATTTTTCTGGCCAGCTTGGTGATGGAGCCGCCATGTAAGTATCGCATTACTCGTGTTTAGTACATGTATTCTAACTTTGTACACAGTACAAAATCCAAGCATGTGATTGGCTAATGACTGCTTTTCTATTGCCTGTATTGGCGAGTGACCACAGCACACTGTGCTTTCAGTTGGAATATTAATTAAAAAGGGTTAGAGACTCTGGTCAGTGGCATAGACTCTGGTGGTTGGCCATTTACATGGGCATTCCAGTTGGTCTGAGTTCCTGTAAATGGAACACAATCAGTTCCCAAATAAAATTTCCCGATTGGAATAATGTATTCATTTATAGCGATACTTACTAGCTGTTTGTAAACAGTGACGTCATTTGCATATATAATGTGGTTGGCAAAAAATCCTGCATGTTTGTATGACTTGTAATTTGGCACCTAGTGATTTGGGCCTCACAAAATACATCTAAAGTCTCAATTCTGCTTCCAAATCTTAATTCTTTTATAAGACTTTAATCAGTTAAGAGCATAATGTTTATGTGATGATCATTAATATACGTTACCTACGAACAGCCTTGTAATCTTATCATGGTTACTGGACCCATGTACATGTTGCAGTTGAAATTGACCATTCAGTTCAATTTGACCATGAGTCAAAACAAACTGGCAGGGTTTGAAATTTGCACAAGCAAACTGGCAAAATGCGAGTCAATTTACCGATTTTCTGGTAGAAAATAAATGAACTGGCATTTTTCTGCTTGTATTAGGCACCAGGCACAATAAAACAAGTTTTAGTTTTTAGCTTGTTGATGAGTGGTTTTGCTTGTAGGTTTCAAACCTGCAAGCAACTTTTTGCTTGTTCCTTTGAAAATGAATTTCGAACCCTGAAACTAGTTCAATTTGACCCGGTCAAATTGACCCAGGTTTCGCTATCAATGATTCTAAAAAAAAATTTGACCCTCCCTCCCTCCCTTCCCTCCTCTCTCTCCCTTCCCTCCTCTCTCTCCCTTCCCTCCTCTCTCTCCCCTCCCATATACTTACACTTACCTTTCATTCAGATGTAATACCATGTACTGAACTCAGAGGGATTTGAACTCAGCAGTTCTGCCTTGACACACCCAGTTTTCCACTGACTTAACATACTGCGCCACACAAGCGCTTGTTGATTTGGAAGCAACATTTATTATATAAGTAACTTAAACCAGAACCCAGATCCTCTCAGGTCAACAAGTCAACACTTACATGAAGTAGTAACCCACATGGAAGCTGTCATGAAACTCCAAAATCTTTTTGCTTTAGTTTGCTTCAAACAATCAATAATCATGTGAACTAATCCAAATCCTACCCCTACATTTAAAAAAACCTAACCGTCAACAATGTGTGCTCACTAATTTGTTTGAGTCAAATTAAACGAGTTTGTTTTGACCGGGTCAAATTGACTGTATCAAATCGAACTAGTTTGTTTTGACCCATGGTCAAATTGAACTGAATGGTCAATTTCAACTACAACATACACACCTAGATGACGTACCTTACAGTTAAAGACATCGAACTTCCGGTGTGGAACGCGTAGTCATGTAATTCCTCTTGTTAAAGGAGACCGAACATCTGAATAAAATAAGTTATACTTCGTGACTCGGTGTGTGCGTCGTTCACAGTGCTGGCCGGCCATTGAAGGCCAGCGCAGAAACGTTAACTCGGCACGTTACACATATAGGCTTCGATGAAAGGGCTTGCTTGCATTTTGGAAGAACAAGAAGAGTAATTTGGCGATCAATAAGCACCGACCTGTGATATTCTATAAGCAACTGACTGCGTTCATGCTTCGCTTCTGCCAACCACAGAATTATTTGACTATTTATTTATTTATTTGACTATTGATTGATTGATTTGTTTATTTATTTGATTGATTGATCAATCTTTCTGGAGGAGACAAGAAAAACTAGAAAATGCCATTTAACTGGGCCGCGATAGTGTTTTACTGAGAAATGAACCACTGATATAATTCATATGAAACTACATCCGGGTACTGAGTAGCATATTTTCCATATCCTCACTAGTGAAAATATCGATGATGTCACGTTTGCCGCCTTCTGAACTAAGATGCCCAGCAATAAATCCCACTTTATATCAGTTTAAACATTCCTAACGAAATTATTTCTATGCTATCACAACAGTTCAATTTCACATCACTCTTAAATTTAAAATCTTAAAACTAGAGAAAAAGTCTGTATAATAGGTTTTTTGACGCAGAGATAGATTACTAGGGATGGGGAAGATAAGGGAAACAAAGGAAACTGCAAATGGTTAGGCATTTAAGCTCGGAGCAAACCAGATTGATTGATTTAATGATTAATTTGATTTAATAATCAATTCGTTCAATTCAATTTAATTAATTTAGTCTCATGGGCCTGCAGTAATTGGCCTTAGCTGTTGCGGTCACCCTGCCTTTTATCATTTTGTTTCTACATCATTGTCATTTTTAATCATTTGTGGTATTATTTCTGATATGATGTATTTTTTTCCTACAGGCGAAGCTTAATAAAATAAAACAAACAAGAGCCCATCTGGGCTTTCACTCGGGCCACATGAGAGTGAAGATGAAATACACTTTCATTTGAAATCCTCTTAGTAACAAGTCGTGCTTTAATTCGCCAGTGAGAACGTCATAAAAACAGACTGGTCTATTAATTGCTTTTATGACATGACTATGATAACACAGGATTTGAACAACAGAATACTGGCAAATATTCAAGTGTATAAATGCAATACAAATATGACATATTCAGCCTTTGAATTTGATTGAAAATAGATCAAAAACTCTGGGAAATGTCCGGCTAAAACTGTATGAATAAATGTGAAATGAAACATAAATTTCATAGCAAGAAAAAAAATTGTAATTCCTAATAAGAAAGCTCTTCTAAGTCCGCTTCTCAAATTCACAGACTGTTTTACAAAAAACATTTGCGCCTATCGCATATCACAAGAGTTCAGTTGACCTTTCAAATAATTTATTCTGAGGTACGCATACTCTAAATCACAGAGATGTTAAATAAAGCGATAATTAGAAGAAAAAGTACATTGACAGACAAACTGAGAGGGAATTTATTCAAATCAAAAAGAGTTTACTTACAGTACTTACGTAACTGAATCTTTCGTTTTGGATCTTTTGGTAGTGTTGTTGACAGCATCCCATCTTCGTGCACATATGCACTGAATCGGAATGAAAGTCGAAGCCTACCTCAAACTTAACTTTCAGCTAACCTGTTTCCTTTCATTCCACAATGAATAACAATCTCATAAAGTAAGCCCGTAGCTTTCAATAAATTTGCCAGTGTCTGAATGAAACAGCTAGATCTTTTCCAATTGCTCTCACGGCCACGGCAGAAGACAGTCTCAAGCTACAAAACTTGAATTTTAATCCTCTTCACAGTAACGTAATTTAACGTCTCAGATATTATATATATTCCCTACTTCAGCTAGCGCTGTGCATTTCAAGTACTTTTTCCTCTCTCTTTGCTGGCAGTTCATGCTTCTTGTTCGTGTAGTTGCCCCACTGAGCCGTAACCAGAAAACGAGCACAGCATTTCAGTTGGCATACACTGAAAACATCTGCTTAACTAATTAAGATTTGTAAAAATCTTAGCGGATCATGTAAATATTCCGCTTGGCTCAATGAGGGTTTCTGCCGTCAAAGTTCATTTTTTGTTTCAGTTTTCCCCATATTAGCAGACATATATAATGTCTCGAGCTCTCAATCCAGTAGAAAGACTCTGGTTATTCTGTCGTACGTAAAACATGCCTTAGCTGTACAGGACCTGACCCAAATTTAGGTTGTATTGCATAATTGCCCACGATGGAATAGATTTCTGACAATGACTCATTGAAATTGATATCTCCTTGTCTCGCCTAGTCTGAGAGCTTTGAACTTTCTTATCTGAGCGCGCCTGACGAAATCTAACCTTTGATTATAATTCGATACCCGTTGATATCCAAACGTGTTTGGATATTGTATTTCGCTTACGTTTCTAAATGTACATTGGATCTGTCCAGACAGCGCTGATCGAATGTATTACGTTGTTCATGTATTTTTATGGTCAATAAGAGCGCCAGTTGAAATATCCTGAGCCTGTTGGAAGGCTTTCGCCCTCGCGGAACGACTATTTTGATTTACTGTATTCAATTATGTAAATAAATTAACCTGGCGATTGTTGCGTGACCAGCACAGTGCAATCTGATTGGTGTGAATTTGACCTTTAACGCATGCGCAGAAATTTTGCGACACCCAACTAAAAAAATAATAATAAACAAGAGCCCATCTGGGCTTTCACTCGGGCCACATGAGATTGAAGATGAAATACACTTTCATTTGAAATCCTCTTAGTAACAAGTCGTGCTTTAATTCGCCAGTGAGAACGTCATAAAAACAGACTGGTCTATTAATTGCTTTTATGACATGACTATGATAACACAGGATTTGAACAACAGAATACTGGCAATTCAAGTGTATAAATGCAATACAATGACATATTCAGACTTTGAATTTGATTGAAAATAGATCAAAAACTCGGGGAAATGTCCGGCTAAAAGTAAAACAGTATGAATAAATGTGAAATGGGGAAACATAAATTTCATAGCAAGAAAAAATTGTAATTCCTAATAAGAAAGCTCTTCTAAGCCGCTTCTCAAATTCACAGACTGTTTCACAATGAAAACATTTGCGCTTATCGACACAAGAGTTCAGTTGACCTTTCAAATAATTTATTTTGGATCTTTTGGTAGTGTTGTTGACAGCATCCCACCTTCGTGCACATATGCACTGAATCGGAAGCCTACCTCGAACTTAACTTTCAGCTAACCTGTTTCCTTTAATTCCACAATGAATAATAATCTCATAAAGTAAGCCCATAGCTTTCAATAAATTTGCCAGTGTCTGAATGAAACAGCTAGATCTTTTCCAATTTCTCTCACGAGTCTGACAATGACTCATTGAAAGTGATATATCCTTGTCTCGCCTTGTCCTTGTCGATCTCTCCCCG
This sequence comes from Actinernus sp. WN-2022, assembly GCA_030867875.1. Classification (NCBI taxonomy): domain Eukaryota; kingdom Metazoa; phylum Cnidaria; class Anthozoa; order Actiniaria; family Actinernidae; genus Actinernus; species Actinernus sp. WN-2022. The sequence goes on along the minus strand of JAOWCC010000577.1, from coordinate 170,680,744 downwards.
TTGATATCCAAACGTGTTTGGATATTGTATTTCGCTTACGTTTCTAAATGTACATTGGATCTGTCCAGACAGCGCTGATCGAATGTATTACGGCTCCTGGTTGTTCATGTATTTTTATGGTCAACAAGAGCGCCAGTTGAAATATCCTGAGCCTGTTGGAAGGCTTTTGCCCTCGCTGGTCGACCATTTTGATTTACTGTATTAAATTCTGTAAATAAATTAACCTGGCGAGTGTTATGTGACCAGCACAGTGCGATCTGATTGGTGGTGAACTTGACCTTTAACGCGTGCGCAAAAAATTTGCGACACCCAACAAAAAAAATAATAATAAAGGCTTGCATTTTAAGACTCGGTACTGCCACAGGCAGCCCGAGTAATAAACCAGCTATGTATAATTATATACTTAATAAACTACTGGAGAATCCATCAGTCCTAAATGATGATAAAACTGAGTTGGAGGTTCAGTGCACAGAGCTCAGTGCAGGGCCAGTACTTGCAAGCTTGGTAATGTCAGGAGAGCAGTGGGTAACACACAAGATTGGACAAAATGGAACGGGAGGAAAGGAGGGAGCCCGATTGCAATGAGGAGCAACTGACAAGTATATGCAAAACAACATTGAATTGGGAACAATAAACTACAGTCTCGGATGACTGAATCTGACCCATGGCTGCTGTAACACTACCACAGAGACCCTGGTGTATGCTGGATATTTAACTACCGTGTAGGACAAAATTTTTGCGGGAGGAAAATTTTGCGGATTGCCGACTCAATTTGTTTTGCGGGAGGAAATTTTTGCGGATTTCTGGTCAAGTATAAATAAAATTCAAGGCAGTATCGGTATTAAATTGAAATTTTACTTCCTGACTTACAATTTCGACGGGATTTTTCTATAGTTGTTGTTCTAGCGCCAACATGAACTGTCATAAACAACGACAAAACCTGAGGGAATTATTGTACGTTCTTGTAAAAACGTATTAGTCGATTATGATAACCGAGTCTCCGTTTCTTTTGAGGACGTGTCTGGAGTTGAATCGGGAACTGACAGATGCCTGTTGTGCCGGTCGTCTCGGAGTTATGAGAGCACGCTTTATTTGCTGCAGGAATTAAGTCCGTAGATTAATCCATTGCGTACATGTACTTTGGAATTGACTGTATGTTGTCAGTCTTTATTTACGACAACTGACGTTGAACGTGACACAGAAGCGGGAAAGTACGGTTTTCCGTGAGAAGCCGGCTATGTGAGAAGAAAAATGTATTTTATTAACTTTGGCTGGCGTTTCCTATTATGTTCAATGTTAAAAAGTTGCTGTTAACCCGATATAACCATTAAAACAAGATTTACTATTTTTTCTCTGGGAGTATATTTTTGCGGCGGAAAATTTTGCGGGAGTTTCTTTCTGCGGGAGTTTTTTTTGCGGATCGAAGGAAATCCGCAAAATCCGCAAAAATTAACTCCCGCAAAATTAAACTCCTACACGGTATGCCAAAATTGCATTTAGTCTCGAATAAAAACATGTCAAGTGGTCTTATACTGAAATTATTAAAATGAATCTTTAGGTATTTAGGAGAAGTCATTAACAAGCAGGGAGAGAGATGGGAAATCCAGTTAAAGGGCTCCGGGCTTACTCCATACTCACGGCATGCTGATGGGAGAAAGGTGCTGAGATCAAGCATAAGGGAGTTTCTTTGTAGTGAGGTATGTACATCTTTATAACGTACTCAACAAAATATCTTGATTCTGATTGGTCAATGACAAGTGCATCTAAAGGTTATTGAGTGTACAGTCACATGTTCTCAGCAAATGTTTGCTCAGTATAATTATTCTCAACAAACAATTGCATGAACTGCTCGTGCTATACTTGATTTATAGGCACTGAGTGATATTTTGAAAGTTCTCAAATTGTACTCACCTACATGTACATTGTAATTATAAAGGCTTGTGCAATTATTAGAACTTTCAAAATATCACTCAGTGCCTATAAATCTCATATAGCACTTGTGTTCATGCGATTTCCACTACGTATTGTACAGTGGTTGTCTCAAGACTGTAAGGGATTCAGTAAAAGTATAACTGAGTCTACACATATCATAGTATTTAATTATAAATTGTTATCCATCTTTAGCTTGTTCAGAAACATTAATTATTATTTGTATGACACTACAATGTAGCTATATAGCCAAAAGTAAAAACATCTGACTGTATAATTTTAATTTTTATGCTCTGGGAAGCACATCTCAACATTTTCTTTTTTAGTTGGGGTCCCCCCCACCCCCCCCCCCCTCCCCCCCCCCCCCCCCCCCCCGCCCCCCCGCCCCCCACAAAAAAATAAGATATGGGTCCCCATACCTGGCATTATCATTATTTGAAAATCAAGTGACCTCACATGAATCATGTCACGCTATGCAAAATCATAATGGCGGCCGCATCTTTCAAACATCCTGTATATCCCTACCCACAGGCAGCCCAAATATGATTATAGATATTACTGTCATACCCAGGGGCCTTTGTGCACCTAATCCAAGATGGTGGCATGCTGCCAGGTTGCTACTAAGGCAGATTCACAATATCGGCCTTAACGCTATTGATCTATGCAACAATAAACACTGAAGGAAACAGTGAGTTTTGTTTCCCGAGAATCTCAATGTTTCCCAAGACGTCAGATGAGGGAAACATCAAGAGTCGAGGGAAGCAATTTAACTCACAGGTTTTCCAAGGGGCCAGTCATTAAGTGTTTTGTTATTGTGATGATTGAAGATCTAGACGTTTTGCTAAACAAATATTTCCCACCTTTAGCTAGCCAGTGGCATACACAACACCAGCGGGCAACAATAAATTATTGAATGCAAATTGTTACCCTCTCATCTCATAGTTTTCAAAATTGTTGCCCATGTGGGAAACAGTTTGTTTTGTTACTTCAGTGTCAGGTGACCATAAATCAACCAATGAGGGTGCACGTTTATGACTTGGAAACTTATGGCTATATAACAATTGAAATTATCACTGATCAGAAGGACATGCGTCCCTGGACATGCGTCCCTGGGATGCATTGAAATTTATGAAATGCATTTTTATGAATAATTTTGCATAAAAAGAACAATTTCTATGTTAAATTGCTATCCCTGATGTTGCCATGTTGGTTGATTGTAATCTTCAGTTGCTATCTTTGATTGTTATAGTTCAGCCAACACGACTACCAAGTCTTTGTCTCTTGAATCTGTGAAGATTAATATTAATTTGATTGCAACCCAATAAGTATAAGAACTTATTGCACACATTCTTGAGAGCTTTACATTCATGTGAAACTTACTATACATTACTGTAACTTGGCTCTATGTATAAGCCAACCATACTTTGAATATTTTCGTGAACTTTTTGTTACTTATAGGCAATGCATCATCTTGGAATCCCATCAACAAGAGGTGAGTACCACCAGAGTGTCCAGTAATGTGAATTTACTGTGTTATCATGAATTTTTGATGCAAATTTAGGGATGTTATTGGGGTCATGATTTGTATGTGCTCCTTCCAGCTGGATGTTGTATCACATCAGATACTCTTGTAGTCAGAGATGTATTCTACAATGGTAATGCAATCAGAGAAAAGGCAAGCATTATTTTACGAATTGCTCCTACTTTCATCAGGTGAGCTTCAAACTTTATGTCAGCTTAAAGTGCAACTAACCCCTTTTGCAATTTTTATGCATACGAATCTTTGAAAGGTTTTGAGTACTTCTGTGAATAAATTTTTGGCTTACAGAGAATACTCTATGTTCTATGCTTGTTTGAAATGGTGAAATTTTGACCTTTCCTGACCCATGACCGCGTAAGAAAAAGCCTGGGTCGATTCTTGATCTGACGTCATCCAACTCATTCGACTTTGCAATAGTTTGAATAAATATTTAGCATTTACTCTAAAATAACTGTTTTCTTTAGTAACAACTCACAGACTGTGTATATTCTCTATATATCGATGTTGTTGTGATAGAAAGCCGCCATGGAGAATAATGCATTAATGAGGTGACGTAAGATCAAGAATCGACCCAGGCTTTTTCTTACGCGGTCATGGGTCAGGAAAGGTCAAAATTTCACCATTTCAAACAAGCATAGAACATAGAGTATTCTCTGAAAGCCAAAAATTTCTTCGCAGAAGTACTCTAAACCTTTCAAAGATTTGTATGCATAAAAATTGCAAAAGGGGTTAGTTGCACTTTAATATTCAGAAGCATGTGTTCGTCTAATGATTTTTACTATATGCATGGTTGGGACAACACTTTTTCAAGAACTTTCATTTTTATCCATTAATTTCGGTACCTTTTTGTATTTCATAGACATAAAACAGTCTCTTTAATAGCATTCATGGCTTTCAAAATGTTGAAGAGTAAAATTAATGGTCAAGTTTTGAAAGTAGGCAGCTGTGACAATTTAAACAACAAACCAAAGGCTAAATGTCAAGCACAAGTGTTATTGTTTATTGATTAAAAGAGCAAGTAACTGGTGGTGTAACAAGTCAGCCGCCGGCTTGTTTTGAAAGCCCTGACATTGAGTGGAGCAGCATCTGAAATGGGCCTTTAACTATAGTGCTTTAAAATATTCTCAGGTTTGGGTCATTTGAGATCTTTAAGCCAACTGACCACATCACTGGTCGTAAAGGACCAAGTGTGGGTAGAACAGACATCTTGATCAAGCTTCTTGACTATACCATCAAGACCTTCTATCCTGAGGCAAGTATCACAGTAACTTTTAACATGTTTTGAAAGGAGAGTTGAAACTGTTTTTAGCTCTTACAATTCCTGTTTCAACTACGTTTTTACAGACACTGTCCTTTCAAATGATAATCGTATTTAAGAAATGGGAAACATTTCTGTGTTACCATGGAGTTATAGAAACACAAGTGGGATTTTCATGGGAGAATGAGAAATGGCAATGGGAACATGTGACTGAATGGAGAGTATTTCCACTGCTATTTTGAGTTCTTCCAATCTTCCACAAGTGTTTCTACAACTCTATGGTAACATGGAAAAAATGTTTTTAATTTCCTTTTTCAAAAACTCATTAATAATAATTATTCATATCATGAAAAAACAAAATAAATGAATGCTTAATGAGTGTTGTTAAACTCGATTAGATACACTCCTCATTTACATAAACTTTTTGCTTCAATTTTCCTGGCGAAATAGATCATATTGCCAAAATAACTGAATTACATGACTCAGACTATACATTAATGTTTGTGAAGCGCCATTCTAAAAACTTGCAGCACCTGTTTTATCAGATCTAAAAACACTCAGGCTATTCCCTTGTGTTTGCAAATCTGATGAAACACTAGCTGTTGCTCGTTTTTGAAACTACATAAAATAAACTAGTAAAAACATGGAAAAATGCTGTCTTGTTGTGTTTTGATCATCAAAATGTAACTTTTTCCAACTGGTTCAAGCTTGTGCTCAACTTTCAATGTTCCTGTAGAGTTGTAGAAACACTGCTTTCAGCCAATCCAAGCACACATACATGTACTATCAAATCTATTTTATAATGTGCACTGTTGTAGTGAAGCATGTAGTGAACTGGCATGACTGTTCATGAAGACCAAATGACTGTACATGACTATCTATTTGACAGGTTTATGATACCCACCATGGACAACCTGAGGATTGCTATCTTGCATTTTACAAAGAAGTTGTGAAATGCACAGCCAAAGTTGTTGCAGAATGGCAGTGTGTTGGCTTCTGCCATGGGTTAGTGTATATGTTGCAGTTCAAATATGATCTCAGTTCAAAAATTTGTTGAACTAGGAAAATTATTTTGGATTTTTTTTTCAAGATAGTAATTAAGCACTTACATGTATGTTCAATCATGTTAGGTTTCTTTTAAATGTTGGGTTTGGATTAATTCACAAGATGGCTATCCTATCAAAATATTTTGTTATTATTATTAGTATTGGTATTGGTATTGGTATTGAGATCAAGTAGCCTGGTATTGGTATTGAGATCAAGTAGCCTGGTATTGGTATTGAGATCAAGTAGCTTGGTATTGAGATCAAGTAGCCTGGTATGGTATTGGTATTGAGATCAAGTAGCCTGGTACCTGGTATTGGTATTGAGATCAAGTAGCCTGGTATTGGTATTGAGATCAAGTAGCCTGGTATTGGTATTGAGATCAAGTAGCCTGGTATTGGTATTGAGATCAAGTAGCCTGGTATGGTATTGAGATCAAGTAGCCTGGTATTGGTATTGAGATCAAGTAGCCTGGTGTTGGTATTGAGATCAAGTAGCCTGGTATGGTATTGGTATTGAGATCAAGTAGCCTGGTATGGTATTGGTATTGAGATCAAGTAGCCTGGTATTGGTATTGAGATCAAGTAGCCTGGTATTGGTATTGCGATCAAGTAGCCTCATATTGGTATTGAGATCAAGTAGCCTGGCATGGTATTGGTATTGAGATCAAGTAGTCTGGTATTGGTATTGAGATCAAGTAGCCTGGTATTGGTATTGAGATCAAGTAGCCTGGTATGGTATTGGTATTGAGATCAAGTAGCCTGGTATGGTATTGAGATCAAGTAGCCTGGTATTGGTATTGAGATCAAGTAGCCTGGTATGGTATTGGTATTGAGATCAAGTAGCCTGGTATGGTATTGGTATTGAGATCAAGTAGCCTGGTATGGTATTGGTATTGAGATCAAGTAGCCTGGTATTGGTATTGAGATCAAGTAGCCTGGTATTGGTATTGAGATCAAGTAGCTTGGTATTGGTATTGAGATCAAGTAGCTTGGTATTGAGATCAAGTAGCCTGGTATGGTATTGGTATTGAGATCCAGTAGCCTGGTATGGTATTGGTATTGAGATCCAGTAGCCTGGTATTGGTATTGAGATCAAGTAGCCTGGTATTGGTATTGAGATCAAGTAGCCTGGTATTGGTATTGAGATCAAGTAGCCTGGTACCTGGTATTGGTATTGAGATCAAGTAGCCTGGTATTGGTATTGAGATCAAGTAGCCTGGTATTGGTATTGAGATCAAGTAGCCTGGTATTGGTATTGAGATCAAGTAGCCTGGTATGGTATTGGTATTGAGATCAAGTAGCCTGGTATGGTATTGGTATTGAGATCAAGTAGCCTGGTATTGGTATTGAGATCAAGTAGCCTGGTATTGGTATTGCAATCAAGTAGCCTGATATTGGTATTGAGATCAAGTAGCCTGGTATTGGTATTGAGATCAAGTAGCCTGGTATTGGTATTGCGATCAAGTAGCCTGGTATTGGTATTGCGATCAAGTAGCCTGGTATTGGTATTGAGATCAAGTAGCCTGGTATTGGTATTGAGATCAAGTAGCCTGGTATTGGTATTGAGATCAAGTAGCCTGGTATTGGTATTGCAATCAAGTAGCCTGATATTGGTATTGAGATCAAGTAGCCTGGTATTGGTATTGAGATCAAGAAGCCTGGTATTGGTATTGAGATCAAGTAGCCTGGTATGGTATTGGTATTGAGATCAAGTAGCCTGGCATGGTATTGGTATTGAGATCAAGTAGCCTGGTATTGGTATTGAGATCAAGTAGCCTGGTATTGGTATTGAGATCAAGTAGCCTGGTATTGGTATTGAGATCAAGTAGCCTGGTATTGGTATTGAGATCAAGTAGCCTGGCATGGTATTGGTATTGAGATCAAGTAGTCTGGCATGGTATTGGTATTGAGATCAAGTAGCCTGGTATTGGTATTGAGATCAAGTAGCCTGGTATTGGTATTGAGATCAAGTAGCCTGGTATGGTATTGGTATTGAGATCAAGTAGCCTGGTATGGTATTGAGATCAAGTAGCCTGGTATTGGTATTGAGATCAAGTAGCCTGGTATTGGTATTGAGATCAAGTAGCCTGGTATGGTATTGGTATTGAGATCAAGTAGCCTGGTATGGTATTGGTATTGAGATCAAGTAGCCTGGTATGGTATTGGTATTGAGATCAAGTAGCCTGGTATTGGTACTGAGATCAAGTAGCTTGGTATTGAGATCAAGTAGCCTGGTATGGTATTGGTATTGAGATCCAGTAGCCTGGTATTGGTATTGAGATCAAGTAGCCTGGTATTGGTATTGAGATCAAGTAGCCTGGTATTGGTATTGAGATCAAGTAGCCTGGTATTGGTATTGAGATCAAGTAGCCTGGTATTGGTATTGCAATCAAGTAGCCTGATATTGGTATTGAGATCAAGTAGCCTGGTATTGGTATTGAGATCAAGTAGCCTGGTATTGGTATTGCGATCAAGTAGCCTGGTATTGGTATTGTGATCAAGTAGCCTGATATTGGTATTGAGATCAAGTAGCCTGGTATTGGTATTGAGATCAAGTAGCCTGGTATTGGTATTGAGATCAAGTAGCCTGGTATTGGTATTGAGATCAAGTAGCCTGGTATTGGTATTGAGATCAAGTAGCCTGGTATTGGTATTGAGATCAAGTAGCCTGGTATTGGTATTGCGATCAAGTAGCCTGATATTGGTATTGAGATCAAGTAGCCTGATATTGGTATTGAGATCAAGTAGCCTGGTATTGGTATTGAGATCAAGTAGCTGGCAGCATAAGAGCGTGAGATCAAGTAGCCGGCAGCGTGAGATCAAGAAGTACCCACTGGAGCTCCAGCAGTAGCCGGCTTGTACAATAACAATAATACAAAAACTTTATTTGTGCCACAGATGTTTACAGTATAAAATAATTTAAAAGTGAGATATATCAAAAGAAAGCCACCCTAGAATAACTGATAAATAAATCTAGCTTTGGTGCTAGTGATTTATACTCATTAATGCCATATCTGTTTTATTTTTAGTGTCCTCAACACCGATAACATGAGTATTCTTGGCCTAACGATTGACTACGGACCCTTTGGATTCCTGGATTTCTTTGATCCTGAACACATCTGCAATGATTCAGGTGAGAGTGTGCTATCTGTATTAATACCTTTGACATTCCATGGAGACTGAGACATTTAATGTTGGAAACTACTCTTGAGTATGAAAGGTTGCAAGCTTAAGATACAGAACCAGGGAGAAACTGTATTTTATTTGGACAGGTGGACAACAAGCAGCTACAATTTCCTAAGAAGGCCCTGCAGTATACATGTATGCATGTACAGTCTGTAGAACCTTGTTATAATGAAGTGCCAAGGAAGAATAGGATTATAATATCGGGAACTTCATTATAACCAGGTTTGGTTGAGGTATTTTACTGCATATCTTGATGGCAAACCTTTATTTATCAATTTGGTTTTGTAAAATCATTTGCCTGGGCAACACTGTAGGAGAGAATTACAGCCACAGTTTTGGTGTACAGGTGCATAATTTCAAATCATGATCTTAGTCATACTGAGGAGTTTCTCCTTTCTGTAGATTCAGACAGGGGAAGATATACTTATGAGGCACAGCCTGAGATGTGCAAATGGAATCTTGGTAAGTTTGCAGAAGCCATAAAAGATGCCCTTCCTTTGGAAAAGTCTCAAGCTGCTCTAGAAGAACTGTAAGTATCAATGGGAAATTATAAACAAATCACATTATAAAATTATTTACCACTGAGACAGCCTGGCCAACAGATCTAGCTTTTCTTAGTTTGGATAAGAATTAAGAACTGAAAAACTGATAATCAGTAATATAAATTAAGGTGCTCCCAGAAGTGTTTCCCATTTTTTCAACTTTTATACTTTGGGTAGACTTGCCACAAGTCAGCCTCTTTATGTTTTCTTTATTTTGAGTGCAGAAGTTGCAAGAGGTTGACTTGTTCCAATCTAATTAAATATTCTGGCATGAAAATTGATGGACGTGTGGTTTAGGAAAAGGTGACGTGCCAATCTCACTGTCAAAGTTCACGTGTGATTATGCTTCTCAAAAGCTAAAACTGTAGGATTTCACGTTTCACAATGTTCTGTCCTATTCCATGCTTTCTATGATCACTGGTCAAAAAATTACCAGTAAATTTGGCGCAAAACAAGTGGGAAAAGTCCTTTAAAACAACTAACTGAAGCACATTTCATTGCGGGGGGGAAAGTAAAGGACTTTGAGAAAGTCTATACTTTCGGTTTCTTTTACTGCATATTATGAATGCACTATATTGAACAATTATTATTGGAAACATTTAACCTGCACATCCATATCAATTGCACTCTGGTTTCCATTTTGAAAACGTACTTGACTAGTAAATAATGTAATAATGTTCACTTGGTAGTTTTCTCATTTGGTTTCTTGTTTGTTTTATTTTCAGTTATGACAAGGAATTTCAAAACTTGTACTTGTCAAAAATGAGACTTAAGGTACCAGTTTATTTGACTGAGATATTTGTAACTTATTTATTTGAATTGCAGTTGGTACAATGTAGTGCTACTTTGGTTGAGCACTGCACACAGACATTACATGTATGTTGCCCTTGTTAATTTTAAGACTTTGGTGCATTGTATATCTCATGCTACTCCTCTATTACTTATCTACTTGAATCAGTGTGAAATAAATTGTCTTGTCTTATCTTGACATGTATTATGTACCTTGAAAGCTTGTTTGAAATATGTGTACAACTGTACTACATAATTTATGTTATTATATTAGTAATACTATTGTAATGTTCCCTTATTTCAGCTTGGTCTGCTTAATAATGAGCTACCGGAGGATGAGTAAGTACTTTGTTGCTGTTGTAGTGGGATCTAACTGCTGTAAAGGGATTGTACTGGTACCGGTATATAGGGTTGCCACGGTTTTGATAATGACTTTTGTTTTGGATGAGGGAATGTCAAACAGTCTTATTATATATTGTCAGTCAAAATTGTTTTCTGGTCAGTGAAAAGTCAGGGACCCTGACTTTAGTGTTGAGTCCAGTGCAAAAAGTGGATTCATACCAAACATATATTTTTAGTAAAAAAGCATGCTAGCCTTATGACTTTGGCATCTTCAGTGCAATGTATTCAGTTATGAATTTCACTGCCTTTTGAGTGTTTAAGAAGTGTGTCATTCTGTATGACATTTGCATGATATCATTCAATTCTAGTATTGAGATGTTATAATAATTATAACAGACAAAGTAGCCATACCTATTTCTCTAATTTGGTTTTACATACAGAATCTGCTTGTACATGTACTAACTAAAGTACTTCTTGTTATCATTTGCAGGGATTTGCTGGAATCTTTGTTGGACACAATGAAGCAGACAGGTATAGTCACATTTGGAATGTTTTGCATCCAATAAATAGTAAAATCTAAATACTAGTTGATTTTACATTGAGATACAGGGAGCCATTACCAGGTCTCACAGGCCAGTGGCTTATATTTATTTAATATTCAACAAATTCCTGTGTCAAATTGGAATTCAGGTTGGTTTTTGAGGAGGGAGGAAAACTGGAGAACCCAGAGAAAAACTCTCTGAGCAAGGGAGGGATACCAAGAAACTCAAGCCACATACATTGTATGGACTGCAATAGTCCAGTTTCGCATTCAAGAATTACCGCTGGATGCGATGCTTACAGGCGCATTTACTCAACACTAGTCTCATTCTGATGTTAAAAATTAATATTCACAAATACCAGCAAGAAGGTGCAGAAGATCAAACTACAACAATACATAGAGTTGTGAACAACCCATCTTCTCGCTGGTATTTATGAATATTTAACATCAGAATGAGACTAGTGTTGAGTAAATGCGTCTGTAGTCATCGCATCCAGCGGTAATTCTTGAATGCGTAACTGGACTATTGGGAATCGAACACAGGCCACAGAGGAGAGGTGAAGTGCTTAACATTGCACCACCATGGCTCTCCATATTATAGGAACCAGAAACTAAAGACATGGCATTGGGTGAATTAGTATAATTTGCTTGCACAATGATTTATCAACTCATAAAGTTATATCGTATTGATGAAAGTTTTTAAACTTTAAACTTATATGTATCTCAACAGGAGCAGATTTTACCAACTCATTTCGTGCACTGTGTAGAATTACACCAGCAGAGAACACCAATGCAGAGAGGTTGGTGTTAGATTATGTACTTTAATAATTTTTACTTTGTTTATTTTTAATTACAGTCACACTGAAATAAATGTCACTCGGTAAACTAGAAGCTGCACGCAGCCTGACCTCTGGCATATCTTTTGGAAAGGTGTAACGTTGACAATCTCATACATCTGCGTGTTTGGCACTTTACGAAATCAATGCATAATCAGATGCAAAAGTACGCACACACAATCAATCTCATCAGCAGCCCATTACCAGGAGCATCCATCTTTCATACTCACCCTGTGAAGCCGCGAAATTCGAACTGGTCTATTTTTAGATGATTATTCCCACACAAAAGTATGATGTTGTTATGGTTACTATGGGTGAGAGATTGAACAGCCAATGAATCGCTAAAACTCAAACCATGTTAAGTATACAAATCAGGTACTCATTCAGTAGATCAATCTCAAAGGAATACCCTGTGTACGAAAACCGTGTCATACCATGGCAATATCTCACACTAAAAATAGATCAGCTCGAATTTCGAGACTTCACAAATCCAACACAGATAGATGCTCCTGGTGATGGGCTCTTGATCTCATCTAAAACTCCAAACGAGTCAGAACACAAGTGAACAGAAGTAGAACATGAGTGAACACAAGTGACTTCTAGTAAGCCAGGGTACCCTAGGATAACACAGGTAGCCCAAAATACTAGGATCCAAATACTGAGGATGTGATCTAAAACTCCAAACGAGTCAGAACACAAGTGAACAGAAGTAGAACATGAGTGAACACAAGTGACTTCTAGTAAGCCAGGGTACCCTAGGATAACACAGGTAGCCCAAAATACTAGGATCCAAATACTATGAGGATGTGATCTAAAACTCCACATGAGTTAGAACATGAGTGCACAATGCTTCATAATTTAATTAACACAAAATTATAATAAAAATATAAAAATTGTGTTATCGTCTTAGTTGTTTTGGGTTACCTGTTTTATCAATGCGGTATTTTCAGGCTACCTGTGTAATTCTAGGGTACCCTGGCTTAGTTGTATTGAGTTATTTTATTGCATTGTCAGTAAGGTACTCTCTCTTTGTATTTTTGGGCTACCTGTGTTATCCTTAGAGTACTCTGCCTTAGTTGTTTTTCAGTAAGGTACCCTCATGGTATTTGGATCCTAGTATTTTTGTTATAAAAATCTGTAGCGAAAGGAAACGTTTGTGTGCTGGGTAAGTTAAATGCTGCATTAGCCTGCAATAACGGCCGATTGCATTACTATCTGTGATCCTGTGTGCAAGGCCATGAATCAGTTGGATGTATGCTGGCACATTGTGACAAAATATTTTGTTAAAGTTTACGCACACTTATTTGTTTGGGAATGTACACAGTCACGTACAGTCACATCGCTATTCGGTAGTATGCATGTACACAGTCAGATAACTGTAATATGCTTTCCGTCATGGTTTTACTGATGTATACTGATTTTACTGAATCTCCATAGCTGCAGCTGTGACAGCACTAATACATAAATGCTTTTCTAACTGAATGCCTTCGAGCGAGAGCATTGTGTAGTACATTTTAACTGTTGTTGTATCACGAATTGAAACACATTACAATTTTTCATGAGTTATGCATATCATTAAATAGTCCAAAACTCTCGTACACGTCTCGAAAATCTCATGACAAACAAACCGTGGTGGATGGCAAAGGAGCTTTCTTCAGATATTTTCTGTCAGTGTGTTGATTCTCTTTGCCCCCAGTGTAAACTATTGTCTCTTCAGGAGAATCAGCTTCACGCTTTGTATTTTTATCCGGGGAAAGGAAGTATTTGTCAGTCTTACCAACAGGATCAAATCCATAATTTAACTTCCAACTGGTGGCTAGTGCTCTCACGTTATGGCGTTATCGCGTTATCAAGCAGTTCCCATCTCTTTTTGAGTAACCATTTGCACAGACGAAAGCAAAATGGATTTTCCATGAAGCATGAAGATTCAATGCATGTATCTTCATTGAATTCCCATACAAATGCTTATATTTTAAAATTAGATTAGGGCTGCCTGTGAGCAACCTTTAGCATAAATCATATCAGGCTCTCTCATGCGAAATCGACCTCTGTCATTCACTTTAATAATTGGTTATCAGTGGACTCATCACGTTTCGTCTAATTGCCTGACCCCGTTATCTGCCATCCACCTAGAATATCTGATCCCAGTCGCTGATTGTATTTTGATACCTTATTTTCGTTTGTAATTAGATATGTTCAGGCCTATCGTGGTTTGATCGTTGTCACCATTCAATTGTATTACATTGTGCTTTAAAGATTCATGTTCATTTTGGTCAAACAGTTCCTTTACAAGAATCATAAAGTTAGAAAGTAGTTGAAATGAACTGCTTTGAAGTCTCATGCGTTGCTAATTTCACATTCCCTCTTTTGTAATTATAATTATTGTGAATGTATTATATGATGTAAACAGTCTGATATAAATCTATAATGTTAATGAGCATGCCTAGTACTGCTTAATCGCTCGATCGAATCATGGCTAGCGGTAAAGGTCAGCATTGATCAAAGTTGGTAGACGATAGAAAAAAAATGCATTTAAGACTCTGGCTGCTGCCTAGCAGTGCCGGAGCAATAACGTAGCATCATTTATTGTACAGTATTGATGGCATCATCAGCTTCCTCACCTCTCAGTGTCAATCAGTAGAGGAGTTGAAAAAAGCAAGCCAGCCCTCCATGGATACAAGGTAAAGTTGCCCAGACTATAGCCAGGCAGTGGGATAATTGGGTGTATTACTTTCAAGGAAGAGAAGATGATGACATCATTTTTGTCAAACTTTAAGAAACAAGTGATAATTATTTTCCCATAAGGAAATTACAGATAAATGTACACATTTGTCATTCAGAATTGATTTGAGATGTTCAACTATACATTGTACAGTAGCTTACAGTAAAATGTTAGGTAATGCTCTTTGCAGGACATTAGGCACTTAAAAAGTTACTGCACCATGCAAATCTGGTATGAATGAAATTTGATCCTGTAGGACATTTGCATGATAACATCACATACTACAACTACCTGAACTCCTTGTGCAGATCCTTTTCCCCTCTAATTTGGACCATTGTCTTCAGTTGGTAGAAATGTATTCTCAAAGGAGTTTAAAAATCTGAATAAGAAATATAATTCGAAAAGGATTCTGATAGTTGTAGTTAAATGATGTCATAATGCAAATGTTATATTTAACTTATAACATCAGAGTACAGAATATTAAAATTGACAAAATTGTCTAAAGTGTTGTAATTTACTAGGACATTTATTGTAATTTTATTGCAGGTAATCAACGTAATTGGCTAACAATTGCAATGTGTTAGTTCTCCTGGCCTCTATGTTCAGTTTGTTGCATATTTTACTAATTACTTTATTCTATTTTGTATATGTTATTATGGCGGAAGTAAATAAATAAATGAAGAATAGCAAACATGTGGCAATTGAGTTGACTGCTTACCAACAAGATACAAACCACTTTTTTTACAGTTCAACTAGCTTGTTCAATATAGCCCATGATTCATTGAAATGGCAAACAATTTCCAATTCATACTGTAAAATGTATTTAAGACAATCTTATTAAATTTTACTGGTCATAAATGCTTAATTATTGATTCAGTGGCCATTAACAGTCTGGGGTGGTGAACCAGAATCTGTAATGAAGCTCTGAGCCAGGAGGTTGTGGGTTCAAAACACATGGCCACCAGTAGTAGGAAGTAGATTTTTCACCTGGGGAGGCACCTCCTGTGGTTTTCCCCTTCTGAGCTTGCAAGGTCCATTTTCTCCAGGTATTCTACCACACGGGCCCACCAGCTTGAATTAAGCTGTACAATTTAATATACTTACTGTGTATAAATAAAGTTGATTTTTTAATGTACCGATAGATATTTATTATTATTGCCTTTTCTGCTTTTATTAACTGGCCTCAAACAGGCAGTTCCAGATGTTCATGATGCTAATTCAGTCCAACCCTGACTTGATGGCTCAGCTTGGAGGATCTATGGCAACATTACAGAATGAGTTTGATAAAGCAGAGAAACTTAAACAGCTCAAGGTAGAATATGTTTTCCAAAAGTCAGTTATGGCAGTGTGTATTCAATCTGGAATATTGAATGTAGAGACTGCTTGGAAAGAAATAGCATGTGGAAAATGAGGCAGAAATTAATATTTTTTACTCGGTACTGTCTTGTTCCAATCAGGAAACAAAACCAGAAGAAAAGAAAGCCAAGGATGCAGAATTATGGATCACATGGATAGCAAAATATAGGTATTATTTGTTTCCAGTCTATTGTGCACCCTAACTGGCTGGCAACCCAGTCAGGGTTTTTTCTCATCTTAACCAGCTAATTCCAAAGTTTATCAAAATCAAAGTTTTTGATGTGATTCTTACATAAACGTATCCTAGAATTCAACATGTATTGAAAGCCTTTTAATAACTATATTATTTTTGTCTGTGGCAGTGGTCAACTTGAAAGCTTTTGCTGCTTTGACCACCACACACTTTTCTACCTAGCTCCCTTCCTATTTAAATGATGGCCTATAATTTACACTTTCCATTTCTAAATGTACTTTCTTCTTGATTTGATGTAATGTAAAGTGTGTGAATAAACTGAAAACTGAAACTTTCAAAAAACGAAAAACTGCAGAAAAGTGCTAGTGATTTGAGTGAAACAAAGATTGTACGCTCAAGACTGACACTTGTATTGCTTCTTGCATGTGTGAGTGTACAACTGAATCAACAAAAGCAAGTGCAATAATTTGAATTTATAAGGGGAAAATAAAAATGTTATTTACCTGTCTTAGTCGGCCCATATGGAGAAAAACTCTGCCTGTGTCCTTGGCTGGTAAATAACATATAATTTTTATATGTAAAACAACATTAAACAGTGATGAGCTCTGATCAATACAAATGGTGATGGGTGTAACACTGCAGTGATGGACCATGGTTGACCAATTCGTTTGCTTTGACAGCTGCTAGAGTTGCTTGTGGTGTGATAGAATTTTGTTATTTTTGTCACAGGTGTCGTATAAGCAAGGATATGGAAGAAGTTGAGAGTTTAGAAGAGGTAAAGCCTGAGTGTGGCATAGCGTAGTTTCCATATTGATCACCCAGTATGATACATACATTATTTATTTGATAAAGCAGGTTGAGAAACAGAGGTGGACCTGGCAGAAGTAAAATCTAATGCAATAAATTAATTTAAAATTTACACTAACTAACCGTATGATCTAAGTACTAGTTACAATCAATTATAATAGGATAGCTATAAGTCATGATGAAATTGAACTCTGAAGTGAAGTAAAGCTCTACAAATGAAGTGACTTTACTTTACTTTGGGTAATATGTTTACCACCAACAAGTATTTTTTATCAATGATGGACAGAGTTACATTAAAATAATGTATTTCACTGTTCAAAACATTATACAAAAAAAGTAATTATTACCATTGACAATATTAAAATGTTGCAAAACACTACCACCACACCCTTTGATGCAGTACCTACTGTGACAGTATGATAATATTTCATTACTGTTACTGTATTTTAGGCAAGCGTAAAGCGTGTTGAAATTATGAAATCCCATAACCCAAGGTAAGATGGTGTGGATGTATTAATTTAACAAAATTGCATGAGTATATGTTGCAGTTAATTTTTGTTTTCAGTTAAAAAAAAGTTCTAACTAGTTAATTTTTAGCTAGGTATTTTTGGGGTACTAAAAATTAATTCACCCTCCCCACCCTTACCAACCTCTCCCCTCCCTTATCACTTCATTCCCCTACCCCTTTCCCTACACTCCACACATGCAGTGTGACATTGCTTTAATCAACTATACTAATTACCATACCATGTACCAGATCTGTTGATCCAAGCCAGGAGCCCATTACCAGGAGCGTCCATCTCCCATACTAGGTCTGCGAGTCAGCATATGATCGGATTGAGCTATCTCATGGGAGTTCTTGTGCCCACATTTTGAGAATCCAATCAAACCATAGTCAGGACAATGCAGTGTTAGTAAATCACCTCAAAGAATAATAGATTATTCTCAATCTCAATAATGACGGCAAGCGTGTACGGATTGCAGCGGAGTCAGAAGGCAGTTACCCTGGAAACATATTCTAAAAATAGCTCCATCTGGTCATATGCTGGCTCATGGATATAGTACATATGGATGCTCCTGGTAATGGGCTCCTGTCCAAGCCTAATAACCACTATGCCACTGTACTTATTTAGTATATAAAAAAATATAATAGTGCTACTAGTACTCAGTCCCGAACAATCTAGTCCAAATGCAGCAAAAGGTAAAAAATACTAATTCAATTTAACCTTGTTAATTTTCTGTTTTTTTCTTCTATTTTCTTCCTTTTTGTTTTTCTTCTTTTTTTCTTCCTTTTTTTCTTATTACCCTGAGTATTAAGATAATAATAATAATTAAACCCTAACCCAACCCTAACCATTCTGAAAAGAGGTAAAGATGTAAACAGCGAGTTCTTCAATGGTCCTATGAACTAATTCAAAGCCTAACCCTACATTTTTTTAAACCCTAACTGTCAACAACAGGTTCTCACTAATTTAGGGTTTACAAGTAAACAACAAGTTTTCACTGGCCTAGAGCTGGGGTTCACCTGGTAATAAGGGCTCTAAACCTAGTTTAAAAATTAACTTGTTAGAAAAAAAATTAACTGCAACATATGTATATATATGGGCATCTTCAATTTCTGTCATCCTTAACGTTATTTTGACCAATCTAAGATTTCCCTTTACTCCACTTTTAAATAAAATTATTATTAATTTGTAATCCTGATTATAATTTGCAGGTTTATTCTGAGGAACTACATAGCACAAAATGCCATCACTGCAGCTGAAAATGGTGACTACACAGAGGTGGGATAACAAAATCAAATATGTAAATCTTATATTATGTACCCTGAACCTGATGGGGGAGGGGATGTTGGGGGGGGGGGGGACTGCATACATGTAGCACAAAATGCCATCACTGCAGTTGAAAATGGTGACTATATATACACAGAGGTGGGATACTCTGGAAGTTTCAAATCTCATTTAGAAAATTGCATTCATGCAGCCAACCATAAATTAAATACAGAGTCTAGTCTCATACAAAGCTTCCAAATGCATACTTCATAGTAGACTAATTAAAATAATATATAGGATCCAGATAAAGATATGTCTGTCTGTTTATAGGTAGTATGTGTTTGATTGACAGTAAAAAAAAAAAAAATTCCAATGCAACTTGAAACTTCAACAGTTGCACTTCAATGATAATGGCAATAAAACATTATTGTTTAACTAACTGTTTTTGTTTAACCAAATGTTAACATTCTCTTTCTTGATGCTGCTGGAAATATTATTCCCAATCCCCTAAGTTTTGAAATATGCTTTGTGTATGTATTGCACTTCTTGTTCAGAGGCTCATGAAGTTTTCCTTGTATAAAATATTTCTGATAACAACTCAGTCCAGATAAATAAATTTAAAATCAAATTGCATCAAAGGAATTCCTTTCAAGTCTTGATATTTTCTGGTTAATATTTCACAGAACATTGAACTTTTTCCAGAAGAAATTGTAAACACTTAGAGCAGATTTTTTAAACAAAACCTAAATCTTAGATCATAAAATGATATATTTCTATCTGTACAACATAGACATCATTTCAGGCTTATTACAGTTTTCATTGAAGTGTTTCAAGTTGCGCTTGGAAAATTGTATTTAGCCGACAATCAAAATCATACCACCTAGGTTTAATTAAGTTTAGGTGTATATGTTTGAAAGCTTTGTATGAGTCAGACTAACTCCATGTTTGACTGAAGGTCGGCTGTATGCAATTTTCCAACCGAGACTTCAAAGTTTCACACTTCAGTGAAAATGGTAATAAAGTCAGCCCAATATGAGTTTAAAGAGTTTAAATTTGTAAATTTTGTTCAACAGGTGAAAAAAGTTCTCAAACTGTTAGAGTCTCCATACAGTGATGATGTAGATCTGACTCAGTATGAATCAACCAGTGAACAAAATACAGCTGGCATTGCCGAGAGTGTAGCCTGTGCTAGCCAAAGTTATAGTATGGAAGGCTATGATAGCAAACCTCCTGATTGGTCATTTGACCTACGGGTTACATGATCTTCATAAGGACCTCTTGTTGTAATCATTGATATAAACACACCTGCAGTTATGATTAATTAAACAATCATATTAAACAGTCAAACATCACTGCCAATGTCACTGCATCTCATTTAAAGGTAGCCATTATTTCTCTGAGAAGTAAACCATCCCTAAACTACCTCTGTCAGAGATTTCTAGAAAGGAAATTGCAGCTTATTATAAATGAAAATGACAACTGCATTTCTTTCCAATGTTCACCTTTTTGATTATATTTTTTTTACTGATAGAATTTCTAACTGTACCAGAAAAAAACAACTTTGTGGGGCTGCTAGGTTTTTCATGTGGCTCTGTACCAAAAAAAAACATTTAGTATTGGTAGAGAGTACTGGCTGATAGAAGAGGCTAGCGAAATCTCTGAAGAAAACAATTCAAGAGTAACTAAAAGTAGCTGGTTTACTTACAAACTCAACAATATATTTTATTGCAATGTCTTTGTATCAATGTGAAGACAAGTTGGTCCTTTTATAGCATCATGCCATATAGCAGCTACCAAGACTGAGAAGGCTGTAGGAAGATAGTATTAATTCTGTCTTCTTAAAGTAATTATGATGGTGCATTCTAAAACTACATAGTATGTGTGTTTGTGCTTGATGTCATCAGTTGAAGGCTGTTATAATTATACATATCATGTGTATGAAACATTTACATAATTTAAGTATCATATAATAATTATATTAATTTATATAGTCAATCCCAAGAATGGACAAATATCCGGGGGGGGGGGGAACTCCTGTTTGTGACGTATTATGTATGTGCCGCCCAGGTGGGTCAGGGTTTTGACCTCGGTTTGGGCAGATCAGGGTCAGGATTTGAGTATAATTTGGGTGCAGTCAGGGTCGGGGTTCAGTATTTTTTAGGCAGTTAGGGTTCAGTTTTTTTTAGCTACTATGTCAAAAAAAGACATTCTGTTGCCGCATTTTTATCGCCTGCCCACATGCAAGCACTGAGGTTCCCATACATCTCGTACTTCAGTATTTATCTATGTACTTCATCTGCTGATTTGTTTACCCAATGACACGTCCCGACTTGAAATGTTCCGTATTTTGCATGCAATCCCGGTACGCGGTATACCGGCCGGGATATATATCCGACCCCCCCCCCCCCCCCTCCCCCCCCCCTGGGACAAATATACACATATACTGTAAGTACATTTTGTTGGAATAATGCTAAAATATCAATACCTACAATTATGGGATGTTATATTTTTCAATTGGTCTAACATAGTAAAAGCAATCTGAAAAATAAAGTATATATTTGTTTATTTTAGGGCTGTAATGAACAATATAGATTTAAGATATATTTCTTAATATACTATTTTCGACTAAAATATATTTTTCAGATGTCTTGGGGGCTGTCAGACCAATCTAAAAATATTTTTTAAACATTAACTTCCCAGAATTGTAGGTACTAATATTAGCATTATTCCACTAAAATGTACTTACAATATAATATGTGCATATTTGAATAAATGTAAAGGGCTACATTCTTGGGATTGACTGTATATACCGGTATACACATTATAATATACAGTAGCAGGGCTAAAAATAATGGCCGGTCAGTCACTGGTCAAGATCTGTATTTGGTTGAAAATGTAGTAACATCGACCGGTCAAAATGACCGGCAAGGCAAAGATTTGACCGGACAAGTCCAAATCTTGCCGGACATTGTCCGATGACCGGCCGTTATTTTTAGCCCTGAGTAGTATAGATATGGTAGTAAAGACTACATTTAAAAAATGTTTTAGCAAATTTGCAAATGTTTAATTTTTACAGTAGTACAAGTGTAAACTAAATAGGAAGTAAATATCTCAACAAACTCTCTTTTGAAAAATAATAGGGAAAAATGCAAAAACACCTATAATATTGTAAAACAGCAAATTATTGACTAGTTACTGAATATCAATAGCAGGTCAGGTTCAGTAACAGAATGAGTAGCCATGCTTTATTGCATTTACAAGCGAGAGTTTGTAAATCCCATAAAGCACAGACACGAATTCTGTATCTGACTTATCAACGTGTAGATGTAGATCGAGTCCTGTTTTCAGTTATTTTGGCAATACAACTTATTTTGGCCAAGAAAATTGAAGCAAAGGTTTGTGTAAATCAAGTTGAAATCTGAACAGATCACTTATCACTCAGTAATTTCTTTAGTTTTTGCTTCATGGATTATTAATGAGTTTGATAAGCACAAGGAGTCCCTAACCGATACTAGAATATTGGAAGATTGGATCGAAACGTTAGTTTTGAAGCGTGTGGGTTGCCTGTGGTTTCTTTGCCGCGCGAGAGTGGTTGTGAATTTATCGTAGTCTGTTTGTTTTTATCCCAAAATTGTTCATTCGCAGCCTAAAATTCGGACAATAAAGTTATCTGGCTGTAAAATGAACCAGCTAAATGTGTAGCTTATTTATTATTCTGTAGTTTGCATTAGTTTTAAGACACCGGATAATGTTTTGAGTGAGATTTAAGCGTTTCAGTTCACCGATACCTGTTCGCTGATTTTCGCTGCCGATCGCCTTGCTATAAAGTATTGAAAGGGGAGACACAGCGTTCAGAAAACCGACCAGAAGTCCTTTGCAAATTTCATAATCTCTAATTCAATTCACATGTGTGAGTTGCTTAAGCATTTTCTCACTCCTGATGTGATTTTTTTTTGGCAAGCCTTATAGTTTAGGACAATATTTGAACACATTTCATTTTCGTTTTTGTGAGCCGAGGTGTTTACTTTTTCGCTGCAACGTTGTTGACCAAAAAACGACTCAGTAGGGAGGTACCAGGAACAAATCCCTTCGGGGTTACTAAGGGGTTGAGTCGTTATGAGTCACGAAAAATGTCGCGTGACGTTCTCCCTTCTAGGATATGGTAAGGCATGTCTTGTCATTCCCCGTGGGGTTATACGTTGCAGTCAAAAAGTAAAAACCTTGGCTCACCGTGTCTTCCCTTTCTAATACTTATACAGTAGTGAAAATGAGAGAACAGGTGTCCGTGAACTCCATATCAATAAAATAGCAAGCAAAAGTGTCGTTTTGAACTTCCCGCGGCCTCTTCCATATTAGGAAAATTCCATATTCCATATTTGGAAGAGCTGCCACGACATTCAAAATAGCGGTTTCTAGGTCCCAGACCTCTAAATCGACAAAACGTTCTCCGATGTCTTCAAACTAATACAGGCCAGGCCCCGGTTGTTCAAAGGGTGGATAACTCGCTATCCACCGGATAACTCGCTATCCAGCGGATAAATTTTATCCACTGGATAAGTTTGGTTGCACAAAGCACGGATAGCGCTATCCAGCGGATAAAGTTATCCATGGTTAGGTAGGTTGTATAACTTTTTATCCAGTTTTTATCCACCGAATAAAAAATGGAGAAAACATGGCTGCTCGTAGACTTCTCCTTTTAAATAACAACTTAGAGGATTTAAATCCACCTAGAAGACCAAGAGTTTACCGTAGAGAATTAGATCCTTTAGCAGCGTACACAGAAGGTGAACTTAGGGCAAGATACCGTTTTGGTAGAGCTGGAATTATTTACATTGGGCTATTGCACTTAATATCTGCACCCCCCCTGTTGAGGACCAAGGAATTCTCCGGGGGTCACCAAATAATTTTCAAGGAATTCTTTGGGGATACAACCATATAAATAGAGAGGAATTCTTTGGGGGCACATATCAAATTTAGAGGAATTCTTTGGGGATAAAGTGAATATTTGGACAATTCTTCAGGGGTTGAAGTCTATTCTTTAGGGTAACACTACTTTCCACCATGGAATTCTTCAGGTGTTTTTCATTTCAGAGGAATTCTTCAGGGTACAACTCAAAATAAGGTCCTCAACAGGGGGGGTGCAGATATTAAGTGCAATAGCCCATTGTTGGCCTTGTGGCGGATGATATTTCTCCTGAAACCGAAAGAAACCATCCTTTATCTGCAACACTCCAAGTTTTGGTCACTTTAAGGTTCTTGGCCTCGGGTAGCTTTCTTCAAGTCATTGGCGACACATTTCTATCTTTTGACAAGTCAACTGTTAGCCGAGTAGTTCGTCGCGTAACCCAAGCTTTGGCTGAAAAGTTGGGCAATTTCGTCAAGTTCCCGGAAACAAGGGCCGAGAAAGATGAAATAAAGCAAGGTTTGTTCCGGGTTGGAGGGTTTCCTTGTGCCATTGGGTGCATTGATGGAACTCACATTAGAATCAAAGCTCCAGTGGATAATGAACCGGACTTTGTGAATCGAAAGGGGTTTCATTCAATAAACGTACAGGCAATCTGCAATCATCAAGGTAAGAGCCATTTTGAAGAATTATTGATATTGTAGCTCGGATTTATCGATTGACACAGGTAGTCCGCTAAAACAATTCACTATTAACAAATCAATCTTAAATCTTTTGTTTTAATAATCCTCAGATTAATGAGACTTATTAACAATTCTCAAGCAAAATATGCTTGTTTGTTTTATTGGGTGAAAACGTTGATAAATAAAAGGGGGCTTTTAAACAATAATATTATTTATGTTTCCCACCGCCAAATAAACAAAATTGTTTTGGTGCTCAGTCTAATTAAACAATATTTTATATTTTGATCTGTATTATTTAGAAGAGTTTTCGCTTTAAACAAATCAACTTCCTTCAATTTTTTTGGGTAACTAAATTTTTATTATATTTTGCTTAATTTTTGTCATCCCGAACAAAAGATTGGAACCTCATTATGTACATGCATTCAGATTGCAATTGTCATAATTATGTTTGTCAGTAACATGAACATGAAATAATCTGGCTGGTGCAAAAACTGTTTATTTTATTGATTATTAACTTAATTATTATAAAGTTGTGATAGATTTTCTCATGTAAGAATTCCTTAAATTCTCCAGGATCTTTCACAAACATTGTTGCACGATGGCCAGGGAGCACTCATGACAGCCACATTTTCAGAACATCAACATTGGGACGCCAGCTGGAAGGAACTGGGCTAGATGATGGAGTGCTTCTGGGAGATAGTGGATATGCCTGTACTCCCTTCCTGATGACCCCTCATCTTAATCCCTCAACTGAACAACAGGAACATTACAACAGAGCCCACAAAATCACCCGCTGCCTCATTGAGCGCACTTTTGGTCTCCTCAAAAGGAGATTTCACATTCTGCATTCAGAAATTAGAATGGTTCCAGATAGGGTGTGTACTATTGTAGTTGCCTGTTGTGTTTTGCATAACATTGCTATCAGCTTTAGGGAGCCTGTTCTTGATGATCATTTTAATGTTACTGAGTCCATTTGTGATGTACAAGAACAGTACCGTGGTCCTGAAAATGGAAATGCAGTACGGGACCACATTACTAACACCTTCTTCTGAATCAATTAATCTGCATGCATTCATGCAATATGATCCTTGAGGAAGGGGGGGGGGGGGGGTACTCCCATATATAGGCTATACATGCAGGTACGTGCTGCTCGACAGGGTATGATTTTTGACAATTCTTAGCCTGGAACAGGGTATATATTAAATCACTGTTTTGGTCTGGAACAGCTATTAAGGGTCATAATTTTTTGGATGAAGGGCCTCAGGACGGTTAATTTGAGTTATTCACGGTCCCAGCTTGACATTGCAAATGCAGAGTCCATTTATCTGTCATGATTCTAGTGGCGAGTGGAGCAGTCTGAACATCTTGCACGTATCATATCAGATGCTTAAGTTACCGCCTTAAGCATCGCAGGTCTAGAACAGGATATCTTTTTTGCCATTCTATCTGGAACAGGGTCACATGCAAATTATAAAATACAATTTCCTGGCCTGGAACAGAGTAAGGGTTTTATTTACGACTCATGCAGCAGCACAGTCCCCCATCCTAATTTTTTGGGAGTCCATATATAGTATATCCATGAGTCAGCATATGACCAGACTGAGCTATTTTTAGAATGTACATTTACTGGGTATACTAACTGTCTTAATCTGACTCATTCCATTTTTATTTATTTGGGGGGGGGGGGGGGTAATTACTGTAATAAAAATACATGCTTGTATGTGTTTAATATAGCTAGCTATATAATCTGGCAGCAATTTTCCAGGTAATAAAGGTGAATAAGGGGGAACTTACACCCACTGAATGCTCCCTAATAATGCAAAATTATACTACATTTATAATACAAAGAGTTATTTATCTTGTTTCTGATTTAAAGGCCAAGTGAAATGATAAACATCTTTTATATCATCCCCACGGGCTTCCTTTTTTAAAACTGCTTCCTTTTTAATTCTCTTATTTATAATATTATTGTAGTAGTCAATACATGTCAATATGAGCATCATTGAAGTATGACCAAGAATAAACTAGTCAGGAATAAACCCCTTACTCCTACCACTTACTGCTGTAAAATACCTGCTGTACATGGACTGCTATAAAAAGTGACAGAAAGGCTCACTGCACATGTACAGTACATCGTACCAAGTCATTTTCAATGTCAGAAAAAAGTAAAAACAAGAAAATTATAAAAATGGGGGGGAAAAAGCCTCCTATTGCATCCTTTAAAGGGGCTGTGTCACAGTAAGACTTTACATTTGTTCTTCCGGGCCGGAAAGAGCTATTTCTACCGATTTTGATATGAACTAACGAACCTCTCGGCCATGTGGGATGCTCAAAATGATAGCAAATATGCAAAAATGACTAACAAACAGTGTATATAAACAGTCTAGGGAAAATATTGAAATCCTTTCAATCAAGCATCGAGGGAGGGAAGTTTAACTGTTTGTATCCAGTTAACACCAACCGAGCGATTACTCGATACATGCGCAGTACCATGACATAGCCCCTTTAAAAAAAATACAGATGATAAACCTGCTTATTTTTTTACTTGGCCTTAAATAATGAGGTTTTCAAAGAGTTTTTTGACAGAAAGAGGCATTTTACAGTTAATAGTTATTTAAATATTTAAAGCACTCCTGGTGGCCTGTAGCTCCTCTATTTCAAGATTTAGCTTCTGCCTTTGTAGAAGTATGTTATGCATTTCCATATCCAGTTTCTGGCTTTCTTTCTGGAGCACCAAGAGATGCATCTCATTTATGGCATCCATAGTAACTGGTCTGGAAGCTGATCTTTTGATGCGCTTTTGGGATGGGGTGTTTTTTGTGGAAGTACAATCGTGCTCTGCAGGTACCACTGATGAAAAAAGCTGGTCAAGTGGTGTGGGGATCACTTCAAGTGAGTCGATAGCCACTCCATGGTCCTCCACAACATCTTCTGCAAGCACATCATATTCGACAGCTTGCAGGCTGGACAAGCACGAAGCGTCCATTACAGAAACGGCCTTTGATTGGACACCTAAATGTTTAGCATAATATATACAACCACTATTAGCTTGGGTATTAGAATTTTAAAATATAATAAAATTATTAACACTGCACTGGCCGGGATATTAAGCCTTTATAAGACAGAGTTAAAATCTATTAAGCATTAAATAATGTTGATAGTTATGTACATAATTATTTGTTGAAATTATTAAAAGTCAGATGAAATCCTGCTGATTTACCAAGACAGAGAGAGAGAGACCTCTGCTAGCAGGGAAGCGTTTTCCATACATTTGTCTGAAAAATTGTGAAGCCAACTTGTGGCAATCCCAATAACGAAATAAATTTACTGGTGTGCATAACATTACAACAGTACTAAACTAATAAGTAAAGCGCGCAACAAGTAAATCGGAACTTTTAGATTCTTCTGAGAATAATTATCATATGGCTTCTCTGGGGAGGGAGAATTAGTCTTTTTTTCTGTTTTTCTTCAAATAAAAATTATAAGCCGTCTTCTGAAAAGAATCTAAAAGAAAATGTGTACTAGAAATAGGTTTTCTCTTTACTCTTTTTTTTGTTCCTTTATTATGTCTCTATCAATTCCAAGCCCGCCCATCCCCCCCCCGGGCAAGATGGGGCATTTGACAACCTATCTGTCCCTGGGGTGGGGCATTTGTTTTTCGTCAGCCCGGGCCCAGGGCATTTGTCAAATAAATATCCCACCCCTCCCCTGTGTTTGATTTTGTTTTGCTCAACTGATCAACACGTGCTTGCTTCATCGATCAACATCGCGGCGGAAAAGTCCTCCGTGAACATGACCTAGTTTCGGGGTGAAGTTTGCGGTTTGTTGGGAACTCGCTAGTGAATGTGGGATTTGGGGGCACTTACGAAAGTGTTTGAAGGTGAGTACTGCATTACTTTAATAAAGAAAAGCGGTGAAATGTGGCTTTGAAACGGCGAAGAAATTTGGCGCGTTCGCAATACTTGCCCCGGGGTGGGGCATTTGCATAACTTAGCTGGCCCCACAGTGGGGCATTTGCAACGTTCTGATTCCAAAATGACAAAATCCCCACAAATGCCCGGGGGGGGCATGGGCGGGCTTGGAATTGATAGAGACATTATGATCAATAACTTTTATAATTATGACCCATCAGCAGCCCATCAGACATTATGTACCTGACCTGAGACGTTAACTATAGTAAACCAGCCAAACTATGGTTAAATAATTTTTTTACTATAGTTAAAATAGTAACCTTGAGGAAACCAGACGCCTGTCTGAGAGGCGTCTGATTTTCTTGGCTGAAATGACATGATGCATTCCAACGTGAGTGTTGACAATTCGGAAACCACAAATTAGGATTTAATTTCCTCAAACATCGAAATAGATGACAAGCTGTCAACTAAGTCGATAAGTTTAGATTAACTTAGCGATAAACCCATCTTTTCAGGTCGGCTATTAAACTATAGTTAACGTTTCTTTCTTCCTGGCGCCGTTGTAGGATCAACTAACCACAGTCGAGCTGTAAAATGCAAGTCACACTGAGAATGCAGTTAACTATAGTTAAATCCGGTGGTGTGGGCGCTACGATCGCAAAGCACGTTGGTCCATTTCACAAAATCGGCTCATTTCGCACAAGCTGCCGTCAAGCGAACATCTCTGAGAGAGCTGTTTGAATCGGTTCGATCGGCGAAGAGCGTTTTGTTCGGGTATTAAAAAGCAAGTTGTTCCCTCACTGGGATGAATTACCTCCTACAGTTTATCAAAAATTGTGTGAAAAGCGCCACAGAGCAATTCAAAGGGAAAAAAGCTACAGTCTCCAGCTCCACGAAACGTCATTATGAATGAGAGTTGAATACTTTTGCCAGCTTTTAACAGGTGAGTTTAGTTGTTTCCTTCGCCCTTTTACTTGCATAAATCAAGGCTCAAAATATTGAGTCGAAGCTTGCAATTAGTTCGGTGTACATGTAGTACTGCTTGAAGTGGTACTAAATTAATAGGAGCGTTCATTTTGTCAGCCTTTGTTTATATTGTTTATAAATTTATTATAAACTTTTATATTTCGAAAGATAAGCCAACACTTCATCTTTGACAAGGAGATGAGACCCAGTTAATGCTCAGACTTCCCCTCCTAACTGATTTGATATTTCAAGGATAATCACACAAGTTTCTATTTCATCGGTACATAAGCAGTGTACAGTCAATGGTTTCTGATGAGCCTACCCTTTATAACATTTGGCTTTTGTTTCTTTTGATACAGGAACAGAAGAGAGTGACATTCCAGCTGCTTGTGCATAATTATATAGATGGGATACTAAACCAGCATATAATTCTACCGAGACAAATAATTATTACAGAATATATAATTATATAGCCTGCGTAGCAGTGCAACTTAGGGAGGGAGAGGGGGACAGTGGAGCTCCTTGTGCTGGCTAAGAACAAGATTCACATTAGCTATAGTCCTGTTCAATAATACTTTTAAGCAGTGGTGTCGGGAGGGAGAGGGGCAGTTGCCCCCAACCCCCCCTCTGCCCAGTTTCAGAAGAGAGAGACAAACATACATGTACATACATAGTTTTTATTTAAACACGGAGTCTCTTCATGTTACATGCTCTCCAAGGGAGCCATGTATAAAGGTAAAAATTACGATAATGAGTAAAAATATAAAAGCTAAAACTAAGATATTAAAATGTTCTAATATTATTGCTAATTAATATAATCATTAAATTTATTTACAGTTGACCTAAGTACCTCTTAAAATTGTATAGGTCTGGCTGGTTTTTGGCTGCAGCTGGTAAGCTATTCCAGAGAACGGCCCCCTGATACTGAAAGCTGTGTTTACCAGCTTCAGTCTGTGGATGTTTTATGAAAATATTATGTGCTGAATTTCTTAAACTATGGGAGACAGTGTACAGTGTTTGAATTTGCAAATAGTTTATGCAAATAGTCTGGTGAAGTCCCATTTAATGTTTTAAACATTAAAGTTGCAAGTTGTTTGCATCTTCCGTTCTCAACATTGTCCCATTTAAGCTCATCCAGTAGCCCAGATGACGGTTCATCATAATTAGAAAAGGTAATCACTCTGGCAGCTCTATTTTGGAGCTTTTGAAGGTGATCCAATAGCCCTTTACCACATGAGGTTCCCCATACTGCACTACAGTAATCGAGATATGGTAGTACGAGGGAATTGTACAGAGTATTTAAAGTTTCAAATGGTACAAGGCTTCTAACTCGTTTTAAAGCTCCAATCCCTCCTAAAAATTTCTTAGAAATGTTATCCACCTGTTGTTTCCATGTTAGGGACTCGTCAATCTAACTCCAAGATATTTGTAAGTTTGTTCTCTCTAAGGGTTTGTGATCAACTTTGATTATGAAATTATGTTCAAGGTGTCATATTTTATGCCGACTTGCAACTTAGTATCATAAACTTAGTTTTTACTTTATTTAACCTAAGTTTATTTGCCTTTAACCATATGTGCACCTTATTCAAGTCATGGTTCATTTGTTGCTCTAGAACATTTGGGTCTGCATCAGATACTGTAAGGCTGGTATCATCAGCATACATTCTTACTTCTGAGAATAGATCACTAGAGGGGAGATCATTAATATAAGTTATGAAGAGAACTTAGACAGAAGACGTCAATGAAAATGTCTCAGAATTCATCTTCCCCCCCAGTTTTCCCCAATTTTAAGGGCCTCCCTATGCCCCAGCATTTAAGCATTAATTAGCTTTTCTATAATTCAGGTTGATTTGTCCTATGAAATAATTATGGTACATACATTGTACATGTAATTTATTTTATTGTTGCCATTTATATTATATTTATATTAAATTAGATAATTTAAATATTTCCACATGACTGTAATGTAGGTGCACAGAATCAAATAATGCACTTATCAGCAGCTTCCCCCAGGAGTAGACCCCAGGATGATCAAGAGGATTGCAAAAAGGGTGGAACAAACTTCATGATTTTCCCCAGGGGTGGGGAAATGTTATTAGTCAAAGTCCCCTGGGTCCCATTTTCCTTAAACAGAAAATCTCTCTTATGTGAGATTATAATCTTACAAATTCCCCCTCGCTTATCTTGGAACTTCAAACAAAGTCAAGCATTTTCCCCTACCCAGGGGCAAAACTTACATTCAATCCCCTTTTATTCCCCAACTTATCTCCCTGATCGGCCTGGGAGGGCTTATTAGAGAGGGGGGGCTTATGTCAATGGAAGAGCCAATGTTCAGTAGAGACCAGTGTAAAATTCCCTTTTATTCTCCACAAGGAACTGGGACACAAGGCGGGAAAACTAAAAATATGACATTAACCGTCAAGGAGCGAAAGTTCAAGAATAAAATATTGTTTAAATAGTATGGTACCTTCATAAGGTTTAATTACATTCAAGAATGGAGTAACGCAACTACTGCAGTAATACTCACTTAATTAATTTTGTCTTCAAAAAGGGGGGCTTATTAGAAGAGAGGGGCTTAAAAGAGAGAAGGGGGGGGGGGGGGGGGGTAAATAGATGATTTACGGTAAGTGCATAAGAAAGGTATTTTGAAAATAAATTATTTGCTTAAAAAAGTTGTGAATAGCTCTTGCTTTCCTCTCATTTGTTGCACTAGCCAATCTCAAGATTTTTGAGCTGGCTTTCCAGGGGTATCTCATGTAGCACCGCAGTGACCTCTCTTGCTGAGCTGGTAATTATTCCGTCATCTGTTAAAATAATTAAATGAATAAAAATTGAGGTAATAGCTGACATGTAGTGACAGTTGAATAACAGTACAAATTATGCCACTTTGCTCGGTATACATGTAATTCCTTTTCTCAAATTTTCATACAAACCTAAACTGAACCCCCAAAATTAAAAATTAAAATCTTTTTCCAACCCAAAATCATTCATAGAACGAGTCTAAATACACCTGAATTATAATGAAGAATTTAGCTAAGTTTTCAAGTATCTTTTTAAGTGGCACTGCAGCGGTGTTGTATTATGCAGTTTAGCCTAATCGCCAAAATTTTCCCAAATTCAAGTCAAAAATTCAGATCGAAGATAGGTGGCGCTTAGAGGCGCTTTTATACAGTTTTAATCATACACATTTGAGGAATGATTTCCCAACTTTAGAGGAAGATTCGTCGATGGGTTTTGTCAAAGTTTCCAAGTCTCTAATGCGTGCTTTTAAGAATCTCATTCACATTGAGAAGTAATAATTTCCACCGTAAAATATAGGGCTAAAAGTACTATAAACACCACCAAAATGACTCGATGATCAAGATAAATCGATAAACCGATACTTCTAATTTCTATTCATGTTAAAATATGTGACGAAACGTAGAAGAAAAACTCATGACCAGCGTTTGACTTACCGCCAAAATGACACTTTCACAGTTGATTCGCCGCCATCTTGAAAACTTGACTTTTTGGAAAAAATAATGCTTTGCGGTCGTAGCGCCCACACCACCTGAATACAGGCTACAGAATAATAAATAAGCTACACACTCAGCGGGTTTGTTTTACAGCTAGATAACTTTATTGTCCATTTTACGGATGAGAAAGTACAATTTTTGGATCAAATAGCGAAAATCAGCGAACAGGTATCGGGAACTGAAACGCTTAAATCTCGCTCAAAACATTATCCGGTGTCTTAAAACTAATGCAGACTACAGAATAATAAATAAGCTACACATTTAGCTGGTTCATTTTACAGCCAGATAACTTTATTGTCCGAATTTTAGGCTGCGAATGAACAATTTTGGGATAAAAACAAACAGACTACGATAAATTCACAACCACTCTCGCGCGGCAAAGAAACCACAGGCAACCCACACGCATCAAAACTAACGTTTCGATCCAATCTCCCAATATTCTAGTATCGGTTAGGGACTCCCTGTGCTTCTAACACAAGCTCTTTGTGTTTTACATGGCTTCTCAAAGTCTACTTTAGTGATAAGATTAGCTATCTAAAAGTCTTGAAATGCGAGCGGTATTTGGAAACGATTTCTAAATACTCATCATGGTCATGATTTCAATTGTATTCACCTCCTGAATTATTAAAGGTTGAGAAGTAATAGATACAGAATGAGTGGTGGTGGTGCTTTATGGTATTTACAAACTCGACCTGAAAGTGAAAGAGTTTGTAAATCATATAAAGCATTACCCTGGCTGCCCTGGTTCCAGAGGTTTCTCTATGTGCGAGTGACGTTTAAGCCGCGAAGCGGCGCCAGCGTGCGCGAGCTGCGAACCAGCGAGACGGGTGTCTTCTCAGGCTGCCTTATCATTTATTAATACATTTCAGACGTTTTTTTTTTTTCAAATGCTACCGTACCTGGGTGTGCGTGTCTGTGACTGTAGTGTTTGTTTCATCAAATACGTCCAACGTAAACTGGCCGCAAAAGGGAATTACATTCTCTTTGTTAGCATCACTGTCAGCAGGTTTGGGAAGAAGAATCTTCCTTGTACTCGTCGCGATATAAGGATTTACCTCTGAAGTCCGCAGTACCTTTTTGGCTCTCAATGCAAGGGGACTAGTAGCGCTGTTCACACGTCCCGGTGGCGGTGCCGATGGAGAATCTTTACTACATCGCTTATGTCGTCCTTTGTCTGCGTTTGAGTTATTTGTTTCAAGCTGGGACGCAAGAGTATCTTCGTATCCCTTCCTGAATGACTGCAGGTCGTTCACTTGCTTTTCGAGCTTCCAGAAGGTCCGAAGACACTTTTGACATATAATTCTGGAGACTCCCTCGACTTCCGATATGACAGTACCAACGACAACAGATAGCCGTCTTGTTTAATAGATCTTCGGTTCTGCTCTTTGGTCCAAACACATTCGTTTTAGACCTGCCACTGACTTTAACATTTATTCCACAAAACCTACAATATTCGCTTGGATTGAAAAGTAAATACTTAATCGGTGTTTTTCTTTCATCCATGAACACGCATGCCGAAAACTCCGCCACGCGTCAAAGCAACAACACTAATTTGTGCCTTTGTATCCCCCACACAAATAATTAGTCGCTTGACTAAATACGTCCTTTCCCCCTCCCGACAAAAACTATAGAGCGTGACCACCACGTGATAACTCCTCAGTGATTGGTCAACAGTGTAATTACTGAAGTAACATATTTGACAGCTGTCAACCGCATGGAAGTGAGATCCGTGAGGAAATCACCGACTGATAGAGCGGTTTTCACATGACTGTCGGAAGTGTTTTGGTTTTGTGTTTACTAAGCTCTTCTATTGGCTGAGAAAATAAACCAACCAATCAGATTCCAAAGCAAAACCAAATGCAAATTGGTTTTGGTTTGTCATTGGCTCACAGGGAAGCTATGTATAAGTTACTTGTGATTTCTCGCTCCTATGATTGGCTGGCTGTGGGTAATTTGCGTTTGGTCTTTCAACACTCTTGTGAAATTCGCTCTAAGTGATCTTTACTGATTTACATAAAGTTTGGCTTTAATTTTCTCGGCCAAAATAAAGTCGTATTGCCAAAATAACTGAAAACATGTACTCTGGATTTGTAATTAAAAATATATATTATTCTACTCTCAAATTGTCACATTATAGCTGACATTTAAATGGACACTGCCAACCACAGTGCTTTGCATGCAATTTTACTGTTGTCAGCTATTTTCTGTATACCCAATATTTAATAAAACAAAAGAAAAAACCCACATACCACTGTATTTGACTTGCCCCTTGAACAGTAATTATTGGGGTCATTATGGCCAGCAACATTTATCACCAAGTTTAGTCTAGTATAGTCTGGAATGTTGAAACAGTGTTACTAAATTACAAAAAAATAATATTATTAAAACAGAAACAAGAACACAATTTCAGTCTGTTTATTGCTTTATCTGTAATCTAAAAAAATACATTTTTTTCACTCAGTTTAAATGCCTTTAGGTGCATGTACATTAAATTTATATCCCAAATGAAAACATGAATTTGAAAATACATATAAATTTATTTTTGACAATTCTTGAAAAATATGTTTAATTGAAAAAGATTACCATATGGAGAAGATTGCCATATAGTTTTGATTTTTTTTTTGTTTCTTGCAAAATAACATTGTTTGATTAACTACGTTACATCAAGTTGGTGAATCTCATGAACTGGTGGGTTTTACTATTCTGACTTTAACAGCACAATATCAACATTGTCGTGAACTCCTTGAAGTAGCAGCTCTGCATCATAATGCAAAAACTTTTTTCTCTTGGCAGCTTTGAGAGTTCCTACCAAAGCTGATGGTAAAAAGAAAAGTATAAGGGGATTTTTTTTTAAATTAGGAACTTTCTTGGGGGTCCGAGGGACATGGCTTGGAACTTTGACACAAAATGATAGATTACAGCAAGTTTTTTACAGAACTGAATTCCCTTTAAAAACAATTTAGTCAACCCCTACATGTACATAAACAAATCAATAACATCTCTGGCATCACATTTTCACTACAAACTCCAACTTCCCATACCCTAAAGAAGCACCTTAAAGTGCATATAATCCCAAAAATTATTACTTTTTGATTGAAACTTTAATCAATTATTTAGAACTTAAAGCAAAAATTGGAGGCTAAAAATTTTTTTTTATGGCCTTTCAGAGTTGAGAACCAGTCGAGAACATGTGGCCGTCAGTTTTCAATTCCCTTTAGGAGCCTGGAGACAAGTAACGTGTATGTAGTAAGGCATCCTTCCAATTCCATACAAACATCTCTTATTTCTGCAACTCTTGAAAGCTCACCACATGGTAAATATCTAATGAAATGTCACCAAATTTACTAATTTTGATGTGCTCTTTCTTGTGATGGAGTTTATTTCATGTTGATTACTAAAAATAGACTATAATAGGAATTTTTTCCTTTTTGAATTCTTTTTCTTATTCAGATTTTCCAACTCCTTTGAGAATAGCAAGAAACTGTGCTAAGAATTCTGGTAGTTATAGTAAAAGGCCCTCCCCAAGACTCGCACCGGCTTCCAACTGGATACAGGGAGCCCAAAACCAATGTTTGCCCTTACTTTGATGCCACTAAAATCATCGAAGTTTAGTTTTTCACTTTTATTTTTTTGAATTCTTAGTCAGGGCACTATACAGAATCAATCTAAAAAAAATAATTTCTGGGGTTATTAAGGCACTTTAAAACTTTTTTTGGTAAATATGGCTAGATCCTCCTATTTATAAACTAAATTTCACTAATTTATTGTGTTGCTACCTTCAAAGATATTTGCACATCTATCATCATTGAAGAGAACACCAAACTTCACCACAATGTTTCCATCACTGTTTGGTTGTCCAAGCCTCTTGATTTCTGTAACTAATAGCTCGACTTCGTGTGCAACATTCATGACTGGAGATTGTCTATGAGTGAAAAAGGGGGAAATAACAAGGTTAACTATTTGATGAGCTATATGCATGTAAAGTTTTCCTGTTTCATGAAACAAACTACAGTATACTGAACTAGAAAACTCGTATATATTAATAATGGCAATAATAATAATTGGATAATCAGTGGCACAGTGGTCACAAGGTGGCTCTCCATCCACTGATACATTTTTTTTCCTTTTCCAAGAAGACGTGAAGGTCTAACTAATTGCAGCTCGAGAACAAAATTGTTTCACAAAGGTATCACTAGCCTGGGAAACCAGCCGACTCTTATCGTGTTGCTCCAGTCGGGGTTTGAACCATCTACAGACTGGTGCTTAACCACAGCTAACTGAGCAAAGTAATACACCATGGAAGCAATTAGTTAAGGCATTTTTATTTGTGAATAGCTCTTATGATCACGAGTTTGTTGCATTCCCATGCAAACATGACTCAAAAGCTTGGGCTGCTTGCGTTCTAACTGGCTCACTCTCGGATCCTTTTGTCTGTTTGAAAACTACTGAGCTCTTCCATCTAGATCAGAGAGGGTGGTAGTTTTTATTATGGATCATGTTTCACAGAAATTAGGCATGACATATTTTCATGAACAGTTTAATAATTCTGTGGGCTCAACAAATGAGTTTGATGAGATCATTCTTTTTTCATATGGTAAAGAAGCCATTTCTTGTTTCACAGAGAAAAAGAAAAATCCTATCACAGCTCATGGGAATAAATCAATGTCCAATTATCCATAACTTACACTTGGTATTTGAATCAGTCAATTCCAAACCCCCCTCCCCAGACTGTCAATGTGTGGAGCTTGCCAGAAAAGGTTGGGTGGGGCATTTGTCAAGACAGCGAATTTTACATGCAAAAGTCCTACGGTGGGGTATTTTAATTTGCAAAGCTGAGATTCAAAAATGTCAAATGCCCCCCTCCCCCGATGGGTCTGGCAGATTTAAAGGGAGCGGCAAGCTTCTAAGAAAAACTTCGAATCACGCTCATTGACCGATCCAGATTTCCTTCAGAACTTTAATTCCAATTTTCTCTGCTAGCAGAGGTCTCTCTCTGTCTTGGTAAAATACATGTAGATGACAGAGAGAGAGACCTCTGCTTAAGCAGGGAAATTCCAATTGTGTAACGAAGTATGTAATCTCTGGGTACGAGTACGTCAGATTAACGAAGCATTAAGATAAATTCATGTTTCATTATCAATGGAGTTTCGCTTTTTATCCCCACACCTTGATCCGAAACAATTGTATACGTATTATTTCAGATCGACTAAGCTTGTTCATAACCGGCTTCCGCTACCGCATCCAAATTTACCGATAAATGACTTTACACTAGTTTCAATATTCGGCAAAATTATACAATAGTGATGTAGTCAGTATATTAAAGAAGCTTCATTTGAGTTACCCTGGTTCCAGAGGGGTTCAGGTACGAAAAGCTCGGGGACGGATATAACGTGCCGCGATCGAAGGCGTTTTGATTCCCCGAAGTTGTTCTGTTTTGCGAGATGACTGTTGAGTAAGTCGGCAAAGTCCGCAAAGAGGGAACGACGGTCAACAGCTGTTTAATTTTTAATATTAATGAAGGCAAAACTCTCTAAAATAACAGGCTGTCATAAGATAAATAGGCGCTGTAACCGGTAATAGCCTTTAAATAAATCTGCCACCAGAAATATTATAAAAATCTCGAACAGTTGCTCAAGCTGCAGAGTCCGCCCCTGTCTTGGACCCCGAGATCGAGGAGATCGAGAGAATCCGCCTCTGCATCTAAAGCTCTGTAAAATAAGGGTCAAATGCGAAAGGATGGTATGCAGTCGAAGATTCAATCTAATTTCCCGTTTCAGTGGGTTAATGAGATATTTTAACTTTTTATCCAGTACAAGTACTCACCTGAGAGAGAGTCAGCTGCTCGATCGAGGTTCCGGTGGAAATGACAATGATGAGCCCGTGAATTGGTCAGCGGTACCTACCATGGGACTTAGCACTCTTTTGACGATCGCTTCGAGTGCGAGCCTCTGTATTTTCCTAAAAAGAATTTAATTTCTTTAATTTAGAAGGTCTACTTATCCTTTTGGATTTAGTTATTTATTCTAAATTATCTGATCGCCTGAAAAAGCTATACAATTCTAATTGAGTAATGGCTTTTACGTTCCTTGAAGGAGTAGATGACGAAGTCTTCCTGTCTTTCGTTGTTCTTTTGGTTATTACTCTTGCCACGTTACTGTATTACTTCAGGACAAGTGGACATATTGTTTATAACTTTCTGAACCAGTTTCTGATCAGGACTGCAGCCGAGGAGGAAATACAACAGACAGACCAACAACAGGCCCAACAACCTCCACAGGAACCTAGGAACGGGACCATTGAAGAAAACCAAGTTCTTCAGGAAAATGGAGTCAATGTCGAGAGCCCTGATTTCTCAGAACCAAATATACGAAATGATGCACAACATTTTAGTGCCCCAGGCTCATCAGGGGACCAAGAAGGACCATCTGGAGATACTATGTCAGATAATGGCCCAGAATTAGGGAACAGAATTGGAGGTAGAGAAGAAGGTCAAGGAAGTAATTCTTCTTCAATGATTGCATTGAGGTTAAAGCATCACGAAACAGAAAGGAATTTTAGTGTTAATTCAAACATTACTGTTGGAGAACTAAAAAGGTATAATTTTATACTCTTTGCAGGGGATAATTATTCTTGGGGGATAGGGTAGGGGTTTGTTGACTAGCTACTCCAGCCATTCCCTGGTACCTCTCTACACTAATTTAAGGCATGAAGCGATGAGAAAGAAAGTAACCTCTGGTGGTGCTAGTTGAGAATCTCACTTCCATGTTGGGATCAGGTACAAGATTTGTACCTTGTTGCTGATTGGTTCTCTATTTCACGTGATATATATCAGCACTGTACCTGATTGGTTGATTCGTGTGAAATAGAGAACCAATCAGCAACAAGGTACACATCTTGTACCTGATCCAAACATGGAAGTGAGATTCCCAACCAGAGCCACCAGAGGTTATTTCCTTTCTTATCACTTTCCTCCTTGCTGATGGCACTCTGCTCCTTAAATTAATGTAGAGAGAGCTAATAAACCTCTGGCTGGTACCCTAGCCAACATAAAATTGATCTCTCAGCAAAAGTGATGCATAATTTGTAGGTATTTTCTAAAAAGACCCCTATCCCACAGGAGCAGGGCCTTACAATTTCATGCTTCACAAAGAACTTGTTTGCCTCAATGTATCATTCCCTTCCAAAGTCAAATGTACAGTTCACTATTTTATAAAAGTATTTGATATCTTTTCCCAGATTATGCTTCCCAGCAGAAGTTGGCCAAGGTAGAAGAGTGCGATTGATCTACAGTGGCAGACTCCTACATGATGATACTGCTAGCATGTCATTTTATGGTGTTACAAACCTCTCAGTGGTGCATGCTCAGATCTCAGAAATGGCTGAACCAGAACAGTCATACCATGGAGGGGAGGTAGAGGTTGAATTGGATCTTAGCAGGCTGTTTATACCCCTACTGACGGTGATTTTATGTGTGTGCTGGTATGGGCTGATAAGCTACAGGCAACTATTCAATGCAACTTCTACTTTTATTCTAATGATTGTGACAGCTGCTTATGGATTCATGGTGTATGCAATGATGGGATAATTGGATCCCTTCAAAACAATCTAACAGTCGTTTAATTTATTAATATTCTTAAGAAGACCATAGATCCTTAAATATGTGCCTATTCCTTCAATATTATTAGCAGTCAGGTTAAAAAGACCACTTTGCAAATGCATCTCCCCTTTCAATAATACGGATATTTTGTGTACTGTAAATTTTAGTTATTATAATTGTCATTATTATTCTCATCATCATCGTCACCATCATCGTTATCATCATTAATAGTAGCAGAGTGTTCAGCAAGGAGAGGTAGGCTGTTGTTCCAGGTTATTATTCCATAAACTGATTTTCATAACCTGCATACATGTAGCAGTCACTTCTGTGGAGTTCAGAGGACACACTTGGATTGAGAACAGGGTGTGATTTTTTGGTGAGAAATACCTGCCATATTTCTTTCAGTTTGCAAATTTTTATCCAACATTTCCTCTGGCCCCACAGAAGTGACTGCTACACAGACTATGATATCCACTAATGGCACAATAGGTTTCTTTAAGTCCCATCCATACAGATATGTTACAAGAAGACTTGGTAGCTAAAGTCGCCCAATAGGCCTTTTACAGGAAACAGTCACATGCTGTGACAAATGATTGAGCTTGTGATCCCATGGAAAAGGCTTTACTGGATGGCAAACAAACTTCAAAATGCTATTTTAGATAGATTGATGATCCATTGGAGGTGGAAAATAGCCTTTACAAACAGGTTTTGCTAATAATACTACCGATCTGATACAATTGCCTTTAAATAAATAGTCATATTTATTGCAGTCCAGTACAACCACAGGCCACGCATTCAAAACCATTCAAAGTGAGCTATTGAGTAAACACCCATAATAATAATAAAATAATAATAATAATAAAATACTACATTGTAAAATAATAGTGAAATACCGTAAACACCCGTGTATAAGCCGCACCCGTAGATAAGCCGCACCCCAAGATTTAGGAAAACAACGTTTTTTGAAAAATACAAAAAATATTTAGAAAATCTTTTGTCCAAGTTCATAAATGCTTGTATTTGATGCCAAACTTCTTCAAAAAAAAAAGAATAATCTTTTGTTGGAGTTCATAAACGCTCATACTTGAAGCAAAACTTCATCAGATTGTCATAAATACATAATCGCAACTTTAATTCGATCGAATAGGGTTCAACTTCCTTGTCATTTCTTGTGTATATTTTAACCTGCAGTCTTTAAATCACTCCAGAATTCTTCTGCTTTTATTCTCCCATTAACTAACAACAATTCCAAGGAACCGCTTTCCTTTAATCGCTAGAGCAAGAAAGGTTTTCTGGCGAAACTATACTTGCACGAGTAGGTCTGAGGTCCGCTATCTTGGATTTTCGGTAAATAAGCTTAATAATCACGTTTAAATATTCACGAAATTCTAATATATTAGGTCTAAGGTGGGTCTTAGAAGAGTTTTTGCTTTAATTCTTTCAAACTGCATGTTTTTCCCCCAATGATTATGCTTAAATTGCTGTATTACACGATCGGATGCGATTTGAACCTGATTGTAATATACGCACCGTCGCATAATAAAAGCTTCATACAGGTTCATGATATGTAAATATTTGTTAATATTGGGTCTCCTTTCTAGTGTTCCTGTATATAAGCAGCACCCCCGATTTTGAACGAAAATTTTGGGTGGAAAGGTGCGGCTTATCTACGGTAATAATCTATGGTAATAATCTCGAATGAAATTAAACTTTTGAGAACTCTGTACAAGAAAATAATAATGAAGTTTAGAATCTTAAGCTTTTGCTCTCAACTGAGAGCTTGATCACAAGTGAGTGTGAAGGTCATGCTCACTTGCAATCACAGGCTCTCCGTCCACATGACTGCAAGGTGTTGTTCCAAATGCAGGGGAGCTGGAATACATTCACATCCGAACCAATCAACTTGATTTGAACTGTGACGGGGGTCGGTACCAGATCCCCTGCTGGTACCGTGTACTCTCCCCACACAGCCTTCTTGGATTTTCGGTGGTAGCTGGTTCCGACCCCCGTCACAGTTCAAATCAAGTTGATTGGTTCGGATGTGAATGTATTCCAGCTCCCCTGCATTTGGAACAACACCTTGCAGTCATGTGGGCGGAGAGCCCGTGATTGCAAGTGAGCATGACCTTCACACTCACTTGTGATCAAGCTCTCAGTTGAGAGTGACAGCTTAATTAAGTGCATGTAATCCCTAGCCAGTTATCTTTGATATCGATTGTACATGAAGTGGATAGTCCAACGGTAGAATATTTCTTGATTTGGGTGTTGCGTCTATGAGATATAAAGGTTTATATTTCCAATATGCTAATGATGTGATGTCATCACCGACATTTGCTGAATTTCTTTGTGCTTGTAAATTAAGCTATTTTCTAATTTAGAATATTTTTTTGTAAAATCACTTTGATAAGCTTCAAATATAACTTAGAATTTAAAACTAGGTAATTTGTCTCCACCAGCATGCTTTTGTATAATAAGTGATGTCGGTGATGACATCCCCTCATTAGCATATTGGAAATATAAACCTTTATATCTCGTAGATGCAACACCCAAATCAAAAAAAATATTCTACCTTTGGACTATCCACTTCATGTACAATCGATATCAAAGATAACTGGCTAGGGCTTATATGCACTTTAAGGTTCTAAGCTTCATTATTTCTTGTACAGAGTCCTCAAAGGTTTTATTTCATTCGAGATTTAAATTCACCTGTACAGATGAGTCTTCATCATTCATTGTAATAATAATGTCTGCTAATTGGGGACACTATAACGGAATTAAGAGAGAATCGAGCTGAGCTTCAATTGGATTTGTCCAACCTGCTT
This sequence comes from Actinernus sp. WN-2022, assembly GCA_030867875.1. Taxonomy (NCBI): domain Eukaryota; kingdom Metazoa; phylum Cnidaria; class Anthozoa; order Actiniaria; family Actinernidae; genus Actinernus; species Actinernus sp. WN-2022. The sequence continues at coordinate 170,637,488 of JAOWCC010000577.1, read as the reverse complement.
GCTAACAGTCTTACTCTTCGTTAACACAACATTAAACTCTGACCACAGCATGATGCTAATATGGATTTTGAACCCAATCCATCTACACCCAAAGGCCTAAAATGCTTCTTGGCTAATGCTCGATCTCTCAAGGATAAACTTCAGGACTTCCATGCTACAGTATTTATGGAACAATATGACATAATTGCAATTACTGAGATGTGGCTTGACTGAAGCATTCTAGATCTTGAGATTATTCCATCTGGATACATGATACATAGAAGAGATTGCTCAGATCGAAAAGGACTGGTGGAGTTCTATTAGCTTTTTACAGTCATGTGGTGACGAGAAGAAATGATCTCAAACTAACTGAGAGTTACTATGGTGCGAATTAACCTCTGAACTGGATTCTAAATTTCTCCTTGGGATATTTTACCGACCTCCAAATACTAATGCAGATTATATAGGACTTCTTAATCCTTTTCCCGGATTAACAAATTAAATTTGGATAAGTTTTCCTTGTTGGCGACTTCAATCTTCCTAACTGGATTAATCAGTTGCCTCTGTCTTCTGATTAGGCCTAGTATGAATGTATTGTACTTTAGAAAAACATTTTAGCAGCTCTGTAGTACTCTTAGCATCATTATTTATCAGTAAGTTCAATTTAGTAATTTGAAGGTTATTTACTTATTACAGTTATTACATTTGTAAGTATTCTTAGTAATTTTTAGTATTGTAAATAGATGTATTATTCTTAGTAGTTGACACATGACCCCATAAGCCTTGTGCTTTAATCATAATCATGTTTAAATAAAGGCTATCTATCTATCTATCTATCTATATCAAGGCTTATGAAACACTGAATGACCTATTTCTTACACATGTGAAGTCATATGCTAGTACCAGAAACAACAATATACTGGGCTTGGTCCTCGCCTATATGATATGCCTGATTTAATTACCAATGTGTCAGTTGGTGAGGGATTTATGGATTCTGATCATATAAGTAGCTAGCGGCGGCGGGGGGGGCTGTTTTCCATAAAAGCCGTGTATAAAAATATTACAATATTTTGAATATAGAATATATTATGATATAAAAAGACATAAAAAAGGATAAAATGCTCAATTTACAGGGCATCAAAGAAGCAGTGGGGTAATTTGTTCAGCTTATTTCTAAAATTAGTTATTGATTTGGAAAGTCGTATCTCTTCAGGTAACGAATTCCAGACAAAAGCTCCTTTGTAGCCGAAACGCTTTTTCCCATAGTTTGTTTTTTGGGAGGGGCAATTGTAATTTTGTTGTCGAACCCCTTATATTATATGGCGTCACAACTTTAGAAAATTTATTAATTAAATATTTAGGCGCTTGATTATTGTACACTTTGTACATTTCAATGGCCAATATAGCTTACTTCGGCAAGTAGATAGTCGGTCCCATTCTAATTTTTCAAGAAGAGGGCCAGCACTATCATCGAAGTTTGAATTTGTAATTATTCTGGCTGCTCGATTTTGAAGTTTTTGTAATTTTTTGGAAAGCTCAGTGCCCAGTCCGTCCCAGACTATGCTGCAGTAATCAAAATTTGGTTGGATAAGCGTTTTATATATACATAGTTTCAAGGGAGGACATTGGGACAAAGGGCTTTATCCGTTTAAGCGCGCCAATCGCACCTGCGATTTTACTTGAAATCTTCTCGACATGGCTTGCCCAAGTAAGTGATTCGTCAATATAAACTCCTAGTGACTTTGCCGAGGCTATTCTAGGGACGACTTCGTCTGCAATCTGTAATGTTGGGCAAATCATATGGAAGGATCTTTGTCGTGAGCCTAATAGTAGATATTCCGTTTTTGTCGTGTTTAAACTTAACCTATTGGATCTGAGCCACTCAGATCTCCGATAAAGAGAAGGGGTGTTAAATATAGCATTAGGTTTCTGCGATAGAGATCGGTGATGGTGCGATTTTGATGGCGTTATTTTAGTACCTCTTAGGGGTGAAAAAAAAATGTCCGACGTGCATCCCCACCCCTATAAATATACAGGAGTCCCCTGTATATGTTTTGAATTTTAAAATTGCTAACCTGGAGGAACTAAAGGAAATCTTACTGAACATTCCTTGGCACGTTGCAATGTTAGATGATGATGTAAACACAAATCTGCTCAACTGGGAGAATCTCTTTTGGACAGCAGTGAATTAATTTGTCCCTTGTAAAATGATTAAGGACAAATTAACACCCCCCCACCCCCCCCCCCCCCCCCCCCCCCCCGGATTGACAAAGATGTGAAAGACCTATAGATGCAGAAAAAATAAAATAAAGCCAGCAGAAAGACATTAAGAACAAAGTACTTGAATGATATAGAATATTTTAAATCCCTGAGGAGGAACACTAAGAAACTTATAGGTACCAAGTATAATGCATATCTGGAACAACTTTCTAATACTATTCAAGAAAACACAAAGAAATTCTGGAGCTTCTACAGTACTAAAACCAAGACCAGGAAATTACCTTTTCTAGATGTGCAAAATAATCTTTTTAACAACTATTGTAATTCTGTCTTTAGTCAACCCAGTACTGAACCTACTCCACCTGGAATTTACCCTATTGTACCCCACTTAGGAGAACTCTCCAACATTACTCTTTCTGTTGAAGACGTCGAAAGCACTCTAAAGAATCTGGATCCATCAAAGAGTGCTGGACCCAATGGTTTGACCTCAAGGTTATTTAATAAAGAAACTGGCACCTGAAATATCCTGCTCAATAACACGTATCTTCAACAATTTAAGTCACTGGCCAGTGCTGTGTTCCCTGTAAAATGGAACGATTCGGACCTCACATCAGTTTTTAAGTTAGGTCAAAAAGAAGTAGTCGTGAACTATAGAGGCATCACCCTTTTATCGGTCTTATCAAACATGCTCGAAAGATGTGTTCATTCCAGAATTTACCACCAGGCAGAACCCTTTCTAAACTCATCCCAGCATGGTTTTAGAAGGCACAGATCATGTGTCATTCAGCTCCTGCATGCAGTACGTACACAAACTAGGAACAACATTACATGCCGGAGGACAAATTGATAATAGACTGCAAACAGCCCGGACGAAGTAAAACGCAGGGTGCAGGGCACGCAGGGCACGCAGGGTGTTAAAAAAAATAGTGTTACATAATTTAGTGCCTTTGGAATATCAGATTGCAAAGGTCAATTGTTCACATGGCAAATATTATGCTAATTTTAGAGTGACAGTAAAAGGGTAGCGACAAAACGGCTGACCCCCGGTCCATGGACCACCCCATGGACCGGGTCCATGGACCACCCCCGTGGACCACCCATCAATTTCATATATTTTTCGAGAATGAAAGTTTTTACATTTATAGCGAGTTTGACTTGTGGCAAGTCTAACATTTTTACTTTGTGTTCTGGTGACACAGACTGTTATCGTAGTTTTGCCTTTACTTGCTGTTGCATTAAACAGTATCTAAAAACACCGTAGTGAAGTTAGCGGGTAACTCAGCGGGCAACTTACCCTGGGTACCAGAGGTTCTACCGCTCCTCGGCGCCTAACTTTAGCGAATGGAGACAGTAGAACCTCTGGTACCCAGGGTACGGGCAACTCAGTGAAGTTGGCGGGCAACTCGCTAAATCATGTTTACGGCCATAACTCATAAACTGTAAGGCCGATCACCACGAAACTTACACACAACATAAAATACATCAAAACAAATACACCTGTGCATTCAAAACAAATGACGTCATCGATCACGTGATCTCAGCGTCCCGAATATCCCAGCGTGCAATTCGCAAAACTATGTTTTTGCCAAAAAAATATCAAAACTACTTCAACCGGCTTGGAACTTTCACGAAACATGGGTTGACACTTGGTAAACAATGTCTGAAGACATAAACAAATGACGTCATCAATCACGTGACCGTGGGCAAATTGCCTATATCTTTATAATGCACTAGTCAATTGAAACTCCGGCCCGCCGACCCCCGGGACATAGCGGGGAATGTAACATTTATACAGTGTTACATTTTGACCTTTTCCCCGCCCATCGGGAACAGTTGGCTGTTACAATACCCGCCCCTATGGCCCCGGCATGTGCTTCAGAATTTTCAATTGGGAGGAGGCATTGATAAATTGAATATACATAACCTTCAATCTGTTGTTCCATTATTTGAAAAAAATACATTTTCTGAAGCACATCACTAGCAGATCCAGGGGAGGGGTTTTGGGGGTTGCAACACCCAATATGATTCCTGTAAATCACTGTAAATTCAATTTTAAAATCTCTAGATTTAAGAAAAAAATCCTTTTGCAAACCCCCCTTTCACAAAATCCTGGATCCGCCCCTGTACATTTTCTATTACTATACATGCTTTCCGCACTTTTACAGTCTCTACCATTGTCTTGTTTATCAGAAACCGTTGTCTGTCAACAAAAAAAACAATGCGACAAAGGAATATAAAGGAAATGCCATGCAGCTGCGTTTAAATATATCTAAGTAATGATCCGTGTAAAAAGTACGACAAAATCCATTATGTGGCATTGAGCCTCCCTCACATGGGATTTATCTGTGTTTTAGACGACGAAAACATTGGGTGACAATTATGATTAGTATATACCACACCAGTGAATATCACTTTTCGCGCGCTCTGATTGGCTACTCAAACAGTGAATATGATTTCATATTCACCTCTGAGAGAAGTAGCGATCATCGCGCGAATTTCTGTCCATTCGACAGGAAATAAAATAACTATTTGGTGCTGGCTTTTCACTAATGTGTGGTATATACTAAAACAAAAGCGACTCGGTAAATATCCACCACCATTCACCTCCACTTTGGTGAATAATTGTTAATTATTCTGAAATAAAAGTAGTATGAAGCCTTAGTTTCATTCCATTATTATGAACAAATTATCTTCCAACCAATAGGAACAGCCAAAAACAATAGCTACGAAACAAGCACGATTGATAAGGTTCCGAACATACGATTTGCTTTACAAACGACATTTGGAACCGCATTGCAAATCGTAGTTTTAATAGTTTGAAAAATTGGAGGAAATTAAATGTCTTCCTAACCTTTAAGGCGATTTTCATGTTTCAACCAAACAGATCAAGAATTTTCATAATACAAAATTAACACCTTGCCCATCTGAATGCCGTTCGGTGTCGTACTTGTTACACGAATCATTACTTAATCTGATATTTTGCCGTGACGCAAACTTTAACAAAACCGGCTTTGTTGTTGCAAATAACAAGAGTGTGTAATAATAAACACTTCCTGATCACTACTCGTGACTTAACTCAGTATAAACACTGCCTCTGATGGAAACACCCAGGACTTGTTTAAATTAACTACGATTTTTGCGTGTCCCTAGCTTCCGCCACGTTTGATACACGTTGTTGATGCTCGGGCCCAGTCCCGCTCTGTCGTGGCTGGCGTTACAACCACCGCTAAAATCCCCGCAAATTTTGCAAATCGTTACTTTCCCCGTTCCACCGGAGAAATGCAGTGTTAAATGTGCGTTATTCCACGGCCATGTCCCCGTTAATGCCCCACTATGTCCCGGGGGTCGGGGGGCCGGGGTTTCAATTGACTAGTGCATAACGGCTGCTTCAAACTCAACCAAACTCACGAGAAATAACGTGAGGCACATAACAAATGCCAACATGTCATTTAATCACGTGACGTCATCAATCACGTGACCGTGGGAACATTGCCTATATCTTTATAACGCCGGCTGGTTCAAACTCAACCAAACTCACGAGAAATAACGTCAGGCACATAACAAATGCCAACATGTCATTTAATCACGTGACGTCACCAATCACGTGACTGGGGGAAATTGCTTACATCTTAAAACGGTTAAGTTAAATATAATGCGGCCATTTCAAAAGTGAAATAAGGGCGGCTACCAAATGCGAACACTTGCGAGCACCATGATTTTATTTGCGAGACCGAGCATTTTTGATTTTTCGGACAAGTGCGAGCTGCAATGAGCACTGCAGTCAGCTTTGCGAGCAGAGCGACCAACTATGGCAAGCAATCTAGCATCGCATAATTATTTCGCGAGCGATTGAGCACAGTCGATTTTTAAAGGACCATTTGATAGCCCTGAAATACGGTACTCATTTCTAGATTTCGATATATTTCATACTAATCGCTCGGTGATTAGGGATTCAATAACTGACAAACATCAACAAATACCACATATAAGGCTCAATAGCACTTTGATTGACTTGGCAATCATATGGATATTTAGAACTCAGTCAAGGTATATTGTTAAGGAATTACGTAGCGGGAAACTCAGTGAAGTTAGCAGGCAACTTGTTAAATCATGTTTACGGCCAACACAACAATCAATATACAAAAACAAACAAACTCGTGTAATCAAAACAAATAATGTATTCGATCACGTGAACATATTCATTTCCGTTTGATGTTGATCTTAGGTCACGTACTTGTAAGTAAATACCCAGTAAATATATCGGGGAACTCATTTCAACAATACATCGATCAGTCATTTCGTAAAAAGCAAGGAACTTTATCGCCAATTTGCTATGGAGGTTTACTAGTGATAAAACATCTAGCGCGAAACTCGGTAAAGCTAGCTGATAACTCATTTGAAAACAATAAGATTGGTAATTTCCTTTTGTGGAATGTTAAAATTATTTGAAGTCCTCGATCACCATTTTGCAATCAATTTAATTTAGAATATATAGGTTTTCTAGTACTAATTTTTATTTTAATCTCTCACAGATGCGGCAGGAAAATTATTTTGTAAAAATACAGAAGATAAAGTCACTGATTTGCTCTGCAGGATATTTTTTTTGGTCGGCCCCTTAGCTGTTCTTTAGTGTAAAAATAGAGATCTACTATTGAAACATCGAGCAGGCAACTCAGTAAAGCGCGTTTCTGGTCTCAAAATCGTGTTTGAGATCTTATCTCGTATTCGTTTTCGTGCATTTCTAATCTTCTTATCCACGCCGTGCTACAATCAACGACGGCCAACACAATGTGTGAATATGCCTGTGCCTGGTGTCATGCGCAGACTGCCTTTAATAGTAACAACAATAGTCCAATCTCTAATACAACAATGTTCTCCAATTATTATTATTATTATTGTTATTATTGTTATTATTATTATTATTATTGTTATTATTGTTATTATTATTATTATTGTTATTATTATTATTATTATTGTTATTATTATTATTATTGTTATTATTGTTATTATTGTTATTATTGTTATTGTTATTATTATTATTATTATTATTACAAGTGGGTACCGCTAACGATAATCTAATGATACTGAAAATTTAACCTGATTTAACGAAAATGGGGCTAGAACATATTTCCCCCATCCCCTTAGATTTAACTTCGCAGCAAAATGATATCAAATTTCGTGCTCTACGACAAAAACTACTTTAGATAACATCAATAGTGTTTCTTTATCCGCTATTATTATTCATTTTATTATATCTATTATATTACACTAGTGGATACCGCTAACGATAATCCAACATGTGTGTTAGACGCTCCATGCAACTTGCATGGTAGTGATCCTGGGTGTGTGGTTATTTTCCACCTACTAAGGCTCAAGTGGAATTTTGAAGCACTTCCCGTGGAAATAAGTGGCCTAAACATCAGTCGAGAAAGTTTCTCCTTGAAACGATTGTTATTTTGCATCCAAGTGCATGGAATGTCATCACAAGCTCGCGAACTGACAGCCATCCGCAGTTCATGCCGCATGGCAGTTGTCGCGTCGAGTACAGAAACCATGGTTTTAACTCTGCCACATCACTCCATGCATTGTGATTTGAAGCTGCAACCTCATTCTAGCCACTTCTAAATGGGGGAGGGTTCCATTTTGAACAGGAAAGGCATAGGATTTTCCAACCCTCCCCCCTCAGTTTTGCAAGGTTCGCATTTCTTACCCAACATTTGCAACCAATATGTTGTGTTCGTCGTGTTTACCACCCAAACTAAGATTTTAACGCTGCAACTTCATTCAAGCCATTTCTAATGGGGAGGGTTCCATTATGAACAGGAAAGGCATAGGATTTTCCACCCCTCCCCCCTCAGTTTCGCAGGGTTCGCATTTCTTACCCCACATTTGCAACCAATAGGTTGTGTTCGTCGTGTTTACTGCCAACACTATGATTTTAGCGCTGCAACGTTATTTAATCCAGTTCTGGACTCGGAAATAGCAAATGAAACTGTCCCAGCATGCTTTGCGGCCAAAACGGAAAGGGCGATGGATTTTTACGGGTAGAAAAGAACATCGTAGAGACATGGGGTTTTCACCAAAATGTTACCCATGGAAAACTGCAGGGGGTCTTCTTCATTTGGTTAACATTGATGTTCAGGGGGGGAAATGACAGCCAAAATAAAATTTCAAAATGGCTTAACCCCCCCTGGACTTCATTTGCGCGAATATTACATCAAAAATTTAATCTAGTTGGACGAAATTACATATGATAGGCTTGTTTTAATTCGCATTAACATAGCGCAACGTACCTAACATTAGCACGTCCAAGCTATAAATTACAATTATTCCCTACCCCACTCCCCCTGGAAATGGTATACCAATTTGTGTTAGCAAAATGTCTCCGGAATGTCATTCATGACAAAACTGATCGGTTTCTAAGTTTTCATGTTCAACACCGAAACACAGAATTGACGTTAACCAGTTGCCCAGGCCCCGCTCGTCCAAGCAAAAAGCGAGAAAAAACGGCTTAACCCCCCCTGAACTTCATTTGCGCGAGTAATAACGCAAAGATTTAATCTAGTTGGGCAAAAATACATAGGATAGGCTGGTTTTCATTCCTTCAGCTATTCGCTAGATACCGAACATTAATTATTTAATTAATTATTTAATGATTGTATTATTTCTATGTTTATCGTTAGGAACAAGTGGATACCGCTAACGATAATCATTCAATGGTTTCCATCCCCGATTAATGTGAGCTTCGCAGATCTTACACAAAATTTCCAAACAGTATGTTGTATCCATCGCGTTTAGTAACAAAAGTATGATTTTGATGCTGCAACTTCATTCAAGCCAATTGTAATGGGGGAGGGCACCGTTATTAACAGGAAATGCATAGGATTTTCCACCCCTCCCACCTCAGTTTTGCAAGGTTCGCATATCTTACCCCACATTTGCAAGCAATATGTTGTGTTCGTCGTTTTTACTACCAACACTATGATTTTTAAGCTGCAACTTCATTCAAGCCAATTGTAATGGGGAGGGCACCGTTATTAACAGGAAATGCATAGGATTTTTCACCCCTCCCCCCTCAGTTTTGCAAGGTTCGCATTTCTTACCCCACATTTGCAAGCAATATGTTGTGTTCGTCGTGTTTACTACCAACACTATGATTTTTAAGCTGCAACTTCATTCAAGCCAATTCTAATGGGGAGGGCACCGTTATTAACAGGAAATGCATAGGATTTTCCACCCCTCCCCCCTCAGTTTTGTATGGTTCGCATATCTTACCCCTATTAATTTTCAAGCAACATATTGTGTTCGTCGTGCTTAGTACCAAAACTATGATTTTAACGCTGCAACTTTATTTAATCCAGTTCTGGACTCGGAAATAGGAAATGAAACTATCCCAGCATGCTTTGCGGCCCAAACGGAAAGGGCGATGGATTTTTACGGATAGAAAGCAACATCGTAGAGACATGGGGTTTTCACCAAAATCTTACCCATAGAAAACTGCAGGGGTTCCTCTTAATTTGGTTGACATTAAAGTTCAGAGGGAGAAATGACAGCCAAAACAAAAATTCAAAACGGCTTTTCCCCCCCTGAACTTCATTTGCGCGAGTAATAACGCAAAAAAATCATCTAGTTGGTCGAAAATACATAAGATAGGCTCGTTTTTACGTCTATAACTATTCGCTACATACCAAACATTAATTAATTAATTAATTAATGATTGTATTATTTCTATGATTATCGTTAGGAATTATTATTACAAGTGGAAACCGCTAACGATAATCATATAAATGGTTTCCACTCCTCCTCTCTCATTTATGTAAGCTTTACAGATCTTACACAAAAGTTGCAAACTATACGTTGTATTTATCGTGGTTTGTACCAAAACTATGATTTTGATGCTACAACCTTATACAATCCCTTAGCTTTCTAAAGGGGGAGGGCACCGTTATTAACAGGAAATGCATATCATTTTTAACCCCTCCCCCCTCAGTTTTGTATGGTTCGCATTCTTTACCCCAAATTTGCAACCAATATGTTGTGTTCGTCGTGTTTACTACCAAAACTATGATTTTTAAATTGCAACTTCATTCTAGCCACTTCTAAATGGGGAGGGTACCATTATTAACAGGAAAGGCATACGATTTTCCACCCCTCCCCCCTCAGTTTTGTAAGGTTCGCATTTCTTACCCCAAATTTGGAACGAATATGTCGTGTTTGCCGTGTTTACTACCAAAACTATGATTTTTAAGCTGCAACTTTATTTAATGCAGTTCTGGACTCGAAAATAGCAAATGAAACTCTCCCAGCATGCTTTGCGGGCAAAACGAAAAGGGCGATGGATTTTTACGGACAGAAAGCAACGTCGTAGAGACATGGGGTTTTCACCAAAATGTTACCCATAGAAAACTGCAGGGGTTTCTCGTAATGTGGTTGATATTAAGGTTCAGGGGGGAAAATAATAGCCAAAACAAAAATTCAAAATGGCTTAACCCCCCCTGAACTTCATTTGCGCGAGTAATAACGCAAATATTTGAGTTAGCAGGTCGAACTTACATATGATAGGCTAGTTTAAATTCCCGTTGACTTAGTGCAACATACCAAACATTAACACCTCCAAGCTATAAAATTACAATTATTCCCTACCCCACCCCCCTGGAAATGGTATACCCATTTGTGTTAGCAAAATGTCTTGGGAATGTCATTCATGACAAAACTGATCGGTTTCTAAGTTTTCACGTTCAACATACAACCACAGAATTAACTTTAAAAATTTGCCCAGGCCCCGCTCGGCCAAGCAAAAAGCCAGAAAAACCGCCTTAACCCCCCCTGAACTTCATTTGCGCGAGTATTCATGCAAAAAATTAATCTAGTTGGGCGAAATTACATCAGATAGGCTGGTTTTTATTCCTTTAGCTATGCGCTAGATATCAGACATTAATTATTTATTTAATTAATTAATTAATTATTTAATGATTGTATTATTTCTATGATTATCGTTAGGAACAAGTGGATACCGCTAACGATAATCAAACACGCAAAATACAGTGGCCACTTGAATTTTTAAGATTCTAACTCAAGTTAAATCTTCAAGTGGATATTTTTATTATATCTATTATATTATACAATTGGGTACCGCTAACGATAACCAAATGATACTGAAAATTTTACGATATACACGATTTAATGAAAATAGGGCTAGAAAATGTCGGCTGCACCCCCTAGAGTTCACCTTTCGCCAAAATAATAAACAAATTCAGAAAAAATCAATTGCGTTAATTTGTTTATCTGTTGTTATTATTCATTTTATTATTTCTCTTATATTACACAAGTTGATACCGCTAACGATAATCATAAAATGGTTTTCACCCTTCCCCCTTATTTTTGTAAAATTAGCAGATCTTACACAAAATTCGCAAACGATATGTTGTATTAATTATGATTAGTATCAAGACTGATTTTGATGCTGCAACTTTATTCATCGCTTTCTAATGGGGGAGGGTACTACTATTAACAGGAAATGCATATGATTTTCCACCCCTCCCCCTTAGTTTTAAAATGTTCGCAGATCTTACCCCAAATTTACAACCAATATGTTGTGTTCGTCGTGTTTAGTACCAAAACTATAATTTTGATGCTGCAACTTGATTCAACCCACTTCTAAATGGGTAGATACCATTATTAACAGGAAAGGCATATGATTTTCCACCCTTCCCCCTCAATTTTGCAAGATTCGCAGATCTTACCCAAAATTTGCAAAGAATATGTTGTGCTCATCGTGTTTAGTATCGAAACTGAAATTTTAAAGCTGCAACTTCATTAAAGACACTTTTAATGGGGAGGGCACCGTTATTAATAGGAAATGCGTATCATTTTCAACCCCTCCCCCCTCAGTTTTGCAAGGTTTTGGCTATCAGTTGTCATCAATTGCTGATATCAATTGATAATCAATTAACTAATTGATATTAATTATTATCAATTGAAACAATTATCAATTTTATCAATTAGCTACGTCGGGTAATATAAAAGTGGACAAATGTTAAAAATGGCTAACTGATGGGCGAGATCAGGGCTCCTTTTAATATTTTTCATAAATTGATTTGAAGTATGATAATATAAAAAGAAAAATGTATGCTTCTTACTAAGCCAGTGTTGATAATAAGTTTGCGTGCAGAAGCTAAATTCTTCTTAAGGCTAAATTATATTGTGATTCCCAGACGGTAACATGATCTATATCCAAGCAACCAATGTTTTGCGAAATATTGTAAAACTGCAGGGACCAACGGACGAAGTATAATACCGGCCATGATCACCTTGGAAAGATCTAATCAGCGAAAATGTGTAAACAATAACAACGAAGAAAGGCTGATTATACGGTAATGGGTAATTTCATATATATTACCATTACCGTATAATCAGCCTTCTTAGTTGTTAATGTTTTGCGACTGAATTTACTTAATTTCAGCTGGCCAGAAGGAGATACATCTTTTCGAGATATACAGTCTAGTCTGATGTAGTCCACACCGCGGCAAAACGGTATGCTCCGCTGGCCAAAAGAACGAAGGCTCTGCTATCAAATACAAATCACCGAGGGTTTCAACTTTTTTAGTAAATAATTTTATAACTTAGTAAACTCACAGTGAATTACAAATTACGAAAACTTCAACCTGTTAAAGTCTTAGGCTTAGCTTTTAAGTAGTTTTCTTATTTTTTGACAAAACAGTTCACAAATGGATGCTTTTAAGCAGAAATTTTAAAATCACGGGTATGTGCCTGTTGTTTCATTTCAGATTTCGCGGGAAACTGGGGGCGGCCGCGCGCCGACAAGAAATAGCAAATACGCATGCGCGTAACGTTTTGCCGCGGTGTGGATGTAGTCTGCCTCAAAGCTGGTCGATATTTATACAGATTAAAGATACTCTGCTTGTTTCAAGTTCATCGTGAGAGAAAATGATATATGCAAGTGTTAGAAAAAGCTTTCGTGTCTCTGGCCTCGCTTGTTCAAGTCACTTGAATGACATTCCAGACAACGCATTGGCTAACCATGGCAAGGGAATGTCATTAATAAATCAAGGGCATAAATAGGGACAGTTCAGGCCTTTCTATTTCACTTCAAGAATTAAACTTCTCAAGAATAACGAAGAAAAGGACAAGCTAAAGGTGAATTGACTCAAAATAATTATTGCATCAAATACTTCAGAAGTAAATTCATGTATATCGTTAAATAGGATTCGAAGAACTGGTTGTTTTTCCTATAAGACAAGTGTTCTAGACGGCTGATATTTTAATCTTATATTTTCCATGACTTCGTATATTCTGTCTACGTTACCCCTATATCTCTAAAATGTTCGCAAGAATCGCACTCTCTTGATCAATTTAAAAACTGTATTGAAATTTCTAAGTATACGATTTTTGCCAGCATGTGGAAGGACGAGGCCTCATTTAGTTAACATTTCTCGACGAGTTGGAATACTAGAATCACTAAAGTGAACTGATTATCGAATTAGAACACGTTTAGCTTTGAAGGCGATTTCAAAGGGAACCTGTGGTTGGGTGCTTCAAAACGGCCTTGAGAATACCAAATTTACGGAACGTTGTCTTTAGAAGTGGACTACTTTCCTAGATCTCGGTAGAATATATATAAGCCCAAAATGTACCCTTCCTATTTTTGTCCTGTTTCATCGAGAATTAAAATGCCGAACTTTGTTTGGAAGGCAAAGTTATACCTTATACCGTGAAAACATGATTTAAAGAAATGAAATATGGAAAAATAGTACATGTTCTACTGCACTAAACACTCTTTAGAACCGTGAAGTCATGGTCTAAATAAATGAAATATAGAAATAGATTACATACTTTAACCGAACTAAATACACCGTCCCGTAGGACAATGAGATGACGGTCTAAAGAACTGAAAAATAGAAGAACATATACACTCTGCTTCCTCCACTCTGAGCAGAGTCTCTGCAGAGTCGCATCCATACCGGTTCACCCGTATGAGGTTCTGATACGTTATCACATTCAACTGCGATTTTACAGCTCAAATGGGAGGCTTCAATCTTCCATGTGGGAAGCATTTAATAGATGGATCTCAAGTGGAGATTGACTATCAAATTAATAGTGCTCTCAAAGAAATGAAGAATTAATATCAAAGTTTTAAGTAATAGATGGACATCCAATTTATTTGCTAATCAACCCGATATGCTCTCAAGTGGATATCGAAGAAATTTAGTGCGTATGAATTTGTTTCCTATCATACCCATATGCTTTCAAGTGGATATCAAAGAAATTGAGTGCGTCAGTACTTTGTTTGCTATCGGTCCGATATGATCTCAAGTGTGGATATCCAAATTTAACATAATTCAGGTCAACTGCGTGCATATAGCTGAAATGGGAGTGGATATAAAAAAAATGTGGCAAGAAAATATGTCGCCGCATGGCCCTGGATTTGACTTTTCAACAAAATGTTAAAATTCGAGCTCTACTGCAAAATCTACTTCAGAAAACCGGCATCAATTGCGTTTCTTTTACCGTTATTATTAATGTTATTATATCTATTATATATTACACAAGTCGAAACCGCTAACGATAATCTAACACGCAAAATACAATGGCCACTTGATTTTTAAGCCATCAACAGTAGTTAAAACGTGTTCTGATCAATCTAGTTATAACATACGATAAAACGAAAATGAATAGCGAAGTATACAGATGCAAAATGAGATCCCATCTCTGCTCCCCCTACCCCCTCACGGGCGCTGTAGGAATTAGGAGCAGAGTCTCTGCAGAGTCGCACCCATACCGGTCCACCGCGCTTTTTATAGCTGAAATTGGAGGCTTCAATCATCTATGTGGGAGATATTAATAGATGGGATATGTAAGGAATCAAGGTTTTAAGGTAATCAATAATAGATGGACACCTAACTTGTTTGCTATAAACCTGTGGACATCAAAGTCATTGAGTGCGTATTTATTTGTTTCCTATCAATCCGATATGATCTCAAGTGGATATCGAAGGAATACTGAAAATGTAAGACAATTTCATGAAAATAGGGCTAGAAAATACGACGCTGCACCCCCCTGGATTTAATTTTTCAACAAAATAATGTCAAAATTCGTATTCTACATCAAAAACTACTTCAAATAACATCAATTGTGTTTCTTTATCTCCTGTTATTATTTATTTTATTATATCTATTATATTACACTAGTGGATACCGCTAACGATAATCCAACAGGTGTGTTAGACGCTAGCTAGGTCATAGCGAGTGTTGGGTAGTGCCATGCAACTTGCATGGTAGTGATCATAGGTGTATGGTTATTTTCCACCTACTAAGGCTCAACTGGAATTTTGGAGCACTTCTCGTTTCTTACCCCACATTTGCAAGCAATATGTTGTGTTCGTCGTGTTTACTACCAACACTATGATTTTAGCGCTGCAACTTCATTCAAGCCATTTCTAATGGGGAAGGCACCGTTATTAACAGGAAATGCATAGGATTTTCCACCCCTCCCCCCTCAGTTTTGCAAGGTTCGCATTTCTTACCCCAATTTGCAAGCAATATGTTGTGTTCGTCGTGTTTACTACCAAAACTATGATTTTAACGCTGCAACGTTATTTAATCCAGTTCTGGACAATAGCAAATGAAACTGTCCCAGTATGCTTTGCGGCCAAAACGGAAACGGCGATGGATTTTTACGGGTAGAAAGGAACATCGTAGAGACATGGGGTTTTCACCAAAATGTTACCCATAGCAAACTGCAGGGGGTCTTCTTCATTTGGTTGACATTAAAATTCAGGGGAGGAAATGACAGGCAAAACAAATTTCAAAACGGCTTAACCCCCCCTGAACTTCATTTGCGCGAGTAATACACCCATTTTTATTTCTAGTTGGGTGAAATTACATCAGATAGGCTTGATTTGGTTCCTTTACCTATTTGCTATATATGAATTTGAATTATTTAATTAATTAATGAATTAATTATTTATTTAATGATTGTATTATTTCTATGATTATCGTTAGGAACAAGTGGATACCGCTAACGATAATCTAATGATACTAAAAATGTAACCCGATTTAACGGAAATGGGGCTAGAAAATATCTCCCCCATCTCCTTAGATTTAACTTTGCAACAAAATGATGTGAAAATGTGTGCTCTACGACAAAAACTACTTTACATAACATCAATTGAGTTTCTTTATCCACTGTTATTATTACTCGGGCTGCCTGTGGCAGCACCGAGTCTTAAAATGCAAGTCGTTATTTTTTGTTTTTTTTGTTGGGTGTCGCAAAATTTCTGCGCATGCGTTAAAGGTCAAGTTCACCACCAATCAGATCGCACTGTGCTGGTCACGTAACACTCGCCAGGTTAATATATTTACATAATTCAATACAGTAAATCAAAATGGTCGACCCGCGAGGGCGAAAGCCTTCCAACAGGCTCAGGATATTTCAACTGGCTCTCTTGTTGACCATAAAAATACATGAACAACGTAATACATTCGATCAGCGCTGTCTGGACAGATCCAATGTACGTTTAGAAACGTAAGCGAAATACAATATCCAAACACGTTTGGATATCAACGGGTATCGAATTATAATCAAAGGTTAGATTTCGTCAGGCGCGCTCAGATAAGAAAGCTCAAAGCTCTCAGACTAGGCGAGACAAGGAGATATCAATTTCAATGAGTCATTGTCAGAAATATATTCCATCGTGGGCAATTATGCAATACAACCTAAATTTGGGTCACGACAGAATAACCAGAGTCTTTCTACTGGATTGAGAGCTCGAGACATTATACATGTCTGCTAATATGCAGAAAACTGAAACAAAAAATGAACTTTGACGGCAGAAACCCTCATTGAGCCAAGCGGAATATTTACATGATCCGCTAAGATTTTTACAAATCTTAATTAGTTAAGCTGATGTTTTCAGTGTATGCCAACTGAAATGCTGTGCTCGTTTTCTGATTACGGCTCAGTGGGGCAACTACACGAACAAGAAGCATGAACTGCCAGCAAAGAGAGAGGAAAAAGTACTTGAAATGCACAGCGCTAGCTGAAGTAAGGAATATATATAATATCTGAGACGTTAAATTACGTTACTGTGAAGAGGATTAAAATTCAAGTTTTGTAGCTTGAGACTGTCTTCTGCCGTGACCGTGAGAGAAATTGGAAAAGATCTAGCTGTTTCATTCAGACACTGGCAAATTTATTGAAAGCTACGGGCTTACTTTATGAGATTATTATTCATTGTGGAATGAAAGGAAACAGGTTAGCTGAAAGTTAAGTTCGAGGTAGGCTTCGACTTTCATTCCGATTCAGTGCATATGTGCACGAAGGTGGAATGCTGTCAACAACACTACCAAAAGATCCAAAACGAAAGATTCATTTACGTAAGTACTGTAAGTAAACTCTTTTTGATTTGAATAAATTCCCTCTCAGTTTGTCTGTTAATGTACTTTTTCTTCTAATTATCGCTTTATTTAACATCTCTGTGATTTATAGTATGCGTACCTCAGAATAAATAATTTGAAAGGTCAACTGAACTCTTGTGTCGATACGCGATAGGCGCAAATGTTTTTGTAAAACAGTCTGTGAATTTGAGAAGCGGACTTAGAAGAGCTTTCTCATTAGGAATTACATTTTTTTTCTTGCTATGAAATTTATGTTTCATTTCACATTTATTCATACAGTTTTAGCCGGACATTTCCCCGAGTTTTTGATCTATTTTCAATCAAATTCAAAGGCTGAATATGTCATATTTGTATTGCATTTATACACTTGAATATTTGCCAGTATTCTGTTGTTCAAATCCTGCGTTATCATAGTCATGTCATAAAAGCAATTAATAGACCAGACGTTTATATGACGTTCTCACTGGCGAATTAAAGCACGATTTGTTACTAAGAGGATTTCAAATGAAAGTGTATTTCATCTTCAATCTCATGTGGCCCGAGTGAAAGCCCAGATGGGCTCTTGTTCATTTTATTATATCTATTATATTACACTAGTGGATACCTCTAACGATAATCCAACATGTGTGTTAGACGCTAGCTAGGTCATAGCGAGTGTTGGGTAGTGCCATGCAACTTGCATGGTAGTGATCATAGGTGTATGGTTATTTTCCACCTACTAATGCACCTATCAATTGAAACCCCGACCCCCCCCCCCCCCCCCACCCCGGGACAAGGTCGGGGAATGTGGGGGATTTGATCGCATTTGAAAGCAAGTTTTGCCCAAGGAGGTAGGGGATTTTTCAGGATTTGCATGGCAAGTGAAATTTAAATTAGTTAAATTTAGATACACTAAAAAGTAAAATTAGTTATCACCAAATTACACTTAAACTATTCAACAGCGAAACTAGATTGACTGTACCTCTGAAAAATGTTTATCCTTTCTATTGTGTTAGATTCATTATGCCAATACATGTACATCAGCACAAGACACAGAGCAAATCAATATTATATAAACATGCAGGTTTTACCACATGTACTTCTTGTTCTACCATTATTGTAGCTCTTGTTGGAATTAATTTTGTAATAAAGTTTTTAATAACATACACTCATTATTATTTTATTAAGACTGTTAAAAATGACATAATACCATTGAGTTGCCCCACCAGGGTGGGGGTTTTACCAGAAAACATGCCCACTGGTGTGGGGGTTTATCAACATTGGTAAGGATGTCAAGTCAAATCCCCACCTTGTCCCGGGGTGGGGGTGGGGTCGGGGTTTCAATTGATAGGTGCATAAGGCTCAACTGGAATTTTGGAGCACTTCTCGTGCGAACGTAATACTTACGTTCTGAGCCCGTGAACTTTTGGCAGCTAGCCGTTGCTAAGCGCTGCCAACTTCTCCCAGTCACGAATCCAAACGGGCGGATTTGTTAGAAATTAGGTTCGATTTAGGCTCGAGAAATGGGGATTATTTCAATTAAATGGCACGAGGCTCTTGGAATAGATACTGTTGTGCTATTATTTGAGGTCTAGTTGCGGTTGGCATTGATTTTGGATGAAAATTCGAGCGTGATGTTGGAGTGATTGGCATCGAGAAATGGCGGTTGCGTCCGTCCTTGCCTTCTTTCTTAGTTGGAGAGGTCGAGGGGTAAAATTTCAACAGAATTCGCTGAAATTGCATAGAGAGCCCAATGAAGAACAGATAAAGACTTCAGGGGAGTTTTCATTGATTCTATTTCAGTATTTCTGGCCTAACGGATACAACCAAATACTCGTTAAAAATCTCATACAAACCCTTATGATTTAAACACAAACAAAGCTTGGGTTTCCTGTGGTGAAATCCAAACTCCTTCCATCATAAGATTGAATCTACATATAGTAAGGCAACTCGATCACTACAACGGGAAAATGCTATTAAAAATGACAGATTTAGTTGACAAGTTGGCCGCTGCCTTCACTGAATCGAGGTTTAAATGAGTTTCCCGCTTGCTTTACTGAGTTACTCGCTATATGTTTTAGTCAGTACTAGTATGGTGATCGAAGACTTCAAACTGCCACTCTACAAAGGGAAAATGTCATTAAGAAAAAGTGCCAGTTTGTAAATTGGCAATAAAAAGTGTCAGTTTGCAAATTGGCAATAAAAAGTGTCAATTTGCAAATTGGCAATAAAAAGTGTCAGTTTGTAAATTGGCAATAAAAAGTGCCAGTTTGTAAATTGGCAATAAAAAGTGTCAGTTTGCAACGCAAAGTAAGTAAAAAGAGTGGTAAATCTAGATGGCCCTTACAAGCCACCGTAGGTGATAGAGAACCTCAAAGACAGCTTTTAAACAGAGAGAAGAGCTATTAATATATGAATGACTTACAAAGGGAAAATGCTATTAAAAATGACAGATTTAGTTGACAACTTGCTCGCTGCCTTCACTGAATTGCCGTAGTGGACCAGCCGTGTCACGTGATTGATGACGCATTTGTTATGTGCCTGACGTTATTTCTCGTGAGTTTGGTTGAGTTTGAAGCAGCCGTGATAAAAGATATAGGCAATTTTTCCACGGTCACGTGATTGATGAAGTCATTTGTTTATGTCTTCAGACATTGTTTACCAAGTGTCAACCCATGTTTCGTGAAAGTTCCAAGCCGGTTGAAGTAGTTTTGATATTTTTTTGGCAAAAACATAGCTTTGCGAGTTGCACGCTGGGATATTCGGGACGCTGAGATCACGTCAGTTTGAATGCACAGGTGCGTTTGTTTTGATGTATTTTATGTTGTGTGTAAGTTTCGTGGTGTTTATGAGTTATGGCCGTAAACATGATTTAGCGAGTTTTCCGCCAACTTCACTGAGTTGCCCGCTGAGTTACCCGCTAACTTCACTACGGTTCTAAAAACCTACGAGGCCTTGACTTACCTTACCTATTCCACTACAAGTAAAGGCAAGGAACTGTTTTCCGAGAACCGGAGCGCCATAGATATAGGAAGAAAGAAAAACTTCTGTCCGCGAAGCGCACTAATTTAAGTCGGTAGTTGAATGACCGAGTGGTTAATTAGAGCGTTCGTCTTTTAATCCAGAGGTCCGGAGTTCAATTCTCGGAGCGCACAATTTTTGTCGATTTTTTTCTTCTTCCTCTTTTTAAGTTTTCTTCTTAGTGTTCTACCTTCCACACCAGTAGTATTCTTTAAACCCACCATCAGCCAGCTACAAAATTAATATTCGCTCCTTGCTGAAGTCATTGTTTACCTGATTTCTGCCTCGTTTAATAGCGTAAATTAAATTTCAAGCTAAAACAGACAGACTACATCAGTTGAAAGAGAATTTTAAACTCAGTAATCACCGAAAATGTGAGAGTGATAATAAATAATTTGAGGAATGAGCGATTAAAAATCTCAAAATTTATAAAGAATAACTCTGTCCCCCAGCCCATTTTACAGTTTTGAAAAAGTCAATTTCACCATAAATATTTAACATATGAATCTCAATTTTTTGGTGATTACTGAACTACAATAACAGTCTGTGTCACTAGAACACAAAGTAAAAATGTTAGACTTGCCACAAGTCAAACTCGCTATAAATGTAAAAACATATATGAAATTTATGGGTGGTCCACGGGGGTGGTCCATGGTCCTGGTCCATGGACCCCAGCCGTTTTGTCGCTACCCTTTTACTTTCACTCTAAAATTAGCATAATATTTGCCATGTGAACAATTGACCTTTGCAATCTGATATTCCAAAGGCACTAAATTATGTAACTCAATTGTTTTACTTTGAACACCCTGCGTACCCTGCGTGCCCTGCGTGCCCTGCACCCTGCGTGCCCTGCACCCTGCGTGCCCTGCACCCTGCGTTTTACTCCGTCCGCAAACAGCCCCTTTGTTTTTCTTGGTCTCTGGTCACGAAAACTGTTCGCAGTCTAAATTGATAACATCTACTTAGATATGGCAAAGGCATTTGACTGAGTACCACATCAAAAGCTGCTGTACAAATTGGACTTTTTAGGTTTTTGTAATCCTTTACTACACTGGATAAGTGACTATCTTACTGATAGGCATCACAGAGTGACCACCAAATATAGCTCTTCACTGACTGGAAATTTGTTTCCTCTGGTGTTCCCATTTTGTTCTTAATTTGGCCATCCCTTCATGTAGGACGACACGAATTGCTATCAAATTGTATTCTATTATATTGTATTATGTTGCGTTCTATTGTTGTATTGAATTGTATTGTGTTGTATTCTATTGTATTTTAGGTAAACATTCGTGTCGTCCTACATAAAGGGATTGCCCAGTGCTTCCTCCAATGCTGAAGCCGCTGTTAGGGAGCGGTCATTAATTACTGGGGGGGGGGCGCACAAATTTTTGGGCGCCTGTTTTAACAATGAAACTTTTACAATATTTTTAGGCTACTTCAATCGACCATTCAGCTCCACCTTGGAAATGTCCCTTAACCAGCAATCAGTGCGTGCTGGATGTTGCTAATGGGCAACGTTCGAGACCTCAAACATTCTGCTTGATAACGAGGTTTTCAGGAGTAAAACAAAAGAAATGATTTCCTCTTTTATTAAAAAAAAAAAGACGTCATTTTTTTATGTTTTGGGGAGGGCCAAGATTTTTTGGGCTGATGTTTTGGGGAGGGCCAACATTTTTGGGTCCTTGTTTTAGATATTTTACCGGCCCTCCCCCCCAGTAATTAATGACCGCTCCCTTAGCTTAATGTCGCAGTGCATCAAAGATATACGAAGCTGGATGGTCCAGACAGACTTATGTTTAATGACTCAAAACCTGAATTCTTAATCATTGGCACGAAGCAACAGCTATCTAAAGTTAACATTGATTACATGATAGTTGGTACAGCGAAAGTTGTACCTGCTTCCGTAGTTAGAAATATGGTTTAACAATAGCTTAACTATGTATAAATTATTAATCTCGGTCTTCGGATCACCCTAACCAAGAGACCATCACATTTATTCGAATTAAAATAAAAGAAGATCACATCAAAAAAATAGTGTGTCGACTGAATTTGGGGACGTTTGGAGTAATATTAACGAGGTGGTGAGCTTTCAAAAATAGGAGAGCTCAGTATGGTTTTGGGGGTCGACAGCCGTCCCCCTACAATGGACACCAGAGGTTCTACTGCCTCCCTTCGCGAAAGTTAGGCGCTGCGCTCCTCGATGGAGGCGCTTGACGTCACGCGCATGCGCTTTTGACGAGCCGATCGCACATGCGTCTCCCCAGTTTCCCGCCGAAACTAAAAGAAAACAGAGGCAATCACCCCTGTTTCTAATTTTCAACACGTACGCGTATTTACGTGATGGAAAAAGCAAGACGAGATTACTATGCTGAATTTATCAGTGAAAATAGCACCGATCAAAGGATACTTTTTAAAGCTGCAAACATGCTCCTGGGTCGTTCCCGTAATATTGCTTATCTGTTCAGGTCCGCAAATGATCCCGGCCCGCAAATGATCCCAGGCCCGCACACTATCCCTAAAATGGACCGCAAATGATCCCGCGCCGCAAATGCTCCCCAATGTGGACCGCAAATGATCCCGTGAAAAAAAAATTGAATGGCATGGATGTTTTGCCACTGGATAGTGGATCTGTACAGGTCCGCAAATAATCCCAAAAATGGACCGCAAGTGATCCCGGCTCGCAAACGATCCCCATTGGGGACCACATATCATACCGCGAAAAAATATGGAATGGCATGGAATCTGGTCGTTGGATTCAATGTTTTAGAAATTAAAATGTTCGCATCAAGTTAGTTTTCTTTTTCATACAAACGGTAAGGGTACCGGTACCTTCTACGGTGGCTCGTAGGAACCAATTTATTTTATTTTTCAAATACTGGGTTAATTCATTAATTTTTAGATGTTTTTTTGTGTTAATAAACCCGAGCTTTTACAGTTTTTCTTAATCGGTAGTATAGTGACTCAAAGTTAAAATTAAAGAAATTAAAGTTAAGAATAAATAACCCGTAGCATGGTGGCTTGTTTGGCCCATTTAAATTTTTTTTTTTTAACCCGAGTCATTTTTTCAAACATTTTTTTTTGGGGAAAAAGAAAATTATTTGCTTTGGAAAAAAAGAAAAAGAAATTTGATTTTTGTTGATAATTATTTTTCTTAATCCCGAGTTCATCAGTAATCCATAGATCTTATTACCAGAAACCGGTTAGCCTTTTTTTAATCATCGGGTCAATTATTCTGACTCAATTTTGTTATCTCATTCTGCTTGTCAGTATCTCCTATGGAAACGATTTCATAGCAAAAGTAATAACAAGCGTAACAGCCAGGAGCGAGCATAATCACGCCTTGTTCACGAGTGTCAATTACAGACACTGTGAAGGCTGTCAAGATTGGACATGTTGCTGACGACATACGATTTTTATGGACAGGTGTGATCCGGGGTCGATAGCGTGACATCATGGAGGTTTTAAAGGGGGTTCCCTGCCGGAGCCAATGGTTAAAAATCGTTATTAAAATCTGATCTTCATTTTTCTTTCATTCATACTTTAGATCCACTATCCAGCGGCAAAAGCCATGCCATTCCATATTTTTTCACAGGATCGTTTGCGGTCCCCATTGGGGATCATTTGCGGAGCGGGATCATTTGCGGTCCATTTTGGGGATCATTTGCTGGCCTGGGATCATTTGCGGACCTGTATATATCCACCACATACCGATCCAACTAGCCTTGCCAATGATGTTGGCAAGTTCTCAGTTCGTGAAAAAGATAACCGACATCCGCGCTGAACTGGAAGTCCATGGTTCATCAGTTGATAGTGCTGATGAGAAACTTAGACTACGAACTGGAGTTTCTTTCACGAACTTTGAACCTGTCACTACTGAGTATGTAAAGAAACTAATAACTAGTTCGCCCAGTAAGTCATGTGCTAATGATCCAGTGCCCACCCAGATCGTAAAGAACTGCCTAGACGAACTTCTTCCTACTATTTATACAATGATCGACCTATCTCTTGTGGATGGTTACTTTCCTGACTCTTGGAAGGAAGCACTCGTCAACCCAAGACTGAAAAAGTCCAACAACGACCTGTTATTCAAGAATTATTGGCCAGTAAGCAACCTACCCTTCCTATCGAAACTGACAGAGAAGGCTGTTGTTAACCAGTCAGTAGATCATATGACAAGTCATGGCCTTTTCCCTGATTTACAGTCTGCATACCGTAAGGGCCATAGCACTGAGACTGCCCTTCTTAAAGTTCGTAATGACATATTGATGAGCATGAACAGCCAGTACGTAACTCTGCTTGTCTTTCTAGATCTTAGTGCTGCTTTCGACACTATCGATCATGCTGTATTACTTCGCCGTCTACAGTCCAGTTTTGCATGGCTTCACTGGAAAAGCACTCTCCTGGTTTAGCTCATACCTCTCGGATCGGTTCCAGTATGTCGTAATTAACAACGAACGTTCAAATAGGTTCGACTTGGAATTTGGCGTCCCTGAAAGTTCTTGTTTGGGTCCACTCTTGTTCTCTATTTATAATAATCAACTGTTCGACATTGTTAGCCATCATTTACCAGAGGTTCATTCGTGCGCTGATGATACCCAGCGCTACTTAGCGTTTAAACCGGCTTATGATACATCTCAAGCCGCTGCTCTCGCTGTCATGGAAGCTTGCATAGAAGATCTTAGCCCCGAAGATGGATGATTAAGGACAAGCTCATGATAAAGAGTGGAAAGACTGAGTTCCTACTCAAGGCAGCAATTGGCAAAAGTGAAAATTAAAACTCTCAGTTGGAAATTCTGAAGTCTCGCCCTCGGACCTTTTTCGTAATCTTGGCTCATGGTTTGATAGCGATTTATCTATGTCTGTTCATGTCTCTAAGATTTGTAAAGCAGCTTATTATGACTTATACAATATCTCCCGGATTCGAAAATATATCAGTCGTGATTCTATAGAAACTCTCATTCATTCTTTTGTCACAAATCGCTTAGATTATTGTAACGCATTACTTTATGGACTTGGGTAAACTGCAACGAGTGCAAAATGCCGCTGCTAGATTAATCTATCGTGCGCCTAGATTATGTCATACTTCGCCGTTTCTACTAGAACTACATTGGTTACCTATTAAGTTTCGTATAAAAAAAAATCATATTAATCACTTTTAAAGCCATCCACGGGACCGCTCCTAAGTATATTAATGAACTCATTTCAACAACAACAACAACAACAACAACATTTATTTCACTCTAGATGTAGGAGTTACATGTGATAGAATAATAATATAAATTTAACAATGAAAAAAGAGAGTGAGCTGGACCTGAAAAAAACCGAGAAGCCATCTAGTCAGGAACACTCTAAATGGCAGAACACAGGAACACAACTTTCAATTTTACAACATACTTTTTTACAAAACATAAGGTACCAGTAAGGTGTAAAATATCCATTTGATTAATTTATGAAATATGGACATAAGGAACATGATAATATTATTGAAACTGATAATTTTCCAAGAAATGAGCTATTAGTTTTTTTTTGAAGGATTTTTTATTGAGATCTTTTAAGTCTTCGGGTATTTCTTTCCAAATTTTAATGCCTTCACTTGTAATGAAGCGCAAACTGTAATTTGTTCTAGAACGATTAATAAAGTATGTTTGTTTTGAAACTTGTCTTGTTTGGTATTGGTGTACATGAGATAGAGGGACAAATAGATCAGTGAAAGTAGAACCAACTGTTTTATAATAGACATCGTACATAAACAAGCTCGCATGCAATTTATATAAATCATTAATAGTCAGTAATTCTAGTTTGAAGAATAAAGGAGGTGTATGGGCATTCCACTTTTCATTTGAAATTACTCTAATTGCTCTTTTTGCTAAAGTAAAATCTAATTATAGTCTGAGATCGAACAATGGACCCTATTTGACACCTCCCTCTGTAAAGACTCTGAGCTGGCTACTCTCGGTGACAGGGCCTTTTGTTGCTGATGCTCCGAACCTATGGAATAAGCTGCCATTATATCGTAGGTGTACTGACTCTATTGTAATTTTTAAGAAAGTCCTTAAAACCCATATTTTTAAAGATGCTTTACGATGATGCAGCATGTGTTTTAATAGTGTTAAGGTTAGTTAGTTATTTGATAACTTATTTATTGACGTGTATATCTTTGTTATGTAAGGCGCATTTGAAAATGTATGTTGAATTTGCGTGGTATAAGTTAATAAATTATATTTAATATTATTATTTTAATGTTTCGCGAAAAACAGGAAAACTACTTAAAAGCCAAAGACTTCAACAGGTTGAAGGTTTCTTAATTGGTAATTCACTGTGAGTTTACTAAGTTATAAAATGATTTACTAAAAAAGTTTTAAGACCTCGGAAACTTGTATTTGAACTCCAGAGCCTTCGTTCTTTCGGTCAGCGGAGCACAACGTCTTCGCGCCTACTTTCGCGAAGGGAGGTAGTAGAACCTCTAGTATCCAGGGTATCGTTCCCCCATTCCATACTGCTCCTCTCCTATTTTTGTGATTTTCAAAAGCTTGTTATTCAGTTCTCATTCACTCAAACATCTTCAAACTAGTGTAGCTTGAGAAAACAGCCGCCTCTCGTCGCGTTTCACTTCTTCAAGAGGCGGCTGTTTTCTCAGTCTACAATTAAACTGTAAACATACTAATTTCCTTCCATGCCGCAGAGTTCATTTTAAATGTTAACTAGAGGCTGCGCACAGCCGGTCTGTACTCGAACCATATGGATAACTAATTAAATAGCTAGTTTTGACCCCTTATCTTAATCTGCCTGCATAAATCTGCCCCAATATTGTGTTTCGGGACATTGTTTTGACTTCTGCATTAGTCCTGCTGGGGCAGAACAGTTCTTTCCGTTGTCATGTCTGTAATGTGCTCTGGTTTGGATCTGTTTTGCCATTTACAAACTAAGCAAGAATTGCAGCAAATTATCAAAATTTAATATAAATACAATTTTGGGGTCAATAAAAGTTCCTTTATATATACAAGAATAATAAGGTTGGGAAGAAGTCGAAAGGAAGCCGTGTAATCTGAGAAACTAATTTCTCCCATATCGTAATGGACCTTATATATATAGGCAAGCCTATAAGTGGAGCTCCCAATTAACTTGATAGAATCATTGCCGGGAAATTGGACCAGCAAAAGAGAATTTATACAAAGAAAAAAAAAGATAAAAACACCAAAATAACTGGTAGAATCAAGGGAAAGCAGTATAAGCGCCTGGTTTCAACAGTGCGCGCGCAGGTGCCGCGAGGGAAACCGGAAGTCGTCCAATTTTTGCTCTCAGCCTATATGTATGGTTGCTCCCGCGCGGGAAGAATGCTGGGGCGCTTTCCATTCAACCAAAACGACCGGTTCGAAGTTTCGAAAATTTCGAATGTCGAATGGAATGGGATTTTTCTAATTAGAAAAACCGGTCGGAAAAAATACGCGTTCCATTCGCAGAAACCACCCGGTTATTAGTAGCCTCGATTTCAATTCTCAAATCTGGCCGGCAAATCACGGCAAATCTAAACCGGGAATTGTGAATGGAACAGAAAATTTCGGTCGAACCGGAATTTTCCGAAAAAGAGGACCACCTCGCGAGGTGGTCCATAATTTCCGAAACTTCGAACCGGAAATTTTACTGTTCTATTTGATTTCAGACCGGAATTTTCGTTTTTTTGGTTGAATGGAAAGCACCCCTAATTGTGGAGGTTATAACTTGTATTGGAACGAAGATACTGATATGCAAAGCCCGTTAATTTAACAGACTTGTCTAGCGACAGGAAACTTGCCTTACCGGCTATAGCTAGCTCGTTTTGACCCATTATCTTTACCTGCATGCATAAATCTGCCCTGATATCGTGTTTCTAGACGTTGTTCTGACTTCTGCTTTAAACATGCTGGTGCGAAACAGACAGTATTTCCGTTGTCGTCGCAGTTTGAATGTGAAATGTTTTGCTCTGGTTTGGCTCTGTTTTGCCATTTGCAGAAAATTATCAAAAGATTCATATATTTTGGGGGTCGATAAAAGTGCTTACAAGAATAATACGGTTGGGAAGAAGTCAAAAGGTAAATAGAGTACCGAGGCCTCACGCCACATCGATAACACGGTCATGAAACTACTAGCCAATTTCCCGTCTGCGACGACCACGGAAAAATATAATACTGACGAGTAACATGCAGAGTGCATTTTTAATTAGGACTCGTATAAGATTCGGACTTGCTTCGAGTTCAAGTTTTTGAATTCGATTAAATTTATACACTCGGTCCCAGTCCTTTATCAGTTTAGATAGGTGTATGTCATTAAGTAAACGTTAATGGACAAATCCTTCACTGGTTACAACCAAGTTAAACGACTCAACTGGCGGTATGTTTCGACTGTGGCTGAATGTGCCTACCAACGACACGAAATTTTGGCTCTTCTTCCTCCGCTCTCAACGAAAATAAAGCAGGTACTATAGGGCCTACAGTTGAAGGAGGCGAATGAGAACAAGGATCACTTTTAGTGGGGCTCTGTTTGGCTTTATCGTTTTGGAGCCTCTTACAAATGCGCTCATCTGGCCCCAAAACTTTCTGTTGCATTACAAAAACAAAAAGAACAAACAAGCTGGCTATGCCGTAATATCTAAACGTCCTGTTCGCGCCTAATATATGAATCAGTATTCCTCCAATGATAGCTCCACAACCCCTCCCAAGACCATGGTGTATTCCTTGTAAAATCCCTTGTCCTGTAGTACTATAACCGGGGGGTGCAATACGACCCATGTAGCTGGTACATGTCGCCCACACAGCTGCGTGTGTTAAACCTTGTAGAATCTCCAATGGCAGAACAAGCCAAGGGTTCTGTAGCCACGCTATGTATACGAATCGCACAAAGTTAGCAGCCAAGCCAATGTACAAGACTGGCATGTGACCAACGAAATTAATGAAGCGACCGACGTTGAAATAACAAATTATTTCCGAAAGGTGATCGATTAGCGAAGCTATTCCGAAGAGAGTCGGCGGACCGCCGAGGTCCTCGAGATGCCAAAAGAGGAAAGTGAAGATAAGTCCTACGCCAAAACCCATGAAAAAAGTAACGAGCAGAAATCCTCCGTAACGAATTGAAAATAAAGTCCGATAAAGCTCGAGTCCGCTTCCTTGGATCTCGTAGCCGTCTTTGTTGTTTGTGAAAGAAAAACGGGTGGCAACAATCAGAGCGCAACTCATAAATACAACAAAGAAATAGAAACCAACGGTGTAGTTCTGGCTAATGATCTCCCCACACATTTCAACTCCCTCGATTTTTTCAATGACAAAGCCGAGGATAAACATTGCGGTGCCCCAGCCAAGACTGCCCCACAAACGCTGCCTCCCGTATAGTTCCTTGTTTTCACCGAGCATCCCGAGAGTCGCTGAGTCAGCAAGTGTTATGGCGGGCGCTGAAAAGAATTCTCCAATCACAGTCAAAAACAATAAAACCAAAAACACTTGGTGAACTCCCTCCGGGTCGTAAACCAATGAGCTTTTAGCCTTAAACTGCGGTTCTGCTTCCTTTGGAGTATTGGGCTGGAGAAACTGCTGGACTTCTGAAGTTTCTCCTGAAGTAATTTGAGAAACGTTTTTCGTGAGGACGAAGTACTTGCGACAAGTAACCGGCGCAGGTTTGATGAAGGCAAGCGAGAAAGTGAAGGATACCCAACACAGCAGTGAAAAAATCAGCAGGACTTTTCGCTTGTCGAGCTTGTCAGCTAATGAACCGAGCAACGGTGCACTAAAAAATTCCACCATAGGTCTACATCCCACAAGAATTCCACTCAGGCTAGGATTCATCCCAAGTTGCTTGAAATAAACTCCGAGAAGTGGGAAAAAAGAGCCAACAGCACCCCAGTAGCAAAAGTAAAATATCTTGGAAACTAAGAGTTTCTTGTTAAGGTGACTGAAATTTCCGCAGCCAGTGAGCTTCATTTTCTTCGTAGGCTTTTTGTTTTCCTCTGGTTGTCTCTCGGGGATCATTTCAACTGCCATTGTTCCGCGGTGCGAGCTTGGAAGGAGCTACATAAGATATATCAAAAATCAAACGCCCTAATGATCTTTCAACAACAAAAGGCTCCCCACAGTGGCGTTAATATTTAATCTTCTGAATGCAGGTAGTTTTGAGGTGGCTGTATTCGCGTCTAGCAAGCTTCCAGTCCAAATACTTAAAAACACGTCAATCTCAGTTTCAATAGAAATGCGGTAGAAATTTTTGTCACTATTTATAAGCTCCCAAGGTTAACGTTTAAAATAACTTTCAAATAACTCATTTGAAAATAAGTGCTTGTTAAAAAAATTAGTAGCCACTTGCTTTCAACTGAAAACAACTTTTTCCTATACTGAATTCATTTAAGATAATTTTTCATCAGTTGTGACGTTTTTTTCCTGTCAATTCTATTTGACACCAGGGGGAAATTGACATTGATACTAATGGTGATTGCTCAAACAAATGAGAGCAGGTATATAGTAGAGGAAACTCATTAAGCCTCAACTAAACACTCAAACATTCTCATCAAACATTGTGTTGGAACTTCGATTCACCTCGAACATTTGAACGAACTGGCTAAACTTTTGCATAATGTTTGATCGTTTATCCGCCGGCCTGCACATCAAACATTAAGCAAACACGTTTTTTTGTGAAACACCGTTTAATCTCTTAATGTTGCAAGTTAATTTGCCGGATTGGTTAAATACCGCCTGTATGCGCAAGTTTTGTTGGAAGATGTGGATAAATGATAAACATTTGTTCATAAAAATAGTTGACCAAGATCATATATAAAAACATATAGACCCATTCGAAAAATGGCGTCCAATTTAAAAAGCTATTGTCCTGGTAACGTGAACACGAGGCTAGTCAGTCCACACAAAAGCTTTTGAACGTGTAAGCGAGGCTAGTCAGTCCTAAACAATAGTTAATTAAATTGGACGCCATTTTTCGAATGGGTCTATTGGGAAACCATTTGAAGGGTCTATTCACGGTGGTGTACATGTATGGAGTCGATGTTCGATTGGTGGTTGTTAATTGGCTACAAACAGGTAAGTCCCCTCCCACAATGCTTGATCGAAATGATACGCAATATTTTCCAGTAATTGTTGCATATTTTCTTTTTTTACCATCCGACATTAATCCGTGTGGGAGCGACATTATAATAACGGCTGTAAATTAAAATGTTCCAGCAAGAAAAGATCTGATAGACTCTAGGTAAATCAGTCTTTAATAAGGTACTAACTAATAATAAACGTAAATTGCTGTAATTTTTCCTACGGTGCGAGTGGGGAAGTCAACACTAGCATTTTCATCAACTATTACAACTGACGTGGGATTAATTTGTCAAAGTAAAAGACCAGTATATTACGCGGAGTATACGTCCTATTCGCACGTGGTGGTTTGTGAAATCTCTAACGTGAAAATAACCACTCACTGTCATCTCAAAGAGCACCTACAAATCAACATTTTTGTAGAGTTTTAATTATAGTGTAAGATGAAATTAAAGATGGGATTTATAGACCTTTGTATGGATTTGCAGTCGTGCGTACACAGCTTCGTTTTGATTTTTTTAAGATTAAAAAACGTTAATAACTATACGCAGATAAATATTCGATTTTCCAACTTCTCAGTACAATTTACTTTCATACATACGCGACAATAATCACGCAATCTATATTTTTGTCATTGAAGTCATATCCTAACCTTAATTTGCTATGAATATCATGCTAATCAATTGTAGACGGTCTTCAAGTGCCAGTAGGAAACTTAAGCAACCTCCGGCAACATCTAGGACGACGGTATAAAACAATAGCCTTAATTACAAAATACAATAGCTGCATGCACGTGAAAATGCACGCAGAGGCCTACATTTCACCCTTTGTCTGCAAAAACACAACGTGAAACCCCCAAATTTTATGTTTTAAAGAGAACGCGAACGTTAGAAAGATTTCATTCGGCGTGAACGGAACTCTATGCTCGTCACAGTTTTCGAAAATCAGGTTGTGAGAAACGATTGAGGGCAAACAAAGGAAAGAGTAAACACCAAATTTCGGTGGCATGCAGAAAACACTTTTTTAAGTCCCGTCGTCACCCCCGTCGCCGGTCCTGGTTGCTTAAGGTCCCTATAAAAAAATAATATAATAAGCAACCTTTGGAACTACGAAAAACTTGCTGACCATGCTTAGGTTCTGCGTAGTTTACACTTTTGGCTACGCAATTGATTTTGAGTATTTCAAAGAGCTTTTGTAATTAAGTGAGCCGATTTTGGGATACCATTAATCACTAGGAACGGCCATTGATTAGTTACCTATTACAGTTATGCTTTTTACGTCTATCCAAAGCAAAATACCAGCGTAGCAAGTAGCCTCCCCCGCAGGCATCTCTAATTTTCGAAGAAATCAGATTTTAAAAATCGTGAATTGGGTTACCTGTGACCCATAATCTGATTTCTTCAAAAAATGGAGATGCCTGCGGAGGAGGCTACGTAGCAAGCGTTTCTGTGGTTTTTTCGGGTTTTTGGCCAAAAAAAGCGAAAAACCCGAAAAAACCACAGAAACGCTTGCTACACAGGCTACCACTTCAGGAACAGGCAGTATCTACCCAGCACTGAGGAGTACCCAAACTAAATTCATTTGGCATCGTTGACAACTTTATCAATAAACAGTTAAAACTACTGAACCTTATTTGTCGAGAAAATTATGAAAAGAAAAGGATATAGCTCCGCGGATATACTGTCTGGTCCGATAGCTTAAAAGAAAGCCAAGAATTGCCGTATATAGTTTAGTACCGTGTGTATGAGATGTAGAAAACCTCTAATAAAGAAGTCAGTACAAGATCCCAAAAGGCCTTCTGAGTCTTTGTACCCCCGCTCCGGCATCTCCGGTTGCTCACTCTGAATTGAAACAACCACAGGCTGATCAAAGCCAGGACCCGCGGCTAATCCACAGATCGAATTGGAATTTAGCGTGTTGGTTTTGGGGGATGGAGGAAAACCGGAGATACCAACCGAAACTCAACTCACATATGGCGCGTCTGCGGGGAATCGCAGTCGGGCCACAAAGGTGAGAAGCGAAGCGCTTAACCACTGCGCCACTGACCCTGGCTCAAAGAACAGAATAAATAATTGTTCCAGCTGATAATTTGCTCCAACTCTGCCGCTGCCGGTTTATTCATGATAAACGTTTCTAATATGACCTTCACTGCCTTCAAATGCATCAGATTGTCATGGTGAGATCAGTCAACTGCCGCCCGCTCGGCATGAGGTTTCTTTCTCTTCTCTCGATCTCTTACCTTTCTCTGAGCTGAACGGAGAAAGCCTCTGTGACCAGGGTACAAGTCACCCAGCCAGTGATGCCATTGCGGTCAAACCGGGCTATTCGACAGTCTTAGATATCTTCGTTAAATTATTTAAGAAACAACCGATGTCGATGTTGGAGCGACAAACTGACGTTCACATTTGATACGTATCCCACGGCTCCCGTTGATTGCAATTGCAAACTCAACCCCTCTTCCCTGTCAGTAAACAACAGCCAATCGGAGAATGCTATGAGGTAGTTAGATATTCCTCCAATCAAGAAGGAGTGGTCTATATTTCACCAAACCGGCTCATTTCGCACAAGCTAAGCTGCACGCCGTCGATAGAACATCTCTGAGAGAGCTGTTTGCAAAGTGCGAATTTCGATCGGTTCGATCGGTGAAGAGCGTTTTGTTCTGGTATTAAAAAGCAAGTTGTTCCCTCACGGGGATGAATTACCTTGTACAGTGGAGTACAGTTTATCAAAAATTATATGAAAAGCGCCACATGCAGAGCCATTCAAAGGGAAAAAAAGCAAGTGTTAGCTCCAGCTCCATGAAACGCTATGAATAGTGAGAGGTTGTTTACCTTTGCCATCTTGGAAACTTGACTTTTTAAAATATAATGATTTGCGGTCGTAGGCTCGTTAGCGCCAACCCTCAGTCAACTGACGTCCGCTACCAGAGGTTTTCTTTCTCTTCCCTCCTCGCCGCTTAACGGCTTGCCGGTCGCCTCTTCGCTGCTCTCTCTAATCAACGGAGAAAACCTCTGGACCAGGGTAACAAATTACAGAAATCTTTTCAAAAATTTGTTGCTTAAAAATCGACATTTCTTTCAGTCAGGAAGACGTTTACGATTAAATACTGGTTTATCGGTGAAATCTCCCTCCCACACGGATTGCACGGAATAAAAGCGACACAGAACTAGAAACATATATAATATATATTTCTGACAGAACCCATTTTAAGACTCGTGCTCGCCACAGGCAGCCCGAACTTTCTCTTTCTATATGTGGACGGACTTGGTTTGTTCGCAGCTTCAAAAATGTTGTCCCGGACAAGCGACGACCGAAATGGATTATGGTTGTTGCTAAAAGAGGGCTTTAAGAAGAATTTCGAATGGATTTTCGAATTTCACTGTATTCCATTCCGCATAGCTGCCGCCAGTTATAATGACTCGCGAATAAGCAAAAACCGTGGACGAATATCCTGCTTGTTGAACGTTGGATCTGTATGAAGATCTAAACTGCCAAGTAATAATAAATAGAAGCGAGAAGTCTAAGGACTATAGCAAAGCTGAAACAACGTGTATATATAGTTTTAAACGTACTATATTTCGGCTAGCCAAACTAGCCTTCTTCAGGTACTAGATGTTGTAAGTAGAGAGTTCTAAAATATGGGGCTACGATATATAGGATTTCACAAAATATAGGATTTCACAATATATAGGATTTCATTATATGTGAATAAGAAGTGACGCAATGGAATGATAAAATAAAAAATGATGAAATAATAAAGTGATGTTGGTAAGGTAAATAAAGGAAGGTAACATATTACGATAAACTAATGGCATGCAAAAAAAACTAATAAAAAATTATATAAAATAATGATGATAAATAAAACATACCACTGAAAGTGTCGAAAAGTGAGCTAGGTTTCATCACGTCTAGATCTATTGATGCCATGAGGTTCAAGTGTTTTGGCCTTGTCAGGAGCCTTGTCTATAACTGAGGTAGGATTCTCTGGCTTTACGAATCGAGTCTCGTGAGGAATGCATGAGTTCTAAGGGAATGAGTTGCATGTCAGTTTTAGAATGGTTAGGGTTAGAAAGAAAATGTTCTGCAACAGTGGAGGGTTTAGACTTAATGTTAGGTTTGTCAACTGATCGTCTGTGTTCGTTGAATGTCTTTGAGGCGTCGTTTGGTTTCACCTATGTATTGAAGGTGACAGAGATTACATTGTACCATCATGTATATTAATTTTTTAGAGTTACAAGTGATATGCGAATGGATTAAACGGGTTTCACCTGTGGAATGGAAAGTGTATTGTTTAAGACCGTTGACGATGTGGTGTCCCAGGGATTTCGTTCCCCCGTAATCTCGCCCCCCTCACTGGTCCCCCCATGAACTTTAATAAATGTTCACTGTTAAGACTGTTGCAACACTTGATTACTTGATCAATAAAACCGTCTATAAAACGAACTTACGATTGATCGATCGCGGTCCTCTTAACTGCGAACCATGCATTGGGAACCAGATTAAAGTGAACTCTTGAAATACTATTGTTTACTATATTACAGCGCTTGAAAAACGTAATAATCACGCCGCTTCATTAAAACCAAAGCTAGCGCTGTTGACATTCTTTGCCTTTGGAGTCTTCTTTTCGCTTTCTATACTAAAGAGAGGCAATGGTATTCGTCTTATTAGATCAAATCTGTAGAGGAAGGCCGAAAATGTTGCTGTTCATCTGTTACACTATTTTACAAGTCGTGCTTGTGACTATTAAAAACCAAGCGCGCCCAAAACAAAGAGGCGGTATTTCTTTAGATTGACAAAAAGCTGTCTAAACAAGCTATCCCAAACATTTGTTATCCTGGGCCTGACTCGTTTATTTTTCACAAAGCTCACAGTCTAATTGCAGAATTAAAAGAGCAACTAACTCATCTGTTTAAATAGCAAACAAATCATATTCATAGTTCTACCTCAGTTTTATGCAGAGCTTTTTTAGTGACTCCGCAATGTTTCCTAGTCACTCATTTGTAAACCCACGCGGCATCAGTTACTAGTTGCTTTCTATACTAAA
This sequence comes from Actinernus sp. WN-2022, assembly GCA_030867875.1. Classification (NCBI taxonomy): domain Eukaryota; kingdom Metazoa; phylum Cnidaria; class Anthozoa; order Actiniaria; family Actinernidae; genus Actinernus; species Actinernus sp. WN-2022. Next base: position 170,600,775 of record JAOWCC010000577.1, on the reverse strand, counting down.
GAGAGGCATTTCTAGCGATTTTGGGATATTCGACTTATTAGAACAAATCTGTAGAGCAAGCCAAGAGCTGTTAATTGGCTTTTGATCAAGTCGTGCTTGTGCCTGTACTAAAAACCAAACCATTAAAGTCCCGCAAGGCTAGAGTGATCAGTTGAGAGAGCACACAAAAGCGTCGCCATTGGGAATTACAATTGCAAGTTAAGACTCGATACCCAACGAGTGCGGAATACAGCGAACGAGTACGAGTATGCATGACATCAACTGGATCACGAAAGCTGTTTCTAGCTAAAGCAACATCGAACGAGTTTGCTTTTAGTACGAGAGAATTGGAGGGGGGCGAAATCCCCAGCTTAGTCTGTTTTCACTGGGGGGGGGGGGGGGGGGGGGCGAGATCCTTGGGGGGCGAAATCCCTACGACACCGGCTTTGTCGCTTGTCACTCCTCTACATCTACATTGCATGGTACTACACAGAGGGAATATAAAACTAAGGAAAAAAACTGTTTAAAGAATTAAAAATTAAATAGAATAAATAATATATACACAATGTACGAAAAAATAATTAAGTTACACTCGTTCTCAATAACACGTGCAGGTTCGAAACGAAACTCCTGACTTCGAAGTCGTTTCTGGTGGATGTCAATCAAACGGTTTCCATGGAGTTTGAAGTGAACCGCCGTGTGCGATTCGGATAACTAGCATTTTATAAACATGGCAAAGTCTTTCCCAAACTCGCTTAGATGGAGAGTAGTCATGCTTAGAGCCAAGGGCTTGCAAAATAGGGAAATCGCATAAACTTTATGCGTGAGCGAGCGGTTTGTGTATAAGATCAACAGATTATCCAAAACACGTTGTTGTTGGACGTGAATATCCTCCGAGGAGAAAGTCAAAGCATCGGTTAGGTACGCATGAATCAAATTTTATCTGATTGTTTATATAGCTTTCAAAGGTCTTGGAAAAAGAATTAGAGTTATTTTTATTCATCCAGTTGCAGATATGCTTCTTATAAGAGGTTTCATCGAGCAATACCCCCGAGCTCTACCTCTACGAGCTACAGGCATGGATTAGAGCATTCGACAGGGCAAATATTTTTGAAACTTTCAGGACATGGATTATCGGCAATAATCCTCCACTCTCGAATGACATTTCGGTACCTGTGTCGCCTCAAATTACTTACGATTTCGTTGTCCTCCTGTATTATTTGCGTTTCCTCCACATCTGGGAGTTGTATGGCGACGTTTTCGTAGTATTGAGATTCTGCTTCATCTCGTTCAGCAAATTCTCTAACCTAATTTTCAAACATTTCGACTATAAAAGTCCTCGTGTCCATCTTGGAGAATTGCTGACCGAAGCATGCAGACCAGTGTTGCCATAGAAATATAGTTGAGTGACATCCACCAAATTGACGTTTTCCGTTGGAAATTCAATTTCGAACCTGCACGTGTTATTGAGAACGAGTGTAAAAGTAAAAATAGAAAACCACCCAAAAAATACATCTAGTCACTTGTCACTATGAGAAAAGAACTCTTTCATGGCTACATTGAAAGCTTTCACGTTCGTTTTTCCAAAACATGCAGTGGTAGGGAGTTCCAATCAATGATAGTTCTAGGCCAGAAACTATACTTATATGAGTCAGTAGAAGTGCTTAATTGTGCCTCCCTTCTTCGTGATTTAAGGTAGGCCCCCGGGGGGGGAACTCCCCATAAAAATAGACGGGGGTGCTCGACCTATCTTTTAGGGGTTAAAATCGTTAGCAGTGCTATCTCTTAGGGGTCTTCCAAAGGTCTGCTATCTTTTAGGGGACTCCGAGACCCAATTTTTTTGTGGCCGAGAAAAAATAGCGCTGGATCCTCGAGTATGAGACCCCACAAGTTGAATCGGTATTTACGGCTTCGATATAGAGTTTGATCCATCCGAATATTAAAGACGAGGTTATGGAGCAGAGCTTTGTCTCTTATTTCCTTTAGTTTGCACAAAGATAAAGACTGTTGGAGTGCTATCTTTTAGGGGTAATTTTTTTGTGAGCCACGCCCATATTGCTATCTTTTAGGGGTGAATTTCATTTCTCACGTCGAGCACCCCCGTCTATTTTTATGGGGAGTCCCCCCCCCGGGGGTAGGCCATTCAAGTCATCCAAGATCTTAGTTACTGTACCAGGTTGACGAATGTAGTTTATATGCTTCACAAAGCGAGCAGCTTGTCGCTGAACTATCTCGATGATATCAACATCCTTTTTCAGGTGAGGGTCCCGGGCGGCGCTGGCGAATTCCCAGATGAGGTCTTACTAAGGCAAAGTAGGCCTGTTGCTTAACATTTTCAGGGCAACAGTTTAAATTTCTCCTAAGGAAGCCGGCCAAGAGATCCGTAAGCCTTTCCAACTTTTTCATCATCCAGATAAGGATGATGTTAGACGGGTTTTAATTCTTTTCCGCAGAGTGAATATGTGACAGTTTTTTTTTTTGCGGAGAATACTAACAATATAGCACTTTGACGCGTTAAATTCCATCTGTCAGGTCTTGCGGGTCTTAGCAACGTGCGGCCGTTCGCGAGGCATCATGGGAGAAGTACCCAGTCTACTGCATTTGTAGTCCCAACACATGGCTGAATCGTAAGGCGGCACAAATTCAAAATGGACTCGTAAGTTGAATGTTATAGTCCTTTTCTCGTTAATGTCAGGGCTAAATTTAACAAATCTTTCCACTGTCTGTAGAATATTGCATCCCCTCACAAAATGGGCACAGCGAAAGGACAGAATATTCGTCACGATAGCACTGGAAGATTGTGAAACTCCCGAGATCGAGTTGAACGAAAGCACACTGAAGTTTAGGTTGGTTAAATGTCAATGGTATTGTCTGCCAGGTCTAATCTTGACTATGAAGAATGTTCTTTCCACAAGCATTCCTCTTATGTTATATAATTTGTTTTATCGTTTGTAGTGCTCGAGGTGGGGTTGAACAAAAGCAATATGGGTTGGAGCTACAGTTCTACGAAGAGGTTCTTCCAAAGGTACATATGTATGAACTGAGCGTCGCCCGGTATTTGAGAAAAGCTGCACAGATTTCTCTCATCATTGTCTTATGTACTCGAGTGGGCATTGTGTTTCTCTAACTTTTTCAAGTCCCACGTATTTCTTAGTTAAAAGAAATGATTGGCAAGACTCAAAGTCAATGAGCTGGATTTGGGGTATGATTTCCCCCATTTCCTGTTTAATGTTTAAATTTGTATGGATTGCACTAGGTGTATGGAATTCTTAAGGATTAATTTTTGTTGTCATTCACTGCTATACATCTGCATCATATAACAGTAATATTTCCATCTCTTCAATGTAACTTCAAGTGTGGATTACTTTAAAAAATATAATTACTTAAATAAAATATCAATTTAGCAGCTGTACCAGTTTGCCATAGTTTGACTGTCGCACCCCCCACTGCAAAAGTTATTGAAACCTCTGTAATTAGTTGTCCAAAGCCCCGTTCAAATGGTTTCAACATCAGTACAACATTTTTTTTCTTGAAACCAATGTTGAAGCGATTTGCAGCCTGAAAATCATTCTGAGAACAATAGCAGTTAATTAGATCTGTTGAACGAAATGTTGAAACCTTTTGTTCTTGAAATGTTGAATCGATGTTGAAACTGCTTGACATGCATGCTTTCAGCATCTTTCAATAAATCTTGAACTGATGTTGAAGAGATGCTTCAGTATAGAAAAGGTCAGTGACTATATATCAAACACTCGTACAAGAGACTCTTAAACTCAGTTTGAGTTGTTTTGACTCATGATCAAACACAAGTATGGGTGTTTGATATGGCTTCTCAAATGAACATACCAGTTGACCCTTTCAGGCACGTATACATCATTTGACGCATTTGAGGGTTTTAGTCTTGCTAAGTTTAAAGAGCAAGGCCCTGAGATCTCTCCCCCCCCCCCCCCCCCCCCCCCCGGATGAAATATAGGGTTTCAAGTTTCCACTAATCTCACCACTTAAAACTTGCCCAGCACCAAGCCATCCATTCCATAAGCACTTCACCACATGCTAAATTCAACCACTCTGACTGCAAAGCATGCTGGGAAATCCAACTGGAGGCATGGCTCTCCCCTCATCTTCGTTCTTCAAAATCTATATAAGTCTAAAACCATTTCAACCTAATACTTTCCTGTTGGAATCAATGGCAAGCAAATGTTGTCCAATATTTCAAAAAAGCAATGATAGGTGGCCTAATTTGAGTCAGGATTTGAGCCGAATTTGGGCTGTCAGGGTCGGGCAATTGGTTCGTTTTTACAAAAAGTAGGGCAATCAGGGTTTTGGAGCTCCCTTTTGGGGTTAAACAGGGTCAGGGTTTGAACCTTGTGGCTGCACATACCTACCCATTTATCCCCCCCCCCTAGAAAAAGCCTTAAATTCTGAGGGTTCCCTCATAAAACTTCCCACCATATCCATAAGAACAACCATTCAACAATGAGTTAAAAATGGCTGATTGAAAACTTTGAGCCCCCAGTATTATAGGGCAGTTGAAAATTTCATGCTAACTGAGTACAGTTTATAGAGGGGAGGGTTCTTTTCAGTGTAGAAATTTCAAAAACGTGGGGCTTTGAGGGTTAAGAGAAAATGGAGAAGAAAGTTTGGATAATTTATGCAAGTGTTTGATGAACTATTGGGGTCTTATCAGGGCAGATATATTGAGAAAACAAATGAAACCAGAGAGGTGTAGCCTCAGGGGTTTTATTGTTTTCGAGATATTTGAAATCCCCTGATGAAAGATGAACACTGAGTGTTGGAAATGTCTTGTCATGCGAATGGCTAAACCAAAAATCTATAAACGCTTCTTTTCAAACATCATTAACATGTATTGTTTACCAATTGACTGTTGTATATAATTATTTCATAGAATAACAATTAATAAAATTATTTTTGCTGGCAGTGAGTCCCTCCATTGGATGAATATCACATGAATTCCCAGGGGGTTACTCCCATAAATTATATAGGCTAGACAGTAGACTTTCTCAAAGTCCTTCTTAGCCCCCCGCACAAAGGACTTTTCCCACTTGCAGCACGCCAAATTTACCGGTTGATTTTTCAACCGGATGCGTGGCTTATGACGTACTAAGATTTGCCCAATCACAAAGCGTCAGTTCTTCAGGCATTGTATGTTGACGTGTCAAGTCAGTCGATCGTGGATGTGGTATTTACAATTTGATTGTACTCAGAAAGAGTTTGTCAAAGGCGCAAAATGTAAGCTCCGCCCCTGAACCATGTTTTCGCGCCAATACATAATCCCCCGATTCAATTTCCTGCAAGTGCAACAAGTCGAACTCGCCTCTCGCTTCATTTCTCGCTCTCGATTTTTGACCCAGTAATCGCTTACCCAGTGACTCGTAGAGTTCGACTTGGAGCAAGTCTAGCTATACAGGTACATGCTGCTTGATAGGGTATGGTTTTTGACAATTCTTAGCCTGGTACAGGGTATATAATTTTTTTGGAAGGGCCTCAGTATGGTTTGAGTTATTCATGGTCCCTTGCCACTGCAAATGCAGAGTCCGTTTATCTGTTTATGATTCGAGTGGAGTGTAACATCTCGCGCATATCAGACTCTGGTCTGGAACTGGATATATTTTTGCCATTTTGCCTGGAACAGGGTTTGTTTTTGTTGTTTCTAGCCTGGAACAGGGGTACCTTTTTGCCATTTTGTCTGGAACAGGGTCGCAAAAATACAATTTATTGGTCTGGAACAGGGAGTACCCCCCCCCCCCCCCCCCCCCCCTCGGCATGAATTATTATTGAGTTTGAGAACATGATGTCAAGACTGCTTTACGCTTGTGATTTTCTTTGTAATCTCGTTAATTATTCATGCCTTTTTGAATTATAAATCAACAATACACTAATGCTGCCAATCAAACTGAGGCTGATAGAGCTTGGGCTTCCTTTGGCCATAGGAAATTTTATTCCTGCCACTTCAAGATAGTACCCAACCTCAGATTAGGTTTGGGACTGAATGACTCCTATGGTTATTGTTTAAAACTTGTCAAGATCAATGCATGGTTGGGCAGTTAATGTAGTGGTAATCATATCTGTTCTCCGTGCAGGATCTCTAGGGCTCAATCCCATGAAGAACCCACTTTTTTCTCCCTTTTATGGGAATCACTCTCTCTTGGTTTTGGCCATTGCAATTTAGAACTTGATCAAAAGTCACTTACATGTATGCTATTCTTGAAACAATGGATTCCTTCAATAAATAATTATTGTTTAATGCCTCTCAGACTGCAACTGGCTGATAAGTAGACTGTTCGATTACAGAATTAAGTTGACTACCGAGGTTAAATGAGTTAAACTACAAGATTAAATGGGGAAAAGTGTTGTGTGAATTTCAAGGAACTGAAAAGCGGTTCCAAAAATCCCTACCCACTCGCACTGAAAATCAAAAGGAAACAGAATATACATGTACTGATGCATTACAGTACCTTCTTTATTAATATCTCCAACCACCATTTTTGTTTGCATGAAATGCATCAGGGCAATTCCACGTTGTGGACATTACATTCAGAGACCAAAAATCAGATTACAAATGCTTCCCAAACTTAATTTAAAATAGCTGTGCTGCTTAAATTTATACATAGCATACCTTAAGTGGACCTCTCTATTTTCAATTTAAAAAAAATAATTTCCTATCATTACTCTTTTTTAATTAATATTTAAATGTCTGTTGTGGACATTACAGCAAAAACAACCACTTATTTGAGTCAAGTTTTTAAATTCTTAATTCCTGTGAGTTGTGAGGAGTTCCAAGAAAACAAATGGACTTCCTGAACTTGTTAATAACCAGAGTTCCCAACTATAATGATAAAGTTCAACAAAGCTCACTGTAGTAGTTTTTATTTGCTTTAAATATGCGTTGCGGACATTACAGAAAAATCGTTGCGGACATTACGTTTTGGGAATGTGCTTAGAATCAGATTGTTTTGTAGTCTGGAGTTAAGGGGAAACATTTATACATAGCACACCTTGGGTGGGCCTCTATTTTCAATAAAAAATTGTAATTTCCTCATTACCCTTTTAAAATTAATATCTAAATGTCTGTTACATTACAGCAAAAAACAACCACAGGTTTGAGTCAACTTTTTAAATTCTTAATTCCTGTGAGTTGTGAGGAGTTCCAAGAAAACAAATGGACTTTCTGAACTTGCTAATAACCAGAGTTCCCAACTATAATGATAAAGTTCAACAAAGCTCACTGTAGTAGTTTTTATTTGCTTTAAATATGCATTGCGGACATTACACAAAAATTCGTTGCAGACATTACATTTTGGGAATGTGCTTAAACAAGGCCCTCACCGAGCGGGTGTGGCTAACATTCACAATATCTCACTTGTATCTGATAGACCAAGATGTCTGCTCTTAACTAAAATAAAGTTTGCTAAAAAATAATAGATTTGAAAATTTTCATTTTTATCATGTCTCGTGTGGAATTCCCATCGAAAAATAACTGTGAACCATATGCCATTCTTACACCATTTCTCTGTTCCACATTTTCCTACGCACACCTCCAATTGCATGCCGGGTAATGGACAATAATTGGACAATGGGTCCCCCCTCTGGAAGTCTTTTTACCCTACAACCAAGAGAAGTGATTGTGACACACAACCCAAGGCCTTAAAGCAACAAAAACACAATCCAGTAGGTTTGGCAGGGAAAAGAGATTTAGGGTCTTCATGATCATTTGGTTTATGTGCATAAAAGCAGAAACACAAGAGAAAAACCCAATGAAAATCTCTCACTAAGCTTACTAAAAGCAAGCAAAGTAGTTTTCAGATTTAAAGGATGTCCTCTAGCTCTCTTCCAGTGGCACATTTGTCCCAAATTAGAGCTGTTTTCATTCAAAACCCCAACACCATAGAATCCTCCTGAATGGCATTCTGGGGAAATCTTGAGCGGGCAGCAACACATAACTGACTAGGGCTAGCCAAACCTGAACGGGGGGGGGGGGGGGGGGGGGAGGGTTTATTTGCACTCTAGATTTTACCAATTGAGCTCAAACTGGTCCAATTGTAAAAGGTTTAATCAAGGAAATACAGTACTTTGTTTATTTTTATTTTCTTTCTAGGAGTCCAAACAACGTGTAACCTTAAGAGAAATAACCTTCAATATCAAGAAGAAAGATGAAGGCCCATATTGGCCAAGACTGCTGAAGGAAGGAAAAAAGGTTTGATGTAAAAATGCAGTTAAATCAATATTATTTAACAGTACTATTATTATTGTTGCCTTATGACCTGGTGCAAAGTGACAGAAAGTTCTGAGAAACTTAAAATTAACACTGTCAGAGAGAAAGTAGATCCAAACTTTGAGAGAAAATATGATGGAATATCACCAGGAATAACCTGCTAGCAGAGGTTCATTTTCCTTCCTTTCTTTTGTAATCGTTTTGCGAACTAGTGGGGAAAAGAAACCTCTGCACCCAGGTACAACACTATTTGTTGTGCATGCATGGTAACTTAGCATTACTATAAGCAACATGAAAACACTTACCATGCTTGGATGGGTTTACCAATGAGAAGAAAGTGACAGTAATTATTAGTATGCAAACTAATGATTGATGTTGGTGGGTGCAGGGTATCATTGATAATGGGTTCACATTTAAATCAGCAAATCTTGTACACAACCATGCATACTGTGTATGTTTGTAATTTATTTGTCCATGGATGGTTGTGGAAGGCAGTTAGATAGAACAATGTTGTGACTGGGGGCAGAGGTTTCTTTTCTCCCACCAGTTTGTGAAGTGATTACAAAATAAAGGAGTAAAAGGAATCTCTGCTAACAAGAACACCAGTAAGTAGTTTCGACAGAAACTGGAGAACAAAACCAAAGAAAACTTAAATGCAGGAGACAAAATTACCAACAAAATCAATAGCCCAGTTTCGTATTCAAAAATTACCGCTGAATGCAATGACTACAGACGTATGTACGCAGGGTTAGCCTCATTCTAAAGTTAAACATTCATAAATACTAGTGAGAAGGTGGGGCTATTCACAACTCTGTGTATTGTTGCAGTTTCACATCTTGCACCTTATCGTTGGTATTTATGAATGTTTAACTTCAGAATGAGATGCATTAAATTATTTAGAATTCCGTAAAGACCCGTGTATAAGCTGCACCTTTTCTCCAAAATCGGGGGTGCAGCTTATCTATGGGAACACCTAGAAATGGTATCAAAAATTTCCATAAATTACCATTAATTTTGTTTAAATCATAAGAAAAACAATCCCAAATTACTGGGTTGCACGTAATGTCATTGCCACCATCTTGGTTGACATTAACAAAAGATTCCTTGTTCGATCAACCATGAAACCAAACGATTTCTTTGTTTGATTTAACCAACATGGCCGCCTCTGGGAATTGATTGCAAACCAACCAAAAACAACAGCTCTCAAATCAAATTGATTTCTACTCAAGCTCCTCTCCTTCGCTTTCCAAAGAAGACTAGCTGTCCAGTTGCTTGTCATCTTCTCTGCTAACGCCTTGAATGGTTCCTAGTGTTGTTAATGCCCATAACTGGTCTGGAAGCCTAAGTTCGAATTTTCAAATAAAGCATCATTCTCGTTGTGTTCATGTTAAGCTCATGTTCAAAAACACTTGCCCCAGGCCCCTCTCCTTAAAAATCCAAGATGGTGGACCACAGACTCAGACACTTGCGCATATAGTTTTGCCAGAAAATCTTGCTTTCTTGTTTGCTTAAAGGAACGAAGTTCCTTAAATATATTGTCCGTTAATGGGGGAACAACAGCAGAAGAATTCTGAAGTGCTTTAAAGACAGCATATTAATTAATATACACAAGAAATGACAAGGAAAGTTGTAACCATATGCAAGGTGTGATAGCTAGTTATGCCGCAAATCGAGATTTGGAAAAGTTTGGAATAAGACTTGAGAACAGCTTTCTCAAATTCGATTTTTTTTACAAAAACTTTTTTCCGAGATTTAGACCTCTAAAATCGGGGTGCAGCTTAAACACAGGTCTTTATGGTAGTTTTTATAAATAGTGTCTCCATTTTTATTATCAATATGATTTTGTATTTTTATGAATTTTGTAGTTATAGACACAGCTCTCAGGAAGAGCATATGTATGATGAGAAACCGTGTATAAATAAAGATTATGTATGTATGTATGTACCCTGCATACATGCGTGTGTAGTCATTGCAAAAGCAGTATTTTTTTAATACGAAACTGGACTATTACAAACAACTTACTCATACATGTAACTGCACTAAATAACTTACTCACGACTGCACTATGTTGACTACAAGGAATTTTTATTAATATTAATTGTGTGTGATAAAAAATTGTTGTGAATCATCTGCATTATTTTAATGTATTACTAGTTCATTAATGTTATTTTGGAAAAACTGCTGCAAAAGAAATCATGGTAATGTTAATGTGTTGTGTAACGTGAGATACATGTGTAATAATCAAAAATGGTCAGATCATCCAACATGTAATCTTTCATAAAACAATAAAAAAAATCTAGCTGGTACAGTTTTACAATCTTGGTCAAAATAATTGAATAACTATCTACTCTAAAAGATTTTGAAAGCCTTCTTGGATGTCAATATGAAATTCAAGATAGATGATCTAGTTTATCAGTCTTTGAAGCAGTGATTGAGTATTACAAAATGTTTAACTCATGAGCTATTTTTTCTCATAGCCTCATTTCCTCAAGACAGACTTTAACAGGTGGAAAGATGAAGATGACTCTGATATTGAAGATGCAGCAGTTGATGACACTAATTTTGAAGATGTAAGTGAGCTGAATCAATGGAAGAATTTAATGTACATGTATGATAAACAAAAAATAATGAATACTACACGAGGCCAAAGGAAATTAAGGTTTTAGTTCATCATACAGTCTGTCAACAAGTGCCTGTATTTGTCAATAAAACACAAACATAAAGTCTCAGACTAATCCATTTAATATTACAACTGAGTGCATAGTGTGCTGTGGTCACCAATAAAGCACTGTCATTAGCCAATCTTGTACTGTGCACAAAGTTGGAATATTAACATAGTTTAGAGTCTTGAGATCATATCAAATCAGTCGATTTTAAATCAAATCAAATCATATTTCAGATGGTGAACAAGATGGGTGGTGCAGGCTTAGGAGGGGTGAGTAGATGAGGCTTTGGTTGCAAGATTAGGCTGAATACCTGATGTGTAATGTGAAATGTCCTGCTTTAATTAACATATGTAAGAAGAGTTTCCTTTTTTAGCTTTCTATAGTTTTTCTTGCCTGGCTTTGGTAGACTTGTCACCTATAATGAATTTATGGCTGCAGCAGAAAAGAGATCAAAAAGATCCCTAAAATACTTAAAATGAATAGTAGATGTACAATGTACATTATTAGATGGTAACTTTCAATTTTACTTTGCATTTGATTGATGGGCAGGGCAATTCCACAGTATTTTGCATGTCACGGAGGGGAAAATCACAAGATTGAAAGCTGCCTAACGATTAGATACTTGAATTTAAACAAACTGTTGAACCATCATGTATACCATTTTCAATAGCTCTTTAGGTGTGATGAATTTCAAGATGTTTCGTAAAATACACAGGGAGATATTATTTTTAATGTTAGCTGTCATGGAGGGGAACAGAGAAGTCACAAAAAGTACAATTCCAAAACTAACCCCAAATTCTTGTGAATATATAAAAGCTATAACTTTAAACACAAGTTTTATTAAACATTTAGTATGTTTAATTTCTCTAACTTCTCCAGCTAGGAGGTAAGTCAAAAGGACCAGCGTCATGGAGGGGAAGTCACGGAGGGGAAAGTTTTGTCCCTAACAATGCCATACCAATTTTATCTTAAGGTTATCGTATAGCTTCAGAGCCAAAAATTTTTTTTCACGTAACAACAAAGTTTAGTGTGTTAAGTATCCAACAGAAAAAAATTGGTTGGATTTTTTAAAATCTAGACGGAGAAATATCGAAAAGAAACATTTTACCGGAAGATTGCGTTACATATTTGGATTGACAGCTCATACACCACATCAATCGTCATGAGCATTCAACCATAGCTAAGCACAGCGTTCAGTTCGAAGTTCGCTCTGTGGCTTGTTGTCAGCGTTCTATCAAATCTTTTCTCACATAAATATGTCATTGTAAATTCAAAGCATATTCGCTAAAATTATCCGTAGATGTCTTCTTCAAAACAAGTATCTGGTCCTTGGAGTTCAAGAAAGAGGAAAAAATCAAAGAAATGTTCAAAATTATATATTCTTATTACCACTGGCTAAACTATTTTGTTGTACATTAGGCAGCTTGATTCTACAATAACATGCCCAATCTCTGACATTTTCCGGAGCATATATTCACAGGCTGATTCTTCGGGTAATTTATCTGTCCTCATGCTTTTCTTTCATCTTCCACGTCTGTTTGGTCTTATTCTGGCGTTTGACTGGTTTATTCTTGGTTTTGCCCATAATGAAGAGTGATTGAAAATGCGAAACTAACTCAACTGAGCGCGAAGACCTTTGATTGTGTTGCTTTCATGCCGCTGAGAAATTGGTGGGAAGTTTTGACAGTGACATTTCCCAGTCACTGGTTGAAGTACATCATTGGCTGCTTTATATAGAAGGTGTTTGATTGCTGTGAAAGAGGCAGGACACCAGAATCAGTCTCGCCGGCCAGCTAAAACTTTTCAGAGTGTTTTCTTGACTTTCTATTTTCGTTCTAAACATAGTCAGAAAAAAGCTCCAACTCAACGCGAATTTGTGCGAATTACTTTAAATTTTGACAGATTGTTCGCAATTATATCAGCTAAAAAACTGTGTCGGTGATTTTTTTAAATTTTTAAAAGAGAGGCGCTGAGAGCGATTCCTGCATCTATACTTGGATTGCACGTTAGCAGTTTCACGAATACCGAAATATCTTCAGAACGGCTTCGAATTTCCACAATCGCCGACATTGTTTCTTAAACAAGGTCTGTGGGAGTCCAGAAAAGCAAACAGATCTTAAATTCATTAAATTGCCGTGGAGTTGGAGCTCTTGGAAACCAACTCGCTTGTTTGGAAAAGAAGTTTATTTAAAAATCGCACTTTTATCAAAATTACAAACCTTAGGTATATCATTGTAGCCAATTTTATAAGCTTTAAAATGAGGTATAATTTCTCTAAATACGACGAATATTCGAGACGCTACTTAATTTTATCCGGAACAGTACCCCGAAGGTATACGATAACCTTAATCAATCCCACTGGAATATTAATTTAACTTATTTAACATTATGTAATTATTCTGGGAATATAAACAAGGCTGTAAATGTTAATCTATGAGCAATCAAACTTATTACTAGTTACATGGAGCACATGGCAAAGGTTGCCCACAATGCATTGCTGCTATGAGCATGCTCAAATGAACTTTTGCCCACAATGCATTGCTGATATGAGCATGCTCAGAGGTTACAATTATCTGATTTGGGTACAAACAACATATATTGTGTTGAATGTATGAAAATGATACATTTTATACAATTTATAAGTAATTTAAACAGCTTTTTAAGTTTTAATTTTCCCCTCTGACATTTGTTATTATTGAAATAGAACAAAGAAAACTTGCAGTTTTATATACCGTAGTTGTAATAATTGAACTTGAACTCGGAAGTTTATAAAATATTGTGAATTTTGTTTCGACTGTTTTGGAAATATCAACTTTTATACCTAATTTTGTCATGGAGGGGAAAGTTCCCTCTTGGACGAGCTATAGCAACACCCTCTTAACAGCAACAATTTATTTTTTTGGTTTCTCTATTAGTGCATGTGAAGAACTGTGTGTCCTGATATTATTTACCGTATTTACCCGTGTATAAGCCGCACCCGTAAATAAGCAGCACCCCAAGTTTTGAAGCTTGAATTTAGGAAAAAAACTTTTTTTTTTAAATACAAAAAATAATTAGAAAATCTTTTGTCCGAGTTCATAAACGCTTGTACTTGATGCCAAACTTCTTCAAAAAAAAGAATAATCTTTTGTTGGAGTTCATAAACACTCGTACTTGAAGCAAAACTTCATCAGATTGTCATAAATAAATAATCACAACTTTAATTTGATCGAATATGGTTCAACTTGCCTTGTCATTTCTTGTGTATATTTTAACCTGCAGTCTTTAAATCACTCCAGAATTCTTCCGCATTTATTCCCCAATTAACTAACAACGATTCCAAGGAACCACTTTCCTTTAATCGCTAGAGCAAGAAAGGTTTTCTGGCAAAACAATACTTGCACGAGTAGGTCTGAGGTCCGCCATCTTGGATTTTCATTAACTAGTGCCAATCTCCCACGTGTAAAATTGCAAAGAATGCCTGGTTGTTTAGATGCATGCTTTGACAACTGCTGCAAATCAGCCTGTTTTGGAAGGTAAATAAGCTTAATCACGTTTAAATATTCACGAAATTCTAATATATTAGGTCTAAGGTGGGTCTTAGAAGAGTTTTTGCTTTAACTCTTTGAAAGTGCGTGTTTTTTCCCTAATGATTATGCTTAAATTGCTATATTACACGATCGAATGCGATTTGAACCTGATTGTAATATATGCACCGTCGCATAATGAAAGCTTCATTCAGGTTCATGATACATGTATGTAAATATATGTTAATGTTGGGTCTCCTTTCTAGGTGTTCCCGTAGATAAGCCGCACCCCCGATTTTGAACGAAAATTTTGGGTGAAAAGGTGCGGCTTATACACGGGTAAATACGGTATTTGTTTTTGACATAAAGCCAGTAGCTCATAGGTTTTTTGTGGTTTTCCCCTCCATGACACTGAGGCAATTTTGTATTTTAGCTAATTAATGATAATTTATGACAAGATAAGAGTGTGCCGACATTTCAAAATCATATTTTTTATACTTTAGTTATTAAATAATGGAAAAATGCAATGATCTTGTAAGTTTTCAGTAATTAAGAATTCAGAGTTCCATGTCCCAAATACTGTGGAATTGCCCGGCAGCTGAATGCAATTTTCAAAAGTTAACGCAACTTGAAACTTTAACAGTTGCACTATGTACTTCAAAGGAAATGGTAATAAGAATCAATTGACCTGTGGTAAATCATCTTAACAATTTTCCCATAGCTCTTTTTATCATTTGTATTTATTACTATTTTAATAAACACTACAATATTTATTATTGTTAATGACTCAAATAATTTTTAACACAAAGGACTATGTGAAATCAGCTGGCCACCATTTTCTGTCATATGGTTGTTGTGTGGCCAAATGTTTGGACTCCTTAACCAGTGATGAGTGCACCTAATTGTGTTGTAAGTATTCTATAACCTGTATCACTTGTGTTACAGGAGAAATTTGATCCTGGAGATGTAGATTCAGATGACAGTGATGATGAAGGTACATGTACAGTAAGGCTACATTTACACACTACGCACACATTTGGATCTGTATCCAAATTTGTACGGTTCTAGGTCTTTCATTTACACTGATCCTTGCTATCCAAATGAATTTCAGACCACCAGTATAGACTTAGACCCGTACCATGTAAACACTTTTGTCCAGATAGAGCGGTTTTCAGTTGAGTGTAGTAAAACCAAATGCAAATTACCCAGAGCCAGCCAATCGTTGGAGCGAGTAATCACAAATATCTCATAAATGGCTTCCCTGTGAGCCAATGACAAACCAAAGCAATTTGCATTTGGTTTTACTTTGGATTCTGATTGGTTGGTTTACTTTCTCAGCCAATAGGAGAGCTTAGTAAATGCAAAACCAAAACACTTCCAACACTCAATTGAAATCCGCTCTATCTTTTATACCAATTGTGTGAAATTTGGCTTAGCCTTTCTAATATGCTGCTTCATTCTCTTAATTGTTGCCATCACTCTTTCTCCCCTGTTCAGAAACCCCTCGCAGGCCACACATCAGTTGCATCAGGTTTTGGACATCTCTCTCATATTTCGTTCGGACAGTTTCCCAGTCCTGTCCTTTTGTACCAGTTCCAAATTTATCCAGCACTATGTAAACGTACATGTAGCCTAAGAATTATGAAAATGTTTACCCAGTGTAATAACTGGGTGCATGATCTAGGATTCTCTGAGTGGGGGGTTGAAAGGGGTGTTCAATTATGGCAACCCCCTTTTTTTGAAGGATAGAGAAAGGGGGGTTGAATTGAGAGAAGGGGTTGAACTCGTCTCTTAACCCTGGATTGGGCCCATTTTTCCTGATAGAAGAAATATTTTTAACAATTTTCTTTTTGCAGGTCTACCAGACTTGGAAGGATGAGTTACCATGGATGGATTTAGCAAGCAAAGACTGGTTTCTGAAACAAATTACGTGTTGGAATTTACTTTCCATAATCACTGCTTCATTTTCTTAAAAGTGGACATCATAGACATTTTTAAGATATTATAGGATTGCTTGCTGAATTACTCTTACTCCCTGTTAATTAGTTAGCTCAAAATTTAAATTTATAGCATCTTTAGACTTTCCTAGTACAGTTCTGTTCGAAAATATTTGAACAAAAGAAGTTAAATTTCCCCTAAACAAGTTAAATTTCTTTTGTCTTTAGGGGAAATTTGACTTGGACAGGTGAAATGCCACTTCCCCTGTTGAAATATTTTTGAACAGTTACTATAAGTAATCTGACTGAACATTTATGCAGATTTGAAGCATGTGGGTAGTGTGTCTCTGTATCCTGTGAGAAAAGTCTGTTAAAAAATGGCACCTTCTGGAAAGGTGGTGTGATAATTATTCCCATACCCTAAGAGACTACATTTATAAAGTCATATCTATTAGACAGAAAATAACAGTGTATGTGATGGATTTATGCATGCACATGTGATACACATACCATGTATGCATGCTTAAATGGTAGCAGTAAAGTGATTGGTGCTGGTGTTTACAGATAACAATACGAACAGGCGTCCTATTTAATGTGTCCTTTCCCCATGAGTGGATATCTATTGTGATGCAACTGTTATGACTATAAGTTTCTGAAGGTTGTGATGTAACTATACACTCTATTTCCTTTACAAAGGAGCTTACTAGTGTAACAACCCATTTTTTATCATTAAAACATGTTATTATGTGATCATTCATATACTTGCTGTGTTTTCATCTCATGCTTAAAGTGTGTATGAGCCTAAATTTTGTATCCATAATATTGATTCTACATCAAATGAAAAGGTGAATAGTAAAATATTTATTGATTTGAGTGTTGTGTCCGAGTTATAAAGGTTTATATTTTGGATATGCTAATTGTGATGTCACAGGAGGCCAACAAAAGGTCCTTTCTTCCTCCTTATGAATGAAGCTATTTCTGATTTATACAAAATATTTGGGAAAATCACTGATATAAGGCCCAAATAAATATTAAAACATGGATGTGTAGAAAGTTATTTATCAACACCAGCATGTTTTTGTATTATAAATGAGGCCTCCTGTGATATGTTGTTTATCATCCTCCAGCGTCAAACGATAAACATCTAATAAACTATCTTCTGGATTCACTTTCAAGAATTGAATGCTCCTTTCCAAATGCTGGCCTTATACTTACTGGCGATTTCAATCGCGCAGATGTCTCTCAACTGTTAAACCAATTCCGAATGAAGCAAATAATAAATTTTTCGACCCGAGGCGAAAGAACTTTAGATCTCATTCTAACTAACTCTGCTAAATACTACAAACCACCTGTGAAATTTCCGCCCTTTGGTCTATCAGACCATTTCACAGTCGCGATTCTTCCTAAACAGCGCACCAAGGAAACTGTAACTGCAAAGAAAACAGTAATCGTCAGAGATATGAGACCAAGCTCAAAACAAGCTTTTGGTCGTTATATCAATTCTATAGATTGGTCATCGCTGGATTTCCTTGATAACGCTCAAGAAAAACTAACCCATTTTAACAAGCTTATCCATATTGGCTTAGATACGATAATGCCTTTAAAAACTGTCAAGTTTCATAGAAACGACGCTCCTTGGATCACTAGCAACTTGAAATCACTAATCCATCATCGACAGAAAGCTCTTAGTCAAAACAATTATACCCTTTTTAATTTTTATCGAAACCGTGTAAACCGAGAACGCAAACTTTGTAAATCCAACTACTACCAAGCCAAGGTTAAAGACCTCCATGGAACAGATTCAAGTAAGTGGTGGTCCGAGTGTCGGCGCATTTGTGGTATGACAAAGTCCCCTAAAGATCTGGCTGCAAAGTGTTTGCCAGATGTTTCACTTACTGTCGAGAACAAAGTGGCTCTTGCAAATGAAATTAATCACTGTTTCCTTGAACCTCAACATGACTTTAAACCCCTTCCTGCTACCTACCGCTTGGATACATCTAGCCACTCAATCCCAACTGTGTCCCTGGAGGCGGTAGCCACAAAGCTTAGCGCCGTTAACCCAACAAAGGCTGGAGGCCCAGACAACATCCCAAACTGGATTTTGCGAGATTTCTCACAAGAACTAGCTGATCCTGTGTGTGCAATAATTAACTCCTCCCTTCAAGAAGAAGTCCTACCAGATGTTTGGAAACACGCCAACGTTACGCCACTGCCTAAATCTTCAAAAATCGATGATTTTTCTAAGGACCTTAGACCTATTTCTTTAACACCGACGCTGTCTAAAATAGCCGAAGACTATGTAGTCCAGGTTCACGTTAAGCCGGCAATCCTGGATCATTTAGGGTCAGACCAATTTGGCTGTATTCCAAAATCATCTACTACACACGCCCTAATCAACATGCTTCACAACTGGTCCAAAGCCACTGACGGAACAGGTGCTGACATTAGGGTCTTTGTCTTAGATTACAGAAAGGCTTTTGACTTAATTGATCACACCCTACTTATCACTAAACTATCTAAATACGGAATAAATCCTTTTATTGTAAATTGGATCTGCGATTTTTTAAGCAATAGACTGCAGAGAGTGAAACTCGCTCAAGATTGTTTTTCTGAATGGGAGTCTGTGCCTGCTGGAGTCCCACAAGGGACAAAGCTTGGACCTTGGCTGTTTATTGCTATGATAGACGACCTCCAAGTCCCCTCTGCAAATGGAACTTTTAAATATGTCGATGACACCACTATCTACGAAGTAATTAATAAAAAAGAAACCAGTTTGGCTCAGACGCCCATAAATGAAATTCAGAAATGGTCCACAGAAAACAAGTTCCAGTTACATCCAAAGAAATGCAAGGAACTCCGTATTTCTTTTGCGCGCTCGGAAAGATTTCATAACCAAGTCTACGTTAATGAAGCTCCAGTTCAGCCTGTAAAGTCGATCATGATCCTTGGTGTAACAATACAAGACGACCTTAAGTGGAACTTGCACACTGATATCACCATCAAGAAAGCCTCAAAAAGACTGTACTTCTTAATACAACTGAAGCGTGCAAACGTTCCAACTAGTGAACTACTCCAATTCTATATAGCCTGTATTAGGTCCGTTTTACTTTACGCATGTCAAGTCTTTCATTATGGTCTGCCAGAATATCTTAGCCTTTCTTTTGAGCATGTTCAGAAAAGAGCAATGAGTATTGTCTATGGTTACGACGTATCATACACACGCGCTCTTGCTCTTTCTGGTCTTCTCAGTTTATCTTTACGTAGATCAGAACTCTGCCACACTTTATTTCGAAAGATTTCTTCCAATCATAAAAGTAATTTATACAATCTATTACCACACAATGTAAGTAATTCCACCCCTAACCTACGTCAAAAGAGACCCTTTACTCTTCCGCTCTGTAAAACAAATAGGTTCTCTAATACCTTTATAAACTCAAGTGTCAAATATTATAATTCGAATTATAAATGTTAGAATTAGCGACCAAGTGAAATATACGTTAGTGTGTATATTAGCTACTTTTACTCTTAATCAATACCAATTATTTGTTTTTCTCATTATTGTAAACCTTAGTAATTCAGTTTATGACTGCAATTTTGGTTAAATAAACTATCTATCTATCTATCTATCTATCACATAATTAGCATATTAGGAATAGAAATCTCAATAACTCAGCAACACTCAAATCAATAAATATTTTACTATTCACATATTTGATTGATTCATTTAAAAAATGACTAACATTTTCTGAAATAAATTCCAAAGTTTGAGTGGCCCATGCACAAGACATATCAGGTAGTCTTGAGATGGTTTGATCAAAATATCATAATTTGTGCTTGCATTCTGCCTTGAATGCTATTGACAAAATCCAAGCAGGGTGATTGGCTAATGTGGTGTTTTTTTGGTGACCACTGCACACTCGGGCTACATTTCCACCTGTACCTGACGAATTTGGAACCAGTACAAATATTGTAAGGTTTGGCCTTTCATTTACACTGTACCCACTATCCGGACAAATTTCAGACCTGGAAAAAGGTATGTACCAGATCCAAAGTTGTCTGGGTACAGTGTAACCACAACTGATCCGGATAAATTGTGAACCAGTAACAAATTTGTCTGGTACAGTGTACATGTAGCTCAGTTGACATTTTAAAAGGGTTAGGGACTTTGTGTTGACAACTACAGTCACTTGCAGTATTCATTTTTTTTTTTTCACCATACAGTCGGTGTGTGCCTGTATTTGTCAATAAAACATGTACGCCAGTCTCTAACCCTTAAATAATGCACATTTAGCTCAAGTCTTAGCCAATGAAAGCATGTTCTTAGAATGTTCCGATAATTTATATTATGGTGCACTGCATCTGCTTGGTGTCAAACCTTAAATATATGTTATGCATTTGGAAAATGTTTATTGCTTTATCTATATCAGGACCAATGCCATTTTTGTGTAAGACAATGTGGAGAAAAACCCATTTCATCAAGAACTGGCCATTCCACAATTCAGTTCATATGGTACAACACCCAGTTTGGGAATTAATATTATCAGCAACTATTCAACAATGCAGGATATGTAAATTATAAACTTTACAAATCGACTAACATTACTACTTTTATTAAAAGAAAGTTTCTTAATTTACAAAATGTCCCTCTCTTTGGGTCTTTCTTGAATGAGGGTCGTAGATCTTCATTATCCAAGCAAGGACTCTAAGACAAAATTATCACATTTTTTATTCAGAACATTGATAAGCTTAGAATACCATTCAAAATATCATGTTTTCACGTAAAAGTTATTGTCAGTGAGCTAACAAATTAAAGGACTTACCTTTTGTAGTAATTTGATCAACTTATTAACCGACGTCCGTTGAGTGAATAGGATGCATTTGAGAAGTTGCTGTGAAATGATTCATAACAACTGTAATTCAAAGCAATGAAGGAGTCAAAAACAATCAAATTACAACAAAAGATAAGTACCTATCTTAAGTTGTTCACGCTCACTGACAATATTAAACTTTTTGATTTTTTTTTTCTTAGAGCCTTGATCCAAGAGTTGTACATTATATTTTATTTATGGTTTGTTGATTGACTTTGTTTGACTGTTAACAAGGTAACGTTGTAAGATTTTGTCAGAATGACCATAAGAAGAACTGGTAGATGGTGGAGTTTCATACTGATATTCAAGAAAACAATCAACACTGCCTTCCGATCTGAAATAAAGATGAGAGAATAATAACAGTTAGGTTATATGCAAAGAGATGGTGAGGTACATGGAGGGAAAACAACTTGTTTTCTGAGGTTTAGATTGAAAAGTTTGTCTCCATACATATTTTTTTTCTCACTGAGGCTGGTAAATAAAATTTATAGCAAATCTAATTTCAAAAAAGAATTTACCTTATCAGAAAACTGAACAGCTGTGAGCTGCTTGATGTGTTGAAAAATGAGATCATTAATTTTTTGGCAGCCAACGGAATCCCACATTTCTCTGATTACTTGTAATGTTTGTCAAGGGTTAAGTAAGATTCACTTTAAATTTGCAAAGCTCTTACATGGATGGAGTAAGTGGGACTGCATTGTAGCCTGCCAGCTTGTTGAAAGCAGAGAGGACTTCCTTCTCCTTTTCATGCATCTTTTAAAAGCAACAAAAGAAGATTCATTTTTTTAGACAGCTACAACCACTAATATAATCATATTTAGGGAGATTAATGATTGGCAGGTTTAGAAAACATAAAAAAAAAAGTCATGGCAGTTTATTGAGAACATTTAGACAAATGGAGGCCTTTTTTTCATTTCTCTGCAGCCCTAGGCTAGCTAGCAAGGCAAGATGTCTCCAAAATGAGCTTAATAGAGATCTGTCTCTGATAGTCAACATGTAAGCTATAAATGGCCTGATCCTTTCCAAAGGTACCATGATAGCCTACCTGATATAGGCTCTCCTCTGTGTCATGTGTGTAGCCTAGAAGATGGCACAATCCATGTGTTATTAACACCTGTGGATAAGAATATAAAATTAATGTTGCCACATGTAACTCTAAGGCAAATTGATATATAATCATAATAGTATTGCTTTATTTATTGAGGGTAACACTTAATGTCACAGATGATATACATGTGGCCCTCAACATAAAGTAAATAAATAAACAGTAACAACTAAAGTACTATTACAGTTTCAAATTACAACAACAATATTGTATGAGTTTAATTTGAATGAGAATTAATGAAGCTCTTGAGGCTGCTTGTTTTAGTTCAGTACACTGTAGGTAGTTTGTTCCATAGAGAAGCAGCACTAAAACTGAAAGTTTTCTTGGAAAAGGTTGTAATTTACACAAGGGTTATTAGTTGGCCTTCAGCTAAACAGCTAATATGGCTGTGTGAATGATGAGTAAAAATAATTAAGTTTGTTACATAATAATTTATCAGAAACAAATGCCATATATATTATTCAAGAATCTGTTTATCCCAATATTCAGTGGTTCAATAATAGAACAGCCAAGCACTTCAAACAACAAATATCATACCGGAAGATATTCCTGAATGTTTTTTTTGTCTTCCTGGCAATCCTTCTCAATGACTGGCATCCCAAGTATGACATCACCAAGGTTGTACTCACACGGTAGAGTGGGTTTGGGTAGAACACCTGGCTTCATATTCTAAGATTAAGATATGCAAGTACATTTACATAATTCAAACGACCAAATGCATGTACATGAAAATGAGATTATTGTAATTTTACAGTCCTTGGTTGATTTATGGTCACGACAGGTGACCAACAAACTGTTACACTTCTACTTAAAAGTTGATGAGCTGGCAAATTTGTTCCTGACGTCAGAGGCTAACCGCTAGCCCATTGTTGCCCACTAGAGCATTTGATCTGAGCATGAGGGAAGGTGGCATAATATCAATGATGCATTTTGGTTATGTTAATCTTCAAATCATTTTGGTTTGCCTTTTTAGGCTAACTAGTATATAAATCACTAAATGATGGACCCTCGAGAATTAACCAGTGAGTGTTGTTTTTCTTGAATATCTCTGTTTCCCTCCAATTTGTCTTGGGAAACATTGTGTACTGTAGTTCTAGAAAATATCCATACCCCCCCCCCCCCCCCTGGAAATTCCAGACGGGGGGGGGGGGGGGGGGGGGGGGGTCAATCTGCCCAAATTTCCAGTGGGGAGGGGGGTTACATCGAGGCTTAAATTTTCCAGAGGGTAACGCATGTAATTGTAAACATGTGACTGACGTCTTTTGATGATCATTGCATTTTTTCTGTAGAATTCAAATACCGGTAAGTCGGTCTTTCCATATCAAACATTTGAAAATATAATTCATTGCGATCGATTTCACGATCGTTTTTGACTAGTAATTCCAGGCCTCATGCGCTAAGAACAGGTATTACTCTACAAGTTGTGGATTGACAATTTGCATGAGAAAGGCAAGAAACTAATATGTAGAAAGCTTGGAAAGAGGTGTAGTTAAAACATTTTATTTTTTTTACTTTCAAAAAATTGGGTTGGTGTCAAGCTTTGTATTTTTTTTACTTTACCAAAAAAAGGGTTGGTTGGGCAATGGGAAATGAAACATTTTATTGGGATGACCTAATGGTGATGATACTTCTGAGGTGCTGATGTTAATGATGACATTTATATGATAATGATGACATTTACATGATGATAATGACAACATACCGATTTAGCTTATTTGTTGTCCCAATTCAGATCATGTGACAGCTCTCCAGAGGATTCTACTTTGTTTTCCAAATTAGAGAAATTTATAAATTTCCTCTTGGCATATAAAAAAACAAGAAAACATTACTCAAGGGAAAAGTTAGGTGACCTGAATTGGGACAACAAACGTACAAGCTAAATCGCTCAATTATCAGTTACTGAGTTAGTAAAAAAAGATAGCGCCTGAATCATGACAGTTTTTCGCTCACCTCAAATAATGGAAAAGCTAAGACATCTGTTTGAATATTTCTTCTGCGGTATTTGAAATTGAGGCTTTTTATACGCTTGCCACCAGCACATACGATACTAACGTCAAATTTATCAGCCCTGAGCAACCGTAGAAGAAACATTGCGTCCCTCTCCAATATAGCTTCATTGAACAAAACACGTTGTTGGAAATTCCTGATAAAAACTGCCATAAGTAAAACAAGACTCGCGTAAAGAAGCAAAAGAAATGTTCAGTGCAAAAATGAAGACATCAGTCTATACAATGTGATTCACTGACATGTTTTGAAACGGATGATGAGGGAAATATCGTCAAACTCGAAGATCAGGGAGAATTCAAGCAACATCGTCCGCCATGTTGGAAATATTGAGCCAGCAGTACTAGTTTTTCTTTTTGAGGGGTGGAGGTAGGGTATAATTATGGTAATAAGTTCATGTCCTAGATACACCAATATGTTACTGACGTTCTATGACCGAAACATAATAGAACGTAATTAACCTATTGTTGTATCTAGGACATGAACTTATTACCATAATTATTGTCATTCAGTTAATTTGCTGAAGTGTTCCACATCTCATTTGAATGATATCATTTGAATGTACTAGTATGTCTCATTTTGGAAGTACTTCGTTTAAGCCTTACTTATGGTACTTTTGTTTTGAAAATCACTCCAATTTGTCGAGAAGAGAAATTTAATTTCACCCCCCCCCCGTCCCGCCCTCAACAGAAGTATCATTGCTCAGCGGTCAATACCATAAAACGGGTAGGTACTTCATATATGATATATATCGTGTACCGAATACAGCTATAAATTCTACTGTATTCTCCTGTATTCTCATATATATTATATATTCATTCGTTCTACTATGTTCCCCTGTGTTCTACTGTGTTCTCATATATAATATATATTCATTCGTTCTACTGTGTTCTACCGTGTTCCCCCTCTGTTCTCCTGTATTCTCCCTGTGTTCTCCTGTATTCTACTCTGTTCTCCTGTATTCTCCCTGTGTTCTCCTGTATTCTACTACGTTCCCCTGTATTCTCATGTATTCTACTGTATTCTACTGTGTTCCCCTGTATTCTACTGTGTTCCCCTGTATTCTCCTGTTATCTCCTGTATTCTACTGTGTTCCCCTGTATTCTCCTGTTATCTTCTGTGTTCTACTGTGTTCCCATGTATTCGCCTGTGTTTTCCTCTGTTCCCCTATATTCTACTGTGTTCTACTGTGTTCTACTGTGTTCCCCTGTATTCTACTGTGTTCTACTGTCTTCTACTGTGTTCCCCTGTATTCTACTGTGTTCTCCTGTGTTCTCCTGTATTCCTCTGTGTTCCCCTGTATTCTACTACGTTTTCCTGTGTTCTCCTATGTTCCCGTGTTCTACTGTGTTCCCCTGTATTCTACTGTGTTCCCCTGTATTCTACTGTGTTCTCCTGTGTTCTCCTGTGTTCCCCTGTATTCTACTGTGTTCTCCTGTGTTCCCCTGTATTCTCCTGTATTCCTCTGTCTTCCCCTGTATTCTAGCTACTACGTTTTCCTGTGTTCTCCTGTGTTCTCCTGTGTTCCCCTGTATTCTACTGCGTTCCCCTGTATTCTACTGTGTTCCCCTGTATTCTACTGTGTTCCCCTGTATTCTACTGTGTTCCCCCTGTGTTCTACTCTGTTCTCCTGTATTCTCCCTGTGTTCTCCTGTATTCTACTACGTTCCCCTGTATTCTCATGTATTCTCCTGTATTCTACTGTGTTCCCCTGTATTCTACTGTGTTCCCCTGTATTCTCCTGTATTCTCCTGTATTCTCCTGTATTCTCCTGTATTCTACTGTATTCTCCTGTATTCTACTGTGTTCCCCTGTATTCTCCTGTTATCTCCTGTGTTCTACTGTGTTCCCATGTATTCGCCTGTGTTTTCCTCTGTTCCCCTATATTCTACTGTGTTCTACTGTGTTCCCCTGTGTTCCCCTGTGTTCTCCTGCGTTCCCCTGTGTTCTAGCTCCTGCGTTCCCCTGTATTCTACTACGTTTTCCTGTGTTCTCCTGTGTTCCCCTGTATTCTCCTGTATTCCTCTGTGTTCCCCTGTATTCTACTACATTTTCCTGTGTTCTCCTGTGTTCCCCTGTGTTCTACTGTGTTCCCCTGTATTCTACTGTGTTCTCCTGTGTTCCCTTGTATTCTCCTGTATTCCTCTGTGTTCCCCTGTATTCTACTACGTTTTCCTGTGTTCTCCTGTGTTCCCCTGTATTCTACTGTGTTCCCCTGTATTCTACTCTGTTCCCCTGTATTCTACTGTGTTCCCCTGTATTCTACTGTGTTCCCCCTGTGTTCTACTCTGTTCTCCTGTATTCTCCCTGTGTTCTCCTGTATTCTACTACGTTCCCCTGTATTCTCATGTATTCTACTGTATTCTCCTGTATTCTACTGTGTTCCCCTGTATTCTACTGTGTTCCCCTGTATTCTCCTGTATTCTCCTGTATTCTCCTGTATTCTCCTGTATTCTACTGTATTCTCCTGTATTCTACTGTGTTCCCCTGTATTCTCCTGTTATCTCCTGTGTTCTACTGTGTTCCCATGTATTCGCCTGTGTTTTCCTCTGTTCCCCTATATTCTACTGTGTTCTACTGTGTTCCCCTGTGTTCCCCTGTGTTCTCCTGCGTTCCCCTGTGTTCTAGCTCCTGCGTTCCCCTGTATTCTACTACGTTTTCCTGTGTTCTCCTGTGTTCCCCTGTATTCTCCTGTATTCCTCTGTGTTCCCCTGTATTCTACTACATTTTCCTGTGTTCTCCTGTGTTCCCCTGTGTTCTACTGTGTTCCCCTGTATTCTACTGTGTTCTCCTGTGTTCCCTTGTATTCTCCTGTATTCCTCTGTGTTCCCCTGTATTCTACTACGTTTTCCTGTGTTCTCCTGTGTTCCCCTGTATTCTACTGTGTTCCCCTGTATTCTACTCTGTTCCCCTGTATTCTACTGTGTTCCCCTGTATTCTACTGTGTTCCCCCTGTGTTCTACTCTGTTCTCCTGTATTCTCCCTGTGTTCTCCTGTATTCTACTACGTTCCCCTGTATTCTCATGTATTCTACTGTATTCTACTGTATTCTACTGTGTTCCCCTGTATTCTACTGTGTTCCCCTGTATTCTCCTGTATTCTCCTGTATTCTCCTGTATTCTCCTGTATTCTACTGTATTCTCCTGTATTCTACTGTGTTCCCCTGTATTCTCCTGTTATCTCCTGTGTTCTACTGTGTTCCCATGTATTCGCCTGTGTTTTCCTCTGTTCCCCTATATTCTACTGTGTTCTACTGTGTTCCCCTGTGTTCCCCTGTGTTCTCCTGCGTTCCCCTGTGTTCTCCTGCGTTCCCCTGTATTCTACTACGTTTTCCTGTGTTCTCCTGTGTTCCCCTGTATTCTCCTGTATTCCTCTGTGTTCCCCTGTATTCTACTACATTTTCCTGTGTTCTCCTGTGTTCCCCTGTGTTCTACTGTGTTCCCCTGTATTCTACTGTGTTCTCCTGTGTTCCCTTGTATTCTCCTGTATTCCTCTGTGTTCCCCTGTATTCTACTACGTTTTCCTGTGTTCTCCTGTGTTCCCCTGTATTCTACTGTGTTCCCCTGTATTCTACTCTGTTCCCCTGTATTCTACTGTGTTCCCCTGTATTCTACTGTGTTCCCCTGTATTAATTCTACTGTGTTCCCCTGTATTCTACTGTATTCACCCTGTGTTCTACTCTGTTCTCCTGTATTCTCCCTGTGTTCTCCTGTATTCTACTGTGTTCCCCTGTATTCTCATGTATTCTACTGTATTCTCCTGTGTTCCCCTGTATTCTACTGTGTTCCCCTGTATTCTACTGTGTTCTCCTGTGTTCCCCTGTATTCTCCTGTATTCTACTCTGTTCCCCTGTATTCTACTGCGTTCCCCTGTATTCTACTGCGTTCCCCTGTATTCCCCTGTATTATACTGCGTTCCCCTGTATTCTACTGCGTTCCCCTGTATTCTACTGCGTTCCCCTGTATTCTACTGCGTTCCCCTGTATTCTACTGCGTTCCCCTGTATTCTACTGCGTTCCCCTGTATTCTACTGCGTTCCCCTGTATTCTACTGCGTTCCCCTGTATTCTACTGCGTTCCCCTGTATTCTACTGCGTTCCCCTGTATTCTACTGCGTTCCCCTGTATTCTACTGCGTTCCCCTGTATTCTACTGCGTTCCCCTGTATTCTACTGCGTTCCCCTGTATTCTACTGCGTTCCCCTGTATTCTACTGTGTTCCCCTGTATTCTACTGTGTTCCCCTGTATTCTACTGTGTTCCCCTGTATTCTACTGTGTTCCCCTGTATTCTACTGTGTTCCCCTGTATTCTACTGTTCCCCTGTATTCTACTGTCTTCCCCCTGTATTCTACTGTGTTCCCCTAGCTGTATTCTACTGTGTTCCCCTGTATTCTACTGTGTTAATTATTCCCCTGTATTCTACTGTGTTCCCCTGTATTCTACTGTGTTCCCCTGTATTCTACTGTGTTCCCCTGTATTCTACTGTGTTCCCCTGTATTCTACTGTGTTCCCCTGTATTCCACTGTGTTCCCCTGTATTCTACTGTATTCCCCCTGTGTTCTACTCTGTTCTCCTGTATTCTCCCTGTGTTCTCGTGTATTCTACTACGTTCCCCTGTATTCTCATGTATTCTACTGTATTGACTCCTGTATTCTACTGTGTTCCCCTGTATTCTACTGTGTTCCCCTGTATTCTCCTGTTATCTCCTGTATTCTACTGTGTTCCCCTGTATTCTACTGTGTTCCCCTGTATTCTACTGTGTTCCCCTCTATTCTACTGTGTTCTCCTGTATTCTACTGTGTTCTCCTGTATTCTACTCTGTTCTCCTGTATTCTCCCTGTGTTCTCCTGTATTCTACTGTGTTCTCCTGTATTCTCCCTGTGTTCTCCTGTATTCTACTCTGTTCCCCTGTATTCTACTGTGTTCCCCTGTATTCTACTGTGTTCCCCTGTATTCTACTGTGTTCCCCTGTATTCTACTGTGTTCCCCTGTATTCTACTGTGTTCCCCTGTATTCTACTGTTCCCTTGTATCCTGTGTTCCCCTGTAAATTGTGTAATCCCCCTGTATTCTACCGTGTTCCCGTTATCTACTGTCCCCTGTATTTTACTGTGTTCTCCTGTGTTCCCCTGTGTTGTACTAGTGTGTTCCCCTGTGTTGTACTAGTGTGTTCCCCTGTGTTGTACTAGTGTGTTCCCCTGTGTTGTACTAGTGTGTTCCCTATCTGTATTCTACTGTCTTCCCCTGTATTCTACTGTACGTGTTCCCCACGAGTGCACAAAAAGCAGATCGAACTTTAATAACGATCTTAATAAGAACAAAAACATTAACAAGGATTTAAGGCAAAACAATAAATGCCAGAGGACCGATATTCACATGGTTGGGCAATCATTTACATATGGCAGTCTCCTTTGAGAAAAGGGGCACTTATTTGGGAGGGGCCGCTTATTTGAATCATTACGCATGTCTGCTGATGAAGAAATTGATCGAGCCACCTATCTCTTTATCGTTTACCTTTGCAAATGCATAAATACATTGATAATTGATAATGATATGTTAATTAATTGCCCCTTTCTCAGCCACCAAAAACTAGCAACAACCCTTTAAAGACACAAATAAATGCATGTGCTTGTATCTCTTCATATTATGTTTATTTAACAAGTGCAGGTAATGATAAAAAATATTATACCACTGCAATCATTTAAAAAATAAAATACTGTACTTTCTATAGTTACAATATCCTCAAATTCTGAAAGAGGAGCTTAGGTTTTTATATCAATTCAAAATAATGGGATGTGCTGTCCCAATGAAATTGAGACAGCCGGGTGGTGAAGGGGTCATACGTGATCCGAGAATCAGCCCAAATTTCGTCATGATTCGTGAAAACTGCCCAAATTGTTTGCCATGATTTCTGAATTACCCTTAACAGGGCTGGCGATCCATGAAAACAGGATAAAATGAAAACTGTGATCTGTGATTTTAAGAAAATGTGATTTGTGATTGATTACCCCCTTGACCACCCTTTTGAGAGAACTAATTAAGCTTTTGATGATTCTAATCAATATATAGGCTGTAATCACCCTGGGTAATCACACAGCGGTCAAACGTCTGCGCGTGCGTATTACGGTCAGTCTGGTGGGCGGCCGCGCGAATTTCCCGAGAAAAACGAGGCAAGTATCGCACAGGGTATTCAATCCAGCAACGTGAACAAACTTCGCTCCAAGGCCGACGATGCAGGCAAGTCGAATGTGATTGACAATGCGATGCTGGCTGTATATGGTAGTAAGTATAGAATACCTATTGATCATGATATTATCACGACCTACGGCGTCTTTTATCCGCATGCACTACACGAAGTCTTATCCTTCGCATTGACTCTAGCGCCAGCCGCAGACATAATAGTTGGATCTGACAGCACGAAAATAGGTACATATCAGCTCACAAACATCGAGCTCGAATACCAAACCATCGATAGTTCCGTTCTTGCAGCGCAGACCGAGCGAGTCTACGATTTTGGTAAAGACTTCATGTACAACCACATCGCATACTTCAGTACCATTACAGTCAACACCTCAACCGACACACTCAGAGCTGCAAACGTAAACCTCCTTCGTCGCTCCTTAACTGGACTTCTTCTTCTCTTTGTGAAGCCCCATACCGCAGGAACCCGAGACAGCGAGAAGTTCGTAAATCCGGGTATCACCAAGGTCGAGATTGACGTAAATGGACGCCCTAAAGAGCTCTTTCCTAATGGGATGCTACCAGAAGACTTTTGGGAGTCAGCAAAGAATTGGTTTTGTGGAACAGTGACCTCTGGGTCACAAACAACTACATCCATGACACCGCAAAAGTTTTACGAGAACAAGTTCGCTGTACTCATTGACTGTCGTACCCGCTAAAGATAGTATTTATACTCATGGAGATGGTCTGGCCCAAATAGGCAGTGGTCAAAATCTACAGCTAAGGATTTATCGTACGGGCGACTTAGGAATTGTTCATATGCATATATTTGTGCTTGCTGATGCGCAGGCAACTATTGAACGTGGGAGGCTGTTAAATATTAAATATTAACCGTTTGCAAGGCAAACAGATGGACGCACTAGTAGAACGAATCCCATTTAATGCCCTGATTGTGGGGCCAACGAATTGTGGAAAAACGGCTTTTCTTGTGGAACAGCTTCGCGGAGCCTTTCGTGAAAAATTTGACTACATCGTATTGATATGTCCCACATATGACCACAACGAAACCTATCGCGGCTTTGCTATAGGCGACAAAAACTTTCGCGTCATATCACCCTCACAGGATGCCATCAATGCGGTATTGGGGGTGTGTACCACCTACTACGAAGGAACCAATACTCTCTTCATCCTAGATGATTGTGCCGCTTCAAAGGATGTAAAAGGAAGAACTAGCAATCTTTCGAAACTTGGCTTTTCTGCTCGCCATATTGGTATTTCGGTTTGGGTGCTCACCCAGCAACTCACAAGTATCTCCAAACCCTTTCGTGAAAATATAGCCATAGTAGTGGCCTTTCATTTGGTGTCGGCTATAGATGGTAAGAAACTTTTCGAGGACTACGGCGAAGGTATAGAGGTAGATGAGAAAAAAAAGTTGCAATCTGAACTCAAGTCCCACAAGTTCTCTCGGCTATGCTTTTGTTTACGAAGTCCTTTTACCGTTGTGTTAGAGCTACCTGCTCCTGTGATATACCACCACATACTATAACATGTCGGATATGGACAAAGCCCTTGAAGACGTATTAGGCCCTCCACCCACAACCCGTAGCGGAGCACGTAGCGGAGCTATATGTGAAGCTTGCCATGCAGTACACTGCGCTACCACCGATGAAGATCACAGCATAAAAATAGGTGACTATCGGGAAGCTCTTTCTATCCTAGCTGTGACTGGTACGACAAAAGAATATCTGGGGAAGGATTTTTCTATTGGAGACATTTCTAAGTTACCTGATAAAGACATAGAACGCCTATATCGTAGATACCAAGCCGTCTTAGCAAAACAAATAAATAACTGCTTAGTGGATAGAGCACTAAGTCTAGCAACTCGTGTAGTCGCATATGTGGTGCCTATAGATTCTCGACAAGAACTGTTGAAAGATCTACGAGAAGACCGCTTAGTCCGAAACGAGATATCTGCCCTTGCTGGATCATTGTCCTAGGCAGCAGGCCCATTCGTAGCACTAACTAGTGCCTTTTGTCATATTGTTAGCCATTATACGTCGGCGGAACAGGATGCCGAAGTCAGTGAATATGAAGTGGCTACCCCACAAATCGATGAATCACTTGAGGCATATTCAAATTTTAAGAATCTTTAGCGTAATCTTAGCGTAATGTTAACGTAATTAGAGGCAATGTTAACGTACTTAGCGTAATGTTAACGTATTGAAGCTAAACACAACAAAGTTATAGTAAGCTATGGCTGAAGTTGATCAAATTACTAATACGGACCCGAAGCCCGCGCCTAAGGAAAAAAATCCAAACCGCGTGGGGGCTGGGAGAAGAATGGCAGAAACCAATCGCCTTGGTAGAGAGGCTCTTCGTGAGAAAGAGGAGGCTCGACAAAGCGGTGGATCTTGATGCGACATCAACGAATGCGAGAAGAACGAAGGCTGGTTCGATAACTTATCTGCCAATACTACACTCACAGCTATTGGCGTAGGCGCTACGTTAGTAGGTCTATACTACCAATACAATGCTGGGTCTCGAGTGGCATCACCGAAAAACACTGAAGACGCACGGCCTACCCATTCGGAACGAACACGCGTAAGGTCTACAATGGAGTAAGTCCATTTGAAGTCATAATATAATGAATGGATGTGTATGATGGTAGAGAATACGTTGATGAAAACATTACAGGACGCCGTCGTATTATCTGGGCTAGCGGCAGGCATTGGGTTTTTAGCGAAAAAGATAACCAAAGAGTCCATGCTTAACGACCCTTCAGCTTCAGTCACAAACTACGCTAAGTGGACTGCCGTATTAGCGGGAAGCCTTGCAGCAAAGAAATACCTCGAGGACAAGGGGTATTGGAAGCCCGTTGAGTAACCGATTCGTTTCGAATCTCCATGGGAGCGGTGATTGGTACCGCGGTGGCTTTTTCCGTCGCAGGTATAGCCGCGCACTACGCCCAAAAAGCGATTGATGGTAAAGATCCAGACTTGTTGGCCGTAGAGGCTGAAAGATACGACAAAGCCCGCGAGAAATATCAAGCTGCTTGGGCTACTTACCAGGAGAATCGACAAAAATTGTCCGACTGGATACAATCGCAGATACGTCTGAAGCGCTACTCTCGCGAAGACCTAGCCAATTTGGATCGAGCTTCCTCCTTATTCAATACGAACCAAGTAGGGCTAGACCACA
The DNA here is from genome assembly GCA_030867875.1 of Actinernus sp. WN-2022. Taxonomy (NCBI): domain Eukaryota; kingdom Metazoa; phylum Cnidaria; class Anthozoa; order Actiniaria; family Actinernidae; genus Actinernus; species Actinernus sp. WN-2022. Next base: position 170,567,103 of record JAOWCC010000577.1, on the reverse strand, counting down.
TACGTCCTCAGGATCTGAAAAGGCCTAATTTCTCCGATTACTATCGACCATCTAGTTCACATAGAACTGCTGAATTAGTATTCGTAGGTGGTGGATCGCTCGCGATAGGATACGTTGCCAGTCGATGGCTATAATGAAGGAACCAAAAAAATCGATTTGAATAAACGTATGCATACGTTCATAGTAGGGGTAACTTAAAATGAAACGGCCGATACGCCCCCTCGGGGAGCATGAAAAGCACATCATAATATTTAATGTTAAAGCAAAGTGGGGAAACTTCATCACCACTTATGCTTTACTAGCTCTCGACTCTCCTATTTCATATTGTACGAATTCGCTCCTAACCGAGCTGGGTTTCGAAGGCGAGGTAGAGTCGGTGGATCTCATATCACTAAAAGACAATAATCTAACTGAGGTGGAGTCGGTAGACTTAGTAAATCTAAAAATGAAAACTACTATGGGGGACGCAATCTTAAACCTTCACAGCGCAGTGGTTTGCTCAACTGAGCTTTTGAGTACGATATGTAGCGAATCCGAAATAGGTTTAGAAATAGGACACGAACACGTCGAAGACTTTCCCATTGATGAAGATGTGAGAACGCTGACGTTAGAATGGAACCTAGAGCCCCCGCCAAATCGAAAGTCTACTCCATATAAAGGGTGGGTACTTAGACCTTATACCAATATATTTATAGAAAATGGATGCTAAACTTGCGAATACCTTCTACGGCTCTATACATCTGGAGAATTGGAAGGGGGAACTAAGCGAGCGACCGATCCTGTATGGAGTTTACAGACATATATCATTTCACGTAGTGCTATATCTCCTAACCAACCAGTTCTGTACTATTTGACCTCCGTCCAAGGGGTTTCAAACGTTGCTCCGCAACCACCAAAGCGTGGATTTGTGCGTGAAGAACTACAAGTGGTACCACCAAATACTGAACTACCTCCAAAGGGAATTCTGTTCGTACCCAACCGATCTAAGATAGCAATTCCTCAATAAGGCCATCACAGTTCGTTTGAGGCAAACAAATATCTTTATGCCCATGGGCTAGGGTATCGATTCCATTTTTGGAAATCCAACGTTTTGTGTCCAGAGGCGAAAGTGATATTTTATTAACTCGCAGACCATAGATCTGGTGCCCAATGCTTCGCAGCATATTCATTCCATGTCTGAAGGTCTTCCTATCGAAAAGAGACTCCTTATACTGCTCGTGTCGCATGTGCTTATTCACAACATATTTCCATACTCCTTTAGCCTTGCGAATCTCCTTGGTGTCTGCACATACGATCGAATACATCTTAGGTCGAAGTCCAACGTACTCTACGATGGCAACGCCTGCACACTCATCCTTCATCTTTCCAAGAACCTTTTTATTGGTAGTGTCATATAGTGGATGGTTTTTTGGGTAATCACCTGTATCGTATAGGTCTGCATTTTTGGCCATGTCGTCGTAGACGTCTTCGGTTTGGATCTCAAGCAATAGCGAATCTGTGTCCGTATAGAGAAGTTCACATCGATTACCATATTGAGGCTGAAGTTGGTTGTAATAGAAATCGTACATCAGGTGTTTGGATAGGTCTAGGATGCTCATACCAACGTAAACTGGGCGGTTAAGTACGAGCCTGCTTTTATGCATGTGTAGTGCTACGAGGCCACCATCGAAGATATTCGATCTAGCAAATGTTGGACTCGATATCAGCCGCCGAAGCTTGTCATCCTCTGTCGCACGCACCAGCTTCACATCCACGCGCTTACGCAGATTCTCCATGGTCTTACCAAATACTGAGTTGTTCATCAGTTTGTAGAGGTCTTTCTCGAAATTGCTCGTAGCCAGTTTACGAAGGTCCGTATTCATACGTATATATGGCTCCATCCAAGGACTTTGGTTAAATCTGAGTGCTCGGTGCACCTTTTTCAATTTCATACCAAGAGAAAGATATAATTGTAGATTTCTATAGTGTAGGACGTAGCGTTCTTTGTCGAATAGATTAGGCACAAGCTTTTCGACTTCGATTGGGAATTCCTTTTTCACCTAGTAGTCCGCATTGGTACTCTGACATCCATTTTTTCTGTACTTTCATACGCTCTGGGGCTAGTGGATACGAGTTGTGAGTGTAGTGGAGTTCTAGAGGATACTCAAGGTCTACCTCAAGGATATAACCTTTATCCGCATCTTTCGCGATATCAAGGATACTCAAGGTTTGTAGCTTTGCTACGTCACACCACTCAAATCCTCCTGTTGGTAGCGCTTGGCTCATAGTCCATCCGTATAGGTTGTTTGCATCCAGATACTGTATGTACGTAGTGGGCTTGGTTTTGTCGTACTCTGCCGCATACGGATTGTTGGCCTTTGCATGACGTCGACTGACCATCGAAATGCCGCCTCGCATCCCTTTCTCTATGAAAGATACATATCGTAGTCTGTGAGCAGCTCAAGTTCTACACCAGTCTTCTTTAGCAACGCATCCCACGATAGACCAGGGCTCGTATAGTAGTGAGCTGGGTCCAAGCCATAATTTTTCATACATGTCGCTCGAAAGCCTTCGAACACATCTGCGAGTAAAAGTACATCAGTTCTAAGATATAGGTCGTGGTAGTCTCCCATAGTTTGACAACCGAATGCTTCCCAAACCTTCTGTGCGTGAGTATAGTCCTCATCTGAGATTACTTCATCAGAAAGCTTGCTATAAAAAGTATCGCGTGGTGGTAGCTCGTCCTGAAACCGCTCCCAACTGTCCATGTATGGGTAGACGCCCTTGCGCCCAAGAAGATGTGCATTAAGGGGTGTATGCGAAACGGTTATCGGAAGGCGAGACGGATCGAGTTGCTTTATGCTCCCTTCTCCACACTGTGGGCAAGTCCCCACTAGCTCCCAAGCCTCGTTAATGACAACCAGCTCGTCCTTATTACATCGTTTACATTCGCCTGCTGCCTCTATAGTACTACAAACCAATTTGTCTAGCGACCCAAAGAGAAATTGCGCGCTATCAATGAATCGGAGGTTGCCAAGTGAGAATGAAATGTACTTCTCCATGTTATTTGGTATGCAATTTATCTGCCCCTCTACTTTGGAAATAGTCTGCATCAAGAGATGAGAATCGTATCCCCGCAAATTATGGAAGACTACTGGTATTATGGTCTTCTTTGGGTCTATCCGCAGGAGTAGATTACAAGCATTGTGTGCTGCTCCACGATACTTTCCAGTGATATGACAGTGATCACGAACCGAATCCCAATTAAGAGATTTCTGACAAATGTGACAAAGGGTTGCACCGCGGTGGGCTATAATGTCCTCTCGAGTCATGCGTAGGACTTTACATTTAGATAGGGCTGCCTGAACTTTCTGTTCTTCTTGTTGTATTGCCTCCAGGAACATTTCCGTAGTGTTGGGCCCTCTATAGACGACTGGAGTCTCCGTATGGCCATCACATCTCACCACGATGTATCCGAATCCGCAAGCCTCATGTAGTTGAGTTTTCTGGGTGTTACTCTTATTTGGATCAAGCTCTGGTCCTTCGATCTTGGTTGTCAGCACCTCGAAATCGGCGTAAATGATGTAGGGAACCTTTAGCTGTTTGTGCCAGTGCTGAAAGGATAGCTTGTTCTTACCCTCTTTAGGCATCTCAACTCTAACTGCTGTCTGTCCTATACCTTTGCATTCTGGAATGTGTTCTTCAAGGAGGTCTTCTCCGCAGTATCCGTGGAGACACCTCTCGCAGAAGTGCTTCCTTTCGCGGTGCTTGCTCTGATCGTAGAGAAGCCGATTCAAATCCTTGATCCAGACGTAGTGATACTTTCCGAATTTCTCTATTAACAGCAAGTTAATGCGTTTGGTGTCCCCACATTGCTTGCTAATCCTGTAGACAACCACACCTTTCTCCCAGCCGAAGACATTGATTGCAAGGTTGTTTTGCTTCTCGACTCTGCAAATCTGTGATATGGGGGTTGGTGCATTGATTTCTGTGAAGTCTAGGCCGTCGTCTATAGGATACCTAGATGTTCTGTATGCATGTCCTCCGTGGAGAACTGGAAATAATGATGACCGAAGGGCCCATCGTAGGCAGTTATCATCCTCATTTTGGACATTAACCACAGCCTTCTTTTTTTGGACTTCTTCAGGTAATGGAATGTATGAGCCTCCTCGTAATGGTTGATATCGTGCGATGTCTAGATAAAGCAGAACTACTCGGTCTACCACCCAACCTGAGCCTATATGTGTCCATTTCTCCAGGATCTCTTGGATCACAGGAAAAGACTCGTGTAGCGCGGAATTGATTTCGTGGGCTTGCAATACGGCCTCCTGGTTGTGGCGAAGTATTGCCTCGATGAATTCTTCACTACCATCGAGTTTGTACTTCATTAGATGTACTTTCAAGGCTAGCTGGAACTTCACCCCTTTTAGATTGACAATCTCTTCCTCCAGCTTTTCGCGTATTGTGTGGCGTACACCATTTAAGAAAGCCATTGGGTCTGCACCAAGTTCATGGCCCTCTGGAACATCCATCTGCCAGCCTCGTAAGAAATTACCAATGACCCATGTAGTGCGTTTGAATACTAGTGCACCGCTCTGCTGTGGGGCTGGATTACGATTCTGTCCATATACATCTAGTTGGTCTGTCTGGTAGTTGTTGTACGACCAAACGGGCTTCTTGCGTAATGGTGGATCGAATTCCTTCAAGACATCCTTTAGCTTATTATGAGATTTCTGCAAGACCTCATTAGGCTGAGTTTGGTACTGTGTCGGAAGTAAAGGTCGTAATAAAGACCTCTTCACTGCTTCCGGAATAGGCTCGTCTAAGATGTTTTTTACAACGTCTCGGATAGCCGATGGCTGCATTTCTTTAAGCAACTGCTCAATATATTCGTCCATTTCTATGGGTATATGATATATGTCTCACTACTACGAATATAATATTAGTATAACTATTCTCTAATAGGTAAATTCTTCGTAACAAGTTCGGTCAATACGTCGTCGAAATCCTTTCTAGCCCTCCTACCTATACGCATCAGTTCCCTAATAGGTAAATTCTTCGTAGCAAGTTCAGTCGATACGTCGTCGAAATCCTTCCTAGCCCTCTTACCTTTACGCATCAGGTTTATCTGTGCGTTTACGTTACCACACGGGCGACAAAGTCGCGTCTCTGCTTGAGTCCCAACTCCACACGAACGACAGGGGTATGGCTCAAACGATCCTTCTCTGATCTGGTGTCGATGTTGCTTACAACACTCAAATAAACAACTCTTACCACAAATAGTTCTCCTGCCAATCGTTAACCATCGGCACTGATTATGTCCTCGCATTTTGTGGCTGATAAATTTTGATATATTACTGTGATATCACCTCATAATATAACGGTACCATTTCTCTAATAGGGATTTCTTAATGGTTACATTAAATGTGCCGTTTTTTTTATCAGTTTTGGTATTCGGTTTTCTTCTTCTTATGGTTTTAAACTAAATCCTCAAATGAGTACACATTGGCGGATGTCATTACCACGAATTAGCCGTTTTGGTAACTAGGTAATAGGTGTATCGTTCACATCTCATCGTCAAAATGAGGTTCAAAAATCATGGATGTGTAATCGTACCTACGAACCATAGTGACCTCCCCATCTTCGTAGGCCTCGTATTCTATATAATCGGAGTATTCATAATACTCTTTGGTGGGCCGAAAACGCTTAGCGAGCCACTTGGCGGTATCGTAATGCCCACTTTCGTAGATCTCATATATTACACAATCGAAGCCTTAATCCTCTACGGGGGGCTGAAAATGCTCAACGAGCCATTTAACGATATCAAGATGACCATTTCTACTGGCACTTAATATAACATCGATAGCGACTCCATCCTCTATGGTGAACTGAAAGTATTCAATGAACCATTTAACGACATCGATATGACCATCTCTACAGGCATCTAGTAAGACATAAACGGTGTATTCATGGTGGTCACCCCCTATGGTGGGCTGGAAGCGATTAGCTAGCCACTTAACGACATCGATACGACCATTCATACAGGCATCTAGTATAGCATCAGCAACACAATATCTTCTATAGTGGGCTGAAAATGCTCAACGAGCCATTTAATGATATCGAGATGACCATTTCTACTGGCATCTCGTATAGCATATTCCATCAAATCGTCATCTCTAGCGATCTGGAAGTACTTAACTAGCCACTTAACGACATCAAGATTACCATCTACGCAGGCATCGAGTAGTGCCAAATCATCGTCGTCGTCGTATGCGTCATTCTTGGAAATACTGAATTTCCTAACCAAATTATCTCTCTCATCATCGTTATGAGCAGACATAAGCCCTAATAGGACTACTCGTTTACGGACCTTTTGACTGGATCTACATTTTTATATCGTGCTATAGATGCGGCATCATTTAGATGTTTTGAAGTCGAAGCAATAGCGGCAAATGATGTGGGACCGGCATACTGGGGAGTAGGGAGATATAATGGGGAAAAGAGGGCTTACATAAAGACGTGGCCCAGACCCCCCATTATATATACTACTAATGGATGTGCCTGTGGCAGTTCTAATAATCAGGAAATATCATGCAAAGATTGGAAGAGAAAATGCAAGTGTCCATGTGTTGCAGGAGGCTTGGGCTGTACATCATTGTGCAGATGCAACAATTGTGGTAACATTTTCCAGTCACGGGCAAGTCAAAATACATGTACAGATACCCCTGCCATGAAAAGAAACAGGGAGACAGTTTCTCCCTATAAAAGGAAAAAAGGAAATGATTACATGCATGCCCAAGGAGTAGAGATCAAGAGAGGTCCTTGGAGAGACTTAGAGACACTATGCATCATTGTGTGTCATGAGACACTTACCCTCAACAATCTGGAAATCACCTCTGTCAATCTGAGCACATTATACAACTTTATTGCAGATACTAATGTATCAAAGCATATGTCCCTTGAACTAGGCAGTAAAAGTACAGCACAAATAGCAGCTAAAATGTCAACTTTTAAAGATTTGTGCTGATACAGAGAGTATTGTCATCATGTTTAAATCAAAGGTGGACTGTCTATTATGCAAAAAAATACTGTATTTCCTTGTATATTACATATAGTTTACAAGTTATGACAAAAGATTGGTCCATGAGATAAAAGGTGGTTACATGGAAACCTGTCTTTTAATTTAATATTTAAGATATTGGGTGATTTGAACGAATGTCTTTCTCTAAAATAATTTTACTGTTTTTGAAGCCTTAACGTCTAGCATCATCAATATTTATCCACAATCATGATGTTCGTATTTAGCTAAAGTGTATTGAATTAATAGTACAAACTTTGATCCAGTCCCCTGCTTGATTTGTTATTGGCCAATTCCTTATATTAATTGTTGTTTAAAAAATGAGTTACATTCTTTATGTTATTGTTTAAAAATACCATTATCACTACGTCTATTTGAACTTTTGATATATGAATATTAACAGGGCTTGCATTTCAGCATGAAAATTTGCACATCAATTTTGAAAATCTCCCCTTACAGGCGGGTGAGTTAAGTCTCCCCTCCTCCCCTCATATTTTTTTTTCCATTTTTAGGAATAGCGGAGACGCGCTCCCCCAAATCTTTAAGTGAAACGCGAGCCCTGAATATATAAATTTGTGCACTATGTAAAATAACTGTTATTATTACACCCCACACAGCGGTCAAACGTCTGCGCATGCGTCAAAAGTATTGCAACAACAACATATTCCAAAACAAATTCAAAGCGAGCAGGCGGCCGTCACTGTTCACACACCCATTTTCAAACCTTGAGAACTTTTTTGGTAAATTACGAAAACATTTGGTAAACTCACAGTTTGAAGTTTGTTCGATTTCCCGTCGACTGTGAAAATAAAAAGCTTAACTTTCAAGTATTTTTCTTAACTTTTGGGGGTAGAAGTTCACTGTAATATGTTTTAAGGTAAATTTTACGCGGGAAATTCGCGCGGCCGCCCACCAGACTGACCGTAATACGCACGCGCAGACGTTTGACCGCTGTGTGATTACCCGGGGTGATTACACCCTATATATTGATTAGAATTATCAAAAGCTTAATTAGTTCTCTCAAAAGGGTGGTCAAGGGGGTAATCAATCACAAATCTCATTTTCTTAAAATCACAGATCACAGTTTTCATTTTATCCTGTTTTCATGGATCGCCAGCCCTGTTAAGGGTAATTCAGAAATCATGGCAAACAATTTGGGCAGTTTTCACGAATCATGACGAAATTTGGGCTGATTCTCGGATCACGTATGACCCCTTCACCACCCGGCTGTCTCAATTTCATTGGGACAGCACATCCCATTATTTTGAATTGATATAAAAACCTAAGCTCCTCTTTCAGAATTTGAGGATATTGTAACTATAGAAAGTACAGTATTTTATTTTTTAAATGATTGCAGTGGTATAATATTTTTTATCATTACCTGCACTTGTTAAATAAACATAATATGAAGTGATACATGCACATGCATTTATTTGTGTCTTTAAAGGGTTGTTGCTAGTTTTTGGTGGCTGAGAAAGGGGCAATTAACATATCATTATCAATTATCAATGTATTTATGCATTTGCAAAGGTAAACGATAAAGAGATAGGTGGCTCGATCAATTTCTTCATCAGCAGACATGCGTAATGATTCAAATAAGCGGCCCCTCCCAAATAAGTGCCCCTTTTCTCAAAGGAGACTGCCATATGTAAATGATTGCCCAACCATGTGAATATCGGTCCTCTGGCATTTATTGTTTTGCCTTAAATCCTTGTTAATGTTTTTGTTCTTATTAAGATCGTTATTAAAGTTCGATCTGCTTTTTGTGCACTCGTGGGGAACACGTACAGTAGAATACAGGGGAAGACAGTAGAATACAGATAGGGAACACACTAGTACAACACAGGGGAACACACTAGTACAACACAGGAACAGTAAAATACAGGGGACAGTAGATAACGGGACTGGAACACGGTAGAATACAGGGGAACACAGGATACAAGGGAACAGTAGAATACAGGGGAACACAGTAGAATACAGGGGAACACAGTAGAATACAGGGGAACACAGTAGAATACAAGGGAACACAGTAGAATACAGGGGAACACAGTAGAATACAGGGGAACACAGTAGAATACAGGGGAACACAGTAGAATACAGGGGAACACAGTAGAATACAGGGGAACACAGTAGAATACAGGGGAACACAGTAGAATACAGGGGAACACAGTAGAATACAGGGGAACACAGTAGAATACAGGGGAACACAGTAGAATACAGGGGAACACAGTAGAATACAGGGGAACACAGTAGAATACAGGGGAACACAGTAGAATACAGGGGAACACAGTAGAATACAGGGGAACACAGTAGAATACAGGGGAACACAGTAGAATACAGGGGAACACAGTAGAATACAGGGGAACACAGTAGAATACAGGGGAACACAGGAGAATACAGTAGAATACATGAGAATACAGGGGAACGTAGTAGAATACAGGGGAACACAGTAGAATACAGGGAAACACAGTAGAATACAGGGGAACACAGTAGAATACAGGGGAACACAGTAGAATACAGGGGAACACAGTAGAATACAGGGGAACACAGTAGAATACAGGGGAACACAGGAGAATACAGGGGAACACAGGAGAACACAGGAAAACGTAGTAGAATACAGGGGAACAGAGGAATACAGGAGAATACAGGGGAACACAGTAGAATACAGGGGAACACAGTAGAACACAGGGGAACACAGGAGAACACAGGAAAACGTAGTAGAATACAGGGGAACACAGAAGAATACAGTAGAACGCAGGAGAACACAGGAAAACGTAGTAGAATACAGGGGAACGCAGGAGAACACAGGGGAACACAGTAGAATATAGGGGAACAGAGGAAAACACAGGCGAATACAGGGGAACACAGTAGAATACAGGAGAATACAGTAGATAACAGGAGATAACAGGAGAATACAGGGGAACACAGTAGAATACAGAGGAACACAGTAGAATACAGTAGAATACATGAGAATACAGGGGAACGTAGTAGAATACAGGGGAACACAGTAGAATACAGGGAAACACAGTAGAATACAGGGGAACACAGTAGAATACAGGGGAACACAGTAGAATACAGGGGAACACAGTAGAATACAGGGGAACACAGTAGAATACAGGGGAACACAGTAGAATACAGGGGAACACAGTAGAATACAGGGGAACACAGTAGAATACAGGGGAACACAGTATAACACAGGAGAATACAGGGGAACACAGTAGAATACAGGAGAACACAGGGGGAATACAGGAGAACGCAGGAGAACACAGGAGAACGCAGTAGAAAACAGGGGAACACTGGGGAACACAGTATAACACAGGAGAATACAGGGGAACGTAGTAGAATACAGGAGAACACAGGGGGAATACAGGAGAACACAGGGGGAATACAGGGGAACACGGTAGAACACAGGGGAACACAGTAGAACGAATGAATATATATTATATATGAGAACACAGTAGAACACAGGGGAACATAGTAGAACGAATGAATATATATTATATATGAGAAGCTTTATTCGGTACACGATATATATCATATATGAAGTACCTACCATAAAACGAACAGACCCAGACGAGCTACATTGTACGAGGTGGCTGTAGAAAATTATGGGGAAGACTAGGGCAAGGAAGAAAAAGAAGGCAACGCCAGCAAAACAGCAAGGTAAAGTATCCTTACATATCTTTGTTCTTTCTTACATCGTTTTATTGATTAGGAAAGTAAAATTATGTATTCAAACAGCTGAGAGGTTCCTTTAAAAACACTCAAACAAACGCACGTGGTAACCAACTTAATTAATTCATGGCTAGGAATAGATACCAATTAACGGATTCAAATTAACACTACTGCCAATTACAGTTACATCAGCTTACTGCTCTAGTGTTTGAACAAAAGATTAGCATGATACAGGATGGTGTAAAGATAAGAAGAAGAGAGAGAGAGAGAGAGCATGAACCACTGCCAACCATCCGATTTCATACTGATCTCTGTTTTATGATGATTCAGTTCAATGATGATTCATATTAACTTAATTGTTACAAATTTATTTACATGTACACTATTATAAATGTAAAGCCGAAGCCAGAGGCTTATATGGCTATCAAGCATGTGCAAGAACTTTATGCATGTATCGATTGGCTTCCCCCAGGGGTTGACTTCCAGGGACCCTGAGAGATGTTTCCAAATGCTCAATCAAACCTATCAAATCCTCCTGGGTATGGGGCACAGCAATTAGCAAAATTTCATACAAACCCCCACCCTTCATATAAGTTTTTGAAATACTGCCTAGAATATAGATGCGAACGAAGTCAGCGAGATGTCTATAGCTACCAAAATGTACAACAAAAAGCAATTAATATACCTTTGTTGATGAATTCCTGCATATAATTTAATATGAGGATTGCTTTCTTTTTATCCTTCTTCACATTCACACACTAAATATTGGCATTGTCAAAATGACAAAAGAACAGTAATTAATGAAAAAGGTGAACCACAACGTCGTCAAAAGAACATCTGGTAATTGTTAAGAAGAGAGACCGCTGACCTTGTATTACAAATCCCCAGGGTCTGTCCCCTTGGTTCCTGATCTGTGAACCAAAGTGAGCTTTTTGCCCTAGCTCACCCACAGGCAACAAACATCTGATAAACACCCCTGAGTTCCCTGGGAGTCGACTCCTGGGGAAGCCACTGATTCATGTACATGCATTACATTTGGCACCATTTCCTCTTGTGCACTTGAACTTATGCACCTATCAATGTTAATTAAGCCCAAGGGGGAGGGTGGGCAAGAGGTGGGGATTTGACAGGCAGGGCTATCCCAAGGGTGGGGATTTTGACATGCTGCCTGCTCCATGGTGGTATTATTTATAGCAAACATAAGGAAGGTAGGCCAGGCAGGGGATGGGGAATTTTGATATTATTGACCAAAGGTGTTGTCCCAAGGGTGGGAATTTGACTTTTTGGGTAGCCTGCAGAAACAGCTGTCTCTATTTGAAGGCCAAAATCGAGCCAAAATCAGACTCTCTCTTTCTTTCCCACGTTTTGCCCCTGTCAGGTCTGTGATGTTTGTTTGGCCCTCACCTTTGCGTCTCAGGCCTGGCTTTGATGCACTAGAACTTAATAATAGTTCTTGATTTATTTATTAATAGAACAGCTATGTGGTAACACATAGCCATTTAACCCAAACAACATTGTTTGTATTCTGACTTATTGCCTCCCAAACGGAGCTCAGCACTGATAGCAAAGGCACTCCTGCAGGTTTGAATGAGAATGCATATAACTTATTTTATTCTCTAAATGTTATTGGTACCATAGATGATGTTGCAGTTTCTACAGTGGGATATGAAAATGATGGAAATTGTGAAGTTCAAGTACCGGATCAAATTGTTGAAAATAGTACTAATGGTCACAGTGATGCCGTAAGCAACAAGAATGAGCCAAGCAATAAAGAGAAAAAGTATAGTGTTAAGGACATTCTTGAAAAGGTATGGCATATTCAGTAGACTGAAATAGGAATAAAGTGAAATGTCATTGGTGTCAGAGATGGTATGGTATAGCGTAGGTAATTTTGTAAGAGCAGTGACCTGCTAACCTATCAGGGAGAACAAAAAAATGCATAGAAGGACAAGAGGACTTTGATAATAATCACAGGGTTCCAACCAGGGACTTCACCTTTGAAAGGCATGCTCTTGCCACTTTAGCATGGAGTCGTATCCATAGAGAGCCTTAGCACATACATTTGTAGTAGTTGTTTCTTTAATTTATGAACACTAGGACCTCTGATGTTGGTTGCTCATTTCAGTGATGATTTATCAAACATTTTCATCCATGAGTTGGTAACTTTTGGCAAAAAAATGGAGGCTCACAGGAAAAGGGTACCGGCTTGCAAAAACAGACTTGTGGGGCTTACACTTGAGTCACCCTCTGTCTGGAGGATGTTTGTATGGCCTACATGTATATTGTGATACAAGAGACTTCATAAAAAAAGTTTCAATTTTCCTGTTCTCGTAACTTGTCCCTCGTTCTTTTTAATTAAGGTTGAGGAAAGCATGGACACATTTAATTTTGAGCTGGCACAAAAATTCTGTGAAAGAGCTCTTGAACTTGATGCAAACAATATTGAAGTGTTAGAAACTGCTGGAGCTGTTTTCCTGGAAACTGGAGAGGCTGAAAAAGCAGAAAATGTATCCTTTGAGTTTTATTTTTCAGTGTTTGTGACTTACAGATGATCTTACAGTCAAATTGTAATTAATGTCTTCGGTAAAGTTTGATTTTTGAATGATAATAATGATATTAAAAATTTAATGTTAAATATTAATTTTTTGTTTATCCTCAAATGAATGGGGCTGATTATGCCTCTGAGGAAGATATGCTAATAATGTATCTGAGACTCATTCCACACATACTCTTTACTACATTCGTATATTCTCTGCACTCAATGTTCCACTCACATGGTGATTTTTATGGAGGAAGGAAAACCGGGGAACCCAGAGGAAACCTTGCATATGACCTCACATACAGGAATCAATCTCAGGACACAGTGACAAGAGATGAGTGGTTTTACATGCTGCACCACTCCCCGAAGAAGTCAATTGGTGACATTGATGATGATGACAAAAACAGATATTTATTTGTTTATTAATTTTATTTAGATCAGTACTGTTATAATTTGATAATGCAAACTACCAGTATGTTATTTTTGACTTGGTTCTACAAAAAATAATTGTATTTTTTGGAGACTGAGTCAAATGATGGTGATTTTAAAAGTTTAATAAAATAGCATGATCATGAGCTAGCTACCTACAATGTATGATTTAATTTTAGTCAGGCTGGTGCAGGGACCAAAACATTTAATTTAAAACATTCATAAATTTATTTGCAGTGCATATAATCCTGTCAGCAATGCCCAGTAATAATTTTAAAAGTACCTAGAGAATCCTTTACAATTCAAAGTGTTTCAAGCATGCAATTGAACTAAGTCCAGATGAAGGCCATTCCAAGTATATGTATATGGGCCAGCTACTACAGGGCAAGGAAGCCATCCAGGCATTCACCACAGGCATTCAACTCATGATGGCAGCAAGAGACAAGGCTTTGCAGGTGCATGTGTAAACTACTTACTGTTTTGATTTGACCATCAGTGCACATGTGTAGTCTACCGCAGTAGCCTTGTTAAGGGCAGACTGTTAGTGTGGTAACATTATTTTCAATTCATATGTTTTGTAGGAGCCTGCAGCCAGTGTGTCTGTAGATCAGGTCAGTTCAACTGATATTTCTACAGCGTACTGCTCCTTAGCTGAAATATACCTCACAGATGAATGGTGAGTGTTGTAACCTTATTCATACTCTACCCATGTGGAGTTTATTATTTTTATTGTTTTTATTTTAATTTTAATTTTAATTTTTTTTATTTGTTTTTATTGTTTTTATTATAATATTTAGTTTTGACAACAATGCAGAGAGCGAGTGCTATGAATTTTGTCAGAAAGCCATTGAATATTGCCCTTCAAACCCTGAAGCTTATCAAGCCATGGCAAACTGCCTGCTCAGTCAACAGAATACTGAGGTATGTACATGTAGCTCTGTGTGTACATAAATATTTTCTTAGTTTATACATTTTCTGAAAGTTACTGAATGATTTAATTCACACTTGCAAGACTAATATTTTTATCATGTTCTGTTAACTGTTAATTTATTTAGGAGCTTAAACTGTCGATAATGATAGTTAAATTATTGGTAATATACATGCAATGATTTCCTGAATTTGGTTAGCAGAGTGCTGAGCTATATTTACAATGTATGCTAAACACCAGTGACAAATTATGTAATACCAGTACTGAATCATGTAATACCAGTGCCAAATCATGTACATGTAATACCTCAGATTTGTGCATAATCTGTCCAATCACGAATCTTGGAATTGGCTCACGGGACTGACTGAGAGCCGACAGTCTTTTTCCAAACTTTTACAACAATGTAGGACAATATAACAATAATAAATTTCCACATTTACAGCTGGAATAAGTTGAAAAACTGAAGCAAAATGCTTTGAATAACAACATGTTGAAAAGCAGAAATACACGGGTGAATAATTTACTAACAAGTAAAAGCTGACATATGGTTTCTGATTGTGCAATTCTGGATTAATTTGAACTTGTGTGATTTTTCAAAGAGCTCAAATTGCACTTGCCCTATGGGCTCATGTAATTTTGATATATACTCTGAAAAACTCACTCGTTCAAATTAATACTGATATTGCACTCAACCCCAATGATATGATTACCTGATCTTACTTATGCCTTGGATGATCTGGTGACTTAATTGCATCACCTATTAGGAAGCAAAGAAGATGCTAAAGAAGGGTCTTGATTTGTGGCTTGGAAAAGATGAGGACACAGCACAGGTATGCAAGGCTCTCCTAATTGTTGGCCATGCATAGACTGAAGATATTGACAGCTGTAGAAGCCCCTGTTGATGTCTGCAGTTTTCATTGTTATGAACATCAAAATAGTATTAATCTTTTCATGATTACCTTCAATCATTTCTACTCCTATAGCAAACCATTCTACTTCAGTTCTTTTTTAAATGGAAATCCCTGGGTATGTGACAGTTTTTACAGTCTATAAATTAGAATTGTAAATATCTCACGTTTTAAGCTTTGGCATTAACACTGCATGACAACAGTACTTTTACTGTTCCCTACATGTATTAATTGGATTCTGGGCATTGTTCATCTTTTGCTCTGATGAAGAGTAGCACTCAAAACATCTGCTGCCACTCCCTTTCCACATCAGTTAGCAGACCACACCCTTATCAAGCTTAATTCCTAGACCCTCTCATCATCACTGCAGGTCTTCCAATCACCTGAGAATGTTATAGAGGATATTACATGGCTGCATGGAGACACTAATTTTATCTTAGAGATGATGAAATATCTTACGAGTGAGCACAGTAGTAAACGAGTATGTAAGATATCACTCCTGGTCAGTTTCTGAACATTTTTTAAAAGTCGCGCTCACCGAAACAGTTGCAGTATTTGCACACGCCAGAGAGAAGACTCGCCACTTAACGAACAACCAACTCCAACGGCCTAAGCGCGCACTCGGTAGTTCGTGCGCGCTCTCGAGAGGACCAAGTATGGCGATTGGACAACTCTTCCTCTTCTCAGCTGGTTTTCTTTGTCTCCTCGTATCACTTAGTAACAACGACGCTACGTCGCCAAAAGTGGATACAACCGGCATAAACTCTGATCTAATTAACTTCCAGAATAATGGCAAATTTACTACTTTCAAAATTATGAGAGCTGTGCGTCTAAAGAGTGTCCATGTTAGGGTTCTAAGTGCTGGTAAATATCGCATTCGTCGGACGCTTTCTACGTGGGGAAAACATGGATACACTTGCATCTCACCGCCTGACATCACTCCTCCACTCACATTATCTATCTTTATGGATATTGAACTAAATCCTGGACCAGACGACTGCATAACTAACCAAAGTAATCGCGGCATCACTACACCCAAGGCTGCAGTATCTGGGCAAACTAAATCTTGCCTTCGTTGTCTGAGTTGGAATGCTCGCAGCTTGGTCAGTTTACATAAATTACCTGGAGGAGACTGGTTATCAAACCTCTTAAGTCTTCAAGACTTTGCATACACGGAGTCCTTTGACGTAGTTCTCCTTACAGAGACGTGGTTATCAGATAAATACTATGATAAAGAAATTTTCCCACAAGACTATACTTTATTTAGAACTGAAAGAACATTTAAAACCGGCGGCGGGGTATTGATTGCTACAAAAAATACTTCATTCATTAGTACTAAAGAAGTGCCTATTGTTCAAGCGGGACTCGAAATCGTTTCCGTTGAATGCACTACAAGTCAAGATTATAAAATCCTCTTCGTCAGCTGCTATAGGCCTCCCAATTCCACTTATGAATGGCTGTCTTCATTCAATAGCTTTTTGGATAACTGCTGTAGACAATACGACAAAATCATCATCACTGGCGACTTCAACTTCCCTAAAATCACATGGTCTGACAGTGCGGTAACCCCTTCGGGTGACTCTGATAGTTTCTTCTATAACAGCTTGTGTGACCATTTCCTATATCAGACTATCTTTTCACCCACAAGAGGAAACAACATTCTCGACCTTGTCATCACCAACCTGCCGGACCAGGTTAACAATATTGAGGTAGTTGACCTTCAAGATCTAAACTTGTTCTCTGACCACAGAGGCATTCTGTTTGACTTTACAACACGGCTCAAAGAAAGTCATAAAATTAGGAGAACTGTCTTCGACTATAGGCGAGGAGACTTTGAGGGAATGAATCGTGCTATCGAGTCGCTTGATCTTGACTGGATGATTTCAGATTCTCCATCTGATATCAACGATGATTGGAATTCATGGAGAGATAGCTTCCTTGCCGCAGCCAATGATTTTATCCCTATCAATACCATAAAGGGGCGTCATACCTTACCCTGGTTAAATAGCAGTATTTTACATCTACTTAAGCAGAAAGAAACCCTGCGTCGGAAGCTTCAGGATATCAATTCTGATGCTTTACGCGAAAAGTACAGACATCTGCGTTCATGTGCAAAGAAACTAATAAAAGCCAGCAGGGACCAATTTTTTTGGTTCGTTGAGCTCTACCCTGCAATCTAATCCTAAGCGATTCTGGTCGTTCTTCAAGACATCAACGAAGTCTAGTAGCGTCCCTCAAGAAGTCACGATAGCTTCCACCAACGCAGATTCAGCTCGTGTCGGTGCCAGTACTCCAAAAAATGTTGCCCGTCTTTTCAATCGCTATTTCAACTCCGTGTATTCCAAAACTACCGATGACGAATGGACGCCTGACTCACCTATAACTAATGTGACTGTCTCGGAGATAATCTTACTACCCAGTGAAGTATCTAAAGTGTTAGTCTTTAAATCCAAACAAAGCTATGGGACCTGATAACATACCTGCCCGCCTACTAAAGGAATGCGCGTCAAGTATTTCATACTCCCTCACTCACCTGTTTAACAAGTCACTCAAGCTTGGAACTCTCCCTACTGAATGGAAACTTGCCAACATCACCCCTCTCCACAAGAAAGGAAATAAGAGTTATGTAGAAAACTACAGACCCATTTCATTGATGTGCATAGTCGCTAAAGTACTGGAGCGTTGTATTTACAATCGTCTGATAGACCACCTTCAAAATATGATCTCTGAAGCTCAGTACGGCTTCCTTAAAGGCAAATCCTGTACCGCTCAGCTACTGACAGTCCTCCATCGCATTGGTCAAAACCTGGACTTGGGCAAACAAATCGACGTCCTTTACTTCGACATCTCTAAAGCCTTTGACACAGTTGACCACAAACTACTCTTGCGCAAACTTAGCCGATTTGGTATCACGGGTGGAGTGCTAGACTGGTTCAAGAACTACCTCTTTGGTCGCCAGCAGCGTGTAACAGTTCATGGCGCCATGTCGAACACGCTTCCAGTCACTTCCGGTGTTCCCCAAGGGTCTATTCTGGGACCCCTTCTGTTCTTGATCTATGTCAACGACCTCCCATTATCGATCATCTCGGCCTCCGTCGAGGTGACAATGTTTGCTGACGACACCAAATGCTTCTCGGTAGTGGAATCTGCAGCAGACGTCTCCATTCTTCAGGGTGAGGTATTTAATTTGGCGACCTGGGCACGCTCTTGGCGGCTGAAGTTCAATGCGAAGAAATGTAAAGTTTTAACCATTACCAGGAAACGCAGTCCCCTATTGGCTAACTATACCATTGATGGTCAAGTTTTGGACCACGTTCCTAGCGAAAAAGACCTAGGCGTGACCGTTGGTACCGACCTTACATGGTCCATTCACATTCGTCAACAGATCACCAAGGCGAACCAGTTGCTTGGCCTACTCAGACGCTCTGCCGTCAAAGTCCGAAGTACTAGCGCCCGTCGATGTCTGTACTTGTCCCTGGTAAGGTCGAACCTTGCCTATGCCTCACAAGTATGGAGCCCACAAACTGTCGATCTGATGCAGGACATAGAAAGAACACAAAGGAGGGCTACTAAGTTTATTCTCCTATTGCCCTTCCAAACAGACATCTCCTACAAATCTAGACTCTTAACTCTAAAGCTTTTACCTTTATGTTACTGGTATGAATACCTTGACCTCATCTTCTTGTATAAGGCAAAACACGGTTTAGTAACCTTAGCTCCAGATGTTTTGCCAAAGCTTGTAAACAGGGTGAATTTAAGCATCTCTCTACGTTCGATGGATAACTCACTTAATCTTATTACTTATCAGATTCCTAATGTCAAGACCCTGT
Organism: Actinernus sp. WN-2022; assembly: GCA_030867875.1. Taxonomy (NCBI): domain Eukaryota; kingdom Metazoa; phylum Cnidaria; class Anthozoa; order Actiniaria; family Actinernidae; genus Actinernus; species Actinernus sp. WN-2022. Next base: position 170,547,737 of record JAOWCC010000577.1, on the reverse strand, counting down.
GTTACCAAAATAGTTATTTTATAAGAGCTTCCCGAACTTGGAATACACTTCCACACGAACTGCGTAATTCAGACATCTCTTTACCTAAGTTTAGATCATTACTATTTAAATATTACGTGTCTGCCATCACTTCTGTATTTGACATCGAGAACCCTAGGTCTTGGAAGTCTGTATGTCTGAAATGTCACCAGGCAAGACAGTTAACCGCACCTCTCAAATGCTGCTTTTAGGTTGAAATAGGTATTGTAATTAGATCATTTATTGTAATTTTATTTTTCATAGGAAACCAACGTAATTGGCTAACGCTGTGTTGGTTCTCCTGGCCTCTATGTTTTGTTTGTTGTATATTTTACTTTATTCTATTTTGTATCTTCTATTATGGCCGAAGTAAGTAAAGATATTTCATCAACACGAGAAGATAAAATTGTGGCCTCTTAATTGCTGTTATCATTTTCATGCTCAACTGATTTTTGCGATATGAAAGGGACTGTATTCTGTTTATTTAATATATAATCATCAATGAAATACCAGTTTTGATCTCTTACTAAAACTGCTAGGAAATTTGAAAGTGTTACCTTCATGTGTGAAGATATCAGTAAAAACTGGTATTTCATCAATATTATTATACATTACAACATTTTATTTAACTCACCTGTATCAGAGGTCTGCACTTACTGATAATGCTACCTGTTCATTACAGACACCTATACCATCCTATGAAGCAAGAATTACTACAGCAAAGCTATTGTTGGAGCTGGAAGATTTTGAGGTGAAGGAAGAAACCACAGGGAGCCCAAGCTCGATATTTGTGCATGTGTTAAGCATAATATGTAGTGTTTACAGTGTAAATCATACATATACATCTACATTTATTACAATGCTAATATGCATCGATTTCAGGGCCAGGATCATAAACCAAGGAAATCTTGCAAATAAAGTCTAAATTTCTTATATGAACTGTTGTTGATTGGTTTTTGTCACTGGGGCGAAGTTTGAACATCACTGGAGTTATTTCTAAGGATTTGTAATTCACTTCCCAAGAGAGAGTCAAACTTTGCCCCAGTAACAAAAAACAATCAACAACAGTTCATGTAGGAACTTTAGTCTTAATTACCAAGATCTCCTCTGTTTATTATTTACACTGTAAACACTACATATTCTGTACAAATATAGAGCTTTGGCTCCCTGTGAGAAAAGTATGTGTACAGGGGTCTAAATTAAGTCTTTTACATACTAACATGATTCTTTGTTTGTACTGCCTTTTCAGAATGCAGGACAAGTTTTACAAACTCTTCTTGAAGAAAATGACCAAGAATTCCAGGTAAATAAAATAATGTTTACCTCTTAATTCATTTAAAAAATCATTTAAAAACCATTCCTCAAGTACAAAGGGATGCAATTCAGGCCTTCTTGTTGCTATGGGCTTTCGTCTTCATGTTACCTATTTACCTTTTAATAAATTGCTTTAGTTCATTATGAATTTATATTGTAGCAACCTACTGGATAGTTATTAGATACATCGTAAAAAGATCTGGGATGAAAGAGACAAACAATATTAACAAATAAGAATGATACAGATCACATCCTCACTATAGTACCTCTTAAAATACTGTTATTATATAAATTATTGATATTTAACTATTTCTATTTTTGTCACGACTTATTACGCCATTCACACTAAAGCTTAAACATATTTAAAACTTGTTTAATTAAACAGGTTTAAACCTGTTCACACCGCATGCTCACTGGCGCTGAACTAGTTTCAAACTGAGATTTTGTAACTAAACAACATGTTGGAGGTAGTTTTAACGCTGTGTATGTATAAATAATAGATACAGAATGAGTCGCATGAATTCTGTATATGGCTTATCGAACGTCTAGATGTAGAGTTTTCTGTTATTTTGGCGATACGACTTATTTTGGCCGAGAAAATCGAAGCAAAAGTTTATGTAAATCAGGCAGAAATCTGTATCAGATTTACAGATCACATTATCGCTCAGTGATTTCCTTTGTTTTTGCTATATGAATTATTAATGAGTTTGATAATATAAACTACACGATAGGGGCTAAATAAACTCAGCTTAATTAAAACAGATTTAGTTGGTGTGAATTAGCCGCCTCCGCAGGCATCTCTAATTTTTGAAGAAATCAGATTATGGGCTCCCTGTGGCAGGTGAAGGAAAGAGTCATAGGTAACCCAATTCACGATGTTTTAAATCTGATTTCTTCGAAAATTAGAGATGCCTGCGGAGGAGGCTAGGTGTGAATGGGGTATTGCAGTGTGAACGGAATCAATATGAAACCACTGTCCTGTCCGTTAGGTTTGGTACTTGCTGGGTTGGATGTACCACATCTCAGGCCAGGACAAAGCGAGCGAGAAGGTGTGTCTCGAGAAGGCGCATAAGGTGAGCATCCCAGCTTGAGTGCAAACAAACCGTATAACGTCTTTAACATGATAAATACCATTTTAGAACCTGGAAACCCTACATATAAGGTAACACATTCGAAGTATGGTATATCGCGCTTTTGCGCGAGACCTTGTAAATTCAAATTCAGCCGCAAGACGATGGTGAAATCACACGGCCCAATCGTCTAAGCAATTTCTAATCCTTTCATTTCTCCAGACCTTTACCGATATGGGTTGCGACGATGAGGCCTTACTAGCGCACATCGAAGAACTGCTCGTTGGTTTAACTGCCAGCACAGGTGACGACATGGACGACAACGCAGATAACGAAGCAATGGAAGTGTTATGATTAATATGTAACTGTAATTTTAACTGTTATTAGAGGGGTCGTGTCACGGTAATTATAAGAGGTCTTTACGTTCGCTGACCCCACAGTTAATTTTAGCGATTTTCATATGAACTAACGAACCTCACGTAAATGGGGGATGGTCAAAATCAAAGCAAATATTATGCAAAAATAACTAACAAATTGTGTATAGACAGTCTTCAAGGAAAGTATTGCATATCATTTCAATCAAGCATTGTGGGAGGGGAGTTGACTGTTTGTAACCAATTAACAGCCACCAATCGAACATCGATAGTCCTTTCAACTCCAGACTTGACATTCCAAGTTGAGGTTAAGCACAGGCGATGTACTCCCGTCTCAATTATTCTCGTATGCACTCGAGAAGCAATTAGTTTCTAGACTTTGCTTGCCTCGTTCTCCTTCCAAGCCGATATCTCAATGGGAGTGTAACACACAACACGTTTTTTTAATCAGTTCAGCAAGAGAAGCACTAAACCACGACTGAAAATAGCACTTCAAAATTAGCCAGATTGACAAGTTTCAAAGAAATCGTTTTTTTTCCCACACAGTTTAGAGCACGCAAAGTTCGAATCAATTTCAGACAAATGGACGCTGGAATTTTCCGTTGGAGCACAACATACATTCGACTGTAATTTTTACGAACTTTGCATGCTCGTAACTGTATGGAAAAACAACCGATTCCTTTGAAACTTGTCAATCTGGATAATTTTGAGGTGCTCTTTTCCAGTCGTGGTATTAGTTTTTCTCTTGCTGAATTAAAAAATACGTATTGGGTGTCCACTCCCATTCAGCCATGTAAATTTACCCAACAATCTTAAAAGAATACACATAATGATTGCTACAAATCGCTTGTATCGGGATTTTTTAGCCACTGAAATACTAAATATATCTGAATATTATGTGCCAGCAAGCGTTTGTATATATTTATGTTCTTATAGTGGAATACACAACGAGCCCTTGAACGAAAGTTTAGTCAAATATGGGCATCGTTTCAGCGAGGTTTAAAAGAGTAATATTAATTAGGTCAGGCCTAAAAATCAGGTACCGGAGCATAGATGACGTAAAACAAAGAAGACAAAATCTCACAACAATGAATTACAGCAAAACAATACCAGACTACACAAGAACGCTTATCCCAGAACACAATACATCGGGTGTAGAAGGCTCCCAGAATACGTACAAGAAACCTAAAAGGAAACGAGATTATTTATGTATTTCGATTGAAGTAAAATGTGCCTTGTGGTATTTTTAGTGTATTTTAATAATAATAATAGTAATACACTTTATTTTACGAGGGTAAATACACATAACAGCCAAGGCTGATAAACTTGTGGCCCTTCTAAATTTACAATGGTATAGAAAAAAAATACTAATATCAATACTAATATCAAATATACAATGTGGACCACACTATTTAGCTAATATAGCTCTAATATAAAATGCTTAAAGCTAGATTATAAAAAAATACTCTACTCTATAATGGTCAATGCCTTAATGCTGGTTAATTATGTATTTGCGATAAGAGTTCTTAAACGAATGAATGCTGGGAGATTGTTTTAAAGAAGCCGATAATGAATTCCATAGTTTTGTAGCTTTGACTACCTTCTGTGTCTCTTTTGTACCTGGGGCAGCATAGATTTAGCTTAGAAACTGACGAGTGGATTTATTAGAAATATTAAAATTTGTAACTAACTTCTCTTCAAGGTACTCTGGAATGCTACCCTGTAATCTCTTAACAATTAAGGAACATTTGATTATCTTTGCCTCATCAAAAAAGGGTAACCAGTTTAATTGCTTGAATAAGCTAACAGTTCTTGAGGTAAGGGTAGTTTGGTTGAGGATGACACGGGCTGCCCTCTTCCGTGATAGACCGGCCATAAATAAAACTTCAAGGTAATTGATTCGCACCTGGTTGAAAAGCGTCACCTGATGTGTAGTTTTCCTTGCAGCTTGTCTCGCACCGACTGAAAGCGGTGCGTTGCAGTTGCATGTTTAAGCCTCAGTGAAACATTTGTTGAAGCCGATCTTGAAAATGTTTGAAATGGCCTGAAAACATTATTGAAAGATATTGAAAACATGATGAACAGAGCCGTTGACTTAGTTGAAAGGCCACTTCAAACGGTTTCAATTTCGGTTTCGACAAATGTCCAGTGTAACTGACTAGGGACTGTTTCATGCGACAGCTGAATAACTAAGGCGCATGCGCGAGGTGACACGTAAATCGGCGGGACTTTTGCCCCGGCAGAGGCACTGGAAACGAGAATGGAATTTTGCCGTAAACACGTGTTTGTTGCAGCGTTGGTTACGTAAATTACGAAATGAGCACTTTTATTGGCTGCCGCCTGTGTCAAACCGTTGGGAGACGAGTTGCTCTAGGGCCGGGTTTTACACTGTAGAACGCTTAAAAATGTTGCTGCAATCGTTGCGAAAAGTAGAGTTCTATTCGTGCAACGCTTGCTATAACAAACTGAAATGTTGCGAGACATGTTGATTTCTTGTTACCTTGGGTGTCAGAGGCTCGAAGACTGAATGATGAAAGGCAAAGAGGAGAGGAGAGGAGAGGAGAGGAGAGGAGGAGAAAATGAAGAGCCTCTGGTGTTATCCATTGAAAATCTCGCTTCCATGCGAACATTAAGGTTCAGAATTTGAATCTCGTCCCTCATTGGATAATCTACTCGTTACCAGGAGCAACGGTGGTTTACCAATGGGTCCAGGTTTGACGTGTTTTGATTTGAACCCTTCACTTGGAAGTGACATTCTCAACGGATAACACCACAGGATCTTATTTAGCCTTTCATTTCTTAGAGCTTCTTGGACCCAGGGGACCCAGGGTATTTCTTGGTATGTCACATTACGCAAGTTCTCGTGCAACTCGTGTCGCTATAAAATTGCCGCAAAACACAGCTTAGCGATGGACACTTTACTCAGTCCATCGCTAAGTTTACCAGCGATTTTAAGCTTAAGAAAGCCCGATACACAGCACCTCGTTGCAATCAATATCACCAGCAATTACATCGTGTGGCTTATTCCAGGATTCCATGCCTTAATGTCTCCAAAGTAAAATAGGCCTTTTGCAGGAAACAGTCACGTGCTGATATAATACATTCACGTGCTGATATAGTACAGTCACGTGCTGATATAGTACAGTCGCGTGCTGATATAGTACAGTCACGTGCTGCTATAACAGTCACGTGCTGCTATAACAGTCACGTGCTGCTATAACAGTCACGTGCTGCTATAACAGTCACGTGCTGCTATAACACAGTCACGTGCTGCTATAACACAGTCACGTGCTGATATAACACAGTCACGTGCTGATATAACAGTCACGTGCTGATATAACAGTCACGTGCTGATATAACCCTTCATTGAGCTCGACGTGATCCCCATGAAAAAGGCGTTGCCATGGATGCTGGCTGAAAATATAGCATTTAGAAACAGGTTTTGGTAATAACACTACCGATCTCGTACAAGTACTTTAAATATATGAATTAATATGTTTTGCCACGCGGTACAACCACGTGATCGCATTCCTGCAAAAGGCCCATTTCGTCGGACATCTGCAGCTTTGACTACAACGAAATACAGTGTTTTTGCTTCTGCAACAAAGTCCAACAATATATACATGCATGCAATTCATTGTGCAAGGGGTTTATATGGTTCGGATCTTCAGGCATTCTGTTCATATGTTTTCGTCCAGTTTTATATCACCACATAACGTAAAACAAAGAACTTGGTCTTATAAAGCAAAACAAAACACTTTCTACACTCAATTGAAATCGCTCTATAAAGCAAAACAAAACCTACACTTGCCACAAGTCGCCCTCTATGTTTTCTTTTACTAACCGAAGCGGGGAAAATTAAAGGACTTTGAGAAAGTCTAAACAAAACCCTGAAATACAAAGAACGCTAACCCCAGAAAACAACGAATCTGCACCAAGAAACACCCAAGTAGTCCGGTGACAAGAAGTTAAGAATGCTAGGAATCGTGTTTATTGAAAGTAACTCTTCTCTACAAAACTGTGCCTCTTTCTTGGGAATAGTTTTACTAGACTTAGCTGTCAACTTATTAAATAAAGAACTTTCCATGAAAAAGTGCGCTAAATTAAAATGAAACGGTGCAATACTATGATTATTATATGTTGATTTTTTATGATTTATACACCCTTTAATAAGTGGTTGGAATTCAATTATAAATGAGTGACGTCAATCGCGGAAAAGCAAACAAACCGCGAATGTTTAACTCTTGATTTCTTGAATAAAAGATAGAAATCAAATTCAGACTTTCCAAGATGCAGCAGAAGCGATGGTAACAACATTTAAAAACATGCATTCTACTACATTAATTATTCATGAGGGAAACCACCAATCCCTGGACTGGATTTGTACCACGTGCCGTACTTTGATGCCCCGTAGAATACTGTCAGTACCACTTCAAAGTCCTAGTACTTTGAAATTTCAAACTACTAGGACTTTGAAATATCTAGGACCCTTGGGGCTCGACATTTGAAATTTCACTCGCGTTTGAAACCCCCCAAAGAATCCCGTGACTCTGATATTACTTCTAGTCCTGATACACGAGAAGTACGCTGATGACGTCATAGATTATACTTACAGTAGACCTATTAAAAGGGTGAATGGAGCGGTTTTATAAGGCCGAGTACTGCTGTGTGACTTCGGGAAAGATTCCATACATGTGTACTACTCGTATAAACAGGCGATTTGCTTCAGGTTTTTCAAATTTGAACCTTTATGCCTAATTTTGCGACATTTTAGAGACCGTCAAAAGCATATATCAACTGTTTTCAAGAAGCCTGTATAATTATATACGAATGCTACGAAGATTGTAAGTCAATAATTTCTCTTAAGAATATATCTTTAGCTATCGTAATATTTTTTCTGTTATTAGGATTTATATTTTTTAGAGTGATCTTTGTATTTTGTTATTATTAATCATTTTCGTTAGGGCCACAAGGGAGGTGCGCAATTACAGTAAATATCGTATGCTTTAAATAAAGTGTTATCTATATATCCCTTCAGTTGGATTGCCTCTTGCATGTTATGTATAACAACCTTAATTAATGCACTTTTGAAATCCCGAACAAGATTGACCAGTTTTTGTGGCCCTATGACTCGATTTGCTTCACGTGCATAAACTTTCATTGTTCGTGGGAGGGGGTGCGAATTTGACTGGAGCCCAATCATACCATGGAGCCCAATCATCTGATACCATACCAAACAGTAGTTTGTATTCAGCAACTGGACCATCAAAGTTTCACGGCGTTGCTTTCTCAAACATTTCAACTGTCTGTGCCTGAAACCAGTTGAAGTACGTGCAGTGATTGCATGTGACAATCTAAGATGCAAAATAAAGTGGTTCCGGCCATATTCAGTGTGTTGGACTGCCTGAGGGGAAGTAGTCAGTCTGCCCCACCTGCATGCAAGGAAGCTAGTTGAACAGTCTTTCAAATGGCCACCACACCAGTATTTTGTGTTATGTTTCATTAAACATGAGAACTTTCAACAATCAAGCCTCGGCATATTTACGTTAGTTTTAGTAGATTTAGAAAATACATAAGACAAAGAAAATTGTTCTACAGGTTGGAATTTGGTCTCATTTGACTGCATAAAGTGCCCCAGGGGGTGGAGGTTTTCTTACATTGGAACATTTTTCAAATCAAATCCCCACCCAGTCCCGTGGGGGAGTCGGGATTTCAATTGATAAGTGCATTATTAACTGCAGACGTACTGTCTTTGGCCTACTGGCCTGCGTATCTTTGAAAGCAAGTTTTCGTAACTACTACTGAACAAAGACAAAAAGCTTTAGTCTCTCCCGCTCACCTTTTCAGGAACTACGCGTGGCATTTCATTCATCCTCTCGGTACACGGTCGATGTCGGCTACGCATGCGCAGTCGTTTGTATCGAACCTAAACATAGCTTATTCAAGCATAATATTGGAGTCAAGTAAGTTTAGTAATCGCTTTCACATTCCGGCAGCCTAAGATATCGTAGACGTATGCTTACGTGAAACAATTACCCTTTCATCAGCCGGTCTGGCGTCCAGAGCCTCACCTTGTTGGTTCAATGAATCTTTAAGTTTTTCAATTTCCCCTGGGAGGTGGTGGTAGTTTTAACTTTACACGCTACCATAGTCTCGTTTCCAAATCCCTTTCCTCGTGCGTTGATACACTTGACTTCAACACTCGAGGGATCCGCCTGATATGCGAGGGCTTTCATTAACACGTGGTCGGGAACCACGCCCAGTTCACGGACCTCCTGCATCAGCTGTACTGTAGGGATTTTATAAAACGCGATACAGTCTATCATCGGTTCTAGTGCGTCCTTTAGAACTGCGTCCTTGTGTCTGTTACAGTAGGAATGTCCCCAGGCTAACACAGCCGTGAATTTTTCCCATTCAGTCGCGTCAAGATCGCTCCGCGACAATATTAACCTCACGATGTGCTGAGGCAGAGAGCAGAATGGGACTAGCCCCAATATTTCTCCAGCATTTGTGGCCGTGAACTCGAGGAGTTTGGGTATCAGCGCCTTGATTGGCTTGAACTGTATGTACTTCTCGACGTCGGAGAAGAAATGACAAACGTTCTCAACGCTGATGCACTTATCCAGGAACTTCCATATCGCAGCATGTAATTCCGCGACTGCAAAATAATTAGAGGCCGCTAGCAGCCCCACAATGCAACTTGCATCTATGGCGCAGCTGCCGCAATGAAGAAACACCATAAGCCGAGTAAATTCTTCAGGTTCAAAGTAATCGATGCGGATGTTGTCAGTGGCGTGACTCGTCTGCATCTTACCGTCACGCTTTAGGAACGCGAACCCTTGCTTCGGAGTGTACTTTTTAGTAGCCATGTTCTGATTAGCTGAGCTGTGTCGTCCTCCATTGCCTGTAAAAAGCAAGTTAAAAAATACCCTGAAAAAAGAAAAAAAGCTTGTCAGTCAGTTCTAATTCAATTCCAGGACCCCGCGGTTGTTCGAAGCCAGAGTAAACGCTGCCCCAGGGTAAATCGCTAACCTGAGGTTAAACTGTACATATTAAAATGACATATTTGCGCTATCCTTGGCATAAGGTTACCCTGGCTCGGAACAACCGGACCCAGATGTTAAAACTTGGGGACAATCTTAATGTCTTTCCCAGATCCTCTCTTAGATTTTAAAAATACGTATTTACAACAAATTTCTGGGGATTTAGATAGATGGAAGGAAAGGTCACTTCGGATAAGAGGTGAGGCTGAGACCTTTGAATTTAAGTTAACCATCTAAATAATTCGTCTACAGTTCTGCACATGCTCACCAGTATACCCCGATCCAACATACATCACTCGAATTGGAGCCGCCTGCCAGGAGATACGGGAATATACTAAAAATCACGTGACGGATGACGTCATCGTTACGTCATCACCACTAAGTGAATTGTGGGGACCCAATACCATACATGTCAAAGTTTGAGCTGCCTAGCATTAGAAATGAGGGAAATATGGGCATTTATCATATGACCCGTACGGCTCCGCACGCGCTTTCCTTTCAAAACCATTTACAAAAAAGTCACGTGATGAGTAGGCCTGAATAGATTGTGCTCGGCAACTTTTGAGCAACTTCTGGAGTTTTGAGCAACTTTTTGTACTGCAAGCAACCTAGAGCAACTTTTGCCTTCCTTGACAACTTTTGAGCAACAAATAATGATAAAACACCCAAATTATCCCAAATGTTTCTGTTAATTGAAACTGGTCGATACTAAGAATGCTGTAGACGTGTATTGAATAGTATTGACCCTGCAAATGATTCACATTCCTTGATTTTCTACTTTCCGTGCATGAATTGAGGAAGACAAGGTGGCATGGTGGGCAGCCCACAGCGAGACACTTCCACACTGGGCAGGGGTGGTAAAGATGATGTTGGTCATCCAGCCAAGTTCAGCATCTGCTGAGAGAGCCTTCAGCCTTCTGAAGAATGCCTTTAATGACCAGCAAGACACTGCCCTTGAGGATTACCTTGAGGCTTCAGTCATGATTAGATGCAACAACGCAAAGAGGCTGTAAACTTTATCACCGTGTGTGGTGTCTATGGTCAATATCATGAGATTTACTCATTAGAAACTACTTTACTTCATTATAAAGTACTACTATTGGTAGTTATGTTGAACTTTAAGATTATATTGAATTACACATCCAACATTCCATGTTTTAAGTAGTTTTCTAGAATAAAATGGCTCGCCAAAGTGAGCAACTTTTTCAAATTTTGGTGGCAACTTTTTCAATTTTTGGCAACTTTTGAGCAACTTTTAGCCTTTTTTTTGGAGCAACTTTGGCTGGATTTGCTAGCACAATCTATTCAGGCCTAGTGATGAGGGCCGGACGTGTATGGTGTGAGCGGGCCGGAAAAAGCCGTCCGGCCCTGCACAATTTTTTGTTGCCGTTTTGCGGTTTGATCTACAAAACCTTTTTTCCCATCCGGCCCTCCCACTCCGTAAATAAGTACCTAGTACTTAAAATTATGTGACCGATGACGTCATCGCCACTAAGTGATTTATGGCAACCCAATACCTGTCTGTCAATGTTTGAGCCATCTGGCATTAGAAATGAGGGAGACACAGGCAAAAACTAAAATCGTGACCAATGACGTCATCGTTACGTCATCACAACTAAGTGAATCGTCTGTCAAATTTCGGGTAAAAACTGTTTTCCTTATTTCAGCACAGCCGGTTATGGTACGTACACCAAGTTTTTTACGATAATAGGTATCGCCATTCCCTACTACCTTAAGTGATTTGTGCGTAGTAAAACGTGTCACGTGGTCTGTCACGTGACTTAGAAAACGAAATCAGTAAATCAAAAACGCGGCTCCGAGTTTAAAACAGCCAGGATGATGAGTAGATATGTTTAGTTAAGGTTGAAGCCTTTTATCTAAATCAGCTTAGAAAAGATGACTACACTGTTTCGTTAATGAGAAATTAAGGCGAACACATACAAATTAGGTCACGTGACTTTTGTACATTTAATATCTCCTTATCTTTACATGATAGTCATGTTTTCTAAGCGTGATCTGAAATACTGCGAGAGGAGTAATGTTTTAGCAAGGTTACTTTATATTCATATGTTATCGTCGCAGCCGCATTTCACTTAAACGATTTTATATAATTATGACGTCATCGATCACGTGATACGACAACCATTCACTTAATAAATTTAAGGAAGTTGATATTAGTATTATGGTATAATTAGATTTTGTTTAAACTGTTATTTCTGTCAGAAAACATATTTTAACGTACATCTAATTTCCGTTAAATGAACCAGGCCTTAACATGCTTGAGAAGTTTGAGCTGTCTGCAGGAGCCCATTACCAGGAGCGTCCATATATATACTTTTCCCGTGAGTCATCCGGTATGAACAGGATTGAGGTATTTTTAGAACATGTTTCCCGGGCCGGTAACTGCCTTCTGACTGCTGCGATCGTGCATGTGCTTGCCGTAATTATCGAGATTAAGAATGATCTATTGTCCTTTGAGCTGGTTTTACTAACGCTGCATTGTCCTGACTATGGTTTGATTGGAATCCCAAAGTGTGGGCACGTAACTCCCGTGAGATCTGTTCGAAATGCTATCCGGTCATACGCTGACTCACAGACCTAGTATGGGAGATCGACGCTCCCGGTAATGGGCTCTTAGAAACGAGGGAGATATGGGTATGTACTTAAAATCACGTGACCGATGACGTCATCGTTGCGTCATCACCACTAAGTGATTGATAGGAAAAGGAAGGGAAAAGGATACGACATTCGGAAATGAAATCCACCTCACCCCAATAACGCGTTCCTGTACATGCGTGCATCCACGAGTTAAATGACACTACTTCGCTTGTAGGCGATGAAAGACTGTTCTAGGCTAGTACTGGAAGCCCTGAAAATGAACTCGAGACTTTATATACAGGGTCAGTGCTCTATTGTCAAGAGTACTAACTTGCCAAAAATAGATCATGCTTACCGACTCCTTGCAGCAAGAATGGCCTTGACGCCTCCAACATGTTCCTTCTGTTTTCCCACGATAAAGTGCACATCATACAATTCAGGCATTGAATCCAGCTGGCTCAAATCGTTTGCAAGGCGTACTGTATTCTTAAACTGCCTGCAAGCTTCCATCTTCTCTACTTTGTCATCCATGGCCTGGTTATTAATGATTATTCAAAGCCTGGAGAGTAAAAAAGGCAAAGCTTAGTGGCATTGGTCACCTCGCTAAACTGACGCTCGAACAAATACCAACCACTACAATATAATTTGGAAAACAAGCCTTTAAAAATTGGATACCAAATCATAAAAGAGTCACTCACTGCAAAATAGTTGGAGTTCTAGTCGATGAACACCTGAAGTGGGACGAACACTTTTTAAATTTTAAGCACATCTCGACTGAAAAATAGTCTCAGGTCTAGGTTCAATGGAAGAGTTAAATACCGAGAACCGAGGCTTTAGCCAGATACATCCCGAGGGGCCGTAGGCCCCGAGGGATGTATCTGGATAAAAGCGGAGGTTCGAGGTATTTAACTGACTTATTTCATGATTGACAAGGTTTTCACACAAAAAAAAACTTTCCTATGAGAAAAAGCAAACAAGGCCCTTGGTAGTTTCTAAACGTCGATTGCACGTGACTTATTTCATGATTGACAAGGTTTTCTTACATCGAACAATTGCTGTGATACACAAATCGGCATATGAAAAGAAATAGATGATAATGAGAAGATAAAATGAGAGGTATAATTAATACCTTTTGAAATAGTAAACAAAGCACGTAATGTTTAGATGAAATATTACGTAACTCTCGGTATTCCAGTGGTGCGGTATTTCACAATTGACAGAATTTCCGTGTTAAAGTAATCATGAATTCTTAAAATATTCAAACTGCTTCTTTGGAAGCCACAGTTTTGCATTAGTAGTTTTCTATTCATGAATTTATTTTAATCGCTTGTACAAGTATTACGTGAAGAAGTGCCCCAACGAAGCTATTAAGAAGGATGTTTTCTACATGGCTCCGCGCCGAAAATATAGTGAATCAGATGAAGGTATGTTTAGTTTGATGATTTTAAAACAATTATATATTATACCGTGATTTTGTTAGAACTTTATTTCGCAAATTGCCTATATTATTCACTCGACTTTTAGTTGATAGTACTGATCCGTGATTTCAATTCGTTCCCACCGATGGACTTCAGTATTTCATAGTTGGACATTTGATTAAATTTAAATGGTAAAAACAGGTTGTGAATAAGACTTATAGGCAGCCCCGGGAGGGATTTGATATGTAGCAGGGAAGAGTGCGGCTGATGAATTGAATTGAATTACCTTATTACGTATTCAAGGGCTTTATCTAGATAAAGCCCGGGTTCAACGGGCTGTATCTAGATAAAGCCTTGAATACGTAATGAGTAATTTAATTCAATTCATCAGCCCCGCTCTTCCCTGCTAAATATCAAATCCCTCCCCGGACTTTTAGTTACTTGTTAATTTAACTGGTATGTATGGAAAATAAAGCCTCATGAATAACAAAGAAAACCGTGTCAAGTATGAAATAAAAAAGGATAAGGCCGTTCGTATCCCAAGACACACTCGTAACAATTTAAAATTCCCTTTTTCAAACTGTTGTGAAGTCTGGGATACCTTTGGCAAAACTTCTTTCTGATAAACTGCAGAAATTCCAAAACAGGACTGCATGCGAGACTAACTTAGTCCTGAAATCGAAACGAAACACCGCCGGAGTCATTTTATAAAATAAATCTTAAACTGAATCATTTGAAGTGGTGAATCATTTGAAGTGGAGAGGTATTATACCGTTATGCCGATCAATAGTTATATGTCAGACCACATTTTATAAATTGAATTCTGATAAAAGCGGACGAACATTTGCTAAACACGGAATAGATAAAATCAAATCAGTGATGAAGTAGTTATATATTTCTCTGTATATATTTCTATCACTAGTAGTCAGACGAAAATGTTCTTTATGCGAGTGAATTTTGATATTTTTTTTTATGCTGTAGCAGTGAATTATTTTCTGTTTTGTATAACTTTTATTAGAAACTAAACTATAACCCTTGAGAGAGCATGGAAATATTGCATCGAAAACGTTGGAAATAGCGTTTCGGAGTTGCTTGTAAATTTCAAAAATTTCCTAGGGGGCATACCTCCAGACCCCCCCCCCCCCCCCCCCCCTAGGAGCTCGCGCCTTGAGCGCTCATATGGCTTGTCCTACGAGGCTTAAAGGGGGAAAAATGGCTGGCTACGTCCCTGAAATGATATGTAAGTCCCCATTTTAAAGTGCCTGTAACGCAATTTTTTTATCACCAATATCTATTCTACATCAAGAGTAGAATATTTTTTGATTTGAGTGTTTGCGTATACCAGGAGCCCATTACCACTACTGCAAATTAAAATGATTCATTAATTAAACAAAAACAAGCTGGTAGAGATAAATTACATTTTATAAACATCCTTGTTATGTGAAGCTTATAACAGTGATTTTACCAAATATTTTAACTAACTCAGAAAATTGTTTCATTCACAAGGAGAAAGAAATGACGTCACATTTCCTGGGTGACGTCACACGTATTCGAAACACAAACCTTTAGATCAAGTCAGTTTTACTATTCAACTAGTATTATTTTGATGTAGAACTATGGATGATTAACAAAATAAGCGCTAGAGGCACTTTAATACATTTGGCGATTCTATCACTGGTAATATTCTTTTCGAATGGATTTTCAGGGCAAATGGTTTGTCGCACGTATATTTATATTGCAAGTCCTTGGTAAGGCCTCGAGGGACAGTAGTAAAATGAACGTGCGGCCATTTGATTTATCAATATTTTCACAGGCATGAAATCGATTGGAGGTATCAAAAATCGTCTACAATCGCGATTGGGATTGAGATTTTCAGATTAGTATTAAAATATCTTACGTTATGTCTGTTTAATCATGCAGGTTATATTTACGATAAGTCCATTTAGGTAACTCCGGTTCTTTCTTTAGAGAGAGTACATTTGGCAGTAACAGAATTTTACCCACCTCTCGCACTGGCGTGGGCGGCTCGGTGATCCGCTCAAGATTGCGGTCCTCGAGTGGAAACGGAGGCAGGAACGATGTAGCTGTCCTCTACAAAATGAATGTGCAATAAAGCCAATTAAAACAGCTTTTCTTCCCACAATAACAATCCTCTACTAACAGTACTATATTTCTGTCAAAAAGAGTCAACCGAGGAAACGATAAAGCGACTAAAGTGACTTTAAACTTCAAGAAATCAACGCGCCATTAATCAGGCAACTCACAAGTACCATCACAGGCCGCCCAAGTTCTGACTGTGTAACAAGGTTTGTATGGGAGTTCTTCCGATAACTCAGAATAATAACATAAATCTCCTGTAATACAAGGTAAATAAAGGAAGAAGACTTACTTGAAGTTGTTTTGTCGTCCTATGTGTATTTCAGGTCGCTAGAACGGTGTTTCATGGAATTCTTGAGTCATACGTTTCACCCCCTCTACCGGAGGGGAAGGCTGAACACTCGATACAACCACGGCCTTCGCTCGAGGACGAATTTTACACAAAATATCAATCCCATCGGCGTTTACTCGGCCGCGGTACAATCCAAGGACATCAATTATCCCTCAGAAGTCCCCAGGCTTGATAACTCCTTTCCAAACCCGTTAGATTTGAACGATTTTGAAGCAATTCGTGCAGTTTCAAACGGCCGACTAACCGTGTATTTCATAGCATGGTGATTCTTGACAACGCGTTTTGGTAACCAGGCGTTTGGGTAACCAGGCCGTTACAAATTATTTCTTTCCCTGAGAGGGACATATCAAATTCATTTGACACTTTCTAATCCCTCCCTCCCCTCCAACGAGACCACTGGACAGCGCCGATTTTTTTTTTCCAGCCTAGTTCATTGCGCATCCCTTTCTGCGCATAATTTTGTTTAGCAATTGGTGAAGCATAACACAATTGTCTACTTTATATATATTGTATAATCCAATATGGCGACTATCCCAATCGCGATGTAACGAACAGCTTCATTTATCAGCAAATTGAATAAGATTTATTCATTTCATACCAAATATGAATATTATCTGACAATGAGAATTATGATACTGGACATATGTAATAATCCTATCGGCGTTTCGATCCCAACAGCAATATTGCCGTCAAGAGTTTGAATAGTCCGAAGTCGAAGACCAAACCATGTCGAGTGCTCAACTAGCAATACGAATTTCAGCTTCCAAACAACGAATTTCACCTTCAGAACTATTCTGTTGCGAGTACCAAATGACCTAGAAACACAAAGATGCGGCTCGATCGATGAACGGATTACCCTGTTCGTCGAACAAACTAGGCTGTGAATCAATTATACAGCCCACTTCATTGCGCATACCCTACTGCGCATCGAAGTTTTAGCAATTGGTGACCGTGGCAAAATACGTGGCATTCTATTATCCAAGATAGCGGCAGTTTTGTTTACATGTACGTACTCGAGCCGTGAGAGTGTCTGAACGAGTTTAACAATGCGCTGACAGAGGAGCTAAGAAGTACTGGCTGGAATAACAATATCAATTATCAGCTAAATATCAAGCCTGAAACAATACTTATTACAAACTCCTGGGAGACTCGATCGAGGAAACACGCACGTTTTAAATCCGGTTTTAAAATAAATGTATAGCTCTCCTTTATACTTTTGTATAAAGCAGCTAGTAGGGATACCAAATCAGCTATGGACATTGGAATTTACACCTTCAGAAGTCTTATGTTGCGAGTATCAAATGGTCCCTAGACTCAGATGTGACTCCAACGAACTAGGCTGTAAATCAAACGTACAGCCTAGTTTATTGCGCATGCGCATGGTCTTCTGCCCATTAGAAGATTTGAAAGAGCTGTGCAGGACAACAACTTCAAAGGTGAGACATTTTATTATAGTTTACAGCATTATTGAAAACAATTGATACATCCACAAGTCCTGATTTAATTTTTAAGACATGATGAAAATGTCCTCATTTATGTGTCGCCTTTCAGCCAATTAGCGATTTCCACGTCACATGCTTACCCTTGCTTTGAACAACAGGGCCCAGGTCCAAGTATTGTTTATAAAATAAATCAAACAATACATGGATGTGTATATTATGGAATTGATCTTCTCTTGTTAAACACTCGAAGATAAATTCCATATCTCCACGTGCCCAACTAGCTGACCCATAATTATGTTACACGCAAATTGATGCTATCTTGAAATCATGCAGCATGCTAGCTGAAGGGCTGTGTGACACTAGGGCATAAGTGACTGCCAATCAAATTCTAAATTCTCCTTCAAGATCTTTGTTTTTTAAGTGAGAATTTAGAATGTGATCAGGAGTCACTTATGCTCTTGTTGCACAAAGCCCTTCAATTAGCAATCAGCAATATCTGTTGCAATCTTGAGATCACTGTATAATGAGCCAATAATTATTTTCTTTTTCTGGAAATGGAAAGAAGATGTTAAATGCTCAAAATAGGTTCTCAATCGTCCTCAGTCCATAGTCGATTAAATGCAAGATGTAATCCAGCAGCAAAATTGGGAAACAAAATATTTTCTGGGATGGCCAACATTGTACATGTACATGTAAGCAGCTTAATATGTATAGTAAATACATGTACTATAATATCCCATGATTACTATAGCTATTACAAGTACTTATTTACAAAGTTCTAGGTTTCAACATTAGCAGCAGCACCAAATACATGCACTCACCGTCACTGAATACCTATTTCACACTGAATACTTATACTAAGGTAAATTAATATTTTTACAACAATTGCTCAGTTTCTCATTTTCTGTTTGGTTTATTGCCATGGGAGATAAGGACATACCACGGATTGTGTCATTGCTCCTGTCACGGATTACATAATAGCGCATACTAAAATACTTTCTCCCACAATTTCCATTGTTTTCAAAGGTTTTCCGCTTCACTATTTCTGGTGGTGGCTGTAAAAACAAATTTAGGGTAGTTTACTTGATACATGTATATCCTCTTATTTACCATGGTTTGCATCATTGCATGGTCACATTATTGTGGATTTATGCTGGTAAATAAGAGGACATACTGATAAACTATCCTAAATAAAATAAAAAATTGTGGGAATATTATCATGTACCATAAATTGAAAGACTGTGTGAAAAAAGGGTGTAAGTACTTGACCCTTGATCACATTCTAAATTCTCCCTAGTTTGAAAACAAAGAAATTGAAGGAGAATTGAAAATCTAATCAGGAGACACTTGTATGCCCTTTTTGCACACAGCCCTTCAATTGTGCAAGGTGTACATACATGCATGTATTGCAGTTCTGCTCCATGATTTTGTTGTCCACAAAAACAGTGATGTGGTGGATGTATAATTTAAAACTGCTGTACTAATAATTATTATTATTGACACTAAAGTCAAAATTCTGAATGAAGGAAACATGTTACAAGTACGATTTGTAACAATTGATAGAAAACAAATTGTAGCTGCAATTTATACAGTATGGGAGCTAAAATGTTCCTGCATTTTGCTGGTTACTGGCTGCATTTTTTGAGAATGAATGCTGCAGTTTGGGATGCCTAATTTTTTTCCTTTTTGGCATAAGATATCCAGGCAGCTCTTGGCTGCACTTCTTAGTGCCTATTGCAGGACGACCCTGGGCAGCCCTTTTCATTCCCTTTGTTGTTCCCACAGATTGCAATTCTTTTCCCATACCTTCTCAGAGGTGTGTTTTCTTTTTAACTTACCGAGTGTGCTCTAACACTGGCAAACTGATGAAAAGCTGATGCTATTTGAGATGTTATTTTTCTCATTAGCCATTTTCTGATAGCATTCACAGAACTTACAATGTATTTACCCCTGAAACTAAGTTAATATCATTTGTTTCAAGTTTTTTTGAGAGATATTTTAAAATACATTTAAGTCTTTCCTTAACTGAAACAATAGTGTTTGGATCATCGGTTTGGTTCTCTTCTAGTACAGCAGTACTATTGTTAATGTCTGTTCTTTTATCAGCAACAAACTCTGTAGTAGGACAATCTGTCATTACATCTCTGTCACATGTATTTTCAAGTACATGCTGGCTAGACTGGGGAGAGCTTTGGTCTTTTTGAAAAAGACAAGCATAGAATGCTAAGTCATTTGCTTTCTCTCCAAGTGCAAGTTTTGCATACTGCTGCCTACCAAATGCATTTAGCGATGGAATAAAATTCAAGCATGGTACCCTGTATTTGATGACAACAGCAGCCTGATGTTTACATGGCTGGCCAGTTGCCCCTATGGGAATCCTTTAGGATTCTTATCCGAGTCTCAGCAAAATTTTAGTATGCGCTATTATGTAATCCGTGACAGGAGCAATGACACAATCCGTGGTATGTCCTTATCTCCCATGGCAATAAACCAAACAGAAAATGAGAAACTGAGCAATTGTTGTAAAAATATTAATTTACCTTAGTATAAGTATTCAGTGTGAAATAGGTATTCAGTGACGGTGAGTGCATGTATTTGGTGCTGCTGCTAATGTTGAAACCTAGAACTTTGTAAATAAGTACTTGTAATAGCTATAGTAATCATGGGATATTATAGTACATGTATTTACTATACATATTAAGCTGCTTACATGTACATGTACAATGTTGGCCATCCCAGAAAATATTTTGTTTCCCAATTTTGCTGCTGGATTACATCTTGCATTTAATCGACTATGGACTGAGGACGATTGAGAACCTATTTTGAGCATTTAACATCTTCTTTCCATTTCCAGAAAAAGAAAATAATTATTGGCTCATTATACAGTGATCTCAAGATTGCAACAGATATTGCTGATTGCTAATTGAAGGGCTTTGTGCAACAAGAGCATAAGTGACTCCTGATCACATTCTAAATTCTCACTTAAAAAACAAAGATCTTGAAGGAGAATTTAGAATTTGATTGGCAGTCACTTATGCCCTAGTGTCACACAGCCCTTCAGCTAGCATGCTGCATGATTTCAAGATAGCATCAATTTGCGTGTAACATAATTATGGGTCAGCTAGTTGGGCACGTGGAGATATGGAATTTATCTTCGAGTGTTTAACAAGAGAAGATCAATTCCATAATATACACATCCATGTATTGTTTGATTTATTTTATAAACAATACTTGGACCTGGGCCCTGTTGTTCAAAGCAAGGGTAAGCATGTGACGTGGAAATCGCTAATTGGCTGAAAGGCGACACATAAATGAGGACATTTTCATCATGTCTTAAAAATTAAATCAGGACTTGTGGATGTATCAATTGTTTTCAATAATGCTGTAAACTATAATAAAATGTCTCACCTTTGAAGTTGTTGTCCTGCACAGCTCTTTCAAATCTTCTAATGGGCAGAAGACCATGCGCATGCGCAATAAACTAGGCTGTACGTTTGATTTACAGCCTAGTTCGTTGGAGTCACATCTGAGTCTAGGGACCATTTGATACTCGCAACATAAGACTTCTGAAGGTGTAAATTCCAATGTCCATAGCTGATTTGGTATCCCTACTAGCTGCTTTATACAAAAGTATAAAGGAGAGCTATACATTTATTTTAAAACCGGATTTAAAACGTGCGTGTTTCCTCGATCGAGTCTCCCAGGAGTTTGTAATAAGTATTGTTTCAGGCTTGATATTTAGCTGATAATTGATATTGTTATTCCAGCCAGTACTTCTTAGCTCCTCTGTCAGCGCATTGTTAAACTCGTTCAGACACTCTCACGGCTCGAGTACGTACATGTAAACAAAACTGCCGCTATCTTGGATAATAGAATGCCACGTATTTTGCCACGGTCACCAATTGCTAAAACTTCGATGCGCAGTAGGGTATGCGCAATGAAGTGGGCTGTATAATCGATTCACAGCCTAGTTTGTTCGACGAACAGGGTAATCCGTTCATCGATCGAGCCGCATCTTTGTGTTTCTAGGTCATTTGGTACTCGCAACAGAATAGTTCTGAAGGTGAAATTCGTTGTTTGGAAGCTGAAATTCGTATTGCTAGTTGAGCACTCGACATGGTTTGGTCTTCGACTTCGGACTATTCAAACTCTTGACGGCAATATTGCTGTTGGGATCGAAACGCCGATAGGATTATTACATATGTCCAGTATCATAATTCTCATTGTCAGATAATATTCATATTTGGTATGAAATGAATAAATCTTATTCAATTTGCTGATAAATGAAGCTGTTCGTTACATCGCGATTGGGATAGTCGCCATATTGGATTATACAATATATATAAAGTAGACAATTGTGTTATGCTTCACCAATTGCTAAACAAAATTATGCGCAGAAAGGGATGCGCAATGAACTAGGCTGGAAAAAAAAAATCGGCGCTGTCCAGTGGTCTCGTTGGAGGGGAGGGAGGGATTAGAAAGTGTCAAATGAATTTGATATGTCCCTCTCAGGGAAAGAAATAATTTGTAACGGCCTGGTTACCCAAACGCCTGGTTACCAAAACGCGTTGTCAAGAATCACCATGCTATGAAATACACGGTTAGTCGGCCGTTTGAAACTGCACGAATTGCTTCAAAATCGTTCAAATCTAACGGGTTTGGAAAGGAGTTATCAAGCCTGGGGACTTCTGAGGGATAATTGATGTCCTTGGATTGTACCGCGGCCGAGTAAACGCCGATGGGATTGATATTTTGTGTAAAATTCGTCCTCGAGCGAAGGCCGTGGTTGTATCGAGTGTTCAGCCTTCCCCTCCGGTAGAGGGGGTGAAACGTATGACTCAAGAATTCCATGAAACACCGTTCTAGCGACCTGAAATACACATAGGACGACAAAACAACTTCAAGTAAGTCTTCTTCCTTTATTTACCTTGTATTACAGGAGATTTATGTTATTATTCTGAGTTATCGGAAGAACTCCCATACAAACCTTGTTACACAGTCAGAACTTGGGCGGCCTGTGGTACCATGCGTTCGTGTTGAAATCGATTTCTTCAGTATGATAATCACTGCACTTTACATACGTCTGTATATGCATTACAGCGGACTAACTTGATGACAAATGTGTTGACCAGTATTCACATTGTTGGGAAGACATATTCTATGTACTAAGGCCCGCGTTTCAGACGGCGAACTCAGTTTTCATGCGCCGACTCAGTCCAATGCCGCTAGTGTTATTGCTCATTTAGCAATGATTCGGCGCATGAAAAACACCAGCGCATTCTGCATTATGTAAGAATCATAATTTTGACTTTGTTTATGCAGACGTTGATCGAAAACAAACTAAAAACTGTCTTTGATCTTGCTAATTATTTCACGATAGTCCGAACACTGGAAAAAGTCTTGACGACAATTTTTTCTTATAATCCACATGGAACAGAGCCATCTTCAATAAGAGTCTTCAGGCAACTAGAACCTGGCTCCTAGGAATTGACTCCGATCCTTCGACCCGATTCGCCGATTAGTTCGACAGTTCGAAGTCTGCAATAACTGAAATTTATCCAAGATAGTTCGTATGAAAGAATGAAGAGTAGAAGTAACTTTATACATGCAACTCGGATGCGCAAGCCTTAAATATAACTGAATGAAACACAGACAGAAGCTGTTGAAAGCTTTTGTGTTGTACTATGTTACGTATCAGAAAGTTGCTCAATTGACAGAACTCAGAAGTATACGCGTTTTCTTAGTTTGAAAGTCTAAAACGCTCCTCCTTTAGAACATTCTATACTGACTACACTGCTCTCGCCTTACCTTTATAAGCCAACGAACAGAACTTCCGTATATAACGAATGATGAAGTGCCTGATCAAGTCAATTTTTTTCAAACAAGCGAGGCAGCTGTTAGCTGAATAAAAACAGGTAGCCTGTACCTAAGAGGTTATCAGATGAATTATAGACTTCCAACTTAAGCAGCTGACTTAATTTGTTCTTATTAATAATATCTAGCGGATTCGATATGTTGATTAGTATATATATATATATATTAGGATGATAGGGATCTCGAAATGTCCTGTTGCCAAGCAGGTATTTGTGTTGTACCTTCCGTGGCGCGAAGATACCTCGGTGTTAAGGCTTTAAAAATATCAAATAATTACAATAATAGAGTAAAGAAGGACTGATAAGATCGTGAAAGACAGAATGCTTCCTTTTTCATTAACGAGAATATTAATTATTTTCCACATGGCTCTGTTTTCTGTTCTTTCGGGGGAGTTTTATCTCTTAATTCCCGCACTATGACGTCAGTTGACTACAACTACCAGAATCCTTTTCGAATTATTTTTCTTATTCAGATTTTTAAACTCCCGATGGACCAGATTAGAAGAACAAGAATCAGCGTAAACGTTCTGGTAGTTGTATTCACTAAGTGACGTACTAGTGCAAACCGCCTATTTTTGGTGTGAAACTAAACCACGGCTTTCGTAGTGTAATTTTAATTACACTATATGGGCTATACGGGTATGTGCCGCGGGATAGGGTTTAGTTTTTGAGCTGCCGAGGTCTGGAATAGGGTATCCATTTTACGGTTTTGGTCTGGAAAAGGGTATGGATTTTGAAATACTTGTCGTTGACGCCATGCTTAGCGCTCTATCGACCACACTACAGCTTAAAATACCATATTAAAACAAAACAACGGCTTTCGTAGTGTAATTTTAATTAAAAACTGTTCGGAAAATGGACTCTTTCATATCTAATGTCATGCTGTGTAAACATCTGGTCTGGGATAGGGCATTTTTAGGTCTGAAATAGGGTTAATGTTTTGAGGTCTCGCGGCACACCCCTTCGCAAAAATCTTCTGGGTACCCCCCCCCCCCCATATTTCAATATTACCATGAGCAAAACCTTGTTGGTTGTTACATTTTGGTCAAATTCGGCACTGTCCTGCTGCAATAAACCACATTATGCTAACTCTGTTGTTGTCAGTAGAATGATCTCAGCCAGCTGTATACACGTACATTAACCATTGCATAAAAAAATAAAATTAAATTAAAATAAATAATAAATCTTTTGAGAGGAGGCCTCCGTCACTTATGCAAAAGTGGTTTTCAGGAGGGTCCTCTATAACATAAAATTAAAATTAAAAAGACAAAATGGACATAATAGATAAAAATATTAATAAGAAAGAACGATCATAAAAAGATAAAACTAGCATAAATACTGATTAATTAAAAACTTATTTGTATTTCTTTTAAAAATGAACTTAGGCATGGGCTTTTTTAATTCATTTGGCAGTGAAGCCCACTGAATCGTTTGTTGCCCTAAAGTACGTAGCACGCCTTCCCCATTCTGTCCTCGGCTTGGGGAGTCTCGGCAGATACCCGTTCCTAGTATTATGACCATGCGACTGACTTAAAGTAGTTTTGAAAATATTAAAGTGTTCTGGAATATCCCCTTTGATTGCATTCTGAACGGCAACACATCGATGTCCAAAACGCCTTCCGACCAATGGGATCCATTTAAGCGATGCCAGGGCCTCAGCTGACGACAGCTTGCCTCCTTCAATCTTTTTAGCAAACCGATTTTGGAATGCCTGTAGCTGTTCCATTTCTAATTTCACACCAGGCTGGTCTCCCCAGACAGCGTCCGCATAATCTAAGTGGGGGAGCACAAGGCCATTAAAATACGCCATGCGAGTTCTCTTATCGAGCATGTGCGAAATACGGTTAAATACCGATAACCGATGGCCTAGTTTCCGTAATAAATGGCGCATAAATGTTTCCGCATAAATGGCGTCCAATTGAAAGTGCCTATAAGCCCAATTTTTTTATCATTAAAATCGATTCTCCATCAAGTAAATAGTTGAATTGTAAAATATTTCTTAATTTGAGTGCTGCGTCTGAGTTATAGATGTTTCTATTTCCGATATTCTAATTATGTAACGACATGTGGACTCGTTTATTATACAAAAATGTGCTGGCAGAAATATACATATTTTTTTAAACGTCCATATAATATTTGGGCCTCATATACCAGGTTTCAATTGAGTGTCGAAAGTTTTCGGTGATTGCTTTGGTTTTGCGTTTACTTAGCTTTTCTATTGGCTGTGAAAATGTTTTGTAATCAGTCAGCGAAACAAATTCCAGAGTAAAACCAATCGTGGTTTTGGTTTTGGTCTGTCACGCCATCAATCCACGATTGCGTTTACTTTTCCTCCCGATTGGTTGCTTTCTCATGCCAGTGAAACAACCGGTATTCACTTTAGTTCGTGATTGGTTCGTTGTAATTGCTTTGGTTTTGGTTTTACTACAGTCAATTGAAACCTGCTCTATCAATGATTTTACCAAATATTTTGTATAAATCAGAAATAGTTTCATTCACAAGGAGAAAGAAGTGACCTTTTGTTGGCCTCACATGTCGTCACATAATTAGCATATTGGAAATAGAAACCTCTAACTCATAGACGCAGCACTCAAATTAAGAAATATTTTACAATTCAACTATTTACTCCGGCGCTGCTATGGCAGCAGCCGGAGTCTTAAAATGCAGTCTGTGTCTTTTTTTTATTTATTACTCCGGCGCTGCTATGGCAGCAGCCGGAGTCTTAAAATGCAGTCTGTGTCTTTTTTTTATTTTTATTTTTAATGTTTCTTGTAAAATTTTTGATCAGTTCTGACCTTTGCAACTAACAATGTGGGTCGGAGACGCTGTGATCGAGCGATAAAGCAGGAGGCATGCGCATTAAACGTTATAGATTTATTTAACACTGTTTACATCACATACTATCATCACCGTATAATTACCACTGTGGGAATGTGAAATGAGCAACACGTGAGACTTCGAGGCGCTACAGTTCGTTTTAACTACTTTTTAATCTTCTGAATCTTGTAAAAGAACTGTTATAGACCTAAAAATACACGAACAACGTAATACATTAGATCTGCGCTGTCTGGACAGATATAAAAACGTAAGCGAAATACAATCTCAGCTTAAGTGTTTCTAAACACGTTTAGATATAAAAGGTATCGAATTATAATCTCAGGGTAGATTTCGTCAGGCGCGCTCAGATAACAAAGGTCAAAGCTCTCAGACAAGGCGAGACAAGGAGATATCGATTTCTATGAGTCATTGTCAGAAATCTATTCCCGGCCGTAAAATTAGGCAATACCACCGTCTGTCAATGGGTAACTGAACTGTCAGGTCAACTACACAGCTTAGAGAGTCTTTCTACTAGATTGAGAGACATTAATATACTGTTACATGTCTGTTAATATGGGGAAAACTGAAGAAACCCTCATTGCATTGAGTTTGATAACTAGCCTGAAATACAGCCGCCTTCTCAGTTAGTTCCAGGGTCCTTGAATTTTCAAATGGCTCAACTCGTCGCGAGCGCAAGTGAACTTGTGAAATTATCGCCATCACGCCGCGTATACAGTCAAGTCTGTTTGTCTCGGAAAGTATTTATTGTAGTTTATATCTCTTCCCTAATTGCACTGATGAAGGACTCGAAACCCTAAACGTCCCAGCAGCTTGTGTTACAGCTGATAAACGGAGGAAATGGCTCTACTGAAACAAAATCAAAGCGGACGAGTTTCGTGTTGTTTAGCTTTGCGGCCGAAGTCCATCATTGTCTGTGGTTCGGCGGGGAAGAAGAGTGTTCGTTGGGATTACTTTCAACAAAGTACACTGTATTTCAACTCTGGTAAGTTTGGAGCGATTGAAAAATAAGGATGATTTTCAAAACCGGTGGCTTAAAGTCATCTGCATATGACATAAATATACATGGTAGCCGAATCTAGTACTTCGGCGAACGGGAAGCAAAGTAGCCTGCTTGCCGGGTCTTCTGTAATTTTTTTTTTCAGAATTCTCTAAAGATTGTCCACACACTTTCAGCGGACTCTGCTGACAGTTTCACGACAAAGGATAGAAATCGGAATTATCTACGGGCCAAGATTGTGTGCCAGACCTCAATTAAATTAAAACTCGACTTAACGAACGGGATTTTATTCAAGACTTGTCACTGTGTTGTCAAGATTCAATAGACTTACTCATTCAAAATTTACGGGATCGTGTTTCGGTATCGTTGCAAGACTTACGAGGATTCTATAGTCTGTTATTGTGCTTTTCGTTCTTTTATTTTAATTATCGCTCTGTTTTAAAGTCTGTGTGTCTGTGATGTCGAGTACATTTCAAACTACCAAGCGTGGTTGTGAAAAGTTCCACTCGTACAGGAATACACTGGCTTCCTGCCGAGGTCAAATCATATTCGAAGCATCCGGGGAAAATTCATGGGTTCGATTGTGTTTTTAATCCGCTAGAAATAATGAAATTCGTTACCCAAAGCGCATGTGTACTTCTTTCATGAAACAAATAAACAACGAGAGCATTTTACTTCGACAAGCTACTAGAAGTTGGATTTGTCATTGGAAACCGTATAAACTGAACAGGATAAGACTTTGGAAATCGAAACATAGCCTGGTACAGACACATTTTTTCACTCATAAATTCGAACTGCATTCATGAGTGAAAAGAACCCTCTCAGTTTGTCTGTTAATTGCTTTTTGTTCTAATTATCGCTCTATTTAATATGTGTCTGTGATGCCTGGTACATTTCAAGCTACCAAGAGTATTTGTTTGCTTGTGCTTTCGTAAATCCAATTTGAATCTAAAGTCCTAAACGAATATTACTGGCTTCCTGCCGAGGTCAAATCATATTCGAAGCACCGGGGAAATTCATGGGTTTGATTGTGTTTTTAATCCGGTAGAAATTATGAAATTTGTTACCCAAAACACGTGTACTTCTTTCATGAAACAAATAAACAATCAATTGCAAGAGCATTTAATTTCTTCAACAAGCTACTACTTCGACAAGTCCCGAAGCTATGCTCGGCAAGTCAGCATTTATTCAAGATCGTGAAGTATAATTTGAAATCATGTGGACTTCGGATGTTTTGGTATCTGCTCTTATTTTATGGAACTCGTTACCACTGGAAATGAGGTCTATTGATTCCTCGGGTTGTTTCTCTTAGTTCTTTTAATTATAGTGTTAAATTAAATAATGAACAATTATACACTCGTGTTCACTGGTGTACTGTGGAGTTAGAACAGATTAACAATAGTATTTGCATCCGAGCATTTTGAGCTACCTGTGTTATCCTAGGGTAACCTAGCTTACTTGCAGTCACTCGTGTTCTACTTGTGTTCACTCGTTTTTAACTCGTGGATGCACGCATGTGAAGAACGAGTTATTGGGGTTATGTGGATGCGAGGTATTTCCTGTGGACTTCGAGTGAGATAATTTATTGATCGTTTTTTCCTGTTGATCGACGACTCGCCGTTGGCTTTCCGAATGACGTTTGATTTACCGAAGATATGGTACGGATGTTTATGATACGCGGCCAGGAAGGTTTCGAAAAGATTTGGTCATGCTGGAGAAGATTTATTGACGGGCCCTTCTAATGCCAAACACTTCAGACCTGGACAGACATGGTAGTGCGTCCCTATCAATCACCTAGGTGTGATGACGTAACGATGACGTCATCGGTCACGTAATTTTAAGTACATGCCCATATCTCCCTCGTTTTAATGCCAGCCCGCTCAAACTGGACAGACATGGTAGTAGGTCCCTATCAAGTACCTAGTGGCGATGACGTCATCGGTCACGTGATTTTAAGTACATGCCATATCTACCTTATTTCTAATGCCAGCTTGCACAAACCTGGACAGGCATGGTAGTGGGTCCCTAGCTATCAAGCACCTAGTGCTGATGACGTCATCTGTCACGTGATTTTAAGTACATGCCCATATCTCCTTCATTTCTAATGTCAGCTTGCACAAACCTGGACAGACAAGGTACTGGGTTGCTTTCAATCACTTAGCGACGATGACGTAACGTTGACGTCATCGGTCACGTGATTTTAACTACATGCCCATATCTCCCTCATTTCTAATGCCAGACAGTTTAAAGGTATTGTTTCCCCACGATTCACTTAGTGGTGATGACGTAACGATGACGTCATTGCTCACGTGACTTTTAATATATGCCAAAATAGCTCACTGACCATCCACGAGTTGCACTTAGGGGCCCTATGTTTTACTCATGTTCTGACTCGTTTGAAATTTTAGATGGAATCGACTGTATGTGCGTACTTTCGCATCAGATTGTGCGTTTGTAATGTGCCAAACACGAAGGTATACGAGAGCGTCCGCGTTAAAAAGATATACGCCGGAGTTCAAGCTGTGTACAGCTTCTTGTTATTTTTAATGTTTCCTGTAAAATTTTTGATCAGTTATGACCTTTGCCGCTAACAATGTGGGTCGGAGACGCTGTGATCGAGCGATAAAGCAGGAGGCATGCGCATTAAACGTTATAGATTTATTAAATACTGTTTACATCGCATAATATTATTGCCGTATAATTACCACTGTGGGAATGTAAAATGAGCAACGCGTGAGACTTCGAGGCCCTACAGTTCTTTTTAACTACTTTTTAATCTTATGATTCTTGTAAAGGAACTGTTATAGACCTAAAAATACACCAACAACGTAATACATTCGATCTGCTCTGTCTGAACAGATCTAATGCACAATTAAAAACGTGAGCGAAATACAATATCAGCTTAAGTGTATCCAAACAGGATTAGACATAAAAGGTATCGAATTATAATCTCAGGTTAGATTTCGTCAGGCGCGCTCAGATAAGAAAGTTCAAAGCTCTCAGACAAGACGAGACAACGAGATATAGATCGATTAGTCATTATCAGAAATCTATTCCCGGCCGTAAAATTAGGCAATCAGTCAATGGTGAAACTGTTGACAGTTTGGGTCAGGTCAACTACACAGTACAGCTAGCCAGAGAGTCTCTCTATTGGATTAAGATACTGAAAGAAAACTGAAGAAACCCTCATTGAGCTTGATAACCACGTACAAGAACAATTCTGCCGGTAAGATGTTTTTAGTGTATACCCGAATGCTGTACTCGTTTTCTGGCTGAAGAAATAAACTAAAGGGGACCTTTTTAAAGACGTTTATCGACTCGTAATAATTAATTTACATTGTATTGAACGGAACTGCGTCGAACGAACAGGAATTTTAGCTTTATATTGTACTGCATCAGCTTAGTTTTCCCTTATCCGAGTCTGAGATGTAGTTTGAGTCTTGTCATATGACTATATCGTATATTTAGTTTAGTTTAGGTGTTCTAGTGGAAATTGCGAGCGCAATAAGTTGGAAGATTGGAAACCATACGATAAATAGTACTCGGCGTTAACAGAGCGGACATGGAGGAGTTTCTGCTTTGTACTAGCTGTCTAGATCTAGTGTGCGAAAACTGCACACAGTACCGTCGAGCTAAACTTGCCAGTAAACTACTTCGGTCCGACATGTAGTTTGAGACTTGTCATTTAACTATATCGTATATTTAGTTCAATAGTTTAGGTGTTCAAGTGGAAACTGAGTGAGCGAATTAAGTTGGAAGACAAATTGCAAAACATATGAAATCTGGCTCCGGACTTTTTTGGTATCTGCTCCTATTTTATGGAACTCGTTACTACTGGAAATGAGGTCTATTGATTCTCTTAGTTCTTTTAATTCTAGTGTTAAACTCGAATTTCCAGAACGGTATTTTAGAAAGTCGTTTCAGGCTTTGTAAATGTTCCAGACAAGATATATATTCTTGTGGGCCTTCCTGACACGTATTTCCCCACTGTGCTTTCGAATTAATAGTTTTGCTGTTTTCAGAACCTCGATATCGTCCTACATGTAAATTATCCGATCCCACCTATTATAATGGGCTCGGGTAATCTGCTAGAAATTACGTCTCTCTCTATATATATATACTTCTTTCAGGAAACTAATAACCAATCAAGAGCATTAGTATAAAGTTGGAGTAAAAGCTAGCTTTGTTCGACGTCTTTTAGTACGGTTAGTAGCACCGCCATAGACTGGAACGAGACTGGTGAAAGGTCATCCGCTCTCATAGTGAAAGCCTAATAGAAAACTTATTAATTTGCCAGGTCACGCAAGTAACTGGAAGTCAAGTCAGTCTCGCCTTGCATTCACACTTCACGTTCGTCGGTACAAATAGATAAAAAAAAACAATGATTCAGCTTTCGAACAATGTCAACGTCTATACAAAGATGTATTCAAAAGACATCATTATGTACTCAAATTTTATTTTTTTGTGTTGCGCGTCTTTGAAGAGAAAATTAGTTTTCATGTTCGAATGTCCACTGATAAATCTAGATTGTAGTTAGCCCGGAAATACATAGGGTATAGTACCGTACCGGTCACCGTTCTGCAATGATAACAATAGGACAACACAGGTACCCCGAAAATACAAAGACGGCACGCACTAATACCACAGGTAACCCGGAACAACTAAGGCGATAACACAATGTTATTATCCTAATAATTGCGTTCCCCTGGGATAACACAGATAGCCCGACAATACATAGAGTATAGTAATGTACCGCATTGAGAACAATAGAACACAGGTACCACGGCACACACTGATACCACAGATATCCCGAAACAACTAAGCCGATACCACCATTTTTATTATTTTATTCTGATTCTGATTTTGTGTTAATTAAATCATGAAGCGCTAGTGCACTCATGTTCACTCGTGTTCTGAATCGTGGAGTTATATTTCAGATCCTACTAGTATTTGGATCCTAGTATTTTTGGGCTACCTGTGTAATCCTAGGTACCCTGGCTTACGTGAAGTTGCTCGTGTTGATTCGTGTTTTACTTGCGTGCACTCGTATTCACTTGTGTTCTACTTATGTTCACAACATCTAAAGAAACTTGTATTCTAAATATATAAGTTCTGCTATTATATGTGTTTGTGTTGCGCGTCTCTGAAGAGAAAATTAGTTTTCAAGTTAGTTTTCAAGTTCGATTCTCCGCTGATCAATTTAGATTGTGTGGTGGCTCAATTCAAAGCAAATTTCCCCATATTGAAGAAAACACAGTGGTTGGTAATTAGGAGCCGTTAGTTCAGCAAAAAAAAAACAGACTTGAACCGTCTGAGCGGAGGCTGCGAGGAAGGTTTCAGCTTTTCTCTTCATAGCCGGGTAACGTAGAAAAATTAAATAGCACAATTTATTTATTTCGAATATATATTAAATTGATTTTAGGCTTTAGTTCCTATTTAAAGGTGCGTGCAGCTTCTTGTTACTCTGGCGCTGCTACGTGATGCGACTGTGCGTGTTTACTTTCGCATCTGATTGTGCAATCCAATTTGACTGATTGTGCGTGTGTACTATTATAAACAGTGATATGGCTGTGTGCATGCTAATAACGATGTGAATACAAGTAGTCCGAAAATACAAAGAGAGGGTACCTTACTTAAAACACAAGTAACTCGACACAACTAAGCCAAGCTAGAATAACACAGGTAGCCCGGAAATACAAAAATAGGGTACCGCACTGATAACACAGGTAACCCGATAAGACAATTATAATTATATTTGTTTATTATGTTTTATTGTTAATTAAATTATAAACCGCTGTGCACTCATGTTCACTCATGTCCTGACTCATGTGGAGTTTTTGAACAGATCATCTTAGTATTTGGATCCTAGTATTTTTGGGCTACCTGTGTAATCATAGGGTACCCTGGCTTACATTAAGTCGCTCGTGTTCTAGTTTTGTTCACTCGTGTTCTGACTCGTTTTAGATGAGATCAACTGTGTGTGCGTACTTTCGCATCTGCTTGTGCGTTATAATTGGCAAACACCCAGTATCCGATATAGTCCGCGTTACCAAAAATACGCCGGAGTTCAAGCTGTGTGCAGCTTCTTGTTACTTGATGCATGAGAATCGATTTTAATGATAAAAAAAATTGGGCTCATATGCACTTTAAATAAGCATTGCCCTGAAGACTCGGTGTTCACGTTGTCACACAAAATCGTTTCCACATGAATGTGAGACTAAAGATTCCTAAACAATGGTTACTTAGTGGTCTGTTTCACCAGCGACAAAGCAACATACGCAGACGCAGTAAGGGATTGATCAGTAGAGGTACCAGTTCTACTCAAAGGTGCGAGATAAGAACAAGCGCCGCTAATGACGTCTACGTATGTTGCTTGTGCTTATCTCGCTATTGAAAACCAACCAGGCTTTTCAGCTAGCGCGAGTTGGTGTTGAAAATGTGATTTATTTACTGAGCCGTAGCTATATGTATATATAAGGGTTGACCGATTGACCGTATTCCGGAATAAGAATATACAGCTAGAATGATCACTACAAATCGATTATATCGGGCATTTTTTTGCAACTGGATCCGTAAGTCGGCAAGCGTGCGTAGCTTACTGTGCAAAATGTGCCTGAACAGAGATTTCCAGAGATTATTTTATCTATTATGCCATCTATTATTCCATCTATTCCCAAAGATATGTCGTTTCCAATTGGTGGTGAAGTTGTAAAGAGAGTTTCGTCAGTGAAGTACCTCGGAGTACACCTTGACGAATGTTTAACATGGAATACTCATATCGAAAAACTCACAAAGAAAATATCATCTGGTCTTGGTGCGCTTAAACGCAGGAAGCCATTTGTTCCTTTTGAGATTCTCTTAAGTGTTTATAGGGCATTAATTCAGCCCCACTTTGACTATTGTAGCTGCATATGGGGAAACTTAAACCAAGGACTCTCTGACAAGTTACAAAAACTACAAAACAGAGCAGCCCGCATACTAACTGGTCTACCATTCCATACCCATGTTGACGAGCTACTGAGTAACCTAGGGTGGAAAAGACTAGAATCTCAAAGGGCCATTCAAAAAGCAGTCATGGTTTATAAAGCACTGCACGGCTTTGCACCCGAGTATATGACTAAAATGTTTGAAAGAAGAACCGAAGCTATCCAATATAATCTCAGAGGCTCGTCGACTAAAATCTACCGTTCCTCGTCCGCGCACAAACTTCGGTAAAAAATGCTTTCGTTTTGACGGGGCAAAGATATGGAATGTACTGCCTGAGGATGTCAGAGCCTCCGATAAAATAAGTAATTTTAAGAAAAGATTATCTCTATTGTAACCTAACTTCCCTATTTTTAACTACCATACTTCAACACACGACATTCATGTAAAACAGTAGGCATATTTTATTTTTTACAATATCTGTATTTTGTAATTGTTTTATGCTATTACTGATGTTTACTCGTGTATAAATAAAGTGTATGCGTGCGTGTATGTATGTATGTATTCTTATTCTGGAATACGATCAATCGAACGCTCCCCGTTACATCTTCTAAAACGGTGTCCATCGAGATTTTCAATTAAAGAGGTTGATTCCGGGTACGTTCTAGTTTAATAGTTCAAACTTTTCTGGGTTACAGTTTGAGTTCAGGGTGTGACAGGTGCAATGTGGCACCATTATGAAAGGTCTAACCAGTCCTTCCCTAGCTGCAACAGACGACGAGCCCATTCTGTTTTTTTTTAAGGAGCTGTGTACTAGTATCAAACTAAATTATAAGTACTCTGGTGTTTTTATCGCTTTGGTCTTGTACTTCGAAAATCGCCACTTTTGCGTTTTGCTGCCGGCTTCACATGGGTTAACAACGACATGCAGGCGGTCATTAGACATATCCAGGCAATTGTCAGTCCACACATGTACTATATCACCCTGTAAGGAAAACAATGCGAAGAAAAAATGTCATTGGTGCTACTGACTCTGAGACCTATTGAGGCGTAAATCTTATTGCGTTCTTTAGTTAAAATTATGTAAATCTGGAGTAAGTCTTAGCGATCCTCTCGTAAACGACTGGCCTTGTTTCTAAAACCTGTTTAGCTTGTTCCTCAGTAAAATCACTACATTTGAAACCTCTCGTGAGCGAAAACCTCTCTTAAGTTTTCCCCGCGAACGGCCGAAATAACCACTTAAACTGCACGCTCCAGTTTGTTATGTGGATGTGCTCTCACTAATTACGGTACTAGATATAATAGAGCAGATTTCGTATGAATGTGCAAGTTACCGTAATAACTTAGATCATATTCAAACCATACCGGATAGGTTTTGTTCCGGAACGAAAACCATAACGGACAGACCTGTTCACACGCTTTTTTCGGCGCAATTTTTGTAGCCGCTCCGGCCTGTTCACACTATAGTGGATAGATTTTTGCCGGCACAAAACCTGTCCGGTATGGTGAACATGGCATTACGGCACGGTTAATGTACGGCATGCCGTGATGTTGAAATGGTTTCCTTATTAATTGTTTTTATCTTTCTGAGTTACGGTACAGTAAGGGTACGGTAAGGGTACATTAAACGTTACGGACATGCCGTATTTTTGTCTCACTCGTACGAAATCCGCTCTATGACAACAAGAAAGCTTGAATAAGTTACGGGAGCAGCATACGGGAGCAGCATTACCTTTTTCTTATTGTGTTTCCACTCTTGATTACCCTTGAGCCCGTGACAGTTTATCATCTCTACGAAGCTCCCCGGGTCACTGTTGGGCGCGTCTAAACACTTATCGTCCCCAAAAATGATCTCGCTGTTCTTGGTTAGCGTGAAAAACTAAAAGAAGATATGAAAAAGTGGACTCAGGTTTTATATACACAGGGGTATGCAGGTTATATAAGAGATATTCGACGTATTTTAGAATTTATTTTGATGTACGAACAAACACATACCTTTTCCTTCCACCTGCTTCTTGTGTTATTTCTCCATTTGGAGCCATTTTAGGCCGGTGGTTTTACGGTATTTTTCTCTCCCCTAAAACGGCTCCAAATGAAAAAGTATTGTAACACAAGAAACAGCGTATCTTCGCGATTTAGGAATTGGGTGAAGTACAATGCTTGGGAGAATTCTGATTGACTATAAACATGTCATACTCTACTGATTGGTTAAAGGGGAAACTTCAACCCTGATATAAAAAAAACTTTCTCACGACGAAAGACAAAAATACTCAGATTAGCAGAGTATGCTTTCCACGTATACTGGAGACAACTTGAGACAATTCTGATGAAGGATGGCAAAGATTCGAGTGGATGAAAAATACTGCGTTTTAGAGAAATTTAGAGCAACTTGAAATCGGTTCACTGTAAACCGAAATCAAGTTTCTAGAACAAGCTTTTGTGATCCACTTTAAAGGAGCTGTGTCACGTGGAGGGGCCTGTATTTGGACCAGCCCCTTCAACTCTTTATAGCCAATTACCATACACCAATCGAACACTGACTCCATACATGTGCAACACCATGACACAGCCCCTTCAACTGTTTATAACCAATTACCATACACCAATCGAACACTGATTCCATACATGCGTAACACCATGACACAGCCCCTTTAACTGTTTATAGCCGATTACCATACACCATCGAACACTGATTCCATACATGCGTAACACCATGACACAGCCCCTTCAACTGTTTATAGCCAATTACCATACACCAATTGAACACTGATTCCATACATGCGTAACACCATGACACAGCCCCTTCAACTGTTTATAGCCAATTACCATACACCAATTGAACACTGATTCCATACATGCGTAACACCATGACACAGCCCCTTCAACTGTTTATAGCCAATTACCATACACCAATTGAACACTGATTCCATACATGCGTAACACCATGACACAGCCCCTTCAACTGTTTATAGCCAATTACCATACACCAATTGAACACTGATTCCATACATGCGTAACACCATGACACAGCCCCTTCAACTGTTTATAGCCAATTACCATACACCAATTGAACACTGATTCCATACATGCGTAACACCATGACACAGCCCCTTCAACTGTTTATAGCCAATTACCATACACCAATCGAACACTGATTCCATACATGCGTAACACCATGACACAGCCCCTTCAACTGTTTATAGCCAATTACCATACACCAATTGAACACTGATTCCATACATGCGTAACACCATGACACAGCCCCTTCAACTGTTTATAGCCAATTACCATACACCAATCGAACACTGATTCCATACATGCGTAACACCATGACACAGCCCCTTCAACTGTTTATAGCCAATTACCATACACCAATCGAACATTGATTCCATACATGTACAACACCATGACACAGCTCCTTTAACTGTTTATAGCCAATTACCATACACCAATCGAACATTGATTCCATACATGCGTAACACCATGACACAGCCCCTTCAACTGTTTATAGCCAATTACCATACACCAATTGAACACTGATTCCATACATGCGTAACACCATGACACAGCCCCTTCAACTCTTTATAGCCAATTACCATACACCAATCGAACACTGACTCCATACATGTGCAACACCATGACACAGCCCCTTCAACTGTTTATAACCAATTACCATACACCAATCGAACACTGATTCCATACATGCGTAACACCATGACACAGCCCCTTTAACTGTTTATAGCCGATTACCATACACCATCGAACACTGATTCCATACATGCGTAACACCATGACACAGCCCCTTCAACTGTTTATAACCAATTACCATACACCAATTGAACACTGATTCCATACATGCGTAACACCATGACACAGCCCCTTCAACTGTTTATAGCCAATTACCATACACCAATTGAACACTGATTCCATACATGCGTAACACCATGACACAGCCCCTTCAACTGTTTATAGCCAATTACCATACACCAATCGAACACTGATTCCATACATGCGTAACACCATGACACAGCCCCTTTAACTGTTTATAACTGTTTATAGCCAATTACCATACACCAATCAAACACTGATTCCATACATGTACAACACCATGACACAGCCCCTTTAATATTTGCCATCCTCTATCGACAAAGTTTGAAAAGCATATGAGGACGTTCACATGGTATTTTTCTTCCAAAATAATTTACCCAGATTTATTTATTATCAAAAACAAGAGTGCCCCCGGGACATTCGCTTACCTGGTTCCCACCCATTCCATGGCAGTTGTACAGACCAACTTTTTTTATTTTATTTTTTTCTCCATACGTGTCGAGGCACATTTCTTCATGGCGGTTGCGAATCTGAAATGTCAAGTCACGCTCGTCCATATCAGAAACATGATGTAGAACGTTAATTTGGGTTGGGTACATTTTCTCTTTTTTCTTTTTCTGATAGGGATTAATAACTTTACTTTTTTAGGATTACTAAATTACTAAATATGAATAAATAAATAAATATGATTAATAAATATAAACGAACGAATGACTGACTGAATGAATGCAAGCAGCCACGACAAAAAAAAAAAAAACGAAGTTCCAAGCAAGCAGAGGGAGAGAAAAGACACTGTTTATATCTTGTTTACTGCTTTTTACCAAGTAACATCAAAGTTATTTATTTATAGAGTTCTAATGGTATATAATCAAATGCTGTTCACAAGGAAGGTTTTGAGATACGGCCTGCACTGTATTATGGCGCATTTTGCTGCGGTACAGTTTACAGTCATTAATGTTTGTTAGTACTTTCCAGAATACAGGCTTACGGCTGCAGTATCGGGAGACAATCTCTTACTCTTTCACAAAATAGCTCAACAAGTTCATTTATGTTTCCCTCATTTAGTTGAGTAGAGAAGGAGACAAGGCAAAACGGCTTTACGTACCTACCCAATGACCCGGCGCGTGGATTCGAACCCGGGTCATCCGCTCTGGAGGCCGTACAGCTACGTAGAAAATGCAACTAATAGCAGGGTAGATAACTCTACAAGCTGCATGAATTGCGCAGGTTATGTGATCGATTTTATTATCCCATTATAATCAGTGTCTTTTATCATCATTACACTATCTGGAATTTCAAATTTGTATATAAGCGTCAACCAATTTACATTCACTTAATGTAACGACCAGCAGCATCACTTATGCCTCTCCCTGAGCTAGCGGGTTAGTATCTAACGTTGGGTAAATATTATCTTGGTACCATTTGAAGCTCTTACCTCTCCCTGAGCTGGTGGGTTAGGATCTATGTTCGGCATATCTGGGTAAATATTATCCAGGTACCACTTGAAGCTCTTACATCCAAGTCTTTTCCTCAACGCCACCCGCTCACTGATATCGCCGATGTCTATCTTGCCGCGTTTCTCCTCTACTTTCCTGTAGTACATTTCTTTGTATTCGTCCAACCACACTTCAGCCAGACGGTTAAAGTTCCTGGCCAGGGTCTCTGTGGTACCCTTAGGGAACTTATACGGCGAGGTGTACTTGCGGAACACGTGCCCAACACGTGAACATGGCACGATCTCTAGCTGTCCACCACACATCCAGATCTGAGTGTAAGAAGTGATTCGTGGTTACTGAAGTCAAATACTACTACTGTTAGGTATGGAGGAGTAACGTCGTGGAACGTAGACTCCTACGCCTGAACCGCCTTTCGGGAAGGTCAGTGATTAAGCGCTGGTCTGATGTGCCCGTAACTCGAAACTGATTACGTTCAAATCCGGACCTGTTATCGCCACATATATATATCCATTGTTTTAGAGCCTGAAACAATAGGAAAACAATGTATATATATATATATATATAATGTATATACATACATGCATATTCTGGAGTGCCAGAATTATTTTCATCGGGTGTGTATATTACGTCATAAACGTCATAAACAAGAATGCCCCCAGGGTGTAAAAACCCATGCTGCTTCCACTTACTCTGAATGAGAGCTCGAGATTCTCGCCTCCCCAGATTTCCATTTTGTCATCGTAGGTGCCAAGGTCGTAAAAGTATTGCTTGTGCATCGCGAAAAGACCACCGGCCATCGTAGGACTCCTAAAAATATGAAGCAACAAGGGTTGGAAAGTGAGACGCCTCCGCTAAACGACACATGCAGTTAACGAGCGGGTAACTTTGTGATTAGGTGCTGTTTGACCTGACTTCGGAGAGATCGCCGAAGCTCTACGTACTCTCAGTGGATCATGTGTACTGTACGCAATGTCGGCCAACGTTTCGGTCGACTGTCGTTTTTTTTCCCTCCTGCTGTTTATCTGTCGACCGATAGTGGGTCGGTAGTATATTGGTAAGGTGTCGGTCATATGTCGGTGGGGTATTGGTGAGATGTTAAGTTATTATAGCCTACTTCCGAGATATGCCTGACTTCCTAAATACAAAGGAATCATTACAAAGCTCTGTGCATAATACTCAGTCGTTCATGACAAGACTAAGGCACTTCTAACTGCAGCAGCCTCGTTTTGATTCCTTCGTATGTAGGAAGTGAGGCATATCTCTGAAGTGGGCTATTGAACTGATTCTACATACTGTTTCACTCAAATAAACAGTGACTCCTTTGGAAATCTTTTAAGTGGAACGTTTACTGTATCAGTGAATATCATTGTTACATTGATACTAATTACTTGATTAAATATATTATTTACTTGCATATATATTTATAAAATGCTATATAAATATTTGTAAAATGATATAGAAGAGAAAACTTGCGTACAGCAGCTTTAAAATATTTAAAAGATGAAGTCATAGGCACTGAATGGCTATGTCGCCCATGAAAATGTTTTTCTACCCGCTTCGATTAGCCATTGCTACCTGCGGGTTAGTATATAGTAAGTGCCAATTTTAATAAATGGGTTTTTTGCAGTTAGGCAATCATGTGGTTGTACTGAATGGCAAAAAAATATTACTTCATCTATTTGAAGCACTTGTTATTAGCAAAACCTGTTTGTAGATGCTATTTTCCACCTCCAATCGATTGTCGATCTTTCTAAAACAGCGTTTTGAAGTTTGTTTGCCGTCCAGTAAAGCCTTTCTCACGGGATCACTAAATTCATTTTTGGTTATTGAAGTGATATATCAGCACGTGACTGCTAGCTGGCCTATTATTGTCTATTATTGTTGTTGTTGTCTTCACCTGATGTAGTCAGTCTCGTCCTTTCGCCTTTTCTTCTCGGCCTCCGGTATCGCTTTCCACGTGAAGAATAGATCCCAGGTAAATCCTCCCCGCTCGTATATCACGTCCGAGGTCTGGTACCCAAAGTCATCGGCACTGATCACCTCAATAACTGGACACACGACATTCTTACGATCCTCAGCGATTCTAACCAACAGCGGCTCCAACCATCCAGACGTGGCTTCACAGTGCGAGTCAAGGAACAAAAGGACCTCGCCCCGGGCTATGGCGGCCCCGCGTAGCCGCGCTGGGACAAGACCCTGGCGACTAGGCATACGGATGACTTTAATTTTGTCTTTGTTTAATCGAGAGACGTGGTCTGTTAGGGGACCCTGTAGGTTTTCTGTAATGAAAGCATTAAAAAAGTCAGGAACTGATGGACTTAAAAAAAATACTGAAGCGAACACTTTTTTTCTCTAAGGATACAGAAACAATCGGTTTGTTTTTCAATGCTTCAGCCGCCAGTTTCCATCCTTTAAATTATCCGACATTGCGTTTATACGTTTCTATGGGATATCAAAGCTGAACATTTGTCACCTATTAATTATTCCCGTCTCAAGAAATGTTTTTGCTTTTTACTAAATACCCCAGAGTTCAGCATTGCTTTTAGGCCCGATTCAAACGTCGAATTTTCATGCGCCGAACGTAATTAGATCAAAAGAAGCCGCCTAATCTTCTTTTGTTTCAATTGTTTGGCGCATGAAAAGTTCGACGTTTGACTCGGGCCTGAGCCTGATTAATGTTAATCCTGCATTAAACTTTGACAGAGGGGAAAGGTACAATATAGGATTACAATTAGAAATATACCGCCTATTCCTCATCAAACAATATTGTTAATCCCAAAAGATCAAACTTACGAATCGAATACCCTGATTAATGTAGGATTAA
This sequence comes from Actinernus sp. WN-2022, assembly GCA_030867875.1. Taxonomy (NCBI): domain Eukaryota; kingdom Metazoa; phylum Cnidaria; class Anthozoa; order Actiniaria; family Actinernidae; genus Actinernus; species Actinernus sp. WN-2022. The sequence continues at coordinate 170,505,270 of JAOWCC010000577.1, read as the reverse complement.
ATTTTAACAAGAACTGGTGGGAGGATTATAGGTTACCAAAGGCGCTCTAACCGAGCTCCCGAAGGACGCTCGTTCTCAGAAATTTCCTATTTTAGGGGGTGGGGGGCTGAGCCTATGTTCTTCAATCTAGGATTACAATAAGGGAGAGGCAGGAACCCATTACCAGGAGCGTCCATCTCTCCCATTGGTTCTGTTCCCAGCACAGGAGTAGATGTGTCTATATTTAGAATTGCATCTCGCGCGAAGTAAACAATGGCCATGTTGTCTTAGCCAATCAGATAGCTCTACGTCACTTCTCATTATTATTCATTATCATTCTTCTCACTTTCCACGCGGGAATTCGAATTCTAAATATAGCCACGTCTGGCTCCTGTGCTGGGGGCCCAGCCCATGACATAGGAACCCTCCTGGTAATGGACTCCTGGGAGCGGTCAGTAATTATTGGGGGGAGGGTCACATTTTATTGAGCGCAGATAAGGAGGGTGGGTCACGATTTTGTATGCTCCAGATCATAGTTAATAGAGTGGAACGGTTATGAAACCCGGCAAACTTCAAAGAGCTAACAAAGGCGCTGAGATTTATGTTGGAAAGGGGTAAGACACAAGATTGTGCACGGTCATAGTTCATTAGCGTCCCCTGAACGACTGAACTCACGTTTCTATCAGCTGGTTGATTAACATATTGGGATTTCTATTGTGTTTTGTGCACGGTCACGGTTGAAAAAAGCTAACAAAGAAATATAACAAAGACAGTAGCTGGGTTTCATAACCATCCACTTTAACTATGTCCAAATGGTTGAAAAATATATATCAACTGGCGCCGTCGCATTGTTCTTGATTGTCAACCAGAGACGGTTGAAAGCTTTCCTCGGGAGGCGACAACATGAGAGTTGACTGTAAAACATTTGATAGAAGTAATTAATACCAAGCTTAAATGAAGAAAGGCATTCTTTGATCTGAGATAAGCCCCTCTCCCTGCCTTTACAACTCCCAACATCACTTGTTAAGTGAACAATGAGAATAACAACAATAGTCTAGTTTCGTATTCGAAAATTACCGCTGAATGCAATGACTACAGACGCATGTACGCAGAGTTAGCCTCATTCTGAAGTTAAACATTCATAATACCATTTAGGGGAGGTCAATTTATTTTATGCCCTGGTTTGGGGGAGGGCGACACTTTTTAGGCCCGAATTTATAAAAAATTGGTAGGCCCCCCGCCAATAATTACTGACCGGTCCCTAAGAAATGTAGAAATCTGGATTTCCACCGTCGTCACTAACCCGAAATTTCCTCTATTTTTACGCAAAACCCGGATCCTATAGTCTAAACTATAAATAGGTTCACTGACTGAACCGGGACCCTGTACTGCCCCGGTGGTGCTTTTTGAACTCCACGTATTCACTGTAATCATCCACAAGCTAGCATGTCAGTTACATTTGTACATGTATCAGGGGACGAGACTCGTTCAGCACGCTGTGTACTGTTCGTAGCAGTACCCCCTCACCCCGGGTGCTTTTTTGACTCACCGTATTCACTGTAATCATCCACGAGTATAATGTCAGCTATCAGATGAGGAGGAGACTCGTTCAGCACGCTGTGCACCGTTCGTAGCAGTACTGATAAAGCCTCGTTGTGAAAACAGATGATTACGCTTGTTGTAGGAAGGTTCTTAGGGTACAGCTTATGCTTCTTGTTGCACCTAAGACATGAAAAACGCAGTTAAGGGCAATATGCCTTTTGCAGGAAACAGTCACGTGCTGATATATCACTTCAACAACGAATAACTGAGCTCGTGATCCCATAGGAAAGGCATTTTACTGGACGACAAACAAACTTCAAAACGCTGTAAGAAATATTGACAATCGATGTGGAAATAGCATTTACAACTTGAACAGCTTTTGCTAATAATACTACCGATCTCGAACGAGTGCCTTTACGATGCAATATGCAGTGCACGTGACAATATTTTTCTGTTAAACCCACCATTCAGCTTTTTTCAGAAAAATAGTCACGTGCACTATGCACATTGCATGTAATATATCAAAAACGAGAACTAGTATTTTACCATGGGACCCAAACACCGAGAACAGATGAATGCACGAGGCCACTTCGGCAAACTGCTTTTGTGTTTGGATTTCATGGTGAAACACGAAGCTCGAGTTTTTGATATTACTTCTCACACGAAAACAATACCTGTATTCATAAATCATCAGGAAATATTGTTTGCCTGGTATTGTGTTGCATACAATTATAGACTACAAGGGTTGTGATTGTATTTTTTTTCGCGGTGGTTTCAACAAAAGGCCCCGGGGGCCAAAGTTTTATACGGAGAGGCTCCGCCCCGAGGTCCAAACCCTTTTGTATACCATTTTTGACAGAAAAGGTAACCCTTTCATATACCTTTTACTAAACGTTTCACTTGAGTAACCCTTAAAATACTTCAATGACTCAGCCGTTAGGTGCGTCCGTTCGATATATTTTGAAAGGCCCTTTTAAATACCTAAATGACAGTTTCCCCTACCCTTTTCTATATTTCAACTCGTGAAATCCCTACCCTTTTATATACCTCCAGCCTGAAATGGTACCCCTTTCGGGCGGAGCCTCGCCGTATAGTCCATTATAGGGAGTACGCACGGCAGGGGAAAAATTCAAAAAAAATATTAATGGTAATTTGCCAAAATCCATGAGACATTATTGGAAGAGTTCAACTTTCCCGGAAAAAGTTGAACTCTTCCCATTAATGTCAGATGGGTTTTGGCGAATTCCATAAAGGTCTTTATTTTTATTTTTCCCTGTGACGCCCCCCCCCTACTTGTGTAGTGGACAAGACAGAGGACTAGGCAGTCGGGAGAAACAAAAAGGACGATGGTTCGAGCCACACATCTGACGCCGATTTTATACTAACCATCTTATCCTCGAGTTCTCTTCGTGTAAATTTCATACTTAGTTGTAAATAAGGATAAATAATGCATGATATTGCCCACTAAAATACAAGTGTTTCCGAGATCAAAACCCTTAAAGTGCCCCTACGATCAAATTTTGACATATCAATGTTTTTGCATATTCATAAAGTAGAGTTCATATATTATTACCAGTTCAAATTGTTTTTCGATACAACGACAGGAAGTCTTATTTTTTTAGCTCCGAATATTGAATCTACACGTCCGCCATTACTGGAAGCCGTGCCCTTTGTTCAGCTTTAAACAAAGGTTTATTTACCGGAAATGATGTCATACACTTAACGCTCGCCTGCAGAACACAACGCCTGGAGGCATATTTCTACTAAAAACGTCTTCACGTACATAAGAAGAAAGTTATATTTATCTTTGCGAGGTTGGCTACTTTTTTATGCACGCTATTTCGCGCCACGAGGTTGTCGTGTTAAGTGTATGACATCACTTCCGGTGAATAACCCTTTGTTTAAAAGCTGAACAAAGGGCACGGCTTCCAGCAATGGCGGACAGGATTTTACCGGTAAACTCTCCTAAAATTTGTGGTTTAAGATGCCCATTTGGGAATATTTTTTACTATTTCGGATATTTCTAATACTGATTGACCTATAGACACTGAAAAAGTGGCAAATCGAAATGGTAAATTTTCGTCGTAGTGGCACTTTAAGATATTGATCTGGTGTTTCATTGGGTATCAAAATTCATGCATGTGACCAAATGCAGTCCTCCGACTGTCTAAAAATTTCATGAATTATTTGAGAATGTACATTCCAAGATTCCAACACAGGCAAAACAAATCTTGAAAAAAGTGAATCCGTCATCTTATCATTCATCTGAATAATAATAACATAGTTACGCGGACTGAACACACACACTCAGGTAATAATGCATTTCGGTCTTTGAATGCACAGTGCAATGTGCAAGATATTGATGGCTTTCACATGACGTCATAGCCGGCATGTTGGTGCCCTTAAACAATAGATTCCTCGTTAGCTTCTTTTGTTGGGGCACCAACATGGCCGCCATGCCCTTTGTCATTTGAATCTCTGGAGGGCCCAATCCTGGTGGTTACAGCAATTCAACAGAAATTTGTTTATCAGGGCAGGCGGCCTTATTCTTATTCAACAAACAGAACAAAGCACGAAAGCGGATTTCCATAGGGTAATATAATAGTAATAATAACAAATCATTTAAATAGCACCATTTCCCTATAGCCCAATAACCTCTTTACGATTATTAAAATCACAATAATACAGAATTAATTAATATTAACGTTAAGGAAATACACTAGACTACAAATGCTAAGATTAAAAATAAACTAAAAACATACAATGCATGCCCTATGATCTAAGCTAAAATCAATAACACAATCAGGTGAATATATATAAATAAGGTTGTAAGCAATATACTTGTTTAAAAAAACAGGTTTTAAGTCTTTGCTTAAAAATCAAGACAGTTACTGAACTTGATATTAAGAGGCAGAGTTCCACAACGTAGGGGCAGCAATAAAAAAGGCCATATTTCATGCATACGTGATACCGTTTATAGTCAGGTTTACATAATAGACTCTGAAAGGAATATCTTAAACTACGAGAAGGAATGTAAGCTTGAATTAAATCCTGAATCAGATACGGGCACTTGATTATGGAGTGCTTTAAAAGTAAGCAACAACACTTTAAAATTAATACGTTGTTCAACCGGTAACCAGTGCATGCAATCTAATGAAAATAGGCATAACTAGCCTGCGTACAGCATTCCCTACTTGAGGGAGAACGGCGATTTCATGGGGAGAAACGGAAACGATGAAATCGCCGTTCTTCCTCAAGTAGGGGATGCTGTACGCAGGCTAAGGCATAACGTGGTAATGCATGGTGCATGCAATCTAATGAAAATAGGCATAACTAGCCTGCGTACAGCATCCCCTACTCGAGGGAGAACGGCGATTTCATGGGGAGAAACGGAAACGATGAAATCGCCGTTCTTCCTCAAGTAGGGGATGCTGTACGCAGGCTCTGGTTCAAATGATGCCTTTAAGAGCCAATCACAAGTAAGCTTGTTATTCAATTACATGAAACGAGGTCACATAGAACGACTGATATATATAATAGTACCCTAAAAAGAGATTCGTATGTTAAAACGGGGTTCCACACCACTTACTTTGGTCCTCGGAAATCCTTTAGCCTCCGATCAAGAGATATTCTGTCGCTTAGCATCACATTAAACGAATGATCATCAAAAACACGAGCAGCCTCCTCCTTCAGTTCTGCAGGTAATGTCGCCGGCTCACCAAGATCACCCAGGCCTGGAATAACAAGAGACTCGAAGGGATTTGCTAGGTCATGCCTCATAGCTCCAGTCTTGGACCTAAACTTCCTAGAGTATCGTCGGACCTCGTGCGACTCCATGCTCTTGCCAGGAATAAGTGCATCCGGTGCAAAGAAATTAAATTGATTGTTCAAGAATGTTAAAAAGAATAGAAAATCAACAGCCAGCCAGAATATCGTGGTTAGAATGAAGACTTTGACAAGAAGGCGTTGCTGCCTTAGGAAGCGAGAGTAAGACATTTGTCGATTACTGTTCAAAGCGGAGAGTTAATTGCCTCTGCCAAGTCAAGCCTTCAAGTACTGGTCAGTGTTCTTGGGACTGACCCATACGATGAATCGGGTCGGTGCTATGGTTTCCGTTTCGTCGGGAATTATTCCAGTAAACGAATCATGATATTTCATCAAGCACGGTATATGACCGAATTAAATAGAAAAACGTTGACCGGCTTTCAATAATGATGTTAGCAACAAAAGAGGAAATCTAGTCCTGGTTATGAATATTAATTAATCTTGTAGACAACCTCGTGCCTTTGTGTTAAGTGTGCGGGTACCTGCATGCCCGCGGGTGTTCATGGGAAAATACCAAATAGTGACCAGAAAAATACGAAGTGACTCGAAAATGTAAATATAATTAACACCAATAAACTAACACATTAACTGGCACCACATCGTGTATCAAAAGCTAATTAATGAAGCCACATCTGAGTTTATTACACTGTTGTTTAGTTATCATCACACGCGAGAACCCCCTCGGGTAAAATAAAGGAGTTAAGGGGAGCCATGTTTCAAGTAGCACGCTCGTCTTCTTGAAGAACAGTAATTTTACAACCCACCTCTAAAAAAAGGTTTTCTTAAAAGTCTTTAATTTATAGTACAGTCAGAAAGCTATTTGGATTCAACTCCACGCAACATTCAGCTTGTTGTGTAATTCAATGCAGTCTTCTTACATTTCTCAGGCTCCTCGTTTTTTCCAACCATAAATGTACGAGTAGATACCTTTATTTACAGTGAACTTCATACATCTTTTGTAGCTTTTTCTATGTAACATTCATACCACTTTTCCTTTAATTAAAAAGATCATCTACCGGCAGTATTTTCTCCTTTCTTTCCTATCGTCCTCGCTATCGCTATCACTCACTGAACATGTCCGTCTTTTCTCCTTCACAGTTCTTGTTTTCATATCTCTGTCTCTCTCTCTCTCTCTCTCTCTCTGCCCTCTCTAGAGTTCGCTTGCCCCTCTTTCTCTTTTTTTTTTGCTCTCCCCTTTCTCGTAATAATCATCAGAAAGTGTTCTCCTATCGCCGCAACTTTTATCTAATAAGGACTCGTGTTTGCTGTGTGATCTCTGATGTTTCTTTCTGTTTACCGAGCCTCCTCTATCGCGCTCTCCACCACACTCTGAATCTGTCGATTCCCTTTTGTTTCTCATTTCTTTCCTCTCCTTTTCATGTTTGTATTTTTTTCTATGCCCTCTCTCATCCACAGAATCAGGGTCAGTCCTGTGAGAGGAAGTGTGTCTCTTTGACCTTAAACTTCTGTCTCTCGGCTCTCTCTCATTGTCAGATTCTGAATCGTAAGTGTCCCTTTTCTTTCCTTTTCTTTTTGTTTCTTTTTCATGCCTTGAAACCTTTTTACTTCGCCTCGCGTCAGCCTCCAGATCAGATGAAGAAGACAAACGCTGTCTAGCTCGACGTCTCTTTGCTGATCTTTCCTCGTCACTTTCATCAGAATCCAATTCACGAGAGCGACTCTTTTTCTTCTTTTTCTTTTTGTGCTTTTTCGGATCCTCGGCTTCCTGCTCTTTCTTTTCCAGTTTGTCGAGTTTCCTGAGAGGAAAAATATAAAGCTTAGGGGTGTACCATTATATTTCTTGGGGGAGGAGGGTGAGCCAAAAAAATCCAACATTGACCTCGGTCATAAAGGCATCAAAGCGAGGCCAGTTGTCCAGCTTCAGAAAAATCTGCAGTCGACGACGGAAAATATAACGTTTATTTCCTCATGACACAAAAGAACACAACACTGCAGTATGACTGAAAATAAGACATTTCTGACCAACACCAATTTTGTGATCTTTGGGACAACTGGCCTCGCTCTGATACCATTGTTACCAGACTTCTTACCGCGCGGGCATGAGATATGAATAAGGTGCGGCGTACTTAAATATACAACATACACAAAGAAAATAATTCCGTAAATTCACGAGGAAAACAAATTAACGCATAACTTTTACTCTTGAAATAAACTTCTTGCTGAAAAAACCCTCCCCTCCTCAAACATACAATGTTTCATAAATACCTCTTTATTAACCTCGCTTGCTCGGTCCGTACCGTAAGTTATGGACCGGTCCGTACCGTAAGTTATGGACCGAGTTTTTCCATGCTTTCATAAACGCAAAGCTTAAGTGCGCGGCCCATAAAAAAGGGAAAGAAACGAGGACCCATAACTTACGGTACGGACCGGTCTATAACTTTAACGGTACGGACCGGTCCATAACTTACGGTGCGGAACGAGAACACGAGTTTAAAAACGTTTATTATATGGCTCAAAAGTATTCAAAACCAGATTTGCTTCAATGTTGGTCTGTATTGAAAGTTAAACATCGACTTAGAACTCCCAACTGAAGAATCTGTAAAGGTAAGATATTCCGTGTATTAGGTAGTAAGTTTTTGAACTTGCAAAGGAGCAAAAATTGACTGCACTCAAATCCAATATGGCCGATCTAGAAGTTCTGAGCCCACCTACCCAGAATGCAATGTGATCCAACCGGAAATCCGGAACTCCTGATGCATGTATAGCATCTTCATTTGAAGGGCTGTGTGCCACAGGGGACCAAGTGCCCTTTCGAGGACGTTATATTTTTCGAAATTTCGATTAAAAATACCAAAAGTGAGTACATACATGTAGTAGCTTAAAAAAACGACCTGAAAAGGGCTCTTGGTCCCTTGTGGCACACAGCCCTTCATTGATTTAAAATATTGAAAATCAGGCTCAAGGGAAGATAATAAGATGTGCTTTTCACTCCAACCTCAAAAGTTTTCTCTTTTGTTTGTCTGTGAGTGACGCGAGGAATTCCGCCTCGGGATCCTCCTCCTCGCCCTCTGAAGCCAGGATTTGCTGGAAAAACAACAACAAATATTATCAAGCAAAAAGCTCAACTCAACACTCGCAGTTTATAAATCTTTACTATCGTTTCTCTAGATTCACGATTGGTTTACACGATTGTGTAAAACAGTCATCTTAATCAGGCAAGCCCTATGCTTATCTCCAACCTCATGTAAACGTCCTAGCTTACAGCTACTCTCCTTTTGTTCGAGCCATTTTGGAACAAACTTACTGAGCCAGTGGTCCTTGCATCTAGCATAAAACAATTTCAGACACTAGCGCTCTCGGAAATACGTACAATGAGCCCACCTGCCCATCTAAAGAGACTATAAACTCTTGATGACCATTACTTTTCATTTTCTTTAATTTTTACACTTGCACTATAAGTATTATTAAGTTTAGTCTACTTTAACGCCATTTTTAGAACGATTTCACTCATTTAATTTGTTAGGCCCATTGTTATTTTTGTTATAAATTAATGACCTACTAAATGCTTCAAGTTTGCTTAAATTTCATTTATTTGCTGATGATACTAATATCTATTATTCTTCTAAAAATCTTGAACACCTCCAACAATTAATAAATAATGAATTAAGGGCAGTTGCTGACTGGATGAAAACTAATAGATTAGCTCTTAGTCTACAAAAAACTAATTTTATATTATTCCATTCTAATCAACATAAGCCTACTCAGTCTTTTAATATCAGAATTGATAATAGCATTATTAAACAAGTTTCTTCTGTAAAATATTTAGGAATTTCATTTGATTCTAATCTTAACTGGAAATGTCACATTAATGAACTATGCTTAAAGTTATCAAAAACTATTGGCATTTTGTCTAAGGTTAGACATTTTGTCAATACTGATATCCTTGTTATGCTTTATTATGCTCTAGTTTATCCATTTCTAACTTATGGTGTTCAAGCCTGGGGTCTTACATACCATAGTTACCTAAAGCCTATTTCTATAATCCAGAAAAAAGCTGTAAGAATTAGAACTTTTTCAGAACCTAGATCCCACTCTGAACCTCTCTTTAAATCACTCAACATGCTTAAGTTTAACGATGTTATTAATCTTCAAATTCTTTCATTTCTTTTTCAGTGGTCTCATAATCTAACACCTAGTAGCTTAATTTAGTGACTATTTTAAGTATGTATCCAATGTTCACTCCTATCCTACCCGTCAATCTCTAAGTAAAAGCTGTTAAAACTACTCACTATGGATTACGTTCTCTTCAATATACTGGTTCAAAACTTTGGAATTCTTTACCTTCTGATACAAGAAACATAACCTCTCTCGTCTCCTTTCGTAAAAATATTAAACGCTCTGTTTTAGATAATTAGTCCTTTGACTAGTCTTGACTTTATAATATTTATTAGATTATAATACTATTACTGAAGAAATACAAACTTACTTTAATGTATTCTCCCTTTAAATATAAGTATTGAGGGTCATCCTCTCGATTAGTTTATGCTATTAGGATGACCCGAACTCAATAAAATAATTATATTAGTTAATATTATATGTTCAAATATTCACATCGTAAATGTCAATTCATAAGTATATTTCCAAATTGTAAACTTATTATTGAGTCAAATAAAACATGATGATGATGATGTACTTGCACTCTGACTCCCAGTTCACACTAGTTGGGAGTAAACATTCTAAGTGTAAAAAAGAAGTCACCGCAAGGTTTGGATTGGGCTTGAATCTGTCAACCAAGGAAGCACTTGATTTGTTTCCACATGTACATGTAAGTAAGCAGATTTTCGTCCAAATACAGAGGCTTTCAAACAAAAGCCAATCAACAGTTGCTTTGATTGACAGATGCCGGCTATTGCATAAGTATATTTCTAAACCATTGTAGTAATTGTTTACTCTTTATCTAAGTTACTGACACGTGAGGGGAATTGAAAATCTTCATATAAGCGCTTGAGAAACTTTATTTAATATTTGGATTTGAATTATTCTGTCTTACGGTGGACGGAGAACCTCGACAGCCCTCGATCTATGGAGGTCTCTCAGGACCTACGATTTATCGTCCTTATCCTTATCCGAGAACGAAATTGTTTCACAAAGGCTGCACCAAAATGTTGTAAAGAGACCAGTAACTTGTGCTCCCTAGTTAGAACAGAACCCATACATAAATCTTAAAAGGGTTATGTCAACCCCCATATGATAATATAAACGTTCTCATAGCCAAAACAAAAACTACTCAGATTAGCAGAGTATGCTTTCCAAGTACGCTGGAGAAAATTGGAGACAATACAGGCTTTGCACCATCACGTGACAGAAGCCATATTGGATGGCAGGAACAATATAATAAATTTCTTTCCTTTGATATTTAATTTTTGACTTGATGTGATGGTGCAAACCATCTATTCTGATGAAGGATGGCAAAGATTCAAGTGGATGAAAAATACTGCTTTTAAAAGTAATTTAGAGTAATTTGAAATTGGTTCACTGTAACCAAAATCAATTTTCTAGAATCAGCTTTTGTAATTCACTTTAATCTTTATCATCCTCTATCGAAAACGTTTGAAAAGCATACCAGGACATTCACATAGTATTTCTCTTCTATCTCAGGGTGTTATATTTTTTGTAGTTTCATTTTAAAGAAACTTGAAGGTTCAATTTGATTGACAGTATCCCTTTAAGGTTGTAAAGCTATTTCAATACAATGCGATGCAATTTAATTTGTCATGTACTCTGTTGCATGTACCTGGTTAGGGTCGCGTGGATCGAAGGACCTTCCAAGAACTGCTTGTTTCAATGCCAAGCCATCATTACGCATGTCTTCCATCAGCTTGGCAGGGTCTGCTACGTCTGTATTCATTTGTCATCAAATGTCATACCAAATTAGCAAGTTCAGAGTTTTATAAGAACAATGAGTAAAATACACATGACTGGAACGAGTCGGGATGAAAAAATTATAGACCAGCTAAGTTCTGTAAACTACATGTACCTATCTCTCCTCTTTGTCTTTCTTCACCTGTAAATCACAGGGATTTAAGAGGAAGATTAAAGCAATCTCACTTTCTCTATGAGATGTGTGAGAACCAAGTAGTACGGTACATTAATACCATGACTAAATCATTAATACCATGACTAAATCCCAGTTATGCACATGTTACTCATTGTCCTACTTTCTCTCACTTTCCCAAACAGTATGATATAATAAAAAAACACTTAATGAATGCAAACTATGTAACAACATGAACAACAACATAATTTATTTATTTGGACCCGTACACAATCTAGTGCGTTTTGGGTTTTCACCAAATATACTTTACATGGCGTGAACATGATGGTAAATAGCTAATAATCAAGAACGAGCATAATATGAGGTAGTTCAGTTACTAAAAGTTGGAAGCAGGCAATACTTATTCAGTTAATATCTTTTTCCTAATGATGAGGCAGTCGTGTATGTATTTAGCTGCTTGTTTTGCAAACTTATTTGGTGGATTTATGATAAGTTTGAAAAGCTCATTTTCATTCATGTGCCGGCTGTTAACATTGAATATATTTTCGAAAGTAAGAAATATTTTTTTTCTAGTAAGTACATGGTATGTTTTACATTTTAGAATAAAGTGCATTTCATCTTCTACCCCATTTTGACATAATTAGCATATCCTTTCTTCAGGTTTCAGATAGGGTTTCAAATATCTGCCTCTTTCAATTTGTAGCAGGTGATTACTTATTCTTATTCGGGTAAGGGCTTGTCTGTGTTCTATAATAGTTACTTTGCTGAGATAGTCCTCCAGATTATAATATATTTAGAATATCCTATATGTTCTTAATTTGTTTCTTTCGTTTTGTTTTCCTCGTATGTCAGTATGAATCTCACTGAACCAGTGTTGTTGTTTGTTTAATATTTTCCAAAAACTTGTTCACATTTGTCATTTGATCTCTTGACGACCACACATTTCCATACCCATTAGAAGACAGAATGTATTTTATTTTTTCACTCCAGTAGCTTGGTTTCGGCGAGTTTATACTCTCTGTATATGCAATGTGTGAGAGCTGTGCATTAGTTCTAGTAGTCATATGTATTGTAAGTTCTGGACCAATCTCTCCCCCCCCCCCCCCGGTTGCTTTATGACCCAAATGCAAAGACACAGGCCATAAAAAGGGAAAAAATGAGGATCCATAACTTTGGTTATGGATCGAGCAAACAAATTAAATAAGTTATTTATTTCAAACCACCTTTGCTTCAATTTTGACATCTGTACAGGAAGTTATGGACCTCACACTGACCATTCACATACATGTAGGTCATAAAGTACACTAGCCATATAGTAAAATGTTTACCTGCAAATGTTGTTGGGTCGTAGTTGGCCACTGAGTTTTTATTTAGCAATGGGCACTGCAAGGACCATTAGAGTGATATTACAACTTTGTGCAATCTAATTCCCTTGATCTCTGTAAGTTGGCTTCACAGAGGGAAATTATTTGCATACAACATTGAACTAGTTCACAATAAATTATTGAACTCACACTGATTCAGAGATCATGAAAACTATGGTAGATATAAATTATACATATATTACAACTGGCTATTCATCATTAGTATATACCACACCAGTGAATATGACTTCGCACGCTCAGCGACTGATTGGCTACTCAAACTTTCGCACGAGTTTTTGTCCATTTGACAGAAAATAAAATAACTACCGTATTTGGTGCTGGCTATTCACCTGCAGTGTGGTATATACTAAAAGCGGCTGGGTAAATATCCACCACTATTCACCAACACTGAGGTGAATAATTGTTAAATATACTATTCCATTTTTTCTGATTGGCAAAATTAATGCTACCTTCATACATGTAATTATACCACAAATACTAAAAGTTTTTATTTGTGTTACTAAATGAAACACAAGACTATTGATACAAAATAAGTACTACATGTACAAGACAGTTTGTTTACACAAAATAGTACAATGGTTTGTCCAACTACACATACATACATCAACTTTATTTCAACATGATAAATGTTCTTCCAGAGAGCTGTGTATCTAGTAACTACTGTACACAATTAATGATTAAAATACAACTTTTGTAAGATGAGGAATTTAAATATATCCATGTAAATAATGAGGTTAATGCCTTTCTGAACCCTAATCACCAGAGCAACAAATAAATGGTATATACTTCATGGTAGTGTTTCGTTCCATAATTATAGTCTCCCTGTATAATCATTTCCTCTACTGTTTTACAGTATTATGGAGGGAGACTATATGGAACGAAACACTACCATGAAGTATATACCAAACAAACTCACCTCTCTGTCTGTATTCACATGACCCCATTTACCACATCTGATGCATTTCACATTACGCACCTAAACACAGTACCAACAACAATAAAACATTACATTTTGTAATGAAGTACAGAGCTTGCTTGCCTCTTTGTTGTTCTAATTCATACATTTGTGCTAGCGACATTGTATCAGGGCTCTCATTAAGATTTTAAGTTGCTAGTAGATAACTGTGAAAAATAGCTGGTCTTTTTGTGCCATATTAAGCTACTATACAACTCTGGATTTAAGTTACATCAAGTAGCCAGCGATCATTATCATAGTTGCTGGTGATAATCACCAGTAGCTGGCTTCTAATGACAGCCCTGAACTATACTCCTGAGTGACATCAAAGTAATGAGTTAGACAGGGGTTGATCAGTGGATAATTTATTTTTTATTTCAATTTATTCTGTTTTACCACTCGAAGGTGGATGAGAACCTCAACAGGCTTAAAGCCCTCTATGGAGGCCTAATATGAATTATTGTCATTATCCGAGATGTGAAGGTCTAACCATTTGCAGTTTGGTCACAAAGGCACCACCTTCAACTCAGTTATTTTAAGATCCTGAGTGTTGGTCCGACCGTGGTTTGAACCCATGGCCTCTCACATGACAGACCAGACCTTAACCACTGACAGAGCTAATTATAACTGGGAGGCGGTTATGAATTATTGTCCTGAAGGGATCCAAAATCTTGTTCAAGTTTGCAAACTGGTCAATTACTTTAATAAGTGGAGCTCCCACATGGTCTGAAGGCACCACAAGTGGAGTTACTAAGACTTATTGCCAAACTCAGCTTTTCTTTTGAATGTCTTTGGGTTAAAGTTAATTACGGTGTGGGACAAATATAGCAACAGTAATCAAGAGGGTTTGAACTAATTTTGCGGCAGTGGAACTATGAATAACTGCATCACTTACAGGAATTCCAAAAGGCTGATCACGAATTGCAAGATTTAAATCCTTAGCATACCTAAAATCAAAGCACAAAATGGTAAATTTACATATACCGGGTATATCCTTTTCTTTGCCGTACTTGTGGAATGTACCAAGTAACTTTAAAATCAGCTGAATATTATTCACATTACATATTAATTAATTTTGTATGTAAAGATTGGGAACAAATTATGCATACAATTGTATAATATACATGAATATACATGTATGCATAACTTGTGCAATTGCCATGTATAAAAATTAAAATTTCATATTACTTGTATGGCCCCACACATGCTTTCCTTTGAAAACCATTTACAAAAGTCATGTGATGGGGGCTGTACATGTCTGACATGAGTGGGCTGGCAAAAGCCGCCAGCCCTGCTCTATTTTATGCTCATATGATACAAAAACATATTGATGGTGGTTGGGCCAATCAAGAAAATATTTTCCTGTCCAGCCCTCACACTCAGTCAATAAGTACCTAGTATTTTACTTGCTCAATTGATTCATAAAAAAAATACTACACCAAACGTTTTCATGAACACGACAAAATTTAATGTTAGTGCAAGGTTTCAATAACATAATACAATGTATAACAACATACATGTACGGGTCAAAAAAATATAGGTGACAACTTACTTTTCTCTTGGGGCTCCTTTTTGCCACTCAAATCTTAGTTCTTCTTCTTCCTTCTTAGGTTCCTTATCTGGTCATAATGAAGCAAAGTATATGTACATTTGTACTAGTAAATGTATATTGGAAAATTGGTTTTATATATATATATATGTAAATCAAAATAATGGACTATTTATACTTGATGCATGCTTCCTTATCATCTCTTACATGTACATGTATGACAGTCAAAATGGAAAATGCAGCTGATCATGTCTTCTGGAAGAGGGGGAGACTATTAATATTTTTGTGTTTGCTGCCCTTTGAAAATAACTATAAGTTTGAATACTTTGTCTAGCATGTGCCTTTGGAGGATAAGAGCTCATTAAAGGGAGGTTTTTGCTTCTGAACGAGGCTTATGCTTTTTTTTTGGAATTTTTTTTTCTGCTTTACCACTCGAAGGTGGAGAAAGAACCTCAACAGGCTTAAAGCCCCTCTATGGAGGTCTCCGAGGGTCTACAATTTATCGTCCTGGTCCGAGAAGGTCTAACCATTTGTGGCTTGTCCACAAAGGCAGCACCTTCTCCTCAGCTATATTTAAGACCTTGAGTGTTGGTCTGGTTGGGGTTTGAACCTGCAACCTCCTGCACAACAGACCGGCACTTAACCACTGAGCTAACTGGGAGGTGGTTAAATGCTTCTGTCATGTTGATTTTCATGGAACATAAGTTTCTTATGTATATGCTTCCATTTCTGATTCTGTTGCTTCTGTCACTAGTGAAAACCAGGCTTAAGCAATGCATTAAAAGGATTTGGTGACATGCCTGTGAAAATATTATAAGGTCTCAGCATTTGAATATTCTTGAGGAATGGATAGGACTGATAAACAACATTATATCAATGATAATCTAAGATATAGTATCAGCTAGTGCCTACATTTCCCTGCTCTTTATAGATCATTTTTACCAGACCTTTGTCATATCCTGGTGGTGCTTCATACAAGAAACCCAAGCCTGACTTGAGCTTGTCATCCTTACTGATAAGCTGCCTAAAGAAATAAAACTCATATATATGATTAACAGATACAAGAATTTAGAATAGATGCTTATTGACCAGGGATGACACAGTATAGCCCCCTCCCCCCCCCCCCCCCCACTTTTTTTAGCTCTCCCACTTGAAATTTTGCTTCACCATCCCTGTTGACACAATCATGCTATGCCTGTGATTGGTGGAAAGTGGTGTATTTATTAGAGTTCATCAGATCATGTGTAGTAAATACGTTTACAACTCCAATCGAAAAATGAGAATCACTCAAAAAATGACGAAACTCCACATGATCCTGCCATCCCCTATCAATATTTGGGAATTTTGTTGTTCTAAAATGTTTGATTTTCGAGTGACTCAAATGCAGAAAACTCTTTAGAATCAAAGGGCAGATCACAGATCGTCGTAATAATATTACGAGCATGGGCTCATAAAAGCTCATTTTTTCATTGATTTTTAATACTACCAAATCCTGACTCCTGTTACCTATTTTGGTATCTGTCCTGTTCCTTCTTATACTGCATATCCAGCTCTTTCTGTTTTGTCTTCTCTGACAGGGATTTCTGTTCTGCCATCCATACCTGGTGGTTTGTACAGAGCGAAACACATACGATAAATCATATTCGATAACAAACCAGATTTCACGATGGAGCATTTACATGTTCTTACCCTTTTGATGTTAGCTTTTGAGCCAGGATGGAAGTCCTTCTTGTTCATAAACTTCGCAAACATGGTGGCGGTATTCAAGTTATAGCTCGTCCTTTAGTTGTCACCTTGGATCACTACGAATTGGAGCTTGTTTACTAAATGTAGCTAGAGAGAGTTAAACAATTTTTTTACACTTCTATCTTCCTTTCTTCTCCATCTTACTAAGTAACCAGGCCTACCGTGAAACCACAGGCAACCCAGCATCGTTCCCGAGGCGCGCAAAGACCCATGGGAACGAGGATTTGCACGCGCGGGTAATTCGATGTGTTTTAAAAAATAGCTACATGAATCAACCCTTTGTTATGGTCTTCAGAATCGGAAGGTGTTGCAGTTTATGCAGAAGCAGTCTTAGATGTACAGATCATGCAATCCGTACATTTTCTGCCCAGCCAAGGCCAACTTCCCGCCGGGTAGCTGTAACCGGTTTGGGTGAGTGGGTCAATTTCCACTGTTTTTGACTTGTCTGGTGATCGATCATTTAACAGATGTGTTATTTTCCAGGGGTGGATCACAGGCAGCCCAAGCTCTAAATATCTAGCTAATACTAACAGCGTTTGTATGAGAATTTCAACGAGCTAGAAATACGAAATAATTAATGAATAAAATAAGGAGAGCAGAGGAAATGAAAACTCGCTAAAATCGCTTCATATCAACCCTGTTAGCACACAGACAGCAAATAATACACTATGGAGGCAAGGTAAGGCATTTTATTCATTAATTCTTTCGTATTTCTAGCTCGTTGAAATCCCCATACAAACGCTGTTAGTATTAGCTAGATATTTAGAGATTGGGCTGCCTGTGTGTGGATCCAGGATTTCTCACTAGGGGAGGCGTGAGACCGTATTAAAGCACGAGCTTCTAGAGGGAATCGGGGGCATTTCCCCCTGAATTTTTCTAAAATCTAAGGTCTCTGAAATGGCATTTCCTGCATTTTGAGAAAATTTGTTAAGGGATGGACCATTAAAAAATTGATGGGGGGGGGGGGGACCTATTTTTGTTTTGGTAAAAAAAATTTTTTAGGACTCCTTGTGCTGCAATAATTTTTTCCTGGCATCGGACCTGATTTATGGTATTTTCCATGATACATTACTTTTGTTTAGTAGAAAACATATATTGACATGTAATTTCATACATGTATTCTTCTGGAAATCTCTACCTCCTCCTCCTTCCCGGATGGATACTTGAAATTGTACTGTTAATTATACGTGCATCATATTGCATTGTAGTGCAACATATTGCATTGTTCCTTAGTCTCAAATTAAACAAAATTAAAAAGTGCTCAGCATAATGGCATGACTATTACTAATCTCCTGGACACAAATGCAATATCTGTCCTATGGGAATATGCTTTTGATCATGAGCTTATATAATGTGATCCTGCGTATATAGGAAAGAAGCAGATAGTGTATAAATGAAACGAGGGGCGAAGACCCCAGTCAAAATTTTTGAGAATTTACAGCTGCCCTCTAAAACACTGGTTTCCTGTGTTCTGGAGACTAAACATTGGCTTGGCATTACAACAACAATTTCATTACATTTTACATGACAAGTGCGTTTCAGCTAATGAACAAAGTTTCACCCAATGAACAAAGTTTCACCCTTGCTCAAATTTTTTTCTGGGTGATTTTGGCTCACTCAATTTTTTTTCTGTGCAAATTCGGCTTGCTTGATTTTTTTTGGGGGGGGATTTGCAGTACACCCCCCCCCCCCCCCCCCCCCAATCTATTTTCAAATGGTCCATGCCTAAGTGACACAAGTTTTAAGGGGGAGGGGGGTGCATGCACCTGGACTGACCCTGCCTGGATTTGCCACTGTTCTCTCATTGTTTCTGTTGTTGCTGTTGTCCGAGATATACATTTTCAAAAAAATATATACACTCCACAGCTGAGCAGTCATGATTCGGTTAAGTGTTGTCACCTATGCAAGTGATTGTCAATTGATTATTTAATTAAAAATCACATATAATGTAAACACAATAATTAATGTACAATTGAATATATGTAAAGTGTACATGTACTACGTATACTGTCTCACTGCTCACCTGGTTATGCACCTATCAATGTGACAACACGTTTGGTCAAAAATATGAAATATATGCCCTGTCTTCCTTACATTTACTATATAAATAATGCCACCCCGGGCAGGCAGCATATGTCAAAATCCCCACCCTCGGGTAGCCCTGCCTGTCAAATCCCCACCCCTTGCCCCCCCCTTGGGCTTAACGTTGGTAGAGCACAGTCTAGAGTGTGTCAGATCATGGGTTTGAAACCATGTGGCTGCATCCTTGGGAAGGGACACATAAGCTGTTGGCCTCAATGTCTCATTCCTCTTCTAATCAATATGTGGGGGATGTGAAAGAACCTATTGTGCTATTTCAAGATAGAGTAGGGGATTATCTCAATCTGGCACAACAGCCTGATTGTAAAATATCTATGGGTTGACAACTTTTTGAGTAAAGTACACCATTTGAATAATGAATTTCTCATGTAAGAAAATATCTCATTTTTGTCTACAGGTCTGGTAACTCCACTTGGCATAGGTGTACAACATGTTTGGCATAAACTTATTAATAGCAGTTGTGGAGTAACTAGCATCACTGATATAGGTATTATGATTGTTGATGAGAAGCAAGCAAGAAGAGGACATTTAGTATCTTTTTTCATGATAATTCTCTTAGTAAGAAGGTTTTGATCTTTTCTCCTCAGAATATGACAGCATACCATCAAAAGTAGGTATGTTCAAGATTATGGTAACCTCTTGAATAGAAATTGAGCAGGGTGGTATATATTAATTCAGGTCACTCTAATGTATAATCTTAAGTGAAAGGAGAGGGGAGTGATTGTTTTAATTAATGGGATTAAAACTCTCACATAAAGAAATAGTAACCCTGAAATTTAACCTCCCATAATAGTCACTTGTCACATTGTCTTCAACTGTTCTGTTTTGTTCTGTTTTTGTTTTGTTTTGTTTACATTAATAAAGGAGGATTGAACTTTATACATACAAATTGTATATTATGGGGCAGGGAGGAGGAAGGGGGGTTGAACATATCATGGGGGGTAGGGGGAGGGAGAAAGAGGGATGTAATGTAATTGCATGGGCAGGGGGAAAATAATGGATGGATTCATGACTATAATAGTTCCTGTGAAAAAAAAACTAGTGTAGGTCTGCATCACTGGGGAAGATAAACACTGGCGCATAGGTATAATCAACTAAAAGTCACTTAAGGTATGGTAACCACCGTGGGAAGAAGAGCAGCTAGCTGATGTTTTGAGCATTAGCCCTTCATTAATGTGAAAGAACCTCTTTCAGAATGAACCCCTCCCCCCACCCCCCTCTCCCCCCCCCCTATAAAGGACATGACCCTCAGTATAACAGTAGCAATTAATCTATTAATTTTCATCTCATTCTGATGAAGGGGTAACTCTCGAAGTGCCAGTCTGTTGCTACTCCTCCACTTCCTGCAGTGGTTAGCAAATACCTTACCAGTAATTTACTTTTATTTGTCTTTAGTTTAGTACTGGTTATACCAGTGTTGAACATATAACAGGATGGTCCCGAGTAGGGGGGAAAGGGATTGGTGATTGTGATGGAGAGGAGTTGATCAAAGCTCATCCCACAACAGATCACTTTATAAGGGATTCCAAGTTAGACTACTTTTTTAATTATTATGTCAATATTCTCGTGTTATTATATTTACTCTGCATTGCATATGTGTACCAGCTGGCTTTGTTCCCAAAGGAGATAATCCTGGTGAATTTGATGAAAGTATTTGGCAAAAACTTGTGGTAAGTTGAGTCAATGATGTCAAACTTATCATTGAACCTTTTAAGACTGGGTTTTGTGTGGACTTTGTAACAACTTGTACATGATAATCCTGTGATATTTTTTAAACCCCACCCAGACCAACATTCTTCCAGTGGATTATAACTATTTAATAAACCAGTGAAATTGCAGGAAATGCATTTTTTTTTAGTGAACCATGCTTCTTGACCCTGAAGATTTGCACATATATTTAACAAATAAAGAAGCCTTAGCCATGTTTTATACTATCATAAAACACGATGGGCATTTGAGAACATGAGAGAAATATTAAAGCCAATCAGAGCGCGCGTACTATCGTATCTATATTATAAACATATACATAGGAATATCTATTCAAATTGAAATACATCATCAAGTATATGTTACTTTTCTCCAACTTTTCAATTCTTTCAACCTTTCTTTTTCCCCTTCCCATTTTTCATGTCATTTCACTTCACTGGAAAATAAATGAAATAAAGTGAGAAGTATGCAAGTAATATTAAGTATGTGTACCTATGTTCATTTGATGAAATATTCAATAGCCAAGCAATAAAATTGTATATAACCAAGTACGTTTTTAGGACAAAAGAAGTACATCAGAAGAGAGTCTCTATGCCATGGTAGCTGCTACTGAAGCCCTAGAGGACTGTGGATGGACACCAACTACACAGCAGGACAAACAAAGAACTGTAAACATAACAATTTATTTACTATATAATTTAATCATGCAGTATACATAGTTAATATTCCAACTTTGTGCACAGTGCAAAATCCAAGCAGGTGATTGGCTATTGATACTTGCTTTATTATTGGTTACCACAGCACACTGTGTGAATTGTTGTAATATTTGAACTCATGCAGTATTCATTATTTTTCATTCATTGTACAATCAGCATGTGCCTGTATTTGTCAATAAAACATGCATTCCAGTCTCTAACCCGTAATTGATATATGGTTTTTTCCCCATGATTTTGAATGGACACATTCTCTCGGTAGGGCGTTTCGATTGGATCAGGTATTGGAGGAATCAAAGATATCCCTGTTACAGGAGCAGTGTTAAAGAAAGAGGTCCCATAATTAACATTAATTAATTAAACTATTTTAATTTTCAAAGTGATATTAGGACAGTTTTAAAAAGGAAGATTTTTAGTAAGCAAAATTGAAAATCGCCATACATGTATTAGGAGGGTGTTAACAAAATCTGGGCTAGGCCATGGGCCGGGCCACCCTATGGTCCACCCTATTTTACATCATAATTTAAACAAAAGGGTATAAAGTTAATCAAATAGAATTGGAAAGTATACAAATGCATAACCTATGCTAAAACGGAAAAACATTCATTACTTAGCTAGTGTTTTAAAAAAGATCGATGGACGGCCTATATCGCTATGAGTAAAAGCCTTCACTCTCTCACTTGTCCACTGAAAGTTCCCCCACCCATGGTCGCCATTTTGAGGTAAGAGTATAAATTTATAGCGGAGTCACCATAGATATAGGCTGGGAAGAGAGCAAAACACCTGGAGCCTGGAGTCTGATGAGCATGCATCTTCTATCTAGTATGTAGTACATTTTAGGTCACATGACTACCGATGTGACTTCATGGGAAGAGCTAGAGCGGTGCAACTTCGGTACGAAGGTGGTCAAATAAGTAACTTATTTTTGTGTTTTAACTCATGGATGTGTGCAAGCGCATAAACGAGTTATTGAGATGTAGGGGAAATCGTGTCCCTCGTTCGCTCACTCATTCACTCACTAAGGTGTTAGCACGCCAGAGAGCCTGGCAAGGAGCTTGATGATTACAATACAATAGTCAATACAATACAATATTCTTTATTTACAGAGGGAAGACACATTAACCTTACATAGTTATCTAACATGCGGCCCTCTATGTTACAAATAAAACGTAATGGAAAGAAAAGAAAATATGGGATAAAATTAACGCACGAGCTACAACATTACAAGATATAATGAGTAATTGGAATCAATATAAAGAGAATATAAATGGGCCCACGTAATGCCTGTAGTTATGCGGATTTAGCAATGGGAGAATTGGATTTATTAGCTAGATTTAGCGGACCTACAAAGCCGAATTTTTGGTGGAGATACAGAGACGATATAGTTGAAATTTGGACACACGGCCTTTCTAAACTTTTAGAATTCACCAGCTATATCAATTCCTTGTACCCTACCATTAAGTTCGAGCTAGTTTACTCAGAGCACACGCTGAATGTGTTAGACCTAACACTTAGTCTTAATGGGGGATTCATTTCCACAGATGTTTATGCTAAGCCTACTGACAGCCACCTTTATTTGCCGTTTAGTAGTTCACACCCTATTCACTGTAAGAAGTCAGTCCCCTATGGAGTTGGCCTTAGACTTAATAGAAATTGTTCTTCTAGGGAAACACTAGAAAAGCGCTGCGTTGAATATAAACAATATTTACAACGCCAAGGTTATCCTACAGCTTTAATCAATGAAAAGTTTGATAGTGCCTTAAGCAATGATAGAGCAGTACTTCTCAAAACTAAGAAGAAAAAGAGTAAGAAATTAATTCCGTTAGTTTTAGACTTTAACCCTAGACTGCCAGATATTTCTAAGGTAATTTATAAGCATTTACATCTTTTAGATGCTACTCCCACACTCAAGCGCATATTTCCAGCTAAGTCAGTTATACCAGCATTTAGGAGAACTAAGAATCTGAAAGAATTGCTGGCACCGTCCAAATTGAAGCAATCTGAAGAGGTTGCGCAACCAGGTTGCTTCAAGTGCCTTAAGAAATGACCTTTGTAAACGTTATTTTGATGAGAATCAACAATTTCAAAGCTCTGCAACCGGTCGTAATTATAATATTAAGGAAAGACTAAGTTGTAGCTCTTCGAATGTTATCTATCTCGTTTCTTGCATCAAGTGCAATATGCAATATGTAGGCTCCACATCCAACGAATTTAAGGTTAGATTCCGTAATCATAAGTCTGCTATGCTTACTAATAAGAGAACGTGTGAGGTGGCAATTCATTTTAATCAATCGTCGCACGAGTTAACAGACTACAAGTTCATATGTATTGAACAAATTAGAGATTCCGAACAGGTAGATAAGAAACTTCTAACTAGAGAAGCCTATTGGACAGCACAGTTAAGGTGTTTACAACCGCATGGTATGAATAAACGGCGGGAATACAAATCCAAGAATAGAATCCATTATAAATAGTTTTACACTACCTCTAGAAATATTACAAATTACTCAATTAGTAATTAGCGCTTTAGTAGAACACACAGTAACTAACTTTTGAAAATATTCAGCAGTATTACATAACCTTTGCGATATTACATGACTGTTTAGATTACGGCTGCTCACATTGAATTTTAATCCTATTGTATTCATTTGAGGAACAGTAATTTCTTTTATTCAACATTTTTTCTTTTAAAAACACTTGTATTAGCTTTCTGTATAAATATAGCACTAAACCTGAATGTAAATTTATTTATTTTTTACTTTTTAACTGATGAAGGCTGAAAGCCGAAACGTTTTTAAATATATGGAACTGTGAGAAGTTGCCAGTTGTACTCCTGTAAATTCTTTGTATATATATATATATATATATATACTTACTAGAAGACTATGCGCAATGGAAGGGGCTATGTCATGGACGCGGCGCCAGAAATGCAGCAGCAGTACACTAGTGAAGCAAGGAGCGACAGTTATAGCTGAGGAGCTCCTCTAGATGGTTAACAGAGGAGATGTGCGGAAGAAAAACGTTACGAAGCTTATGCTTAATAGAAGCCAGCCTGGTAGGCAACGTATTCAGTAGAAGAGAACGTGGTAGTAGATGTTGCAAGCTGCTTGAAGTTAGGATCCAAGGAATTGAAAAGAATAGCAGCGATATGATTGCAAGCGATATTAGATTTATTCCATATTTGCATGCATATCGATTATTAAAATTTCATGAATCAATGTTTGACTTCATCCATCGCTGGTTTCCCCGGGGGTTTCCCCTTCGTTACTGTCTGTCATAGTTCCTTCTGTTTATATGTATACGAAGATCGCATCCGTCTAACCCATGTGGGATATGTTTGTGTTTAATAACTGTCGATACTGACGTAAAAACCCGATTATGACATTAACGCTTCCTTGGCTCGGTGTTTGTTGGGTTACCAGTGGTATTTTCCGCTTATTTTGTGAATCGAAGAGACCTGTGTGAATGGACTCTTTCCGATACCTATGTTACCTTTATTCATATTTTCTGCTGGTACAGAAGACAACCGATAAGGAGTCTTCTATTCTTGTCTATACTCAAAGGACAATAACTGTGGGACATGAGAAGGAGCAATGTGTTTTCTTCGCTATCAAGATCAGTGTGACAAAACAAACTTTTATCGGAGAAAAGTCAACTGCAAAGAAATATGGACTTATTTACAAGGCTCATGCGGTAGAGTAGCCTGCAAGGCGATTTCATTGTTCCGTTTCTCCCCGGGCATACATCAAGCAGAGGATGCTGTTCGTGGCAGGCTATGGGTATTCGGCCGCTTTCTGAGGTTAACATTCCGAAGTTTCAAGTACATGACTTATTGCGACCAATGAAAGTTTCTGTGTGCCGTTGACTGAGGATTCATTTACCAAATTGAAATCTTGCTAGCGGCCATTCGTTATAGAAGATTTACAACAAGAACAATAATTCAACTCGCTTGACATTATAGAAGTTATCTTTATGATTTTGAAGTTATGATTCCTGTTAATTTCGGAGAAAACGTACGCTTTCTTAGGCCTACATTATACTTGTTCCGGTATCTAGACGATCTTATGAGTCTGTGCATAAATAACGTTATTTCAAGTACTTCTACTGCAACTATATCTGTTGCATTTGTAAGAACAAGAATGGTTGTTGATTCCATTCGTAAATTTAGTTCGAAAGTAAATTGTTTCGAATATTTTTTCCATGGAAAAGATGTAAAGAAACGTCTGGGGGAGTCAGAAAACAAATGGGGAAAAATGTTCGAGACTCTGAGGTTGAACGCGTTTATAGTGTAACCCAGTGATTGACGTCCAGTGACTAAATTTAATCGGCACTTGATATGAGAGTGAAGGAAGGGGGAGGGGGGCAGTTCCATGGGGAAGGGGGGCCCCTGCCCCCCTATTTAACCCTCTGGCAGCAACCCCGGGTATCAGTTGTTTCCCAAATAGACATTCGCTAGCAGCCTATTCATTATAGAAGACTTACTACCAGCACGCTAATTCAAATCGCTTGAGATTATAGAAATTATGTTCATGATTTTGAATTTAATATCCCGGATAATTTTGGTAAAAACGTACGTCGTTTACCGGCGGCTAGACAATCAGTTTACTAAATACATGCCGTGATTGATCGAAACTAGTAATATAATTCCGCATGACTCCAAGTTGAACGAATTGACATATTAAACGACAGTAATTCAGCTGAATATCATCGGGTTCCTAAACAACATCTCTGTATTGCTGGGTTTGCAAAAACATTTTGTCGTATTTTTTAGAGTGGAAAACAGACAGAACATAACTGATCTCTCCTACTGGAGTCAACGCGCTTGTTTGTTTTTTCAAACCCCCAAGAAACGTCTGTTGGGGTTATTGATATTTTCTGGAACCAGGTACAGTATAATGTACCCTGCTAGGTAAGTATAATGCAATGCGCTCCTGGTAAAAATACCATTAACACTGCAGCCACGAGTGCTCCATTGGAAGGCTATGGTTCTCTTCGTTATCGAGGATGTTATTCGAAACTCGATTTGAAGGAAACCTTAAACCACCTCGTGGCTTTTCTACTGTTTTTATTATGCCTTGGACTGAAAAACAAATAGGACTGGCGGAAAGAGCATATTGAAGTTCCTAATAATGCTTGTTAGTCCGTAAATTTTACAGACGTTTGAATGGCCAAGCGAGCCGATATTTTTGCAACTTGTGACCCTCACCATACAAACGTCCAATGATCTTTTTTAAAACACTAGTTCAGTAATGAAGCCATTTTATTTTTAGTAGAGGTTATGTATTTGTACATTTCCAATTATATTTACCCATCTTGTTTAAATTTGCGGAAGGCCTCGCCTAGGTTTTGTCTACACCCGTATTTGGATTCGGTCTATAGAACTAAAAAAAATGCAGATTAAAAATATTTTCATAACACACATACGTTTTTGAAAACTTTCAGTGGTAAACTTCTTACTTCGATATGGTTTTGCACACATTCAATGCTAGTTCTTGCTATGTAGTTTCCAGACTTTGAATTTATACATGCAAGCCATATACAATTATTCATTTAATTTGTTAATTAAACCAACTATGTCAATTTGATATTTGTTTTTACCTATTATACAGGGATATAGGAAGGTCAGTCCATTTTTCGTTCCTCGTATTCTAGTGAACATGCCTGCTGGAGTAGTGAGCATGAACTTTGGACTCCAGGTGAGTCATTTGATTGTTTACGCTAAACAATTCGAATGCAGTCTATACAGAAGTGTATTTAGAGACTACCAAATTTTGTATAGAAATTCGGCCGATTCACAGGTCAACACAAGCTGACTTGTATAGACTTGTGTTCAACTTGCGAAGGGTGGCTCCTTCTTGGTGTACCAGAATGTATTGTATTCTGGGTTAGGGTTCTTTGAATTTCAGGGTATTGTTTTGTTGTAGTTCATTGTTTCGAGTTTTTGTCTTCTTTGTTTTACCTCATCTGTGTTCCCGTACACGAAGTAGAAGCCCGAAGGGTGGTCAAACGGCTGCATGCAAGTAGACGCAAGTTTCGAAAAATCTGCATTTTGACGTATATATTTTGTTTTACCTCATCTGTACATGTGTTCCCGTACACGAAGTAGAAGCCCGAAGGGTGGTCAAACGGCTGCATGCAAGTAGACGCAAGTTTCGAAAAATCTGCATTTCGACGTATATATATATATTTTTTTCTTGTGATTTGTTTTGCAGTTCCGACCGACATTGTTCCTCCAGAATGTTTTTATAACAAAAGCAGACTTGCGAACAACTTGTTTTGGTGGTCAAACCTCGAAAAACTCAAATTTGAGCTCGATCAAAGTGAACGAAAGTCGGTGCAAGTTAGTACAAGTACAAGTGGGTGGCCAGACTTGCGACTCCGCTTGGCCAGGGCTTTTAAGCCGTATAACTAATAATAATTTAGTTTCGTTCTTTAGCAGTAGCATTCAAAGGCATATAAATTATTTTAATTTATTAATGATGTTCCTTTAAAGAATTTTGCGACTTCTTCATCTTCTTTGATATAAAAAGGCACAAGTAATCTTTATTACGTACGTCATTTAGAAAAAACGGTGCGTTTGTTTGCATTTAGTTACCAAACAAAGCAAGCGAGACTTCATGTATATTCTAACATTAAAGTGCCCCTAAACCCTTTTGCAATTTTTATATATATGAAACTTTGAAAGGCTTTGAGTACTTCTGCGAAGAAATTTGTGGCTTACAGAGAATACTTTATGTTCTAGGCTTGTTTGAAATGGTGAAAATGTGACCTCTCCTGACCCATTACCGTGTAAGAAAAAGCCTGGGTCGA
Organism: Actinernus sp. WN-2022; assembly: GCA_030867875.1. Lineage (NCBI taxonomy): Eukaryota > Metazoa > Cnidaria > Anthozoa > Actiniaria > Actinernidae > Actinernus > Actinernus sp. WN-2022. The sequence continues at coordinate 170,476,943 of JAOWCC010000577.1, read as the reverse complement.
TTCCTTATCTTACGTCACCTCATTAATGCATTATTCTCCATGGCGCCTTTCTATCACAACAGTATCGATATATAGAGAATATACACGGTCTGTGAGTTTTTAGTAAAGAAAACAGTTATTTTAGACAAAATGCTAAATATTTATTCAAATTATTGCAAAGTCGAATCAATTGGATGACGTAAGATCAGGAATCGACCCAGTCTTTTTCTTACATGGTCATGTCTCAGGAAAGGTCAAATTTTCACCATTTCAAACAAGCATAGAACATTGAGTATTCTCTGTAAGCCACAAATTTCTTCGCAGAAGTACTCAAAGCCTTTAAAAAAATCATATATATATAAATTGCAAAAGGGTTTAGGGCACTTTAAATAGTGTGTGACCATATTGTTACCATCAATTTGAAAATTTAAGAATTTTCAAAACATCCCGAAATTGATGTCAGAAACGTCATAAGCTACCTTTTTGTATGTCGCGGCTCATTCCACCATATTCTGGCATACCTAATTTGCATAATGCCAAAGTTAAAGGATTTAAAAAGAAATACCTCTTTCCCCTCTGAGAAAATGTGTATGTAAGTTAAAAGTCGAGCTACTGCAAACAACGACACCGCTGAATAACAATCTCGTACCCAGACCCCATTTACCGAATAACGTGACGCGCGTAGACTAGGGACGACTGCAGTGCATATAAAAATGGCGGAAATTTCAAAACATAGCGAGTACTTTCAAGTTTTCTGAGAAGAATAAGAGTTTTGCTGGAAGGATAAGATTCAAATACTCAGACCATTTCCTCCAGAAACTGAGAAACAACATCTGTTTTTGACAATGTAGTTTAAGTTTTGGACACTGGGATAATATTGCCTTCAAACACGAGAGGTTGACCGCCAACAGATAGTGTTTTCCGTTAAAAAAATGAATTTCTAACGGGACCTGAAACAACCATAGGAGCTGATCAAAGCCAGGATCCGGCTAAACCACAGATCGAATTGGAATTTAGCGTATTGGTTTTTGTGGAGGGAGGAAAACCGGAGGACCCGGAGAAAAACCCTCGGAGCAAGGGTGAGATACCAACAAACTCAACTCACATATGGCACCACGTCTGGGGATCGAACCTGGGCTACAGAGGTGAGAGGCGAAGCGCTTAACCACTGCGCCACCCCGCCTCCCCTGTAAAATTCCCGTCGATTTCCGCCGATTTCCGCATCAGCTCGCGTGAGCGCTCTAGTTATTCAGCTCTGTCGCAAAGTGTAAACTATGCGCGCGCATAAGTCGAGGAGGACTGGCATAAGCATCGCCTTTATTAGCCTGGGAAACCAGCCTACCCTTGGTGGGGGAGCGATAAGAGTCGACTGGTTTCCCAGGCTACTCCTTTATCGCAGTTCGGCCATCGTACTAAGCCAGGCTCGTTCAATTATTAGAACTTTCAAAATATCACTCCGTGCCCATAATTCCCGTATAGCACTAGCGTTCATGCAATTTCCTCTACATACTATTAAAACTTTACGCAAATATTGATTTATAGGTATTCTTTGAGATGACAGTGGTTATTTTCATGTCCGATATCCCAGTTTGCTGATCTCCAGTCAACAATCATCACGTGTGAATTTTGTTGTATTTTCTCTCCGTTAGGGCCCCAATCACGCCGTAGCGACAGCTTGTGCGGCCAGTGCGCATTCGATTGGTGATGCCTTCAGGATGATCGTGTACGGTGATGCTGACGTCATGCTGGCCGGTGGAACTGAAGCCTGTATATCACCGCTCAGCATGGCAGGCTTTTGCAAGTGAGTTAGGGCTGACAAATGATACTCAGGAGGAGGGGTGTCCAACAACATGAACATTTTCCAACATTTCGTGCATACGTCGATTCAATCCATTCAGAAAAATACTTGTACCTTTACCCACAATCCTTTGCGTGCGAAAATCTTTAAGTTCGTTATAAAATCGCATCTTAAAAACCACAGGTATCCCAAGCTCACTAAAAACAAGCCAGAACAGGTGCTGTTACCAATACACTGTCATTTAAGAAAATATAAAATTTCTACGTTATTAATAATTATAATTAGTTATAATTATAATCGTGTTTGGTTCGCAAGGAATTGTGGTTAAATGTATAGCCGCCATCTTTCTGTATCGTGGAGTGACGAGTTGGGTACAAATGCAGTTCCCATCATTCTGGCATTTTTGTTTTCATTTTAAACATTTTTCTGTTAATCCCGAGGACACATTGTTGCGGAAACATTTGTGAATTTCAGTGTTACTTCGGTGAGCAAATGGGAAACATTTGTTGCAGAAGTAAAATTTGCTTGCACACCATATGTTTCGCGTGCGGGTGACGAGAAAACATTGTGGAAAACACTGAAATTCACAAATGTTTCAGCCACAATGTTTCCTCGTTTTCCCAGCCATTAAATTGCACATCTCTATCATTTAAGCCTTCTAATATTTCTATGTAAGTCTCTTTTTGTGCACTGAATAAATCATATTTTGATTCACGACTGTACTTTGTAATTGTATTTGTTCTTAAAGCAATGCTATTTTAATATAATAAACAGAAAAATACGCGATGGTTTGAAGATGTGAAATGTGTCCTCGTTGCTCTCACTCGTATATCTTCGCACCATCGTGCAACTCTCGAAGATAAAATTCGTATCCACGCGGCCGTATAATCTCCTCTATATATCCGCGCGGCCATGTAATATCCTCTAAATCTCTGCGTGACCATCTGATGTAACATCGTCTATTTATGTGACAGAGCTCGCGCCTTGACTACGAAATTCAACGATCGGCCACACGAGGCATCCCGTCCATTCGATAGAGATCGATCTGGTTTTGTCATGGGGGAGGGGGCAGGGATCTTAGTTCTTGAGGTGAGTAAAACAAACTAGTGTAAGTTCGCAGTCTTTGGTACCCACATGACGTATTACTAAGTGCATTTATAATATTAGATTCTATAATCATTTCCCTTTTGCGTTTTGTGTTCAGGAATACAGCCACGCCCTTGAACGTGGAGCCAAGATTTATGCTGAAATCCTTGGTTACGGATTGTCAGGTATCGCGTCTGCTCGGATAAGGACGTAAGATCGTAGATCCCACATCGACCTCAAGTTTATCAGTCTCATCAGACTGTCACGAGTTAACGACGTTAAATAAGGTTGCTTTACTTACTTTACTTCCGGTAGTCATTCGCCCATTTTATCACGCGACGGCCATGTTGGCTAGAAACAATAGATTTCCCACGTGTAGCCTCGCACTGTGTAGTTTCAGAACGAGGTTAGACGTTTTTTTTATTCTCCTGGGACTCAACATGGCCGCCTCTTGAAAAGGGTCAATTATAGCAAAACAAGCACGCGAAATTTGAACAGAGCACATTGTTAAACTTCTTGATTCAAATTACAATTGAATATTGATCAATGCTACGCTTGGCCGTTTGCAAGGATTATACCAAAATGTACTTTGAATGAAGTACCTTTTTCCTTCATGCAAGAGTTAACGTTTTCTCGCCACTACAATGAAGAGTACAAGCTAAACTTCGTACAGTATAAAAGGTTCTTTGTACCTTATGCTAACACATAAGTTTAATCCACTCCTTTCTTTATGGAAAAGAACTCTATGTATCATACCGTATAGCTTTGTAACTAATGAAGGTCTAACCATTTGCAGTTCGAGGACGAGATTGTTTCACAAAGGCAGCACCTTCTATTCGGTTATTTTAAGACCGTGAGTGTTGGTCCGGCCGGGGTTTGAACCCACAACCTCCCGCGTGTGCGTCATTGTTGGTCAGCGGTAGCTACCGACTTTCATGGTAACGCAAGCTCAAGGGACGATATTGTGTGACTGTTGCTTGTTTAGGTGTATACCTTATATGGTTGTGTTTGTCACAGGTGATGCCTATCACATTACGGCCCCGAGTGAAGATGGTGAGGGTGCGTACCTAGCGATGCAGGGCGCTATCAGAGACGCTGCTCTACAACCAAGAGATGTTCACTATGTAAACGCACATGCTACGTCCACGCCTCTTGGTGAATACTATTCTTATAACTCTAATTCTTTACAGTAGAACAAAAAAAACTGTTGAAACCGGCATTCGATAGAATATTCCTTTGATTTAGTTCGAAGCACCAGTGCCTAGCTCAGAGGAAAACGGAAGATGCGCGTAACCGGTAAACTGGTCTGTTACTATTTTGTGTTTGATCAGTAGATTGTTACATCGCAAAATACGTTATGAGATTTAACAGTCGCTGATCCGCGAAGTGCTCAGCATATCATCGGACCACCGTGACTCATGTTTCTTTTGTCAATCACAAATCATAAAAAAAAAAAATCTGCTCTTTGGTAACGACAGGCATCCCAGACCTCCTATATTTCCTATATATCCTATAATTTGTATAGGATCCTATAAAGAGCCTATATTTCAAGAAATCCTCCTATATTTCCTATAAATAGGATGTATGCTGAGTGATACATTTATATTTTGCACTTTTTAGCATTTTTGTTGTGAATTAACAAAGGCAAAATTCTTTCCTATCAATAAAAAAACAGGTTTGATCAAACACATTAAAAGTTCACATGTTTTAAAAATTGTGTGTTTATTCTTTACTATTCATTGTTTGAAAGCTATTTTAGCTCCTATAAAGTGCCTATATTTTGGAAAAAAATCCTATATTTCCCTATATTTAGAACTTGCACAGCCTATATTTCCTATCAAATTTGTCCAAAAAGTGGCTGGGATGTATGTAACGATGATCACAATATCTTTATTTTTTGATGAACCTGTTTTACAAGGCATATAAAAGTTCCCTTCATACGGAACAGCTGAACAAAGTGCATTACTGTGTCATTGAACCCCAGCCAAATTGTCGAACAATGTTGGCTTGCACGAGTCTAATTTTGCTCGATCCAACATTGTTCAATAGCTTGTCATCCCATGTTATACGATGTTGGACCAACATGTTTTGTTGGTTCCTAGATTGTTCAATGTTTGACATCCCATGTTGGACCAACATTGTTCAATAGTTTGTTATCCCGTGTTGGACCAACATTGTTCTATAGTTTGTCATCCCATGTTGGGTCAACATTGTTCAATAGTTTGTTATCCCGTGTTGGACCAACATTGTTCTATAGTTTGTCATCCTATGTTGGACCAACATTGTTCAATAGTTTGTTATCCCGTGTTGGACCAACATTGTTCTATAGTTTGTCATCCCATGTTGGGTCAACATTGTTCAATAGTTTGTTATCCCGTGTTGGACCAACATTGTTCTATAGTTTGTCATCCCATGTTGGGTCAACATTGTTCAATAGTTTGTTATCCCGTGTTGGACCAACATTGTTCGATAGTTTGTCATCCCATGTTGGACCAACATTGTTCTATAGTTTGTCATCCCATGTTGGACCAACATTGTTCAATAGTTTGTCATCCCATGTTGGACCAACATTGTTCACTAGTTTGTCATCCCATGTTGGACCAACATTGTTCAATAGTTTGTCATCCCATGTTGGACCAACATTGTTCAATAGTTTGTCATCCCATGTTGGACCAACATTGTTCAATAGTTTGTCATCCCATGTTGGACCAACATTGTTCAATAGTTTGTCATCCCATGTTGGACCAACATTGTTCAATAGTTTGTCATCCCATGTTGGACCAACATTGTTCGATAGTTTGTCATCCCATGTTGGACCAACATTGTTCTATAGTTTGTCATCCCATGTTGGACCAACATTGTTCAATAGTTTGTCATCCCATGTTGGACCAACATTGTTCAATAGTTTGTCATCCCATGTTGGACCAACATTGTTCGATAGTTTGTCATCCCATGTTGGACCAACATTGTTCTATAGTTTGTCATCCCATGTTGGACCAACATTGTTCAATAGTTTGTCATCCCATGTTGGACCAACATTGTTCAATAGTTTCTCATCCCATGTTGGACCAACATTGTTCACTAGTTTGTCATCCCATGTTGGACCAACATTGTTCGATAGTTTGTCATCCCATGTTGGACCAACATTGTTCTATAGTTTGTCATCCCATGTTGGACCAACATTGTTCAATAGTTTGTCATCCCATGTTGGACCAACATTGTTCGATAGTTTGTCATCCCACGTTGGACCAACATTGTTCAATAGTTTGTCATCCCATGTTGGACCAACGTTTTTTTGCTTGATCAAATGTTGGATGAACTGTTTGCTTTTGTTCGATAAAATGTTTGGACGCCACCCAAACATTGTCAATGTTCGATAGTTTAGCCAGGACTCTATTCTTCTTCTCGTGTTATCTTGTGTGATGCAGGCGATGCTGTAGAGAATAGGGCCATTAAGAGACTACTGGGAACCAGTTACAGCCGCAATGTTAAGATTTCCTCCACTAAAGGTGAGTGTCTACAATACAGCATAATCAGATTAACAGATATAGTTGTGGCCTTCAAATAGGTAAAACTGAGAAATTAATTAGTTATAATGATATTAAAACGTATCAAACGTAATGCCGTGAATAATATGAAGTATGACACGCAACACTATACTCACATTCACACACTATAAGGAACCTTATCAGTATCCCAATCCCTCCACCATCACCATCACCACACACACACACCCACAAACACACACACCCACAAACACCCAACTCAGTCAGGACACCCACAGCAGAATCAGTGTTGCTGATTGTTTGGCATGTGTATGTTTTGTTTAGCCATCAACATATATTTTTTAGTCTACTTTTAAAGCTTTTAAAAGTTTAAACCCTTTTTGGTGACACTGTATTGTTTTAAACCATTTGTTTTAATTTGTTTGTATTCCAGGGGCAACCGGCCATTTACTGGGTGCTGCTGGAGCAGTAGAGGCTATCTTCACTGTTCTCGCGCTAAAAATGGTAAGATCTCAACTAAGATCAGACGGCATGCTGTTTATAAATACTGTGCCTTTCAATGCAAATTCGCCAACCAGAACTTGGATCGTCCTTGCTTCCGTGGTTGGTAGTTACGTACCTTGTTTACCGATTTTGCTTTCGCCACAGAGCTGGTCTATTCCTAACCGCAGATTATTCCAGAATACCAAGAATAGATGGAATAATCTCTGGAAATCACTGGTTCAGCCACATTTTGCACTGCAAGCTACAAACTCTTGCTGACATGATATTCAGGATACGTTTAGTATTTCAGTGGCTAAAAATCCCGATAAACGATTTGTGGTGATCATTCTGCGTATTCTTATTCCGGAATACGGTCAATCAAACGCACCCCAAGTTCGTTTTATCGTGTTGTGCGGCTTCTAGTGAGCATGCGCGGTGTGAGATGGGCCATAATCCTTTGCGCACCGTAATTCTTATAAAATGATAATCATTAGAATACTTTTGTTCAAAGACTGATTTCTCCTTCCGAGTGATGATACGTCCTCATCAAAAGATCATAATCATAATCATCATTGTTATTATATTATAAATATATATCACCTTGTAGTCTCTCAGGGAAATCCAACCTTTGAAACTGTCCTTTGTATTACTTTCCAAATCTTTGTATTACTTTCCAAATAACTTTTACGATACGAAGCCTTTTGTTTGGGACAAAATTCGTTACATTAACACAAAGTGTTGGATAAAAATAGCCGCTTTAAAGTGCACCTAACGTAAATGTAGTTCTAATGAATTCGACTTTGCAATAATTTGGATAAATACTTAAAATGCTAACTGAAATGACTGTTTTTCTTTACTAACTCGCAAACTGTGTATATTATCTATAAATCGATGTTGTTGTGATAGAAAGGCGCCATGGAGAATAATGCATTAGTGAGATGACGTCTATACAGGGATCGACCCAGGCTTTTACTTTCGCGGTCATGGGTCAGAAAGGTCAAATTTTAAAGATTTCAAACAAGTGTAGAACATAGAGTATTCTCTGTAAACCAAAACTTTCTTCACAGAAGTTTTCAAAACTTGATGTAGAATAAATATTTGTGATTTGAAAAAAAATAACGTTAGGTTCACTTTAATGATTTAATGATTTCATTGCAAAGGTGAGGGCAATATAATAATCCGCCAAAGCCCACTTGGGTAAAGTGAGGCAGTCCCCGTATGCACCCATAATAGCAAGCCTGGTATCGTCAAAATGAATGAACAAGTAAATCCGTGAAACTCCATACGTTGTTCTGTTTAATCTGCACAGAGAATGGCGCCTCCGACACTGAATCTCCACAATCTCGTCCCGAAGGAGGAGTTTGACTTGAACTACGTCCCACTCAAGGCACAAGAACTCGCGCCGACGAACTCTGAACGGCTAATAGCCATGACAAACTCGTTCGGGTTTGGCGGGACTAATGCGTGTTTGTGCATCGGTCAAACAGTTTAATAAAAGACTGCTTTCACACAGGAACATAAGCTCATGGTTTAAAATGTGAACAAAAAAAGGGTATGAAAACTTGCTAGCCAGCTAATAAATGATTTCTCAATCCATTCCTTGTTTACAGACGTAACACACCGTCAGCTATTCCCACAAGGTTACAACAATTGCACCCCTTACCAAAAAGGGAAGGGTGTGTGGCGCCGGGAGAATTTCAAATATTTCGTGCTAGAAAAAATTGTCGGGAAGAGGGGGAATATTTATTTTCAAAACGAGATTATATATTTGTGGTAGACGTACATGTTAGTCTACATACATTTTATTTTATTGGTTCCTGCGGCGTGTACAGATATTTTCTCAAATTATGAAAAGTTATGTAGAGAGAGCCCTTAAAGAAAACCTGCTTGTAAAGGTTTTTTGCCCAAAAAAACAAAAACAAGAATTATAGAAAATCGAAAAATGCTCCACTTATGCATACCATACCGTTATCACCTGACTTATAAAAGTAAAGCTAAAGTTAGCCTAGTTTAACCTTTCTCAAGAACGAGAAATAATGTTACTAAAAGGAATGTCGCAACGTTCCAAGTGTTGCTTCGATAACGGAGAGCTGAATACTCGTAGAAAGACAATGCGAATGATTGTAATATGCATATCAAAATCATTGCACACAGAAGAAGACATTTGGTATTGGTCATCGCTTTGAAGTAAATGCGATTTTATTTGAGAGAGAACAATTTCAGTCGCATTACAAGTTTATAATGTGGCTTACCTGTTGATACCGGACTATACAAAGGAGAATTCTCTGCTTTCGTTTCGACCGCTCCAAAATCTCTCCTACTGCAGCTCCCGCCATACCAAAGGTCACACAAGAAACAATAGTACGAAATGGAACTTTAACAGCGATTTGTACCACTCTCAACTCGAGATACCTCGATGATTTATGCATCAAAATGCAGGAATTTTATTGTCCTATCTGAATTCAGCGGTAGAAAGTCAGTACAGACATGCGTATTCAAGATAAACCCAGGTTTTCTCTGCTTGGTAGTTCCTAAACCAGTATTAAAAACTATAAACAACGCCCCGGGGGGGGGGGGGGGGGGGGGGGACTCCCCATAAAAATAGACGGGGGTGCTCGACCTATCTTTTAGGGGTTAAAATCGTTAGCAGTGCTATCTCTTAGGGGTCTTCCAAAGGTCTGCTATCTTTTAGGGGTCTCCGAGACCCAACATTTTTGTGGCCGAGAAAAAATAGCGCTGGATCCTCGAGCATGAGAAGTTGAATCGGTATAATGTCTTTATATAGTCTCTAATAAATCCAATTAATGCCATTTTCTTGTCTTTTGGAGTGCTATCTTTTAGGGGTAAAATTGTTGTGAGCCACGCCCATATTGCTATCTTTTAGGGGTGAATTTAATTTCTCACGTCGAGCACCCCCGTCTATTTTTATGGGGAGTCCCCCTCCCGGGAACAACGCCTTGTTAAAATTCACTTCACTCGCGAAAGAAAATTCAAATTTGTACGGTCGAAATCTTAACATAATCACTCCAAACAGTTACCAGTTGCAGATTATATGTTACTTAACTTTGATTTGAAGGTAGAAAGAAGTCTTAAATCATTTTATTTGTTTTGGAAGGCAAACATGTATTTTCGAGTGAAATGACTGGCCGATACCGGAAGTGAGTCACCGGATATCGATATGGCTTTTGTACGCAATGACTTTGATATGAAGTGATCACTTAATCATAAAAAAACTGGTCCCGTGTATTTAGTTGACGAATATCCACTATTACTCATACACAATTCGCTTTGTTTTCATTGACATTGGGTTTCTTTGGACCTGTGGCGATTTTGTTTATTAAGTGGTGCTATTGCTAATTTCAAGTAACAAAACACTGTTCGAGCAATTATTCTCCGCTAATACATAAAAAAAATACATAAAAAAATCATATCAAATATTCCATTTGTTCCTAGTCTCGAGTGGGATCGAAAATCATGCGAACTAGTTTAGTTAACAATATCCGCGCCGCGACTAAGTATTTTGCACGATAAAGATAACTCAGTAGGACCTTTTCCATGTTTTCTAAAAGAAAAAAAGAATTTCTAAGAATTTTGGTGTCGCTTTTGTTACGCTTGATTGTTTTGAGTCGTACTTTGTTTTGTTCACCGCGGAAACAGTGCCTTAGTCTAGTTGCTAATTATTTTATATTCTTTTGAGATGTCTGTGATGTCTCCGTGAGCACGTCATTAAGACAATTTTCACATTCAGTAGCCGCGACTCAGAAATAAACTGGAATTTAAGAGATTTGGCTGGCAACTTGGCAAGATGGTCGACATGTATTCCTTGGGTTGCCCTTTGTGTTTGGATGCGGTCTTCAGGGGTTCTCTGTTGTGAAAGGACAGGAAAACTACGACAAATACTTGGAAATACTGTGAACTTTGTGATATGGATGTCGTTAGGCGTCAAGTGCTCTGTATGAAAAATGGTAAGTTCGCAAATTTTCTTCAACTTCTGTAGCTCACCTCTGTAGTTCATTCTAGTTTAATGACCTTCAAATTCGAGGGAAATCACTTTTATTCTTCAACACAGTACCCTGAGTTACTAATTCTAAACTACAAAGCCACTCATCATATCATTTTTGCGATTTATTATATTCTTCAATGTGTAGAATTGCGTAGTAAAAGCTCGTTTCTATTCATGCACCGAGCTTTGGCTTCACAGTTTTGGTTTCAAGCACGACATGAAAGAGCTTCAAGACAGTTTCGTTCCAGAGCTCAAATACTTCTCAATGCATTTTGCATTCTGTTCGGCGATATTTACTGTGTTCTCGCTGAACACTGTCTGGAGTGAAGCCGAGGTGAACCACTATAAATCACCATCAACTCAACCATGATTCAGGGACCGGTCATTATTTCAGGGGAGTACCGGATTGGAAAAAAATTTCGAACCCCGTCGGATATTTTCCCAAAAAAATTCAACTGACCCCGTATGAGTTTTGCCCTGAATTTTTCATATGCCGTTACATAGTTGATTAAAAAATTCCATACCCCGTAGGATTTTTATCCAACCCGGTACTCCCTTAAATAATGACCGGTCCCTTATATTGAATTTTACTTCAACTATCGCGTACCTTCAAGGGCCTCGGAGGGTGAGAGGCTAGCCCCCCCTCCCCCCGACACACTGTTTTTGTACAGCCGGTTAAAAAATAAATATGCGTTAATATTTTTATCACGCGTGGCAGTTTTAGATGTATTTCCATTCATTTCAGAAGACCTACATTTCTAATTTCCTCAGAGGACATGCTCTCGAATCCCCTTGAAAACTCGTGCTTACGTAATATTCTGAAATATTTAATTTCCTATATTTCGCTGAATTTCTTAAAGCGAAGAACTCGAGTTTGTGTTTATCTCCTTCTGACGTGCTTGTTGGACAAGATGGCGGACGTATTTTCCCGGGAGAACATTGCTGCGTTCTGATTGGTCTGAATTGTTTTAATTGACAGGTGTGAAACTGTGAATAAGTGTTTTTAATATATAATTATCGATGAAATACCAGTTTAATTTTTTTTTCTAAAAAGTAATATCTTCACACGTGAAGATATCACTTTTGAAAATATGACTGGCTTTCGAAGATTTCTAGCCTTTTTAGGAAGAGATAAAAGGAGATATTTCATCGATAATTATATATTAAACAGAACATTACATGGCTGCTGGGAGATACGAATTTTATCTTCGAGTGTTGATGAAATATCTTACTCGTTCGCTGGGCTCACTCGTAAGATATTTCATCAACACTCGAAGATAAAATAATTTTCTAAGCTTGTTAGAATAGATTGGCAGAGAAATACAGATAATTGCTACGTGTATCGCTATCGCGTTAACATTTATAGGTATTTTTCTTTGAAGTTTCCATCCCAGCGATGCTATTGAAACTCGTTAGCAACAAAGCTCATGAGTTAGTTAATTTAAAACAACATTAGCCCAACATTAAAAAATATAGATCTCCTGGTTTTGAAGAGTTTAGCATCAAAGTAAACAAGAAGCACTTATGTGCACCGAAGTGGAGGTGAAAGCGGCGAGATAAATATCCACCACTAATCACCGACACTGAGGCGAATAGCACCAAATAGTTATTTTATTTTCTGTCAAATGGACAAAATCTCGCGTGAGGTGATCGCTGCTTCGCTCTGAGGTGAATATGAAATCATATTCACTGTTTAAGTAGCCAATCAGAGCGCTTGAAAAGCACTATTCACTGGTGTGGTATATACTAAGTGCCAATATCAGGAAATACACGGCCAAAAAATTCAAAGAACTGCCAAAATCTTCCGATTTAAAAGTGTGAATCTTTCTGATCCCTTTTTGGTTGTCACAGTACCTCCGGCTAAAAGTTTGAATTTCCCGCGCGCTTCACTGATTACCATAATATGCAAATTAATGCCTTGAGGCGAAAATGATCACTCACTCTGCGCGAAGAAAGAATTGCTGATTTTGCTTGGGAACAAAACCCCCAACTGAAGGCTGTTTCGTTCATTTGAGGAATACATGTATTTGGTCAAATTTGACAACATTTTGAAATAAGTTTGTCAGTGTTGTTATTACTCAGATGAAAACAAATCATACATTTTACGAAAGGTCAATTCTATATCTACGGGCAATGTGTAATATGATCTCCTCAACCCAGGTCTGGAATGAACTAATTTTACAGAACAAAGTTGCCCCCACCTAATTTTTTTGATTGTTTACAATATATTCAAGCCAAAATGCACATGCTTATAGCTCTGATACTATACTTTGCCCCTATGAGCCATTTTTGGAATAACTCTTGGTTGCTATGGTAACGTCATGAGCAAATATCAAATACGTAATGCTCAATAACATTTGAAGTAAAAAAGATATTCCAAAAATGACTCGTAGAGGCAAAGTATCGTATCAGAGCTACACTTATCCACAATTTGGGACATGTTCATTAAATTGCTACAGAATTAGGGTTAGGGTTTAGGGTGTGGACAATGAAAAATTGAAGTTTTGAGAAAATGTTTAAAACTGAAATACTAAAGAAGGTTTTAACAAATAAACAACATTTCAGGGTTAGGTTTTTAGAAGGTTTGTATGAACATTTGAGAAAATGAAATATTAATGATCCAATTAGTGGGGTATTCTATAATAAAATTTTAGCAATTTAGTATTTTACCACAACTGCCGGTAATCTCGCGATCTGATTGGTTGAAGTACGGTGGTAAATTAGAGTCCAGACAACGGTGCTGACGCGAGAAAGTTATAGACAACGCTGGCTCTTTCAAACCTGTCACGCTTTGTAACGAAACTTCCTTGTACGTTTTCTAATATTGTTGTAAAAAACAAATTTCCTCTGGTTTTCCGTGGTGTGGACTCTTATTTACCACGATTTACGTCATCACATGGTCAAAATTTGTTGGCTCCGCCTAAAATAAGAGTCCACACCACGGAAAACCAGAGGAAATTTGCTAATTCTAACAGGAGAAAACTGAAAGCCTGCTTTTATTTCTTTACTGTTCTGGATTTAAAAGTCAATTGTTGAATCCCAAAGGGAGAGGAGCATTTCTGGCAGCGAAGGTTTCATTTTTAGAGAACTGAGGTATGCGTGGAATGTCTAGTGCAGCCTGCATGAAGGTGAAGCCAAATGGCGATACAAACGGACTTGATATGGCTTTGGAGAAAGCGTGCGAAACTTTCGACATTTCAGAATTATTTCCCGAACAGAGAAAGGCATTATTATACTTCGTTTCCCGGCAGGACCTTTGCTACCACCAAACTCATTAATAATTCATGACGGAAAAACAAAGGAAATCAATGTGCGATAAGTGATCTGTAAATCTGAAAAGATTCGTCCTGATTTACATAAACTCTTGCTTCGATTTTCACATTTTCACATTCGATTTTCAAATAACTGAAACACGCGACTCTATCCATTTAATATACGTTTGATGTACAGAATTCGTGTCCATGCTCGCCTCCGGCTCGAGTTTGTAATCCAATAAAGCACTGTATCTATTAGGCCATCCCTATTTTATTTTCCGTTTCTCATCGTCCGACCGACCAATTTTTGTGGCTTTTTGTAAATATTAAAAAAAAATCAGGGGAGGGGTGGGGGTGAAGAAACCCTAGAGCAGCTCCTGGAAGCTCATACTCGAGAGTAGGTTACACAATAGTTTCGGCGGTGCATTTGTAATTCCATGTTTGTAGCGTATACGGACGACGACATCGATGGTTTCGTCGTCCATGTTGGTTTGTAACCTCGCCTGTGCAACGGTGCCTTATTAGTTCCAGTCTCTCCGCGCATTTTTTATTAAAGATTTTTTTTCTCACCCGACCGACCGACCCAATTTTTGAAAACCCCACCGATGAGAAACGGGAAAAAAATTGGGATAGCCTTACTTACAGAGCAAGAAAAGAACGTAGGCGAGTGAATCAGCCTCCTGTTAAAATTCGAAATTAAGGGTTTAAAATCAAACAGGCTATCAAGCAGAAAGATAGTTTATTAAGGACATTAAACGGTATTTTACGTAATGTTTCAAGGCCTCCAATTCGGACTGGACGGGATTTCAAAGTCCGCGCAATTGCGAGGACTTTGAAACCCCGTCCAGTCCGAATTGGAGGCCTTGAAACGACTACTTAATAATTCCATGCTTGTTTGGTGGTTGTGGGATAAACAACAAAATGATTTTAAAACTTCATGTTTCGATGTTTCAAGCTTGTAGGTTGTACTTGCGTATTTACATATCGTTGCTTTGTTTGAATTAAGTAATCAAACGTCCATTGTTAAAGAAAAGATGGAATGTTAACAAATCATGCGCTTGTTCTCGTGGGAGTACGTGTTTACAACCTGGCGTGAAATTTGATGACAATATAATTTGGCGCTGTAGTTGTCGTCACGGGAATGCGCAGTGTCAGGGCAGTGAACAAAAAAACAGGTCCCACATTGGAGAGACGGTCTGTATGCATCAAGACAGGTATTGTACCTTGACATTTTTTAACGCTTGGGGAAGTCCGTGATCAATCGTGAGACCTCCCTTTGTACTATACTCATAGTTCAAAGTCCTTGGACTTAGAAAAGGATTTCAAAGTACCGTAGAGAATACTTTGACGGGGTTTCAAAGTATTACAGGTGGTACAAATAGAGACCTCTGGTTGGCTACTTACCTCATGAATTATTTTAAAAGTGTGTTTGATGGCTGTTTACGAACTCTGTAGCCCCCTTACAATGCAGTTCGTTTCTTTTGTGTGTTTGAGTTGAATTTCG
This sequence comes from Actinernus sp. WN-2022, assembly GCA_030867875.1. Classification (NCBI taxonomy): domain Eukaryota; kingdom Metazoa; phylum Cnidaria; class Anthozoa; order Actiniaria; family Actinernidae; genus Actinernus; species Actinernus sp. WN-2022. Next base: position 170,461,330 of record JAOWCC010000577.1, on the reverse strand, counting down.
CGCGATAAGCAAAAGTAGATAGTACTCAAGCGGACCATCACAGAGATGTCCACTCGATAAATGCTGAGTGATAACTGAATGTGTCAGTGGCCTGGCCATGGCCGTTTATACCGGTGTTCCAGGAAATTTGCACCCCCGTAAATTTGCACCCCCGTAAATTTGCACCCCCTTAAATTTGCACTAGACATTTTTCCTAGGAAATTTGCACCCCTCAGGAAATTTGCAATCCCTGTGTCTTGCGTTTTTTGCAGCTAACAAATCGTGTGGTTGTATGGAGAGCAAAAAATATCTGACTTCACTTATTTAAAGGCCTTGTATGGGATCGGTAGTGTTGTAGCAAAACCTATTTGTAAATGTTATTTTAACCTCCAACGACTTCCGATCTTTCTAAAACTGCGTTTTTAAAGATAGCCTATTGGCTTGATCTCCAGCATCCATGGGAACGCCTTTCCCATGGGGATCACACGAGCTCAATATTACGTACAGAGGAATCAATACGAGGCTCCGTGCATAATGCCCAGTCGTTCGTGACAAGACTACAGCACTTCTATCAGGCGCCAAATGTTTCAAAATTAAATTTTCATACACCTATACCAGACATGCATACATGTATTAAAATCCATACACGTACAAAAATCTATACATGTATCTAAAAAATATACATGTATCAAAAAATTACCCTGTTTAAGACAAAAAAAATAAAATGTTCAAGTGTTAAAATGTTCCCTCTATAAGACAAATAACAAATTATCTATACTTGGATGCATGGTCTCCTGTTGGATGTCAGTGTTTATTGTGATCCTGTATAATGAGTGTCATAACTAAATAAGTCTTCATCAAGCACTAGACTAAATAACGGCACTAGATAAATACCATACCCTGTTCAAGATCTGTTTATGTCAAAATGTATACCCTGTCTAAGATCAGAAACTCGAAAAACCATACCCTGTCCAGCGAATCATCCCCGTATAGTCCATATATGGGAGTACCCTATTAGTTTCTTCAAGGTGAATGCAAAGTGCGAGTTACATATCAGTACTTGGCTGTACTATAATATTTACATATCTGGTATAGGTGTATGAAAATTTAATTTTGAAACGTTTGGCGCCTGATACACTTCTGTAGTTTGTCACAACGACTGAGCATTCTTCAAATCCTTCACATTATAGACTGCGGAGTCGCTCCGACTATTTTTCTAGACAAGGACCCTGGATTTGTCAGGGTATTCGATAGTTACTTAGCGTTGTTATCGAAACCTCACGGTTTCTTAGCCCATTGAGTGATGTTTATTTTGAAATTGTTTTGCTTTGTAAACAGATACGCTTTGCAACGCTTGCTCGTGAATAGCGGGCCACTGAATAGACCACTAATTGAAAGCAGGAAATCTTAAAATACTCTAAAGGCCGCGAGATTGTAAAAGTTTGAACCTTGCATGAACTGAACTGAAACTTTAATAATAATTTTATTATAATAATTTATTAATTTATATTGCGCAGATTACATATAAATGAACACATGGAGTATTACATTAGTACTACATTATATTACATTAGTACTAAACGGTCTTAAAATACAGATCTAATCAGAATACAAATCTATAATAGCGTTTCCTAAAAATTCCTATAAAAAGTCTAATTAACAATTAGACCCGCAGCCCAAATGGGCTACGAGTCAATAGCCCATGAGGCGCAGCCGAATGGGCTATTTAACTCGTAGCCCATGAGGGCGAGAGGTCTAATTGTTTTAGTATAAACTAACTAGTCGGACAGTAGAAAATAATAGAAAGAAAGAAATTGAAGTTGAAAAACTGTTATTATTTCGTGAAAATGTGTGCGGTTTTCCTCTACCATGGGCTATCACAAATATACCTATAGTAGGGTAGCCAATCATTGGTTTATACTAAAATCAAGTATAACCGTGCAATAACAATAAAATAGCATTTACAATAGAAGGTGTGAAATGTCTAGTTATATACTAATCTAAAAAAGTGTGTCTTCAGACGTTTAAAAGTCTCAACAGATTCTAGATGGCGTAATTCCTTTGGCAGAGAGTTCCACAGCTTCGGTGCCGCAATAACAAATGCTCTATCACCAAGTGTTGATTTAGTTCTAATGGTAGGGACACTAAGGAGAAGAATATTAGATGATCTAAGACTGTAGGAAGAGGACTTAATATTAAAGTAGTCTATGCGACTTATAATAAACGGAGTTCTGATCAACATACAGTATAAGCCGTGCTATAAATATAGTCGCATCAAGTATGACTACATAAATATATAATAATTTTAATATAAACGGTTTTTGTTTTTACAAATACTGCATTAATAAAAAATAATGCGTATTCATGTTAAAAATTAAGAATTAAATCTCATCAAGGAGAACGGGGAACATGATAATCATTATCAGCCAGGGGTTGCCCCCCAAATTACCACTTATCTCAGTGCAGCATAGTCGTTTTTAACGCACAAGTATTTCCACTTCTTCATCTTTAAAGTGCACCTAACCCCATTTGCAATTTTTATACATATGAATCTTTGAAAGGTTTTGAGTACTTCTGTGAAGAAATGTTTGGCTAACAGATAATGTTCTATGTTCTAGGCTTGTTTGAAATGGTGAACATTTGACAATTCCTGATCCATGACCGCGTAAGAAAAAGCCTGGGTCGATTCTGAATCTAACGTCACCTCATTAATGCATTATTCTCCATGGCGCCTTTCTATCACAACAACATCGATATATAGACAATTTAAACAGTCTGTGAATTGTTAGTAAAGAAAACAGTTATTTTAGACAAAATGCTAAACATTTATTCAACTAATTGCAAAGTCGAATGAATTAGATGACGTAAGATCCAGAATCGACCCAGGCTTTTTCTTACGCGGTCATAAGTCAGGAAAGGTCAAATTTTCACCATTTCAAACAAGACTTTTGTAACCCAAAAGTTCTTCACAGAAGTACTCAAAACCTTTCAAAGATATTGCAAAAGGGGTTAGGTGCACTTTAACAACCTTACCAAAAACATTTCTTACTAGCCCCCGCATGAGTTGATATTTGTCTTCATTTTATTGCGGGCAAATTATTCTTACGGGGCCCCGGCACGAGTCAGTGTGTGATGGTAAATGTTTGCAGTGTGAGGATGGCACTGCAGATCATCTGGAGAAAGCAAAATCGCGCAGAAAAATCGTTTTCGAGCGGCTATATTGGAGGGTTAGAATCAACCTAGCGTCCTAAGTAAAGTTCAAGAATTGCCCTTATCCATTCTGGAGTCTTGTTGGCAAGCGACAAGGAAAAGTTTGACATTTTGGCAAATATTCAGCGAGTGTCGTGTTTCTCAAAGTGCCCGAAGTTTCCTGCCTTGTATATTTTTAAGCACATGAAGCGAGCGCATCAAAACATCGAGAAACAATCGCCAGAAACTTCCCATATCGCCCAGAAAAGCACATTAGACCACATCGAAGTGTAAATAGTTTCTTTCATTACGACTTTAAAGCTATTGGGGGATCATTTGACCAAAAAGAGGATTTTTGGAGCCGTTTAACAAACTGTTTCGGTCATTTTACAGAAAACCGATGAAAACATACGATGACGTCACATGATTCCCACTATCACAACTACCATAACAGTGGCACGATATGGAATAAGGAGAAAAGCATCCAGTGTGATAGAAACGAATGGATATACTGCATAACAGTCGAATACACTACTAGTTAGTTAAAGGAATGCTTCTGAACCTTCCTCACTTAACAATTGTGATATAATAACTGTTATGAAACTGTCGACTCAAAATCTATATTGATTTTAAACACCTAATATAAAATAGATCAATGGGAATTTCATCTTACTATTATTCACAGGGACACGTAATGTAGAAAAGCCATCAAGACCATTCTTCATACAAGTCGCATTCATTGTCATCCTTATAGCATTTTCAAGAGGTGTCAATTCACAAACCAGTCAAACTGCTGACCAGTCGATTTCAGGAACAGAAAATTCAGTATCTACCTCTAAACAATCCAGTTCAGTAAAGACATCGCCATCATCTAAGGTCTCGGAAACACCGAGTCCAACACAAACAACAGCATCGGTATCTACTGCTACACAATCGAGTTCTGCTGTACAGCAAGCTGTAATGACATCGCCAATGGCATCACCATCATATAAGGTCTCGGAAACACCGAGTCCAACACAAACAACAGCTTCCGTATCTACTGCTACACAATCAACTTATGCTGTACAGCAAGTTGTAATGACATCGCCAATGGCATCACCATCATATCAGGTCTCCGAAACACCGAGTCCAACACAAACAACAGCATCAGTATCTACTGCTACACAATCAAGTTCAGCTGTACAATCAAGTTCTGCTATACAACAAGCTGTAATGACATCGCCAATGGCATCACCATCATCTAAGGTCTTGGAAACACCGAGTCCAACACAAAGAACAGCATCAGTATCTACTGCTACACAAGCAGGTTCTGCTGTACAGCAAACTGTAATGACATCGCCAATGGCATCACCATCATCTCAGGTCTCGGAAACACCGAGTCCAACACAAACAACAGCATCAGTATCTACTGCTACACAATCAAGTTCTGCTGTAAACCAAGCTGTAATGACAGCGCCAATGGTATCACGATCATCTCAGGTCTCGGAAACACCGAGTCCAACAGAAACAACAGCATCAGTATCTACTGCTACAGAATCAGGTTATGCTGTACAGCAAGCTGTAATGACGTCGCCAATGGCATCACCATCATATCAGGTCTCCAAAACATCGAGTCCAACACAAACAACAGCATCAGTATCTACTGTGACACAATCAAGTTCCGCTGTACAATCAAGTTCTGCTATACAACAAGCTGTAATGACATCGCCAATGGCATCACAATCATCTAATGTCTCGCAAACACCGAGTCCAAAACAAAGAACAGCATCAGTATCTACTGCTACACAATCGAGTTCTGCTGTACAGCAAGCTGTAATGACGTCGCCAATGGCATCACAATCAGCTAAGGTCTCGCAAACACCGAGTCCAACACAAACAACAGCATCAGTATCTACTGCTACACAATCAAGTTCTGCTGTACTGCAAGCTGTAATGACATCGCCAATGGTATCACGATCATCTCAGGTCTCGGAAACACCGAGTCCAACACAAACAACAGCATCACTATCTACTGCTACACAATCAAGTTCTACTGTACAACAAACTGTAATGACATCGCCAATGGCATCACAATCATCTCAGGTCTCGGAAACACCGAGTCCAACAGAAACAACAGCATCAGTATCTACTGCTACAGAATCAGGTTATGCTGTACAGCAAGCTGTAATGACGTCGCCAATGGCATCACCATCATATCAGGTCTCCAAAACATCGAGTCCAACACAAACAACAGCATCAGTATCTACTGTGACACAATCAAGTTCCGCTGTACAATCAAGTTCTGCTATACAACAAGCTGTAATGACATCCCCAATGGCATCACAATCATCTAATGTCTCGCAAACACCGAGTCCAACACAAAGAACAGCATCAGTATCTACTGCTACACAATCGAGTTCTGCTGTACAGCAAGCTGTAATGACATCGCCAATGGCATCACAATCAGCTAAGGTCTCGCAAACACCGAGTCCAACACAAACAACAGCATCAGTATCTACTGTGACACAATCAAGTTCCGCTGTACAATCAAGTTCTGCTATACAACAAGCTGTAATGACATCGCCAATGGCATCACAATCATCTAATGTCTCGCAAACACCGAGTCCAACACAAAGAACAGCATCAGTATCTACTGCTACACAATCGAGTTCTGCTGTACAGCAAGCTGTAATGACATCGCCAATTGCATCACCATCATCTAAGGTCTCGGAAACACTGAGTCCAACACAAACAACAGCATCAGTATCTACTGCTACACAATCGAGTTCTGCTTTACAGCAAGCTGTAATGACATCGCCAATGGCATCACCATCATCTCAGGTCTCGGAAACACGGAGTTCAACACAAACAATAGCATCAGTATCTACTGCTACACAATCAAGTTCTGCTGTACAGCAAGCTGTAATGACGTCGCCAATGGCATCACCATCATATCAGGTCTCCAAAACATCGAGTCCAACACAAACAACAGCATCAGTATCTACTGCTACACAATCAAGTTCAGCTGTACAATCAAGTTCTGCTAAACAACAAGCTGTAATGACATCGCCAATGGCATCACCATCATCTCAGGTCTCGGAAACACGGAGTTCAGCACAAACAACAGCATCAGTATCTACTGCTACACAATCGAGTTATGCTGTACTGCAAGCTGTAATGACATCGCCAATGGCATCACCAGCTCGGGTCTCGGAAACACCGAGTCCAACACAAACAACAGCATCAGTATCTACCGCTACACAATCTAGTTCTGCTGTAAACCAAGCTGTAATGACATCGCCAATGGTATCACGATCATCTCAGGTCTCGGAAACATCTAGTCCAACACAAACAACAGCATCCGTATCTACTGCTACAAAATCAAGTTCTACTGTACAACAAACTGTAATGACATCGCCAATGGCATCACAATCATCTCAGGTCTCGGAAACACCGAGTCCAACAGAAACAACAGCATCAGTATCTACTGCTACAGAATCAGGTTCTGCTGTACAGCAAGCTGTAATGACGTCGCCAATGGAATCACCATCATATCAGGTCTCCAAAACATCGAGTCCAACACAAACAACAGCATCAGTATATACTGCTACACAATCAAGTTCAGCTGTACAATCAAGTTCTGCTAAACAACAAGCTGTAATGACATCGCCAATGGCATCACAATCATCTAATGTCTCGCAAACACCGAGACCAACACAAACAACAGCATCAGTATCTACTGCTACAGAAGCAGGTTCTGCTGTACTGCAAGCTGTAATGACATCGCCAATGGCATCACCAGCTCGGGTCTCGGAAACACCGGGTCCAACACAAACAACAGCATCAGTATCTACCGCTACACAATCTAGTTCTGCTGTACAGCAAGCTGTAATGACATCGCCAATTGCATCACCATCATCTAAGGTCTCGGAAACACTGAGTCCAACACAAACAACAGCATCAGTATCTACTGCTACACAATCGAGTTCTGCTTTACAGCAAGCTGTAATGACATCGCCAATGGCATCACCATCATCTCAGGTCTCGGAAACACGGAGTTCAACACAAACAATAGCATCAGTATCTACTGCTACACAATCAAGTTCTGCTGTACAGCAAGCTGTAATGACGTCGCCAATGGCATCACCATCATATCAGGTCTCCAAAACATCGAGTCCAACACAAACAACAGCATCAGTATCTACTGCTACACAATCAAGTTCAGCTGTACAATCAAGTTCTGCTAAACAACAAGCTGTAATGACATCGCCAATGGCATCACCATCATCTCAGGTCTCGGAAACACGGAGTTCAGCACAAACAACAGCATCAGTATCTACTGCTACACAATCGAGTTATGCTGTACTGCAAGCTGTAATGACATCGCCAATGGCATCACCAGCTCGGGTCTCGGAAACACCGAGTCCAACACAAACAACAGCATCAGTATCTACCGCTACACAATCTAGTTCTGCTGTAAACCAAGCTGTAATGACATCGCCAATGGTATCACGATCATCTCAGGTCTCGGAAACATCTAGTCCAACACAAACAACAGCATCCGTATCTACTGCTACACAATCAAGTTCTACTGTACAACAAACTGTAATGACATCGCCAATGGCATCACAATCATCTCAGGTCTCGGAAACACCGAGTCCAACAGAAACAACAGCATCAGTATCTACTGCTACAGAATCAGGTTCTGCTGTACAGCAAGCTGTAATGACGTCGCCAATGGAATCACCATCATATCAGGTCTCCAAAACATCGAGTCCAACACAAACAACAGCATCAGTATATACTGCTACACAATCAAGTTCAGCTGTACAATCAAGTTCTGCTAAACAACAAGCTGTAATGACATCGCCAATGGCATCACAATCATCTAATGTCTCGCAAACACCGAGACCAACACAAACAACAGCATCAGTATCTACTGCTACAGAAGCAGGTTCTGCTGTACTGCAAGCTGTAATGACATCGCCAATGGCATCACCAGCTCGGGTCTCGGAAACACCGGGTCCAACACAAACAACAGCATCAGTATCTACCGCTACACAATCTAGTTCTGCTGTAAACCAAGCTGTAATGACAGCGCCAATGGTATCACGATCATCTCAGGTCTCGGAAACATCTAGTCCAACACAAACAACAGCATCAGTATCTACTGCTACACAATCAAGTTCTACTGTACAACAAACTGTAATGACATCGCCAATGGCATCACAATCATCTCAGGTCTCGGAAACACCGACTCCAACAGAAACAACAGCATCAGTATCTACTGCTACAGAATCAGGTTATGCTGTACAGCAAGCTGTAATGACGTCGCCAATGGCATCACCATCATATCAGGTCTCCAAAACATCGAGTCCAACACAAACAACAGCATCAGTATCTACTGTGACACAATCAAGTTCCGCTGTACAATCAAGTTCTGCTATACAACAAGCTGTAATGACATCGCCAATGGCATCACAATCATCTAATGTCTCGCAAACACCGAGTCCAACACAAAGAACAGCATCAGTATCTACTGCTACACAATCGAGTTCTGCTGTACAGCAAGCTGTAATGACATCGCCAATGGCATCACAATCAGCTAAGGTCTCGCAAACACCGAGTCCAACACAAACAACAGCATCAGTATCTACTGTGACACAATCAAGTTCCGCTGTACAATCAAGTTCTGCTATACAACAAGCTGTAATGACATCGCCAATGGCATCACAATCATCTAATGTCTCGCAAACACCGAGTCCAACACAAAGAACAGCATCAGTATCTACTGCTACACAATCGAGTTCTGCTGTACAGCAAGCTGTAATGACATCGCCAATGGCATCACCATCATCTAAGGTCTCGGAAACACTGAGTCCAACACAAACAACAGCATCAGTATCTACTGCTACACAATCGAGTTCTGCTTTACAGCAAGCTGTAATGACATCGCCAATGGCATCACCATCATCTCAGGTCTCGGAAACACGGAGTTCAACACAAACAATAGCATCAGTATCTACTGCTACACAATCAAGTTCTGCTGTACAGCAAGCTGTAATGACGTCGCCAATGGCATCACCATCATATCAGGTCTCCAAAACATCGAGTCCAACACAAACAACAGCATCAGTATCTACTGCTACACAATCAAGTTCAGCTGTACAATCAAGTTCTGCTAAACAACAAGCTGTAATGACATCGCCAATGGCATCACCATCATCTCAGGTCTCGGAAACACGGAGTTCAGCACAAACAACAGCATCAGTATCTACTGCTACACAATCGAGTTATGCTGTACTGCAAGCTGTAATGACATCGCCAATGGCATCACCAGCTCGGGTCTCGGAAACACCGAGTCCAACACAAACAACAGCATCAGTATCTACCGCTACACAATCTAGTTCTGCTGTAAACCAAGCTGTAATGACATCGCCAATGGTATCACGATCATCTCAGGTCTCGGAAACATCTAGTCCAACACAAACAACAGCATCCGTATCTACTGCTACACAATCAAGTTCTACTGTACAACAAACTGTAATGACATCGCCAATGGCATCACAATCATCTCGGGTCTCGGAAACACCGAGTCCAACAGAAACAACAGCATCAGTATCTACTGCTACAGAATCGGGTTCTGCTGTACAGCAAGCTGTAATGACGTCGCCAATGGCATCACCATCATATCAGGTCTCCAAAACATCGAGTCCAACACAAACAACAGCATCAGTATATACTGCTACACAATCAAGTTCAGCTGTACAATCAAGTTCTGCTAAACAACAAGCTGTAATGACATCGCCAATGGCATCACAATCATCTAATGTCTCGCAAACACCGAGACCAACACAAACAACAGCATCAGTATCTACTGCTACACAATACAGTTCTGCTGTACAGCAAGCTGTAATGACGTCGCCAATGGCATCACCATCATATCAGGTCTCCAAAACATCGAGTCCAACACAAACAACAGCATCAGTATCTACTGCTACAGAATCGAGTTCTGCTGTACAGCAAGCTGTAATGACATCGCCAATGGCATCACAATCATCTAATGTCTCGCAAACACCGAGACCAACACAAAGAACAGCATCAGTATCTACTGCTACACAATCCAGTTCTGCTATACAACAAGCTGTAATGACATCGCCAATGGCATCACAATCATCTAATGTCTCGCAAACATCGAGTCCAACACAAACAACAGCATCAGTATCTACTGTGACACAATCAAGTTCCGCTGTACAATCCAGTTCTGCTATACAACAAGCTGTAATGACATCGCCAATGGCATCACAATCATCTAATGTCTCGCAAACATCGAGTCCAACACAAACAACAGCATCAGTATCTACTGTGACACAATCAAGTTCCGCTGTACAATCCAGTTCTGCTATACAACAAGCTGTAATGACATCGCCAATGGCATCACAATCATCTAATGTCTCGCAAACATCGAGTCCAACACAAACAACAGCATCAGTATCTACTGTGACACAATCAAGTTCCGCTGTACAATCCAGTTCTGCTATACAACAAGCTGTAATGACATCGCCAATGGCATCACAATCATCTAATGTCTCGCAAACACCGAGTCCAACACAAACAACAGCATCAGTATCTACTGTGATACAATCAAGTTCCGCTGTACAATCCAGTTCTGCTATACAACAAGCTGTAATGACATCGCCAATGGCATCACAATCATCGAATGTCTCGCAAACAGCGAGTCCAACACAAACAACAGCATCAGTTTCTACTGTGACACAATCAAGTTCCGCTGTACAATCCAGTTCTGCTATACAACAAGCTGTAATGACATCGCCAATGGCATCACAATCATCTAATGTCTCGCAAACATCGAGTCCAACACAAACAACAGCATCAGTATCTACTGTGACACAATCAAGTTCCGCTGTACAATCCAGTTCTGCTATACAACAAGCTGTAATGACATCGCCAATGGCATCACAATCATCTAATGTCTCGCAAACACCGAGTCCAACACAAAGACCAGCATCAGTATCTACTGTGACACAATCGAGTTCTGCTGTACAGCAAGCTGTAATGACATCGACAATGGCATCACCATCATCTAAAGTCTCGAACAATTCAGAATTTCAGGCTGGTTTGACAATATCATCCACTGCACAGATATCTGGAACATCCAGTCCATCACAATCGTCTTTTGCACAGACAAGTTCGCAAAGTTCGGTGATGCAGCAAACTATGATGATTTCTCCTACAGTACAGGTGTTGAAAACTCCAAGTATGGTGCGAAACGTTACTGTAGTATCAAGTTCTAAAAGTTTAGTTCTACAACAAGTTATGACAGCATCATTTTCTTTTGCAGTGTCGCAAACACCGCGAACAAGCTCTTTAAGTACAGGTATAGAGAAGACTCCGACGTCATCGCCTTTAACTGTCTCTGGGACGCAAAATGTAACACCAGCCACTTCGATATTTACTGCAGAATCGCTATTCTATAGTTCAGTTCTACAGAAAAGCTTAATGCCATCGTTGACTTTAGTAGTACTCGAAACATTGCGTCTACCACTATCTAGTGCTGAAATATTAACTTCCCAAAGTAAGTTACACCTCATTTATCGCGTGTTTATGCATTAACACAAATATTTTTTTAACACATTTCTACTTTAACTCATAAATGTTTATCCTCTTTTTAGCAGTATTTCAGACACCGAGTCTCTCACTATCTAGTGCCGCAGAATCAACTTATCAGAGTAAGTAGACATCTCATTTATCGAGTTTTGTATTTCATAGAAACTTACTAACGCGTGCTCTGTTTGATCAAAACCCATGCCTTTGAGAGAGTGCAGATCACACAAATAATGTCCTATCTTACTGACGTGCACTCTGGTTGGTTTGTGAGATTGTAGATCATGGAAATGACGTCATGTTTCTATAACAATAGAAAATTAAAATGGAGGAAATGCAACATTTTGAACTGGACTTTTTTTGGGGGGGGGGGGGAGGGGTGTGCCGCGGATATATCAAAACCTCACCCTATTTAAGTGTGAAAATGGGTACCCTTTCCAAGGCTTGAAACTAAAATGTGAGACCCTATTAAAGTGCAAGTATCATGTCAAAAAAATAAAAAATTATATTGTACTGTTGTGTTTGTTTCTCACAAAAGGTATTAATCTTGCAGATTTTGTAAAATTTCTGACATTTAATCCCTAATTTTGGTTACTTGTCGTGGATCCTGTGACGTCATAAGATGAATCAACTCCCTCCCAAGAGAAAACTACTATAATAAAATCCCGTAGCTTTCAATCAGTCCCGCAATTCCGGTAACTTTTATTCTAGTTGAATTGCTGCTACAGTCTAATTAATTTAACTAATTTAGACAACTGAAGTATATTGGAAATAGAATTTGGAGCAAAAAGAGTTGATGTTGTTTTATGGCTTTACTTGCACTTTAAGGGACAAGTGAATACTCAGAATTTATTGAACAGATCGTTTTTATTTCTCAGTCTGTGTAATGCTTTACGTTTATTGAAGATTGTTACGTTTAGCGGACGTTGAGCAAATAGTTTTTTTACACGGTATTCCATATCAAGAGTTAGGGGAACAAAAAAACCGTAGGATCGGATATTTTATTTAAGGATGATAATACAGAATATTAGACTCTATTTAAGGGTCCGGCACCTCGAAAACCATACCCTATCCCCGCGGCACAGACAGACCTACATATTCTTTTATTGGCACCTTGTAAAGTACAACCTTACGTCAGTGTTTTTCCAATAAGTATTAAAAGAAAAGATAATTAATAAAACGTGTCTATTTTTTTTATTTATATAGTAGATGTAGTTTCTAACAGTTTTTAATCTATTGATTCATTCTGAGATAACCAAATGAAGCCAAATCCTAGGCTAAAAATGTTTTGTCTTATTTTCTCAGACCAGTATGCGGGTTTTGGGTTATTTATACAGTCTATAAATACGAGTTTGGAAAATGTAGTAGTATCCTTAACGAGGAATCTTGTCCAGTATTTAATCCTTCAAAAAGTAGAGTCAAGTTTAACGGGATACCTTCTAAGTTCACCATATAGGCACTTAAATATGGGAGTACCCTCCCCCCACCCCCACCCCCCCGGCGGGACGATGCCACAGTGCATAGAGGATGAGATATATTTCTTGACGGATAAGAGTCTTCTATACCGTGAAGAAAGGAATATTCTTTTCTCCAGTATAGAAAAGCAAATTAAATATAAGATGAACCGAATGACTGACAATAATATATTTTTATTTCTTATTAACCCTCCAAAAAACAACCAGTTAAGCAGAAAGAAATAGTAACATACATATTTGAATGTACGCTACATAGAAATAGCGTCAATCCAGGCTGAGACAAGATAGCACCACAACATGCGACCACAAAAACAAACCTGTGTAAAATCAGATGTAATTATTAATTAATTATTAGCCATTAAATTAATTTAAGGTTATTTGGACTTTAGTCTATATACTCTCTGTGTAAGACTCCAAAAAAATTCCATGTCTATGCCGTCTTGTGGCGACATAAAAGACGAGAAATTAAAATAAGCTAAACTCAGCGTCAAGGAGTCTACGTTTCGGTTTGTGTATTTCGCTCATAAAATCTATCAAATATGGGAAGTAGAACAGGATTTGCTGTGCTCTGTACTCTACGGGGCTTATGATTTTTGTACATTTGTTCATGTTCTACAGCTTCAGTTGTGTTTTTGTCACAGTACAATTCACATTAAACTCTGTTTTATGTGTGAAATATACTATATTTTTTACACAATTTCTACTATAAGTCATAGGTGTTATCGTCTTCTTCAGCAGTATTAAACACAAGTCCCAAACAAGCCACATCAACGATATCTTCTGCAGCAGAATCAAGTTCCCAGACTTTAGATACACAGCAAGCTTTGTTGTTGACGTCATTGTTACAACTACCAACAACGAATCCGACTCCAACCACCGTAGAGAGGGTTTCACTCGCTACAGGTTTACAGCAAGCAGTGTCACAAACACCGAGTCCGGCACAAACTATTTCAATATCTTCTTCTGCCGTATCCACTTCCCCGTCATCAGTTATCAAGCAGGATGTGACGAAATCATCTTCTTTTGGAGTAACGCAAAGCACAGCGTTAGTCTCAACTCATACCCCATCAACTTCCCCAAGTAAGTAAACACTTTATTTATAATTAACAATTACACTACGAGCTCGAGGTTTCTATCCAGCGAGGAGCGTAGTTCCGAGTCAACTATCATCCATACAAACTGAGAGCGAGTAGTATAATAAACGGTTCACCTTGGCTCTTTCTTGCTTCATTATTAACTAGTGGTGCGCGCAAGCGCAGGAACGAGTTATCGGGATGGTTTAATAACGCGCGCTCTGATTGGTAGACAGCCATGTCTTTGTGAAATTATAGATCATGGAAATGACGTATTGTCTCTCTAGAATTGAAAATCAAAATGGAGGAAATAATACATTTTCAACTGGACTTTGACGGTTATTTTCAAGATGAAGTTGAAAGAGAACTAAAACAACGTCCCCCGAAAAGAATAACCCAGAGGTCAAGACAGCTGTTGCCGCAAATTTAAGCCAAAGGATAAGGCATTCAAGGAATAGAGGACTTGAAATTGATGTTTTGTCTTCGAATCCACGACGAAGATTCCGTTAGCTTTCAGTTAAATCGCAAACTGAATGGAAAGTTCTAGTTATTGGGACCTTTCTTCCAGTGAAATAAGGTTTTTGTTTTAGTTTCCGTGTAAAAAAACTCACCATTTACTTTAGCGCGAGCTTGCAAAATTCGGATATTATTTTCATGTAGTTGTTCGTAAATTGAAATGAGAACAAGACAACTGAATTATAACGAAAAGAGTAGCACGGAACCTCTCGAGACCTGTATTCTGATTGCACCCATAATACTATACTTCTATTGTTTTTGAACTGCACTTTCTAAAAGTTAGGGTGTTTTCTATTGTTGGGTAGGCCAATACTGTCGCTCGTTTCGAGAAGTTCCACCCGACCCGACAACAGCCTAATTATTTCGTGACTTCGTTTTTCGGAACACAACTGTCGCTCTTGCGAGGACATACTGATTTCGTTCCTACTACAAATCTATTAAATAAAGCAAGCAGAATAACAGGATTTGCTTTAGAACGTTCAAAAAGCTACATAAATCCCTCCATTACTCTACCTTCGTGTACTCTCTTCATGTTCTATAGCTCCAGCATTCCTTTTGTCACGCAACAGAACAGAGCAAACCCTCTTCTATTTGTTTACATATAGACGGCAATTTCAGAGAACGAGTGAACGAAGACAAATATAGCCTAGATTATTTATTTTCCACTGTTTTTTACCCGTTTTCTCGATATTAATCGACATCTAAATTTGAAAGAACCACAGCTTGTTTCTGCTAAAACAATTAGATTTCTCGTTCTGGGTTTCTATCGACTCTCCTACAAATAGAAACCTCGCAGTCGCAATTGTTAAATATTAGCTAGGACCCTCTGAGGATTCACATGAATATCTGTTTGGACCCTCTGAGAACACTCGTGAATATATGTGAGGACCCTCTGAGGACCCTAATGAAAAGCACTTCTGGGTGATTCGGGATTTCTAGTTAAATACATTTATTGTTATTGTTGAATTAATCTTAGTCGGTAAACTTTTAGTCATACATATACTGTCACGATGACATCTACTTTCGCCTTATTTTAAATATTACCTCAGACGCGAACTGCATCATTGATAGCTCCTCTTAACTAAGGTTTCCTTAGGTCAATTACACTGTAAGTTCGTTGTATTCGTTAGCAGCATCTGAGAAAACAAGACCAATTGCAACCACACCATCGCTACCGAGAGCTGCGGAATGGAGTTATCAGAGCTCATGCAGCTATAGAGCACACTGAGGTCATGGTCTTCGCTAACAGTTTATCTGAAATCCAGTCAAATAACAAACATTTCCATATCTGTTGCGGGAAACCTGAGCTCTTCGGTGTCGATTTTGGACAAAGTTGTCTCTCCGTGGTCGACTTTGCAAGTAACTGTAACAGCGAGTTCAACACTTTACAGATCGTCTTTTTTAGTTATTGACAAAGTTATGTCTACGAGTTCAACACTAATCACATCGTTGATACATGTCTTGCCGAGTTCATTTGCACAAGAAATTGTGACGTTGTCTTTTTCATTCGCAGCTACAACACCATCAACTTTTCAATTAAACTCTCCTAGAATAGTCGTACAGAAAGTTCTCACGTTATCCCCTCTTTTTCCAATGTAACATTCACTGAGTTTAGTATCAACCACGTCTATCATGTCCGCTTCTGGCCAGCCAAATATTCAGAGTAAGGTTACAAAACAGGTTGTGACCTCGTCCCATCTTGCAACAACATCTGTCACTAGAGTTGGTCTGTCAACGTTGACTGTTCCAAGTCGTAGCTTGCCCTCTACTGCAAGAAGAGGACTTGCTTCTGCTCATACTGTGTTGGCGACATACCCTACTCGTGAAGTATCCATATATTTAAGAGAGAGTTTGGTTCAGTTGCTGCTTTATCCTCGTCACAAGTGCCCTCTGCTTTCTATGGACCGTCTTGCAGTGTACGAATGAATCTCACCATTTGTGTGACCCCTAGGATAAGCGATATTGTTAAGTTAATGGAGTCAACCAGGATAACCACACCACTGCCTTCATCATCTGCACAGATTCTTATGGAAACTTCATCAGTTGTACCTGCACCAACTGCAGGTACTTGTTAAGATCTTTAGGATGGCCTTTTTTGTTGGGATATAAGGGGTAAATTAAAGGATGTTATCAATTGATCTTTCAATACGAGGAGTGTTCGCAGTTTTGTAGACTTCCTGACACACGTTTGCGTTTTTGTCCACTGACATAGCAACTGGTCAGTTGCTGTCAAATCTTACAATTCATAGTTCTACACCTGTCAATTAAAACACTTCAGACCAATCAGAATACTGCAATGTTCCCCTGTGAAAATACCGCCACCATCTTGTCCCACAAGCTCGTCATGAAAAAACAAACTTCGCAATTAAAGTCTTAAGAAATTCAGCAAAAGATAGAAAATCGGTAAATCATTCAGAACTAAACAGTTTCCGCCATGTTTGTTTTGAATTTCTTCGGGTTATAGGTGTGTAGGACAGAGCAACAGTAAATAAGGGGCGACATAGCTTTCCTCCTTAGTTACTGTTGCTAACTATGAATTAGTATAAATATATTATTATTATTAGACGAAGATACAGCCTGCATGCTAGCCACTAAACACTATCTGATATTACAGTCTATATTACAGTGTTTGCTTGTTAATCAGAGTGAGCGCATTAAATCCGTGAAGCAAATGTTAAACGCAGTTCTTTCTATCAGACCACGAGAGCATAAGTAAGAGGGAATATGTTTAGTAACTGGAGGAAGCTGAGCTGGAGTTAAGTGCGCGAGAACAATCTCCATGGCGACAACATACTTTCGCTCCATGAGATTGTTGTCGCGCTTGCGCACTTTGCTCCAGCTGCTTCCGGTTACTAAAATCAATTTTATTAGACATCATCACACATCGCACTACACGATTCCCTCTCTTGGCACTCCAATTGCCTGGTTTCTATTCAATTCATCTATTCAGCAACACAATGGGGGCCCAAATGGGCGTGACAAGTTATTTAAGTAATGGTCCAGATAAGAACTGTAGTGTCTACGGCAAGGAATGTTAAAAGGTGTTAATTTTCTATTATTCTTTCTCGTAATTTCATTGCTTAATACTTATAAATTCAATAGAAACCCATCGAAATAATGCATTTTCATTCGATATTTTTTTGTGGTTTGAATTTATTTTTGATTAAACTAACTATGGTTTAATTTCGAAGAATATCGTGTGTGGGGAAAGTTCTCAAATTTGCGATTGAAAAATCGTTTGTTTTCTCTATATCCCATTGGCTGGATGGTGGCTTCTCTACGTTTTCACATAAAAAGAGCCAATAGCATAAAAAATACTTTATTTTCGAGACGTAGTTTGGAAGGTAGATACCTCCTAAAGCACTTAAGGCATATTCAAGCAAAATCGTATGTGGGGGAGGCTCATTGCCGCAGAACAATGGATTCTACTACAGTTCTTATCTGGACCATTACTTAAAGTTAAATTGTTAAAATCATTTCTATTTTCTTTAGTGTTTCCAACTCAAATGACTTGAATCTTATTTTAAGGTCCTGTCAACGAGTGCAGTAGCTCACTGAAGAATTGCAGTTCAAACGCCCATTGTCAAGAACTTGTTCATGGCTTAGGATGTATTTGTAATCCAGGATTTACCGGTGATGGAGTCAACTGTTCAGGTGAGATTTAGCGTCACTGAGCCTACTAAGTTTGAAATATAATAGAAGAAGCAAAACTGATATTTTCGGTATAGAGCATAACAATATGGAACATTCAGACTTTCAAGTCACTAACAATCACTCATGATTGTAATCTGCACGGTAGCACATTGCGCCACAATAGCAGTCCGTATCACAAAAGTAACCTTGTGGAGCGCATAAATGAATGCCTTTACCTTTATGATTTCTCTGCTTTCTGGCAATAGATTTTCTCCAAGTTCCTTGGAAAAGTATAGTCTTGAGTACTCATCTATGGCTATATTTGTTTCTAGATATCAATGAATGCAGCCAGCCCCAGATGAACTCCTGCCATGAACGTGCACACTGCACCAACACTCAGGGCTCGTACGGCTGCACGTGTCGTCACGGCTTCACCGGGGACGCCTGTCAAGGTATTGATCGTATTCATAATGGCGTCAAAGCGAAGCCAGTTGTCCCAGCTTGTCACAGAAAATCGACAATCGATAAAATAACGTTCATTTCCTTTTGACACAAAAGAACACAACAGTGCGGCACCACGTAAACCACGACACTTCTCACCCACTCCAATGTTGCAATCTTTGGGACAACTGGCCTCGCTATGGTACCATTGTTACCAGACTTCTTACCGCGCGGGTATGACATATGAATAAAAGGCATGCCTACACTGTGTTAGACTTTAGGAAAAATACCAATGAGACTAGCTCCAGGATTGCGGCCAACCAGTAATACGATTCACACAATATTAGACCCCGTGATAACTAAGATTTGTTCACTTTACTACTGAAAGAAGAATTTGAGAAAAGGTTAAGAGCTGCCTCACGACTTTAGTTAGATTGAAATGAGTCTTGCAATCCTCCTAACCATCCAATTTATAAAGTTAACGTTTATGGTTTCTCGTTAATCATAGTTAGATAATCGGCATAAATGTTTAGTTGTGAATCTTTTACGCGGAATCCTCGTGTGTTATTAGAGGACACACATGGATGACGTCATGAGCGCGCGCAGCCAATTTCTCAACTCGTTTTGATTGGATATTTTCTTAGTTTATAGTTTGCAATTATTATATAAAACATTGTTTCCATTCTGCCTCGACTGCGTCTTGTGGTGCAATTCTTTGTCCTCTTCACGCTGTGACGTCATCTGTGAGAGGACACGCACGATAGAATGGAATCTATTTGTTAACCAATAATGCGTTCCAGCGTCTTACAGGAACTCGGGTGATGTTCTTCTTGCTGTTCTCCATTCAGATATTGACGAGTGTCTGGCGGGTCCGTGTGTTGCGGATCATGTCTGTGCTAACGAACCCGGCTCCTATACATGTAAATGTAGACCAGGATTCTTTGAGACGAATGGCCAGTGTACAGGTGAGAAAAATATCCAGACCTCCTCACCAGACCAAACAGTCGGTAAATGATGTAATGGCTGGTTGCACAAAAGGCCAAACTTTTTGGTGAGCGAGCCGGACTTGGGCCTGAATGTAGGATTTTTCACGATGTGAAAATCAATCAACACGACTTTCATAATGGCCGCTTCCTAATTTGCATATGCATATAAAACATTGCCATACGAAAAAGCATGTCGACATTATTGAACTTGTGAAAGTTGAGTGCTGTAGCTTATAAAGCAATGAAGTTACAGCCAGTTGAAATTAGAGGGATTTGTATGAGAAAAACAACGGAGGCCTTAATGTTATAGCGTCTCCTTTGTGTTTTTTTCTGCATTAGAAATGCTCATAGATCAACAGCAATTCTCCACATTGCTCTAAAACTCAAAACAATTACTAGCTTTAACCCTTTGGCGACGGACCCTGCAAATATCGGTCCTATGTGACCGATAACTGGAATAGACGATGTTGCGATATTATTTGAAGGGATGAATGACTTCAAAGTTAGAGCTATAACAGGGATCGCTTGGCTCTTCCACTTTGGAGAAAAGCTAATTTGTTTTGAGAATCGTACTTCGTTTCTTCGATTTTACGAATTTTGAGGAGCTGAAAATCGGCTCAAAAAATCCTTCCCATTCGCACTTGAAATCACAAGCAAACAAAATCAGCACTCAGGCGTTACAGTACCTTCTTTAATCTTTCCAACCAGCAGTCACTCGACCACATTTACCTGCTCCCACCTCCAATTGCATGCTGGGTAATCAAAAAAATAACAAGGGAACCCCCCCCCCTCTGGGACTCCGGTAGGTTTTTTTTATAAGTCTTTTACCCCTACAACCAAGAGCGGTGATTTGGACTCAAGCCGTTGCTTTAAAGTGACAAAAACACATCCTAATAGGTTGAGCAGGGGTAAAAGACAACCAACTGCAGGATTTCAAGGGTTTCAGTGAAGAATTATTTCATGTGTCTCAAAGCACAAACACAACGGAAAAACCTTGTGAAATCCCCTCACAAGGCCTACTAAAAGCAAACCAAGTACTTTTCAGCCGTCATCAGACTTAATGATGTCCTCAAGCTCTCTGACAGTGGCATTTTTCTCCAAAAATAGAGCACATTTTGTTGGAAACCCTACAGAAGTTGCAATACCTACCGTCGACGAATGCGTAGAATTCTCCCGAATGGCATTGTGGGGAAAGTTTGAGCCCTTGGCTTAACAAGTCATCAGTATTTAATTACCCCGGGCTAGCCAAACTGGAACTGAGGGGGGAGGGTTTAGTTAGCACTCAGGATTGCACCAATTGAGCTCAAATACGGTCCGTCGTCAAAGAGTTAATGTGATATTGCATGTGGTAGCATTGGTTTCCCTCTACAGATTGATCTTCCAAATTATGCAAATTAGGAGGCGGCCATTATGAAAGTCGTGTATAATAACACTTTGTTATCTCAAGAATAACCTATTTTAGTATCCTCCTTGATCAACATGACTCAACACGCACAGTTTTAAAGTGCATATAAGCCCTGGCCAATTATGTTTTTTTTTAAAGCTTAGACCTTAAAAGGTAGAGAAAAAATTACGAAATTTCTAAATAAAAATGTTTTGATTATTTTTTTAGCGACTAAACTTCCAAATGTAGAATAATTTACGCGCACCTTTGGGGACTGGGACGAGAATAAAACGTAGCGTCATCAACAGAACTCGTCTCTTTAAAACGTTGGCTTATTTGCAAAATAATTTAAAAGATAACCGAGAAAGATGATAATATCGCGCTAAACGTTTCGGAGAGCTTTATTCGGCAAGGCCTTTCATGCAATAGCGCATCGAGCGTGTTCTGTTGATCACGTCAAACTGGACCAGTGCCAATTTTGTAAAGCGCTCTAGCGCGCTTGATTTTCGTCCACAGGCAACCCAAGACACGTGTTGGGGCAACTTTGAACGGCCAATACACCATGACAAATAAATCAAATCAACTTTTTATTCCGGAATCCTTTGTCTATGGCCTCTAGTCTCTTCGCAAGAAATATAATTAGCCAGGGCTTATATGCACTTTAATATGAAATTTCTCCAGTTCACCCGGGCCAATTGTCCAATTCGTAGAACCAAGCCTTAGCCTCGCTTGAAGGCTGGGGTTGACCCTGCACTGATACAAACCCCCTATACATGAATATGGATAGCTTTTGAATATCGTGCTAACTAGATAAAAGCTTTAACTGAGATGACTCGACTCCAGCCTCGATTCACCAAAGGCTTGGTTAAATGGCGGTCAAGAACTACGAACTGGACTATTCCCTCAATAGGTCAGGCAGGTACTTCATGATAGGAAACACATAAGCTCACCGAGCTTCCCCACTCGTCTTTTTTCTAGCGGTGGTGACCTTCGCGTCTACATTCAAGATCAGCGATGGCAAGAAGGCTGTGTTCTCAGCAGAGCTCAGGGACCCACAGTCCAAAGAGTTTAAGAAGCTGGAGACAGAGGTTTGCACCACGGTGAGTTTGGCGTTGACGGTGGATCAGCACTATGTCATCCGTCGATGGCTTCTTCAAGAAAACAAATCGAGGAAAAAATATTCATATTAAAACAATAAATTATGCTCTTATTCCCGCACTGGACAACGCAAAACAACATGCTTTCTTGTGATGAATGGAAAATGGAAAAACCCCGAGATGCATAAAAAAGGATACGTCAAAATTAGAAAAGCAAAACAAAGTACCAGGCACTCGGTTCAAAAAGTGGATAAGTTATCCAGTGGACAAGTATTCCAGTGCACAAGTATTCCAGTGCACAGGTATTCCAGTGCACAGGTATTCCAGTGCACAAGTATTCCAGTGCAACTACCGAGTAACCTAGACAACGAGAACTAAACACAGAACGAAAATAAAGCATTCCAACTTACAAATCCTAGCAGATCCACGCGATTGTCTTATTCAGAAAACTAGTCCACCAAATTTGCCTTTTACTGGTCGAAGCTATTGTCTTGTACTCTACACTGATTGGATCAAATAACCGTAAGTTGAAATGCTATTGTCTTGTACTCGACACTGATTGGATCAAATAACCGTAAGTTGAAATGCTATTGTCTTGTACTCTACACTGATTGGATCAAATAACCGTAAGTTGAAATGCTATTGTCTTGTACTCTACACTGATTGGATCAAATAACCGTAAGTTGAAATGCTATTGTCTTGTACTCTACACTGATTGGATCAAATAACCGTAAGTTGAAATGCTATTGTCTTGTACTCTACACTGATTGGATCAAATAACCGTAAGTTGAAATGTTATAGTCTTGTACGCTTCACTGATTGGATCAAATAACCGTAAGTTGAAATGCTTTGTTTTCATTCTGATATCTGATTGGTCCTCGTTGTTACAAGGTGGTTACAGTAGTCGCACAGTAACAACTAACTTATTTTATCCACTGGATGTGCAAACACAGTTAATTCGATGCAAAAACTAGTTAATTCAGCTCTCCTTTTCATTTTTGCATCTATATTATTAACCAGTAATCATTAGTGTGCAACGTTCAATTCACGAGTAATAGTGCTCGTCATGTTTGAAAAATCCAGAAATAGCACTCGTCCTGCGGACCTGCGTCATTATTTTTTCAGTTTTGTTAGAATTTTCAAACATCACCCACACTATTGTCGTTAATTGAACTTGCACACTAATGATTACCAATACTAACGTAGCTGATTATATCGCAGGTTGATTCTATCTACATCAACTCGTCTATGGGAGACAGTTATACTGGTTGTGAGGTCTTGGATTTCCTGTGAGTACCAATCAGAATGCTCATTGTCGCTTACTGTCACAAGGCACATGGCAAGCCGTACCATAATCTGGCCCTGTTTCACCCTAAACTCAATGGTTAATCATTGATTACACATGTATACCCAAGGCGGGGTGGGTGGATAATTTCCCAGAAAACCGTGATCGATTCCATAATCTTGCCATAGCGTGAATTTTAAATTTCAACAGGGAAGCCATTTTAACGTCACGGATACCGTCACATAGCCGTGTCGTTTTGCGGGACGTACTTTTTCACACTCAAACGATCTCCTTATCTTTGACGTCATCGATTTTTTTTATAATCCCAAAGGGAAACTTTGTTGTCACTAGAAAAAATATCATTTCAGTTGGTGTCAACATTGTTTAGTCTTCCTCACAGCATTATCAGGGCTTCTTCGCGCTCTTTGTCTTCTCATAGCATTATCTGGGCTTCTTCGCGCACCTTGTCTTCTCATAGCATTATCTGGGCTTCTTCGCGCTCTTTGTCCTCTCATAGTATTATCTGGGCTTCTTCGCGCTCTTTGTCCTCTCATAGTATTATCTGGGCATCTTCGCGCTCTTTGTCCTCTCATATCATTATCTGGGCTTCTTCGCGCTCTTTGTTCTCTCGTAGCATTATCTGGGCTTCTTCGCGCTCTTTGTCCTCTCATAGCATTATCTGGGCTTCTTCGCGCTCTTTGTCTTCTCATAGCATTATCTGGGCTTCTTCGCGCTCTTTGTCCTCTCATAGTATTATCTGGACTTCTTCGCGCCCTGTCCTCTCATAGCATTATCAGGGCTTCTTCGCACCCTGTCCTCTCATAGCATTATCAGGGCTTCTTCGCGCCCTCTGTCCTCAGTCTCATAGCATTATCAAGTCTTCTTTGCGCCCTCTGTCCTCGGCTTCTTTAACCTCGTAAAAGATGTAATATCTCCTTCAATAGAACTACCAACCAAGTGAGCACGTTTCAGATTTCCCTCGTGTAAAAAAAAACAAATAAAAACAATTGTGGTGTCTTGCTTGGCCAAAGCCCTGGATGTGATTGGATGAAAAATCAAAGAACCGATTTTGATGCCATGGCGCGCCGTCTATCGCCATTTTCGTAGAGGGAGAAAACTCGATGAGGAATCGCACTAAAAACGCCGTTTCTATACACCAGGGAGACAAAAGGACAACGATGATTAAATATATTATACAATACCAGACCCTGGTTATACATTCCAGCAACTTTGCCGGGCTGTCTGGTTAAAACAGCGTTGCTTTCCCCTCGTCTGCTATCTCGCTTATTTCTTCTCATTTAATATTTCAGGAATGGCAGTATCAAGGTGGAGTATGCGGTCCATTTCGCGCCAAAACAAAACGTGTCCATACAACAGGTTAAGCAGATCCTCAACGACAGTATCGTGGATGGACCCTCTGCGTCGAAACTCGGCATATTCATAGTAGACAGAAGTTCTATTAATGTTCAAGGTGTGCTTAGAGGTGTCATATGTCCTATGCACGCATACGACATGTGAACAGACCTTTTTCACGTTATAGCCATTTCAGTTACAGCAATAGATTTTGCACTTCCAGCCTCGTCTTGTGTCGAGTTTGGAAGTGCAAGAACAAAGGTTTTTATTCTACTGGGCGCAACATGGCTGCTGGGTAATATTCTACTGGGGCGCAACATGGCTGCTGGGTGATATTCTACTGGCCGCAACATGGCCGCTACGTGATAAAGATCTGTAGGACATGGGACATTTCAAGACCGCAATGAATTGTGGTTATAGCTGAAACGTGTCAATGCTTTTATGCAACATTCGGACTAAAGGCCGCTGTAGATCAAGCAATAGGACTGTTAAAGTGCCTATGAAGTGAAATAATCGACCACGTTTTTATTTAGTTTATTTAATTCAGTCTTCCCTTGGTCATTTTGTGTAATTAAAAATACATTTGTAGAGCGCGAACATTTTTTTTTTCGTGTCGAAGTGAGGCATAATTTTCAAAATCTTGCGACATTTTTTATGCCGTTAAAGATATACTAATTACGTGCGTGACGTCGAGTGTTTTGCACATCTATACAGTGCGTGTTTTTGTGTAATTCTCATTCTAAATATCTCTTACTTGACTGAGGGGCCTTGCTATCTGTCAATTTCTCAAAGAAGCCTTGCTGTCGGCCAAATTTTTTTTACTTTTGTGAATATAAATGTGCAAACCACTTGACGTCATGCATGTGATTAACAAATCTTTAACGGCATAAAAATTGTCGCATGAGTTTGACAACTATGCCTTACTTCATAACGGGGTCGATTTTTTCACTTCATAGCCACTAAGTCCCCTACTAGGCTTGTTCTCGGTCAGCACTTAGTGATAGACAGATAAAATATAGGCAAATTAATACAAATTAATACAAAGGTGATGGTAACATCATTTTGATGGTAGAAACCATACAGGCCAAGCGCACTGAAAATAGCAACTAAAGGAGCTGTGTCATGGTTTTGCGCATGTTCGAATGGTGACCGTTAATCGACTTCAAACAGTTAAAGTCCCCTCCCTTAATGCTGGATTGAAAGGATATGTAATATTTTACTTGAAGACTACATCTAGTTTGTTCATCAATTTTGCACATTTCCTTTGATTTCATCCATCCCACACGTATGCTATGGTCGTCAGTTTATATGAAAATCACTGAAAATATTTCTGTACCGTCCCGGAACAAAAAAGGCGTGTCTCTCACCGTGACATATGGCACAGTACCGAAGTCATCGTCCAGCCACGCTCTTATCGGCATGGTCCACAACCTCGCCAAAGCCACTGACGGCAATGGGGCCCTCGCTCGTCTGGCGTTATTTGACTTCAGAAAAGCATTCGACTTTATTGACCATCAACTGTTAGTAGGAAAACTTCACTCTCTTGATATCCCTCCCGGAATTATCAGTTGGGTGTCTGATCTCCTCACAGATCGACAACAAAGGGTGAAGTTTGGAACCGATTGCTACTCTGGGTGGTCTAAAGTGCCTGCTGGAGTGCATCAGGGAACTAAGCTGGGGCCCTGGTTGTTTGCGCTCATGGTTAAATATCTTGATGCTAGCGGGATAAACTTATGGAAATATGTTGACGACTTAACGCTTGCAGAGGCAGTACTGGCAGAGAGCACAAGTAATATGCAGTCTACTGTCGACAAGCTCAATCTGATAACTTGAGATTCACGTTAAATGAAGACAATGCAAAGAAATGCGCATTCAGTTTTCTAGAGTAGATGAAACTCAGTGTTCCCATCTAACTATCAGGGAACTGACGGCAACGTCAATGATGACGGCATAAAACAATAGCAAGATAATCAATCCGGTTTTCGTTCGGCGTGAGCGGAACTCTATACTCATCATATTTCGAAAATGTTTGTGAGAAACAATTAAAGGCTCGCAAAGGAAAGAGTAAACACAAAATTTTGGCAGAAAACACTTCTCTGGTTGCTTAAAGTGCAACGAACCCCTTTTGCAATTTTTATACATATGAATCTTTGAAAGGTTTTGAGTACTTCTGCAAAGAAATTGTTGGCTTACAGAGAATACTCTATGTTCTAGGCTTGTTTGAAATGGTGAAAATTTGACCTTTCCTGACCCATGACCGCGCAAAAAAAAGCCTGGGTCGATTCTTGATCTTACGTCACCTCAATGCATTATTCTCCATGGCGCCTTTCCATCACAACAACATCGATATGTAGAGAATATACACAGTCTGTGAGTTGTTAGTAAAGAAAACCGTTATTTTAGACAAAATGCTAAATATTTATTCAAGTTATTGCAAGGTCGAATGAGTTGGATGACGTAAGATCAAGAATCGACCCAGGCTTTTTCTTACGCGGTCATGGTTCAGGAAAGGTCAAAATTTTACCATTTTAAACAAGCGTAGAACATGGAGTATTCTCTGTAAGCCAAAAATTTCTTCGCAGAAGTACTCAAAACCTTTCAAAGATTCATATATATAAAAATTGCAAAAGGGGTTCGTTGCACTTTAAGTTCCCTATTAACACTAAAGAACTAGAACTCGTAAAGCAAGTGAATGTATTAGGTATTACAATAAGCAACGATCTGAAATGTCATGTAAAAGGGCTTCAAAGCGGATGTATTTTTAAGGCAACTAAAGCGCGCGAATGTGCCATGTAATGACCTTGTTAATTTCTATCGCACGTATTTACGAGATCTATCATAGAATACGCCTCCCGGCATATTTGAGCGACGACCTTGAGCGGATTCAGAAACAGGCCTTGTTCATTATATTCGGCCCTGGTATATCGTATGGCGACGCGTTGTCCTTATCTGGGGAGACATTGAATGAGCCGCTTGTATTAAGATATTCGATTATATTGTTAACAACCCGGGCCACAAACTGTACAATCTCTTGCCTGCCTTTAATGTTAACCGTTAGTTCTCACTGAGACAAAACATAACTTTCCATAGCCCTATCTGCAGGACAGACTGGTTCAGAAAGTAGTTTATTATAGCTTGTGCGAGTCAATTTTACATAGTATTTTAATAGTTTTGCAGTATTGTAATATTTATATACGTAATTTGTAAGTCATTTTACCGTAATTTTATACTTTTCTTCACTTATGCTTGTAAATTTAATGCAATTCAGCTTTCTTCTGCAATTTTGGTATTTTAATGAATTATTATTATTATGACACAGCTCCTTTAAGTTTTGGTTCACAAAAAGATACAAATTAACGTAGTAACGCAGTTAAGAAATATCGAAGACAACGGACTAGCAGTGGCAAGCTGATAAGACTGATAAGGCGCTGGGTGGCAGCAGAGTGGACAGATTCGTTTGTGTTTGGGGCTCAAAACTGAGACATAGTAATGACTTGTGCAGAATATAATCACGTGTTGTACTGGAGGGCTAACTAGCTGACTTAATTTATTTAAACGCACTTGTACAAGATCTGTAATGTTGTTAGCAAAACCTGTAAATGCTATTTTACCACCTCCAATCGATTGTCGATCTTCCTGAAACTGCGTTTTTGAAGATTATTTGCTCTCCAGAAAACCTTTCCATGGGATCACGAGCTCATAATAGTGACGTGCCTATTGAAGAAGTTCTACATTATTTCATAGCCAGCAATGTGGATAACTTTTACAACATTGTCCTGTTTTGTGTCAGATCGAGATGAGTGTACTGATGGCAGTAACGATTGCCATTCAAATGCTACTTGTAACAATACCGTGGGATCGTTTGAGTGCCACTGCAAAGACGGCTTCACTGGCAACGGGAAACAGTGTGCAGGTTTGTAAAACCTTTTTATACATGATCAGGCTTGTTACGTCATAGAAGAAGATCGTCTCCTCGGTGGCAGAGCTCCGGTCTGTCGTGCGGGAGGTCGAGGATTCAAACTCCTGGCTGGACCAATAGTCACGGTCTTAAACTAACAGAGGAGAAGATGCTGCCTTTGTGAAGCAATCTCGTTCTCGTACTGCAAATGGTTAGACCTTACGTCTTGGATAAGGATAAATCGTAGGCTATGCCTATAGGAGAGCTCCATGGCTGGGCTTTATAAGACTGTTGAAGCTCTCCTTCCACCTTTGAGTGGAAAAACGGAATAAACAAGTGAGAAAATGAATTAAAAGAACAAAAAATGATAACTCTTAAAGGATATAACACTGAAAGAGAAGTCCAAGATTACCGGAGATAGATTACTAGGGACGGGGAAGGTAAAGGAAACGAAGGAGCGAACCAGGAAACATTTTGAAAAACCTCGTGTTTATTGGTGTTACGAGATAAGAAACTGGAAACCTTACTTTACGTCTGTATCTCATTTCCCTTCTCAATGTGAATGCTGTTCTAACTGATGTCTCCTACGCCATCTTTTCCAGACATTGATGAGTGTGCAAACACCTCTCTGCATAATTGCTTGATACACAAATCAGGCGTGATTTGCCAAAATCTCCCTGGCGGCTTCAGCTGTGGTTGTAAAGCGGGCTATTCGTGGGATAACCAATCCAGTTCATGTGAAGGTATGTATTACGGTAAAACTGTGATACTTCAGTAATGTAGTTCACACTATTTTGTTCAAGAATTGTAGCTGCAATATATATACACTACGTTACACAGAGAACATTTTCTACGCTTCGTCTTTCAGATACGTTCTGTATATTACGTCAAGTTTGCTTCAATTCAAATCCTGAATAATCTAAAATTTGTTTACGTTATCGAAAAAATGTTGCTCAAATTACAGGTTTTTCTACTAAAGGTAAATTTCCACCACTATTTACCAACACTGAGGTGAATAATTGTTTTAGTATATGCCACACTGCAGGTGAATAGCCAGCACCAAATAGTTATTTTATTTCCTATTAATTGGACAAAAACTCGCGCGAGATGATCGCTGCTTCGCTCGGAGGTGAAAATGAAATAAGCCGCGTCAGGCAAAAAGGGCCCGGACGACATTCAAGTTAAATAATTCCTACAACGGTGTTCCTAATAATAGGTTGAATATTGTATTGTATTCTTGACGAGGAGCGCTACATTTCATTCCTAACAATAAATGTCAGTTTCAAGAAATTGACAACACACATCAGGGGTGAAATTTACGTGATTTTGATGTAAGGGCCCGATTACAAATATGACCACAAAAATTAGGAATCCTGTCACAGGGGATGATTTTGATGTATGACATTCATTTATACCTGCTCGCATTAAAGAGTAAAAAAATAAATAAGATGAACAAGATGATCACTTTTTGGCCAAAAAACTTCTTTTCTGCAGTCATTCTACGCCCCGTAGCTCATAATATGATTTTAGCAATAGTACAAGTTACACCTTGAAACAACCGTCTGATGATAAGGAATCGTTTGCGCCTACTAAAATTGTGATCACACCCTCGTATAAAAATATATTTCATAAAATCAACACTACTTGTTAGTAGCACAATGTGGCGCTCGCGATGCATATTGTAATCGCACCACAAGTATAAAAAACATGGTACAATTTCAAAAACATTTACATATTATGTCGTCCGGGCCCTTTTTGCCTGACGTGGCCCAAATCATATTCACTGTTTGAGTAGCCAATCAGAGCGCGCGAAAAGTGATATTCACTGGTGTGGAGTAAATATACTACGGTGAATATTTACTGAGCCGCTTCCACTATTCACCTCCTAAGGTGAATAATTTTTAAGTGAGCCACGAACACGTGAGGAACATTGAACTTTGTGAATGTTTACTCAAAGCTTGAATTGAATATGAAATATAATTATAAAAGAGCCGGGTTATTACACGGAAAGTTGTGTAATACGGCTGGGTATTTTTACGAGTCAGTTCTGAAAGGCGAGATTTTTCAGCGCGCGCCGGCCCCCAACATTTCGCTCCAAAGAGGCTGATAGTTTCTGCTCAAGATAATTTCTTCAAACAGAGCTGTAAGATAAGCGAAAATAAACCTTGTGTGTGTTAGCTGTCGTGTAATAAACAATTTATTACATAAAACGTTGTGTGTGATACGGCTGGGAAATTTGTACTCGTCAATTTGTACTCGCCTTTCAGGATCGAAATAATAAACGGCCAAGAAAAATACGTTTGGCTTAGAACGTCTTGAGGAGTCTACACTGCAAGCAATCACCTGGATTCGTTTAAGAATCGGTCACATTCCTCGCTCGGTCACAATTAGTGAGAAATCGTATTAGTAATCAAACCACAGATAGTGACCAAGAAAAATAGACGAACATGCTCGCAGTCTCCGGAGAGTCAGTGACAAGATTGCTCTACTGAATATTGTGTCGATCTCCTGCTCATTTTCCCATTTTCATTCATTTTTTTATTTTTTCCAGTGGCCGACCATTGTGTTGCAGGGGTGGATAACTGTCATCCTAACGCCACATGTAAAGCCGTTAATGGCACCTTCACATGCAGCTGTAGGAGGGGCCTTGGTTTCTATGGCAACGGCACGTACTGTTTTGGTGAGTCAAAAACAGCCGTCTGTATTATAATTGATTATTAAATTAACAACATCTGGTTAAATTAACCACGCATGAACAGGATAACCTACTATTGTTCTCGTAAATCTCTGCACTTAGTCATATATATCGATTCTATATTTATATTTGTATTCTATATCTGTATTCTATATTCTATATCTGAATTCTGTATTTATATACTATATTTAATTAGGGCTACCGAATGGTCAGTCAAAATTTGGAAGTGCTCGTCGTTTTAGGCCTTTCCTCGAATGCTCCCAAAAAAAGATTCCGTGTACTCGAATTGCTCGTACTCGCTTTTTCTCAAGGTGATCGATGATGATTAAGAATGGACATTATTCCGGTCCTTTGGGACGATAAAGTGAATCCGGAGTGAAGGGCTGGGGCAAGTATCACTGGTGTCCAAACGACTAAAATGTGCTTCGTAACCCTCTCCAATCCCCCCCAACCCCCCGAGCCCCGCCGTGTGTGGTCACCCAGAGCGTATTTTCCAACGTTGAGCAATTAGCCAGAGCGAAGGACTAAGTGATCCAAAAACTGCGTCTTTTATAGTTCTACATATAGTTATAAGGTGCGAATTCCACGCTGGACATGGTTTTGCATTCTTAATCAGTTCCGATGGAGCTTCAGTTTATATAGATACAGATTTACACATCACCTTTTACACATTTCCTTTGTTTTTCCTTAATGAATTATTTAAGACTTTGATACAAATCTGTTATAACTCGTAGACGCACCACAGGAAACCCAAGCTCTGTTTGTGTTTTAAATTATAAGGGTTTGTATGAGATTTTGAACGAGTATTTGGTTGTATACCGTTAGGCCAGAAATACTGAAATAAAATCAATGAAAACTTACCTGAAGTCTTTATCTGTTCTTCATTGGGTTCTGTATGCAATTTCAGCGAATTCGGTTGAATTTTTACCCCTCGCCATCTTTCTTAGTTGGAGAGGGCGAGGGGTAAAAATTCAACCGAATTCGCTGAAATTGCATACAGAACCCAATGAAGAACAGATAAAGACTTCAGGTAAGTTTTCATTGATTTTATTTCAGTATTTCTGGCCTAACGGTATACAACCAAATACTCGTTCAAAATCTCATACAAACCCTTATAATTTAAAACACAAACAGAGCTTGGGTTTCCTGTGGACGCACCACTCGAATCTAGAAATAGTCAACTACTCACGTTATGTAAAATCAGTATTAATGATTTAAACTTGGCCTTAAAGCAAGGCACTTTAAAAGGGTCTCCGATTTCTGTGAGAAAAAATGAGTACACTGTACAATATCGTTCACTGGGGCTCGTGGATCGAACCTAAGTTTAATTACGCGTTAGTCACAGGCTTCTTGAAGTATTTATACACGTTCTTTTCATATGGTTTGTAACTGAGTTATGAGAAATTCTCCAGTTCTGTCAGCAGTCTTGAGTTATCCGATCCGCTACAAGTGAGAACAGCGCTCTGGTACCTGTAAAATTTGTTCTTGTAAATTTAAATACTTCTCCACTTAAAGTCACCAAATTCTTACGTTAACTAAAGTGTTACTTTAATCTTTCAGTTGGCTGCCCTGAAGGATATTGCAAGAACGGGGCGACATGCATTGTTACAAGTGAAGCCAACTTTTGCAAGTAACCAACGTCAGGAGTATATTACAGAGGAGTGTTCCTCTTCCCACATTGTATTGTCACACAACACTAGTACTGTTGACGCTAGAGTTATTTTTAGCATAGAGTTTCCCGCGGGAAGAAACAAAGCCCGTCACTTTTAACCAATCAGGATGTACTGAAAAATTGTAATTAACACGGTTCAAACTGCTAAAAAATTCTAAAGCGCAAGAGAACAAAAGACAACGTAATCGCATACCAGAACTTCGCGGCTATAAATAGACACACCATCTACTGTGTTAGGGGCCAACACAAGGGCCCAGGAACACTCCTGTGTTATATACTCCTGCTAACATACCCATTGCATCCCGTATAGCAACATACCTATTGCATCCGGTACAGTAGCCTGGCCATTGTACTAACCACACACTAAAAAAATTGTAACCTGCGTGGCAGCTATATCAGCGCCGTATAAGCAGTCTGTAACTTCACTGACAGGATGTCAGTAATTTGTAAAGCGCCATGAGACTGTGGTGATATGGCGCTATATAAATATGGCCATTATTATTATCCCGTATAGCAACATACCTATTGCATCCCGTATAGCATAATACATATTACATCCCTTATAGCATTTTGGGCTGGGTCCACATTTCGGTTTTTCTGATCACTCAAACCTGTTGGTCTAATACTTTATTCCGTGTCACTGTTGGAGTATGGTAATGACAGCATTGCCCTAAGCCTCGACTCGGATCTTGTGTTCTCATGCCAGTACAGCATCATTCAAAAGTAGCCTATTCTTTAAAGAGTTATTGCATTGAATGTACAGACCACTTCACGCTCGAAGGGGAAGGCTGGG
Organism: Actinernus sp. WN-2022; assembly: GCA_030867875.1. NCBI lineage: Eukaryota > Metazoa > Cnidaria > Anthozoa > Actiniaria > Actinernidae > Actinernus > Actinernus sp. WN-2022. Next base: position 170,427,257 of record JAOWCC010000577.1, on the reverse strand, counting down.
TAATCGGGACAAACATGGCGGGAAATACCGCTGTTTGTATCACAGAATCTGGTTTCAAATATTTTAACCAAAAATTATATTTCTGAAACATTTACCTAACCAAAACTAAAGATGATTGATAAAGGATTTTGCTGATTAAAGTTAAGGGCATTAGACATCTTGTGAGCCCCGCAATCCAGTTTAACTTTTCTTATATCTTTGCTAGTATTTGATCGCGCCTTTTAAGTAATAATCCGGCTAAGAACAGGAGCACTGAATGGCAACGAATGTAGAAATGTGTTAATTTTCTATTATTCTTTCTCGTAATGTCATTGATTGATACTCGAACATTCAATAGAAACCCATCGAAATAATACATTATCGTTCGAAAATTTGATGTTTCAATACAGTTTTGATCAAACTACTTGTGCTCTGATTTTAGAGTAAATCGTTATTGGGGAAAGTTCTCAAATTTGTGATACAAATATCTTTTGTCTTCCCCCTTTCTGATTGGCTGGTTGGTGATTTCTTTCAGTTTTCACAGTAAAAATGACCAACAGCGTACAGTTCCCTTTATCTTCAGTTTATAACTTTGACTGTGGACATCTCTCACAGCACTTAAGGTATATTCAAACAAAATTGATATTGGGAATCGCTCATTGCCGCACACTATCGTCTTTTGCTCCTGTTCTTAGGCGAACCATTACTTAACAACAAATGTGTGAGCAATTCAATTCCAGACTGAATCGTTCTCGATATTTTATCAATATAATTTTTTGCCAAGTATCTTGAGTTCTGGGGTGGTCATGTTCCAAAAAAAAAGAATTTAGGGAAATATTTGACATCAGATTGTGAGAAGCCATGTTTGTCCTGATTAAGTCTGGTCGTCGCTTAGCGACACAGTGCCGTATTTATCATCAGCAGTACTTGTTCTACTCACAGGTGTGAGATAAGAACAAGCGCCGCTAACGATAATAGAGGAAGTCAACATTACTGAGAAGTGTTTTACAGGAGGGTCCCGAGAATTAATGCATTACTGCAGTACTCAGTGCATTGCTGCGTATGCCGTTCGCTTTAGATTTTCTGTTGTTTCTCGTCTGTAGCTGTGCTTTTGGCTTTCACGGTACAGAGTGCCAACTATCGGTCATACTAGGGCCCAAGCCGCCAGTGTTGGAGGCCACGGCCGATAAAGGTACGTCCCACGATAGCTAGAATTCTAATGTTCTATTTGCAGAATGAGGGGTTGTGTTGTATAGGTATACACATATCCGAGCCGCAAGCTATTACAACCTCAAACGCGAATTCTGTAAATTACTTCTAAACCCTTAATTCTTAAACTCTAAGAAAAAAATAAGAAAAAAATTGGTGAAAAGCGCAAAAATTACAGTTTGTCGTTTGCATCACAGACATGAGCAGCGTGTACAAAAACAAGTCCCGTAATAGTGAGACTGTTTGCAGGCATCAATACAAGAGTGTTACCGAGACATTTCACCCTTGGTAGGGGAGGTCAGTGAGTGGTTGTATACATCAATACAAGAGTGTTACCGAGACATTTCACCCTTGGTAGGGCGGGAGGTCAGTGAGTGGTTGTATACATCAATACAAGAGTGTTACCGAGATATTTCACCCTTGGGTAGGGGAGGTCAGTGAGTGGTTGTATACATCAATACAAGAGTGTTACCGAGACATTTCACCCTTGGTAGGGGAGGTCAGTGAGTGGTTGTATACATCAATACAAGAGTGTTACCGAGACATTTCACCCTTGGGTAGGGGAGGTCAGTGAGTGGTTGTATACATCAATACAAGAGTGTTACCGAGACATTTCACCCTTGGTAGGGGAGGTCAGTGAGTGGTTGTATACATCAATACAAGAGTGTTACCGAGACATTTCACCCTTGGTAGGGGAGGTCAGTGAGTGGTTGTATACATCAATACAAGAGTGTTACCGAGACATTTCACCGTTGGTAGGGGAGGTCAGTGAGTGGTTGTATACATCAATACAAGAGTGTTACCGAGACATTTCACCCTTGGGTAGGGGAGGTCAGTGAGTGGTTGTATACATCAATACAAGAGTGTTACCGAGACATTTCACCCTTGGTAGGGGAGGTCAGTGAGTGGTTGTATACATCAATACAAGAGTGTTACCGAGACATTTCACCCTTGGTAGGGGAGGTCAGTGAGTGGTTGTATACATCAATACAAGAGTGTTACCGAGACATTTCACCCTTGGTAGGGGAGGTCAGTGAGTGGTTGTATACATCAATACAAGAGTGTTACCGAGACATTTCACCCTTGGGTAGGGGAGGTCAGGAGTGGTTGTGAGACTTCCCTCATACTGACACTAATATAGTATTTGTTGGATACAGACTAATTATTCAAACATCAGTGCCTGATGTCTAGCTCATTGTCGGCTTGTATCTGGTTATCGTTACTCGAAGCGCCGTAATAGATATGCCGTGGATTGCGATAAATGTTTGAAAAAAGGTCACGCAAGTGACTTTGAACCTTATTACCTGCATGTCAAAAGTTTTTCATTCTGTTTGTCATTCCACTACTACGTTTATTGGAATCTCCGTAGATATCCTTACAGTGCGACTACTGACATTGGAGCCACTTAGACAACGAGAACTAAACACATTGCACTTAGACAACGAGAACTAAACACATTGCACTTAGACAACGAGAACTAAACACATTGCACTTAGACAACGAAAATAAAGCATTCCAATTTAAAATCCTAGCAGAACCAATATCAAAAGACTTCGACTTCAGTACTCGTCCACCAAATTCGCATTTTACCGGATGGAAGCTCGAGCAAATCGAAATGATCGGAACTTGTTGGCTCAAGTAACGCAAGTTGGAATACTTTGTTTTCGTTCTGCAATGTGATTGGTTCTTGTTGTCTAAGTAGCCCCAGTTACTGTAGTAGGACTACACATAAAATCTTTTTGATATTATACCTAACTTTTGTTATTTTATAGACTATGTTTACATCATTATTATCCTGTCTACCCTTGCTGCGATGCTGCTCGTCGTAGCCGTCATTGGTGTTTTTTGTGTGCGAAGGCGAGTTCGTCGGTGAGTACCAAGTACAATAATAACTGAACAGGTAAAACGTAACAGCCAGTTAAACACGCAGTCGACGGTTTAGCTAAATTTAACTAAATTAGTTGACGTCACCTAAATTAGTGCAACCAAAGACACAATGGTCACAGCGAAATCGGGGGGGGAGGGGGGGGGGGGGAGTAAATGTGAACTACCGTTCGAAAATAAAACCGTTGATCGTGCAAACCTATTGCTGGTTTTCGCTTGACGTCATAGCCACCATTTTGGTGCCCTTAAACAATATATTCCTCGTTAGCTTCTTTTGTTGGGGCACCAACATGGCCGCCATGCCCTTTGTCATTAGAATCTCTGGGGATTGAGTGAAAACCAGCAATCCTAGACACAATCAAGTCTGAGGACCTTTAGCACGTGATATTTAAATTCAGGTGACGTGAACTAAATTAATACTCCAATCTAAATCGACAACGCAGACATTGGCGCAACTCGTATCATTGTCATCGGCTGGGTTTCCACTTGGGATTTTTAAGACCCTGAGCTAGTTTTAGCTCTGAAATATCCGAAACTAGCCGAAGGGATTTCTCAAAGGCTAGTCCTATACATTTGCAGGAGCCAGTTACATTTTGTAATCATTTACTACCAGCGAATAATCTGGCGTGTTCAAAGTAATGTTTTTCCTGTTAATGCTAACATACTCGCTGTGATTGGCCACCAAAACCTATCTCAGATAAAGCATCTGATAAAGCCATCTTATGACGTAGCTGTAGCCTTAACTGCTTTGAACTTTGCGTACATTTTGGCTAGCTTGATCTCGATTTAGCTCGGATGATCAGTTCGACTCAAAGTTTTCCTTAACTAGGATTTAGCTGACGTTTAAAGTGCATATAAGCCCAAATTAGTTATATTTGATATCGATTGTACATAGACCCATTCGAAAAATGGCGTCCAATTTAAAAAGCTATTGTCCTGGTAACGTAAACACGAGGCTAGTCAGTCCACACAAAAGCTTTTGAACGTGTAAGCGAGGCTAGTCAGTACTAAACAATAGTTAATTAAATTGGACGCCATTTTTCGAATGGGTCTATGAAGTGGAGAGTCCAACGGTAGAATATTTCTTGATTTGGGTGTTGCGTCTACGAGATATAAAGGTTTATATTTCTATGCTAATGACGAGATGTCATCACCGACATTTGCTGAATTTCTTTGTGCTTGTGACTTAAGCTATTTTCGAATATAGATTTTTTTTGGGTAAAATCACTTTCATAAGCTTCAAATATAACTTTGAATTTTAAAATGGGTAATTTGTCTCTACCAGCATGCTTTTGTATAATAAGTGATGTCGGTGATGACATCACAGCATTAGCATATTGGATATATTGGAAACACCCAATCAAGAAATGTTTTACCGTTGGACTATTCACTTCATGTACAATCGATATCAAAGATAACTGGCTTGGGCTTATATGCACTGGTATATAATCAACTAAAGTCGATTGAGGTATGCTAACCGCCGTGGAAAGCGAGTAGCAGCTGACGTTTCGAGCGCTAGCCCTTCGCCAGTGCTTATATGCACTTTAATTTGTTAACTCCTCGAGTGGAACCCCAGCCACCGTATTCATAATCATTACCGACATCCTATATGATCATTGTCATAAGAGTTACCTTTCCTTTAGCGTACCGTTTGAAGTGTGGTGCATTCATAGACCAACTAGATTGTATCCATTATCCATTTTAGTTCTAAGCGTGACATATATGTCGCTAACCCAGTCCTCCAAGAGGGAAGGTTTGACAGCAATAGAAGTTCCCATATTAGCCACACCCAGTCCGGTCAGATGTATTTCCCCGAACCTGAAGAGGAGGCTTATCTCCTGAACATAGAGAACGGCAATAGAGGTCTCCGTGCTTCGCGTTCTAGTTACCCAGATCCTGCCTTCATTGCCGTGATGGAGCTGGGAAAGGTTAATCTGGAGCTCCAGGAGGCTCTGGAATCACGTGCCTCGAGGATTGAAGTGGCCCATTCCTACGAGAATGAGTTGGCCTAAAATGATTTGATTGGCAGCAGGGTTAGTATGAAGGTTTATGATGACGATGACTCGGGACAATTTTGGTATCCCTAATCTTAACTAAATTAAAACTAAACCTGATTTAGTGGACGTTGTAATATAAAACATAAGTTACAAACGAGGCATAACAGAAGCAACAACGTTCCGCTCCGTTGAGCTTTAAGATTGTATTTTTATATTTGACAAAGTATTTACCAATGGGCCTTTTGCAGGAATCAGTGCAATCACGTGGTTGTACTAGATGGCAAAAAAATCTGACTTCATTTATTTAAAGGCCTTGTACGAGATCGGTATAGTGTTATTAGCAAAACCTGTTCGTAAATGTTATTTTCCACCTCGATTGTCAGCGTTTTGAAGTTTGTTTGCCTTCCAGTAAAGCCTTTTCTATGAGATCACGTGATCAATTCATTTCTTATTGAAGCGATATATCAACACGTGACTGTTTCCTGTAAAGCCTTTCCCATGGGATCACGAGCTCAATTCATTTCTTATTGAAGTGATATATCAACACGTGACTGTTTCCTGTAAAGCCTTTCCCATGGGATCACGAGCTCAATTCATTTCTTATTGAAGTGATATATCAATACGTGACTGTTTCCTGTAAAGCCTTTCCCATGGGATCACGAGCTCAATTCATTTCTTATTGAAGTGATATATCAACACGTGACTGTTTCCTGTAAAGCCTTTTCCATGGGATCATGAGGTCAATTCATTCGTTAGTGAAGTGATGTATCAGCACGTGACTGTTAGCTGTAAAAGGTCATTACAATAAACTATTGTCGTCGTCGTTATCAGTTCTCTATTGAATTAGATGGATGATACAAGAGAGATCCTAGTATTTGCTGGTGCATTGAAGAGGCACGGTCATGAATAACAGACGTGGTTACTAAGCCACCCAAACTTGAAATCGTCCGACGGACGTTTTCAAGTTGAGTATGCTTTCTATCGGGAGGAACGAGAAGTAATCAATCTGTCGATATCACTAGTCTAGTGTTAAGTCGGATTCTTGAAAATCTTAGAGCAAGTGTTGTTCTTCTGCGATAGGCTTAGATACAAATATCCGGATATTTTTGGAGATATTTAGAAGCTCCTGGGATATTTAGAAAAGATATTTAGGACTTTTAAAGCATACTTTGGGGGTTTTCTGGCGTTTTTCCTTGATTTACCCGAGCCAGAAATATAACTATCCAGCGGTGTTACTTTTCTATAATGTATCCCACAATTCCAATGCTAGATAGTAATCCAATATGGCGGATACGGACAATATTAAGGCAAATATTAGCATAAACGTTAAAATAACATAGATATGTATGGCGATATTTAAGGAATTTTACGAGATATTTAGAGCTTTTTTGGAGAATTTCCGGAAACATATTTAGGCCATTTTTCGAGATATTTGTATCTAAGCCTATTCTGCGACGTGCATCGGCGAACAAAACAGCTCCAAGTGTTTTTGCATATCATTAAATTGCCCAAAACCCGCACATGCGCAGTCATGACCGTGCCCCGGGAAATAAAGGTTTTTATTGTGTCAATGTTTTCAAATATTGAAAACAAATTCTTCTAGAGTTTGATATCAACAGACCCTTTTTATTGCTCTATTTCAGTGTACCCGTTTCCTTGTGCATTGTTTACTGTATTTCTTGGTAACGCATGACAAGATACATATGGAAATCTCTTGAAGAAAGAACCTTTTTCCCCAAAGCATTTTAGATGGACACAACAAACAGGCCAAGTAAAGCTTGGTTCGCGACATAAGGATCATCAACATAATCATAAACATTATCATGATCATAATCATAAGCTCCTTATGTTCGTTATGTTTTAAAGGGGCTATGTCATGGTACTGCGCATGTATCGAGTAATCGTTCGGTTGGTGGCTTTAATTTGATAGAAACAGTTAAACTTCCCTCCTTCAATGCTTGATTGAAAGGATTTTCAATATTTTCCCTGGAGACTGTTCATATACACTGTTTTTTGGTCATTTTTGCATATTTGCTTTGATTTTAAGCATCCCACATGGCCGAGAGGTTCGGTAGTTCATATCAAAATCGGTGGAAATAGCTGTTTCGATTCCGGCCCGGAACGCGAAGCCTATTACCGTGACACAGCCCCTTTAATTCGAATGCTCTTTAACTTAAGTAACATAAGCATGCGCAGTACAATTATTTGGTGTTTGAAGGGACCTTTTAAAATGGCGTCTTCGAATGTCGCCATTTTTGAAATGAGGCAAACAACGAGAGGAGTTGGCACTAGTTTTTTATTGGCCAGGAACCTATTGTGTTCTGATTACGATTATGCCGTTATGTTCAATCATGTTCGCACTTGAAACATAGGCGACATAATCATAATCATAGACATATACGTAAACATAAGAAAATGGTCGATCATATGATTATGTTCAGAGTGGTTCGCACTACGACATAAGGTCTTGTTTGTGATTAGGGCTACGATTATGACCCTTGTGTCGCTAGTAAGCTTTAAATAATATGGTCCAACCGTGATGCTTAGCGGCTTTTGTTTTGTTTATTTCCACTTCGTGAAACTATCAAACTAAACAGGTAAACTACAAAAGACATTTTCCAAAAACAGATTCGAATTGAAACATCACACAAAACAACAGGACTGCAACGATTTTCAAAAGATTGGAAGACAACTCGTACAAAACCGACTTTGCAACTGTGACGGCAAAATGGCCGCCATAATGGCCGCCATAGCGCGCAAAGCATGACGGTTGGTCTATCTTCTTTAAGGATCTCTAGACCGAATCAGCTTGCCTCTTTGTTGCTCCATTTCAGGTCACCTGATTTTTCCCTTGAGTATTTTTTTTGCTGTATCCCAAAAGGAAATGGATACATTCTAGAATAAGAAAACAAAGCACTGAATCCTGTGGAGAGCTGTCACAAGAAATGGGGCAACAAAGGGGCCTGTTGAACGTAGTGCAAGGACTACCAGCATTGTTGTCGATATGCAAAACAGTCTATTGGAATTACAATACAGTGGAGATAGCGCTTGTGGTATGGTCAACTCCCTACATTGTAAACGGGTTCAAAGAGGCAAGGTGAATCGGTCTATTGGCTGTTGGCTTTCACAGAAAAGGAGTAAAACAAAATAGGAAAGTTCGTGCTAGGTATATTTAAAGTACAAAAATTGCAGCGAAATGGATCGAAGTATAATAATTCCGTTCAGTTACTCTTCAATTATTTTAATCGCATTAGGACCCTCGTTCAAACATAACGCTGCTCTTATTTCTTTTTCAGCATACGCGGAAATCCCTCGAGAGAGAGAGAGAGAGAGAGAGAGATGAAAACAAGAGTTAGGCTGAAAAGCCGTATCAACATATGGCATAGATATAGATAATAGTGTGGTTCCTTTATTGTCCAATCCCGATATTGTGCGATAATGAAACGGTTTGCTATCACCTCTTGGCCAATAATTACCTCTTCAATATTTTGTTTTCAGTTTTTCAAAATCAACGAGATATTTTAGCTAAGAGGAGAATGTATCGTAGCCTCCCTTCCCCCTGTCAAATTCCCTTAAAGTGCTTCTAACCCTTCTTGACATGTTTCTACCTATGAACCTTTGAAAGATTTTGAGTACTTCTGCGAAGAAATTTTGGGTTTACAAAGAATATTCTATGTTCTACGTTTGTTTGAAATGGTGAAAAATTGACCTTTCCTGACCCATGACCGCGTTAGAAAAAGCCTGGGTCGATTCCCGGGTCGACGTCATCTCATTAATGCATTATTCTCCATGGCGCCTTTCTATCACAACAACTTCGATTTATAGAAAATATACATAGTCTGGGACAGACTATGTATATTTTCTATAAATCGAAGTTGTTGTGATAGAAAGGCGCCATGGAGAATAATGCAATTAATGAGATGACGTCGACCCGGGAATCGACCCAGGCTTTTTCTAACGCGGTCATGGGTCAGGAAAGGTCAATTTTTCACCATTTCAAACAAGTGTAGAACATAGATATTCTTTGTAAACCAAAAATTTCTTCGCGAAGTACTCAAAACCTTTCAAAGGTTCATAGGTAGAAAAATGTCAAGAAGGTAGAATTTTCTTATTATTGAAGAAACAGATGGAATCATTGCAGCGCACATTTGCGATTTATTATCTCGCTTGCACATAACGTAGAACCACCCGAGTGTGATAGTAGACTGCAAAATTATAAATGTTAACGAATAATGAATTGAATATTAGGTGGCACTGTTTGTCAGTGTAATAGAAGCATATATGGGTACTTGAACCTAACGTGTTAATGAAAAATTACTGTTTCGCCTGTTAGAAACGTGATCGAGTACTAATGGTGAAAGACAGACGTATTAGTCTGGTGACGTCACTGAACCTTCCAGTTGCCTGGCAACAGTTGTAAAAGTTCTATACTAGTTCATTCCTGCACAATATGTATTTATAGTTATGATGATGTTCTATACTAGTTCTATACTAGTTCAGGCTGTCATTCCTGCACAATATGTATTTATAGTTATGATGATGTTCTATACTAGTTCTATACTAGTTCAGACTGTCATTCCTGCACAATATGTATTTATAGTTATGATGATGTTCTATACTAGTTATATACTAGTTCAGGCTGTCATTCCTGCACAATATGTATTTATAGTTATGATGATGTTCTATACTAGTTCTATACTAGTTCAGACTGTCATTCCTGCACAATATGTATTTATAGTTATGATGATGTTAACGTAGTTCGCTATTAAAGGAGCTGTGTCACGGTGAGAGACCTTTATATTTGCTGTCCGGTCCGGACACAGTTATTCTCAGCGATTTTCATATACAAATCTGACAAAGAAACTGTAAAGATATAAATCCAGTATTGGGGGAGGAGAGTTTAAAGTGTATATGAGCCCTAGCCAGTTATCTTTGATATCGATTGTACATGAAGTGGATAGTCCAACGGTAGAATATTTCTTGATTTGGGTGTTGCGTCTACGAGATATGAAGGTTTATATTTCCAATATGCTAATGATGTGATGTCATCACCGACATTTGCTGAATTTCTTTGTGCTTGTGAATTAAGCTATTTTCTAATTTAGAATTATTTTTTGGTAAAATCACTTTGATAAGCTTCAAATATAACTAATTTACAAATAGGTCATTTGTCTCTACCAACATGCTTTTGTATAATAAGTGATGTCGGTGATGACATATCATTAGCATATTGGAAATATAAACCTTTATATCTCGTAGATGCAACACCCAAAACAAGAAATATTCTACCGTTGGTCTATTCACTTCATGTACAATCGATATCGAAGATAACTGGCTGGGGCTCGTATGCACTTTAACTGTTTTTATCCAATAGGCCCTTTCCAGCCAACAGTCACGTGCTGAGATAATACTTCATTAACGAATGAGCTCGTGATCCACATGGGAAAGGCGGTGCCATGGATGCTGGAGAGCAATCTATCTTTAAAAACGCTGTTTTAGAAAGATAGACAATCAACTGGAGGTCGAAGATAGCATTTTCAAAGGGGTTTTGCTAATAACAATACCGATCTCATAGAAGGCTTTTAATGAAGTGAAGTCGGATATTTTTCGTTCCAGTACAACCACGTGATTTGTTAGCTGCAAAGGGCATATTGACCGATTTAGCTTATACATTTGTTGTTCCAATTCAGGTCACCTGACGTTTCCCTAGAGTGATGTTTTCTTGTTTTTCTATACCCCAAGAGGAAATGCGCAAAATTCTCTAATTGGAAAACAGCACTGCATCGTCTGGAGAGCTGTCACTTGATCTGAATTGGGACAACAAATATGCAAGCTGACCCAGTCAATAACAGCTACCAATTGAGCGATAACTCCTCGTATGCGCAGTACCATGTCATAGCCCCTTAAGTATTTAACTGCGGTGTTTTGGTAGAGTATTTTTGTATGTTTCCATTCATATATTTGCAAAGAAATGTTTAGAGAAATAGAGCTATTAAGCAACTTTCAGATTAAATATTTAGACTAAGTGGCCAACTCGAAAATGAGATTTCATTGTGTTTTTCATACGAAATGTATGTAATGACCACCAAGCGCTATATTTGCTCTGTGAAGTAAAGTAAGGTAGTCTGAGTCAAGTTTTCAACTCGAACGAGTAGCCAATTTTTCGCTGGTCATGCAACGATCGTGCAGAAACGTTTACAAGAGTTCTTGTTGTCGACTTTTAAAGCTCAAAATATCAATATCATACTTCATTTCCGCGTCTAATTCTCGGTCTCCGAAAACAAATAATTTCCAAACAGTTATCAAAGCAAAGCGTTGTAATCGTGAACTGATAGTAAGCAATTATTCATCATAGTGGTGAGGTTGAGCATGAAAATTATGAAGACGAGGTTTGGCATCAGCCGAAGGTTGAGATATCGCAGACCGAAGTCTTGATAATTTCACTATAGCCTCAGTTATTATTCATTTTCTAAACTTCTTAAAACTATATTGGCAGACAGTTACCAGACTCTGGCATCATGATGATCTGTAATGTGCGCGCGGAGCTTTCAGATTGACTAAAAACTTTCAGATTGAGATTGACTAAAATGAATTTTTAACAACCTAGATACAGGAAAAGATTTGACAATGCGCTCCAAGACCAATAGCACTGCCAGTGAATGAAAGCTCGTTTCTCAGTAACAGCTTGACGTACAAACTTCTACGTTGTTCCTAATTATCCTGCCGAATCTCTCCGAAAGCTGTCTCGTAGAAAGAATCGACTTAGTTCTGGTTGCCAAATGATCATGTTATTGTTTATCAAAGCCACTCAACGAGTAGTAATAAATCATTTTGATGAATTTAAAAAATGAATTAAAAATAAATTTTAAAATAAGTTGTTGTTACCAAGAGATCAACGAGTAGTAATAAATAATTTTGATGAATTAAAAAATGAATTATATAAATTTTTTTAATAAGTTCTTGTTACCAGGAGATTTCCTCTTTATACTTATGCTCTCTTAGTGTGTGGCGTGTGATGTGGAACCAGTTGAAACAAAGTGGGCGCGAGCGAGACAACTAAATAAAAGGCGCGAAAATATTCGCCGGCAAAATATTTTCCTACCATTTTTTTAGTTGTCGCCCGCTCGCCCCTCTTCTCCAACTGCTTCGATTCCCTCTTACTTATGCTCTCTTGTTGTTACTGCTATCATTGTTGTTTGTCGTAATTGGGGGTTTTAGTTTTAGTTGTCGCCCGCTCGCCCCTCTTCTCCAACTGCTTCGATTCCCTCTTACTTATGCTCTCTTGTTGTTACTGCTATCATTGTTGTTTGTCGTAATTGGGGTTTTAGTTTTAGTTGTCGCCCGCTCGCCGCTCTTCTCCAACTGCTTCGATTCCCTCTTACTTATGCTCTCTTGTTGTTACTGCTATCATTGTTGTTTGTCGTAATTGGGGGTTTTAGTTTTAGTTGTCGCCCGCTCGCCCCTCTTCTCCAACTGCTTCGATTCCCTCTTACTTGTGCTCTCTTGTTGTTACTGCTATCATTGTTGTTTGTCGTAATTGGGGGTTTTAGTTTTAGTTGTCGCCCGCTCGCCCCTCTTCTCCAACTGCTTTGATTCCCTCTTACTTATGCTCTCTTGTTGTTACTGCTATCATTGTTGTTTGTCGTAATTGGGGTTTTTAGTTTTAGTTGTCGCCCGCTCGCCCCTCTTCTCCAACTGCTTTGATTCCCTCTTACTTATGCTCTCTTGTTGTTACTGCTATCATTGTTGTTTGTCGTAATTGGGGTTTTTAGTTTTAGTTGTCGCCCGCTCGCCCCTCTTCTCCAACTGCTTTGATTCCCTCTTACTTATGCTCTCTTGTTGTTACTGCTATCATTGTTGTTTGTCGTAATTGGGGTTTTAGTTTTAGTTGTCGCCCGCTCGCCCCTCTTCTCCAACTGCTTCGATTCCCTCTTACTTATGCTCTCTTGTTGTTACTGCTATCATTGTTGTTTGTCGTAATTGGGGGTTTTACTTTTAGTTGTCGCCCGCTCGCCCCTCTTCTCCAACTGCTTCGATTCCCTCTTACTTATGCTCTCTTGTTGTTACTGCTATCATTGTTGTTTGTCGTAATTGGGGTTTTAGTTTTAGTTGTCGCCCGCTCGCCCCTCTTCTCCAACTGCTTTGATTCCCTCTTACATATGCTCTCTTGTTGTTACTGCTATCATTGTTGTTTGTCGTAATTGGGGTTTTAGTTTTAGTTGTCGCCCGCTCGCCCCTCTTCTCCAACTGCTTCGATTCCCTCTTACTTGTGCTCTCTTGTTGTTACTGCTATCATTGTTGTTTGTCGTAATTGGGGGTTTTAGTTTTAGTTGTCGCCCGCTCGCCCCTCTTCTCCAACTGCTTCGATTCCCTCTTACTTATGCTCTCTTGTTGTTACTGCTATCATTGTTGTTTGTCGTAATTGGGGTTTTAGTTTTAGTTGTCGCCCGCTCGCCCCTCTTCTCCAACTGCTTCGATTCCCTCTTACTTATGCTCTCTTGTTGTTACTGCTATCATTGTTGTTTGTCGTAATTGGGGGTTTTAGTTTTAGTTGTCGCCCGCTCGCCCCTCTTCTCCAACTGCTTCGATTCCCTCTTACTTATGCTCTCTTGTTGTTACTGCTATCATTGTTGTTTGTCGTAATTGGGGGTTTTAGTTTTAGTTGTCGCCCGCTCGCCCCTCTTCTCCAACTGCTTCGATTCCCTCTTACTTATGCTCTCTTGTTGTTACTGCTATCATTGTTGTTTGTCGTAATTGGGGGTTTTAGTTTTAGTTGTCGCCCGCTCGCCCCTCTTCTCCAACTGCTTTGATTCCCTCTTACTTATGCTCTCTTGTTGTTACTGCTATCATTGTTGTTTGTCCTAATTGGGGTTTTAGTTTTAGTTGTCGCCCGCTCGCCCCTCTTCTCCAACTGCTTCGATTCCCTCTTACTTATGCTCTCTTATTGTTACTGCTATCATTGTTGTTTGTCGTAATTGGGGGTTTTAGTTTTAGTTGTCGCCCGCTCGCCCCTCTTCTCCAACTGCTTTGATTCCCTCTTACATATGCTCTCTTGTTGTTACTGCTATCATTGTTGTTTGTCCTAATTGGGGTTTTAGTTTTAGTTGTCGCCCGCTCGCCCCTCTTCTCCAACTGCTTCGATTCCCTCTTACTTATGCTCTCTTGTTGTTACTGCTATCATTGTTGTTTGTCGTAATTGGGGGTTTTAGTTTTAGTTGTCGCCCGCTCGCCCCTCTTCTCCAACTGCTTTGATTCCCTCTTACTTATGCTCTCTTGTTGTTACTGCTATCATTGTTGTTTGTCCTAATTGGGGTTTTAGTTTTAGTTGTCGCCCGCTCGCCCCTCTTCTCCAACTGCTTCGATTCCCTCTTACTTATGCTCTCTTGTTGTTACTGCTATCATTGTTGTTTGTCGTAATTGGGGGTTTTAGTTTTAGTTGTCGCCCGCTCGCCCCTCTTCTCCAACTGCTTTGATTCCCTCTTACTTATGCTCTCTTGTTGTTACTGCTATCATTGTTGTTTGTCCTAATTGGGGTTTTAGTTTTAGTTGTCGCCCGCTCGCCCCTCTTTTCCAACTGCTTCGATTCCCTCTTACTTATGCTCTCTTGTTGTTACTGCTATCATTGTTGTTTGTCGTAATTGGGGTTTTAGTTTTAGTTGTCGCCCGCTCGCCCCTCTTCTCCAACTGCTTGGATTCCCTCTTACTTATGCTCTCTTGTTGTTACTGCTATCATTGTTGTTTGTCGTAATTGGGGTTTTAGTTTTAGTTGTCGCCCGCTCGCCCCTCTTCTCCAACTGCTTCGATTCCCTCTTACTTATGCTCTCTTGTTGTTACTGCTATCATTGTTGTTTGTCGTAATTGGGGGTTTTAGTTTTAGTTGTCGCCCGCTCGCCCCTCTTCTCCAACTGCTTCGATTCCCTCTTACTTGTGCTCTCTTGTTGTTACTGCTATCATTGTTGTTTGTCGTAATTGGGGGTTTTAGTTTTAGTTGTCGCCCGCTCGCCCCTCTTCTCCAACTGCTTCGATTCCCTCTTACTTATGCTCTCTTGTTGTTACTGCTATCATTGTTGTTTGTCGTAATTGGGGGTTTTAGTTTTAGTTGTCGCCCGCTCGCCCCTCTTCTCCAACTGCTTCGATTCCCTCTTACTTATGCTCTCTTGTTGTTACTGCTATCATTGTTGTTTGTCGTAATTGGGGTTTTTAGTTTTAGTTGTCGCCCGCTCGCCCCTCTTCTCCAACTGCTTCGATTCCCTCTTACTTATGCTCTCTTGTTGTTACTGCTATCATTGTTGTTTGTCGTAATTGGGGGTTTTAGTTTTAGTTGTCGCCCGCTCGCCCCTCTTCTCCAACTGCTTCGATTCCCTCTTACTTATGCTCTCTTGTTGTTACTGCTATCATTGTTGTTTGTCGTAATTGGGGGTTTTAGTTTTAGTTGTCGCCCGCTCGCCCCTCTTCTCCAACTGCTTCGATTCCCTCTTACTTATGCTCTCTTGTTGTTACTGCTATCATTGTTGTTTGTCGTAATTGGGGTTTTTAGTTTTAGTTGTCGCCCGCTCGCCCCTCTTCTCCAACTGCTTTGATTCCCTCTTACTTATGCTCTCTTGCTGTTACTGCTATCATTGTTGTTTGTCGTAATTGGGGTTTTAGTTTTAGTTGTCGCCCGCTCGCCCCTCTTCTCCAACTGCTTCGATTCCCTCTTACTTATGCTCTCTTGTTGTTACTGCTATCATTGTTGTTTGTCGTAATTGGGGTTTTTAGTTTTAGTTGTCGCCCGCTCGCCCCTCTTCTCCAACTGCTTCGATTCCCTCTTACTTATGCTCTCTTGTTGTTACTGCTATCATTGTTGTTTGTCGTAATTGGGGGTTTTAGTTTTAGTTGTCGCCCGCTCGCCCCTCTTCTCCAACTGCTTCGATTCCCTCTTACTTATGCTCTCTTGTTGTTACTGCTATCATTGTTGTTTGTCGTAATTGGGGTTTTAGTTTTAGTTGTCGCCCGCTCGCCCCTCTTCTCCAACTGCTTTGATTCCCTCTTACTTATGCTCTCTTGTTGTTACTGCTATCATTCTTGTTTGTCGTAATTGGGGTTTTTAGTTTTAGTTGTCGCCCGCTCGCCGCTCTTCTCCAACTGCTTCGATTCCCTCTTACTTATGCTCTCTTGTTGTTACTGCTATCATTGTTGTTTGTCGTAATTGGGGGTTTTAGTTTTAGTTGTCGCCCGCTCGCCCCTCTTCTCCAACTGCTTCGATTCCCTCTTACTTATGCTCTCTTGTTGTTACTGCTATCATTGTTGTTTGTCGTAATTGGGGGTTTTAGTTTTAGTTGTCGCCCGCTCGCCCCTCTTCTCCAACTGCTTCGATTCCCTCTTACTTATGCTCTCTTGTTGTTACTGCTATCATTGTTGTTTGTCGTAATTGGGGGTTTTAGTTTTAGTTGTCGCCCGCTCGCCCCTCTTCTCCAACTGCTTTGATTCCCTCTTACTTATGCTCTCTTGTTGTTACTGCTATCATTGTTGTTTGTCGTAATTGGGGTTTTAGTTTTAGTTGTCGCCCGCTCGCCCCTCTTCTCCAACTGCTTCGATTCCCTCTTACTTATGCTCTCTTGTTGTTACTGCTATCATTGTTGTTTGTCGTAATTGGGTTTTTTAGTTTTAGTTGTCGCCCGCTCGCCCCTTTTCTCCAACTGCTTCGATTCCCTCTTACTTATGCTCTGTTGTTGTTACTGCTATCATTGTTGTTTGTCGTAATTGGGGATTTTAGTTTTAGTTGTCGCCCGCTCGCCCCTCTTCTCCAACTGCTTCGATTCCCTCTTACATATGCTCTCTTGTTGTTACTGCTATCATTGTTGTTTGTCGTAATTGGGGTTTTAGTTTTAGTTGTCGCCCGCTCCATCGCCCAGAATGCCGCGACACATCCGGGACATTTCTAAGAACAACAGCGCTAAATTCAAAAGCTACGCAATGATACGTGAAGCAAATAACAGAGAAAATGGGCCAAAACGCTTCAGTGATGTTACGATTTCACTCACTTACGCAGAAAATAACCTTAATAAGAGTTAGGTACCCATGGGCTTTTGTGGAAGAGATATCAATTAAGTATTTGCAGCCAAGATTAAATTATTTGCGTGAATATAAGCATTATCGGTTTTGCCTTCAAATTTGGGATTTTTCGAAGCTGCTTGACTGGAAAATGTCGAATGGTTGAACTTGAGGTCGATTTTCTCTTCGATTAATTACTTAATTTCTTAGGTACCCACGGCAAAAGTTAGTTCGATATCTTAATAACTCGTTGCCTCTTTTTCGTCTTATTCTGACGGATATTAGTATTATCGAAATCAAACTTTCTAGAACACATATTGGAAACTCAAAATTCGCTTGCCAAATTTGGATTTTCAGAATTCCCGCGAGGCATCTCTTGACTTCTAAGATCCTCCCATATAGACAATAGAGCGCACGCCGGCTAATGAAGCATTGAAATTGACGAGTCACGCGAGCCTTTGTGATTGTAATTTTAGTTGGCTAAGTGTCTTTTTGCGCTGCAAAAATGGCTGCGCTGCAAAACTAACAGAACATCGTAAAACTCGATATCGCATCATAAACAAACTGGTTCAACCAGATTTTGTAAACCTTCAGCTTTAAAATGAGACCTTTTCGTGTTTCTGTGTGCACTAGAAGTCAACAGCCAAAATAAAGAATCTAGATGTGGTCTTCCGACTCAGAGAGCGGCACTGTAAGCCGCTTTGATTTCCAACCGAAACATTTGAACACCGACTGACCTGAAAAACTAACAGAACTGTATAAAAGTCGATAGCGCATCATAAACAAATGTTCAAGCGGATTTTGTAAACCTTCAGCTTTAAAATGAGACCTTTTTCGTGTTTCTGCGTGCACTAGAAGTCAACAACCAAAAGAAATAATCTAGTTGTTGTCTTCACTGACTCAGAACCGGCGTTTGAAAAGTGAAAATGAAAACTATCAGAATAGCGTAGAAAGCTATGGCGCGTCATAAACTGATGTCAAAACGGATTTTTAATATGAGATGTTTGTCATGTTTCCGTTTGCTGTAGAAGTCAAACTAGCAAAGGACGAAGCCGTCGCCTGTTGAATTCAAAGCAAATCCTATTGGAAAGTGAAAGTGGAACTTAAAAAAAAAACATAAAGAGCACTGGTACTCTAAAACAAAATATTACTGAAACGATGAAACTGGGCAAAAGGATTGTTCTGTCAAATTATTGCCCAGTTATGACTCTCGTGAGCAGTAAAACAATTGACTACGCGCCAAATCTTTTCGAAAACCGTTCAGTGACAGAAAGCTCAAGATCAGGCGTAATGAACAGTCGGTTCAATTGAAGAGGACATCTATTGTTAATAATTAGCGCCATCACGTTATTTCTGGCATTGATTGACGGGTGTCTTATCAGCCTTGGGACATTTGTATTCCCATAACGATTAATGAACAACCAATCAGGTATCGTTAAAGCGAACTGCTCACGCGTTAGATTATAATTATTCCGCTTTGGATTAATTCTTCAACAGTAAGTACATGTCGCGAAGAACAATAGGATTCTGCCCGATGTCGCCCCTCTTCTCCAACTGCTTCGATTCCCTCTTACTTATGCTCTCTTCTTGTTACTGCTATCATTGTTGTTTGTCGTAATTGGGGTTTTAGTTTTAGTTGTCGCCCGCTCGCCCCTCTTCTCCAACTGCTTCGATTCCCTCTTACTTATGCTCTCTTCTTGTTACTGCTATCATTGTTGTTTGTCGTAATTGGGGTTTTAGTTTTAGTTGTCGCCCGCTCGCCCCTCTTCTCCAACTGCTTCGATTCCCTCTTACTTATGCTCTCTTGTTGTTACTGCTATCATTGTTGTTTGTCCTAATTGGGGTTTTTAGTTTTAGTTGTCGCCCGCTCGCCCCTCTTCTCCAACTGCTTCGATTCCCTCTTACTTATGCTCTCTTGTTGTTACTGCTATCATTGTTGTTTGTCGTAATTGGGGGTTTTAGTTTTAGTTGTCGCCCGCTCGCCCCTCTTCTCCAACTGCTTTGATTCCCTCTTACTTATGCTCTCTTGTTGTTACTGCTATCATTGTTGTTTGTCCTAATTGGGGTTTTAGTTTTAGTTGTCGCCCGCTCGCCCCTCTTTTCCAACTGCTTCGATTCCCTCTTACTTATGCTCTCTTGTTGTTACTGCTATCATTGTTGTTTGTCGTAATTGGGGTTTTAGTTTTAGTTGTCGCCCGCTCGCCCCTCTTCTCCAACTGCTTGGATTCCCTCTTACTTATGCTCTCTTGTTGTTACTGCTATCATTGTTGTTTGTCGTAATTGGGGTTTTAGTTTTAGTTGTCGCCCGCTCGCCCCTCTTCTCCAACTGCTTCGATTCCCTCTTACTTATGCTCTCTTGTTGTTACTGCTATCATTGTTGTTTGTCGTAATTGGGGGTTTTAGTTTTAGTTGTCGCCCGCTCGCCCCTCTTCTCCAACTGCTTCGATTCCCTCTTACTTGTGCTCTCTTGTTGTTACTGCTATCATTGTTGTTTGTCGTAATTGGGGGTTTTAGTTTTAGTTGTCGCCCGCTCGCCCCTCTTCTCCAACTGCTTCGATTCCCTCTTACTTATGCTCTCTTGTTGTTACTGCTATCATTGTTGTTTGTCGTAATTGGGGGTTTTAGTTTTAGTTGTCGCCCGCTCGCCCCTCTTCTCCAACTGCTTCGATTCCCTCTTACTTATGCTCTCTTGTTGTTACTGCTATCATTGTTGTTTGTCGTAATTGGGGTTTTTAGTTTTAGTTGTCGCCCGCTCGCCCCTCTTCTCCAACTGCTTCGATTCCCTCTTACTTATGCTCTCTTGTTGTTACTGCTATCATTGTTGTTTGTCGTAATTGGGGGTTTTAGTTTTAGTTGTCGCCCGCTCGCCCCTCTTCTCCAACTGCTTCGATTCCCTCTTACTTATGCTCTCTTGTTGTTACTGCTATCATTGTTGTTTGTCGTAATTGGGGGTTTTAGTTTTAGTTGTCGCCCGCTCGCCCCTCTTCTCCAACTGCTTCGATTCCCTCTTACTTATGCTCTCTTGTTGTTACTGCTATCATTGTTGTTTGTCGTAATTGGGGTTTTTAGTTTTAGTTGTCGCCCGCTCGCCCCTCTTCTCCAACTGCTTTGATTCCCTCTTACTTATGCTCTCTTGCTGTTACTGCTATCATTGTTGTTTGTCGTAATTGGGGTTTTAGTTTTAGTTGTCGCCCGCTCGCCCCTCTTCTCCAACTGCTTCGATTCCCTCTTACTTATGCTCTCTTGTTGTTACTGCTATCATTGTTGTTTGTCGTAATTGGGGTTTTTAGTTTTAGTTGTCGCCCGCTCGCCCCTCTTCTCCAACTGCTTCGATTCCCTCTTACTTATGCTCTCTTGTTGTTACTGCTATCATTGTTGTTTGTCGTAATTGGGGGTTTTAGTTTTAGTTGTCGCCCGCTCGCCCCTCTTCTCCAACTGCTTCGATTCCCTCTTACTTATGCTCTCTTGTTGTTACTGCTATCATTGTTGTTTGTCGTAATTGGGGTTTTAGTTTTAGTTGTCGCCCGCTCGCCCCTCTTCTCCAACTGCTTTGATTCCCTCTTACTTATGCTCTCTTGTTGTTACTGCTATCATTGTTGTTTGTCGTAATTGGGGTTTTTAGTTTTAGTTGTCGCCCGCTCGCCGCTCTTCTCCAACTGCTTCGATTCCCTCTTACTTATGCTCTCTTGTTGTTACTGCTATCATTGTTGTTTGTCGTAATTGGGGGTTTTAGTTTTAGTTGTCGCCCGCTCGCCCCTCTTCTCCAACTGCTTCCATTCCCTCTTACTTATGCTCTCTTGTTGTTACTGCTATCATTGTTGTTTGTCGTAATTGGGGGTTTTAGTTTTAGTTGTCGCCCGCTCGCCCCTCTTCTCCAACTGCTTCGATTCCCTCTTACTTATGCTCTCTTGTTGTTACTGCTATCATTGTTGTTTGTCGTAATTGGGGGTTTTAGTTTTAGTTGTCGCCCGCTCGCCCCTCTTCTCCAACTGCTTTGATTCCCTCTTACTTATGCTCTCTTGTTGTTACTGCTATCATTGTTGTTTGTCGTAATTGGGGTTTTAGTTTTAGTTGTCGCCCGCTCGCCCCTCTTCTCCAACTGCTTCGATTCCCTCTTACTTATGCTCTCTTGTTGTTACTGCTATCATTGTTGTTTGTCGTAATTGGGTTTTTTAGTTTTAGTTGTCGCCCGCTCGCCCCTTTTCTCCAACTGCTTCGATTCCCTCTTACTTATGCTCTGTTGTTGTTACTGCTATCATTGTTGTTTGTCGTAATTGGGGATTTTAGTTTTAGTTGTCGCCCGCTCGCCCCTCTTCTCCAACTGCTTCGATTCCCTCTTACATATGCTCTCTTGTTGTTACTGCTATCATTGTTGTTTGTCGTAATTGGGGTTTTAGTTTTAGTTGTCGCCCGCTCGCCCCTCTTCTCCAACTGCTTCGATTCCCTCTTACTTATGCTCTCTTCTTGTTACTGCTATCATTGTTGTTTGTCGTAATTGGGGTTTTAGTTTTAGTTGTCGCCCGCTCGCCCCTCTTCTCCAACTGCTTCGATTCCCTCTTACTTATGCTCTCTTCTTGTTACTGCTATCATTGTTGTTTGTCGTAATTGGGGTTTTAGTTTTAGTTGTCGCCCGCTCGCCCCTCTTCTCCAACTGCTTCGATTCCCTCTTACTTATGCTCTCTTGTTGTTACTGCTATCATTGTTGTTTGTCGTAATTGGGGTTTTTAGTTTTAGTTGTCGCCCGCTCGCCCCTCTTCTCCAACTGCTTCGATTGCCTCTTACTTATGCTCTCTTGTTGTTACTGCTATCATTGTTGTTTGTCGTAATTGGGTTTTTTAGTTTTAGTTGTCGCCCGCTCGCCCCTCTTCTCCAACTGCTTTGATTCCCTCTTACTTATGCTCTCTTGTTGTTACTGCTATCATTGTTGTTTGTCGTAATTGGGGTTTTAGTTTTAGTTGTCGCCCGCTCGCCCCTCTTCTCCAACTGCTTCGATTCCCTCTTACTTATGCTCTCTTGTTGTTACTGCTATCATTGTTGTTTGTCGTAATTGGGTTTTTTAGTTTTAGTTGTCGCCCGCTCGCCCCTCTTCTCCAACTGCTTCGATTCCCTCTTACTTATGCTCTGTTGTTGTTACTGCTATCATTGTTGTTTGTCGTAATTGGGGGTTTTAGTTTTAGTTGTCGCCCGCTCGCCCCTCTTCTCCAACTGCTTCGATTCCCTCTTACTTATGCTCTCTTGTTGTTACTGCTATCATTGTTGTTTGTCGTAATTGGGGTTTTAGTTTTAGTTGTCGCCCGCTCGCCCCTCTTCTCCAACTGCTTCGATTCCCTCTTACTTATGCTCTCTTGTTGTTACTGCTATCATTGTTGTTTGTCGTAATTGGGGTTTTAGTTTTAGTTGTCGCCCGCTCGCCCCTCTTCTCCAACTGCTTCGATTCCCTCTTACTTATGCTCTCTTGTTGTTACTGCTATCATTGTTGTTTGTCGTAATTGGGGTTTTAGTTTTAGTTGTCGCCCGCTCGCCCCTCTTCTCCAACTGCTTCGATTCCCTCTTACTTATGCTCTCTTGTTGTTACTCCTATCATTGTTGTTTGTCGTAATTGGAGTTTTTAGTTTTAGTTGTCGCCCGCTCGCCCCTCTTCTCCAACTGCTTCGATTCCCTCTTACTTATGCTCTCTTGTTGTTACTGCTATCATTGTTGTTTGTCGTAATTGGGGGTTTTAGTTTTAGTTGTCGCCCGCTCGCCCCTCTTCTCCAACTGCTTCGATTCCCTCTTACTTATGCTCTCTTGTTGTTACTGCTATCATTGTTGTTTGTCGTAATTGGGGTTTTTAGTTTTAGTTGTCGCCCGCTCGCCCCTCTTCTCCAACTGCTTCGATTCCCTCTTACTTATGCTCTCTTGTTGTTACTGCTATCATTGTTGTTTGTCGTAATTGGGGTTTTAGTTTTAATTGTCGCCCGCTCGCCCCTCTTCTCCAACTGCTTTGATTCCCTCTTACTTATGCTCTCTTGTTGTTACTGCTATCATTGTTGTTTGTCGTAATTGGGGGTTTTAGTTTTAGTTGTCGCCCGCTCGCCCCTCTTCTCCAACTGCTTCGATTCCCTCTTACTTATGCTCTCTTGTTGTTACTGCTATCATTGTTGTTTGTCGTAATTGGGTTTTTTAGTTTTAGTTGTCGCCCGCTCGCCCCTCTTCTCCAACTGCTTCGATTCCCTCTTACTTATGCATGCTCTCTTGTTGTTACTGCTATCATTGTTGTTTGTCGTAATTGGGGGTTTTAGTTTTAGTTGTCGCCCGCTCGCCCCTCTTCTCCAACTGCTTCGATTCCCTCTTACTTATGCTCTCTTGTTGTTACTGCTATCATTGTTGTTGTCGTAATTGGGTTTTTTAGTTTTAGTTGTCGCCCGCTCGCCCCTCTTCTCCAACTGCTTTGATTCCCTCTTACTTATGCTCTCTTGTTGTTACTGCTATCATTGTTGTTTGTCGTAATTGGGGTTTTAGTTTTAGTTGTCGCCCGCTCGCCCCTCTTCTCCAACTGCTTCGATTCCCTCTTACTTATGCTCTCTTGTTGTTACTGCTATCATTGTTGTTTGTCGTAATTGGGTTTTTTAGTTTTAGTTGTCGCCCGCTCGCCCCTCTTCTCCAACTGCTTCGATTCCCTCTTACTTATGCTCTCTTGTTGTTACTGCTATCATTGTTGTTTGTCGTAATTGGGGTTTTAGTTTTAGTTGTCGCCCGCTCGCCCCTCTTCTCCAACTGCTTCGATTCCCTCTTACTTATGCTCTCTTGTTGTTACTGCTATCATTGTTGTTTGTCGCAATTGGGGGTTTTAGTTTTAGTTGTCGCCCGCTCGCCCCTCTTCTCCAACTGCTTCGATTCCCTCTTACTTATGCTCTCTTGTTGTTACTGCTATCATTGTTGTTTGTCGTAATTGGGGTTTTAGTTTTAGTTGTCGCCCGCTCGCCCCTCTTCTCCAACTGCTTCGATTCCCTCTTACTTATGCTCTCTTGTTGTTACTGCTATCATTGTTGTTTGTCGTAATTGGGGTTTTAGTTTTAGTTGTCGCCCGCTCGCCCCTCTTCTCCAACTGCTTCGATTCCCTCTTACTTATGCTCTCTTGTTGTTACTG
Source organism: Actinernus sp. WN-2022 (assembly GCA_030867875.1). Lineage (NCBI taxonomy): Eukaryota > Metazoa > Cnidaria > Anthozoa > Actiniaria > Actinernidae > Actinernus > Actinernus sp. WN-2022. The sequence continues at coordinate 170,403,026 of JAOWCC010000577.1, read as the reverse complement.
CTATCATTGTTGTTTGTCGTAATTGGGGTGTTAGTTTTAGTTGTCGCCCGCTCGCCCCTCTTCTCCAACTGCTTCGATTCCCTCTTACTTATGCTCTCTTGTTGTTACTGCTATCATTGTTGTTTGTCGTAATTGGGGGTTTTAGTTTTAGTTGTCGCCCGCTCGCCCCTCTCCTCCAACTGCTTCGATTCCCTCTTACTTATGCTCTCTTGTTGTTACTGCTATCATTGTTGTTTGTCGTAATTGGGGTTTTAGTTTTAGTTGTCGCCCGCTCGCCCCTCTTCTCCAACTGCTTCGATTCCCTCTTACTTATGCTCTCTTGTTGTTACTGCTATCATTGTTTTTTGTCGTAATTGGGGTTTTAGTTTTAGTTGTCGCCCGCTCGCCCCTCTTCTCCAACTGCTTCGATTCCCTCTTACTTATGCTCTCTTGTTGTTACTGCTATCATTGTTGTTTGTCGTAATTGGGGGTTTTAGTTTTAGTTGTCGCCCGCTCGCCCCTCTTCTCCAACTGCTTCGATTCCCTCTTACTTATGCTCTCTTGTTGTTACTGCTATCATTGTTGTTTGTCGTAATTGGGGGTTTTAGTTTTAGTTGTCGCCCGCTCGCCCCTCTTCTCCAACTGCTTTGATTCCCTCTTACTTATGCTCTCTTGTTGTTACTGCTATCATTGTTGTTTGTCGTAATTGGGGTTTTAGTTTTAGTTGTCGCCCGCTCGCCCCTCTTCTCCAACTGCTTGATTCCCTCTTACTTATGCTCTCTTGTTGTTACTGCTATCATTGTTGTTTGTCGTAATTGGGGGTTTTAGTTTTAGTTGTCGCCCGCTCGCCCCTCTTCTCCAACTGCTTTGATTGCCTCTTACTTATGCTCTCTTGTTGTTACTGCTATCATTGTTGTTTGTCGTAATTGGGGGTTTTAGTTTAGTTGTCGCCCGCTCGCCCCTCTTCTCCAACTGCTTTGATTCCCTCTTACTTATGCTCTCTTGTTGTTACTGCTATCATTGTTGTTTGTCGTAATTGGGGTTTTAGTTTTAGTTGTCGCCCGCTCGCCCCTCTTCTCCAACTGCTTCGATTCCCTCTTACTTATGCTCTCTTGTTGTTACTGCTATCATTGTTGTTTGTCGTAATTGGGGGTTTTAGTTTTAGTTGTCGCCCGCTCGCCCCTCTTCTCCAACTGCTTCGATTCCCTCTTACTTATGCTCTCTTGTTGTTACTGCTATCATTGTTGTTTGTCGTAATTGGGTTTTTTAGTTTTAGTTGTCGCCCGCTCGCCCCTCTTCTCCAACTGCTTTGATTCCCTCTTACTTATGCTCTCTTGTTGTTACTGCTATCATTGTTGTTTGTCGTAATTGGGGTTTTAGTTTTAGTTGTCGCCCGCTCGCCCCTCTTCTCCAACTGCTTCGATTCCCTCTTACTTATGCTCTCTTGTTGTTACTGCTATCATTGTTGTTTGTCGTAATTGGGTTTTTAGTTTTAGTTGTCGCCCGCTCGCCCCTCTTCTCCAACTGCTTCGATTCCCTCTTACTTATGCTCTGTTGTTGTTACTGCTATCATTGTTGTTTGTCGTAATTGGGGGTTTTAGTTTTAGTTGTCGCCCGCTCGCCCCTCTTCTCCAACTGCTTCGATTCCCTCTTACTTATGCTCTCTTGTTGTTACTGCTATCATTGTTGTTTGTCGCAATTGGGGGTTTTAGTTTTAGTTGTCGCCCGCTCGCCCCTCTTCTCCAACTGCTTCGATTCCCTCTTACTTATGCTCTCTTGTTGTTACTGCTATCATTGTTGTTTGTCGTAATTGGGGGTTTTAGTTTTAGTTGTCGCCCGCTCGCCCCTCTTCTCCAACTGCTTCGATTCCCTCTTACTTATGCTCTCTTGTTGTTACTGCTATCATTGTTGTTTGTCGTAATTGGGTTTTTTAGTTTTAGTTGTCGCCCGCTCGCCCCTCTTCTCCAACTGCTTCGATTCCCTCTTACTTATGCTCTGTTGTTGTTACTGCTATCATTGTTGTTTGTCGTAATTGGGGGTTTTAGTTTTAGTTGTCGCCCGCTCGCCCCTCTTCTCCAACTGCTTCGATTCCCTCTTACTTATGCTCTCTTGTTGTTACTGCTATCATTGTTGTTTGTCGTAATTGGGGGTTTTAGTTTTAGTTGTCGCCCGCTCGCCCCTCTTCTCCAACTGCTTCGATTCCCTCTTACTTATGCTCTCTTGTTGTTACTGCTATCATTGTTGTTTGTCGTAATTGGGGTTTTAGTTTTAGTTGTCGCCCGCTCGCCCCTCTTCTCCAACTGCTTCGATTCCCTCTTACTTATGCTCTCTTGTTGTTACTGCTATCATTGTTGTTTGTCGTAATTGGGGTGTTAGTTTTAGTTGTCGCACGCTCGCCCCTCTTCTCCAACTGCTTCGATTCCCTCTTACTTATGCTCTCTTGTTGTTACTGCTATCATTGTTGTTTGTCGTAATTGGGGGTTTTAGTTTTAGTTGTCGCCCGCTCGCCCCTCTTCTCCAACTGCTTCGATTCCCTCTTACTTATGCTCTCTTGTTGTTACTGCTATCATTGTTGTTTGTCGTAATTGGGGTTTTTAGTTTTAGTTGTCGCCCGCTCGCCCCTCTTCTCCAACTGCTTTGATTCCCTCTTACTTATGCTCTCTTGTTGTTACTGCTATCATTGTTTTTTTGTCGTAATTGGGGTTTTAGTTTTAATTGTCGCCCGCTCGCCCCTCTTCTCCAACTGCTTCGATTCCCTCTTACTTATGCTCTCTTGTTGTTACTGCTATCATTGTTGTTTGTCGTAATTGGGGGTTTTAGTTTTAGTTGTCGCCCGCTCGCCCCTCTTCTCCAACTGCTTCGATTCCCTCTTACTTATGCTCTCTTGTTGTTACTGCTATCATTGTTGTTTGTCGTAATTGGGGGTTTTAGTTTTAGTTGTCGCCCGCTCGCCCCTCTTCTCCAACTGCTTTGATTCCCTCTTACTTATGCTCTCTTGTTGTTACTGCTATCATTGTTGTTTGTCGTAATTGGGGGTTTTAGTTTTAGTTGTCGCCCGCTCGCCCCTCTTCTCCAACTGCTTTGATTCCCTCTTACTTATGCTCTCTTGTTGTTACTGCTATCATTGTTGTTTGTCGTAATTGGGGGTTTTAGTTTTAGTTGTCGCCCGCTCGCCCCTCTTCTCCAACTGCTTTGATTGCCTCTTACTTATGCTCTCTTGTTGTTACTGCTATCATTGTTGTTTGTCGTAATTGGGGGTTTTAGTCTTAGTTGTCGCCCGCTCGCCCCTCTTCTCCAACTGCTTTGATTCCCTCTTACTTATGCTCTCTTGTTGTTACTGCTATCATTGTTGTTTGTCGTAATTGGGGGTTTTAGTTTTAGTTGTCGCCCGCTCGCCCCTCTTCTCCAACTGCTTCGATTCCCTCTTACTTATGCTCTCTTGTTGTTACTGCTATCATTGTTGTTTGTCGTAATTGGGGGTTTTAGTTTTAGTTGTCGCCCGCTCGCCCCTCTTCTCCAACTGCTTTGATTCCCTCTTACTTATGCTCTCTTGTTGTTACTGCTATCATTGTTGTTTGTCGTAATTGGGGGTTTTAGTTTTAGTTGTCGCCCGCTCGCCCGTCTTCTCCAACTGCTTTGATTCCCTCTTACTTATGCTCTCTTGTTGTTACTGCTATCATTGTTGTTTGTCGTAATTGGGGGTTTTAGTTTTAGTTGTCGTCCGCTCGCCCCTCTTCTCCAACTGCTTCGATTCCCTCTTACTTATGCTCTCTTGTTGTTACTGCTATCATTGTTGTTTGTCGTAATTGGGGTTTTAGTTTTAGTTGTCGCCCGCTCGCCCCTCTTCTCCAACTGCTTTGATTCCCTCTTACTTATGCTCTCTTGTTGTTACTGCTATCATTGTTGTTTGTCGTAATTGGGGTTTTAGTTTTAGTTATCGCCCGCTCGCCCCTCTTCTCCAACTGCTTTGATTCCCTCTTACTTATGCTCTCTTGTTGTTACTGCTATCATTGTTGTTTGTCGTAATTGGGGGTTTTAGGTTTAGTTGTCGCCCGCTCGCCCCTCTTCTCCAACTGCTTTGATTCCTTCTTACTTATGCTCTCTTGTCGTTACTGCTATCATTGTTGTTTGTCGTAATTGGGGTTTTAGTTTTAGTTGTCGCCCGCTCGCCCCTCTTCTCCAACTGCTTCGATTCCCTCTTACTTATGCTCTCTTGTCGTTACTGCTATCATTGTTGTTTGTCGTAATTGGGGGTTTTAGTTTTAGTTGTCGCCCGCTCGCCCCTCTTCTCCAACTGCTTCGATTCCCTCTTACTTATGCTCTCTTGTTGTTACTGCTATCATTGTTGTTTGTCGTAATTGGGGGTTTTAGTTTTAGTTGTCGCCCGCTCGCCCCTCTTCTCCAACTGCTTTGATTCCCTCTTACTTATGCTCTCTTGTTGTTACTGCTATCATTGTTGTTTGTCGTAATTGGAGTTTTTAGTTTTAGTTGTCGCCCGCTCGCCCCTCTTCTCCAACTGCTTCGATTCCCTCTTACTTATGCTCTCTTGTTGTTACTGCTATCATTGTTGTTTGTCGTAATTGGGGGTTTTAGTTTTAGTTGTCGCCCGCTCGCCCCTCTTCTCCAACTGCTTTGATTCCCTCTTACTTATGCTCTCTTGTTGTTACTGCTATCATTGTTGTTTGTCGTAATTGGGGGTTTTAGTTTTAGTTGTCGCCCGCTCGCCCCTCTTCTCCAACTGCTTTGATTCCCTCTTACTTATGCTCTCTTGTTGTTACTGCTATCATTGTTGTTTGTCGTAATTGGGGGTTTAATTTTAGTTGTCGCCCGCTCGCCCCTCTTCTCCAACTGCTTTGATTCCCTCTTACTTATGCTCTCTTGTTGTTACTGCTATCATTGTTGTTTGTCGTAATTGGGGGTTTTAGTTTTAGTTGTCGCCCGCTCGCCCCTCTTCTCCAACTGCTTCGATTCCTTCTTACTTATGCTCTCTTGTTGTTTACTGCTATCATTGTTGTTTGTCGTAATTGGGGGTTTTAGTTTTAGTTGTCGCCCGCTCGCCCCTCTTCTCCAACTGCTTTGATTCCCTCTTACTTATGCTCTCTTGTTGTTACTGCTATCATTGTTGTTTGTCGTAATTGGGGTTTTAGTTTTAGTTGTCGCCCGCTCGCCCCTCTTCTCCAACTGCTTTGATTCCCTCTTACTTATGCTCTCTTGTTGTTACTGCTATCATTGTTGTTTGTCGTAATTGGGGGTTTTAGTTTTAGTTGTCGCCCGCTCGCCCCTCTTCTCCAACTGCTTCGATTCCCTCTTACTTATGCTCTCTTGTCGTTACTGCTATCATTGTTGTTTGTCGTAATTGGGGGTTTTAGTTTTAGTTGTCGCCCGCTCGCCCCTCTTCTCCAACTGCTTCGATTCCCTCTTACTTATGCTCTCTTGTTGTTACTGCTATCATTGTTGTTTGTCGTAATTGGGGGTTTTAGTTTTAGTTGTCGCCCGCTCGCCCCTCTTCTCCAACTGCTTTGATTCCCTCTTACTTATGCTCTCTTGTTGTTACTGCTATCATTGTTGTTTGTCGTAATTGGAGTTTTTAGTTTTAGTTGTCGCCCGCTCGCCCCTCTTCTCCAACTGCTTCGATTCCCTCTTACTTATGCTCTCTTGTTGTTACTGCTATCATTGTTGTTTGTCGTAATTGGGGGTTTTAGTTTTAGTTGTCGCCCGCTCGCCCCTCTTCTCCAACTGCTTTGATTCCCTCTTACTTATGCTCTCTTGTTGTTACTGCTATCATTGTTGTTTGTCGTAATTGGGGGTTTTAGTTTTAGTTGTCGCCCGCTCGCCCCTCTTCTCCAACTGCTTTGATTCCTTCTTACTTATGGTCTCTTGTTGTTACTGCTATCATTGTTGTTTGTCGTAATTGGGGGTTTTAGTTTTAGTTGTCGCCCGCTCGCCCCTCTTCTCCAACTGCTTTGATTCCCTCTTACTTATGCTCTGTTGTTGTTACTGCTATCATTGTTGTTTGTCGTAATTGGGGGTTTTAGTTTTAGTTGTCGCCCGCTCGCCCCTCTTCTCCAACTGCTTTGATTCCCTCTTACTTATGCTCTCTTGTTGTTACTGCTATCATTGTTGTTTGTCGTAATTGGGGTTTTAGTTTTAGTTGTCGCCCGCTCGCCCCTCTTCTCCAACTGCTTTGATTCCCTCTTACTTATGCTCTCTCGTTGTTACTGCTATCATTGTTGTTTGTCGTAATTGGGGTTTTTAGTTTTAGATGTCGCCAGCTCGCCCCTCTTCTCCAACTGCTTTGATTCCCTCTTACTTATGCTCTCTTGTTGTTACTGCTATCATTGTTGTTTGTCGTAATTGGGGTTTTAGTTTTAGTTGTCGCCCGCTCGCCCCTCTTCTCCAACTGCTTTGATTCCCTCTTACTTATGCTCTCTTGTTGTTACTGCTATCATTGTTGTTTGTCGTAATTGGGGGTTTTAGTTTTAGTTGTCGCCCGCTCGCCCCTCTTCTCCAACTGCTTTGATTCCCTCTTACTTATGCTCTCTTGCTGTTACTGCTATCATTGTTGTTTGTCGTAATTGGGGTTTTTAGTTTTAGTTGTCGCCCGCTCGCCCCTCTTCTCCAACTGCTTTGATTCCTTCTTACTTATGCTCTCTTGTTGTTACTGCTATCATTGTTGTTTGTCGTAATTGGGGTTTTTAGTTTTAGTTGTCGCCCGCTCGCCCCTCTTCTCCAACTGCTTTGATTCCCTCTTACTTATGCTCTCTTGTTGTTACTGCTATCATTGTTGTTTGTCGTAATTGGGTTTTTTAGTTTTAGTTGTCGCCCGCTCGCCCCTCTTCTCCAACTGCTTTGATTCCCTCTTACTTATGCTCTCTTGTTGTTACTGCTATCATTGTTGTTTGTCGTAATTGGGGGTTTTAGTTTTAGTTGTCGCCCGCTCGCCTCTCTTCTCCAACTGCTTCGATTCCCTCTTGCTTATGCTCTCTTGTTGTTACTGCTATCATTGTTGTTTGTCGTAATTGGGGGTTTTAGTTTTAGTTGTCGCCCGCTCGCCCCTCTTCTCCAACTGCTTTGATTCCCTCTTGCTTATGCTCTCTTGTTGTTACTGCTATCATTGTTGTTTGTCGTAATTGGGGTTTTAGTTTTAGTTGTCGCCCGCTCGCCCCTCTTCTCCAACTGCTTTGATTCCCTCTTACTTATGCTCTCTTGTTGTTACTGCTATCATTGTTGTTTGTCGTAATTGGGGGTTTTAGTTTTAGTTGTCGCCCGCTCGCCCCTCTTCTCCAACTGCTTCGATTCCCTCTTACTTATGCTCTCTTGTCGTTACTGCTATCATTGTTGTTTGTCGTAATTGGGGGTTTTAGTTTTAGTTGTCGCCCGCTCGCCCCTCTTCTCCAACTGCTTTGATTCCCTCTTACTTATGCTCTCTTGTTGTTACTGCTATCATTGTTGTTTGTCGTAATTGGAGTTTTTAGTTTTAGTTGTCGCCCGCTCGCCCCTCTTCTCCAACTGCTTCGATTCCCTCTTACTTATGCTCTCTTGTTGTTACTGCTATCATTGTTGTTTGTCGTAATTGGGGTTTTTAGTTTTAGTTGTCGCCCGCTCGCCCCTCTTCTCCAACTGCTTTGATTCCCTCTTACTTATGCTCTCTTGTTGTTACTGCTATCATTGTTGTTTGTCGTAATTGGGGTTTTAGTTTTAGTTGTCGCCCGCTCGCCCCTCTTCTCCAACTGCTTTGATTCCCTCTTACTTATGCTCTCTCGTTGTTACTGCTATCATTGTTGTTTGTCGTAATTGGGGTTTTTAGTTTTAGATGTCGCCAGCTCGCCCCTCTTCTCCAACTGCTTTGATTCCCTCTTACTTATGCTCTCTTGTTGTTACTGCTATCATTGTTGTTTGTCGTAATTGGGGTTTTAGTTTTAGTTGTCGCCCGCTCGCCCCTCTTCTCCAACTGCTTTGATTCCCTCTTACTTATGCTCTCTTGTTGTTACTGCTATCATTGTTGTTTGTCGTAATTGGGGGTTTTAGTTTTAGTTGTCGCCCGCTCGCCCCTCTTCTCCAACTGCTTTGATTCCCTCTTACTTATGCTCTCTTGCTGTTACTGCTATCATTGTTGTTTGTCGTAATTGGGGTTTTTAGTTTTAGTTGTCGCCCGCTCGCCCCTCTTCTCCAACTGCTTTGATTCCTTCTTACTTATGCTCTCTTGTTGTTACTGCTATCATTGTTGTTTGTCGTAATTGGGGTTTTTAGTTTTAGTTGTCGCCCGCTCGCCCCTCTTCTCCAACTGCTTCGATTCCCTCTTACTTATGCTCTCTTGTTGTTACTGCTATCATTGTTGTTTGTCGTAATTGGGTTTTTTAGTTTTAGTTGTCGCCCGCTCGCCCCTCTTCTCCAACTGCTTTGATTCCCTCTTACTTATGCTCTCTTGTTGTTACTGCTATCATTGTTGTTTGTCGTAATTGGGGGTTTTAGTTTTAGTTGTCGCCCGCTCGCCTCTCTTCTCCAACTGCTTCGATTCCCTCTTGCTTATGCTCTCTTGTTGTTACTGCTATCATTGTTGTTTGTCGTAATTGGGGGTTTTAGTTTTAGTTGTCGCCCGCTCGCCCCTCTTCTCCAACTGCTTTGATTCCCTCTTGCTTATGCTCTCTTGTTGTTACTGCTATCATTGTTGTTTGTCGTAATTGGGGTTTTAGTTTTAGTTGTCGCCCGCTCGCCCCTCTTCTCCAACTGCTTCGATTCCCTCTTACTTATGCTCTCTTGTTGTTACTGCTATCATTGTTGTTTGTCGTAATTGGGGGTTTTAGTTTTAGTTGTCGCCCGCTCGCCCCTCTTCTCCAACTGCTTTGATTCCCTCTTACTTATGCTCTCTTGTTATTACTGCTATCATTGTTGTTTGTCGTAATTGTTTTTTTTAGTTTTAGTTGTCGCCCGCTCGCCCCTCTTCTCCAACTGCTTTGATTCCCTCTTACTTATGCTCTCTTGTTGTTACTGCTATCATTGTTGTTTGTCGTAATTGGGGGTTTTAGTTTTAGTTGTCGCCCGCTCGCCCCTCTTCTCCAACTGCTTTGATTCCCTCTTACTTATGCTCTCTTGTTGTTACTGCTATCATTGTTGTTTGTCGTAATTGGGGGTTTTAGTTTTAGTTGTCGCCCGCTCGCCCCTCTTCTCCAACTGCTTCGATTCCCTCTTACTTATGCTCTCTTGTTGTTACTGCTATCATTGTTGTTTGTCGTAATTGGGGGTTTTAGTTTTAGTTGTCGCCCGCTCGCCCCTCTTCTCCAACTGCTTTGATTCCTTCTTACTTATGCTCTCTTGTTGTTACTGCTATCATTGTTGTTTGTCGTAATTGGGGGTTTTAGTTTTAGTTGTCGCCCGCTCGCCCCTCTTCTCCAACTGCTTTGATTCCCTCTTACTTATGCTCTCTTGTTGTTACTGCTATCATTGTTGTTTGTCGTAATTGGGGGTTTTAGTTTTAGTTGTCGCCCGCTCGCCCCTCTTCTCCAACTGCTTTGATTCCTTCTTACTTATGCTCTCTTGTTGTTACTGCTATCATTGTTGTTTGTCGTAATTGGTTTTTTTAGTTTTAGTTGTCGCCCGCTCGCCCCTCTTCTCCAACTGCTTTGATTCCCTCTTACTTATGCTCTCTTGTTGTTACTGCTATCATTGTTGTTTGTCGTAATTGGGGGTTTTAGTTTTAGTTGTCGCCCGCTCGCCCCTCTTCTCCAACTGCTTCGATTCCCTCTTACTTATGCTCTCTTGTTGTTACTGCTATCATTGTTGTTTGTCGTAATTGGGGGTTTTAGTTTTAGTTGTCGCCCGCTCGCCCCTCTTCTCCAACTGCTTTGATTCCCTCTTACTTAATATGCTCTCTTGTTGTTACTGCTATCATTGTTGTTTGCCGTAATTGGGGGTTTTAGTTTTAGTTGTCGCCCGCTCGCCCTCTTCTCCAACTGCTTTGATTCCCTCTTACTTATGCTCTCTTGTTGTTACTGCTATCATTGTTGTTTGTCGTAATTGGGGGTTTTAGTTTTAGTTGTCGCCCGCTCGCCCCTCTTCTCCAACTGCTTCGATTCCTTCTTACTTATGCTCTCTTGTTGTTACTGCTATCATTGTTGTTTGTCGTAATTGGGGGTTTTAGTTTTAGTTGTCGCCCGCTCGCCCCTCTTCTCCAACTGCTTTGATTCCCTCTTACTTATGCTCTCTTGTTGTTACTGCTATCATTGTTGTTTGTCGTAATTGGGGGTTTTAGTTTTAGTTGTCGCCCGCTCGCCCCTCTTCTCCAACTGCTTTGATTCCCTCTTACTTATGCTCTCTTGTTGTTACTGCTATCATTGTTGTTTGTCGTAATTGGGGGTTTTAGTTTTAGTTGTCGCCCGCTCGCCCCTCTTCTCCAACTGCTTCGATTCCCTCTTACTTATGCTCTCTTGTCGTTACTGCTATCATTGTTGTTTGTCGTAATTGGGGGTTTTAGTTTTAGTTGTCGCCCGCTCGCCCCTCTTCTCCAACTGCTTCGATTCCCTCTTACTTATGCTCTCTTGTTGTTACTGCTATCATTGTTGTTTGTCGTAATTGGGGGTTTTAGTTTTAGTTGTCGCCCGCTCGCCCCTCTTCTCCAACTGCTTTGATTCCCTCTTACTTATGCTCTCTTGTTGTTACTGCTATCATTGTTGTTTGTCGTAATTGGAGTTTTTAGTTTTAGTTGTCGCCCGCTCGCCCCTCTTCTCCAACTGCTTTGATTCCCTCTTACTTATGCTCTCTTGTTGTTACTGCTATCATTGTTGTTTGTCGTAATTGGGTTTTTAGTTTTAGTTGTCGCCCGCTCGCCCCTCTTCTCCAACTGCTTTGATTCCCTCTTACTTATGCTCTCTTGTTGTTACTGCTATCATTGTTGTTTGTCGTAATTGGGGGTTTTAGTTTTAGTTGTCGCCCGCTCGCCTCTCTTCTCCAACTGCTTCGATTCCCTCTTGCTTATGCTCTCTTGTTGTTACTGCTATCATTGTTGTTTGTCGTAATTGGGGGTTTTAGTTTTAGTTGTCGCCCGCTCGCCCCTCTTCTCCAACTGCTTTGATTCCCTCTTGCTTATGCTCTCTTGTTGTTACTGCTATCATTGTTGTTTGTCGTAATTGGGGTTTTAGTTTTAGTTGTCGCCCGCTCGCCCCTCTTCTCCAACTGCTTTGATTCCCTCTTACTTATGCTCTCTTGTTGTTACTGCTATCATTGTTGTTTGTCGTAATTGGGGGTTTTAGTTTTAGTTGTCGCCCGCTCGCCCCTCTTCTCCAACTGCTTCGATTCCCTCTTACTTATGCTCTCTTGTCGTTACTGCTATCATTGTTGTTTGTCGTAATTGGGGGTTTTAGTTTTAGTTGTCGCCCGCTCGCCCCTCTTCTCCAACTGCTTTGATTCCCTCTTACTTATGCTCTCTTGTTGTTACTGCTATCATTGTTGTTTGTCGTAATTGGGGGTTTTAGTTTTAGTTGTCGCCCGCTCGCCCCTCTTCTCCAACTGCTTCGATTCCCTCTTACTTATGCTCTCTTGTTGTTACTGCTATCATTGTTGTTTGTCGTAATTGGGGTTTTAGTTTTAGTTGTCGCCCGCTCGCCCCTCTTCTCCAACTGCTTTGATTCCTTCTTACTTATGCTCTCTTGTTGTTACTGCTATCATTGTTGTTTGTCGTAATTGGTTTTTTAGTTTTAGTTGTCGCCCGCTCGCCCCTCTTCTCCAACTGCTTTGATTCCCTCTTACTTATGCTCTCTTGTTGTTACTGCTATCATTGTTGTTTGTCGTAATTGGGGGTTTTAGTTTTAGTTGTCGCCCGCTCGCCCCTCTTCTCCAACTGCTTCGATTCCCTCTTACTTATGCTCTCTTGTTGTTACTGCTATCATTGTTGTTTGTCGTAATTGGGGGTTTTAGTTTTAGTTGTCGCCCGCTCGCCCCTCTTCTCCAACTGCTTTGATTCCCTCTTACTTAATATGCTCTCTTGTTGTTACTGCTATCATTGTTGTTTGCCGTAATTGGGGGTTTTAGTTTTAGTTGTCGCCCGCTCGCCCCTCTTCTCCAACTGCTTTGATTCCCTCTTACTTATGCTCTCTTGTTGTTACTGCTATCATTGTTGTTTGTCGTAATTGGGGGTTTTAGTTTTAGTTGTCGCCCGCTCGCCCCTCTTCTCCAACTGCTTTGATTCCCTCTTACTTATGCTCTCTTGTTGTTACTGCTATCATTGTTGTTTGTCGTAATTGGGGGTTTTAGTTTTAGTTGTCGCCCGCTCGCCCCTCTTCTCCAACTGCTTCGATTCCCTCTTACTTATGCTCTCTTGTTGTTACTGCTATCATTGTTGTTTGTCGTAATTGGGGGTTTTAGTTTTAGTTGTCGCCCGCTCGCCCCTCTTCTCCAACTGCTTTGATTCCCTCTTACTTATGCTCTCTTGTTGTTACTGCTATCATTGTTGTTTGTCGTAATTGGGGGTTTTAGTTTTAGTTGTCGCCCGCTCGCCCGTCTTCTCCAACTGCTTTGATTCCCTCTTACTTATGCTCTCTTGTTGTTACTGCTATCATTGTTGTTTGTCGTAATTGGGGGTTTTAGTTTTAGTTGTCGTCCGCTCGCCCCTCTTCTCCAACTGCTTCGATTCCCTCTTACTTATGCTCTCTTGTTGTTACTGCTATCATTGTTGTTTGTCGTAATTGGGGGTTTTAGTTTTAGTTGTCGCCCGCTCGCCCCTCTTCTCCAACTGCTTTGATTCCCTCTTACTTATGCTCTCTTGTTGTTACTGCTATCATTGTTGTTTGTCGTAATTGGGGTTTTAGTTTTAGTTATCGCCCGCTCGCCCCTCTTCTCCAACTGCTTTGATTCCCTCTTACTTATGCTCTCTTGTTGTTACTGCTATCATTGTTGTTTGTCGTAATTGGGGGTTTTAGGTTTAGTTGTCGCCCGCTCGCCCCTCTTCTCCAACTGCTTTGATTCCTTCTTACTTATGCTCTCTTGTCGTTACTGCTATCATTGTTGTTTGTCGTAATTGGGGGTTTTAGTTTTAGTTGTCGCCCGCTCGCCCCTCTTCTCCAACTGCTTCGATTCCCTCTTACTTATGCTCTCTTGTCGTTACTGCTATCATTGTTGTTTGTCGTAATTGGGGGTTTTAGTTTTAGTTGTCGCCCGCTCGCCCCTCTTCTCCAACTGCTTCGATTCCCTCTTACTTATGCTCTCTTGTTGTTACTGCTATCATTGTTGTTTGTCGTAATTGGGGGTTTTAGTTTTAGTTGTCGCCCGCTCGCCCCTCTTCTCCAACTGCTTTGATTCCCTCTTACTTATGCTCTCTTGTTGTTACTGCTATCATTGTTGTTTGTCGTAATTGGAGTTTTTAGTTTTAGTTGTCGCCCGCTCGCCCCTCTTCTCCAACTGCTTCGATTCCCTCTTACTTATGCTCTCTTGTTGTTACTGCTATCATTGTTGTTTGTCGTAATTGGGGGTTTTAGTTTTAGTTGTCGCCCGCTCGCCCCTCTTCTCCAACTGCTTTGATTCCCTCTTACTTATGCTCTCTTGTTGTTACTGCTATCATTGTTGTTTGTCGTAATTGGGGGTTTTAGTTTTAGTTGTCGCCCGCTCGCCCCTCTTCTCCAACTGCTTTGATTCCCTCTTACTTATGCTCTCTTGTTGTTACTGCTATCATTGTTGTTTGTCGTAATTGGGGGTTTAATTTTAGTTGTCGCCCGCTCGCCCCTCTTCTCCAACTGCTTTGATTCCCTCTTACTTATGCTCTCTTGTTGTTACTGCTATCATTGTTGTTTGTCGTAATTGGGGGTTTTAGTTTTAGTTGTCGCCCGCTCGCCCCTCTTCTCCAACTGCTTCGATTCCTTCTTACTTATGCTCTCTTGTTGTTACTGCTATCATTGTTGTTTGTCGTAATTGGGGGTTTTAGTTTTAGTTGTCGCCCGCTCGCCCCTCTTCTCCAACTGCTTTGATTCCCTCTTACTTATGCTCTCTTGTTGTTACTGCTATCATTGTTGTTTGTCGTAATTGGGGTTTTAGTTTTAGTTGTCGCCCGCTCGCCCCTCTTCTCCAACTGCTTTGATTCCCTCTTACTTATGCTCTCTTGTTGTTACTGCTATCATTGTTGTTTGTCGTAATTGGGGGTTTTAGTTTTAGTTGTCGCCCGCTCGCCCCTCTTCTCCAACTGCTTCGATTCCCTCTTACTTATGCTCTCTTGTCGTTACTGCTATCATTGTTGTTTGTCGTAATTGGGGGTTTTAGTTTTAGTTGTCGCCCGCTCGCCCCTCTTCTCCAACTGCTTCGATTCCCTCTTACTTATGCTCTCTTGTTGTTACTGCTATCATTGTTGTTTGTCGTAATTGGGGGTTTTAGTTTTAGTTGTCGCCCGCTCGCCCCTCTTCTCCAACTGCTTTGATTCCCTCTTACTTATGCTCTCTTGTTGTTACTGCTATCATTGTTGTTTGTCGTAATTGGAGTTTTTAGTTTTAGTTGTCGCCCGCTCGCCCCTCTTCTCCAACTGCTTCGATTCCCTCTTACTTATGCTCTCTTGTTGTTACTGCTATCATTGTTGTTTGTCGTAATTGGGGGTTTTAGTTTTAGTTGTCGCCCGCTCGCCCCTCTTCTCCAACTGCTTTGATTCCCTCTTACTTATGCTCTCTTGTTGTTACTGCTATCATTGTTGTTTGTCGTAATTGGGGGTTTTAGTTTTAGTTGTCGCCCGCTCGCCCCTCTTCTCCAACTGCTTTGATTCCTTCTTACTTATGCTCTCTTGTTGTTACTGCTATCATTGTTGTTTGTCGTAATTGGGGGTTTTAGTTTTAGTTGTCGCCCGCTCGCCCCTCTTCTCCAACTGCTTTGATTCCCTCTTACTTATGCTCTGTTGTTGTTACTGCTATCATTGTTGTTTGTCGTAATTGGGGGTTTTAGTTTTAGTTGTCGCCCGCTCGCCCCTCTTCTCCAACTGCTTTGATTCCCTCTTACTTATGCTCTCTTGTTGTTACTGCTATCATTGTTGTTTGTCGTAATTGGGGTTTTAGTTTTAGTTGTCGCCCGCTCGCCCCTCTTCTCCAACTGCTTTGATTCCCTCTTACTTATGCTCTCTCGTTGTTACTGCTATCATTGTTGTTTGTCGTAATTGGGGTTTTTAGTTTTAGATGTCGCCAGCTCGCCCCTCTTCTCCAACTGCTTTGATTCCCTCTTACTTATGCTCTCTTGTTGTTACTGCTATCATTGTTGTTTGTCGTAATTGGGGTTTTAGTTTTAGTTGTCGCCCGCTCGCCCCTCTTCTCCAACTGCTTTGATTCCCTCTTACTTATGCTCTCTTGTTGTTACTGCTATCATTGTTGTTTGTCGTAATTGGGGGTTTTAGTTTTAGTTGTCGCCCGCTCGCCCCTCTTCTCCAACTGCTTTGATTCCCTCTTACTTATGCTCTCTTGCTGTTACTGCTATCATTGTTGTTTGTCGTAATTGGGGTTTTTAGTTTTAGTTGTCGCCCGCTCGCCCCTCTTCTCCAACTGCTTTGATTCCTTCTTACTTATGCTCTCTTGTTGTTACTGCTATCATTGTTGTTTGTCGTAATTGGGGTTTTTAGTTTTAGTTGTCGCCCGCTCGCCCCTCTTCTCCAACTGCTTTGATTCCCTCTTACTTATGCTCTCTTGTTGTTACTGCTATCATTGTTGTTTGTCGTAATTGGGTTTTTTAGTTTTAGTTGTCGCCCGCTCGCCCCTCTTCTCCAACTGCTTTGATTCCCTCTTACTTATGCTCTCTTGTTGTTACTGCTATCATTGTTGTTTGTCGTAATTGGGGGTTTTAGTTTTAGTTGTCGCCCGCTCGCCTCTCTTCTCCAACTGCTTCGATTCCCTCTTGCTTATGCTCTCTTGTTGTTACTGCTATCATTGTTGTTTGTCGTAATTGGGGGTTTTAGTTTTAGTTGTCGCCCGCTCGCCCCTCTTCTCCAACTGCTTTGATTCCCTCTTGCTTATGCTCTCTTGTTGTTACTGCTATCATTGTTGTTTGTCGTAATTGGGGTTTTAGTTTTAGTTGTCGCCCGCTCGCCCCTCTTCTCCAACTGCTTTGATTCCCTCTTACTTATGCTCTCTTGTTGTTACTGCTATCATTGTTGTTTGTCGTAATTGGGGGTTTTAGTTTTAGTTGTCGCCCGCTCGCCCCTCTTCTCCAACTGCTTCGATTCCCTCTTACTTATGCTCTCTTGTCGTTACTGCTATCATTGTTGTTTGTCGTAATTGGGGGTTTTAGTTTTAGTTGTCGCCCGCTCGCCCCTCTTCTCCAACTGCTTTGATTCCCTCTTACTTATGCTCTCTTGTTGTTACTGCTATCATTGTTGTTTGTCGTAATTGGAGTTTTTAGTTTTAGTTGTCGCCCGCTCGCCCCTCTTCTCCAACTGCTTCGATTCCCTCTTACTTATGCTCTCTTGTTGTTACTGCTATCATTGTTGTTTGTCGTAATTGGGGTTTTTAGTTTTAGTTGTCGCCCGCTCGCCCCTCTTCTCCAACTGCTTTGATTCCCTCTTACTTATGCTCTCTTGTTGTTACTGCTATCATTGTTGTTTGTCGTAATTGGGGTTTTAGTTTTAGTTGTCGCCCGCTCGCCCCTCTTCTCCAACTGCTTTGATTCCCTCTTACTTATGCTCTCTCGTTGTTACTGCTATCATTGTTGTTTGTCGTAATTGGGGTTTTTAGTTTTAGATGTCGCCAGCTCGCCCCTCTTCTCCAACTGCTTTGATTCCCTCTTACTTATGCTCTCTTGTTGTTACTGCTATCATTGTTGTTTGTCGTAATTGGGGTTTTAGTTTTAGTTGTCGCCCGCTCGCCCCTCTTCTCCAACTGCTTTGATTCCCTCTTACTTATGCTCTCTTGTTGTTACTGCTATCATTGTTGTTTGTCGTAATTGGGGGTTTTAGTTTTAGTTGTCGCCCGCTCGCCCCTCTTCTCCAACTGCTTTGATTCCCTCTTACTTATGCTCTCTTGCTGTTACTGCTATCATTGTTGTTTGTCGTAATTGGGGTTTTTAGTTTTAGTTGTCGCCCGCTCGCCCCTCTTCTCCAACTGCTTTGATTCCTTCTTACTTATGCTCTCTTGTTGTTACTGCTATCATTGTTGTTTGTCGTAATTGGGGTTTTTAGTTTTAGTTGTCGCCCGCTCGCCCCTCTTCTCCAACTGCTTTGATTCCCTCTTACTTATGCTCTCTTGTTGTTACTGCTATCATTGTTGTTTGTCGTAATTGGGTTTTTTAGTTTTAGTTGTCGCCCGCTCGCCCCTCTTCTCCAACTGCTTTGATTCCCTCTTACTTATGCTCTCTTGTTGTTACTGCTATCATTGTTGTTTGTCGTAATTGGGGGTTTTAGTTTTAGTTGTCGCCCGCTCGCCTCTCTTCTCCAACTGCTTCGATTCCCTCTTGCTTATGCTCTCTTGTTGTTACTGCTATCATTGTTGTTTGTCGTAATTGGGGGTTTTAGTTTTAGTTGTCGCCCGCTCGCCCCTCTTCTCCAACTGCTTTGATTCCCTCTTGCTTATGCTCTCTTGTTGTTACTGCTATCATTGTTGTTTGTCGTAATTGGGGTTTTTAGTTTTAGTTGTCGCCCGCTCGCCCCTCTTCTCCAACTGCTTCGATTCCCTCTTACTTATGCTCTCTTGTTGTTACTGCTATCATTGTTGTTTGTCGTAATTGGGGGTTTTAGTTTTAGTTGTCGCCCGCTCGCCCCTCTTCTCCAACTGCTTTGATTCCCTCTTACTTATGCTCTCTTGTTATTACTGCTATCATTGTTGTTTGTCGTAATTGTTTTTTTTAGTTTTAGTTGTCGCCCGCTCGCCCCTCTTCTCCAACTGCTTTGATTCCCTCTTACTTATGCTCTCTTGTTGTTACTGCTATCATTGTTGTTTGTCGTAATTGGGGGTTTTAGTTTTAGTTGTCGCCCGCTCGCCCCTCTTCTCCAACTGCTTTGATTCCCTCTTACTTATGCTCTCTTGTTGTTACTGCTATCATTGTTGTTTGTCGTAATTGGGGGTTTTAGTTTTAGTTGTCGCCCGCTCGCCCCTCTTCTCCAACTGCTTCGATTCCCTCTTACTTATGCTCTCTTGTTGTTACTGCTATCATTGTTGTTTGTCGTAATTGGGGGTTTTAGTTTTAGTTGTCGCCCGCTCGCCCCTCTTCTCCAACTGCTTTGATTCCTTCTTACTTATGCTCTCTTGTTGTTACTGCTATCATTGTTGTTTGTCGTAATTGGGGGTTTTAGTTTTAGTTGTCGCCCGCTCGCCCCTCTTCTCCAACTGCTTTGATTCCCTCTTACTTATGCTCTCTTGTTGTTACTGCTATCATTGTTGTTTGTCGTAATTGGGGGTTTTAGTTTTAGTTGTCGCCCGCTCGCCCCTCTTCTCCAACTGCTTCGATTCCCTCTTACTTATGCTCTCTTGTTGTTACTGCTATCATTGTTGTTTGTCGTAATTGGGGGTTTTAGTTTTAGTTGTCGCCCGCTCGCCCCTCTTCTCCAACTGCTTTGATTCCTTCTTACTTATGCTCTCTTGTTGTTACTGCTATCATTGTTGTTTGTCGTAATTGGTTTTTTTAGTTTTAGTTGTCGCCCGCTCGCCCCTCTTCTCCAACTGCTTTGATTCCCTCTTACTTATGCTCTCTTGTTGTTACTGCTATCATTGTTGTTTGTCGTAATTGGGGGTTTTAGTTTTAGTTGTCGCCCGCTCGCCCCTCTTCTCCAACTGCTTCGATTCCCTCTTACTTATGCTCTCTTGTTGTTACTGCTATCATTGTTGTTTGTCGTAATTGGGGGTTTTAGTTTTAGTTGTCGCCCGCTCGCCCCTCTTCTCCAACTGCTTTGATTCCCTCTTACTTAATATGCTCTCTTGTTGTTACTGCTATCATTGTTGTTTGTCGTAATTGGGGGTTTTAGTTTTAGTTGTCGCCCGCTCGCCCCTCTTCTCCAACTGCTTTGATTCCTTCTTACTTATGCTCTCTTGTTGTTACTGCTATCATTGTTGTTTGTCGTAATTGGGGGTTTTAGTTTTAGTTGTCGCCCGCTCGCCCCTCTTCTCCAACTGCTTCGATTCCCTCTTACTTATGCTCTCTTGTTGTTACTGCTATCATTGTTGTTTGTCGTAATTGGAGTTTTTAGTTTTAGTTGTCGCCCGCTCGCCCCTCTTCTCCAACTGCTTCGATTCCCTCTTACTTATGCTCTCTTGTTGTTACTGCTATCATTGTTGTTTGTCGTAATTGGGGGTTTTAGTTTTAGTTGTCGCCCGCTCGCCCCTCTTCTCCAACTGCTTTGATTCCCTCTTACTTATGCTCTCTTGTTGTTACTGCTATCATTGTTGTTTGTCGTAATTGGGGGTTTTAGTTTTAGTTGTCGCCCGCTCGCCCCTCTTCTCCAACTGCTTTGATTCCTTCTTACTTATAACGCATTCTCAAACATTTTGTCATATTCTCAAACTTGCTATTTCTGCAAAATCCTCACAATTCGGGTACTGTTTTGGGGGAGTTGGGACTTATTTATGGCAATATCAACCAAAATTGAAATATTCTTCATAATCAGAGGAACATCCATATATTTTTCTCTGTAAAATGTCAAATTTAGACTTTTCCAATGAACGATAAGACTGCAGAGCTCCTCTAAAACCTCTAAAGGAAAGAGAAAAAATATGTTGATTTACAGAAGATTACTTTTGTGCAAAATCTTAATATCCCACAGGAGATAAAAGTTATCAACATAGCTGCTATTAGAAGGTAAGATTAATGGAGTAGAAAATGTGTTAATTGTTGAATGTTAATCCAACCTGTCTGCTCTGAAGTTCAGAGTACCCAACTCGCCTGCTCTGATTTTCAGAGTACCCAACTTGGAAATTGCCTGCTCTGAAGTTCAGAGTATCCAAGTTCCCTTCTCTGAAGTTCAGAGTATTCAAGTTCCCTACTCTGAAGTTCAGAGCACCCAACTGCCTTGCTCTGAACTTCAGGGCACCCTACTTCCAAATTGCCTGCTCTGAAGTTCAGAGTATCCAAGTTCCCTGCTCTGACGTTCAGAGCACCCTACTTGCCTGCTCTGAAGTTCAGAGCACCCAACTCAGTTGCTTGCATGCTCTAAAGTATACTGAAAATATTCAAAACACAATACGTTCGATAATCTCAAAAGTTTTTTTCTGAAATTACAAGGAAACTGATAATTTACCAAATCCTTAATCAAACGCACTAGTGAACACATCAAGGTTAAGACGATAAAATCCAGAAAATGTACGAGAAGCAAATTTGTGATGAAGCGTAAGCAAAATGCTTCAGAAATTTCGGACACTTTTCAAGTCACAGACAACTGCAATTAAACAGTATACACAATCTATCAGATCAATCAGTAACACATATAGATTTAGATTATTATTTTAATGCATGTATTAAATTTTCACTGTTACAAATTGATCGTCGGCACCCGTGAATCTGACTTTTCTGCATGATGGACTTTTGGCTTATCCCTTTTCTATAGATGTGCTCTGCACTCAGACTACAGTAACACTTTTCTGAAAAAGGAAACATATCAGGTAGTTAATAGTGACGGGATGAAAATCAATGTTAAGTGACACTACGCCGGGACAGTTTCTTAAACTGCAGTGCTTGCCAACTACATAGGCTCTAAATACATAGGCGGAAGAGACCGGTTCAAGGTTCTACATTCTAGTGTTCATTGAAGTGGAGCTTCAATTATTCAGAGTGAAGGCTTTGGCTTTAACACGTCCGAAGCCGTCGACACGGGGGAGGTTCAAGGGTTAAAAAAAACGAACTACGATAATTTGCATGTTCCTCTTCATTACTGATATTAAAGGCATCAAAACACCACTGAGTTTGAACACTCTTGTACTGTATTTTACGTATACATGCAGAGGCGCCTACGTATATACGTGGTCAGGCCCTATTTGAACGGATGATAACTGATCAATAAATTGTCGTTTATATATACAAGCAGGCAATTTCGGCATTGAGAATCGTTGAATGAATTTTGAACTGACTATAAAACCTGAGTTCCAGTTCAGTTCATTTACTTGTTTCGTTTGACTTATACGCAATAATATTATCAGTTGTGTAAACCTTGGTTTGCTTTGGATTAGTTTGTACTGAGAAACTGCGACAAACTGATAGTAACAAAATGACCGGTCGAGGTACAAATAAAAGGCACCTTACACCGGAGGCCGCGGTACTGGTGAAATAAATCTTGATCTAAAGTTACACGCCCTCTAGAGCTCTCTAGTAATTTGCAGCTTGCATGTATATTGTAAATACTGTGGTTTTCCTCATCATATTGCTAATTCTTCGTAAACTTACCTTCAGTCTTTACGTCTTGAGATTCCTATGACGAACCAGTAGAACAAGGCTATAAAGACAAATGACTCTACAACGGAGCTGCTACATTACGCCGCGGTGTAGCTGAACTTTTAAAATGTGACAGTTATTATAATTTGGTTTGTGTCGGTATTCAAACTTTGCGCGCCGACCATGCTGAAACTAATGCGTGATCAAATTGGTTAAAGTTGACACTTCACAGTTCCGGCACTGAGCGAAATCATGATGAATATAAATGAATTCATTGTGCACAGGTACGCGTCTCACGTGTTGGCTGGAAAATTGGCCATCTGATAGTTGTTGGCTTCAGCTAACACTTGAACAGAATCGAAAGTAAAATTTATATCGGCTAGTATGGATTCTATTTTGAACAATTTGAAATTACGGCTTGCATTTTTTGCTTGCTACACAGGCTTACAATGGAATTTAATATCCCGCTAGGGCGAGGTGTCAACTTCATAACCAGCACGGAAGCGCAACTGATTAGAATTACCGGCACAAGCCAAATTATTTATAATTAACTGTTACTTCGGTTTCACTCAAGTGACATTTTAGCCCCATTTGCTCTTAACCAGCATAAGCCTTGTTCTTCTGGTTCTTCATAGGCATCTTAAGGATAAATACACGAACGTTGAAGGTAAGTATACTAAGCATTTGCCATATATATAATCAATTAGGGTAAAAACCACATCATTTATTTTTAAGCTGCCAGTATCCGCGGACTGTATAAGCTGTATGCATGTATAAACTAGACCGGTCAGTTTCTCTCAGAAACCCAGCCAAAGCAAACCAAGGTCATGACATATTTCGAGCTAGTTGTTCTGAAAATAGCAGTCAATTTCGAGCCAGTGAACTGAACAAGTTCAAAATTTATTCAACAAATCAGTCAGTCTTCAAAGCTTATAAACCACAATTAAGTTACTGACTTTATGAGTGCAAAATAGTCTACTCGCCCCCGGTTGATTCTGAATAAGGAGGTTCGTTTATCACAAGCATGAGTTGTGTCCAAAGTGATGTATTTAATGGCAGTAGTATAGTTCGATCATCCTAGTATTAAACCTCTAGAACCTTCCCCGTGGCGTCACGGGCCTCGGTTGTATTATATTAAAGAAAGCAGGGAACTGTCGAAAAGATGCCGAAACCGTTTGACCGCGGGGATTTAGAGACTTATATACATGTATATATAGCTAGAAATTTATTTCCCTCGCGATAGGGCGGATTATCAGTTTATGCTTGGCTGCGTGGAAGTTAATGTTTATAAAACATATACCGAAGCACAACTTCAACACAAGAATTAGAACCTTCGAACTCTTGTTTTAATATGTAGTTGTCGAATACTGTACGTAGTTTCTGCCGTTCCGATGTTACTTAAATTTGAGTTTTAATCCTGTCACTCCTAACTAGTACCAGTTAACATGAACATATATTATGTTCTCTTTCCAGAGAATTGTTGATGTAGCCAGAGCAGATCTACCGCAGAAGAAGACAAAAGTAATATGTTAAGAAAAAGCTTTAAAATCATTTACATCGCAGTCCATTTCAGACATTGATGTAAACCATGCAGAAAAGATAAGTCGATCAATATATTTTCAGGTTCACGGGCGGAGCGAAACCCGACTCGATCAATTTGTAAATAACATGCCACGAAATGTAGTCATACTGAATAAAATCTGGAAGTAACCGGCTATCTTTGATTTGATGCATTAGGTGCACCGATTAATTACGGTTTACAGTTCTTTGAATGATAGTCCGAAAAAAGTGCCAGAAATGCTGAAGCACTTTATAGTAATATCTATATTTTATCAAAATATTTACCTCGATCTTTTCTGACAAATTCAAAAATCCATTGTCAGAAGATAATTTATTTGTCTTAATCCTTGATGTGTTCACCAGTTTAGATTTAACTTAAGGTTTTGGCAAATTATTATCAGTTTTCCTTGTAATTTTGGAATAATCTTCAGTTCAGAATATCCCTCGTTTACTTCGAAAGTATTGTGTTTTGAATACTCTACACTTTATATCCAGCAATTTGAATCCTCTGAACTTCAGAGTAGGGAACTTGGATACTCTGAACTTCAGAGCAGGCAAGTTGGAATTTGGGTGCTCTGAACTTCAGAGCAGGCAAGTTTGGTGCTCTGAACTTCAGAGTAGGGAACTTGGATACTCTGAACTTTAGAGCAGTCAATTTGGAAGTTGGGTGCTCTGAACTTCAGAGCAGGCAAGTTCAGTGGGTACTCTGAACTTCAGAGTAGGGAACTTGGATAATCTGAACTTCACAGGCAATTTGGAAGTTGTGTGCTCTGAACTTCAGAGCAAGCAATTTTCAAGTTGGGTACTCTGAACTACAGATTAGGGACGTTGGATACTCGGAACTGCAGAGAAGGCAATTTGGCTTTCTGGGCATTATTTCAGCTCAAGTTAAAAGTTTGTTTTGCAGAGATTAATAAAGTTCCCTAAAATGGAGTGTATTTTAATGCGATTTTGCAGAAAACAAATAGATGAGAATATGACAAAATGTTTGAGAATGCGTTTTATGCTCTCTTGTTGTTACTGCTATCATTGTTGTTTGTCGTAATTGGGGGTTTTAGTTTTAGTTGTCGCCCGCTCGCCCCTCTTCTCCAACTGCTTTGATTCCCTCTTACTTATGCTCTCTTGTTGTTACTGCTATCATTGTTGTTTGTCGTAATTGGGGGTTTTAGTTTTAGTTGTCGCCCGCTCGCCCCTCTTCTCCAACTGCTTCGATTCCCTCTTACTTATGCTCTCTTGTTGTTACTGCTATCATTGTTGTTTGTCGTAATTGGAGTTTTTAGTTTTAGTTGTCGCCCGCTCGCCCCTCTTCTCCAACTGCTTCGATTCCCTCTTACTTATGCTCTCTTGTTGTTACTGCTATCATTGTTGTTTGTCGTAATTGGGGGTTTTAGTTTTAGTTGTCGCCCGCTCGCCCCTCTTCTCCAACTGCTTTGATTCCCTCTTACTTATGCTCTCTTGTTGTTACTGCTATCATTGTTGTTTGTCGTAATTGGGGGTTTTAGTTTTAGTTGTCGCCCGCTCGCCCCTCTTCTCCAACTGCTTTGATTCCTTCTTACTTATGCTCTCTTGTTGTTACTGCTATCATTGTTGTTTGTCGTAATTGGGGGTTTTAGTTTTAGTTGTCGCCCGCTCGCCCCTCTTCTCCAACTGCTTTGATTCCCTCTTACTTATGCTCTCTTGTTGTTACTGCTATCATTGTTGTTTGTCGTAATTGGGGGTTTTAGTTTTAGTTGTCGCCCGCTCGCCCCTCTTCTCCAACTGCTTTGATTCCTTCTTACTTATGCTCTCTTGTTGTTACTGCTATCATTGTTGTTTGTCGTAATTGGGGGTTTTAGTTTTAGTTGTCGCCCGCTCGCCCCTCTTCTCCAACTGCTTTGATTCCCTCTTACTTATGCTCTCTTGTTGTTACTGCTATCATTGTTGTTTGTCGTAATTGGGGGTTTTAGTTTTAGTTGTCGCCCGCTCGCCCCTCTTCTCCAACTGCTTTGATTCCTTCTTACTTATGCTCTCTTGTTGTTACTGCTATCATTGTTGTTTGTCGTAATTGGAGGTTTTAGTTTTAGTTGTCGCCCGCTCGCCCCTCTTCTCCAACTGCTTTGATTCCTTCTTACTTATGCTCTCTTGTTGTTACTGCTATCATTGTTGTTTGTCGTAATTGGGGGTTTTAGTTTTAGTTGTCGCCCGCTCGCCCCTCTTCTCCAACTGCTTTGATTCCTTCTTACTTATGCTCTCTTGTTGTTACTGCTATCATTGTTGTTTGTCGTAATTGGGGTTTTAGTTTTAGTTGTCGCCCGCTCGCCCCTCTTCTCCAACTGCTTTGATTCCCTCTTACTTATGCTCTCTTGTTGTTACTGCTATCATTGTTGTTTGTCGTAATTGGGGGTTTTAGTTTTAGTTGTCGCCCGCTCGCCCCTCTTCTCCAACTGCTTTGATTCCCTCTTACTTATGCTCTCTTGTTGTTACTGCTATCATTGTTGTTTGTCGTAATTGGGGGTTTTAGTTTTAGTTGTCGCCCGCTCGCCCCTCTTCTCCAACTGCTTTGATTCCCTCTTACTTATGCTCTCTTGTTGTTACTGCTATCATTGTTGTTTGTCGTAATTGGGGGTTTTCTTGATGGGTGATTTATGTTAAACCACAGGCAGCCCAAGCTCTATATTTGCACTGTGTGACTATTATTTCACAAAATTCTCAGATAAAGAAAATAAACTTACCTTAAGAGTTTGTTGTTGTCCTGTTGTTTCTCTGGTGTCTAGAAATGGCGGTTATGGGGCATTTCTCTCACTTTGGGTTTTTCTCTCTTCTCTGTCTTAAATAAAGGAAAGGCTGCACACTCCAATTCAAACCACGAGGCACTTGAGGCCGATTTTTGTCACGAAAACCCATCCGATAGGCGTAATTTCCTCCGTCAGGTGAAAGGTAGATAGTTTTTCTTACCCCAGAAGTTTTCAGGCTTGAGAAATCATTATCCTAACTCTTCCAAATGAACTCATTTCTTTGAAAAAGCCCTCTCATTCTTCGTCAGAAACTACGTGTTCGCTGCTATTCGGTCATGACCGTGGCAAACTCTGCTTTGTAGCCTGGTCTGCTGACAAAATTCCTCTTTCCGGCAGAGGGACAGTCAATAAATTGCAAGTTACTGTACTCTCTCCCCACGGGGTCTAACGTGCCGCCTATTGTACTGAGTAGCCAATCGCGTGGCGAAGAACACAGGTCGCCAAAGGGGGTTTGGCACGGATTTTCCTCGGGAGCAGTTACGAAATAGTGCCGAAGAAATCCGACACCTCGTTTATTTCGCGGGGAGTTGGAGAAGAAAGTCATTAATAGAGAGCTTAAGCAACCACGACGGCAACGTCAAGGACGACGGCATGAAACAATAGCCATAATTGCAAAATACAATAACTGCACGTGGGAATGCACGCAGTCACCTGCATTTCAACCGTTGTCTGGGAAAACAGAACGTGAAAACCCCACATTTTACGTCTACAAGAGAACGCCAACGTATAAAGTAAGTCACTCCGTTTTTCTTTCGGCGTGAACGGAACTCTATGCTTGTCATATTTTTCGAAGATATGAATGTGAAAAGTAAATAAAGGCGAACGAAGGAAATAGTAGGCATCACATTTCGGTAGAAAACATTTTTCTAGGTCCCGTCCTCGCTGCCGTCGCAGTCGTTGATGCTTAAGCTCTCTAATTTATTGACTGTCCCTCTGCCGGAAAGAGGAATTTTGTCAGCAGACCAGGCTACAAAGCCGAGTTTGCCACGGTCATGACCGAATAGCAGCAAACACGTAGTTTCTGACGAAGAATGAGAGGGCTTTTTCAAAGAAATGAGTTCATTTGGAAGAGTTAGGATAATGATTTCTCAAGTCTTAAAACTTCTGGGGTAAGAAAAACTATCTACCTTTCACCTGACGGAGGAAATTACGCCTATCGGATGGGTTTTCGTGGGAAAAATCGGCCTCAAGTGCCTCGTGGTTTGAATTGGAGTGTGCAGCCTTTCCTTTATTTAAGACAGAGAAGAGAGAAAAACCCAAAGTGAGAGAAATGCCCCATAACCGCCATTTCTAGACCCCAGAGAAACAACAGGACAACAACAAACTCTTAAGGTAAGTTTATTTTCTTTATCTGAGAATTTTGTGAAATAATAGTCACACAGTGCAAATACAGAGCTTGGGCTGCCTGTGGTTAAACCGCGATTTTGTAACCCTTTTCCTGACTCCCAGGGTGGTCGCTTACGAGAGTTTCAACTGTACTTCATTTCATCTCTCAAAACAAACATACAGCCTCTTGTTTTTAATGTAACAAGAGCCCATCTGGGCTTTCACTCGGGCCACATGAGATTGAAGATGAAATTACACTTTCATTTGAAATCCTCTAGTAAAAACCGAAGGGAAGAATTATTAGCTGAATTTAGCAGTCTTTAGGAGTGGCTGGTAGCGCGGTGACATTCATTCTCTGCTCCCCTAGTATATATATATATGTAATTTAATATTTTTGTTTTTCTCGTGTATGTAAATTAAGAAGTTGACCTCTACTTTAATATTCATGTTCATGTTACGCACGCTTATAGCAGAGCGCGGTAATTACGTCACAAGTCTAGACCCCCCGCCAAGACTCAGACAAACAAACCGCTTTTCTTGTATCAACTTACAAGAATTGACTAGCACTTCAGTTCGTCCTCTGTCTATTCTACCAGAAATGACTGCTTTCCTGGACCATATTTTGAAAGGGAACCTGATGATTATGCTGTCGAACAGCTTAAACTTTGGCTGAAATACAGAGGATTGAAACAAAGCGACAAACGTTGATCTTGTCAAGCGAGTTTTGCATCTTCGTTGGCCAACCAACGAGACATGCTTACTATATAGATTGTCAAGTCCTATTTAAACTGTATCCCAAACTCATCTTTTCCCATGCAATATCGTTGTAAGACTTCACCTAAACATTGAAAAGTTACAAAGGTCAGGTTTTCCTGTATTAAGGCAAAAACAAAAGAATGTAGCCGCATGCCGAGTGCAATCATCTTCTTCAATAAAACTCATCGGAGACCAAAGCTGTTATGGCTGGAAGAGCATATACATTAAAACTATGAACTGATAGCATCCTAAAATTCGGCAATCTTGCTTATGTTGGTGTGCTCTTTCAAACCATTATGTTATTGTTTGCATTTATCGAGTTTTCAAATTTAATACCTGCAGCTCCGAAAGAAATTAACTTCATTTGTGCTCAGAAAATAAATCAAAGCATTGTAGATGTAGGCTTTGCTTCCAAAAAATTATTTAGAATCCACTGATAAATTCAAGTAAACTTAATGGTTGAACAGTAGTTCCTTCTCATTGTTTACTGGTGGATACATAGTCAGGGTTTCAGTAATTTATAGCCACTTACGTTTCATTGCCAGACCTAGTCTCGTTGTTCTGTGCTTTTAAGGTCTCTTGTACAAACATTTATCCAATGCTGACATTTCTCACTGAATTTGCTGTAAAGGTTTTGGAACAGAAAAGCTCCTCCTGTGAGTGATCAAAAAGGCCGAGAAAAGATGAGAAACCTGATCTACTAGAGGTGTACTGAACGATGCTTCATTCTCCGAGACATATCTCTTTGAGCGCCGGATTCACTCTTACATCTCCCCCAGCAACAATGCTTGGTATAGTCACCATTACTGATATGACTAGGAATCTTACTGAAGCAGCTGAAGGCATTGATTCTTTTTTTTTATCGAAAAAAATACGAATTCGGTCCTAATTTAGTCTGCTGTTCTGCAGGTTTAGAGTACTAATAGATGAGTGTCTCAAATTTATGTCTATATTTGTCCCTGCGGCTCTTTGATCGCGTCCATATCGGTATTTGTTGGACTAAAGATTATTAACTGAAATGTCCGTTTTGTTTATCTCTATTTAAAAGCTTTTACCCTCCTTCCCAAAACTGCAGTCTGCTCATTATATTACAGAACTATAAAGGGAACTGTTGGAAGCCTTTAATTTCTCGAACCAAAATCTCGGCCGTGAGAGGAATCTTGTTTACCGTGAGAGTTGAATAACTGCTTCGGTCATCATATTATGTGCCGAGTGAGTGTTTATTACCTACGAAACGTACCTCCAACAAGAGCGCCAGTTGAAATATCCTGAGCCTGTTGGGAGTGTTGGAAGGCTTTCGCACGAGTGAACTTAAATAAAACATTAAACTGCTTACATTTGAGAGATGGGACTCCAAATTTGAGAGAAAATTCCTCGCGCCGTCGTCCATCTTGATTTACTGTATTTAATTATGTAAAGACATTAACCTGGCGATTGTTGCGTGACCAGCACAGTTCAATCTGATTGGTTTGAATTTGACCTTTAACGCATGCGCAGAAGCCGTCTGATATGAAATAAAAAATAAAAAAATAACGACTTGCATTTTAAGACTCGGTGCTGCCACAGGCAGCCCGAGTAAAAAGTAAGCAAAAAATAATTGAATAATTCGTGTTGAAAGCGTTTTAGTTAACATTTTAACTAATCACGGGAAACGAAATAAGCATTATTTTTAAACGTGAGACATTCTCCTTCGGCAGGTACGAACGTTTTCACTTAAGAAATGAAACAAATCTTCCGTGTTTGCACACGCTCATGCAAACCGAGGTAAGTTTGGGAGAATTCGAGAGCAGAACAAACACGAGACCGCAGGTCGAGTGTTTGTACCTGCTCGAGAATTCTCCCAACTTACCGAGGTTTGCATGAGCCTTTGCAAACACGGAAAATCTGTTTCATTTCTTTTATAAAATAATTATTCTGATAAAAGAAGCACTTACGGTGCTCGTCTTATGGTGTGACGTCATTTCCATGTTTGCACAGGCTAATGAAACATGACTATCAGCCAATCAGAACGCGCGTACTATCTAAATTATTTTATGAATCAATTTTGTCAATAGGACCGATTGTAGAGCTGATATACTTGTGCTTTTAATGAAGCTTGAACTGTGTTATTTTGTGTATTGATGAGTTATCTTCTTGTAACAAAGATGGTTGCTGGGTTTCCTAACCATTCCCCTCTTTTAACTATGATTTGAGGTATCGAAACCGGTTTGACTTGATTCACTGTTCTGCATGCAGGTCGTATCCTATTGGACTTCATTGATAAAAAATCCCATTGTTTTAGAGTTCAGTAGGGTTTGTATTGTTTTAAGGGTAGGTTTGGGTAACCAGGTCTCACCTATTTTTCTACCGGAGAGACCTTACTACGTCCTGATTGGTCTGAAGTGTTGATCGACAGGTGTGTAAAGCTAATAATGCAGTTTAAATCTGACTGCGATATTAGTCCAACGTTTATTTGTGTCAATTTTTTTAGCTTGAACAGATGTATGAATACGTAAATTCGAAAAATAGGTATCAATATGGCAAACAAATGGGGGGTGGATACTTCCATATATAAGCCATATAGGTATGTGCCGCGGGATAGGGTATGGTTTTCGAGGTGCCGGACTTTAAATAGGATCTCTTATGCTGTATTATTATACTTAAATAAAATATCCAATCCTTAAATAGGGTACGGTGTTTTTTATTCCCCTACCTTCTCTCGTGCATTATTCAACGCCCGCTAGACGTAACAATCTTCAATAAACGTAAAGCATTAAACGATAGCAGGAAGCAGGAAGGAATGCAGTGAAGTGTTAATTTTGGTGTTGTTAAAACTCTTGATTTCATTTGTTTAAACATAATTTAAAATCTTCTAAAAAGTAAGAGAGAAGTATAGTTTTCTCTGATTTTATTAAAGTTTGATGAAATGATTTTCATGGTAGGTGGTTCCATACCTTATCAAATGTGTCAGTTTCGTAGGTTTTGTGTTCGCCAATTCCTATTGATTGCATGGAAAAGGATTTCCTCATTAAAATGGAATGAAGCAAGCACTTTCTACAAACTTTATTTCAGAATATTGATCCCTATCGTCCAGTGTATCTATATTCTACAACACACGAGAACCCTACGTGAGGGAGGCTCATTGCCACAGAACAATGCATTCTGCTATAGTTCTCAGCTGAATCATTAGTAACGAATGCTTCATTGTAAAACTATTCTCAGCGGTCTTACCCAAGTACGAATAAGAGGGCACAACCTACAGAATCACCTCACCATTTGAGCGAGGTCGCCAAACCTTCGACATCTGGTAGTCCTCTCGTCTGTGGTATTATGGCCAAGCAAGTTTTCCACCCACCATAGCATCCATTTATGAATGTCTTGGCTCCCCAAGTACAAACCGAAGACACTCCACCGGCTCAAGCTAACCCAGGTGTTAAACTATTTCCATTCGTGTTTCTTTATTTTGTCGCCGTTCTCGCGTTTATCGGCTTCTTGTGTGCATGTGTTATGTGAGCGGTCTCGGCAAAAAATGTTTCTAAGCCGCTCTTCTCGTATAAGTCATGGGATGTGTTTGGCTATTTGTTCCCTCATGGCTGTTATTGGCATGCTTATTGTAATGCATGTGTTATGTGAGCGGTCTCGGCGAAAATATTTCTAACCCGCTCTTCTCGTATAAGTCATGGGATGTGTTTGGCTCAGTATTTGTTCCCTCATGGCTGTTATTGGCATGCTTATTGTAATGCATGTGTTATGTGAGCGGTCTCGGCAAAAAATGTTTCTAAGCCGCTCTTCTCGTATAAGTCATGGGATGTGTTTGGCTATTTGTTCCCTCATGGCTGTTATTGGCATGCTTATTGTAATGCATGTGTTATGTGAGCGGTCTCGGCGAAAATATTTCTAACCCGCTCTTCTCGTATAAGTCATGGGATGTGTTTGGCTATTTGTTCCCTCATGGCTGTTATTGGCATGCTTATTGTAATGCATGTGTTATGTGAGCGGTCTCGGCGAAAATATTTCTAACCCGCTCTTCTCGTATAAGTCATGGGATGTGTTTGGCTCAGTATTTGTTCCCTCATGGCTGTTATTGGCATGCTTATTGTAATGCATGTGTTATGTGAGCGGTCTCGGCGAAAGTTTTCTACGCCGCTCTTGTATAAGACATGGGATGTGTTTGGCTATTTGTTCCCTCATGGCTGTTATTGGCATGCTTATTCTAATGCATGTGTTAGGTGAGCGGTCTCGGCGAAAATGTTTCTAAGCCGCTCTTCTCCGCCGTATAAGTCATGGGATGTGTTCTCCTATTTGTTTCCTCATGGTTGTTACTGGCATGCTTATTGTAATGCATGTGTTAGGTGAGCGGTCTCGGCGAAATTTTTTCTAAGCCGCTCTTGTCGTATCAATCATTAGACGGTGTTGGGCTATTTGTTCCCTCATTACTGTTATTGGCATACTGTTTGTAATGCATGTGTTCATATGTGAGTGGTCTCGGCGAAAGTTTTCTACGCCGTTCTTCTCGTATAAATCATGATATGTGTTGAGCTATTTGTTCCCTCATTACTATTTTTAGGCATGCTGTATTTTAGTGCATGTGTTATATGAGCGGTCTCAGTAGTTTTTCTACGCCACACTTTTTGTTTTAGTCATGGGGTGTGTTGGGCTATTTGTTCCCTCATTACTATTATGGGCATACTGTATTTTAGTGCATGTATTATGTGAGCGCTTTTTGCGAAATATGTTTCCACTGCGCTCTTTCCGTGCAGATCGTATATCGATTTGACTCATTGTTCCTTCATTTGGCAGTTCGTTGCCCCATTCCGCGTACGTCGTGGTACACTCTTGGTTTATTTGGCTTGTTCATAACAACAGTTTCAATTATTGTGCATTGGTAAAGTACCTCTCGCTAATTGGGTATTATCTTGCTTTCCATTGCAATTCTCCTCACTGGTTGTCTCGCTCAGTGTTCCTGTTGTGCCCTGGCCTGGCATTCATTTGTTTATTACCGTTTATTACCATTGTTTTAGCTGTGTTTCAGCTTATATTGTTTCTCCTGCCTTTTTTGGTAATACTACTCCGCATTCCTCAATTTTTGGGTTACCTCATTTGCTTTCGCCACGCCTTTTCATTTTCTCGCTCGAGAGTGACAGCTTTAAAAGGGGGAGTCTAATTCCCTCTCGGATTACTGAGGTTTAAGGCTGTCATCCTCTGGGCTGCGCTATTTTTTACTCGCTTGTTTCTTTTCCCAGCGATCATCTAAGCGTTTCAAGCCAAGCTCGCTCTTTCATTACCGGGAACTAACTCAGGGGTTCGACCCTACTCGCGTTACCGACCGTTTTCTCGCCTGGATTCGCCATGACCGACGGCAACGCCGTTGTTAGTGAACAAACTAAGCGTGCAGCTTATGTTACAATCGTACGCCCACATCTCGAATATGCATCAGCTGTGTGGGACCCATACAGACAAGACCAGATCAAATCTATTGAAGCTGTCCAAAGACGCGCTGTGAGATTCATCAAAAATGACCATAGTTGGACCTCCAGTGTCACCAACATGCAGAAAACACTCCAACTAGAAACACTTAAAGATAGAAGGCTTGCTCACCGTTTAAACATATTTTACTTAGCTTTACATAATTTAATTGCATTACCTATTCCTAACTATTTTTGTTACTCAACACGTACAACCAGAAATCATTCAAGCACTACATTCATTCAAGCAACTGCACACCATGATTACTACCTATTTAGCTTCTTCCCTAGGACCATAACAGATTGGAACTCTATCCCCATTAATATAAGATCTCTTAATTATGTAAAATTTACTAGCTCAACTAAATCTCACATCTGTAATAACTTTCCACGTAATAATTAAGTACTGTACTTATATATATTTTTTATTAGCATTGGTTTTTACTTATTATTTTCTTGCATTTTATTACATTTATTTAATTAATTATCTTTATTCATTCCATTTATTTGGATTCATATCGTAATTCTATATTTTGACTATCATTGTAATATTTACTATTATCAGGATTTTGTTGACCAAAGATTGTAAATAAGTAACATTTTATTTTGATTTGGTCCTGGACTCGATGCGAAAGCGTTGTTCAGTAATAAACGTAAACGTAAACGCACGCGCAGCCCAGGGGTTGGCAGCTGGTAACACTCACATCCCTAGATTTCCTCAGTTCTATGCTTAGGGGCCACGATGTGTCGATGTGTTGGGTTGTCCGGCTTTGCGGGGTTTAGGTTGTATAACCATGTTATGATCGTTAGCATTCTAAGATTACTGTGGCCGCCGGATATCCGTAACTCAATGAGTACGGGTGAGACCGATGAGAATAGGATACTATTTAATCATTACGACACCAAACAATGAAGCATTCAGAGTTCAAGTATTGTTTGCTTGATGCTATACTACCCACAGACAGAGAAATAAAAACGATCTGTTCAATACATTCTGAGTAATCACTTGTTCCTTAAATAGGGTCTCGTATTTTAGGTTCAAGCCTTGGAAAGGTTTATTTTAGTTTCAAGCCTTGGAAAGAGTACCCATTTTAAGATTGTTCACCCTTAAATAGGGTCAGGGTTTTGATATCTCGCGGCACACCCCTATCCTAAATATCAATGTCCACTCGTGTATTAGCGCGCATACTTACTACCAGAGATCCATTGGTTCCTGACACACAGCGGCCTTTTGAAATCATGATATTTTGAAATCATGTTATTAGCATAACAATGGTAATGTTTATCAACACGAAGTATCGCTATATGGCAATTATCATCGCTTGTAATGCTTTACGAACGATGAAAAATTCCATATCACACGAGTGGACATTGATTACCAATTTATCTTATGCCGCTTAACCCAGAAACATGAATGTTGAACTTTTTAAAAGTTAACTGCAGTCCTCTAAATTTCTTTAATCAAAACATTTCTAGTTTCACGAATTATTGTTTTCGTTCAATAAATAATGCGATGCTGTCTTGTGTTGCTTTTGATTGATGAGCCGTTTTCTAATTAAGATGGTAATGACCATTCAAAACAAACATTTTTATAATGAACTATATTCATGAAAGAATGTTCTAGGTTGTGGTGTGAAGCTCAGATCCGCGTTCTCAAACGGGGAGTAAGTGAAAGCTTCTTACCTCTGCTCTCATATCAGGTAATCGAAGTTACACGACTCCACTGTAGCATGCTCACTAGTATGAGATAAACAGTGGTGATAACCAGTTGTCGCATACTAATTGCTGCCGAGCGGCTGAGCGAGGCAGCTTTGGATGATTTTGAGCCTGCAATATCAGAAGACAATGTGCGCATGGCAAATGGCATGAGCCCGCCACGCACGAGGTCTTCGGCCGAACTGCCAAAGCATGTACTAATGCTCCGGTCCGCGATTTTTCGACGCGTGGGGACGAGGCAGATAATTAGTACTTATCGCATACCAATCTTATATAATAATACGCTAAGTGTGTGTGTAACGCTCTTTCCCAGGCTCCCTCGATCGATCGATATCCTAATTGAAAATGGCGCCAAAAGTGGTGGCCACAGGTATCCCAACGAAGACGACGAATCATGCGAAAAGTGCTCTCTGTTTGGTCTTGGTTTCATTGGAGGAAATAATATTAAAAAGAATTGAGTTTTCTCAAGTTCTACACTTAGTTGGGAGAGCAAGCCATCGAGTTTACGGGAATCTGTTTTAGGGAAAACCTGGGCGAGTAAGCCATCGAGTTTTATACGGAAATGTTTTAGGGAAAACCTATCGCCAGGCGAAGCGGCCTAAGTCAAACGACCGAACGAGGTAAGCCCAGGTATTCAAACACAGTTAGAAACGTTGTCCGTGGAAAAGCCTGTTCATTTTTTTTATCTTACAACTCTACGGTGTGTCGAAGAGCAATATATTTTTTCTATGTCTGTTCTCTGTAGTTTCCTGTGTTCTTAGATATATAATCCAACTGTTTCAGTCCTCGCCCAACTATCGTAGGCTCTTCAGACCAGAAACTCACTACAAGTACAACCAGACATTCAAATAACTTTGCTTTTCATTATTGTTTTTATTCCGTTTTCCTGCTTCGATCAATGCTCTTTTGGCGATCATATTTGTTTTCGTCACACGAATTCATGACTCGAGGCACTTCACTGATAAAGAATCCCATTGTTTTAGGGTTAGGGTTTGTATTGTTTTAGGGGTAGCTATTGTTTGGGTAACAATAATATTTCAGGTTGCGAACGGTGATGTCTGTCCCCTCGAGCAGTCAGTTTTGGCACTTTTTCGGTATAATTATATTGTGTTCATCGGTTTGAGAAATTAACTGAGATTCGTAAGATATTATTGCCTCTTTTATCAAAATACAACACTGAAAACCTCCAGTACACAATCTGGCGCAATTGCATTGTGTCAGGATCCGGTCATCCGGCTAGACTATGTTACTATATCATATTTGTTGAATTCATGTAAGTTCCGCGGGTCCCTGCTAGTGGGTATTGCTCATCGTGGCATACGTGATTTATCGAATCAATTGTAACAATAGATTTTGGGTGTGGAATACGATAAGTAAGGGTTAATCAACGGCCACTCGTGCGATAAAAGATTTACCATCGCTCGTAAAGCTTAACGGTTACTCGGGCTTCGCCCTCGCGATGATAAATCCCATATCACACGTGGCCAGTGATCAACCCCTTACTTATGCTGTCCTAGATGTTGCCGTCATGGCATTATGTTAACATCGCCAGAAATAAGCGACATATAGCAATTGTCAGCGGCGTTACAAGTAGGTCGGCTCTATGGTCGAGTGGTTAGAGCGTCGGCATTAAGATCCCGCGACAGGAGTTCGACTCCTACGCGGGATACGAAGTTCCTTTTTTTTTTACTTCTTTTTCTCCTTTCTCAGTTTTATTTAAACTTTTCCTCTATTTTTAAGCTATTAGAGCCGCCTTCCATACTAAAATATTGTTGTTTACTGTCTCTCAAGCCTCAAAACGGGCACGAATGGGAGATATCGCTGACCACAATTAGTATCGCAGACTCTTCTCTATAGGTCCGGCTAGGGCCTATTTAAAAAAGGGACAATACTATGGGGCGCCAAGTATGAGAAAAGGTCGAGTTCGAAATATTGGGTATATCACCGAATATATAGTCAATCCTTTTAAATATGTGTTGAAGTGCTCCAATGTACGAGGTGAGTTTTCCTCGATATAGGCTTCGACTGTCTTATATATAGGTTTGACTGTCACATATATGTGTTGGCTGTCGGATATATAGGGTGAGTCCTGGGTCGAGACGTTGCCAAAATATGGGTCGAGATTATCGATTAGCTTCGTGATTATCGATTGATCAACAAAAAACATAAGGGGGGAGGGGACTTGTGTCATTTTTTGTAATCTTTCGTGCTCTTTTCACTACTGGAATAAGACTTTTTTCTTTGAATTCCATCAATTATAGGCCAAGCTAGACGTAATTTACACTGTGGAAAATTTGATGTACTGCATCGCATACAAAGAAGACTCGCGGAAATGCAGTTTATCTGATCAATGTCTGATGAATTGCTTGGTCTCAAGAGCATGCAATCCGACAAGCAATTTGCATCTTGGCATACAGAACAATTGTTACACGCTTCACTCTCTATTGAGGACACTTTTTGATGAGTATTCACATGTTATTTCCACACTAATGGTCCCCAAGACGGTGATGAAACAGTGTTAACTTATCATTTACCAACGGAACATTCGAATGGAAGAGCAAGGTTCGTAATAACAAGGCCTCAAATCGAAGCGTTGGAGAGATGCCATTTTAATTGGGCATCCTGTGACTCGAATTCGAAAAGAGCGCGAAAGGTTACAAAAAATGACACAAGTCACCTCCCCCCTAATGTTTTTTGTTGATCAATCGATAATCACGAAGCTAATCGATAATCTCGACCCATATTTTGGCAACATCTCGACCCAGGACTCACCCTATATATCCGACAATGTGACAGTCAAACCTATATATATGACAGTCAAACCTATATATATGACAGTCGAAGCCTATATCGAGGAAAACTCACCTCGTATATTGGAGCACTTAAACACATATTTAAAAGGATTGACTATATATTCGGTGATAGACCCAATATTTCGAACTCGACCTTTTGTTCGTGGTGTTTTAGACGCTCGTGGCCAGAGATATGATGGTCTCAAGACAGCCAAATTTACAGGATTTAGCGTACAAAGATGGCGGATTCTGCCGGTTTATCCAAGATCGAAATATTCAGCTGCAAAAACGAAACCGCAAAGGAATCCACAGCTGCTCTAATGGCATTTAGTGACGACGATGAACCCTTCGTTCAGAAGGCCTGGTATAGACATTCTGCAAAATACAGTATATTCCACCTCAGAATCCAAGTTATAAACAGTAAGTAAGCTCTTTTCTCGCCAATTCTCACTCTAGCTCTGTAATAATTTGAGTCAAAACACTCGTTTATGTTTGAAAAAAAACGACACCTAAAATTCACGAGCTGAGTATAGAAATGTAGGTAGAACTATTTAATTCATATTGTAGATTGAGATCCTGGTTAGACATTTTTTAAATCGTACTCAGGACAGTGAGAAATCGAGATTAAGCGTTTTCCCCCCATAGTTTGCTTGTAATTTTATATGAACTGTGCTTGCTGACCTCTGAGCCGAAATTGATATTGCACAATCGGCTGTGTCGCGTTTTTCTGGCGACGATCTTTTCCAAGAAAGAACTGCACGAGCATGCGCACGACAACCTGATGGCTTAAATACAAAACTTATACCGGGCGACAACTGCTGGTCAAAGGGACCGGAAAGAGTCTGGAAACGAGATTGTCAAAATGGACATGCAGATTTATGTACATACTTTTGACGAAATCAGTTACACTCAACCAATCAGGTAGACGTACAAGAAGTAATCAAGTCGTTTTTATTTCATTTACTTTCATTTACTTACAGCCAATATGACGTTTTCTCAGGTCAACAAGTCATCCTATATTCACATAGTATCATTTCATAAAATTGTTCTGTTTAATCTGCACAGAGAATGGCGCCTCCGACACTGAATCTCCACAATCTCGTCCCGAAGGAGGAGTTTGACTTGAACTATGTCCCACTCAAGGCACAAGAACTCGCGCCGACGAACTCTGAACGGCTAATAGCCATGACAAACTCGTTCGGGTTTGGCGGGATTAATGCGTGTTTGTGCATCGGTCAAACAGTTTAATAAAAGACTGCTTTCACACAGGAACATAAGCTCATGGTTTAAAATGTGAACAAAAAAGGGTATGAAAACTTGCTAGCCAGCTAATAAATGATTTCTCAATCCATTCCTTGTTTACAGACGTAACACACCGTCAGCTATTCCCACAAGGTTACAACAATTGCACCCCTTACCAAAAAGGGAAGGGTGTGTGGCGCCGGGAGAATTTCAAATATTTCGTGCTAGAAAAAATTGTCGGGAAAAGGGTGAATATTTATTTTCAAAACGAGATTATATATTTGTGGTAGACGTACATGTTAGTCTACATACATTTTATTTTATTGGTTCCTGCGGCGTGTACAGATATTTTCTCATATTATGAAAAGTTATGTAGAGAGAGCCCTTAAAGAAAACCTGCTTGTAAAGGTTTTTTGCCGAAAAAACAAAAACAAGAATTATAGAAAATCGAAAAATGCTCCACTTATGCATACCATACCGTTATCACCTGACTTATAAAAGTAAAGCTAAAGTTAGCCTAGTTTAACCTTTCTCAAGAACGAGAAATAATGTTACTAAAAGGAATGTCGCAACGTTCCAAGTGTTGCTTCGATAACGGAGAGCTGAATACTCGTAGAAAGACAATGCGAATGATTGTAATATGCATATCAAAATCATTGCACACAGAAGAAGACATTTGGTATTGGTCATCGCTTTGAAGTAAATGCGATTTTATTTGAGAGAGAACAATTTCAGTCGCATTACAAGTTTATAATGTGGCTTACCTGTTGATACCGGACTATACAAAGGAGAATTCTCTGCTTTCGTTTCGACCGCTCCAAAATCTCTCCTACTGCAGCTCCCGCCATACCAAAGGTCACACAAGAAACAATAGTACGAAATGGAACTTTAACAGCGATTTGTACCACTCTAAACTCGAGATACCTCGATGATTTATGCATCAAAATGCTGGAATGTTATTGTCCTATCTGAATTCAGCGGTAGAAAGTCAGTACAGACATGCGTATTCAAGATAAACCCAGGTTTTCTCTGCTTGGTAGTTCATAAACCAGTATTAAAAACTATAAACAACGCCCCCCGGGGGGGGGGGGGGGGGGGACTCCCCATAAAAATAGACGGGGGTGCTCGACCTATCTTTTAGGGGTTAAAATCGTTAGCAGTGCTATCTCTTAGGGGTCTTCCAAAGGTCTGCTATCTTTTAGGGGTCTCCGAGACCCAAAATATTTGTGGCCGAGAAAAAATAGCGCTGGATCCTCGAGCATGAGAAGTTGAATCGGTATAATGTCTTTATATAGTCTCTAATAAATCCAATTAATGCCATTTTCTTGTCTTTTGGAATGCTATCTTTTAGGGGTAAAATTGTTGTGAGCCACGCCCATATTGCTATCTTTTAGGGGTGAATTTCATTTCTCACGTCGAGCACCCCCGTCTATTTTTATGGGGAGTCCCCCTCCCGGGAACAACGCCTTGTTAAAATTCACTTCACTCGCGAAAGAAAATTCAAATTTGTACGGTCGAAATCTTAACATAATCACTCCAAACAGTTACCAGTTGCAGATTATATGTTACTTAACTTTGATTTGAAGGTAGAAAGAAGTCTTAAATCATTTTATTTGTTTTGGAAGGCAAACATGTATTTTCGAGTGAAATGACTGGCCGATACCGGAAGTGAGTCACCGGATATCGATATGGCTTTTGTACGCAATGACTTTGATATGAAGTGATCGCTTAATCATAAAAAAACTGGTCCCGTGTATTTAGTTGACGAATATCCACTATTACTCATACACAATTCGCTTTGTTTTCATTGACATTGGGTTTCTTTGGACCTGTGGCGATTTTGTTTATTAAGTGGTGCTATTGCAAATTGCAAGTAACAAAACACTGTTCGAGCAATTATTCTCCGCTAATATATAAAAATAATACATAAAAAAATCATATCAAATATTCCATTTGTTGCTAGTCTCGAGTGGGATCGAAAATCATGCGAACTAGTTTAGTTAACAATATCCGCGCCGCGACTAAGTATTTTGCACGATAAAGATAACTCAGTAGGACCTTTTCCATGTTTTCTAAAAGAAAAAAAGAATTTCTAAGAATTTTGGTGTCGCTTTCGTTACGCTTGATTGTTTTGAGTCGTACTTTGTTTTGTTCACCGCTGAAACAGTGCCTTAGTCTAGTT
This sequence comes from Actinernus sp. WN-2022, assembly GCA_030867875.1. Lineage (NCBI taxonomy): Eukaryota > Metazoa > Cnidaria > Anthozoa > Actiniaria > Actinernidae > Actinernus > Actinernus sp. WN-2022. The sequence continues at coordinate 170,361,958 of JAOWCC010000577.1, read as the reverse complement.
GCTAATTATTTTATATTCTTTTGAGATGTCTGTGATGTCTCCGTGAGCACGTCATTAAGGCAATTTTCACATTCAGTAGCCGCGACTCAGAAATAAACTGGAATTTAAGAGATTTGGCTGGCAACTTGGCAAGATGGTCGACATGTATTCCTTGGGTTGCCCTTTGTGTTTGGATGCGGTCTTCAGGGGTTCTCTGTTGTGAAAGGACAGGAAAACTACGACAAATACTTGGAAATACTGTGAACTTTGTGATATGGATGTCGTTAGGCGTCAAGTGCTCTGTATGAAAAATGGTAAGTTCACTAATTTTCTTCAACTTCTGTAGCTCACCTCTGTAGTTAATTCTAGTTTAATGACCTTCAAATTCGAGGGAAATCACTTTTATTCTTCAACACAGTACCCTGAGTTACTAATTCTAAACTACAAAGCCACTCATCATATCATTTTTGCGATTTATGATATTCTTCAATGTGTAGAATTGCGTAGTAAAAGCTCGTTTCTATTCATGCACCGAGCTTTGGCTTCACAGTTTTGGTTTCAAGCACGACATGAAAGAGCTTCAAGACATCCTAATCTGACACGATTAGTTTTACTATTTTCAGATTGCCAGTAACGGACATTTATATTTTAACTGTCATGTAATTTATCAAGTGTGTGGTTACAAATAAAACGTTGTAGTTTCGTTCCAGAGCTCAAATACTTCTCAATGCATTTTGCATTCTGTCCGGCGATATTTACTGTGTTCTCGCTGAACACTGTCTGGAGTGAAGCCGAGGTGAACCACTATAAATCACCATGAACTCAACCATGATTCAGGGACCGGTCATTATTTCAGGGGAGTACCGGATTGGATTAAAAAAAAAAAAAACCCGTCGGATATTTTGGGGGTTTCTTGGTGTAGCAAGGCACCACATGATGTCATTCTTTCCCTCTCTTGAATATTCATTGAAAAGCACCAAATGAGATCACGTGTGACACCAGCACAAGAGGAAGACCTTTCCCAATAATTCTAAGTCTCTAGTCGTTGTCCCACTGTCCCGGGACAACGGGACAACAAAATTGTATGCATATTAATGAGTATAGCTGAGAGGCCGGGACAACGGGACAACGGGACAACCGTTTTGAGGAAAAAATTCTAAGTCTCTAGTCGTTGTCCCACTGTCCAAGGACAACGGGACAACCACTTTGACGAAATAATTCTAAGTCTCAAGTCGTTGTCCCACTGTCCCAGGACAACGGGACAACCACTTTGACGAAATAATTCTAAGTCTCAAGTCGTTGTCCCACTGTCCCAGGACAACAAAATTGTATGCATACTAATGAGTATAGCTGAGAGACCGGGACAACGGGACAACGGGACAACTACTTTGACGAAATAATTCTAAGTCTCTAGTCGTTGTCCCACTGTCCCGGGACAACGGGACAACAAAATTGTATGCATACTAATGAGTATAGCTGAGAGGCCGGGACAACGGGACAACGGGACAACCGTTTTGAGGAAATAATTCTAAGTCTCTAGTCGTTGTCCCACTGTCCCAGGTCAACGGGACAACCACTTTGACGAAATAATTCTAAGTCTCAAGTCGTTGTCCCACTGTCCCTGGACAACGGGACAACAACATTGTATGCATACTAATGAGTATAGCTGAGAGGCCGGGACAACGGGACAACGGGACAACCGTTTTGAGGAAATAATTCTAAGTCTCTAGTCGTTGTCCCACTGTCCCAGGTCAACGGGACAACCACTTTGACGAAATAATTCTAAGTCTCAAGTCGTTGTCCCACTGTCCCTGGACAACGGGACAACAACATTGTATGCATACTATGAGTATAGCTGAGAGGCCGGGACAACGGGACAACGGGACAACGGGACAACCGTTTTGAGGAAATAATTCTAAGTCTCTAGTCGTTGTCCCACTGTCCCTGGACAACGGGACAACAACATTGTATGCATACTAATGAGTATAGCTGAGAGGCCGGGACAACGGGACAACGGGACAACCACTTTGACGAAATAATTATAAGTCTCAAGTCGTTGTCCCACTGTCCCAGGACAACGGGACAACAAAATTGTATGCATACTAATGAGTATAGCTGAGAGGCCGGGACAACGGGACAACGGGACAACCGTTTTGAGGAAATAATTCTAAGTCTCTAGTCGTTGTCCCACTGTCCCAGGTCAACGGGACAACCACTTTGACGAAATAATTCTAAGTCTCAAGTCGTTGTCCCACTGTCCCTGGACAACGGGACAACAACATTGTATGCATACTAATGAGTATAGCTGAGAGGCCGGGACAACGGGACAACGGGACAACCGTTTTGAGGAAATAATTCTAAGTCTCTAGTCGTTGTCCCACTGTCCCAGGTCAACGGGACAACCACTTTGACGAAATAATTCTAAGTCTCAAGTCGTTGTCCCACTGTCCCTGGACAACGGGACAACAACATTGTATGCATACTAATGAGTATAGCTGAGAGGCCGGGACAACGGGACAACGGGACAACCGTTTTGAGGAAATAATTCTAAGTCTCTAGTCGTTGTCCCACTGTCCCTGGACAACGGGACAACAACATTGTATGCATACTAATGAGTATAGCTGAGAGGCCGGGACAACGGGACAACGGGACAACCACTTTGACGAAATAATTATAAGTCTCAAGTCGTTGTCCCACTGTCCCAGGACAACGGGACAACAAAATTGTATGCATACTAATGAGTATAGCTGAGAGGCCGGGACAACGGGACATCCACTTCGAATAAGTCTCTAGTCATTTTCCCTTAACGATATATGTGAAGGGCAGGGACAACGGGACAACCATTTGGAATATTTTTTTTTCAAAGTCGCTATGAGTAATATATGATAATAACCGAGAGACTGGCACAACAGTACCTGGTTGGAATTCAATATTTGATGGAATGAAACATGTCATTTAGGCTGCTCTCGGTATTCTTCAATCGCTGTACTTTCTGAATTTGCAGCTTTGGAACAGCGCGAGTGCATTTTCACCGTTTAGTAGTGTAAAGTGACCACCGCATTGGAAAAACAATTATGCATTAACTTAACATGTAACCTTGACTCTTTTTTTAGTTCAGCCGGAAAACGTAACGTTCACTGATATACATGTAACATATCAAAGGAACATTTATTGTAAGTTAAGCGTTCAAGGAATATTGTCGAGTTCAAAGCGTATTAAACAACTAAGTTACATTTGAAATCTTTGAAAAGTGGACAGCTGCAACTTAACAACAGTTTGAAATTGAAAACCATACATCAGTCCATGTGATGTTCGCTGTGGGATTGGAAAACATGCACCATCTTAAATTGTTGCTTTCATGATGCGAAACTCATTTCCACCTGTTTTTTCAGTAATGCACCAAAAAGATCTCCCTCTTTTTCATGCTGCCTTTGTTTCGCCCTGATTTCTGCCTCCGATCGAATTGCCAAGGGAAATCCTTGCAGGCTTTCCTTACCAGCAACGAAACGAGCCAAAATATTGAAAGCCTCATGCAGCATGGCAGTAGTAACCTGAATTCGTTGATCACGAAAGTGGTGCAATAGAGATATAAATGTGCAGTGCTCCAGGTCAGTCCAACTGCCGAATCGAAACGATTCTTTCCTATCGATCATGAATGCTTTCGCAGATTTGATCCTGGTGTTCGTGTCGTGCATAGATCGTTTCCTCGACTTTTTTGTATCACCAGTGGATGATCGACACCCATAAGTATTGCCACAGTTGTTGCAGTGGCATTTCACAGAACATCCACTCCCACTATTATAGCATTGGCATTTAGTGGACCATTTCCCGTTGACCACCACACATCTCTGTTTCTCCCTGTCTGACCTGTCTCTTCCACGACCACAGCGGCATCCCTTAGGCTCCGCGAATTCCTTGAAAGGAGGGATGACTTGATCCTGAATTGGTGGCAGACATTCACTTAGACTGCATGCTGCGACTGCGTCGTAGTGGCCCGGTCCAGACTGATTAAACGCGACGTACACAGGAGCAGCTTGAGGAATTACTTCCCTGGGTGTCAAGATAACGACAGGAAAGTTCTCAATGGAGGTGAACAGAACAATGGGAATTTGAATGACGTTTGCTAGTGACAAAGCCATGGCATTTCCAAGTTCTCCATCGTACACTCCGTTGTCTTCAAATCGTCTTATGTCCTCTGATGTGCCATCCCATAGATTGCGGAGCAAATAGTATGGTTCATTGCCTAGCCACTCCGACACCATCAACTGTCTAAGAAGGCGAATAGCTTCATTTTTTGTAGAGCCAGACTCGATCCCTATGAGGTTAAGATGCCGTGTGACATCGCTCCCAGGGTTAGCCGAGAGACGCTGTATAACATCAAAGTACACAGACGACAAAAGACAGTCACCATCACCTGCAACTTCTACTCTAGTAAATCCGTACTCCGACAGTACTTTTTCTAGTCGTTCAGTGTGTTCGCCGCCTCCTTCATCCGCTCCAAATTCCTTTCGGTGTAGAATCTGCGTTACAGAATCCATAAAACCGATATCCCTCGTATAAAACGAGTGGGTTTTTGACAAATTTCCCAGGGCTTGTATTACCTGAAGTTTGCACAGGCCATTGTACAGTATATTGAGGATGCAACGTCGTGATAAGTCCACTTCGTTTGGTTGGATTTCGTCTTCGTCGGATGACATCTTTAGCATTAACACAGAGGCGAGATCTGAAGTTGTGGAACGTTCATTGAAGGCAGTTCCAAGGGTCGAATCGTTGAGTACACGGGTCGCTGACACACCAATGCCAAAGGTCTCTGATGATGATGTCACATTATCTGCTGCCATAGAGGTTTTGCCAAGAGCCTGTTCTTTCATGCAGTGGACTCTTTGTACAGTAACGGTTACATCCTTTCCCTTTTTCTTCTGATTCCAAGAATGGAAAAATGTCGTAACCAGAGCCACAGCTAAGAGGACGCTTATCCGATTCCGTTTGAGTTCTTTGTTTAGGGATCTGTGTTTCGTAAAAAAAAGTATTATCTCTTATAATTTGCCTACTAAATTTAACTAAGGTCAATGTTTCAAGACAGTTTAGCAGCCATTAAGAAACGTTAGGCGCTCAAAACACCCATGGCAAGTTCAAAGTCGATTTTATGCACGATACATCAACTCTAACCGAGTAAATCCGTAGACCGAGTCAATTCCGAGTCCGAGTCAGATCCGAGTCCGAGTCAAATGACCGAGTCACAGTAGGTGAGCAAGCTCTGGACATTTACTGACACTAATTTAATCTCGGAAATGGTTAGTTCATGTACAATAATATGCGACCTCGTCTGTGATGTAATAATCGAGTTTCGTGTTCTCACGGACGAGCTGGAACGCCGAGCCTCAACTAGTAAACGGAGGAAGAAACGGGGGAGGCTGAAAGCTATTGAATGATCCCGAACGAGATGTCTAACCACGTGCTCGCTGTTTCGCGCGAGATTACGAAACTTGCCTTTTATCGCACGAAAAGGAAACCGTGGCCGTGCGAATCAGTTTATCGGCTTGGGCAGGGAGTTTTCTCGATCTACGAAAATGTTCTTTTCGTGCCAAAAGAAATACGAAATCAACTTAATAATCAACCTACATTATGTGTAGTGCATTTATAGAACTTTGCGCGTGCTTGGCGAGATTTCAGACTTTTCCTTCACCGAACGCGGCAGCTGTTGGAATTCTCTTTGAAAGGCTTTGCAAACGAAAACCATGCACGAGAAGATTACCAAACTGAAGTGTAGCCGAAAGGAGGGAAAATAAAAAACAAAGAAAAATGAGTGACTCGGTCATTTGACTCGGACTTGACTCGGACTCAGATGGTCTAGTGAAGGGGATAGAAGTACTAAAACTCATAAAGGACTGGGACCGAGTGGATATGTTATCGAGTTCAAAAATATTTTAAAAACTCACGTTGACCGAGTTTGAAGATGTTTGAGTAAATAAGAACTGAATAGCAAGCTTTTGAAAATCACAAAAATAAGAGAGTTCAGTATGGATACTGAGCTCTCTTAAATTTTCTGTTTTGTGAAAGCTCCTCACATTGTTAATACTGATCCAAACAGTCCCCAAACTCATTGAAAGTTAATGTTTTAATTCAAATAAGTTTATATTGAATGCATACTCGGTTCCAGTCCTTTTTCAGTAATGCAAAAATATTTTTTTGAAAGCTCACCTATGCATATTTTCATTTAGATTCGTTCCGATACCAACAGGTATGTTAGATAAGCAACCTTTGCTAATATGCTTCTCCAGCTTATCGATTTCCTTCTTTGCATCATCTGTTATAATAGGATTATTGCCTGCAGAAACTCCTTCCCACTTTCGACGGAAATCCTTCATATTTTTCAACAGAGCATCAGGTTCAGGAGTTGGTTGCGTTCGTTCGTCACCTTTATCTCCGTTTGCACGAAATATTTGACTATAATCATTTAAGCAACGCCAAAAGTATGGGTGTCTGGAGGGCATTGCTAAGCCAAGCCTTTGAATGGCATGAAATATGTCTAGTTTTATGAGAACATCTGTTCCAAATGTTCCCTGTAATTTAGCTCGCCAGTAACAACAATTATCGATGCATATACCCTTCAGTTGTGTTTGTTGCTGTCGCAGTCGATAGTTTAATCTGATCAGAATGTTTTCTATTTTCGCATATGCTTGGCCATATGCTAACTGCCAAGTCAATACTTCTCCTAATTCGTTCATAACCGCAAAAAGTGAGTCATACTGCTTGATCCACTTTCCATCTCTCATTACTCCAATATTACTTGCAACTTTGAAGGTGTGATCGCAGGAAATCCATGTAGCTGATAGCTTCCTCATTTCAGCATGAAATAGCTGCTCATTTTTCGAGAAATAATAAACGAACAGCTGTGATAATATATCATTGCTGAGTGGAATATCCTTGTAATCAGGGTAGGTAATATCAGCATCCGTTAAAGGCCGATGTTCTGAACAGACCCGCGAAGAAACACGAGCCCAAAATCGTAGTTGATTGTTCATGTATTTCTCTGACCGCATTTCACTCAGAACACGTTCGATTTCCAGAAATGAGAGACCATTTTTCACAAACGTTGGAATGAGCAAGAATAGCTCCCTTGTTACACCAGCTTTGTGGAAGAGAACAAATGGGACAATACCACTTTCCTGAAACCTATCAATAATACGTGGATCGCTTCCAACAAAGCTGTGCCGCGAATCCAATGAACAATGGTACACTTTTGTTACAAGTAGGCAGATCTCGTTCACATGGTGAATGGTTCGCGGATTTCGACGTTCACGACTTCCATCGGTCCATTCTCTGCCTTGCAAAATTCCTGTACAGCCATCTTCGCAGCAGGCAATCCCACCTTTAAAATGCCAAGGAAATTGGACATCAGGCTCCCATATTATCAAAGAGGGCAAAATATAATCACTTGAATCGAGTGATTCTGGACGGCTTGTCTCGATGTACACAAATGAAGGAACAGGAATCGGCAAATAACAAACCCGCGAGTGATGTTGCACGACTTCTTTAATGTAGGCAACCGTCCTTTCCTCTAAAGAGCACACTGATTGCGGACAGATATATAAAAGCCAACAAAACAAAAAACGAGTGAACTGCATTTGAAATCCCATGTTTCTTGAATGGTATTTTCTATCCCGTCACAGTCCTACAAATGACCGCCAATCAATGGCAGACATCTAGTACAGTTTGTTGTAGAATGTAGACTGGTGGCTTTCTGTGACAATGGAAACACAACATCGTCTTATTTTGTACAGTTTAAATCTCTTCGGCTTTATAGTTCTGTACGACTGAAACACAACATTTATTTCGCTTTCTTCTATAAAACTATAGTAGTAAATATGTCATTGGAAGCATGGTCAACATGAAAATGAACAGGAAGAACATCAGTTATGGACTTCCCAGTCAATGTAACAAGCAGTTTTAAAATTATGTATTTCGCATAATTATAAATTGGCGCGAAAAGCATGCAGTCCCCAATATGATTGGCATCTGCCACATGTTACTTCATAAGAGCGTCTTTTCATTGGTTGAATTTGTTCAATATAAAACCGGCGCGGCAAAATTAAATACAAACGTCCTAAGTTCCTAACCTTCTTCGTTTCTCAATCATTCTGTATTAAGATCTCAACTTCATCCAACGAGTTAAAACAAAAATCAACGAAAGGAGTTTAAGGTACGTGGTTTATGGCTACTGGTCTACGTGAAGCTTTTCTTTTGTATTTCTTTAGTTGGAAAATCGAAACAGCTAAAGTTATTTAGAAGTGTTGTGATGTTGTCTGGTTCACATATATGTATATAGCATGTACACGCATTTGCATCTTAGCTAGTAGCTAATATAACTATCAATATAACTTGCTATCTTAGAATGGAATCGTTATAATAGTTATTTCAACACAGATTAAGGGACCATCGACATATGCTTAGTGCTCCGCTTAAAGTGCATCAGTATACGCCCTGGCTAATTATATTTCTTACAAAGAGATTAGAGGACATAGACAAAGTATTCCGAATAAAAAGTTGATTTAATTTATTTGTTATGGTGTATTGGCCGTTCAAAGTTGCCCCAAAACGTGTCTTGGGTTGCCTGTGGACGAAAATTAAGCGCACGAGAGCGCTTTACAAAATTGGCACTGGGTCTAGTTTTGACGTCATCAACAGAACACGCTCGATGCGCCATTGCATTAAAAAGCTCTCCGAAACGCTTAGCGCGATATTATCATCTTTCTCGGTTATCTATTCGATTATTTTGCAAATAAGCCAACTACCCGCGAAGAGACGAGTTCTGTTGATGACGTCACGTTTTATTCTCGTCCCAGTTCCCGAACATGCGCGGAAATTATTCTACATTTGGAAGTTTAGTCGCTAAAAAAATAATCAAAACATTTTTATTTAAAAATTTCCCTACCTTTTAAGGTCTGAGCTGTCAAAAAAAGCATAACTGGCCAGGGATTATATGCACTTTAACATCAAAACATTTATTGGAACGAGATTGGAGCAAAACTGCGGAATTTGAAATCCTTGTAAAGTCTTCATTCTCAGATTTTAAACATTATTTAACGAAGTATACGTTCAGCCCCCCTTCTTCCCACCCTTGGAAAGGCTAAAAAAGGTGCTCATTCCCTAGTAACCTATACGTACCATAGATACTAAAATTGTCAGCGCCCTTATATAAAACCGATTGTATTTATTTGTTGTACAAGTTAGGGCAAGGGGTCGCAATTTTTTTTAAATCACCCTTTTTTGGAAGGGGGAGGAGGAGTTGACTGTTCGGAAAGGTTAACGTTTTCCGGGATACGTGTGTAAACATACCAGGCATCAGCCTCATTACAAAAACGATTTGTACCTCAAGTTTATATGTTTTGTTTTATTTTATGTACATAACAGATGCATCCTTCCAAACGCACAAAACTGTCCGTATTTCCTGCCAGTGGACAGAACAGACTTTCTTTGATAAGCGACACTATTCTCTCTGCCCAAAAAGCTGGATGCATGGATTGGCAGAACATCGCCCCAGATACCGTAGCTGACTATCTAGAGGTGTTAGGTCACAGCGTTAGCAGCTCAGCTGAGCAAATCTTCATGGGTTTCCTCGGTGTTGTTCCAGGTCTGTTGAGCGCGTGTACCAAAATAGCTGTTAGAGAGTCGTACAAAGAGCCACCAGTTATCTTTAGCGTTTGCCTGGGTGATCCTGGATCAGGGAAGTCCGCAGCATTCGATACTGTTACGAGGCCGTTGGCTGCTTGTCACCTCGAGTCTCTCATTGTTGACAAATACACGCAGATGGGATTATATGACCACATGCGGAACGAGAAACACGCGGGAGTAGCACTGCTCATCAATCCGGAATTGGGAATGTTCCTGGACTCTTTGCTAAGGAGGCAACACGAGGGTACAGGAGAACGGCAGCTGTTCTGCAAACTTTATGATGCCACCAAGTGGTCCAAGATCAGTGGCAACTCTGATCGTTCTGAGGTTACGTTTCCTTGCCCCATCATTGGAGGTTACAGCCAACCTCAACCGTTCATAGAGACCTACATTAGTCTAACCAGTCGAAACGACGGCCTCGCTGACCGTGTTTTGCTGAGTACACCACCCCCATTAGCATTACACGAAGAAGAAATAGAGGAATGGAATGAGGTCCTCCATGAAAACTATGCACATGTCTCATTAGCCCGTGTGTACGACTTTCTGTGGAAGTTCCACCAGGAAGATTCTCGTGAATATTGCATGAACGAGGAGGCAAGGGAGGTTTTCCGTAAATTTGCAAATGGAATAGCAGACAAGCTAAACGAACAATGGCTCCATCGTTCCAATGTCCATGGAAATATATCCAAAGACAAGAGGACCGCCCTCAGAATCGCCTTAATTCTTCATGTGTTTTGGTTCGTCCTTGAAGAGGAGATAGCTGGAAGGACTGTTACCACAGTCTCTCGTATAATAGAGAAACAAACAATGATGAGGGCTGTTGAACTGACAAAGTACTTTTCCAAACAGAGGAGCATCTATGAAAAGGTAACGAAATACTAGCTAAATACTCGATTTAAATATGTACTTTTACGTTTCCATGGCCAGTAGTAACACGTGTATACAGCCATACACACCATACGTATATGCATGGACACATAAATATCGCTATTCAATACTCATACATGCCGGCTTCTATTGAAAACCCTGTGCACCTGACATAAATATGATAAAGAACATATAACTTCTCTAAAAATATATCATTACGTTTAACGCCATACTGTTCATATTTAACCTTGAAATATCTGACTCTTACCCAGTCGTTATTTAATAATGTAAGCAAGAAAAAGCAGAAAAGAAAAAAGCCAGGGCGCGCCTTGTAATCTTACTCGTTCCAAGTCCAGGGCAAGTCCCCTCGTTAAATTGTTAAATTATTAAATAAACTTCTCAAACAAAAATATACCTGGGTTCTCCAAAAGTGATCCGCCCTTTTTTTTCATTTTAATCAAGTGCTGCGAGAGTGTCAGAGAAGGAATTGAGGATGACGACGATGAAATAGACGAGACAGAGGAATTGTCTAAAGTCATACTCACTCATCCAGGGCCCTATGTCAAGCCACGAAATTGCATTCGACAAAGCTTCAACCACTCTGTCCGGCCGAAGACAAACGTCTTGTTGAATGCAATGACCACACTTGAAGAAATGGGCTATGGCTGGCTACTCACCAGAGGAACGCAAAAGGCGTTCATAAAAGTACGTCCAGTAGATCTCCCCGAGTCCTCTATTGTGGACCCAGATGTCTATGCAGCGAGGTTCGCCCTACGCGACGAACACATTACAAAGGCTGAGGTTGCAGTTCTCGATCAGAAGCGTCAAGAACGTGAAGGCGACAGCTCTGACACCGACGAAGCCAGTGATTCAGATGATGATGATGAAGATGCTCAGTAATAGAAGCATGGATTGTTAACAAAACTTTAACAAACAGGGCCGGGTTGTTCAAAGCCCGATTAGTGCTAATCCAGGGATAATTTCCATGACAGCCAATAGGTTCTGTGCAGAGTTAATCCAGGATTAACACTAATCGGGCTTTGAACAACCCGGCCCAGCTGTGTACGTAAAGTAAAATATCAGCATATGTATTAATTATTCGATTTGAACAAGCTCAAAGAAAGAAACAGTATGACAAACCGGCCTTTGTTAGCATATTGGAACTTTTAACATTCTTGAAAAACACATAATAGCCAGGACTTTATTTGTTTCATGTCCTAGGCTCTGAATTGAGCTTTACTAATTATAATTAGTAACCCATCGTGGCATCACACAACTACTTGGTTACAATATAATGCTGCTTCTGATCTATATACTCATTTACGCTGCTACAAAGCTAAATTCATCCGTGTTTATTCAGAAAACGATTATAGAATACAGAATGGTATGTATCATTCCAATAAGTCACCGTATCGCGAATAAATATTCCATTCCAACCATATCTACTGTTGTGTCACATAAACCATCGTTCTCTCGTTGTCGATGACTAGAGACTTATAGCAATGTTAATTCCAACTGTATATTCCATTCTCCGGCGACAATGCGATCACGACTAGATACTTTTTTTCCTCAAAACGGTTGTCCCGTTGTCCCGTTGTCCCGTTGTCCCGGCCTCTCAGCTATACTCATTAGTATGCATACAATTTTGTTGTCCCGTTGTCCTGGGACAGTGGGACAACGACTAGAGACTTAGAATTATTTCGTCAAAGTGGTTGTCCCGTTGTCCTGGGACAGTGGGACAACGACTTGAGACTTAGAATTATTTCGTCAAAGTGGTTGTCCCGTTGTCCCGGGACAGTGGGACAACGACTTGAGACTTAGAATTATTTCCTCAAAACGGTTGTCCCGTTGTCCCGGCCTCTCAGCTATACTCATTAGTATGCATACAATTTTGTTGTCCCGTTGTCCTGGGACAGTGGGACAACGACTTGAGACTTAGAATTATTTCCTCAAAACGGTTGTCCCGTTGTCCCGGCCTCTCAGCTATACTCATTAGTATGCATACAATTTTGTTGTCCCGTTGTCCTGGGACAGTGGGACAACGACTTGAGACTTAGAATTATTTCGTCAAAACGGTTGTCCCGTTGTCCCGTTGTCCCGGCCTCTCAGCTATACTCATTAGTATGCATACAATTTTGTTGTCCTGGGACAGTGGGACAACGACTTGAGACTTAGAATTATTTCGTCAAAGTGGTTGTCCCGTTGTCCTGGGACAGTGGGACAACGACTTGAGACTTAGAATTATTTCGTCAAAGTGGTTGTCCCGTTGTCCTGGGACAGTGGGACAACGACTTGAGACTTAGAATTATTTCGTCAAAGTGGTTGTCCCGTTGTCCTGGGACAGTGGGACAACGACTTGAGACTTAGAATTATTTCGTCAAAGTGGTTGTCCCGTTGTCCTGAGACAGTGGGACAACGACTAGAGACTTAGAATTTTTTCCTCAAAACGGTTGTCCCGTTGTCCCGTTGTCCCGGCCTCTCAGCTATACTCATTAATATGCATACAATTTTGTTGTCCCGTTGTCCCGGGACAGTGGGACAACGACTAGAGACTTAGAATTATTGGGAAAGGTCTTCCTCTTGTGCTGGTGTCACACGTGATCTCATTTGGTGCTTTTCAATGAATATTCAAGAGAGGGAAAGAATGACGTCATGTGGTGCCTTGCTACACCAAGAAACCCCCGATATTTTCCCAAAAAAATTCAACTGACCCCGTATGAGTTTTGCCCTGAATTTTTCATATGCCGTTACATAGTTGATTAAAAAATTCCATACCCCGTAGGATTTTTATCCAACCCGGTACTCCCTTAAATAATGACCGGTCCCTTATATTGAATTTTACTTCAACTATCGCGTACCTTCAAGGGCATCACGCGTGGCAGTTTTAGATGTATTTCCATTCATTTCAGAAGACCTACATTTCTAATTTCCTCAGAGGACATGCTCTCGAATCCCCTTGAAAACTCGTGCTTACGTAATATTCTGAAATATTTAATTTCCTATATTTCGCTGAATTTCTTAAAGCGAAGAACTCGAGTTTGTGTTTATCTCCTTCTGACGAGCTTGTTGGACAAGATGGTGGACGTATTTTCCCGGGAGAACATTGCTGCGTTCTGATTGGTCTGAATTGTTTTAATTGAGAGGTGTGAAACTGTGAATAAGTGTTTTTAATATATAATTATCGATGAAATACCAGTTTAATTTTTTTTCTAAAAAGTAATATCTTCACACGTGAAGATATCACTTTTGAAAATATGACTGGCTTTCGAAGATTTCTAGCCTTTTTAGGAAGAGATAAAAGGAGATATTTAATCGATAATTATATATTAAACAGAACATTACATGGCTGCTTGGAGATACGAATTTTATCTTCGAGTGTTGATGAAATATCTTACTCGTTCGCTGGGCTCACTCGTAAGATATTTCATCAACACTCGAAGATAAAATAATTTTCTAAGCTTGTTAGAATAGATTGGCAGAGAAATACAGATAATTGCTACGTGTGTCGCTATCGCGTTAACATTTATAGGTATTTTTCTTTGAAGTTTCCATCCCAGCGATGCTATTGAAACTCGTTAGCAACAAAGCTCATGAGTTAGTTAATTTAAAACAACATTAGCCCAACATTAAAAAATATAGATCTCCTGGTTTTGAAGAGTTTAGCATCAAAGTAAACAAGAAGCACTTATGTGCACCGAAGTGGAGGTGAAAGCGGCGAGATAAATATCCACCACTAATCACCGACACTGAGGCGAATAGCACCAAATAGTTATTTTATTTTCTGTCAAATGGACAAAAACTCGCGTGAGGTGATCGCTGCTTCGCTCTGAGGTGAATATGAAATCATATTCACTGTTTAAGTAGCCAATCAGAGCGCGCGAAAAGCACTATTCACTGGTGTGGTATATACTAAGTGCAAATATCAGGAAATACACGGCCAAAAAATTCAAAGAACTGCCAAAATCTTCCGATTTAAAAGTGTGAATCTTTCTGATCCCTTTTTGGTTGTCACAGTACCTCCGGCTAAAAGTTTGAATTTCCCGCGCGCTTCACTGATTACCATAATATGCAAATTAATGCCTTGAGGCGAAAATGATCACTCACTCTGCGCGAAGAAAGAATTGCTGATTTTGCTTGGGAACAAAACCCCCAACTGAAGGCTGTTTCGTTCATTTGAGGAATACATGTATTTGGTCAAATTTGACAACATTTTGAAATAAGTTTGTCAGTGTTGTTATTACTCAGATGAAAACAAATCATACATTTTACGAAAGGTCAATTCTATATCTACGGGCAATGTGTAATATGATCTCCTCAACCCAGGTCTGGAATGAACTAATTTTACAGAACAAAGTTGCCCCCACCTAATTTTTTTGATTGTTTACAATATATTCAAGCCAAAATGCACATGCTTATAGCTCTGATACTATACTTTGCCCCTATGAGCCATTTTTGGAATAACTCTTGGTTGCTATGGTAACGTCATGAGCAAATATCAAATACGTAATGCTCAATAACATTTGAAGTAAAAAAGATATTCCAAAAATGACTCGTAGAGGCAAAGTATGGTATCAGAGCTACACTTATCCACAATTTGGGACATGTTCATTAAATTGCTACAGAATTAGGGTTAGGGTTTAGGGTGTGGACAATGAAAAATTGAAGTTTTGAGAAAATGTTTAAAACTGAAATACTAAAGAAGGTTTTAACAAATAAACAACATTTCAGGGTTAGGTTTTTAGAAGGTTTGTATGAACATTTGAGAAAATGAAATATTAATGATCCAATTAGTGGGGTATTCTATAATAAAATTTTAGCAATTTAGTATTTTACCACAACTGCCGGTAATCTCGCGATCTGATTGGTTGAAGTACGGTGGTAAATTAGAGTCCAGACAACGGTGCTGACGCGAGAAAGTTATAGACAACGCTGGCTCTTTCAAACCTGTCACGCTTTGTAACGAAACTTCCTTGTACGTTTTCTAATATTGTTGTAAAAAACAAATTTCCTCTGGTTTGCCGTGGTGTGGACTCTTATTTACCACGATTTACGTCATCACATGGTCAAAATTTGTTGGCTCCGCCTCGTAAAATAAGAGTCCACACCACGGAAAACCAGAGGAAATTTGCTAATTCTAACAGGAGAAAACTGAAAGCCTGCTTTTATTTCTTTACTGTTCTGGATTTAAAAGTCAATTGTTGAATCCCAAAGGGAGAGGAGCATTTCTGGCAGCGAAGGTTTCATTTTTAGAGAACTGAGGTATGCGTGGAATGTCTAGTGCAGCCTGCATGAAGGTGAAGCCAAATGGCGATACAAACGGACTTGATATGGCTTTGGAGAAAGCGTGCGAAACTTTCGACATTTCTGAATTATTTCCCGAACAGAGAAAGGCATTATTATACTTCGTTTCCCGGCAGGACCTTTGCTACCACCAAACTCATTAATAATTCATGACGGAAAAACAAAGGAAATCAATGTGCGATAAGTGATCTGTACATCTGAAAAGATTCGTCCTGATTTACATAAACTCTTGCTTCGATTTTCACATTTTCACATTCGATTTTCAAATAACTGAAACACGCGACTCTATCCATTTAATATACGTTTGATGTACAGAATTCGTGTCCATGCTCGCGTCCGGCTCGAGTTTGTAATCCAATAAAGCACTTTATCTATTAGGCCATCCCTATTTTATTTTCCGTTTCTCATCGTCCGACCGACCCATTTTTGTGGCTTTTTGTAAATATAAAAAAAAAAATCAGGGGAGGGGTGGGGGTGAAGAAACCCTAGAGCAGCTCCTGGAAGCCCATACTCGAGAGTAGGTTACACAATAGTTTCGGCGGTGCATTTGTAATTCCATGTTTGTAGCGTATACGGACGACGACATCGATGGTTTCGTCGTCGATGTTGGTTTGTAACCTCGCCTGTGCAACGGTGCCTTATTAGTTCCAGTCTCTCCGCGCATTTTTTATTAAAGATTTTTTTTCTCACCCGACCGACCGACCCAATTTTTGAAAACCCCACCGATGAGAAACGGGAAAAAAATTGGGATAGCCTTACTTACAGAGCAAGAAAAGAACGTAGGCGAGTGAATCAGCCTCCTGTTAAAATTCGAAATTAAGGGTTTAAAATCAAACAGGCTATCAAGCAGAAAGATAGTTTATTAAGGACATTGAACGGTATTTTATGTAATGTTTCAAGGCCTCCCATTCGGACTGGACGGGATTTCAAAGTCCGCGCAATTGCGAGGACTTTGAAACCCCGTCCAGTCCGAATTGGAGGCCTTGAAACGACTACTTAATAATTCCATGCTTGTTTGGTGGTTGTGGGATAAACAACAAAATGATTTTAAAACTTCATGTTTCGATGTTTCAAGCTTGTAGGTTGTACTTGCGTATTTACATATCGTTGCTTTGTTTGAATTAAGTAATCAAACGTCCATTGTTAAAGAAAAGATGGAATGTTAACAAATCATGCGCTTGTTCTCGTGGGAGTACGTGTTTACAACCTGGCGTGAAATTTGATGACAATATAATTTGGCGCTGTAGTTGTCGTCACGGGAATGCGCAGTGTCAGGGCAGTGAACAAAAAAACAGGTCCCACATTGGAGAGACGGTCTGTATGCATCAAGACAGGTATTGTACCTTGACATTTTTTAACGCTTGGGGAAGTCCGTGATCAATCGTGAGACCTCCCTTTGTACTATACTCATAGTTCAAAGTCCTTGGACTTAGAAAAGGATTTCAAAGTACCGTAGAGAATACTTTGACGGGGTTTCAAAGTATTACAGGTGGTACAAATAGAGACCTCTGGTTGGCTACTTACCTCATGAATTATTTTAAAAGTGTGTTTGATGGCTGTTTACGAACTCTGTTGCCCCCTTACAATGCAGTTCGTTTCTTTTGTGTGTTTGAGTTGAATTTCGCGCGATAAGCAAAAGTAGATAGTACTCAAGCGGACCATCACAGAGATGTCCACTCGATAAATGCTGAGTAATAACTGAATGTGTCAGTGGCCTGGCCATGGCCGTTTATACCGGTGTCCCAGGAAATTTGTACCCCCGTAAATTTGCACCCCCGTAAATTTGCACTAGACATTTTTCCTAGGAAATTTGCACCCCTTAGGAAATTTGCAATCCCTGTGTCTTGCGTTTTTTGCAGCTAACAAATCGTGTGGTTGTATGGAGAGCAAAAAATATCTGACTTCATTTATTTAAAGGCCTTGTATGGGATCGGTAGTGTTGTAGCAAAACCTATTTGTAAATGTTATTTTAACCTCCAACGACTTCCGATCTTTCTAAAACTGCGTTTTTTTAAAGATAGCCTATTGGCTTGATCTCCAGCATCCATGGGAACGCCTTTCCCATGGGGATCACACGAGCTCAATATTACGTACAGAGGAATCAATACGAGGCTCCGTGCATAATGCCCAGTCGTTCGTGACAAGACTACAGCACTTCTATCAGGCGCCAAATGTTTCAAAATTAAATTTTCATACACCTATACCAGACATGCATACATGTATTAAAATCCATACACGTACAAAAATCTATACATGTATCTAAAAAATATACATGTATCAAAAAATTACCCTGTTTAAGACAAAAAAAATCAAATGTTCATACCCTGTTCATGACAAAGTGTTAAAATGTTCCCTCTATAAGACAAATAACAAATTATCTATACTTGGATGCATGGTCTCCTGTTGGATGTCAGTGTTTATTGTGATCCTGTATAATGAGTGTCATAACTAAATAAGTCTTCATCAAGCACTAGACTAAATAACGGCACTAGATAAATACCATACCCTGTTCAAGATCTGTTTATGTCAAAATGTATACCCTGTCTAAGATCAGAAACTCGAAAAACCATACCCTGTCCAGCGGATCATCCCCGTATAGTCCATATATGGGAGTACCCTATTAGTTTCTTCAAGGTGAATGCAAAGTGCGAGTTCCATATCAGTACTTGGCTGTACTATAATATTTACATATCTGGTATAGGTGTATGAAAATTTAATTTTGAAACGTTTGGCGCCTGATACACTTCTGTAGTTTGTCACAACGACTGAGCATTCTTCAAATCCTTCACATTATAGACTGCGGAGTCGCTCCGACTATTTTTCTAGACAAGGACCCTGGATTTGTCAGGGTATTCGATAGTTACTTAGCGTTGTTATCGAAACCTCACGGTTTCTTAGCCCATTGAGTGATGTTTATTTTGAAATTGTTTTGCTTTGTAAACAGATACGCTTTGCAACGCTTGCTCGTGAATAGCGGGCCACTGAATAGACCACTAATTGAAAGGCGGAAATCTTAAAATACTCTAAAGGCCGCGAGATTGTAAAAGTTTGGACCTTGCATGAACTGAACTGAAACTTTAATAATAATTTTATTATAATAATTTATTAATTTACATTGCGCAGATTACATATAAATGAACACATGGAGTATTACATTAGTACTACATTATATTACATTAGTACTAAACGGTCTTAAAATACAGATCTAATCAGAATACAAATCTATAATAGCGTTTCCTAAAAATTCCTATAAAAAGTCTAATTAACAATTAGACCCGCAGCCCAAATGGGCTACGAGTCAATAGCCCATGAGGCGCAGCCGAATGGGCTATTTAACTCGTAGCCCATGAGGGCGAGAGGTCTAATTGTTTTAGTATAAACTAACTAGTCGGACAGTAGAAAATAATAGAAAGAAAGAAATTGAAGTTGAAAAACTGTTATTATTTCGTGAAAATGTGTGCGGTTTTCCTCTACCATGGGCTATCACAAATATACCTATAGTAGGGTAGCCAATCATTGGTTTATACTAAAATCAAGTATAACCGTGCAATAACAATAAAATAGCATTTACAATAGAAGGTGTGAAATGTCTAGTTATATACTAATCTAAAAAAGTGTGTTTTCAGACGTTTAAAAGTCTCAACAGATTCTAGATGGCGTAATTCCTTTGGCAGAGAGTTCCACCGCTTCGGTGCCGCAATAACAAATGCTCTATCACCAAGTGTTGATTTAGTTCTAATGGTAGGGACACTAAGGAGAAGAATATTAGATGATCTAAGACTGTAGGAAGAGGACTTAATATTAAAGTAGTCTATGCGACTTATAATAAACGGAGTTCTGATCAACATACAGTATAAGCCGTGCTATAAATATAGTCGCATCAAGTATGACTACATAAATATATAATAATTTTAATATAAACGGTTTTTGTTTTTACAAATACTGCATTAATAAAAAATAATGCGTATTCATGTTAAAATCTCATCAAGGAGAACGGGGAACATGATAATCATTATCAGCCAGGGGTTGCCCCCCAAATTACCACTTATCTCAGTGCAGCATAGTTGTTTTTAACGCACAAGTATTTCCACTTCTTCATCTTTAAAGTGCACCTAACCCCATTTGCAATTTTTATACATATGAATCTTTGAAAGGTTTTGAGTACTTCTGTGAAGAAATGTTTGGCTAACAGATAATGTTCTATGTTCTAGGCTTGTTTGAAATGGTGAACATTTGACCTTTCCTGACACATGACCGCGTAAGAAAAAGCCTGGGTCGATTCTTGATCTTACGTCACCTCAATGCATTATTCTCCATGGCGCCTTTCCATCACAACAACATCGATATGTAGAGAATATACACAGTCTGTGAGTTGTTAGTAAAGAAAACCGTTATTTTAGACAAAATGCTAAATATTTATTCAAGTTATTGCAAGGTCGAATGAGTTGGATGACGTAAGATCCAGAATCGACCCAGGCTTTTTCTTACGCGGTCATGGGTCAGGAAAGGTCAAATTTTCACCATTTCAAACAAGCCTAGAACATAGAATATTCTTTGTAACCCAAAAGTTCTTCACAGAAGTACTCAAAACCTTTCAAAGATATTGCAAAAGGGGTTAGGTGCACTTTAACAACCTTACAAAAAACATTTCTTACTAGCCCCCGCATGAGTTGATATTTGTCTTCATTTTATTGCGGGCAAATTATTCTTACGGGGCCCCGGCACGAGTCAGTGTGTGATGGTAAATGTTTGCAGTGTGAGGATGGCACTGCAGATCATCTGGAGAAAGCAAAATCGCGCAGAAAAATCGTTTTCGAGCGGCTCCATTGGAGGGTTAGAATCAACCTAGCGTCCTAAGTAAAGTTCAAGAATTGCCCTTATCCATTCTGGAGTCTTGTTGGCAAGCGACAAGGAAAAGTTCGACATTTTGGCAAATATTCAGCGAGTGTCGTGTTTCTCAAAGTGCCCGAAGTTTCCTGCCTTGTATATTTTTTTAGCACATGAAGCGAGCGCATCAAAACATCGAGAAACAATCGCCAGAAACTTCCCATATTGCCCAGAAAAGCACATTAGACCACATCGAAGTGTAAATAGTTTATTTCATTACGAGTTTAAAGCTATTGGGGGATCATTTGACCAAAAAGAGGATTTTTGGAGCCGTTTAGCAAACTGTTTCGGTCATATTACAGAAAACCGATGAAAACATACGATGACGTCACATGATTCCCACTATCACAACTACCATAACAGTGGCACGATATGGAATAAGGAGAAAAGCATCCAGTGTGATAGAAACGAATGGATATACTGCATAACAGTCGAATACACTACTAGTTAGTTAAAGGAATGCTTCTGAACCTTCCTCACTTAACAATTTTGATATAATAACTGTTATGAAACTGTCGACTCAAAATCTATATTGATTTTAAACACCTAATATAAAATAGATCAATGGGAATTTCATCTTACTATTATTCACAGGGACACGTAATGTAGAAAAGCCATCAAGACCATTCTTCATACAAGTCGCATTCATTGTCATCCTTATAGTATTTTCAAGAGGTGTCAATTCACAAACCATTCAAACTGCTGACCAGTCGATTTCAGGAACAGAAATTTCAGTATCTACCTCTAAACAATCCAGTTCAGTAAAGACATCGCCATCTTCTAAGGTCTCGGAAACACCGAGTCCAACACAAACAACAGCATCAGTATCTACTGTGACACAATCAAGTTCCGCTGTACAATCAAGTTCTGCTATACAACAAGCTGTAATGACATCGCCAATGGCATCACAATCATCAAATGTCTCGCAAACACCGAGTCTAACACAAAGAACAGCATCAGTATCTACTGCTACACAATCAAGTGCTGCTGTACAGCAAGCGGTAATGACATCGCCAATGGCATCACCATCATCTAAGGTCTCGGAAACACTGAGTCCAACACAAACAACAGCATCAGTATCTACTGCTACACAATCGAGTTCTGCTTTACAGCAAGCTGTAATGACATCGCCAATGGCATCACCATCATCTCAGGTCTCGGAAACACGGAGTTCAACACAAACAATAGCATCAGAATCTACTGCTACACAATCAAGTTCTGCTGTACAGCAAGCTGTAATGACATCGCCAATGGCATCACCATCATCTAAGGTCTCGGAAACACTGAGTCCAACACAAACAACAGCATCAGTATCTACTGCTACACAATCGAGTTCTGCTGTACAGCAAGCTGTAATGACGTCGCCAATGGCATCACCATCATATCAGGTCTCGGAAACACCGAGTCCAACAGAAACAACAGCATCAGTATCTACTGCTACAGAATCAGGTTATGCTGTACAGCAAGCTGTAATGACGTCGCCAATGGTATCACCATCATATCAGGTCTCCAAAACATCGAGTCCAACACAAACAACAGCATCAGTAGTATCTACTGTGACACAATCAAGTTCCGCTGTACAATCAAGTTCCGCTGTACAATCAAGTTCTGCTATACAACAAGCTGTAATGACATCGCCAATGGCATCACAATCATCTAATGTCTCGCAAACACCGAGTCTAACACAAAGAACAGCATCAGTATCTACTGCTACACAATCAAGTGCTGCTGTACAGCAAGCTGTAATGACATCGCCAATGGCATCACCATCATCTAAGGTCTCGGAAACACTGAGTCCAACACAAACAACAGCATCAGTATCTACTGCTACACAATCGAGTTCTGCTTTACAGCAAGCTGTAATGACATCGCCAATGGCATCACCATCATATCAGGTCTCCAAAACATCGAGTCCAACACAAACAACAGCATCAGTATCTACTGTGACACAATCAAGTTCCGCTGTACAATCAAGTTCTGCTATACAACAAGCTGTAATGACATCGCCAATGGCATCACAATCATCTAATGTCTCGCAAACACCGAGTCTAACACAAACAACAGCATCAGTATCTACTGTGACACAATCAAGTTCCGCTGTACAATCAAGTTCTGCTATACAACAAGCTGTAATGACATCGCCAATGGCATCACAATCATCTAATGTCTCGCAAACACCGAGTCTAACACAAAGAACAGCATCAGTATCTACTGCTACACAATCAAGTGCTGCTGTACAGCAAGCTGTAATGACATCGCCAATGGCATCACCATCATCTAAGGTCTCGGAAACACGGAGTTCAACACAAACAATAGCATCAGAATCTACTGCTACACAATCAAGTTCTGCTGTACAGCAAGCTGTAATGACATCGCCAATGGCATCACCATCATCTAAGGTCTCGGAAACACTGAGTCCAACACAAACAACAGCATCAGTATCTACTGCTACACAATCGAGTTCTGCTTTACAGCAAGCTGTAATGACATCGCCAATGGCATCACCATCATCTCAGGTCTCGGAAACACGGAGTTCAACACAAACAATAGCATCAGTATCTACTGCTACACAATCAAGTTCTGCTGTACAGCAAGCTGTAATGACGTCGCCAATGGCATCACCATCATATCAGGTCTCGGAAACACCGAGTCCAACAGAAACAACAGCATCAGTATCTACTGCTACAGAATCAGGTTATGCTGTACAGCAAGCTGTAATGACGTCGCCAATGGTATCACCATCATATCAGGTCTCCAAAACATCGAGTCCAACACAAACAACAGCATCAGTAGTATCTACTGTGACACAATCAAGTTCCGCTGTACAATCAAGTTCCGCTGTACAATCAAGTTCTGCTATACAACAAGCTGTAATGACATCGCCAATGGCATCACCATCATCTAAGGTCTCGGAAACACTGAGTCCAACACAAACAACAGCATCAGTATCTACTGCTACACAATCGAGTTCTGCTTTACAGCAAGCTGTAATGACATCGCCAATGGCATCACCATCATCTCAGGTCTCGGAAACACGGAGTTCAACACAAACAATAGCATCAGAATCTACTGCTACACAATCAAGTTCTGCTGTACAGCAAGCTGTAATGACATCGCCAATGGCATCACCATCATCTAAGGTCTCGGAAACACTGAGTCCAACACAAACAACAGCATCAGTATCTACTGCTACACAATCGAGTTCTGCTTTACAGCAAGCTGTAATGACATCGCCAATGGCATCACCATCATCTCAGGTCTCGGAAACACGGAGTTCAACACAAACAATAGCATCAGTATCTACTGCTACACAATCAAGTTCTGCTGTACAATCAAGTTCCGCTGTACAATCAAGTTCTGCTATACAACAAGCTGTAATGACATCGCCAATGGCATCACAATCATCTAATGTCTCGCAAACACCGAGTCTAACACAAAGAACAGCATCAGTATCTACTGCTCCACAATCAAGTGCTGCTGTACAGCAAGCTGTAATGACATCGCCAATGGCATCACCATCATCTAAGGTCTCGGAAACACTGAGTCCAACACAAACAACAGCATCAGTATCTACTGCTACACAATCGAGTTCTGCTTTACAGCAAGCTGTAATGACATCGCCAATGGCATCACCATCATATCAGGTCTCCAAAACATCGAGTCCAACACAAACAACAGCATCAGTATCTACTGTGACACAATCAAGTTCCGCTGTACAATCAAGTTCTGCTATACAACAAGCTGTAATGACATCGCCAATGGCATCACAATCATCTAATGTCTCGCAAACACCGAGTCCAACACAAACAACAGCATCAGTATCTACTGCTACACAATCGAGTTCTGCTTTACAGCAAGCTGTAATGACATCGCCAATGGCATCACCATCATCTCAGGTCTCGGAAACACGGAGTTCAACACAAACAATAGCATCAGTATCTACTGCTACACAATCAAGTTCTGCTGTACAGCAAGCTGTAATGACGGCGCCAATGGCATCACCATCATATCAGGTCTCGGAAACACCGAGTCCAACAGAAACAACAGCATCAGTATCTACTGCTACAGAATCAGGTTATGCTGTACAGCAAGCTGTAATGACGTCGCCAATGTTATCACCATCATATCAGGTCTCCAAAACATCGAGTCCAACACAAACAACAGCATCAGTAGTATCTACTGTGACACAATCAAGTTCCGCTGTACAATCAAGTTCCGCTGTACAATCAAGTTCTGCTATACAACAAGCTGTAATGACATCGCCAATGGCATCACAATCATCTAATGTCTCGCAAACACCGAGTCTAACACAAAGAACAGCATCAGTATCTACTGCTACACAATCAAGTGCTGCTGTACAGCAAGCGGTAATGACATCGCCAATGGCATCACCATCATCTAAGGTCTCGGAAACACTGAGTCCAACACAAACAACAGCATCAGTATCTACTGCTACACAATCGAGTTCTGCTTTACAGCAAGCTGTAATGACATCGCCAATGGCATCACCATCATCTCAGGTCTCGGAAACACGGAGTTCAACACAAACAATAGCATCAGAATCTACTGCTACACAATCAAGTTCTGCTGTACAGCAAGCTGTAATGACATCGCCAATGGCATCACCATCATCTAAGGTCTCGGAAACACTGAGTCCAACACAAACAACAGCATCAGTATCTACTGCTACACAATCGAGTTCTGCTTTACAGCAAGCTGTAATGACATCGCCAATGGCATCACCATCATCTCAGGTCTCGGAAACACGGAGTTCAACACAAACAATAGCATCAGTATCTACTGCTACACAATCAAGTTCTGCTGTACAGCAAGCTGTAATGACGGCGCCAATGGCATCACCATCATATCAGGTCTCGGAAACACCGAGTCCAACAGAAACAACAGCATCAGTATCTACTGCTACAGAATCAGGTTATGCTGTACAGCAAGCTGTAATGACGTCGCCAATGGTATCACCATCATATCAGGTCTCCAAAACATCGAGTCCAACACAAACAACAGCATCAGTAGTATCTACTGTGACACAATCAAGTTCCGCTGTACAATCAAGTTCCGCTGTACAATCAAGTTCTGCTATACAACAAGCTGTAATGACATCGCCAATGGCATCACAATCATCTAATGTCTCGCAAACACCGAGTCTAACACAAAGAACAGCATCAGTATCTACTGCTACACAATCAAGTGCTGCTGTACAGCAAGCGGTAATGACATCGCCAATGGCATCACCATCATCTAAGGTCTCGGAAACACTGAGTCCAACACAAACAACAGCATCAGTATCTACTGCTACACAATCGAGTTCTGCTTTACAGCAAGCTGTAATGACATCGCCAATGGCATCACCATCATCTCAGGTCTCGGAAACACGGAGTTCAACACAAACAATAGCATCAGAATCTACTGCTACACAATCAAGTTCTGCTGTACAGCAAGCTGTAATGACATCGCCAATGGCATCACCATCATCTAAGGTCTCGGAAACACTGAGTCCAACACAAACAACAGCATCAGTATCTACTGCTACACAATCGAGTTCTGCTTTACAGCAAGCTGTAATGACATCGCCAATGGCATCACCATCATCTCAGGTCTCGGAAACACGGAGTTCAACACAAACAATAGCATCAGTATCTACTGCTACACAATCAAGTTCTGCTGTACAATCAAGTTCCGCTGTACAATCAAGTTCTGCTATACAACAAGCTGTAATGACATCGCCAATGGCATCACAATCATCTAATGTCTCGCAAACACCGAGTCTAACACAAAGAACAGCATCAGTATCTACTGCTACACAATCAAGTGCTGCTGTACAGCAAGCTGTAATGACATCGCCAATGGCATCACCATCATCTAAGGTCTCGGAAACACTGAGTCCAACACAAACAACAGCATCAGTATCTACTGCTACACAATCGAGTTCTGCTTTACAGCAAGCTGTAATGACATCGCCAATGGCATCACCATCATATCAGGTCTCCAAAACATCGAGTCCAACACAAACAACAGCATCAGTATCTACTGTGACACAATCAAGTTCCGCTGTACAATCAAGTTCTGCTATACAACAAGCTGTAATGACATCGCCAATGGCATCACAATCATCTAATGTCTCGCAAACACCGAGTCTAACACAAAGAACAGCATCAGTATCTACTGCTACACAATCAAGTGCTGCTGTACAGCAAGCTGTAATGACATCGCCAATGGCATCACCATCATCTAAGGTCTCGGAAACACTGAGTCCAACACAAACAACAGCATCAGTATCTACTGCTACACAATCGAGTTCTGCTTTACAGCAAGCTGTAATGACATCGCCACTGGCATCACCATCATCTCAGGTCTCGGAAACACGGAGTTCAACACAAACAATAGCATCAGTATCTACTGCTACACAATCAAGTTCTGCTGTACAGCAAGCTGTAATGACGTCGCCAATGGCATCACCATCATATCAGGTCTCGGAAACACGGAGTTCAACACAAACAATAGCATCAGTATCTACTGCTACAGAATCAGGTTATGCTGTACAGCAAGCTGTAATGACGTCGCCAATGGCATCACCATCATATCAGGTCTCCAAAACATCGAGTCCAACACAAACAACAGCATCAGTATCTACTGTGACACAATCAAGTTCCGCTGTACAATCAAGTTCTGCTATACAACAAGCTGTAATGACATCGCCAATGGCATCACAATCATCAAATGTCTCGCAAACACCGAGTCTAACACAAAGAACAGCATCAGTATCTACTGCTACACAATCAAGTGCTGCTGTACAGCAAGCGGTAATGACATCGCCAATGGCATCACCATCATCTAAGGTCTCGGAAACACTGAGTCCAACACAAACAACAGCATCAGGATCTACTGCTACACAATCGAGTTCTGCTTTACAGCAAGCTGTAATGACATCGCCAATGGCATCACCATCATCTCAGGTCTCGGAAACACGGAGTTCAACACAAACAATAGCATCAGAATCTACTGCTACACAATCAAGTTCTGCTGTACAGCAAGCTGTAATGACATCGCCAATGGCATCACCATCATCTAAGGTCTCGGAAACACTGAGTCCAACACAAACAACAGCATCAGTATCTACTGCTACACAATCGAGTTCTGCTTTACAGCAAGCTGTAATGACATCGCCAATGGCATCACCATCATCTCAGGTCTCGGAAACACGGAGTTCAACACAAACAATAGCATCAGTATCTACTGCTACACAATCAAGTTCTGCTGTACAGCAAGCTGTAATGACGTCGCCAATGGCATCACCATCATATCAGGTCTCGGAAACACCGAGTCCAACAGAAACAACAGCATCAGTATCTACTGCTACAGAATCAGGTTATGCTGTACAGCAAGCTGTAATGACGTCGCCAATGGTATCACCATCATATCAGGTCTCCAAAACATCGAGTCCAACACAAACAACAGCATCAGTAGTATCTACTGTGACACAATCAAGTTCCGCTGTACAATCAAGTTCCGCTGTACAATCAAGTTCTGCTATACAACAAGCTGTAATGACATCGCCAATGGCATCACAATCATCTAATGTCTCGCAAACACCGAGTCTAACACAAAGAACAGCATCAGTATCTACTGCTACACAATCAAGTGCTGCTGTACAGCAAGCTGTAATGACATCGCCAATGGCATCACCATCATCTAAGGTCTCGGAAACACTGAGTCCAACACAAACAACAGCATCAGTATCTACTGCTACACAATCGAGTTCTGCTTTACAGCAAGCTGTAATGACATCGCCAATGGCATCACCATCATATCAGGTCTCCAAAACATCGAGTCCAACACAAACAACAGCATCAGTATCTACTGTGACACAATCAAGTTCCGCTGTACAATCAAGTTCTGCTATACAACAAGCTGTAATGACATCGCCAATGGCATCACAATCATCTAATGTCTCGCAAACACCGAGTCTAACACAAAGAACAGCATCAGTATCTACTGCTACACAATCAAGTGCTGCTGTACAGCAAGCTGTAATGACATCGCCAATGGCATCACCATCATCTAAGGTCTCGGAAACACTGAGTCCAACACAAACAACAGCATCAGTATCTACTGCTACACAATCGAGTTCTGATTTACAGCAAGCTGTAATGACATCGCCAATGGCATCACCATCATCTCAGGTCTCGGAAACACGGAGTTCAACACAAACAATAGCATCAGTATCTACTGCTACACAATCAAGTTCTGCTGTACAGCAAGCTGTAATGACGTCGCCAATGGCATCACCATCATATCAGGTCTCGGAAACACGGAGTTCAACACAAACAATAGCATCAGTATCTACTGCTACAGAATCAGGTTATGCTGTACAGCAAGCTGTAATGACGTCGCCAATGGCATCACCATCATATCAGGTCCCCAAAACATCGAGTCCAACACAAACAACAGCATCAGTAGTATCTTCTGTGACACAATCAAGTTCTGCTATACAACCAGCTGTAATGACATCGCCAATGGCATCACAATCATCTAATGTCTCGCAAACACCGAGTCCAACACAAAGAACAGCATCAGTATCTACTGCTACACAATCGAGTTCTGCTGTACAGCAAACTGTAATGACATCGCCAATGGCATCACAATCATCTCAGGTCTCGGAAACACCGAGTCCAACAGAAACAACAGCATCAGTATCTACTGCTACAGAATCAGGTTCTGCTGTACAGCAAGCTGTAATGACGTCGCCAATGGCATCACCATCATATCAGGTCTCCAAAACATCGAGTCCAACACAAACAACAGCATCAGTATCTACTTTGACACAATCAAGTTCCACTGTACAATCAAGTTCTGCTATACAACAAGCTGTAATGACATCGCCAATGGCATCACAATCATCTAATGTCTCGCAAACACCGAGTCCAACACAAAGAACAGCATCAGTATCTACTGCTACACAATCAAGTGCTGCTGTACAGCAAGCTGTAATGACATCGCCAATGGCATCACCATCATCTAAGGTCTCGGAAACACTGAGTCCAACACAAACAACAGCATCAGTATCTACTGCTACAGAATCAGGTTCTGCTGTACAGCAAGCTGTAATGACGTCGCCAATGGCATCACCATCATATCAGGTCTCCAAAACATCGAGTCCAACACAAACAACAGCATCAGTATCTACTTTGACACAATCAAGTTCCACTGTACAATCAAGTTCTGCTATACAACAAGCTGTAATGACATCGCCAATGGCATCACAATCATCTAATGTCTCGCAAACACCGAGTCCAACACAAAGAACAGCATCAGTATCTACTGCTACACAATCAAGTGCTGCTGTACAGCAAGCTGTAATGACATCGCCAATGGCATCACCATCATCTAAGGTCTCGGAAACACTGAGTCCAACACAAACAACAGCATCAGTATCTACTGCTACACAATCGAGTTCTGCTTTACAGCAAGCTGTAATGACATCGCCAATGGCATCACCATCATCTCAGGTCTCGGAAACACGGAGTTCAACACAAACAATAGCATCAGTATCTACTGCTACACAATCAAGTTCTGCTGTACAGCAAGCTGTAATGACGTCGCCAATGGCATCACCATCATATCAGGTCTCGGAAACACCGAGTCCAACAGAAACAACAGCATCAGTATCTACTGCTACAGAATCAGGTTATGCTGTACAGCAAGCTGTAATGACGTCGCCAATGGCATCACCATCATATCAGGTCTCCAAAACATCGAGTCCAACACAAACAACAGCATCAGTATCTACTGCTACACAATCAAGTTCAGCTGTACAATCAAGTTCTGCTAAACAACAAGCTGTAATGACATCGCCAATGGCATCACCATCATCTCAGGTCCCGGAAACACGGAGTTCAGCACAAACAACAGCATCAGTATCTACTGCTACACAATCGAGTTATGCTGTACTGCAAGCTGTAATGACATCGCCAATGGCATCACCAGCTCTGGTCTCGGAAACACCGAGTCCAACACAAACAACAGCATCAGTATCTACCGCTACACAATCGAGTTCTGCTGTAAACCATGCTGTAATGACATCGCCAATGGTATCACGATCATCTCAGGTCTCGGAAACATCTAGTCCAACACAAACAACAGCATCAGTATCTACTGCTACACAATCAAGTTCTCCTGTACAATCAAGTTCTGCTATACAACAAGCTGTAATGACATCGCCAATGGCATCACCATCATCTAAGGTCTTGGAAACACCGAGTCCAACGCAAAGAACAGCATCAGTATCTACTGCTACACAAGCAGGTTCTGCTGTACAGCAAACTGTAATGACATCGCCAATGGCATCACCATCATCTCGGGTCTCTGAAACACCGAGTCCAACACAAACAACAGCATCAGTATCTACTGCTACACAAGCAGGTTCTGCTGTACAGCAAACTGTAATGACATCGCCAATGGCATCACCATCATCTCGGGTCTCTGAAACACCGAGTCCAACACAAACAACAGCATCAGTATCTACTGCTACACACTCAAGTTCTGCTGTAAACCAAGCTGTAATGACAGCGCCAATGGTATCACGATCATCTCAGGTCTCGGAAACATCTAGTCCAACACAAACAACAGCATCAGTATCTACTGCTACACAATCAAGTTCTGCTGTACAGCAAGCTGTAATGACGTCGCCAATGGCATCACCATCATATCAGGTCTCGGAAACACCGAGTCCAACAGAAACAACAGCATCAGTATCTACTGCTACAGAATCAGGTTATGCTGTACAGCAAGCTGTAATGACGTCGCCAATGGTATCACCATCATATCAGGTCTCCAAAACATCGAGTCCAACACAAACAACCGCATCAGTAGTATCTACTGTGACACAATCAAGTTCCGCTGTACAATCAAGTTCCGCTGTACAATCAAGTTCTGCTATACAACAAACTGTAATGACATCGCCAATGGCATCACAATCATCTAATGTCTCGCAAACACCGAGTCTAACACAAAGAACAGCATCAGTATCTACTGCTACACAATCAAGTGCTGCTGTACAGCAAGCTCTAATGACATCGCCAATGGCATCACCATCATCTAAGGTCTCGGAAACACAGAGTCCAACACAAACAACAACATCAGTATCTACTGCTACACAATCGAGTTCTGCTTTACAGCAAGCTGTAATGACATCGCCAATGGCATCACCATCATATCAGGTCTCCAAAACATCGAGTCCAACACAAACAACAGCATCAGTATCTACTGTGACACAATCAAGTTCCGCTGTACAATCAAGTTCTGCTATACAACAAGCTGTAATGACATCGCCAATGGCATCACAATCATCTAATGTCTCGCAAACACCGAGTCTAACACAAAGAACAGCATCAGTATCTACTGCTACACAATCAAGTGCTGCTGTACAGCAAGCTGTAATGACATCGCCAATGGCATCACCATCATCTAAGGTCTCGGAAACACTGAGTCCAACACAAACAACAGCATCAGTATCTACTGCTACACAATCGAGTTCTGCTTTACAGCAAGCTGTAATGACATCGCCAATGGCATCACCATCATCTCAGGTCTCGGAAACACGGAGTTCAACACAAACAATAGCATCAGTATCTACTGCTACACAATCAAGTTCTGCTGTACAGCAAGCTGTAATGACGTCGCCAATGGCATCACCATCATATCAGGTCTCGGAAACACGGAGTTCAACACAAACAATAGCATCAGTATCTACTGCTACAGAATCAGGTTATGCTGTACAGCAAGCTGTAATGACGTCGCCAATGGCATCACCATCATATCAGGTCTCCAAAACATCGAGTCCAACACAAACAACAGCATCAGTAGTATCTTCTGTGACACAATCAAGTTCCGCTGTACAATCAAGTTCTGATATACAACCAGCTGTAATGACATCGCCAATGGCATCACAATCATCTAATGTCTCGCAAACACCGAGTCCAACACAAAGAACAGCATCAGTATCTACTGCTACACAATCGAGTTCTGCTGTACAGCAAACTGTAATGACATCGCCAATGGCATCACAATCAGCTAAGGTCTCGCAAACACCGAGTCCAACACAAACAACAGCATCAGTATCTACCGCTACACAATCTAGTTCTGCTGTAAACCAAGCTGTAATGACAGCGCCAATGGCATCACCATCATATCAGGTCTCCAAAACATCGAGTCCAACACAAACAACAGCATCAGTATCTACTGTAACACAATCAAGTTCCGCTGTACAATCAAGTTCTGCTATACAACAAGCTGTAATGACATCGCCAATGGCATCACAATCATCTAATGTCTCGCAAACACCGAGTCCAACACAAAGAACAGCATCAGTATCTACTGCTACACAATCTAGTTCTGCTGTACAGCAAACTGTAATGACATCGCCAATGGCATCACAATCAGCTAAGGTCTCGCAAACACCGAGTCCAACACAAAGAACAGCATCAGTATCTACTGTGACACAATCAAGTTCCGCTGTACAATCAAGTTCTGCTATACAACCAGCTGTAATGACATCGCCAATGGCATCACAATCATCTAATGTCTCGCAATCACCGAGTCCAACACAAAGAACAGCATCAGTATCTACTGCTACACAATCTAGTTCTGCTGTACAGCAAACTGTAATGACATCACCAATGGCATCACAATCAGCTAAGGTCTCGCAAACACCGAGTCCAACACAAGGAACAGCATCAGTATCTACTGCTACACAATCAAGTTCTGCTGTACTGCAAGCTGTAATGACATCGCCAATGGCATCACCATCATCTCGGGTCTCGGAAACACCGAGTCCAACACAAACAACAGCATCAGTATCTACCGCTATACAATCTAGTTCTGCTGTAAACCAAGCTGTAATGACAGCACCAATGGTATCACGATCATCTCAGGTCTCGGAAACATCGAGTCCAACACAAACAACAGCATCAGTATCTACTGCTACACAATCAAGTTCTACTGTACAACAAACTGTAATGACATCGCCAATGGCATCACAATCATCTCAGGTCTCGGAAACACCGAGTCCAACAGAAACAACAGCATCAGTATCTACTGCTACAGAATCAGGTTCTGCTGTACAGCAAGCTGTAATGACGTCGCCAATGGCATCACCATCATATCAGGTCTCGGAAACACGGAGTTCAACACAAACAATAGCATCAGTATCTACTGCTACAGAATCAGGTTATGCTGTACAGCAAGCTGTAATGACGTCGCCAATGGCATCACCATCATATCAGGTCTCCAAAACATCGAGTCCAACACAAACAACAGCATCAGTAGTATCTTCTGTGACACAATCAAGTTCCGCTGTACAATCAAGTTCTGATATACAACCAGCTGTAATGACATCGCCAATGGCATCACAATCATCTAATGTCTCGCAAACACCGAGTCCAACACAAAGAACAGCATCAGTATCTACTGCTACACAATCGAGTTCTGCTGTACAGCAAACTGTAATGACATCGCCAATGGCATCACAATCAGCTAAGGTCTCGCAAACACCGAGTCCAACACAAACAACAGCATCAGTATCTACCGCTACACAATCTAGTTCTGCTGTACACCAAGCTGTAATGACAGCGCCAATGGCATCACCATCATATCAGGTCTCCAAAACATCGAGTCCAACACAAACAACAGCATCAGTATCTACTGTAACACAATCAAGTTCCGCTGTACAATCAAGTTCTGCTATACAACAAGCTGTAATGACATCGCCAATGGCATCACAATCATCTAATGTCTCGCAAACACCGAGTCCAACACAAAGAACAGCATCAGTATCTACTGCTACACAATCTAGTTCTGCTGTACAGCAAACTGTAATGACATCGCCAATGGCATCACAATCAGCTAAGGTCTCGCAAACACCGAGTCCAACACAAAGAACAGCATCAGTATCTACTGTGACACAATCAAGTTCCGCTGTACAATCAAGTTCTGCTATACAACCAGCTGTAATGACATCGCCAATGGCATCACAATCATCTAATGTCTCGCAATCACCGAGTCCAACACAAAGAACAGCATCAGTATCTACTGCTACACAATCTAGTTCTGCTGTACAGCAAACTGTAATGACATCGCCAATGGCATCACAATCAGCTAAGGTCTCGCAAACACCGAGTCCAACACAAGGAACAGCATCAGTATCTACTGCTACACAATCAAGTTCTGCTGTACTGCAAGCTGTAATGACATCGCCAATGGCATCACCATCATCTCGGGTCTCGGAAACACCGAGTCCAACACAAACAACAGCATCAGTATCTACCGCTATACAATCTAGTTCTGCTGTAAACCAAGCTGTAATGACAGCACCAATGGTATCACGATCATCTCAGGTCTCGGAAACATCGAGTCCAACACAAACAACAGCATCAGTATCTACTGCTACACAATCAAGTTCTACTGTACAACAAACTGTAATGACATCGCCAATGGCATCACAATCATCTCAGGTCTCGGAAACACCGAGTCCAACAGAAACAACAGCATCAGTATCTACTGCTACAGAATCAGGTTCTGCTGTACAGCAAGCTGTAATGACGTCGCCAATGGCATCACCATCATATCAGGTCTCCAAAACATCGAGTCCAACACAAACAACAGCATCAGTATCTACTTTGACACAATCAAGTTCCGCTGTACAATCAAGTTCTGCTATACAACAAGCTGTAATGACATCGCCAATGGCATCACAATCATCTAATGTCTCGCAAACACCGAGTCTAACACAAAGAACAGCATCAGTATCTACTGCTACACAATCAAGTGCTGCTGTACAGCAAGCTGTAATGACATCGCCAATGGCATCACCATCATCTAAGGTCTCGCAAACACCGAGTCCAACACAAAGAACAGCATCAGTATCTACTGCTACACAATCGAGTTCTGCTGTACAGCAAACTGTAATGACATCGCCAATGGCATCACAATCAGCTAAGGTCTCGCAAACACCGAGTCCAACACAAACAACAGCATCAGTATCTACTGTGACACAATCAAGTTCCGCTGTACAATCAAGTTCTGCTATACAACAAGCTGTAATGACATCGCCAATGGCATCACAATCATCTAATGTCTCGCAAACACCTAGTCTAACACAAAGAACAGCATCAGTATCTACTGCTACACAATCAAGTGCTGCTGTACAGCAAGCTGTAATGACATCGCCAATGGCATCACCATCATCTAAGGTCTCGGAAACACTGAGTCCAACACAAACAACAGCATCAGTATCTACTGCTACACAATCGAGTCCTGCTTTACAGCAAGCTGTAATGACATCGCCAATGGCATCACCATCATCTCAGGTCTCGGAAACACGGAGTTCAACACAAACAATAGCATCAGTATCTACTGCTACACAATCAAGTTCTGCTGTACAACAAGCTGTAATGACGTCGCCAATGGCATCACCATCATATCAGGTCTCGGAAACACCGAGTCCAACAGAAACAACAGCATCAGTATCTACTGCTACAGAATCAGGTTATGCTGTACAGCAAGCTGTAATGACGTCGCCAATGGCATCACCATCATATCAGGTCTCCAAAACATCGAGTCCAACACAAACAACAGCATCAGTAGTATCTACTGTGACACAATCAAGTTCCGCTGTACAATCAAGTTCTGCTATACAACCAGCTGTAATGACATCGCCAATGGCATCACAATCATCTAATGTCTCGCAAACACCGAGTCTAACACAAAGAACAGCATCAGTATCTACTGCTACACAATCCAGTGCTGCTGTACAGCAAGCTGTAATGACATCGCCAATGGCATCACCATCATCTAAGGTCTCGGAAACACTGAGTCCAACACAAACAACAGCATCAGTATCTACTGCTACACAATCGAGTTCTGCTTTACAGCAAGCTGTAATGACATCGCCAATGGCATCACCATCATCTCAGGTCTCGGAAACACGGAGTTCAACACAAACAATAGCATCAGTATCTACTGCTACACAATCAAGTTCTGCTGTACAGCAAGCTGCAATGACGTCGCCAATGGCATCACCATCATATCAGGTCTCGGAAACACCGAGTCCAACAGAAACAACAGCATCAGTATCTACCGCTACACAATCTAGTTCTGCTGTAAACCAAGCTGTAATGACAGCGCCAATGGTATCACGATCATCTCAGGTCTTGGAAACACGGAGTTCAACACAAACAATAGCATCAGTATCTACTGCTACACAATCAAGTTCTGCTGTACAGCAAGCTGTAATGACGTCGCCAATGGTATCACCATCATATCATGTCTCCAAAACATCGAGTCCAACACAAACAACAGCATCAGTATCTACTGCTACACAATCAAGTTCAGCTGTACAATCAAGTTCTGCTAAACAACAAGCTGTAATGACATCGCCAATGGCATCACCATCATCTCAGGTCCCGGAAACACGGAGTTCAGCACAAACAACAGCATCAGTATCTACTGATACACAATCGAGTTATGCTGTACTGCAAGCTGTAATGACATCGCCAATGGCATCACCAGCTCGGGTCTCGGAAACACCGAGTCCAACACAAACAACAGCATCAGTATCTACCGCTACACAATCTAGTTCTGCTGTAAACCAAG
The DNA here is from genome assembly GCA_030867875.1 of Actinernus sp. WN-2022. Lineage (NCBI taxonomy): Eukaryota > Metazoa > Cnidaria > Anthozoa > Actiniaria > Actinernidae > Actinernus > Actinernus sp. WN-2022. The sequence continues at coordinate 170,324,584 of JAOWCC010000577.1, read as the reverse complement.
CTGTAATGACATCGCCAATGGTATCACGATCATCTCAGGTCTCGGAAACATCTAGTCCAACACAAACAACAGCATCAGTATCTACTGCTACACAATCAAGTTCTGCTGTACAGCAAGCTGTAATGACATCGACAATGGAATCACCATCATCTAAAGTCTCGAACAATTCAGAATTTCAGGCTGGTTTGACAATATCATCCACTGCACAGATATCTGGAACATCCAGTCCATCACAATCGTCTTTTGCACAGACAAGTTCGCAAAGTTCGGTGATGCAGCAAACTATGATGATTTCTCCTACAGTACAAGTGTTGAAAACTCCAAGTATGGTGCGAAACGTTACTGTAGTATCAAGTTCTAAAAGTTTAGTTCTACAACAAGTTATGACAGCATCATTTTCTTTTGCAGTGTCGCAAACACCGCGATCAAGCTCTTTAAGTACAGGTATAGAGAAGACTCCGACGTCATCGCCTTTAACTGTCTCTGGGACGCAAAATGTAACACCAGCCACTTCGATATTTGCTGCAGAATCGCTATTCTATAGTTCAGTTCTACAGAAAAGCTTGATGCCATCGTTGACTTTAGTAGTACTCGAAACATTGCGTCTACCACTATCTAGTGCTGAAATATTAACTTCCCAAAGTAAGTTACACCTCATTTATCGCGTGTTTATGCATTAACACAAATAATTTCTTCACACATTTCTACTTTAACTCATAAATGTTTATCCTCTTTTTATCAGTATTTCAGACACCGAGTCTCTCACTATCTAGTGCCGCAGAATCAACTTATCAGAGTAAGTAGACATCTCATTTATCGAGTTTTGTATTTCATAGAAACTTACTAACGCGTGCTCTGTTTGATCAAAACCCATGCCTTTGAGAGAGTGCAGATCACACAAATAATGTCCTATCTTACTGACGTGCACTCTGGTTGGTTTGTGAGATAGTAGATCGTGGAAATGACGTCATGTTTCTATAACAATAGAAAATTAAAATGGAGGAAATGCAACATTTTGAACTGGACCTTTTTTTTGGGGGGGGGGGGAGGGGGAGGGGGAGGGGGAGGGGTGTGCCGCGGATATATCAAAACCTCACCCTATTTAAGTGTGAAAATGGGTACCCTTTCCAAGGCTTGAAACTAAAATGTGAGACCCTATTAAAGTGCAAGTATCATGTCAAAAAAATAAAAAAAAAATTGTACTGTTGTGTTTGTTTCTCACAAAAAGGTATTAATCTTGCAGATTTTGTAAAATTTCTGACATTTAATCCCTAATTTTGGTTACTTGTTGTGGATCCTGTGACGTCATAAGATGAATCAACTCCCTCCCAAGAGAAAACTACTATAATAAAATCCCGTAGCTTTCAATCAGTCCCGCAATTCCGGTAACTTTTATTCTAGTTGAATTGCTGCTACAGTCTAATTAATTTAACTAATTTAGACAACTGAAGTATATTGGAAATATATTGGCTTTACTTGCACTTTAAGGGACAAGTGAATACTCAGAATTTATTGAACAGATCGTTTTTATTTCTCAGTCTGTAATGCTTTACGTTTATTGAAGATTGTTACGTTTAGCGGACGTTGAGCAAATACACGATATTGCATATCAAGAGTTAGGGGAACAAAAAAACCGTACCCCATTGTAGGATCGGATATTTTATTTAAGGATGATAATACAGAATATTAGACTCTAATTAAGGGTCCGGCACCTCGAAAACCATACCCTATCCCGCGGCACAGACAGACATACATATTCTTTTATTGGCACCTTGTAAAGTACAACCTTACGTCAGTGTTTTTCCAATAAGTATTAAAAGAAAAGATAATTAATAAAACGTGTCTAATTTATTTATTTATATAGTAGATGTAGTTTCAAACAGTTTATAATCTATTGATTCATTCTGAGATAACCAAATGAAGCCAAATCCTAGGCTAAAAATGTTTTGTCTTATTTTCTCAGACCAGTATGCGGGTTTTGGGTTATTTATACAGTCTATAAATACGAGTTTGGAAAATGTAGTATTATCCTTAACGAGGAATCTTGTCCAGTATTTAATCCTTCTAAAAGTAGAGTAGAGTTTAACGGGATACCTTCTAAGTTCACCATATAGGCACTTAAATATGGTAGTACCCTCCCCCCACCCCCACCCCCCCGGCGGGACGATGCCACAGTGCATAGAGTATGAGATATATTTCTTGACGGATAAGAGTCCTCTATACCGTGAAGAAAGGAATATTCTTTTCTCCAGTATAGAAAAGCAAACTAAATATAAGATGAACCGAATGACTGACAATAATATATTTTTATTTCTTATTAACCCTCCAAAAAACAACCAGTTAAGCAGAAAGAAATAGTAACATACATATTTGAATGTACGCTACATAGAAATAGCGTCAATCCAGGCTGAGACAAGATAGCACCACAACATGCGACCACAAAAACAAAACTGTGTAAAATCAGATGTAATTATTAATTAATTATTAGCCATTCAATTAATTTAAGGTTATTTGGACTTTAGTCTATATACTCTCTGTGTAAGACTCCAAAAAAATTCCATGTCTATGCCGTCTTGTGGCGACATAAAAGACGAGAAATTAAAATAAGCTAAACTCAGCGTCAAGGAGTCTACGTTTCGGTTTGTGTATTTCGCTCATAAAATCTATCAAATATGGGAAGTAGAACAGGATTTGCTGTGCTCTGTACTCTACGGGGCTTATGATTTTTGTACATTTGTTCATGTTCTACAGCTTCAGTTGTGTTTTTGTCACAGTACAATTCACATTAAACTCTGTTTTATGTGTGAAATATACTATATTTTTTACACAATTTCTACTATAAGTCATAGGTGTTATCGTCTTCTTCAGCAGTATTAAACACAAGTCCCAAACAAGCCACATCAACGATATCTTCTGCAGCAGAATCAAGTTCCCAGACTTTAGATACACAGCAAGCTTTGTTGTTGACGTCATTGTTACAACTACCAACAACGAATCCGACTCCAACCACCGTAGAGAGGGTTTCACTCGCTACAGGTTTACAGCAAGCAGTGTCGCAAACACCGAGTCCGGCACAAACTATTTCAATATCTTCTCCTGCCGTATCCACTTCCCCATCATCAATTATCAAGCAGGATGTGACGAAATCATCTTCTTTTGGAGTAACGCAAAGCACAGCGTTAGTCTCAACTCATACCCCATCAACTTCCCCAAGTAAGTAAACACTTTATAATTAACAATTACACTACGAGCTCGAGGTTTCTATCCAGCGAGGAGCGTAGTTCCGAGTCAACTATCATCCATACAAACTGAGAGCGAGTAGTATAATAAACGGTTCACCTTGGCTCTTTCTTGCTTCATTATTAACTAGTGGTGCGCGCAAGCGCAGGAACGAGTTATCGGGATGGTTTAATAACGCGCGCTCTGATTGGTAGACAGCCATGTCTTTGTGAAATTATAGATCATGGAAATGACGTATTGTCTCTCTAGAATTGAAAATCAAAATGGAGGAAATAATACATTTTCAACTGGACTTTGACGGTTATTTTCAAGATGAAGTTGAAAGAGAACTAAAACAACATCCCCCGAAAAGGATAACCCAGAGGTCAAGACAGCTGTTGCCGCAAATTTAAGCCAAAGGATAAGGCATTCAAGGAATAGAGGACTTGAAATTGATGTTTTTGTCTTCGAATCCACGACGAAGATTCCGTTAGCTTTCAGTTAAATCGCAAACTGAATGGAAAGTTCTAGTTATTGGGACCTTTCTTCCAATGAAATAAGGTTTTTGTTTTAGTTTCCATGTAAAAAAAATCACCATTTACTTTAGCGCGAGCTTGCAAAATTCGGATATTATTTTCATGTAGTTGTTCGTAAATTGAAATGAGAACAAGACAACTGAATTATAACAAAAAGAGTAGCACGGAACCTCTCGAGACCTGTATTCTGATTGCACCCATAATACTATACTTCTATTGTTTTTGAACTGCACTTTCTAAAGGTTAGGGCGTTTTCTATTGTTGGGTAGGCCAATACTGTCGCTCGTTTCGAGAAGTTCCACCCGACCCGACAACAGCCTAATTATTTCGTGACTTCGTTTTTCGGAACACAACTGTCGCTCTTGCGAGGACATACTGATTTCGTTCCTACTACAAATCTATTAAATAAAGTCATACATAAAGTCATACATAAAGTCATACATATACTGTCACGATGACATCTACTTTCGCCTTATTTTAAGTATTACCTCAGACGCGAACTGCATCATTGATAGCTCCTCTTAACTAAGGTTTCCTTTGGTCAATTACACTGTAAGTTCGTTGTATTCGTTAGCAGCATCTGAGAAAACAAGACCAATTGCAACCACACCATCGCTACCGAGAGCTGCGGAATGGAGTTATCAGAGCTCGGCTATAGAGCACACTGAGGTCATGGTCTTCGCTAACAGTTTATCTGAAATCCAGTCAAATAACAAACATTTCCATATCTGTTGCGGGAAACCTGAGCTCTTCGGTGTCGATTTTGGACAAAGTTGTCTCTCCGTGGTCGACTTTGCAAGTAACTGTCACAGCGAGTTCAACACTTTACAGATCGTCTTTTTTCGTTATTGACAAAGTTATGTCTACGAGTTCAACACTAATCACATCGTTGATACATGTCTTGCCGAGTTCATTTGCACAAGAAATTGTGACGTTGTCTTTTTCATTCGCAGCTACAACACCATCAACTTTTCAATTAAACTCTCCTAGAATAGTCGTACAGAAAGTTCTCACGTTATCCCCTCTTTTTCCAATGTAACATTCACTGAGTTTAGTATCAACCACGTCTCTCATGTCCGCTACTGGCCAGCCAAATATTCAGAGTAAGGTTACAAAACAGGTTGTCACCTCGTCCCATCTTGCAACAACATCTGTCACTAGAGTTGGTCTGTCAACGTTGACTGTTCCAAGTCGTAGCTTGCCCTCTACTGCAAGAAGAGGACTTGCTTCTGCTCATACTGTGATGGCGACATACCCTACTCGTGAAGTATCCATATATTTAAGAGAGAGTTTGGTTGCTGCTTTATCCTCGTCACAAGTGTCCTCTGCTTTCTATGGACCGTCTTGCAGTGTACGAATGAATCTCACCATTTGTGTGACCCCTAGGATAAGCGATATTGTTAATTAATGGAGTCAACCAGGATAACCACACCACTGCCTTCATCATCTGCACAGATTCTTATGGAAACTTCATCAGTTGTACCTGCACCAACTGCAGGTACTTGTTAAGATCTTTAGGATGGCCTTTTTTGTTGGGATATAAGGGGTAAATTAAAGGATGTTATCAATTGATCTTTCAATACGAGGAGTGTTCGCAGTTTTGTAGACTTCCTGACACACGTTTGCGTTTTTGTCCACTGATATAGCAACTGGTCAGTTGCTGTCAAATCTTACAATTCATAGTTCTACACCTGTCAATTAAAACACTTCAGACCAATCAGAATACTGCAATGTTCCCCTGGGAAAATACCGCCACCATCTTGTCCCACAAGCTCGTCATGAAAAAACAAACTTGAGTTCTTCGCAATTAAAGTCTTAAGAAATTCAGCAAAAGATAGAAAATCGGTAAATCATTCAGAACTAAACAGTTTCCGCCATGTTTGCTTTGAATTTCTTCGGGTTATAGGTGTGTAGGACAGAGCAATAGTAAATAAGGGGCGACATAGCTTTCCTCCTCAGTTACTGTTGCTAACTATGAATTAGTATAAATATATTATTATTATTAGACGAAGATACAGCCTGCATGCTAGCCACTAAACACTATCTGATATTACAGTCTATATTACAGTGTTTGCTTGTTAATCAGAGTGAGCGCATTAAATCCGTGAAGCAAATGTTAAACGCAGTTCTTTCTATCAGACCACGAGAGCATAAGTAAGAGAGGGAATATTTTTAGTAACTGGAGGAAGCTGAGCTGGAGTAAGTGCGCGAGAACAATCTCCATGACGACAACATACTTTCGCTCCATGAGATTGTTGTCGCGCTTGCGCACTTTGCTCCAGCTGCTTCCGGTTACTAAAATCAATTTTATTAGACATCATCACACATCGCACTACACGATTCCCTCTCTTGGCACTCCAATTGCCTGGTTTCTATTCAATTCATCTATTCAGCAACACAATGGGGGCCCAAATGGGCGTGACAAGTTATTTAAAGTTAAATTGTTAAAATCATTTCTATTTTCTTTAGTGTTTCCAACTCAAATGACTTGAATCTTATTTTAAGGTCCTGTCAACGAGTGCAGTAGCTCACTGAAGAATTGCAGTTCAAACGCGCATTGTCAAGAACTTGTTCATGGCTTAGGATGTATTTGTAATCCAGGATTTACCGGTGATGGAATGAACTGTTCAGGTGAGATTTAGCGTCACTGAGCCTACTAAGTTTGAAATATAATAGAAGAAGCAAAACTGATATTTTCGGTATAGAGCATAACAATATGGAACATTCAGACTTTTAAGTCACTAACAATCACTCATGATTGGAATCTGCACGGTAGCACATTGCGCCACAATAGCAGTCCGTATCACAAACGTAACCTTGTGGAGCGCATTTGAATATATTCATATAGAATTTGCGCTATATAAATGAATACCTTTACCTTTATGATTTCTCTGCTTTCTGGCAATAGATTTTCTCCAAGTTCCTTGGAAAAGTATAGTCTGAGTACTCATCTATGGCTATATTTGTTTCTAGATATCAATGAATGCAGCCAGCCCCAGATGAACTCCTGCCATGAACGTGCACACTGCACCAACACTCAGGGCTCGTACGGCTGCACGTGTCGTCACGGCTTCACCGGGGATGCCTGTCAAGGTATTGATCGTATTCATAATGGCGTCAAAGCGAAGCCAGTTGTCCCAGCTTGTCACAGAAAATCGACAATCGATAAAATAACGTTCATTTCCTTATGACACAAAAGAACACAACAGTGCGGCACCACGCGGTAAACCACGACACTTCTCACCCACTCCAATGTTGCAATCTTTGGGACAACTGGCCTCGCTATGGTACCATTGTTACCAGACTTCTTACCGCGCGGGTATGACATATGAATAAAAGGCATGCCTACTTAACAATTAGACCCACAGCCCTCATGGGCTACGAGTCAATAGCCCACGAGGCGCAGCCGAATGGGCTATTTAACTCGTAGCCCATGAGGGCGAGAGGTCTAATTGTTTTAGTATAAACTAACTAGTCGGACAGTAGAAAATAATAGAAAGAAACATTGAAGTTGAAAAAATGTTATTATTTCGTGAAAATGCGTGCGGTTTTTCTCTACCATGGGCTATCACAAATAGACCTATAGTAGGATAGCCAATCAAAATGCAGGATTTGTAATAGTCCACTAGTTGGTTTATACTAAACTGTGTTAGACGTTAGGAAAAATACCAATGAGACTAGCTCCAGGATTGCGGCCAACCAGTAATACGATTCACACAATATTAGACCCCGTGATAACTAAGATTTGTTCACTTTACTACTGAAAGAAGAATTTGAGAAAAGGTTAAGAGCTGCCTCACGACTTTACTTAGATTGAAACGAGTCTTGCAATCCTCCTAACCATCCAATTTATAAAGTTAACGTTTATGGTTTCTCGTTAATCATAGTTAGATAATCGGCATAAATGTTTAGTTGTGAATCTTTTACGCGGAATCTCACTACGGATTGCGTCGTCGCTCGTGTGTTATTAAGACATACACATGGATGACGTCATGAGCGCGCGCAACCAATTTCTCAACTCGTTTTGATTGGATATTTTCTTAGTTTATAGTTTGCAATTATTATATAAAACATTGTTTCCATTCTGCCTCGACTGCGTCTCGTGGCGCAATTCTTTGTTCTCTCCACGCTGTGACGTCATCTGTGAGAGGACACGCACGATAGAATGGAATCTATTTGTTAACCAATAATGCGTTCCAGCGTCTTACAGGAACTCGGGTGATGTTCTTCTTGCTGTTCTCCATTCAGATATTGACGAGTGTCTGGCAGGTCCGTGTGTTGCGGATCATGTCTGTGCTAACGAACCCGGCTCCTATACATGTAAATGTAGACCAGGATTCTTTGAGACGAATGGCCAGTGTACAGGTGAGAAAAAAATCCAGAACTCCTCACCAGACCAAACAGTCGGTAAATGATGTAATGGCTGGTTGCACAAAAGGCCAAACTTTTGGTGAGCGAGCCGGACTTGGGCCTGAATGTAGGATTTTTCACGATGTGAAAATCAATCAACACGACTTTCATAATGGCCGCTTCCTAATTTGCATATGCATATAAAACATTGCCATACGAAAAAGCATGTCGACATTATTGAACTTCTGAAAGTTGAGTGCTGTAGCTTATAAAGCAATGAAGTTACAGCCAGTTGAAATTAGAGGGATTTGTATGAGAAAAACAACGGAGGCCTTAATTTTATAGCGTCTCTTTCGTGTTTTTTTCTGCATTAGAAATGCTCATAGATCAACAGCAATTCTCCACATTGCTCTAAAACTCAAAACAATTACTAGCTTTAATGTGATATTTCATGTGATAGCATTGGTTTCCCTCTACAGATTGATCTTCAAATTATGCAAATTAGGAGGCGGCCATTATGAAAGTCGTGTATAATAACACTTTCTTATCTCAAGAATAACCTATTTTAGTATCCTCCTTCATCAACATGACTCAACACGCACAGTTTTAAAGTGCATATAAGCCCTGGCCAATTATGCTTTTTTTTAAAGCTTAGACCTTAAAAGGTAGAGAAAAAATTACGAAATTTCTAAATAAAAATGTTTTGATTATTTTTTTAGCGACTAAACTTCCAAATGTAGAATAATTTCCGCGCACCTTCGGGGACTGGGACGAGAATAAAAGGTAGAGTCATCAACAGAACTCGTCTCTTTAAAACGTTGGCTTATTTGCAAAATAATTGAAAAGATAACCGAGAAAGATGATAATATCGCGCTAAACGTTTCGGAGAGCTTTATTCGGCAAGGCCTTTCGTGCAATAGCGCATCGAGCGTGTTCTGTTGATGACGTCAAACTGGACCAGTGCCAATTTTGTAAAGCGCTCTTGCGCGCTTGAGTTTCGTCCACAGGCAACCCAAGACACGTTTTGGGGCAACTTTGAACGGCCAATACACCATGACAAATAAATCAAATAAACTTTTTATTCCGGAATCCTTTGTGTATGGCCTCTAGTCTCTTCGTAAGAAATATAATTAGCCAGGGCTTATATGCACTTTAATATGAAATGTCTCCAGTTCACCCGGGCCAATTGTCCAATTCGTAGAACCAAGCCTTACCCTGCACTGATACAAACCCCTATATATGAATATGGATAGCTTTTGAATATCGTGCTAACTAGATAAAAGCTTTAACTGAGATGACTCGACTCCAGCCTCGATTCACCAAAGGCTTGGTTAAATGGCGGTCAAGAACTACGAATTGGACTATTCCCTCAATAGGTCAGGTAGGTACTTCATGATAGGAAACACATAAGCTCACCGAGCTTCCCCACTCGTCTTTTTTCTAGCGGTGGTGACCTTCGCGTCTACATTCAAGATCAGCGATGGCAAGAAGGCTGTGTTCTCAGCAGAGCTCAGGGACCCACAGTCCAAAGAGTTTAAGAAGCTGGAGACAGAGGTTTGCACCACGGTGAGTTTGGCGTTGACGGTGGATCAGCACTTCTTCGAGAAAACAAATAGAGGAAAAAATATTCATATTAAAACAATAAATTATGCTCTTATTCCCGCACTGGACAACGCAAAACAACATGCTTTCTTGTGATGAATGGAAAATGGAAAAACCTCGAGATGCATAAAAAAGGATACGTCAAAATTAGAAAAGCAAAACAAAGTACCAGGCACTCGGTTCAAAAAGTGTATAAGTTATCCAGTGGACAAGTATTACAGTGCAACTACCGAGTAACCTAGACAACGAGAACTGAACACATCACGAAAATAAAGCATTCCAACTTACAAATCCTAGCCACGCGATTGTCTTATTCAGAAAACTAGTCCACCAAATTTGCCTTTTACTGGTCGAAGCTATTGTCTTGTACTCTACACTGATTGGATCAAATAACCGTAAGTTGAAATGCTATTGTCTTGTACTCTACACTGATTGGATCAAATAACCGTAAGTTGAAATGCTATTGTCTTGTACTCTACACTGATTGGATCAAATAACCGTAAGTTGAAATGCTATTGTCTTGTACTCTACACTGATTGGATCAAGTAACCGTAAGTTGAAATGCTATTGTCTTGTACCCTACACTGATTGGATCAAATAACCGTAAGTTGAAATGCTTTGTTTTCGTTCTGATATGTGATTGGTCCTCGTTGTTACAAGGTGGTTACACTAGTCGCACAGTAACCACTAACTTATTTTATCCACTGGATGTGCAAACACAGTTAATTCGATGCAAAAACTAGTTAATTCAGCCGTCTCCTTTTCATTTTTGCATCTATATTATTAACCGGTAATCATTAGTGTGCAACGTTCAATTAACGAGTAATAGTGCTCGTGATGTTTGAAAAATCCACAAATAGCACTCGTCCTGCGGACCTGCGACATTATTTTTTTCCAGTTTTGTTAGAATTTTCAAACATCACCCACACTATTGTCGTTAATTGAACTTGCACACTAATGATTACCAATACTAACGTAGCTGATTATATCGCAGGTTGATTCTATCTACATCAACTCGTCTATGGGAGACAGTTATACTGGTTGTGAGGTCTTGGATTTCCTGTGAGTACCAATCAGAATGCTCATTGTCGCTTACTGTCACAAGGCACATGGCAAGCCGTACCATAATCTGGCCCTGTTTCACCCTAAACTCTGGTTAATCATTGATTACACATGTATACCCAAGGCGGGGTGGGTGGATAATTTCCCAGAAAACCGTGATCGATTCCATAATCTTGCCATAGCGTGAATTTTAAATTTCTACAGGGAAGCCATTTTAACGTCACGGATACCGTCACATAGCCGTGTCGTTTTGCGGGACGTACTTTTTCACACTCAAACGATCTCCTTATCTTTGACGTCATCGATTTTTTTTATAGTCCCAAAGGGAAACTTTGTTGTCACAAGAAAAAATATCATTCCAGTTGGTGTCAACATTGTTTAGTCTTTCTCATAGTATTATCAGGGCTTCTTTGCGCTCTTTGTCTTCTCATAGCATTATCTGGGCTTCTTCGCGCTCTTTGTCCTATCATAGTATTATCTGGGCTTCTTCGCGCTCTTTGTCCTCTCATAGCATTATCAGGGCTTCTTCACGCTCTTTGTCCTCATAGCATTATCTGGGCTTCTTCGCGCTCTTTGTTCTCTCGTCGCCTTATCTGGGCTTCTTCGCGCACTTTGTCCTCTCATAGTATTATCTGGGCTTCTTCGCGCTCTTTGTCTTCTCATAGCATTATCTGGGCTTCTTCGCGCTCTTTGTCCTCTCATAGTATTATCTGGGCTTCTTCGCGCTCTTTGTCTTCTCATAGCATTATCTGGGCTTCTTCGCGCTCTTTGTCTTCTCATAGCATTATCTGGGCTTCTTCGCGCTCTTTGACCTCTCATAGTATTATCTGGGCTTCTTCGCGCTCTTTGACCTCTCATAGTATTATCTGGGCTTCTCCGCGCTCTTTGTCCTCTCATAGTATTATCTGGGCTTCTTCGCGCCCTGTCCTCTCATAGCATTATCAGGGCTTCTTCGCGCCCTGTTCTCTCATAGCATTATCAGGGCTTCTTCGTGCCCTCTGTCCTCTCATAGCATTATCAAGTCTTCTTTGCGCCCTCTGTCCTCGGCTTCTTTAACCTCGTAAAAGATGTAATCTCTCCTTCAATGGAACTACCAACCAAGTGAGCACGTTTCAGATTTCCCTGGTGTAAAAAAACAAACAAATAAAAACAATTGTGGTGTCTTGCTTGGCCAAAGCCCTGGATGTGATTGGATGAAAAATCAAAGAACCAATTTTGATGCCATGGCGCGCCGTCTATCGCCATTTTCGTAGAGGGAGAAAACTCTATGAGGAATCGCACTAAAAACGCCGTTTCTATACACCAGGGAGACAAACGGACAACGATGATTAAATATATTATACAATACCAGACCCTGGTTATACATTCCAGCAGCTTTGCCGGGCTGTCTGGTTAGAACAGCGTTGCTTTCCCCTCGTCTGCTATCTCGCTTATTTCTTCTCATTTAATATTTCAGGAATGGCAGTATCAAGGTGGAGTATGCGGTCCATTTCGCGCCAAAACAAAACGTGTCCATACAACAGGTTAAGCAGATCCTCAACGACAGTATCGTGGATGGACCCTCTGCGTCGAAACTCGGCATATTCATAGTAGACAGAAGTTCTATTAATGTTCAAGGTGTGCTTAGAGGTGTCCTATGTCCTATGCACGCATACGACATGTGAACAGACCTTTTTCACGTTATAGCCATTTCGGTTGCAGCAATAGATTTTGCACTTCCAGCCTCGTCTTGTGTCGAGTTTGGAAGTGCAAGAACAAAGGTTTTTATTCTACTGGCCGCAACATGGCCGCAACATGGCCGCAACATGGCCGCAACATGGCCGCAACATGGCCGCAACATGGCCGCAACATGGCCGCAACATGGCCGCAACATGGCCGCAACATGGCCGCAACATGGCCGCAACATGGCCGCAACATGGCCGCAACATGGCCGCAACATGGCCGCAACATGGCCGCAACATGGCCGCAACATGGCCGCTACGTGATAAAGATCTGTAGGACATGGGACATTTCAAGACCGCAATGAATTGTGGTTATAGCTGAAACGTGTCAATGCTTTTATGCAACATTCGAACTAAAGGCCGCTGTAGAGCAAGCAATAGGACTGTTAAAGTGCCTATGAAGTGAAATAATCGACCACGTTTTTATTTAGTTTATTTAATTCAGTCTTCCCTTGGTCATTTTGTGTAATTAAAAATACATTTGTAGAGCGCGAACATTTTTTTTTTCGTGTCGAAGTGAGGCATAATTTTCAAAATCTTGCGACATTTTTTATGCCGTTAAAGATATAGTAATTACGTGCGTGACGTTGAGTGTTTTGCACATCTATACAGTGCGTGTTATTGTGTAATTCTCATTCTAAATATCTCTTACTTGACTGAGGGGCCTTGCTATCTGTCAATTTCTCAAAGAAGCCTTGCTGTCGGCCAAATTTTTCTTACTTTTGTGAATATAAATGTGCAAACCACTTGACGTCATGCATGTGATTAACAAATCTTTAACGGCATAAAAATTGTCGCATGATTTTGACAACTATGCCTTACTTCATAACGGGGTCGATTTTTTCACTTCATAGCCACTAAGTCCCCTACTAGGCTTGTTCTCGGTCAGCACTTAGTGATAGACAGATAAAATATAGGCAAATTAATACAAATTAATACAAAGGTGATGGTAACATCATTTTGATGGTAGAAACCATACAGGCCAAGTGCACTGAAAATAGCAAGTAAAGGAGCTGTGTCATGGTTTTGCGCATGTCTAGAATCAATGTTCGAATGGTGACCGTTAATCGACTTCAAACAGTTAAAGTCCCCTCCCTTAATGCTGGATTGAAAGGATATGTAATATTTTACTTGAAGACTACATCTATATAGTTTGTTTATCAATTTTGCACATTTCCTTTGATTTCATCCATCCCACACGTATGCTATGGTCGTCAGTTTATATGAAAATCACTGAAAATATTTCTGTACCGTCCCGGAACAAAAAAGGCGTGTCTCTCACCGTGACATATGGCGCAGTACCGAAGTCATCGTCCAGCCACGCTCTTATCGGCATGGTCCACAACCTCGCCAAAGCCACTGACGGCAATGGGGCCCTCGCTCGTCTGGCGTTATTTGACTTCAGAAAAGCATTCGACTTTATTGACCATCAGCTGTTAGTAGAAAACCTTCACTCTCTTGATATCCCTCCCGGAATTATCAGTTGGGTGTCTGATCTCCTCACAGATCGACAACAAAGGGTGAAGTTTGGAACCGATTGCTACTCTGGGTGGTCTAAAGTGCCTGCTGGAGTGCATCAGGGAACTAAGCTGGGGCCCTGGTTGTTTGCGCTCATGGTTAAATATCTTGATGCTAGCGGGATAAACTTATGGAAATATGTTGACGACTTAACGCTTGCGGAGGCAGTACTGGCAGAGAGCACAAGTAATATGCAGTCTACTGTCGACAAGCTCAATCTGATAACTTGAGATTCACGTTAAATGAAGACAATGCAAAGAAATGCGCATTCAGTTTTCTAGAGTTGATGAAACTCAGTGTTCCCATCTAACTATCAGGGAACTGACGGCAACGTCAATGATGACGGCATAAAACAATAGCAAGATAATCAATCCGGTTTTCGTTCGGCGTGAGCGGAACTCTATACTCATCATATTTCGAAAATGTTTGTGAGGAACAATTAAAGGCTCGCAAAGGAAAGAGTAAACACAAAATTTTGGCAGAAAACACTTCTCTGGTTGCTTAAAGTGCAACTAACCCCTTTTGCAATTTTTATACATATGAATCTTTGAAAGGTTTTGAGTACTTCTGCAAAGAAATTGTTGGCTTACAGAGAATACTCTATGTTCTAGGCTTGTTTGAAATGGTGAAAATTTGACCTTTCCTGACCCATGACCGCGCAAAAAAAAGCCTGGGTCGATTCTTGATCTTACGTCATCTCAATGCATTATTCTCCATGGCGCCTTTCCATCACAACAACATCGATATGTAGAGAATATACACAGTCTGTGAATTGTTAGTAAAGAAAACAGTTATTTTAGACAAAATGCTAAATATTTATTCAAGTTATTGCAAGGTCGAATGAGTTGGATGACGTAAGATCAAGAATCGACCCAGACTTTTTCTTACGCGGTCATGGGTCAGGAAAGGTCAAAATTTCACCATTTTAAACAAGCATAGAACATGGAGTATTCTCTGTAAGCCAAACATTTCTTCGCAGAAGTACTCAAAACCTTTCAAAGATTCATATATATAAAAATTGCAAAAGGGGTTCGTTGCACTTTAAGTTCCCTATTAACACTAAAGAACTAGAACTCGTAAAGCAAGTGAATGTATTAGGTATTACAATAAGCAACGATCTGAAATGTCATGTAAAAGGGCTTCAAAGCGGATGTATTTTTAAGGCAACTAAAGCGCGCGAATGTGCCATGTAATGACCTTGTTCATTTCTATCGCACGTATTTACGAGATCTATCATAGAATACGCCTCCCGGCTGTTTCCCATTATGCCTTACCGGCATATTTGAGCGACGACCTTGAGCGGATTCAGAAACAGGCCTTGTTCATTATATTCGGCCCTGGTATATCGTATGGCGACGCGTTGTCCTTATCTGGGGAGACATTGAATGAGCCGCTTGTATTAAGATATTCGATTATATTGTTAATAACCCGGGCCACAAACTGTACAATCTCTTGCCTGCCTTTAATGTTAACCGTAAGTTCTCAATGAGACAAAACATCACTTTCCATAGCCCTTTCTGCAGGACAGACTGGTTCAGAAAGTAGTTTATTATAGCTTGCGCGAGTCAATTTTAGATAGTATTTTAATAGTTTTGCAGTATTGTAATATTTATATACGTAATTTGTAAGTCATTTTACCGTAATTTTATACTTTTCTTCACTTATGCTTGTAAATTTAATGCAATTCAGCTTTCTTCTGCAATTTTGGTATTTTAATGAATTATTATTATTATTATTATGACACAGCTCCTTTAAGTTTTGGTTCACAAAAAGATACAAATTAACGTAGTAACGCAGTTAAGAAATATCGAAGACAACGGACTAGCAGTGGCAAGCTGATAAGGCACTGGGTGGCGGCAGAGTGGACAGATTCGTTTGTGTTTGGGGCTCAAAACTGAGACATAGTAATGACTTGTGCAGAATATAATCACGTGTTGTACTGGAGGGCTAACTAGCTGACTTAATTTATTTAAACGCACTTGTACAAGATCGGTAATGTTGTTAGCAAAACCTGTAAATGCTATTTTACCACCTCCAATCGATTGTCGATCTTCCTGAAACTGCGTTTTTGAAGATTGTTTGCTCTCCAGAAAACCTTTCCATGGGATCACGAGCTCATAATAGTGACGTGCCTATTGAAGAAGTTATACATTATTTCATAGCCAGCAATGTGGATAACTTTTACAACATTGTCCTGTTTTGTGTCAGATCGAGATGAGTGTACTGATGGCAGTAACGATTGCCATTCAAATGCTACTTGTAACAATACCGTGGGATCGTTTGAGTGCCACTGCAAAGACGGCTTCACTGGCAACGGGAAACAGTGTGCAGGTTTGTAAAACCTTTTTATACATGATCAGGCTTGTTACGACATAGAAGAAGATAGTCTCCTCGGTGGCAGAGCTCCGGTCTGTCGTGCGGGAGGTCGAGGATTCAAACTCCTGGCTAGACCAATAGTCACGGTCTTAAACTAACAGAGGAGAAGATGCTGCCTTTGTGAAGCAATCTCGTTCTCATACTGCAAATGGTTAGACCTTACGTCTTCTTGGATAAGGATAAATCGTAGGCTATGCCTATAGGAGAGCTCCATGGCTGGGCTTTATAAGACTGTTGAAGCTCTCCTTCCACCTTTGAGTGGAAAAACGGAATAAACAAGTGAGAAAATAAATTAAAAGAACAAAAAATGATAACTCTTAAAGAATATAACACTGAAAGAGAAGTCAAAGATTACCGGAGATAGATTACTAGGGACGGGGAAGGTAAAGGAAACAAAGGAGCAAACCAGGAAACATTTTGAAAAACCTCGTGTTTATTGGTGTTACGAGATAAGAAACTGGAAACCTTACTTTACGTCTGTATCTCATTTCCCTCCTTCTCAATGTGAATGCTGTTCTAACTGATGTCTCCTACGCCATCTTTTCCAGACATTGATGAGTGTGCAAACACCTCTCTGCATAATTGCTTGATACACAAATCAGGCGTGATTTGCCAAAATCTCCCTGGCGGCTTCAGCTGTGGTTGTAAAGCGGGCTATTCGTGGGATAACCAATCCAGTTCATGTGAAGGTATGTATTACGGTAAAACTGTGATACTTCAGTAATGTAGTTCACACTATTTTTGTTCAAGAATTGTAGCTGCAATATATATACACTATGTTACACAGAGAACATTTTCTACGCTTCGTCTTTCAGATACGTTCTGTATATTACGTCAAGTTTGCTTCAATTCAAATCCTGAATAATCTAAAATTTGTTTACGTTATCGAAAAAATGTTGCTCAAATTACAGGTTTTTCTACTAAAGGTACATTTCCACCACTATTTACCAACACTGAGGTGAATAATTGTTTTAGTATATACCAGACTGCAGGTGAATAGCCAGTACCAAATAGTTATTTTATTTCCTATTAATTGGACAAAAACTCGCGCGAGATGATCGCTGCTTCGCTCGGAGGTGAATATGAAATAAGCCGCGTCAGGCAAAAAGGGCCCGGACGACATTCAAGTTAAATAATACCTACAACGGTGTTCCTAATAATAGGTTGAATATTGTATTGTATTCTTGACGAGGAGCGCTACATTTCATTCCTAACAATAAATGTCAGTTTCAAGAAATTGACAACACAAATCAGGGGTGAAATTTACGTGATTTTGATGCAAGGGTCCGATTACAAATATGACCACAAAAATTAGGAATCCTGTCACAGGGGATGATTTTGATCTATGACATTCATTTCATACCTGCTCGCATAAAAGAGTAAAAAAAAAATATAAGATGAACAAGATGATCACTTTTTGGCCAAATAACCTCTTTTCTGCAGTCATTCTACGCCCCGTAGCTCATAATATGATTTTAGCAATAGTACAAGTTACACCTTGAAACAACCGTCTGATGATAAGGAATCATTTGCGCCTACTAAAATTGTGATCACACCCTCGTATAAAAATATATTTCATAAAATCAACACTACTTGTTAGTAGCACAATGTGGCGCTCGCGATGCATATTGTAATCGCACCACAAGTATAAAAAACATGGTACAATTTCAAAATACATTTACATATTATGTCGTCCGGGCCCTTTTTGCCTGACGTGGCCCAAATCATATTCACTGTTTGAGTAGCCAATCAGAGCGCGCGAAAAGTGATATTCACTGGTGTGGAGTAAATATACTATGGTGAATATTTACCGAGCCGCTTCCACTATTCACCTCCACTAAGGTGAATAATTGTTAAGTGAGCCACGAACACGTGAGGAACATTGAACTTTGTGAATGTTTTCTCAAAGCTTGAATGGAATATGAAATATAATTATAAAAGAGCCGGGTTATTACACGGAAAGTTGTGTAATACGGCTGGGTATTTTTACGAGTCAGTTCTGAAAGGCGAGATTTTTCAGCGCGCGCCGGCCACCAACATTTCGCTCCAAAGAGGCTGATAGTTTCTGCTCAAGATAATTTCTTCAAACAGAGCTGTAAGATAAGCGAAAATAAACCTTGTGTGTGTTAGCTGTCGTGTAATAAACAATTTATTACATAAAACGTTGTGTGTGATACGGCTGGGAAATTTGTACTCGTCAATTTAATTTTTTTCGCCTTTCAGGATCGAAATAATAAACGGCCAAGAAAAATACGTTTGGCTTAGAACGTCTTGAGGAGTCTACACTGCAAGCAATCACCTGGATTCGTTTAAGAATCGGTCACATTCCTCGCTCGGTCACAATTAGTGAGAAATCGTATTAGTAATCAAACCACAGATAGTGACCAAGAAAAATAGACGAACATGCTCGCAGTCTCCGGAGAGTCAGTGACAAGATTGCTCTACTGAATATTGTGTCGATCTCCTGCTTATTTTCCCATTTTCATTCATTTTTTTATTTTTTCCAGTGGCCGACCATTGTGTTGCAGGGGTGGATAACTGTCATCCTAACGCCACATGTAAAGCCGTTAATGGCACCTTCACATGCAGCTGTAGGAGGGGCCTTGGTTTCTATGGCAACGGCACGTACTGTTTTGGTGAGTCAAAAACAGCCGTCTGTATTATAATTGTTTATTAAATTAACAACATCTGGTTAAATTAACCACGCATGAACAGGATAACCTACTATTGTTCTCGTAAATCTCTGCACTTAGTCATATATATCGATTCTATATTTATATTTGTATTCTATATTCTATATCTGAATTCTGTATTTATATACTATATTAGGGCTACCGAATGGTCAGTCAAAATTTGGAAGTGCTCGTCGTTTTAGGCCTTTCCTCGAATGCTCGCAAAAAAAGATTCCGTGTACTCGAATTGCTCGTACTCGCTTTTTCTCAAGGTGATCGATGATGATTAAGAATGGACATTATTCCGGTCCTTTGGGACGATAAAGTGAATCCGGAGTGAAGGGCTGGTATCACTGGTGTCCAAACGACTAAAATGTGCTTCGTAACCCTCTCCAATCCCCCCCAACCCCCCGAGCCCCGCCGTGTGTGGTCACCCAGAGCGTATTTTCCAACGTTGAGCAATTAGCCAGAGCGAAGGACTAAGTGATCCAAAAACTGCGTCTTTTATAGTTCTACATATAGTTATAAGGTGCGAATTCCACGCTGGACATGGTTTTGCATTCTTAATCAGTTCCGATGGAGCTTATATAGCTTATAATGGAGTTTATATAGATACAGATTTACACATCACCTTTTACACATTTCCTTTGTTTTTCCTTCATGAATTATTAAAGACTTTGATAAAAATCTGTTATAACTCGTAGACGCACCACTCGAATCTAGAAATAGTCAACTACTCACGTTATGTAAAATCAGTATTAATGATTTAAACTTGGCCTTAAAGCAAGGCACTTTAAAAGGGTCTCCGATTTCTGTGAGAAAAAATGAGTACACTGTACAATATCGTTCACTGGGGCTCGTGGATCGAACCTAAGTTTAATTACGCGTTAGTCACAGGCGGCTTGAAGTATTTATTCACGTTCTTTTCATATGGTTTGTAACTGAGTTATGAGAAATTCTCCAGTTCTGTCAGTAGTCTTGAGTTATCCGATCCGCTACAAGTGAGAACAGCGCTCTGGTATCTGTAAAATTTGTTCTTGTAAATTTAAATACTTCTCCACTTAAAGTCACCAAATTCTTACGTGAACTAAAGTGTTACTTTAATCTTTCAGTTGGCTGCCCTGAAGGATATTGCAAGAACGGGGCGACATGCATTGTTACAAGTGAAGCCAACTTTTGCAAGTAACCAACGTCAGGAGTATATTACAGAGGAGTGTTCCTCTTCCCACATTGTATTGTCACACAACACTAGTACTGTTGACGCTAGAGTTATTTTTAGCATAGAGTTTCCCGCGGGAAGAAACAAAGCCCGTCACTTTTAACCAATCAGGATGTACTGAAAAATCGTAATTAACACGGTTCAAACTGCTAAAAAATTCTAAAGCGCAAGAGAACAAAAGACAACGTAATCGCATACCAGAATTTCGCGGCTATAAATAGACACACTATCTACTGTGTTAGGGGCCAACACAAGGGCCCAGGAACACTCCTGTGTTATATACTCCTGCTAACATACCCATTGCATCCCGTATAGCAACATACCTATTGCATCCGGTACAGTAGCCTGGCCATTGTACTAACCACACACTAAAAAAATTGTAAACTGCGTGGCAGCTATATCAGCGCCGTATAAGCAGTCTGTAACTTCACTGACAGGATGTCAGTAATTTGTAAAGCGCCATGAGACTGTGGTGATATGGCGCTATATAAATATGGCCATTATTATTATCCCGTATAGCAACATACCTATTGCATCCCGTATAGCATAATACATATTACATCCCTTATAGCATTTTGGGCTGGGCCACATTTCGGTTTTTCTGATCACTCAAACCTAATACTTTATTCCGTGTCACTGTTGTAGTATGGTAATGACAGTATTGCCCTAAGCCTCGACTCGGATCTTGTGTTCTCATGCCAGTACAGCATCATTCAAAAGTAGCCTATTCTTTAAATAGTTATTGCATTGAATGTACAGACCACTTCACGCTCGAAGGGGAAGGCTGGGTAATCGGGACAAACATGGCGGGAAATACCGCTGTTTGTATCACAGAATCTGGTGTCAAATATTGTAACCAAATATTATATTTCTGAAACATTTACCATCCAAAAACTAAAGATGATTGGTAAAGGATTTTGCTGATTAAAATTAAGGGCATTAGACATCTTGTGAGCCCCGCAATCCAGTTTTAACTTTTCTTATATCTTTGCTAGTATTTGATCGCGCCTTTTAAGTAATAATCCGGCTAAGAACAGAAGCACTGAATGGCAACGAATGTAGAAATGTGTTAATTTTCTATTATTCTTTCTCGTAATTTCATTGATTGATACTCGAACATTCAATAGAAACCCATCGAAATAATACATTATCGTTCGAAAATTTGATGTTTCAATACAGTTTTGATCAAACTACTTGTGCTCTGATTTTAGAGTAAATCGTTATTGGGGAAAGTTCTCAAATTTGTGATACAAATATATTTTGTCTTCTCCCTTTCTGATTGGCTGGATGGTGATTTCTTTCAGTTTTCACAGTAAAAATGACCAACATCGTACAGTTCCCTTTATCTTTAGTTTATAACTTTGACTGTGGACATTTAAGGCATATTCAAACAAAATCGATACTGGGAATCGCTCATTGCCGCACCCTATTGTCTTCTGCTCCTGTTCTTAGGCGAACACTTACTTAACAACAAATGTGTGAGCAATTCAATCCCAGACTGAATCGTTCTTGATACTTTATAAATATAATATTTTGCCAAGTATCTTGAGTTCTGGGGTGGTCATGTTCCAAAAAAAAGAATTTAGGGAAATATTTGACATCAGATTGTGAGAAGCCATGTTTGTCCTGATTAAGTCTGGTCGTCACTTAGCGACACAGTGCCGTATTTATCATCAGCAGTACTTGTTCTACTCACAGGTGTGAGATAAGAACAAGCGCCGCTAACGATAATAGAGGAAGCCAACATTACTGAGAAGTGTTTTACAGGAGGGTTCCGAGAATTAATGCATTACTGCAGTACTCAGTGCATTGCTGCGTATGCCGTTCGCTTTAGATTTTCTGTTGTTTCTCGTCTGTAGCTGTGCTTTTGGCTTTCACGGTACAGAGTGCCAACTATCGGTCATGCCAGTGTTGGAGGCCACGGCCGATAAAGGTACGTCCCACGATAGCTAGAATTCTAATGTTCTATTTGCAGAATGAGGGGTTGTGTTGTATAGGTATACACATATCCGAGCCGCAAGCTATTACAACCTCAAACGCGAATTTTGTAAATTACTTCTAAACCCTTAATTCTTAAACTCTAAGAAAAAATAAGAAAAAAATTGGTGAAAAGCGCAAAAATTACAGTTTGTCGTTTGCATCACAGACATGCGCAGCGTGTACAAAAACAAGTCCCGTAATAGTGAGACTGTTTGCAGGCATCAATACAAGAGTGTTACCGAGACATTTCACCCTTGGGTAGGGGAGGTCAGTGAGTGGTTGTATACATCAATACAAGAGTGTTACCGAGACATTTCACCCTTGGTAGGGGAGGTCAGTGAGTGGTTATATACATCAAAACAAGAGTGTTTCCGAGATATTTCACCCTTGGGTAGGGGAGGTCAGTGAGTGGTTGTATACATCAATACAAGAGTGTTACCGAGATATTTCACCCTTGGGTAGGGGAGGTCAGTGAGTGGTTGTATACATCAATACAAGAGTGTTACCGAGATATTTCACCCTTGGGTAGGGGAGGTCAGTGAGTGGTTGTATACATCAATACAAGAGTGTTACCGAGACATTTCACCCTTGGTAGGGGAGGTCAGTGATTGGTTATATACATCAATACAAGAGTGTTTCCGAGATATTTCACCCTTGGGTAGGGGAGGTCAGTGAGTGGTTGTATACATCAATACAAGAGTGTTACCGAGATATTTCACCCTTGGGTAGGGGAGGTCAGTGAGTGGTTGTATACATCAATACAAGAGTGTTACCGAGACATTTCACCCTTGGGTAGGGGAGGTCAGTGAGTGGTTGTATACATCAATACAAGAGTGTTACCGAGACATTTCACCCTTGGGTAGGGGAGGTCAGTGAGTGGTTGTATACATCAATACAAGAGTGTTACCGAGACATTTCACCCTTGGGTAGGGGAGGTCAGTGAGTGGTTGTATACATCAATACAAGAGTGTTACCGAGACATTTCACCCTTGGTAGGGGAGGTCAGTGAGTGGTTGTATACATCAATACAAGAGTGTTACCGAGATATTTCACCCTTGGGTAGGGGAGGTCAGTGAGTGGTTGTATACATCAATACAAGAGTGTTACCGAGATATTTCACCCTTGGGTAGGGGAGGTCAGTGAGTGGTTGTATACATCAATACAAGAGTGTTACCGAGATATTTCACCCTTGGGTAGGGGAGGTCAGTGAGTGGTTGTATACATCAATACAAGAGTGTTACCGAGACATTTCACCCTTGGTAGGGGAGGTCAGTGATTGGTTGTATACATCAATACAAGAGTGTTACCGAGACATTTCACCCTTGGGTAGGGGAGGTCAGGAGTGGTTGTGAGACTTCCCTCATACTGACACTAATATAGTATTTGTTGGATACAGACTAATTATTCAAACATCAGTGCCTGATGTCTAGCTCATTGTCGGCTTGTATCTGGTTATCGTTACTCGAAGCGCCGTAATAGATATGCCGTGGATTGCGATAAATGTTTGAAAAAAGGTCACGCAAGTGACTTTGAACCTTATTACCTGCATGTCAAAAGTTTTTCATTCTGTTTGTCATTCCACTACTACGTTTATTGGAATCTCCGTAGATATCCTTACAGTGCGACTACTGAAATTGGAGCCTATTAGACAACGAGAACTAAACACATTGCACTTAGACGACGAGAACTAAACACATTGCACTTAGACAACGAGAACTAAACACATTGCACTTAGAGAACTAAACACATTGCACTTAGACAACGAGAACTAACCACATTGCACTTAGACAACGAGAACTAAACACATTGCACTTAGACAACGAGAACTAAACACATTGCACTTAGACAACGAGAACTAAACACATTGCACTTAGACAACGAGAACTAAACACATTGCACTTAGACAACGAGAACTAAACACATTGCACTTAGACAACGAGAACTAAACACATTGCACTTAGACAACGAGAACTAAACACATTGCACTTAGACAACGAGAACTAAACACATTGCACTTAGACAACGAGAACTAAACACATTGCACTTAGACAACGAGAACTAAACACCTTGCACTTAGACAACGAGAACTAAACACATTGCACTTAGACAACGAGAACTAAACACATTGCACTTAGACAACGAGAACTAAACACATTGCACTTAGACAACGAGAACTAAACACATTGCACTTAGACAACGAGAACTAAACACATTGCACTTAGACAACGAGAACTAAACACCTTGCACTTAGACAACGAGAACTAAAAACATTGCACTTAGACAACGAGAACTAAACACATTGCACTTAGACAACGAGAACTAAACACATTGCACTTAGACAACGAGAACTAAACACCTTGCACTTAGATAACGAGAACTAAACACATTGCACTTAGACAACGAGAACTAAACACATTGCAAAACGAAAATAAAGCATTCCCATTTAAAATCCTAGCAGAACCAATATCAAAAGACTTCGACTTCAGTACTCGTCCACCAAATTCGCATTTTACCGGATGGAAGCTCGAGCAAACCGAAATGATCGGAACTTGTTGGCTCAAGTAACGTAAGTTGGAATACTTTGTTTTCGTTCTGCAATGTGATTGGTTCTTGTTGTCTAAGTAGCCCCAGTTACTGTAGTAGGACTACACATAAAATCTTTTTGATATTATACCTAACTTTTGTTATTTTATAGACTATGTTTACATCATTATTATCCTGTCTACCCTTGCTGCGATGCTGCTCGTCGTAGCCGTCATTGGTGTTTTTTGTGTGCGAAGGCGAGTTCGTCGGTGAGTACCAAGTACAATAATAACTGAACAGGTAAAACGTAACAGCCAGTTAAACACGCAGTCGACGGTTTAGCTAAATTTAACTAAATTAGTTGACGTCACCTAAATTAGTGCAACCAAAGACACAATGGTCACAGCGAAATCGGGGAGGGGAGGGGGGGGAGTAAATGTGAACTACAGTTCGAAAATAGAACCGTTGATCGTGCAAACCTATTGCTGGTTTTCACTTGACGTCATAGCCACCATTTTGGTGCCCTTAAACAATAGATTCCTCGTTAGCTTCTTTTGTTGGGGCACCAACATGGCCGCCATGCCCTTTGTCATTAGAATCTCTGGGGATTGAGTGTAAACCAGCAATCCTAGACACAATCAAGACTGAGGACCTTTAGCACGTGATATTTAAATTCAGGTGACGTGAACTAAATTAATACTCTAATCTAAATCGACAACGCAGACATTGGCGCAACTTGTATCATTGTCATCGGCTGGGTTTCCACTTGGGATTTTTAAGACCCTGAGCTAGTTTTAGCTCTGAAATATCCGAAACTAGCCGAAGGGATTTGTCAAAGGCTAGTCCTATACATTTGCAGGAGCCAGTTACATTTTGTAATCATTTACTACCAGCGAATAATCTGGCGTGTTCAAAGTAATGTTTTTCCTGTTAATGCTAACATACTCGCTGTGATTGGCCACCAAAACCTATCTCAGATAAAGCATCTGATAAAGCCATCTTATGACGTAGCTGTAGCCTTAACTGCTTTGAACTTTGCGTACATTTTGGCTAGCTTGATCTCGATTTAGCTCGGATGATCAGTTCGACTCAAAGTTTTCCTTAACTAGGATTTAGCTGACGTTTAAAGTGCATATAAGCCCAAATTAGTTATATTTGATATCGATTGTACATGAAGTGGAGAGTCCAACGGTAGAATATTTCTTGATTTGGGTGTTGCGTCTACGAGATATAAAGGTATATTTCTATGCTAATGACGAGATGTCCATCACCGACATTTGCTGAATTTCTTTGTGCTTGTGACTTAAGCTATTTTCGAATATATTTTTTTTTTGGGTAAAATCACTTTCATAAGCTTCAAATATAACTTTGAATTTTAAAATGGGTAATTTGTCTCTACCAGCATGCTTTTGTATAATAAATGATGTCGGTGATGACATCACAGCATTAGCATATTGGATATATTGGAAACACCCAATCAAGAAATGTTCTACCGTTGGACTATTCACTTCATGTACAATCGATATCAAAGATAACTGGCTTGGGCTTATATGCACTGGTATATAATCAACTAAAGTCGATTGAGGTATGCTAACCGCCGTGGAAAGCGAGTAGCAGCTGACGTTTCGAGCGCTAGCCCTTCGCCAGTGCTTATATGCACTTTAATTTGTTAACTCCTCGAGTGGAACCCCAGCCACCGTAATCATAATCATTACCGACATCCTATATGATCATTGTCATAAGAGTTACCTTTCCTTTAGCGTACCGTTTGAAGTGTGGTGCATTCATAGACCAACTAGATTGTATCCATTATCCATTTTAGTTCTAAGCGTGACATATATGTCGCTAACCCAGTCCTACAAGAGGGAAGGTTTGACAGCAATAGAAGTTCCCATATTAGCCACACCCAGTCCGGTCAGATGTATTTCCCCGAACCTGAAGAGGAGGCTTATCTCCTGAACATAGAGAACGGCAATAAAGGTCTCCGTGCTTCGCGTTCTAGTTACCCAGATCCTGCCTCCATTGCCGTGATGGAGCTGGGAAAGGTTAATCTGGAACTCCAGGAGGCTCTGGAATCACGTGCCTCGAGGATTGAAGTGGCCCATTCCTACGAGAATGAGTTGGCCTAAAATGATTTGATTGGCAGCAGGGTTAGTATGAAGGTTTATGATGACGATGACTCGGGACAATTTTGGTATCCCTAGTCTTAACTAAATTAAAACTAAACCTGATTTAGTGGACGTTGTAATATAAAACATAAGTTACAAACGAGGCATAACAGAAGCAACAACGTTCCGCTCCGTTGAGCTTTAAGATTGTATTTTTATATTTGACAAAGTATTTACCAATGGGCCTTTTGCAGGAATCAGTGCAATCACGTGGTTTTGTACTGGATGGCAAAAAATTCTGACTTCATTTATTTAAAGGCCTTGTACGAGATCGGTATAGTGTTATTAGCAAAACCTGTTCGTAAATGTTATTTTCCACCTCGATTGTCAGCGTTTTTAAGTTTGTTTGCCTTCCAGTAAAGCCTTTTCTATGAGATCACGTGATCAATTCATTTCTTATTGAAGTGATATATCAGCACGTGACTGTTTCCAGTAAAGCCTTTCCCATGGGATCACGAGCTCAATTCATTTCTTATTGAAGTGATATATCAACACGTGACTGTTTCCTGTAAAGCCTTTCCCATGGGATCACGAGCTCAATTCATTTCTTATTGAAGTGATATATCAACACGTGACTGTTTCCCGTAAAGCCTTTCCCATGGGATCACGAGCTCAATTCATTTCTTGTTGAAGTGATATATCAATACGTGACTGTTTACTGTAAAGCCTTTTCCATGGGATCATGAGGTCAATTCATTCGTTAGTGAAGTGATGTATCAGCACGTGACTGTTAGCTGTAAAAGGTCATTACAATAAACTATTGTCGTCGTCGTCGTCGTCATCAGTTCTCTATTGAATTAGATGGATGATACAAGAGAGATCCTAGTATTTTCTGGTGCATTGAAGAGGCACGGTCATGAATAACAGACGTGGTTACTAAGCCACCCAAACTTGAAATCGTCCGACGGACGTTTTCAAGTTGAGTATGCTTTCTATCGGGAGGAACGAGAAGTAATCAATCTGTCGATATCACTACTCTAGTGTTAAGTCGGATTCTTGACAATCTTCGAGCAAGTGTTGTTGTTGTGCGACGTGCATCGGCGAACAAAACAGCTCCAAGTGTTTTTGCATATCATTAAATTGCCCAAAACCCGCACATGCGCAGTCATGACCGTGCGCCTTTACGCGGACATAAAGGTTTTTATTGTGTCAATGTTTTCAAATATTGAAAACAAATTCTTGTAGAGTTTGATATCAACAGACTCTTTTTATTGCTCTATTTCAGATCACGTGTACCCGTTTCCTTGTGTATTTGGTAACGCATGACAAGATACATATGGAAATCTCTTGAAGAAAGAACCTTTTTCCCCAAAGCATTTTAGATGGACACAACAAACAGGCCAAGTAAAGCTTGGTTCGCGACATAAGGATCATCAACATAATCATAAACATATTCATGATCATAATCATAAGCTCCTTATGTTCGTTATGTTTTAAAGGGGCTATGTCATGGTACTGCGCATGTATCGAGTAATCGTTCGGTTGGTGGCTTGAATTTGATAGAAACAGTTAAACTTTCCTCCTTCAATGCTTGATTGAAAGGATTTTCAATATTTTCCCTGGAGACTGTTCATATACACTGTTTGTTGGTCATTTTTGCATATTTGCTTTGAGTTAAGCATCCCACATGGCCGAGAGGTTCGGTAGTTCATATCAAAATCGGTGGAAATAGCTGTTTCGATTCCGGCCCGGAACGCGAAGCCTATTACCGTGACACAGCCCCTTTAATTCGAATGCTCTTTAACTTAAGTAACATAAGCATGCGCAGTACAATTATTTGGTGTTTGAAGGGACCTTTTAAAATGGCGTCTTCGAACGTCGCCATTTTTTAAATGAGGCAAACAACGAGAGGAGTTGGCACTAGTTTTTTTATTGGCCAGGAACCTATTGTGTTCTGATTACGATTATGCCGTTATGTTCAATCATGTTCGCACTTGAAACATAGGCGACATAATCATAATCATAGACATATACGTAAACATAAGAAAATGGTCGATCATATGATTATGTTCAGAGTGGTTCGCACTACGACATAAGGTCTCTGTTTGTGATTAGGGCTACGATTATGACCCTTGTGTCGCTAGTAAGCTTTAAAGAATATCGTCCAACCGTGATGCTTAGCGGCTTTTGTTTTGTTTATTTCCACTTCGTGAAACTATCAAACTACATAAGAAATTTTCCAATTACAGATTCGAATTGAAACATCACACAAAACAACAGGACTGCAATGATTTTCAAAAGATTGGAAGACAACTCGTGCAAAACCGACTTTGCAACTGTGACGGCAAAATGGCCGCCATAATGGCCGCCATAGCGCGCAAAGCATGACGGTTGGTCTATCTTTAAGGGTCTCTAGACCGAATCAGCTTGCCTCTTTGTTGCTCCATTTCAGGTCACCTGACTTTTCTCTTGAGTATTTTTTTTTGCTGTATCCCAAAAGGAAATGGATACATTCTAGAATTAGAAAACAAAGCACTGAATCCTGTGGAGAGCTGTCACAAGAAATGGGGCAACAAAGGGGCCTGTTGAACGTAGTGCAAGGACTACCAGCATTCAATTTGTTGTCGATATGCAAAACAGTCTATTGGAATTACGATACAGTGGAGATAGCGCTTGTGGTATGGTCAACTCCCTACATTGTAAACGGGTTCAAAGAGGCAAGGTGAATCGGTCTATTGGCTGTTGGCTTTCACAGAAAAGGAGTAAAAAAAATAGGGAAGTTCGTGCTAGGTATATTTAAAGTACAAAAATTGCAGCGAAATGGATCGAAGTATAATAATTCCGTTCAGTTACTCTTCAATTATTTTAATCGCATTAGGACCCTCGTTCAAACATAACGCTGCTCTTATTTCTTTTTCAGCATACGCGGAAATCCCTCGAGAGAGAGAGAGAGAGAGATGAAAACAAGAGTTAGGCTGAAAAGCCGTATCAACATATGGCATAGATATAGATAATAGTGTGGTTCCTTTATTGTCCAATCCCGATATTGTGCGATAATGAAACAGTTTGCTATCACCTCTTGGCCAATAATTACCTCTTCAATATTTTGTTTTCAGTTTTTCAAAATCAACGAGATATTTTAGCTAAGAGGAGAATGTATCGTAGCCTCCCTTCCCCCTGTCAAATTCCCTTAAAGTGCTTCTAACCCTTCTTGACATGTTTCTACCTATGAACCTTTGAAAGATTTTGAGTACTTCTGCGAAGAAATTTTGGGTTTACAAAGAATATTCTATGTTCTACGTTTGTTTGAAATGGTGAAAAATTGACCTTTCCTGACCCATGACCGCGTTAGAAAAAGCCTGGGTCGATTCCCGGGTCGACGTCACCTCATTAATGCATTATTCTCCATGGCGCCTTTCTATCACAGCAACATCGATATAAAGAGAATATACACAGTCTGTGAGTTGTTAGTAAAGAAAAGTCTTTTTAGACAAAATGCTAAGTATTTATTCAAATTATTGCAAAGTCGAATTAATGAGATAACGTTTACCCGGTAATCGACCCAGGCTTTTTCTAACGCGGTCATAGGTCAGGAAAGGTCAATGTTTCACCATTTCAAACAAGCGTAGAACATAGAGTATTCTTTGTAAACCAAAAATTTCTTCGCAAAAGTACTCAAAACCTTTCAAAGGTTCATAGGTAGAAAAATGTCAAGAAGGTAGAATTTTCTTATTATTGAAGAAACAGATGGAATCATTGCAGCGCACATTTGCGATTTATTATCTCGCTTGCACATAACGTAGAACCACCCGAGTGTGATAGTAGACTGCAAAATTATAAATGTTAGCGAATAATGAATTGAATATTAGGTGGCACTGTTTGTCAGTGTAATAGAAGCATATATGGGTACTTGAACCTAACGTGTTAATGAAAAATTACTGTTTCGCCTGTTAGAAACGTGATCGAGTACTAATGGTGAAAGACAGACCTATTAGTCTGGTGACGTCACTGAACCTTCCAGTTGCCTGGCAACAGTTGTAAAAGTTCTATACTAGTTCATTCCTGCACAATATGTATTTATAGTTATGATGATGTTCTATACTAGTTCTATACTAGTTCAGGCTGTCATTCCTGCACAATATGTATTTATAGTTATGATGATGTTCTATACTAGTTCTATACTAGTTCAGACTGTCATTCCTGCACAATATGTATTTATAGTTATGATGATGTTCTATACTAGTTCTATACTAGTTCAGGCTGTCATTCCTGCACAATATGTATTTATAGTTATGATGATGTTCTATACTAGTTCTATACTAGTTCAGGCTGTCATTCCTGCACAATATGTATTTATAGTTATGATGATGTTAACGTAGTTCGCTCTTAAAGGAGCTGTGTCACGGTGAGAGACCTTTATATTTGCTGTCCGGTCCGGACACAGTTATTCTCAGCGATTTTCATATACAAATCTGACAAAGAAACTGTAAAGATATAAATCCAGTATTGGGGGAGGAGAGTTTAAAGTGCATATGAGCCCTAGCCAGTTATCTTTGATATCGATTGTACATGAAGTGGATAGTCCAACGGTAGAATATTTCTTGATTTGGGTGTTGCGTCTACGAGATATGAAGGTTTATATTTCCAATATGCTAATGATGTGATGTCATCACCGACATTTGCTGAATTTCTTTGTGCTTGTGAATTAAGCTATTTTCTAATTTAGAATTATTTTTTGGTAAAATCACTTTGATAAGCTTCAAATATAACTAATTTACAAATAGGTAATTTGTCTCTACCAACATGCTTTTGTATAATAAGTGATGTCGGTGATGACATATCATTAGCATATTGGAAATATAAACCTTTATATCTCGTAGATGCAACACCCAAAACAAGAAATATTCTACCGTTGGTCTATTCACTTCATGTACAATCGATATCGAAGATAACTGGCTGGGGCTCGTATGCACTTTAACTGTTTTTATCCAATAGGCCCTTTCCAGCCAACAGTCACGTTCTGAGATAATACTTCATTCACGAATGAGCTCGTGATCCACATGGGAAAGGCGGTGCCATGGATGCTGGAGAGCAATCTATCTTTAAAAACGCTGTTTTAGAAAGATAGACAATCAACTGGAGGTCGAAGAAAGCATTTTCAAACGGGTTTTGCTAATAACAATACCGATCTCATAGAAGGCTTTTAATGAAGTGAAGTCGGATATTTTTCGTTCCAGTACAACCACGTGATTTGTTAGCTGCAAAGGGCATATTGACGATTTAGCTTATACATTTGTTGTTCCAATTCAGGTCACCTGACGTTTCCCTAGAGTGATGTTTTCTTGTTTTTCTATACCCCAAGAGGAAATGCGCAAAATTCTCTAATTGGAAAACAGCACTGCATCGTCTGGAGAGCTGTCACTTGATCTGAATTGGGACAACAAATATCCAAGCTGACCCAGTCAATAACAGCTACCAATTGAGCGATAACTCCTCGTATGCGCAGTACCATGTCATAGCCCCTTAAGTATTTAACTGCGGTGTTTTGGTAGAGTATTTTTGTATGTTTCCATTCATATATTTGCAAAGAAATGTTTAGTGAAATAGAGCTATTAAGCAACTTTCAGATTAAATATTTAGACTAAGTGGCCAACTCGAAAATGAGATTTCATTGTGTTTTTCTTACGAAATGTATGTAATGACCACCAAGCGCTATATTTGCTCTGTGAAGTAAAGTAAGATCTGAGTCAAGTTTTCAACTCGAACGAGTAGCCAATTTTTCGCTGGTCATGCAACGATCGTGCAGAAACGTTTCAAAAGTTCTTGTTGTCGACTTTTAAAGCTCAAAATATCAATATCATACTTCATTTCCGCGTCTAATTCTCGGTCTCCGAAAACATATAATTTCCAAACAGTTATCAAAGCAAAGCGTTGTAATCGTGAACTGATAGTAAGCAATTATTCATCATAGTGGTGAGGTTGAGCATGAAAATTATGAAGACTAGGTTTGGCATCAGCCGAAGGTTGAGATATCGCAGACCGAAGTCTTGATAATTTCACTATAGCCTCAGTTATTATTCATTTTCTAAACTTCTTAAAACTATATTGGCAGACAGTTACCAGACTCTGGCATCATGATGATCTGTAATGTGCGCGCGGAGCTTTCAGATTGACTAAAAACTTTCAGATTGAGATTGACTAAAATGATTTTTTAACAACCTAGATACAGGAAAAGATTTGACAATGCGCTCCAAGACCAATAGCACTGCCAGTGAATGAAAGCTCGTTTCTCAGTAACAGCTTGACGTACAAACTTCTACGTTGTTCCTAATTATCCTGCCGAATCTCTCCGAAAGCTGTCTCGTAGAAAGAATCGACTTAGTTCTGGTTGCCAAATGATCATGTTATTGTTTATCAAAGCCACTCAACGAGTAGTAATAAATAATTTTGATGAATTTAAAAAATGAATTAAAAATAAATTTTAAAATAAGTTGTTGTTACCAAGAGATCAACGAGTAGTAATAAATAATTTTGATGAATTAAAAAATGAATTAATTTTTTTTTTAATAAGTTGTTGTTACCAGGAGATGTCCTCTTTATACTTATGCTCTCTTAGTGTGTGGCGTGTGATGTGGAAGCAGTTGAAACCAAGTGGGCGCGAGCGAGACAACTAAATAAAAGGCGCGAAAATATTGGCCGGCAAAATATTTTCCTACCATTTTTTTAGTTGTCGCCCGCTCGCCCCTCTTCTCCAACTGCTTTGATTCCCTCTTACTTATGCTCTCTTGTTGTTACTGCTATCATTGTTGTTTGTCGTAATTGGGGTTTTTAGTTTTAGTTGTTGCCCGCTCGCCCCTCTTCTCCAACTGCTTTGATTCCCTCTTACTTATGCTCTCTTGTTGTTACTGCTATCATTGTTGTTTGTCGTAATTGGGGTTTTTAGTTTTAGTTGTCGCCCGCTCGCCCCTCTTCTCCAACTGCTTTGATTCCCTCTTACTTATGCTCTCTTGTTGTTACTGCTATCATTGTTGTTTGTCGTAATTGGGGGTTTTCTTGATGGGTGATTTATGTTAAACCGCGATTTTGTAACCCTGGGGCCAACCACTTTTATACGTGTATTTTACAAGCGTTGTTCTTTGGTGTAGAAACCATGACCAGACTTCATACGTGTGTAAAGGTTTTTATCAATTGGCCCCTGGATAGCAATTCGTAGTTTCACAGCCGCCAAGCTAGACCGTATCGCTCGAAACGGCTAACCCAACAATACAAAACACCCAAAGAACGAGCGATACAAATTAAAAACAGCAACTATTCCTGCCTGCCTCCGTAGGCACGGCGGTAGGCAAATGATTCCATAAGTGCATTTCCTGTTAAAACTTACTCAACAAAATATCTGGATTCTGATTGGTCAATGACTAGTGCATCTAAAGGTTATTGAGTGCACAGAGACTGGAGAGTACAAATCGAAGAACTTATGTAAAACGTCCAGTTATGGCTATCTATTCCAAATTTGCCCATCCTCCCTCCTCCACCCGGCATTTGGGGGTCATCTGACATTTCAGAATCAGAGCGTTGCAAATGCCAATCGAAACTATGCAAAATGCTCCACCGTGGGCCTTTGGTACGGGTGCAAATCTCCTAAAACGAATTCGCTATTTTGACTTTCTTTCCCAACACCGCCAACTTTTCTTTGCTGGCAAATACCCCCTCCCCACCGGACAGAAACTCTGTCAAATGCCCCATTGATGTCCCCCCGGGGGATGGGCAGGTTTGGAATTGGTAGAACCATTGTACACAGATACTGGAATTGACTAGAACAACCATAAACCATGGGTGTGGAGATTTATTTACCAAGCGAACACTGTTGCCCTGAAAAATAGGTGGAAAAAAGTCTACTTCAAATACCAAAAAAAAAAATGAATTAGATTCGGATCGTCGAGAAGAAAAACGTAGGAATGTCAAAAGAAAAAAATTGAATTAGTGCTGACCCGATAAAAACGGATGACTTGGAAGACAAACACAGAACGTTGGTATGACATCGTCAGAAAATTGTAAAACATTAAGAATATAATTTAGGTTTGAAATCAAAGTCTAAAAATATATAAACCACCTCGGACAATGAGTGAAATATTTTGACCCTTTTCTCCCTATACCAATCCTTTTCAGTTGCCCATGTTTTATGACGGAAAAAGGGTTCTAAATCATTATAGGGATATTTAGTAAGTTTGGCTGAAGCCAAGGTGAATGAATTCCTTGGAGAAAATAATAAGCTAGAAACAACAAAATATCGTTGAACTGTATTTCCTTGAAGCACTAGACAGAGGCAATTGTACTATCCGGTTCTTTTTCGCCGACTTTAAAAAAGGCTTTGACTTAATTGATCATAAGATTTTATTGTCCAAGTTATCTTGTTTCGACCTACACCCTAGCCTAGTAAGATGGGTCGCCGCGTTCTTACTAGAAAGGTCACAGTTCGTACAAATTGGCTCGGTTTCATCTTTGCCTAAGCACCTTAATGGGGGTATCCCACAAGGCACGAAACTAGCGCCCTTGCTTTTTGCAATAATGGTAAACGATCTTGTTAACGATTGGAGGCCTAGAGCAAAGTTTGTGGACGATCTAACTTTATTAGAAGTAATACCTAGGAACTCACCATCAGTAATGAGTTATATTGCATCGGATGTTCAAGAATTTGCTAGCAATAACAACATGCAGCTTAATCCGAAAAAGTGCAAGGAGATGCGTGTTAGCTTTCTTCATTACAATAGCTGCGAACTTCAGCCCATTGCCATCGGCGGCACATATATCAAGGAAGTGACGTCATTCAAGCTACTCGGAGTGTTCATTTCTAATGATCTCTCATGGGCTGATCACTGCGGGTACGTGGTGAAGAGGGCTAACAGGCGCCTCTACGCAATTAGACAACTTAAGAAATGTCGTGTTCCACCAGTAGACCTGGTCAGCATCTACTGCTCTCTAGTGCGTTCTATTCTAGAATACGCCTGTGTCGTGTTCGCCAACCTTCCTAAATACTTATCACAAGATCTTGAAAGGGTACAGAGGCGCGCTTTAGCAATCATATTCCCTTCCCTGCCATATGCAAGCGCGATGGCTAAGGCTGGGATCACCACCCTAGAGGAGCGCAGGGATATGACATGCGCCAAGTTTATAAGAAAAATCACTCCTGGAAACCCCCTGTATTCTCTTATACATTCTCGGATCACCGGACAGTCTTCTCACTATAATATGAGACCAAAAGCGCATACCACTATGGCGACAAAAACCGACCGCTTTGGCGGTTTTGTCAGCACAAAATATGCGTCCAGAGCGCTCATTAACTAGTTCTCGGTTATATCTCATAATATAGATATGTATATCTATTAGTATTATTTATTATATAGTAACTTACTAGGAAGTTGTCTGTTCGTTAGTATATATGTATAGTTGACCTACACTGTAATTCAGCCACTGGCTGCGAGAGTGATTAATAAACGAATTATTATTATTATTATTAAATTGCTCATTCTAAATGCAAGGATGTATGAGAACTTTTCTCATACATCCCTTGCGTTTATAATAGGGGTATGTATGGAAAATAAAGCCTCATTAAGAACAAAGAAAACCGTGTCAAGTATGAAATAAGTGCATATAAGCCCTGGCTAATTATATTTCTTGCGAAGAGACTAGAGGCCAAAGACGAAGGATTCCGGAATAAAAAGTTGATTTGATTTATTTCTCATGGTGTATTGGCCGTTCAAAGTTGCCCCAAAACGTGTCTTGGGTTGCCTGTGGACTAAAATCAAGCGCACGAGAGACCACGAGAGCGCTTTACAAAATTGCCACAGCTGGGTCTAGTTTGACGTCGTCAACAGAACACGCTCGATGTGCCATTGCATGAAAGGCCTTGCCGAATTAAGCTCTACGTCGCTCTACGTAAGGGTTCGATAATGGCACGAGCGCGCGAGTGGTTTTCTATCTAAAATGCGAGGCACTCTAAATCACATAGAATTCGAGTGTTCATTATCTAACCGTCTTAGAATTTGGTCACATCCACGAGACATTTTTTCTGAAATTATTGGCAACTACTGTAAGAAGCTCTGAACATTTCGAAAAAATATACAGGGTCTAGACTATGGGATTTAGACAGCTGAAATGGGAACGCTGATTGGTCGAGTGGGTGTGACCATGTTCTGAGAAACTCTTAGCGCGATATCATCTTTCTCGGTTATCTATTCAATTATTTTGCAAATAAGCGAACGCTTTATACCCGCGAAGAGACGAGGTCTGTTAATGACGTCACGTTTTATTCTCGTCCCAGTCCACGAATGTGCGCGGAAATTAGTCGCTAAACTGAAATATTAAACATTTTAATTTAAAAGGTCTAAGCTTTCAAAAAAAAAGCATAACTGGCTTATAGCGAGAATGAATTCCCGTAAGCGACCAGCTCTAGTTACAACCACCTTTTCCTGATTCCCAGGGTGGTCGCTTACGAGAGCTTCAACTGTACTACATTTCATCTCTCCAAACAAACATACAGCCTCTTGTTTTTAATGTAAAAAGTAAGCAAAAAATAATTGAATAATTCGTGTTGAAAGCGCTTTAGTTCACATTTTAACTAATCACGGGAAACGAAATAAGCATTATTTTTAAACGTGAGACATTCTCCTTCGGCAGGTACGAACGTTTTCACTTAAGAAATGAAACGGAACTTCCGTGTTTGCACACGCTCATGCAAACCGAGGTAAGTTTGGGAGAATTCGAGAGCAGAACAAACACGAGACCGCAGGTCGAGTGTTTGTACCTGCTCGAGAATTCTCCCAACTTACCGAGGTTTGCATGAGCCTTTGCAAACACGGAAAATCTGTTTCATTTCTTTTATAAAATAATTATTCTGATAAAAGAAGCACTTACGGTGCTCGTCTTATGGTGTGACGTCATTACCATGTTTGCACAGGCTAATGAAACATGGCTATCAGCCAATCAGAACGCGCGTACTATCTAAATTATTTTATGAATCAATTTTGTCAATAGTACCGATTGTAGAGCTGATATACTTGTGCTTTTAATGAAGCTTGAACTGTGTTATTTTGTGTATTGATGAATTCCGACACGAAGTGACGAGTTATCTTCTTGTAACAAAGATGGTCGCTGGGTTTCCTAACCATTCCCCTCTTTTAACTATGATTTGAGGTATCGAAACCGGTTTGACTTTACTGTTCTGTAGGTCGTATCCTATTGGACTTCACTGATAAAAAATCACATTGTTTTAGAGTTAGGGTTTGTATTGTTTTAAGGGTAGGCTATTGTTTGGGTAGCCAGGTCTCACCTATTTTTCTACCGGAGAGATCTTACTACGTCCTGATTGGTCTGAAGTGTTGATCGACAGGTGTAGAAAGCTAATAATGCAGTTTAAATTTACTGCGATATTAGTCCAACGTTTATTTTTGTCAATGTTTTTAGCTTGAAGAGATGTATGAATACGTAAATTCGAAAAATAGGTATCAATATGGCAAACAAATGGGGGTGCATGGATACTTCCATACATAATTCCGTGCATTATTCAACGTCCGCTAGACGTAACAATCTTCAATAAACGTAAAGCATATGAGCCGGAAAGACCACTGCTGGAAGAGAAATTCAACATGGGCAAAGGCTAAACTTTCTCAGTTCAGTTTGAAAATTGCCAAAGCAACGGCTGAAATTGGTCTTGTTAATTGCGACTTCAAATTTCCGTGCCACGCTTTTGGCTTAGTATTTTAGTGTGACTTGAAAATTTTCCTTCCACATTTCGGAATGGTCTTGTAGTGTGACTTGGAAATTTCCAAGGCATACTTTGCGATCGGTCCTGTGGTGTGACTTGGAAATTTCCAAGGCATACTTTGCGATCGGTCCTGTGGTGTGACTTGGAAATTTCCAAGGCATACTTTGCGATCGGTCCTGTGGTGTGACTTGGAAATTTCCAAGGCATACTTTGCGATCGGTCCTGTGGTGTGACTGGAAATTTCCAAGGCATACTTTGCGATCGGTGTTGTGCTATGACTTGGAAATTTCCGTACCACTTCTCAGTCTAAATATTTCAATTTTCTCTCAAATTTGCAACACCTCATTTTTGAAAGAAACGACTCTACACACAAAAAATTGCCAGTTTTGTAGCAGTTTGTGGGTATTTGGAAAAATATAACTTATTTTACTAAATCGTGCCAAAAAAACGGTACTTTGGAATATCCAGCGTTGCTCTGTAACTAGCCTGCTATGCAGACGTATTTTTTCACTCTCATAAATTCGATTTTCTTCGAATTTGTGAGAATGAAAAAATACGTCTGCATAGCAGGCTACTCTGGAACGTGTTCAGGAAGGAATGCAGTGAAGTGTTATTTTTTGTGTTGTTAAATCTCTTGATTTCATTTGTTTAAATATAATTTAAAATCTTCTAAAAAGTAAGAGAGAAGTATCATTTTCTCTGATTTTATTAAAGTTTGATGAAATGATTTTCATGGTAGGTGGTTCCATACCTTATCAAATGTGTCAGTTTCGTAGGTTTTGTGTTCGACAATTCCTATTGATTGCATGGAGAAGGATTTCCTCATTAAAATGGAATGAAGCAAGCACTTTCTACAAACTTTATTTCAGAATATTGATCCCTATCGTCCAGTGTATCTATATTCTACAACACACGAGAACCCTACGTGAGGGAGGCTCATTGCCGCAGAACAATGCATTCTGCTTTAGTTCTCAGCTGAATCATTAGTAACGAATGCTTCATTGTAAAATTATTTAATCATTACGACACCAAACAATGAAGCATTCAGAGTTCAAGTATTGTTTGCTTGATGCTATACTACCCACAGACAGAGAAATAAAAACGATCTGTTCAATACATTCTGAGTAATCACTTGTTCCTTAAATAGGGTCTCGTATTTTAGGTTCAAGCATTGGAAAGGTTTATTTTAGTTTCAAGCCTTGGAAAGGGTACCCATTTTAAGATTGTTCACCCTTAAATAGGGTCATGGTTTTGATATCCCCGCGGCACACCCCTGTCCTAAATATCAATGTCCACTCGTGTATTAGCGCGGATACTTACTACCAGAGATCCATTGGTTCCTGACACACAGCGGCCTTTTGAAATCATGATTTGCATTAGCATAACAATGGTAATGTTTATCAACACGAAGTATCGCTATATGGAAATTTCATCGCTCGTAATGCTTTACGAACGATGAAAAATTCCATATCACACGAGTGGACATTGATTACCGTTTAACCCAGAAACATGAATGTTTAACTTTTTAAAAGCTAACTGCAGTCCTCTAAATTT
Organism: Actinernus sp. WN-2022; assembly: GCA_030867875.1. Classification (NCBI taxonomy): domain Eukaryota; kingdom Metazoa; phylum Cnidaria; class Anthozoa; order Actiniaria; family Actinernidae; genus Actinernus; species Actinernus sp. WN-2022. The sequence goes on along the minus strand of JAOWCC010000577.1, from coordinate 170,284,383 downwards.
CTTTAATCAAAACATTTCTAGCTTCACGAATTATTGTTTTCGTTCAATAAATAATGCGATGTTGTCTTGTGTTGCTTTTGATTGATGAGCCGTTTTCTAATTAAGATGGTAATGACCATTAAAAAAAAAAAACATTTTTATAATGAACTATATTCATGAAAGAATGTTCTAGGTTGTGGTGTGAAGCTCAGATCCGCGTTCTCAAACAGGGAGTAAGTGAACGCTTCTTACCTCAGCTCTCATATCAGGTCATCGAACTTACATGACTCTACTGTAGCACGCTCACTAGTATGAGATAAACGAGGTCTTCGGCCGAACTGCCAAAGCATGTACTGCTCAAGCATGTTAAGGCCTGGTTCATTTAACGGAAAATAGATGTAAGTTAAAAAATGTTTTCTGACAGAAATAACAGTTTAAACAAAATCTAATTACACCATAATACTAATATCAACTTCCTTAAATTTGTTAAATGGATGGTTGTCGTATCACGTGATCGGTGACGTCATAATTATATAAAATCGTTTAAGTGAAATGCGGCTGCGACGATAACATATAAATATAAAGTAACCCTGCTAAAACATTACTCCTCCCACAGTGTTTCACACCACACTTAGAAAACATGACTATCATGTAAAGATAAGGAGATATTAAGGGTACACAAAGTCACGTGACCTATTTTGCATATGTTCGCCTTAATTACTCGTTAACGAAACATCGTAGTCATCTTTTCTAAGTTGATTTAGGTAAAAGGCTTCAACCTTAACTGAACATATCCATTCGTCATCCTAGCTGATTTAAACTCGGAGCCGCATTTTTGATTTACTGATTTCGTGTTCTAAGTCATGTGACAGACCACGTGACACGCTTTACTACACACAAACCACTTAAGGTTGCCAAGAATGGCGATACCTATTATCGTGAGAAACTTGGCCTACTTACCATACTCGGCTGTGTTGAAATAAGGAAAACATTTTTTACCCGAAATTTGACCCCTGAACCAGGCCTTAACATGCTTGAGTGATGCTCCGCTCCGCGATTTTTCGACGCGTGTGGACGAGGCAGGTAATTAGTACTTATCGCATACCAATCTTATATAATAACACGCTAAGTGTGTGTGTGTAACGCTCTTTCCCAGGCTCCCTCGATCGATATCCTAATTGAAAATGGCGCCAAAAAGTGGTGGCCACAGGTATCCCAACGAAGACGACGAATCATGCGAAAAGTGCTCTCTGTCTTGGTCTTGGTTTCATTGGAGGAAATAATATTAAAAAGAAATGAGTTTTCTCAAGTTCTACACTTAGTTGGGCGAGCAAGCCATCGAGTTTACGGGAATCTGTTTTAGGGAAAACCTGGGCGAGTAAGCCATCGAGTTTTATACGGAAATGTTTTAGGGAAAACCTATCGCCAGACGAAGCCGCCCGGAAGTCAAACGACCGAACGAGGTAAGCCCAGGTATTCAAACACAGTTAGAAATGTTGTCCGTGGAAAAGCCTGTTCATTTTTTTTATCTTACAACTCTACGGTGTGTCGAAGAGCAATATATTTTTTCTATGTCTGTTCTCTGTAGTTTCCTGTGTTCTTAGATATATAATCCAACTGTTTCAGTCCTCGCCCAACTATCGTAGGCTCTTCAGACCAGAAACTCACTACAAGTACAACCAGACATTCAAATAACTTGGCTTTTCATTCGCTTCGATCAATGCTCTTTTGGCGATCATATTTGTTTTCGTCACACGAATTCATGACTCGAGCCACTTCACTGATAAAGAATCGCATTGTTTTAGGGTTGGGGTTTGTATTGTTTTAGGGGTAGCTATTGTTTGGGTAACCAATAACATTTCAGGTTGCGAACGGTGATGTCTGTCCCCTCGAGCAGTCAGTTTTGGCACTTTTTCGGTATAATTATATTGTGTTCATCGGTTTGAGAAATTAACTGAGATTCGTAAGATATTATTGCCTCTTTTATCAAAATACAGCACTAAAAACCTCCAGTACACAATCTGGCGCAATTGCATTGTGTCAGGATCCGGTCAGCCGGCTAGACTATGTTACTATATCATATTTGTTGAATTCATGTAAGTTCCGCGGGTCCCTGCTAGTGGGTATTTATTCCTACTCATCGTGGCATATGTGATTTATCGAATCAATTGTAACAATAGATTTTGGGTGTGGCATACGATAAGTAAGGGTTAATCAACGGCCTCTCGTGCGATAAAATATTTACCATCGCTCGTAAAGCTTAACGGTTACTCGGGCTTCGCCCTCGCGATGATAAATCCCATATCACACGTGGCCAGTGATCAACCCTTACTTATGCTGTCCTAGATGTTGCCGTCATGGCATTATGTTAATCTTTTCCAAGAAAGAACTGCACGAGCATGCGCACGACAACCTGATGGCTTAAATACAAAACCTATACCGGACGACAACCGCTGGTCAAAGGGACCGGAAAGAGTCTGGAAACGAGATTGTCAAAATGGACATGCAGATTTATGTACATACTTTGGACGAAATCACACTCAACCAATCAGGTAGACGTACAAGAAGTAATCAAGTCGTTTTTATTTCATTTACTTTCTGTTGTATGTGTTCTAAGAAGATAGTTTCCCTTTTAATACACTTACAGCCAATATGACGTTTTCTCAGGTCAACAAGTCATCCTATATTCACATAGTATCATTTCATAAAATTGGCATCGTAGTGGCCCTACTTAACAGTTAAATATTAACATGTCACGTCACAGTATTTGTCCATTCCTGGTGAGTAGCATGGATTTATGAGAACCGAATCTCTATGATTCTCAGCCATTTTCTGCCCTTTACTTCTTGCCACAACAAGTGGGAGCACAGGAAGGCTGACACACTAGCATTGGTGGGGGTGGAGGTGGGGGTGGTGGACAGCACATTACTGGTGGGGGTGGTTGAGGGGGTGTGCAGCATGGCATGGGACAGATCTTCATACAATGGTGAATACAAACAGGTGGGCACGGTGGAGGAGGGGGTGCGGGTGCACCTGGACATCCAGGGTTTCCTGCAGGACCCACGGGTCCCACAGGTCCCATTGGGCCACCACATCCGTTAAGTCCACGACATCCAGGGGGTCCAGGAGGTCCAATGCATCCAGATTGTCCGGGTGGTCCTGGTATTGGCATTGGTGGGGGAGGGGGAGGGGGACAGCACACTGGTGGTGGAGGGGGTGGTGGAGGAGGTGGCATGGCGCAGCACTGGGGGGCACAGGCTGGGGCGCACATCTGAGGGCAGCTCATTCCACAAGGATTGGCGTTACGCTTCTCGATTACTGTGAAATGTAGAGAAAATTAGTGCAGATTACACGAACGTCTCCTTAGCTGGCGTTTGGGAGCAGCATTAGATGAGAGAAGACTACTATTCCACAAAACATGTTTCATCACTAACATATCAAAATGGGCTCCTTATCAAAATAATTGCATACAGAAGAGGGTATTTGGTATTGGTGATCGCTTTGAAGTAAATGCGATTTTATTTTAGAGAATTGACAACTTCAGTGGCATTACAAGTTTATAATGTGACCTACTTGTTGATATACCGTAACATGCAATACGAAGGAGAATTCCCTGCTTTCGTTTGGACTCCCGAAAATCTCTCCTACTGCAGCTCCCGCCATATCAAAAGTCAACACAAGAAAAATAGGACGAAATGGAACTTTAGAAGCGATTTGCCATACTCTAAACTTGAGAAACCTCGACGTTCTACACATCAAAATGCTGAAAATGTATTGTCCTATTTGAATCTGTAGGTAAGAAGTCAGTTCACGCATGCGTATTCAAGCTAAACTCAGTTTTCCTCTGCTTGGTGGTTCCTAAACCAGTAACGCCTTGTAAAAATTCACTTCAACCAGCGTAAGAAAATGCAAATTTGCCGTGTCGAAATCTGTTTCCAGTCGCAGATTAGATGTCGATTAACTTAAGCCCAATTTACACGACAAGCAGTTTGAGCACAGCACTCTTAAATTTGAGCCCGCGGGCCGATAAGTTTGGGACCGGCACTCTTGAATTTTGCCGCCTTGTAAATGAAGAGTGCCGTGCCCTAAAGTATCGGCACTCTTGATTTTTGTCGTGTAAATGAAGAGTGCTGTGCCCTAAAGTATCGGCACTCTTGATTTTTGTCGTGTAAATGAAGAGTGCTGTGCCCTAAAGTATCGGCACTCTTGATTTTTGTCGTGTAAATCAAGAGGCCGGTCACAAAGTTATCGGCCCGCGGGCCCAAAGTTAAGAGTGCCGGTCCCAAAATGAATGTCGTGTAAATCAGGCTTTAGATTCGTGTGTTTTCAAGTGAATAATCTATATATAGGCTCTTTGATATGCAAAATCTAACCAGTGTCTGGGAAAATAGAACAATTGATGAAAGCATGGTCTAACGGCTAACTTGCTGTTCAACGGAGTGAAGTAAGACTAATCGGCTGTGTTTATTCAATCGGACTGTTCGAATATTACGGCACAGTACGGAGAGATACGATGGTTGTAAACTTCTACATAAACGAAAAACAGTCCTTTGGCGCAGAGAATCGGATCAGCTAACTTTGGTTTTCTAAAACGAAAACTCGGTACCATTGTATGAAATATTACCTGCATCAGGGATGTCTCTTTGTACCTTAAGTACCTTGCCATGGTACGTGTAGGACTCTGTTACTGATAAAAAGAAGGCAAATTCAGTCAGAGGAGATTTCGTATAATGGGAAAACACCACAGTAAATGTTGATTGGTATGCTTATAAGCTTATCAAAGTGTGCAGTTCGTCTCCCGCGACACGCTACCGATACTCAAGCATGTTAAGGCACGTGATTCCATCTCTTTCACAACAGATAATACCGCGGTTGAATATCAATGCTTATTGTTACTTTGGCTCTGTTTCCTTTGTTCTATTAAGACCAATATATCCTATACCCCCTCACTTTCTTTGTCCTATACCTCCCCTTGCATATTATCAGTGCTTTAACATACAGCTATTTCAACAAAGGTTGTCTCGTGCATGTTGCATGTGTCTAAACCCTTTTTTCGCATTTGCTTGACCAGGCTTTGAACTGATGCACAATGCAACATGACACATGCAACACGACACATGCAACACGACACATGCAACATGACACATGCAACAAGACACATGCAACATGACACATGCAACAGGACACATGCAACAAGACACATGCAACAGGACACATGCAACAAGACACATGCAACAAGACACATGCAACACGACACATGCAACAAGACACATGCAACAAGACACATGCAACAAGACACATGCAACACGACACATGCAACACGACACATGCAACAAGACACATGCAACATGACACATGCAACAAGACACATGCAACAAGACACATGCAACATGACACATGCAACATGACACATGCAACATGACACATGCAACAAGACACATGCAACAAGACACATGCAACATGACACATGCAACAAGACACATGCAACATGACACATGCAACAAGACACATGCAACATGACACATGCAACATGACACATGCAACATGACACATGCAACAAGACACATGCAACATGACACATGCAACAAGACACATGCAACAAGACACATGCAACATGACACATGCAACAAGACACATGCAACAAGACACATGCAACATGACACATGCAACATGACACATGCAATATGACACATGCAACAAGACACATGCAACAAGACACATGCAACATGACACATGCAACAAGACACATGCAACATGACACATGCAACAAGACACATGCAACATGACACATGCAACAAGACACATGCAACAAGACACATGCAACATGACACATGCAACATGACACATGCAACATGACACATGCAACAAGACACATGCAACATGACACATGCAACATGACACATGCAACAAGACACATGCAACATGACACATGCAACATGACACATGCAACATGACACATGCAACATGACACATGCAACATGACACATGCAACATGACACATGCAACAAGACACATGCAACAAGACACATGCAACATGACACATGCAACATGACACATGCAACATGACACATGCAACAAGACACATGCAACATGACACATGCAACAAGACACATGCAACAAGACACATGCAACAAGACACATGCAACAAGACACATGCAACATGACACATGCAACAAGACACATGCAACAAGACACATGCAACAAGACACATGCAACAAGACACATGCAACATGACACATGCAACATGACACATGCAACAAGACACATGCAACATGACACATGCAACAAGACACATGCAACAAGACACATGCAACATGACACATGCAACAAGACACATGCAACAAGACACATGCAACAAGACACATGCAACAAGACACATGCAACATGACACATGCAACATGACAAATGCAACATGACACATGCAACAAGACACATGCAACATGACACATGCAACAAGACACATGCAACATGACACATGCAACATGACACATGCAACAAGACACATGCAACATGCACGAGACAACCTTTTTGAAATAGCTCTAACCGGTTAGTCTCCCTCGCAGCCGTTTGGCGCGTTGCGTGACGACAAAGGAAACGGCTGCGAGGGAGACGATATACCGGTATGTGCTTTAACGCATATTCCGCTTGCATATTATCAATGCTTTATAAGTATTCAGTTAAAAAAGAAGCTGAAATAAACTTTTTTTAAACTTCGCTCAGTTGTTCCCCCAAGCAAGGTCTCTCTAAAAATGCAATAAAAATCGGGATTCACCATTCTCGTTATTGCGTGAAGTAGCTGGAATTTATAGTGATTTACAGGTCTCACAGCAGAAATACGTGAAAGCACCCATCGCCCATCAACTACTACGTATAAATTGCATAGCAAACAAATGAATATATTATGCAGTATGTATACCAAACTTAACGTAAAAACCTTTAAAATACTGCAAGTGGACAGTACTATGGCAGAATACGACGAAATATGCTTTGTTAGTATCCCTACACGAGCGTAAAAATGACTACTTACAGGATTCGCATAAGAATGTCTAGGCATCATTAAAAATTAGTTATACTTTGGTATCTGTTGGCCGACCTTGCTCTGATTAAATATATGGAAGAAAAAGGGGAGATATTTTGCAAAATATCGTAAATTTAGCTCCAAAACAGACCTTTTCCGAGGATGGACTGGGGCGAGTTTCGTAAAAGTCGTCTTACAGTGTAACGTGCGTAGAGCATTCATTCGACGAGGTCATTAGACACAATCATTCGACATGCTTTGTAACCAGGCTCACTTGTTTATCGTGGTTTTGAGGTACTGAATCGAATAATGTAGGTGCTTTTTCACATTCAAATAATCGACAGACTTCGCTAACATATATTGCCGACCAGGGCCGGGTTGTTCAAAGCCCGATTAGTGTTAATCCTGGATTAACTCTGCACAGAACCTATTGGTTGTCATGGAAATTAGCACTAATCGGGCTTTGAACAACTTGGCCCAGAAGTGTCGGAAATTTGCGTGGAATGAGTACGTCGAATGATTATGTCGAATGATTGTCCAAAAAACTTGAAATACTACCTATGCACGTAACACTGAAATGGGTTGTAAATCGCCCAAATGAACTAAATTTTCATTGCCAATGTTAAATAAGTGTTAAAATATGTAAGATTCAGTAATACACCGAAACAGATATTTGTACCTATGATTTTAGATTTCACCATCATGCGCAGTAGATATGCGCATTGCAAAACAGGGGAATCACCTTTTCAAACACATATTCCCCTTGCATTTTAATGTGTATCCCCTCGACTTATTCTCTCACGCATCTCCTAGTACGAAGAGGTAACATGAAAGAAGAAGATGGGAAAAACGTAATTTATTACGACCCGGCCGGAATCTCTCTTGATAGCTAGTTTGTAACAGTGGTCCTTGCAGCCTTTTTTGAAATTATGTCCTATCCACTATCCTAAAAGTTACGTTGTTTGATCAAGACAACCAAACAACACAAAGTCTTGTGAACACTAATTTTATGCATTCCAACTACAATCATTGCCAATTACCTTGGACCGAAAGATCTAGAGGATTTTTGGATACTTTTAGGGATTTTATAACATATCATGTCCCCCATCCCCCCGTTTCAAACAATGATCCTAATGATTTATGAAAAGAGATATTGTTATTGCTGCGCCCTCGGTGAATAAATCCCATACCCCCTCGCTCCAGGCCAATATCCTTACAAATGTCCTCACCATTAGTAGATTATTGTTTATATAGCCAATCAGATTGCACACACTTTATCTATCATCTTTTCTGTTATACGCTGTATAAACTCCAAAAGAACAAATAAACATTGATGTTTATTGTTTGGACCTTTGTAAGGACAACACCAACACAAGATATTTCAAGGCTCTAAGCTTACTGGGGTGCTGCAGTCTTAAAGGGTCAGTTTAGTATAACACTGAAAAGCTCAAAATCATATTCAAACTAATCAGGAAACTAAAAATAAATGGTCTAGTTTTATTGCAAGCTTATTCATTAGTGAAATAAATCTACACGATAGCTTATGACTATAGATGGCAAGGATGCGCTCCCTGTTTTACTCGGGAAAACGAGCTTTTTTTTATGTATTTTGTTGCCGTTAAGGCAATCAAATACACACCTAATGCGAACTTTGTCAAAAATACTAATATCACACTAAAATATTAAATAGAAGTTAATGATTTTTGGTGATCGAATCTTTTGTTCCTGTACTTAGTTGTATGATTGTGAAATGGTTCTCGAAATTAGATGTATCTATTTTTGATATAATTTCAAAAGGTTCTACTTCTATAGCAGTTGTGGATTAACTTATCCGTATCTACCGCAGTACTACTCCGATAATTATCTAAGAAACGAAACGTATTTCCTTTTATATTCATATCACCAAACACACTAATAGAATAACACAGGAAAATTAAACATTTCTTACAAAACAGCCATAAATTAACCATAAAACTGTTCACATCCTTCACTTTTGGGCAGCTTGTACACAAGGGCACCCAACGAGTACTTTTTGAAATTCGTTTGAAACCAGTTGTCTGCAGCTTATCTAGCCATTTTAAGGCGCCTACTATGTCTTTTGACGTATTCTAGAAAGCTATTAGCTGTTCGGATTTTCTAGGTGGAAATCGCGTCAACCGAAAACTATGGCAAAATATTCCCGGCCTACGAATTTGTTAGTAGTCTAGAACAGAAACAAGAATTTTCTAGCCCAAGTAACTTCATGTTGCAAAGTTTTGTGGAGGTACGAATTTTTTAGGGATTCTTTTTCCTTTAGGCAATTCTTAGGGAATGAAAATGTGCTGTTCTGACTCTATTGATCAGACGAATTGGGACTTACGAATATTTTAGGGGAAACCTTTTAGTCTCCCCTTTCTTGTATAATTTTCTAGGGATTGAAAACCAATTTTCTAGCCAGTATTTCAGAAAACAATTTTCTAGGGACAATTTTTTCAAATCCGAAAGTTTTAGGCTAACTTACTCTCCCGAACAGCTTTTTAACCGAAAACTTCGTTGGGTGCCCTTGTGTACAGTTTCGTATTTCCGTCCGTTTCTCGTGACACTAGTTCACCTCATGAGATGCTTCAAAGATTCACGCGTTCTAAAATTTAAAGTCAAAGATCAAGTAAAGGTTGATGCTTTGTAGGTTCTTACCTTTCCTAGCCTCAAGAGAGGCGATGCAAAGAGCTGCAAAGAGTAAGACCACCCTTGATACCATTTTCCTTCAAAAAGAGAGAAAAAGAGAATGAATTTAAATCGAATAAGTGTTGTCTCCAGGTAGTCTTTTCCTTTCTCGCTCACTGAAAATAAGAACACTATACTTGGTTCATGGATTGCTAATCAGAGCAGAACTTCATTGTTCCATTTCATGGTGGCCTTTCAGTTTGGACGACTGGTCTTGTCAGTGTCAGTTTAACAATTTATCATTATCTCATTTCTCAGAGATTTTTGTCGGAAACAATTTATCCACGACTCCTAAGAAAAAGCTGAAAAAGGTTAGACTCAATATAACGATTTGTTTTTCTCCTCTCCTTTGCGACGCTTTTCAAGACAAAACAAATAGACCTGCAGCCTAAATAAAAAGCTGCAAAACAATAAACAACTAGAGTAAGTCATTAATTAAAACGTGATCGATTCTGCAAAGGGATTCGTGAACTTTACCGATAGTCGTGAAGTTTTTGTACTAAAATATTTTGACCTAATTTTAACTAGATCTAAAAATTCAAAAAAAGTGTTATTGTTTACCTTACGTGGTCGGTTACCGGTTGCCTGCTATCTGAATCACGCCTCTGCAACTTTACGAGAGGAATACAAGCAATTCATAACGTATTCATAAGTTTCGACAGCTGTAGCCCCGTCAGTTCAATGCCCTTCCTTCTCTGGTGCTGACAGATGAGGTGATTACGTCAGACTTCATTATAATCTCAGCTCTGATTGGTTCATTTCTTCTGTAAGTTTGTAGGTGTAAGTTTAGGAAGGAGAACCCGAAGGAAATGCAAGTTAGCCTAACAAATTATATTTAATTTCACATCCTCTTTCAAATTGACGTTATTCGTTCAAAGCGTTTATCAAAAATAGTTTTAGGTGACCAGTTATTATCATTAATTATTAAGAAATCTCGATCAATTCTGTTGCATCAGACTGCTTATTTTACAATAACTCTTGCTCTTTTTAAAAGAAATTTGCCTTAATAAGTAGGGCTCTTTACGGAAAAACTTTCAAATCACGTCAAAGCACTGCTTTTTGAAAATATAGCCGACTGTAAAAAGTGTATCAAAGGTACCTGTTAGAACTGATGAACCGGTTTAGACCGGTTTAGTTTTGTCGAATCTGCTCCATGCAATCAAGAGGCCACTTCAGATTATGTAATGTGGAAATAAATAAGATAAATAAATTATTCCTTTCAAAGCAAAAGACAGAATAACTGCAAGAAAAAATCAGTAAACATTGCTCTAAAGAGGACGCTACTCAAATTTTGAAAGGTAAGTGTATATAGAATTAACTTCTGAAATGAAATATTATTACAAACTGAACTCCTCTGGACTTCGTAAGAACATATTTGATACAATGATATTCCTTAGTTTAAACTGGGAACGCCTTATAATTGATAATTCAATTGTGAATTTGTGTTTCGAAAAACCTGGAAAGAATATAAATGACTGCGTTGTATAATTGATAACAAGAATAGTCTTTTTTTTGATTTTGTTGTTGTCACTCAAAGCCTCATGTTTTGATAAGATTCGAGTGGCTTAAGTATTTTTCATTTATCACATTTTCATCTCTAATGCAGTTATTCTAAGTTCAACTACTTAAAACCGAACAATTGATTCTTTTAGTGGAGTTTTCGGCGTGGAATTGAATAAACCACTTATTTCTAATTTCCAAGCCAAACAGAACTAGAAAATCCCTTATATCATACGATAATCAAATACTAATAAACAATATGCTTTTATTGTATAATCCTACATTACCGGCAAAAAGACTGAAATCACAAAAAATTAACTTGGCATGATTTCTTTCTCTTTTTAACAACATCGCTTCGACTTCACTTTCCGATAAATAGTTCACCCAGTTTATCAATAATGTTCTATAGAAGCTTTTATCATTTTAATACCTCCAGCGACCGACCAATATAATTTCTAACGAAGTTCATTCGTAAGCTATCCTCGCACAATTTCGGATCGCAGCATCCCAGGCATCCAGCTTTATATATACGTTTATACTTTATATATACTGTTTATTTGGAGCATAAGAAAATGTGCTATACGATTATCTAGCATAGTAGCACTAAAGTAGGTGTTTTCACGAAGGAATATTTTATTTACCTTTAATAATTCATAACTAATGGGAACTTATTTCGTGTGTGTTCTTGAATTAAATGCAAACACTTATTATATAAATCGGTCCGCCTGACTCAAGGCGAACGTCATTCACGAATCCTCCTTAAACCTTAGAAAGTTGAACGTACTTAGTCTAACCGCAGTTAATATTTTATTTCGCTTATTTTCTCTTGGTTATTCAGTAACTATAGCCTTTGTATTATTTTGAAACAGTGTTTTCAGTTTCGCGAGAATTAAGCTATTTCACACCTAGATGTCGCCTAGGAAATCTTCCCAAAACTCAGTACATTGTCGAACAATTTTTGGGTCGTATTGGGGGACATCCTACTATTCCTACTATTCCTTGATTATAATCCCTTGAAATACTGCACATATCCCTCTTCCGAAATGTAGAAAGTAGTCGCTACTTTTGGTACGTACCTTAGGAATTATTTTTGGTGCTTGATAATGTATACAATATATTTTTTGGCGTTTGCTTTCTCGGAATTACATTGTAGCATCCTGTATACAGATTAGGTTTCTATTTTCTTCAAAGCATTCTCCAGGCTTCTTACAAACCTAGCTACTTTCGTGAAAGACAGGAGAGTACTGCGATATCTCGGTCAACGGAAGTACTGATTCTTCTTTCTTTCAGTTTGATATTAATTACCGTTACGATATTAACACTGAGGAAGCATGCAAGACTGTCGGTTTGAAAGTTCAAACAGAAAGATAAAAGAGGCAAGAAAACATAGATATAAATATATCGATTAACAAAATTCTTGTTAGACTGGTTCTACAAAGGAGGGATCATCAGAGGCACTAAAGCGTAAACAAAATGTCTCATTTTTATTTCTACAAAATCACTTTAATATCCACACTGTTACAGAGAAACTACAATGCAATTTATAGAGTATGATCATAAGATAGAAATAGGATTTCAACAAGAAATTATTGATAAAAGGCTGAACGGTTGCTGATATGGTTTACCGCTGACCGCCTTGTCGATAAATAAAACTCAGTGAACAATAAGAAAGCAGGTTGGCTGCCATCACTGGTGTTTTGACTGTAGGTTAGATATTAATAAAACATTTTACAAGTTACTGGTAAATAACTATGGGTCAGTAAACCTGGAAGAATCAGTATCAGTGGGAAGTTACTAGCTATTGCCGAGCAGAACTACCGTAGCGTGTGTCCAATATTTGTTCCAAAACGTGGGTATCCATTAAATCTATTTAACAATTAGACTATGAGCTCGAAGTTTCTATCGGCTATTAGTATAAACCAACTAGTGGACTATTACAAATCCTGCATTCTGATTGGCTACCCTACTATAGGTTTATTTGTGATAGCCCATGGTAGAGAAAAACCGCACGCATTTTCATGAAATAATAACATTTCTTCAACTTCAATTTGTTTCTTTCTGTTATTTCTACTGTCCAACTAGTTAGTTCAGTTATACTAAAACAATTAGACCTCTCGCCCTCATGGGCTACGAGTTAAATAGCCCATTCGGCTGCGCCTCATGCATGGGCTATTGACTCGTAGCCCATTCGGGCTGCGGGTCTAATTGTTAAATAGTTGACGAGAAGCGTAGCTCCGAGTCAAACTATCGGCCATAGAAAATCTAATTGTTTTAGTATAAACCAACTAGTAGTTCAATTTTAAACTGAAACAAGAATATTTTTGACATTGACGACTTGGCAGCCACTGATTCGAAAACCGGCTTTTTCGCTACTCACTATCTCCGGGCACTATATCTATCACAGAATAGATAGTAAGTAGCTCGCAGCTCAGCCAATCAAATTGCAAGATTATATTCGTGATAAAACACTAGTTGGTTTCTAATTTATATAATAACGATACGTTTTAACAAACATCAGTTGTCAAGAAGTTTTAAAAGAAAAGCGGAAAAGAAAAGAAAAGATTACCTTTATTCCTGGATCAGCTAAGTCGGGCTTCAAGCAAATGATGCCGGAGGTTTTCTACGATTATCTTAACAACGCATGCTCAGTAGGTTGTGGACCTTTATGATCACATTACACGACCACTAGAAGCGTAGAAGTAAATGCGATTCTATTTGAGAGAGAGAGCAACTTCAGTGGTATTATACGTTTATAATGTGACTTACTGTTTATTCCGTAACTATACGAAGTGGAATTATTTCCTGTCATTTGGACTCTCGAAAATCTCTGCTTCTGGAGCTACTGCCATGCTTTGCAAAGGTCAACACAAGATCGAGTAGGAGTGAGAATGGAACTTTAAAGGCTATTTGCTCTACCCTAAACTCGAGAAACCTCGACGTTCAAAACATCAAAATGCTGGAAATTTATTCTCCTGTTTGAATGTGACGGTAAGAAGTCAGTTCACGCATGCGTATTCAAGCTAAACACAGTTTTTCTCTGCTTGGTGGTTCCTAAACCAGCAACGCCTTGTAAAAATGTACTCCAAACAGCGTAACAAAATTCAAATTTGCCATGTCGAAATCTTAAATAATCACTCCAATCAGTTACCAGTCGCAGATTAAATGTTATACTTAACTTTGACTCGAGGGTAAGAATAAGTTATGAATTGTTTTATTCCCTAAAAATGACAAAACAGCTCCCAAAACCGTGTGTTTACGAGTGAGTTATATGAAATATACCGGAAGTCAGTTCAACACTAAACGATATATATGCTTTTGTACTCAGTCCGTGATGACTTTGATATCTGTATAAAGAAAAGTAAAACTTCAACATGGCTGGGGCTACTCATTGCATAGAAAATAAAACAGAGCCAAAAGACTTGCGAAGGAACTTGTTAAGCACAGGAAACGTATCAACTCGTTGAACTGTAATAATCAGATAATGAAATGCTTTGTGTCCGATATCTTTCGAAAGTCATTTTATAGTAGTAAGCAACTTTGTCTTCGTAAAACGAAAGGATTAAGGTACAGACACACGCTGTAACATTGCACACAACATTGCCATCAATTGATTTGAGAAGGGGTTGACACATGCTGCAACATTGCATACAACATTGCCATCAATAGACCATTTTCTCAAGTATGCGTACGCAACAGGCTTGACGGGCCGGTAAATACTTCACGTGGGCAACACGTAGTGGTTTCCTATAACCCTCCCTATTATTTCAACCAATACTAAATCCAAGCTGCCTACATGAAGTATTTCTTGGCGGGCCGTGAGTTTTGTTAGCTTTTGTTAGACTCGTTCTGATGCGTCAGCCTTTGTTATTCAAATTATCGGCTATTGTTCAAAAAGCGATTTGGCGGGCCAATATTGCGTGCGCATACCTGAGAAAATGGTCTTTTGATTTGAGAAAGGGTTGACACACGCTGTAACATTGCACGCAACATTGCCATCAATTGATTTGAGAAAGGTTTGACACGCTGTAACATTGCACACAACATTGCCATCAATTGATCTGAGAAAGGATTGACACACATTGCGTGTAACATAGTTTTAGAAGACTGAATTCCTAACGGGACCTGAAACAACCATAGGCTAATCCACAGATCGAATTGGAATTTAGCGTGTTGGTTTTTGTGGAGGGAGGAAAATCGGAGAGTCCGGAGAAAAACCATCGGAGCAAGGGCGAAATGCCAACAAACTCAACTCACAGCGCGGCTACCATGTTAGTATTTTGTTCAGCGGTGAGTAAAATGAGTGGCATTTCATTGACTGAAAGCGTCACGCTATTACCAGCAATGTTGCAGTGATGTTCACATGGTGCAATTTGTTGCGAGTCGGTATTGTAGAAATAGAACTCGATCCTACTTCTGCAACGTACATTGCGCGCAGTGAAGCAATCCGTACCTTTAAATGCATTGATTTCGATTTGGAATTGATTTTTTCACAATAAATTTTCGTTTTATTTTAAAATACTTTAAGAGCCTTATTTTCCCTTTTTATTTTAATTTTCAGAATGGATTTAAGAATTGTTCTAGTTGGCTGTTTAGTCGCTGTGGTTTGTGCCAAGCCCAATACAGGTAAGAAACAAGGAAACAACGATGAGCTGTTGCAGTAAATGGTCCGTTGGATTGAGGGATCTGTCGCATTAAACAAGTCCATTTAGGAGCCTCCTTTATTCTTCTCCGAAACATACGAATATTCCTTCGCTTACCGGTGAAAACCTTTTCTTTTTCACTTATTTATCAGACATTTCGAACACTTTTCAGCTAAGTTCATCAGCATAATTTACTGAGTATAGTAGCTAATAATGTTCAGCTCTTGCCTTTTGTTTCAGAGGTAAAGCGTAACGCAAATCCCTGTGGAATGAGCTGTCCGATGATGTGTGCCCCAGCCTGTACCCCACAGTGCTGCGCACCTCCTCCACCACCACCTCCACCACCAGTTATGTGTTGTCCCCCTCCACCACCTCCACCAATGCCAATACCAGGACCACCTGGTCAACCTGGATGCATGGGACCTCCTGGACCCCCAGGATGTGTTGGCTTTAACGGATGTGGTGGCCCAATGGGACCTATGGGACCTATGGGTCCTCCCGGAAGTCCTGGATGTCCAGGTGCACCCGCACCCCCTCCCCCACCGTGCCCACCTATTTGTATTCACCATTGTATGAAGATCTGCCCCATGCCATGCTGTGCACCCCCTCCACCACCCCCACCAATAATGTGTTGTCCACCACCACCCCCACCAATGCCAGTGTGTCAGCCTTCTTGTGCACCTGCCTGTTGCGGAAAGAAGTAAAGATGAAACTGAACTCCTGCAGCGGGTAGAATTTAGGGAGGGAGATTTTTGGCACTTACTCAGTATAAGCATGTCCTCACAGTGCGTATGTATGAACTGTAGTGAGTGAGAACTCGTCGTTAACATGTGAACTGTAGCCTTAGTGAGCGAGAACTCGTCGTTTACCTGTGAGCTGTAGCCTTAGTGAGTGAGAACTCGTCGTTTACCTGTGAGCTTGTGTTCATGATGGTTAGGGTTAAAAAAAGGGTTATCTGTTATGATACGCCCGTGATTTAGCACCACTCCTTTGAGGGCATGCTCACACTGATAATTTTACATTTTTAGATTGGTCAAAGTCCTAGTGATAGTGTTTATAAATTCATTTATTCACCATGTGAACGTTTAGATGAAATAAAAATTCTTAACTTATCGATAAATTGAGAATTTCTGTATGGTCAGGAATAAATAGACCACAAGCTTACCATCCTCCAGATTTCTACCTCAAAATTGGTTTTGGGTTCCCTGAGGCTACGAATTCAAATATCACTGAGAAACTTTGATATGCGTGAGATATTCACTCCTATAATAGACCTTTAGCGATACTGTGCTCTAAATATACTCAAGAAATAAAGATTAGTAGTTATTTGAATGTTGTGTGGTGATGTTTAGGGGAAGAGTCGCTAAACTCCCTAAATGGAACACTTTCCCCCTACAACTCAACACCACACAACACTTAAATAACTACTAATCTTCATTCCTTAAGCATACTTAGAGCACAGTATCGCTAAAGGGTCCATAATTTATAGCCACAGGGAACCCAAAACCAGTTTTGAGGTACAAATCGATTTAGGCAAATTGTACAGCGGAAATTGATTTTACGCAATTGTTCTTCAAATGTTGGAGTTCTGTACGTTTGTAGGCAGTGTAGGCTTCGCGGAACAGCCATTTGGACTATCAGGAGGTGTGAGGAACCGTATAGGGAGGAGGGAGAAACGACTAAAATACTAGGGAGGAGGGAGAAATGTCCAGAAAAATTAGGGAGGAGGGAGAATTTAGCATACATGGAGGAGGGAGAAAATGGGATCTACATTCATGCTCTAGGGAGAAATGTTTAAAACTCACTAGGAAGGAGGGAGAAATATTCGAAAAAACTAGGGAGTAGGTATTCGTACGTACGGAAAAAGATGGCTGCTGTACATTTGACCACAATTCCTTGCGAACCTAACACAGTCAAAATAATACGTAGAACTCATCTGTTCTCTTCAATGACAGTGTATTGGCAACAACACTTGTGCTGGCTTGTTTTATTAGATTTTAAAATTTCTACCGCGATTTTATAACGGATTTAAAGTTTTTCGCGCCCAAAGGATTGTGGGTAAATGTACAAGCCGCCATCTGATTAAGCCGGGTCTGTAATACGTATTCCATATATGGTGACTACTGGACTAATCCCATATATGGTGACTAGTGGACAAGCAACACGCGAACAAAAGGCCCTAACAAGCGAATAGCAACCCCAAGTCTCATTTCCAGACACGAGGCTCTGAAACTGAGTCAAACGTTCTAAATCTACAAGAAATCCTAACCATACCACAAACCTAACCTAATCGGTCAGTAAACCTATATAAGTTCCCAGGTAAACGACGAGGTCAGTTTAGGGCTAATTTGTGGCTAAACAAGAAGAGAAGATAAATCACTGAGAGGGAAAATGTCGGTTATACTGGGATTTGAACCCATGACCTTTTGCATTTAAGGCGAACGTCATAACGACTACATTAAACAACCATTCACGCTCGGTTTGTGACAAATGTTTATTACATAACCTGTCAGTCAAAATCGGGGCCACTCTTCGCACCATGGATATCGGTTGAGCTAGACAGTAGTGACGGAATACTGCAGTTTTTCTCCGGCCAATATTACTGAAGATAACAAACAATTCCTTGGCTGTGATATACTAGACCATCGTTATCAGAAGGATTTCCAAGTGGTGAAGCGCACTGCGATACGATCAACCTCGAATAACGACCTTGTTCTCAGTCGCTATTGTCAGGTTAAAGGTTGAAAAAGCTTCATGACAATCTCGTCCCCAGAGCCCGCGCTTTTTTCGGCCAGCGGACACGAAAAGCTCTTCGCCTTCGCCCTTCGCCCTAGCGGTACTTCGTGTAACGTCCACAAAGAGTATTGAACCCGTAATTGACGGTTAGGTGTTTTTTTAATGTAGGGGTAGGGTTTGTATTAGTCCACAGGAGCATTAAAGAAGCATCTTATATAATAATAACGCTCTTTCCCAGGGTCCCTCGATCGATTTCCTAATATGGAGGACGCGCGCGCTCGCGTCCGAAAACGGCGCCAAAAAGTGACGGCCACAGGTATCCCAACGAAGACGACGAATCATGCGAAAAGTTGCTTTCTGTCTTGGTCTTGGTTGCATTTGAGGAAAGAATGTTAAAAAGAAATGAGTTTTCTCAAGTTCTGCACTTACTTGGGCGAGCGAGCCATCGAGCTTACGGGAATCTGTTTTAGGGAAAACCTGGGCGAGCAAGCCATCGAGTTTACGCGAATGTTTTAGTTAGAGTTTAGCCTTTAGGGAAAACCTATCGTCAAGCGAAGCGGCCGAAGTCAAACGACCGAACGAGGTAAGACCAGGTATTCAAACACAGTTAGAAATGTTGTCCGTGGAAAAGGCTGTTATTATTTTTATCTTACAACTCTATGATGTGTCTAATAGTAAGATATTTTGTCCATGTCTGTTTTCTGTATCCAGTTTCCTGTGTTCTTAGATATAAAACCAACTGTTTCGGCGGCCAGATTTGTTTTCGTCACACGAATTCATGTCTCGAGCTGCCTGTGACCGTCAGTTTTGGCACTTTTTGACAATAATTGTGCTCATCGGTTTCAGAAATTAACTGAGATCCGTATAAGATATTATTCCCTTTAAAAAAATCAAAATACAACCTTGAAAATATTAGCCTGTACGTAATCCCTTCAAAGGAGGTCTGTACTACGGATGAGTTAATCGTGTTCTACGTCACGTGGATAGTTACAGGAATGTTGTAACCAGTCGCTGATTGGCTGGTGCCTCATAGCGGGTGCTGATTGGCTTAGCGGTTATGTTGACCTTAGTTCTGGCTCCGTGGGAAAATCCGAGCGCGACTTCTCAAACCTCGAGTTCGCGTGGTTCTCAAACTCTCGAATTCATCCACTTCCTCGAGGAAAGAAAGATCTCCAAATCCCTTCCTTTGAAGGGATTACGGAGGTCTGTGTATAGGCTATCGAAGAAGTGAATTTATTTTATTTCTCCCGCTTCCCAGCCCGTCCTCCCTCTTTGTCTCTTGCATTGCCGTTAACAATAGGAAATGAACAATCTGAAATCTACAATGTGAACCGTCTCGTGTTTCTCGGCCAATGGAAATCGAGATGTAGTTTATGCAAAATTATGCCGGAACACGATGCCCCTTCCCGAGTTTTGAGGGGATACGGACGGCTGTACACAGGCTAGAAAATATCAACACGCTAAAAACATTGTGTCAGGAGTCAGTCAGCCGGCTAGACTATGTTACTATAATTTATCATATTTGTTGATTTCCTGTGAGTTCCCACGGGTCCCTGCTAGTTATATATATTATAGTTATATATTTATATATTTGTTGTTTAGTGACCTTCCCCAATACTCTTTGTGTACGTTACACGAAGTAGCTAGCCTCTTCGCTTTTCGTGTCCGCAGGCCGAAAAAAGTGGGACGGGCTCCGGAGACGAGAGCTTACGAATGTTTCCAGTACGCATGTCTATATATATATGAAGGTCTAAGTAATATTCAACAATGGGCCTTGTGCAGAAATGCAATCACGTGCTGGAGGGCAAATAAATTTTAGTTCATATATTTAAAGTTCTACTACGACGAACATTTACCATTTTAATTTGCCACTTTTTCAAAATTTCGGGTAAAAACTGTTTTCCTTATTTCAGCACAGCCGAGTATGGTAAGTACGCCAAGTTTCTCACGATAATAGATATCGCCATTCTTGACTACCTTAAGTGGTTTGCGCGTAGTAAAACGTGTCACGTGGAACACGAAATCAGTAAATCAAAAATGCGGCTCCGAGTTTAAAACAGCTAGGATGATGAGTGGATGTGTTCAGTTAAGGTTGCAGCCTTTTACCTAAACCAGCTTAGAAAGATGACTACAATGTTCCGTTAACGAGTTATAAAGGCGACAATATGCAAAATAGGTCACGTGACTTTTTGTATCCTTAATATCTCCTTATTTTTACATGATAGTCATGTTTTCCAAGCGTGGTCTGAAACACTGCGGGAGGAGTAATGTTTTAGCAGGGTTACTTTATATTCATATGTTATCGTTGCAGCCGCATTTCACTTAAAATATTTTATATAATTATGACGTCATCGATCACGTGATACGACAACCATCCACTTAAAAAAAATAAGGAAGTTGATATTAGTATTATGGTGTAATTAGATTTTGTTTAAAACTGTTATTTCTGTCAGAAAACATTTTTTAACGTTTTTAACATGCTTGAGACTGGAAGCCGCCATTTATATTCAGCGAAAGTGATGTCATACACCAAGAGAGGACAACTGGTTAACCTCTCTTGCATACATTTAACACGACAACCACGTCGAACGAAATAGTGTGCATAAAAAAGTAGCCAACCTCGCAAAGATAAATATAACTTTCTTCTTGTGTACGTGAAGACGTTTTTAGTAGAAATATGCCTTCAAGGCGTTGTGTTGTGCAGGTGAGCGTTGAATAACCCTTTGTATAAAGCTGAACAAAGGGAATGGCGTCCAGTAAGGAAGAGTTAAATACCGAGAACCGAGGCTTTTAGCCAGATACATCCCGAGGTATTTAACTGACTTATTTCATGATTGACAAGGTTTTCACACAAAAAAAAACTTTCCTATGAGAAAAAGCAAACAAGGCCCTTGGTAGTTTCTAAACGTCGATTGCACGAGACTTATTTCATGATTGACAAGGTTTTCTTACATCGAACAATTGCTGTGATACACAAATCGGCATATGAAAAGAAATAGATGATAACGAGAAGATAAAATGAGAGGTATAATTAATACCTTTTGAAATAGTAAACAAAGCACGTAATGTTTAGATGAAATATTACGTAACTCTCGGTATTCCAGTGGTGCGGTATTTCACAATTGACAGAATTTCCGTGTTAAAGTAATCATAATTCTTAAAATATTCAAACTGCTTCTTTGGAAGCCACAGTTTTGCATTAGTAGTTTTCTATTCATTAATTTATTTTAATCGCTTGTACAAGTATTACGTGAAGAAGTGCCCCAACGAAGCTATTAAGAAGGATGTTTTCTACGTGGCTCCGCGCCGAAAATATAGTGAATCAGATGAAGGTATGTTTAGTTTGATGATTTTAAAACAATTATATATTAGGCCAGATAAAAAAAAATACTTGTTTAGCGTCCACCCGTTTCAATTTTTCCCGAGGTAGGGAGGGAGGTTTTTTTTTTTTTTTCTATGTGAAGCTTATTTTGTCTTGACTAGACATTATTCACTCACCTCGTGTTAATGACCTCGGCGCATATTTTAAGTGGTACATGTAGGGGGCTGGGTACAAGAATTGGTGTTCGCGGGCGCATTTACACTTTCTAAAGTTTTTTATGAAAAATAAAAAATAAAATAAATTAGAGGTCGGGGACATTTCTCAGGTCGGGCGGGGACGCTAAACAAGCAATTTTTTTTTTATCTGGCCTTATACCGTGATTTGTTAGAACTTTATTTCGCAAATTGCCTATATTATTCACTCGACTTTTAGTTGATAGTTCTGATCCGTGATTTCAATTCGTTCCCACCGATGGACTTCAGTATTTCATAGTTGGACATTTGATTAAATTTAAATGGTAAAAACAGGTTGTGAATAAAACTTATAGGCAGCCCCGGGAGGGATTTGATATGTAGCAGGGAAGAGTGCGGCTGATGAATTGAATTGAATTACCTTATTACGTATTCAAGGGCTTTATCTAGATAAAGCCCGGGTTCAACGGGCTGTATCTAGATAAAGCCTTGAATACGTAATGAGTAATTTAATTCAATTCATCAGCCCCACCCTTCCCTGCTAAATTAGTCCAGGAGCATATGTAGTAAAATTAGGTCCCGTGGGAAATCGGTGCTTAAAGCAAGCCACTGGTCTAGTTGTACCAAGAAGCACTCAAATATCAAGAAAAATGTTGTTGCCAACTTTGCAACCTGCACCGCGCCATTTTATGGGCTATTTGAAAAAATGGCATTTTGACCCAGCATGAAAACGAGGCTGGAATTTAAAAAACCCTATAACTTTATAAAATGGTTACGAAATGTCACCAAACTCGCAGGCAATATGCAATGCAACGTTCTCAATACCACAAGATGTTGTATAGCAAGTCACGTGACCATATTATCATGGAAACGAGGCTGTATTATGAAATTGCCTTTAAATCCTGCTTAATACTCTGTTAAATAAGGTAATATCCTCTAAAACCCACCACAAATCACGATAAGAACGCATCAGAGATGTTTCTAACCACTTACATGTTAATTCGTTGGCATTTCTTAAGTCGTAAGCTTTTTGAAGGGATTTGTAGTAAACCACAGGTAGCCCGTGGGACCTGTTTTCAAACCCTTGAGAAGACATTCACACGATAAACAATATGAATTTTAAACCCTTTTAATCCGTGACTGATATTAAAATCGAGCGTGTGACTAACACCAGACATGTATGCGTCTATTGTCTAGTGTTTACCATTACAAATGGCATTTACATAATATAAAAGCTGTACTTCAGACCTCTGACACGCTATATTACATGTTACATCTTTTCTAAGCTAGGACCTCCTAAGGATGTTAGTGTTCCAATTGACATATCCTTGCCCTAAATGTACCATACTAAAATCTTCTGCAAAAAGAAGTCACTGAACAATAAAGAGGAACGACATCAGATTAAATTCGGCCTAGACTAAACAAGCTTAAGTCTCATTCGCAGATCTATTCATTCGTGGAATCATCAGAATCATCATCTTCGCTATAATCATCATACTCATCATTTTGTGCATTCTCGCAGGCTCGCCACTGTCGGAACAGCTACAAAGATCTGTGCAATTGAGACCTGCCTTTCTACATTGACACCGGTTTGTAGAGCACCTCTCCTTGGCACATTTGCACTTCACGAGATGGATGATGGCATCTGGTGCAGGAGGTAGTGTTGTCATCACAGGAACCCATTTATCATCTTCTGCTTTCCACCCAAAGTTTCCTGGGGATGGAAGAGCGGGATTTGCCACTTTGTCGTTGTTCCACACCAGGAGCTGGATGTGCGACCGCAATATTGCTTGGTTTAGGGCTGCTTGAGTAGGGGGTAGCCTCTCTGATTGGGCTTGCTTCTTTCTGAATAGCCACCATCTTAGATGTTTCACTTTGGAGATGTCAGTCTTGGGAAGAAACAGCTGGCATACAAACTTCTCTACTGCATCCACCGTTTCGGGGCTAGGACTCTCACTTGCTCCCAGACTTGCTAACCCTCGGACAACTTCAACATCAGCTTCCTTGAATGCATTCCAGCATGAAGCCTTGCCTTTGCCTGAAAAGGACCCTGTGTTATCCGACCCACTCAGAGCGTGAAATGCAGGAAGTGCTGCTGCTTTTGCCGGGCCAAGAACACGAACAATCGGCTGTAGCTTGATTTCTCGATGGTTTTGCCCTGTGCCTGTAACAAATGACGTGTCCTTACAGAGCTCTGGATATCGTCTGAGGGACAGGATAAAGACATCTGTGTCTGGTGAGTGTATCCTCAGCTCCGTAGCGCCGTTGGCTGTAGCATCAAGAGCATGCAAAATTATCTTTGTATCTGCCTCCTCTTGGTTGCTTCTAAGGTATGACATATCATTGGCCGTTCCTTTGCACTCACAGCCCCATGCTACCACAACCCGTATCCCATCTCTCTCTGCGCATTCGATGGTCTTTTTTGCCAAGTACTCTGTTAACTCTTTCTTGGTGTTTGTGTGAGAGAAGCCTCTTCATTGGGACTTTCGCGATGTGTGTAGAGGATGTGATGCGATAATGCACCGGATCCTGCTCCCCTTGTCTCTTGATACGAGTCGCTTCTTTCAGGGATGTTGGGAGGTCATATCGATCAAAAATTAGGCGGATTTCGTCACTGGTACCATACTTTGTAAAGATACGCCCTGTAAAGTAATCTGCTAACTGTGAACAGTTCCTGGTCCATTCAGGCTTGTCCAGGGATTGGACCTCGGCCATTCCATCGATGACAGATACTTTCATGCGTGTTCCTCCACTGTCGACATTGCTGTTCTCATTATTCACTGGTAGCTTCTCTAGGATGTTCATCAACATGCTCTTCGATGTGCAGTGTAACATCGTTCCGTCTGCAGCAAACATCGACCTTGGTACGACAGTAAATTCATATGTTCGAACAGCTTCTTTGACATCTATTCCCGGTCGGCTCTTGCATACAACAAGCATTCGTGCAAATAGGTTTCGATCTTCTCGCCCACAGTTTGGTTACCGGTGCCAAGTTTCACCTTCTTACCCATGGTCTTCCACGTCTGAAGCTTTCGTTTCTTCATGGGGGACCACACATTGGTTCTTCTTGACTGGATTCGATCTTTCACAAATGTTTCAAAGAGTTTGTGTCCAATTTCGCTTTGTGCTACTAGATCCTTCTTAACTTTCTCTGGTGTTACAACCTTCGTTACTAGGTTAAACAGGTCGTCGCTCTGCTGGAGGAATGGATTTGTGAAGCTTTGCATTGTTACCAGAAGCTGTTCGATGCGTTTTTCTTCATGACAAAGTGTAGAAGCTGCCAGAGCATGGTGACGGCTGCCCTTAGCTGTTGTTGAAACACCAGCCATTTCTTTTGCTTCTTCGGCTAGACGAGCAAGTTCGGGAGCGATAAGAAAAAACTTTGTTCGCGCACTTGGGTTTAAGGTTATTCCAACAAGTCCACCTGAAACCTTCATCGACCGATTAATGTGCTCCAAGGCATTGTCGGCACCAAGCGCACAAAACGACACATCTGGATTCTTGTTGACTACCAATTGCCATTGATGAACTCGTCATATATTTCGGGGTCTGACTGTTGCAGCATCTGCATTTCGGCTAGATAAAGAGGAATCATTCTTGCGTAATTAGGCCGATCATGGGCAAAAAAGTACTTGGTGAATAACTTTAGCGATGTAAGATGCAGGTGCCAGTTCCCAGTTCTTACAGCACTGATGAAGGCCATCATCGCCATTACCATCCTCATATAGGTGAGAAACACGTGGAATTCTGGAATATGGCTGTGCGCAGCATCAAAAACCTTCATTTTGCCGATGACATCCATAGACTTCATGGCTTCTTCCATTCTGGTGTGAGCTTTCTTGACATCTTCCTTTGTTCCTTTGGTGCAGGCTTCACCAAGCTGCTTTGCAGCCTTCTCGGGGTGCTCAATCATGCGTGGCTCTTGTTCAGAAAGAAAAGCATTCTGATACATGATGAACAAGGCCTGCAAGGTGACCATATGAGCTGCCTCTCCCCTTTTCACATGGTTGCCATCAATAATTTGTTTGGCTGTTGTGGGGCCATAAAGCTCTGATTCGATCCAACACAAGTCAAGTCCACTGTTTTCGATAAAGGCACCGAGTGTTCGAAGCTGTGCCATGACCACGTGTAGCTCACCAGTGCGCAAGATAATATGACCGAGGTCATTTCGCGCCATTTGAAGCTTCTTAGCCGGTTGATACAAGCCCATATCAAGGGAGATGACAGTCTTTTTCTCAGGGCCTACAACCTTTGTGGTGATTGCCTGGGCTTGCATCAAAATGGTGAGTAATGTGTTCCATTCATGCGCTGGTGCGGCAAGCAATGGGGGAGCTCCAATGCGTGTTAAAGACACGTTGTCATGGATTAGAGAATTATATACTGACCAAACAGGGACATCTGTGCGCATGACAGGGTCACTTCGTTGTAGGTAATCCTCTTCACTTTCTACTGCTCTCTCTTCAATTGGAATTCTGGTAAAAGTTACGCCCAAGCAGCCAGGCAAAATCTTTGAGCTGCACTGTTATTGGTAGCTCATCCTCTGCAAATAACCCGAAGGCTGGGTATACAGGGCCGATAGAGTTGGGAGGTTTCTGACATTCTAGCAGTGTTGCCTCTGGTATATCGTGGATGGCGCGATCCACTTTTGCAGTGTTTTCCAACCTAATTAAAACAATATATATATATATTACCACAACTGTGTGAATTCTCACGCGCTGATTGGTCGATTTGTCGTGGTAAATGAGAGTCCAGACAACGGTTGGCGTCATAGTATTCGCGCTATCTTTGTTTTTAATTTGCTTACATTTTTCTGTTGTCTTTTTCTAAATATTCATGGTTTAATTAATAATCAAATATAATTGCTTAATACAAATACCTGAGATCCGGTTCTACATCATCAGGCTCTCTCTTCTGGTAGATGGCCATTGCTGTTCCGTGGAGGGTGCGCTGTCCATCATGTGTGTCCTCAGCAAAATCTACATTATCGACTGCAAAGAACACGCGCCTGCCAAAGACAATATCTGGAGGTAGATAGATTCCATCATTCTGTTCCATGCGCTGAATGACGCTGTTCTCTATCTGTGCCTCTACTCTCAGGAGTGTGTTGTACTCAATAGCCATACCAAAACCATGGAGCATGTTGACAATTTCCTTACTTCGAATTGCCTGGTGAACGGCTAAAGCAACGGCAAGTTGTTGTGGCATTTCCCTTGTAACTCTAAGTACTTCTGACTTCTTATTTTTCACTTGTCGTTCTGTCAAGGTCATGGAGATAGTACTCTGTGCAAGACTCATAGCACGCTTGTATACTTCTGAAGATTTCTCATCTGCATTTAATGTCGCTTTGGGGCCTTGAATGACCCATCTAAAAAAGGAGTAAAGTTCCTTTGGCAATTGCTCATCAGTTATGCTGTCACTAAGGGAACCTGTGAAAACCCACTTCTTGCATTTGTTGACACATTGTCGTAGCAGAACAGCAGCATCATACAAAGTCTTCATTTCTTCAGAGTCTTTGAGATGAGCTTCTTCTGCTGACATTACAGCAGCGTCTCTGGTTTCCTTTATAGTCACCCTTTCTGGTTCGTTCATACGCTTCGGCCGGTGAAATTCCACATCCGGTATTTCTGTAGATATCAGGTTCTTGAGTGTCTTTCGACAGCATGATGGATTTGCCACATTATTTTCTTGCATAGTACTAATGTATGCTGCTTCAAGCTCTGTCATGTTTAGATTTTTCCCATTCCTCAAGGTCATCTCTGTCATTTCCAAAAATTCTACTCTAGCTGCTATCTCAGCCCTGTCTAGTGTGGAACTACTTGTCGATGATCGTCGCAGCACACTTGTTACATTATTTGTATGACACTTGCTGTGATATTTAATGTCAACTGCATGTGCATCGGCAGCATCAATAGCCGTGGAGAGCTTAACAACTAGTTTTTCATTTCCTGTTATCTGAACAGCAGTTTTAAGTGACTGGCCTGCTGACACGGTGCTTACAGAATGAAGTGTTCCTCGATATCCTGCACCTTTCTCGCGAAAAAAGCAGACATCCTTATCATATGGTGACGTCTGAGACCGTGTAAGTTTTCTACCTGAAAGCAATTCCCGGGATTTTCGCCTTGATTCATCAGGTTCAACCAGTTCTCTTTCATACCTTTCTTTTACTCTTTTTAGCTTTCCTGTATGTACAACTTCTTGGTAGCATTTCCTGTGCCAGGAAGCATTTCTTGACAACAGTTGGAGTGGTGTAACGTTCTCCAGCTTACTCCAGATGTGAGAAAACTGTGCATCACCATATTCAACCCTTTCTTCGATAAAATTTAACAATTTCTCATGTGAAACAGGATTTTCCACAAGATCTTCGTCAGATGTCTTTTGACATACAATACACAGACTGTAATTAATGCTTTCCTCGGCTGGTTTGTTCGCCATTAGTGAAATTCATGACCGGTAAATACTTACAGCGCATACAGAGAAAACATGGCGGACCACTACTCTGATGATAGATACTGCTGACCAGTATGACTGTGTGGTAGTAGTTCCCAGCCCTCCAGGAATACTTGCAACAGGAATCCCATGTTTATTTATTATTATTATTAGTAGTAGTAGTAGTATCTAGAAAGTCATGTAACCTGGCAAACAACATCTTATAGCATTTAATAACATTTCATTTGATATTCATTGCAATTTTGGTGACATTTCATCCCCATTTGATCAGTAAAGTTATAGCTTTTTCAATTCCAGCTTTGTTTAATGCTCGCTAGGTCACCTGACCTGCCAAGCAACATCTTGTGAGATTAAGAAAATTGCATTGTATATTCCCTGCGATTTTAGTGACATTTCATACCCATTTCAGTTAATGTCTTCTCAAGGGTTTGAAAACAGGTCCCACGGGCTACCTGTGGTTTACTACAAATCCCTTCAAAAAGCTTACAACTTAAGACATGCCAACGAATTAACATGTAAGTGGTTAGAAACATCTCTGATGCGTTCTTATCGTGATTTGTGGTGGGGTTTAGAGGATATTACCTTATTTAACAGACTATTAAGCAGGATTTAAAGGCAATTTCATATTACAGCCTCGTTTCCATGATAATTTGGTCACGTGACTTGCTATACAACATCTTGTGGTATTGAGAACGTTGCATTGCATATTCCCTGCGAGTTTGGTGACATTTCGTAACCATTTGGTAAAGTTATAGGTGTTTTTAAATTCCAGCCTCGTTTTCATGCTGGGTCAAAATGCCATTTTCAAAAATAGCCCATAAAATGGCGCGGTGCAGGTTGCAAAGTTGGCAACAAAGTTTTTCTTGATATTTGAGTGCTTCTTGGTACAACTAGACCAGTGGCTTGCTTTAAGCACCGATTTCCCACGGGAGTACACATGCTCCTGGACTAAATATCAAATCCCTCCCCGGGCTTTTAGTTACTTGTTAATTTAACTGGTATGTATGGAAAATAAAGCCTCATGAATAACAAAGAAAACCGTGTCAAGTATGAAATAATGGCGGATATAGGATACTTACTGCAATGTCCAACCAGAGATCCATTGATTCCTGACAGAAAGCGGCCCTTTAAAATCATGGTTTACATTAGCATAACAATTATAATGTTTATCAACACGATCGCGAAGTAATGCAATTCGGAGTTCAAAAAATAATACTCCCTGTCGTCGTATCGACCGCTTTATGATACCCAATTAGTGTTCACGCTTAGAACAAACGACGGTAAATGTTTGAACAATCTAGTAGACTTTGATTTTACACTGAACAGTGAACACCTTTCATAACTGCGTATTCCCGTTTCAATAGTTTATCCACACGTACAGAAAACATGTACATTACCATGTGAAAGAGCATGTCGACATTAGTGATCTTGTGATATTAGTTCAGACCGGCTTACTGTACTTTGCGAAACGAAACGAAACGAAACTGTACTTTGCGAAACTGTACTTTGCGAAACTGTACTTTGCGAAACTGTACTTTGCGAAACTGTACTTTGCGAAACTGTACTTTGCGAAACGCGTATTTAAGCACTCCTGGGAACAGATAAAAACAATAATCTTAGTTTATACTTACTTTCACATATATAGCGCCCGGTAGACTTCTTTAGTTGCTCCTCTTTACGAACAAAACTCCTCTTTACAGTTCAGGCGATCCCGTCGGCATATTGCCACGCTAACTGGTATAGTAACCGCGCAGACACGACAACGAGGCTGGCATTGATATTTGTAACAATTTTTCCCTGACGAAAGCCTGGTAACGCTTGATAGCTCAGTCGGCAGAACTTGTTTACTGAACGACGGGTCGGGGGTTCGAAACCCGGCGCCGAAATTTTCCTTCTTCTTTCCTTTTGTTACTGGATTACATTTTTCGTCCTCCTTTCCTCGTTCTGGTATTTTTATTCATAACGAAACAAATAATAACTAAAAAAATAATAGCCTTTCAAAGCGATGATCGAAAAACGTTCAGATTGCTTCAACTCTTCTCTCAGCTTAAAGTTCAAACCTGAGTAGTGTTTAGCAGTTTCTTTCGATTGTGTTGACAAGTGGACGAGCCTAAACAGCAGGAAAGCACTGTGCCGCTTGCGGTTGTTCGAGCAGCTTTCACAATGAAAACGGGTATTTATATACGGCATCTTAAAGAACTTTGCTCATACACACACTTTGTTTTTATGATTTTTTTCTTCCTAGCCATTTAACATTCCCGATATGACTAGTTTTTTTTGTAGTCTCTTCCCTTCGATCAGAACGATATGGCGATATTTACGCGTTGACTAGATAACCCCATGGTTTTTCAGGTTTACCAACTCTAGCAAAAGAAAGGATTGTAGGGATTAGCCTACAAAAGTACCATGGGTGTCGCTAAGTTTACTGACATAAAGAGCGCCGATTTAGACGCGATCAGTGAGTGCCGGAGACGCAAGACGACTCTCTGGAACGGAGCTAGGCAAATAGACACAAAAACACAAATGAAAGAACGTTTGAAACAGGTACAATTGGCGAAAAGGCTATTGGTCTATTGCATAAATTTGATAGACTCGGGCTACACTGATTTGACGATTCGTAAGAGCTCCAACTTTTTTTAAATCCTTTCTCGAAGTTCTCAGCGCTGCAGAAGTTTCTTTTCGCTGGAACTTTTCTCGGCTTTATTTATTTTCCCGGGGCTCTTCCCTGTTGAACTTTCGTTTGTTTGAATGCAATTTGAGTTTTTAGTATTTTAGAATTTTCTCGCCTAACACCCGCATTTGTGTATTTGTATTGAATGAAATCGACACCCACACTGTCACGGTAGATTTATTTACAACATCGACAATAATGGTTTTGTTTATTTATCAAGCCCCCTTTGTACGTGATTATATAATTATAAATTTCTGGGAAAGCCTGACTCCCTCGCTCGAAATCCTAACTGGAATCCTGGGCACTTTCCATTCAAACAAAAAAGCCTTGCTTCGAACAACCGGGCCCAGGTCCAAGTATTGGTTGTAAAATAAATAAAATAATACATGGACGCTGCACTCACTCGTGAGACTGATCCAGTTGAACACTCGAAGACAAATTCCATATCTCCGCGCTCCCATGTATTATTCTCTATGTATTTTATTGTGACAACAAGGTAAATTTCTCGGTTCGAAGATATCATATTCTTTAGATTCTTCCCCGGATCCTTCTTAGGGTCGCATCGTATTGTCCTGTTCTGGTGGAATTAATTCATTTATTTACTTTACTTTACGAAACACGTATTTCAGCACTTTTGAAAACAGCTAAAAACAATATTCAACTTAGCGCCGGGTAGGCTTGTGGGTGTGATTACTGCTTTTGTTTCTTTTTCTTGGTAAAAATACCAGAGCTAAATAAAATGATAAAGGAATAAAAAGAAAGTAAACTGATGGAAGCTGCTATCAGCGGCAGCTCCATTCAACCTCGAATTGGTCTGAAAAGTCTGATGCACTAAACCAAACCATAACCGCAGGTAAACGACGAGATACCAACGTACGTTGAAAATATAAGCAAGGCAGTGCTTTTGTTATTATATATTTCGTTATGAATAAAAATACCAGAACGAGGAAAGGAGAACAAAAAATGTTATCCAGTAAAAGTAAAGAAAAAAAAATTAGGCGCCGGGATTCGAACCCCCAACCCGTCGTTCAAGGAAACAAGTTCTGCCGACTGAGCTATCAAGCACTAACACCTTTTGGTTAGTGAAAAATTGTTACAAATATCAACGCCAGCCTCGTTGTCGTGTCTGCGGTTACTATTCCAGTTAGCGTGGCAATATGGCCGACCGGATCACCTGAACTGTAAAGAGGTGAGTTGTGTTCGTTAAAAGGAGCAACTAAAGAAGTCTACCCGGCGCTATATATGTGAAAGTAAGTATAAACTAAGATTATTGTTTTTATCTGTTCCCAGGAGTGCTTAAATACGCGTTTCGCAAAGTACAGTTTCGCAAAGTACAGTTTCGCAAAGTACAGTTTCGCAAAGTACAGTTTCGCAAAGTACAGTTTCGCAAAGTACAGTTTCGCAAAGTACAGTTTCGTTTCGTTTCGCAAAGTACAGTAAGCCGGTCTGAACTTATTCATGACTGCGTAGTTTATCCACATGTACAGAAAACATGTACATTACCATGTGAAAGAGCATGTCGACATTAGTGATCTTGTGATATTAGTTCAGACCTTATTCATGACTGCGTAGTTTATCCACATGTACAGAAAACATGTACATTACCATGTGAAAGAGCATGTCGACATTAGTAATCTTCTGATATTAGTACAGACCTTATTCATGACTGCGTATTCCCGTTTCTAGTTTATCCACATGTACAGAAAACATTATCATTACCATGTGAAAGAGCATGTCGACATTAGTAATATTGTGATCTTAGTATAGACCTTATTCATAACTGCGTATTCCCGTTTCTAGTTTATCCACATGTACAGAAAACATGTACATTACCATGTGAAAGAGCATGTCGACATTAGTAATATTGTGATCTTAGTATAGACCTTATTCATGACTGCGTATTCCCATTTCTAGTTTATCCACATGTACAGAAAACATGATCATTACCATGTGAAAGAGCATGTCAACATTAGTGATATTGTGATCTTAGTATAGACCTTATTCATGACTGCGTATTCCCATTTCTAGTTTATACACATGTACAGAAAACATGATCATTGCCATGTGAAAGAGCATCTCGACATTAGTAATATTGTGAAAGTTGAGTGCTGTAGCTTAAAAAGCAATGAAGTTACAACCATTTGAAATTAGAGACATTTGTATGAGAAAAATAACGGAGACCTTTGTAGAATAGTTATGCCGATAACTCAGGAACACCCAACGAACTGTTCTGCAAAATAACTGTTCTTCTGGGCCACTCGGCTGGCAAATTCTGCACTTTGGAATTTCTTGGCTGGCAAATTCTGCAGTCTGATACTAAATAATAATATAACGGAGCGATATTTGTCAGCTGGTAAATTCTGAAGTCCGATATAATTACATAATAATAATATAACAGAGCGATATTTCTCAGCTGGCAAATTCTGCACGTACCTGTTGTTTCACAGGTTTTTAAAAATACCGAATTCTGCAGGTTAGCTCAGGTTTTTATTCTTAAAATAAAAATATTTTTGCTGCTGGCAAATTCTGCACTTAAATATTTCAGCTGGGAAATTTAGAAATTCTTCATGAACTTTAGGCTGGCTGGCGCTGCAGAACAGCTGTTCGTCTGCCAGCTGAAAAACAATTCCCTTAAATATGTTTAAATACATCTGATTTGTTATAAAAACATCAGAATGTTTGTTTTTATGAAGTTTTACCGTTGGGTGTTCCTGATAACTCAACAGCAATTCTCTAACTGAACACAATTTCTAGTTTTAATGTGATCTTTAGTTTCCCTCTACAGGTTTATCTTCCAAATTATGCAAATTAGGAGGCGGCTATTATGAAAGTATCTACCGAAGGCTCAAATAAACTGACTTGGCATGCGTAACTAAACATTTACTGATACCAGGCTTTCGATGTTCGTTCTATAAGATCATCATCACTAACTCCAAACTTATGGCTTTCACTCGGGCCACATGAGATATATAATATGAAGATGAAATACACTTTCATTTGAAATCCTCTTAGTAACAAGTCGTGCTTTAATTCGCCAGTGAGAACGTCATAAAATCGTCTGGTCTATTAATTGCTTTTATGACATGACTATGATAACGCAGGATTTGAACAACAGAATACTGGCAATTCAAGTATATAAATGCAATACAATGACATATTCAGACTTTGAATTTGATTGAAAATAGATCAAAAACTCGGGGGAATGTCCGGCTAAAACTGTATGAATAAATGTGACTGGCAGTTCATGCTTCTTGTTCGTGTAGTTGCCCCACTGAGCCGTAACCAGAAAACGAGCACAGCATTTCAGTTGGCATACACTGAAAACATCTGCTTAACTAAGATTTGTAAAAATCTTAGCGGATCATGTAAATATTCCGCTTGGCTCAATGAGGGTTTCTGCCGTCAAAGTTCATTTTTTGTTTCAGTTTTACCCATATTAGCAGACATGTATAATGTCTCGAGCTCTCAATCCAGTAGAAATACTCTGGTTATTCTTTCGTAACTGTACAAGACCTGACCCAAATTTAGGTTGTATTGCATAATTGCCCACGATGGAATAGATTTCTGACAATGACTCATTGAAATTGATATCTTCTTGTCTCGCCTAGTCTGAGATCCTGAGAGCTTTGAACTTTCTTATCTGAGCGCGCCTGACGAAATCTAACCTTTGATTATAATTCGATACCCGTTGATATCCAAACGTGTTTGGATATTGTATTTCGCTTACGTTTCTAAATGTACTGATTGGATCTGTCCAGACAGCGCTGATCGAATGTATTACGTTGTTCATGTATTTTTATGGTCAACAAAAGCGCCAGTTGAAATATCCTGAGCCTGTTGGAAGGCTTTCGCCCTCGCGGGTCGACCATTTTGATTTACTGTATTAAATGATGTAAATAAATTAACCTGGCGAGTGTTACGTGACCAGCACAGTGCGATCTGATTGGTGGTGAACTTGACCTTTAACGCATGCGCAGAAATTTTGCGACACCCAACAAAAAATAAAATAAAAAATAACGACTTGCATTTTAAGACTCGGTGCTGCCACAGGCAGCCCGAGTAATAATTATTTCAGACACTAATAATATTCCGTTTTACTTTTTTAATTTAGAGACTTGTATGTAACAGCTATTATCCTATCTGTAATTTTTATTTTACTTGTTTATTCCATTTAAACTAGTTAATTTACTTTTTTACATGGCCTCTCTGCAAAACACGGTGATGGCAGTATACTTTCTAAGCATCGCCAATCAAACGTTCAATAGGAATGGAATACTTTGCCATAGAGCAAAGCTCGATTGTATTTTTTGCTAATTAATTCATATCACGGACTCTATGTATCAGTGATCTACTTTTTTTTTTTTTTTATGACCGCTGACCAAGCGTGAACTTGTTAGAATCATCTTTACAAAGATGCTAGACAAGTATTTGAAAATAATAATCGATCAATCAAGTAAGTAAGTAAGTAAATTTATTTAAGTGTCAAATGTATTTAGCTTTGCAACTAATTGGGAACACCCGGAGGGTACTTACATGAAAAATGGGTATGTATGTGAGGACAAGAGGATCAAACCCTGACCCTGTTTGACCCAAAATCCGAGTTCCAAAACCCTGATTGCCCCCTTTTGGGGAAAAAAACATGATTGCCCCTTCTTTAAATAAAAACAAATAGGCCCTGTGAAATAAATTGTTCGCCTGAACCCAAATTAAACTCAAATCGGGTCAAAACCCTGACCCTACCTGCCCAAACTGAGCTCAAAACCCTGACCCACCCCCGCGGCACATACATAATACGTCACAAACAGGAGTACCCCCCCCCCCCCCCCCCGGGTGGGGACACTAGTCCTACGATTTTACGTCGTTATCTGAGAAGACGTGAAGTTCTAACCGTTTACTGTTTTGTAAAGGCAGCACCTTCTACTCAGTTATTTTAAGACCCTGAATGTTGGTCCGGCCGGGGTTTGAACCCGCGACCTCCTGCTCGACGGGCGGTCAATCAACAAGAATCTCAGTCGAAAAATCGACTGGATATTTACAAACATGGTGTGAATGATTAAATTCAGCATGGCGTCTAGCTTGTTTTAGTCAAACCTGCGTTTTAAACAGTCGCCATGGTAACCGTACCACCACTTATGATCATACATAACTAGGAGCGTCCATCCCGCATACTAGTCCTATGTCACAGCGTTTTCACAAGTTAGGTTATTTTTAGAACGGTTTTCCGCTATTGTTGCGTTGCAATTATTCCTAAGGGAATAAAATCCGTCAGAAAAACGTATCAGCCATGTTGTTTGGTTTCACAAAAGTAGCTATTGAGGCATCTTTTGTTCCGCCACGGTGCAACCCACCAATTGGCGGGGAAAATAATCTAAAAATAGCCTAACTTGTAAAAACGCTGTGACACCTGTATAGAGGATATGGACGCTCCGAGTTATGGGCTCCTGATATCACGTGATCGCTAGAGCGCGCGCGTAATAGAAGGAGCAACTATGACGTCATGCACGAGCGCAAATAAAACCTATTATGACCAAAGTAAATTAATCGATGTCGTTCTAGAATTTTAATTTCAACACATTTCTTTTCAGCGTCATAAGGCATAAGATGTCTGTCAAAATTGACTTGCAGCAACTCCTTGACATTGCTTTGGCAACACCCGAGGTAGGTAATGTCAATTTTAATATTCTTCGCGGCTTTTTGCACGAAGTCCTAAAACATCTTGGAATCCGGAAGAAAGTTATCTACATCAGTGATGATGGTGATTTTAAGACTGCGTGCGACTTCATCAGAGATGGCATTATACTTGCTCGTAGTCGTACACCGAGTGAACTCGATTTTATCGATGAACACACCGAAGCCGATAGTGGTAGTGCCAAACTGCGAAGTACATCATACGTTAAGGCCCAAGATGAAGCTTCTGATGTCATTTCAAGAAGGATCCGCTCCGCCAGCCCAAGACTGAGTCAAAGATCCGTCACCGTTTCAAGTGGTGGTATTCCCATAATTACTGGAGACGTTGAGCAAACGGAATCTTCTGGAGGCGTTTCGAAGGCTCCAGGTGAATCTGAAAAATCTCGTCTGACATCTCCAAAGACTTACAGATCTACCATTAGGTCACCAAACCTCTCCAAAGCTCTTCTGGATCCCACAGGCCTATCTTCAATCGAAACGCGAAGATCGGTGGAAGTTTTACTTGGTCGGGGAGAGACATTAAAGAGTCTCATGAAGAAGGTCTCAGAGCTAAAAGCTCGAGTTGATATTATGGAAACCACCGAGGCTGCTGTTGTCCCCTCTGCTGCGTCGCTAATCAGGAGGGATAGTAAGACTCCTGCACACGATATGATGCAGATTATCAGTGTTAATAGAAAGTTAGAGGCCTCGGAGAACTCCATTGGAGGTCTCACAGAACTGGTTGATGTCCTATCAACTGAGTTAAATGACATCAAAGACGTTATTCCGAACATCACTGGAATTCCTGATATCCTATCCGACATCGAAAAGCTTAAAATCTCTGTGCACAAAGTACAGAAGCAGATCAGTGACAACGCTGCAACGGAAAAAGTAGGAATACTTGAGGACAGCATTAAAAGTCTAAAGAAGCAAGTGAAGGATGCTATGAAAAAACCTTCCATTGATTTGACCCAAATTGAGAAACTAGTGGATAAGACAATAGCGCATGAGATGAACAAAGTAGCGCAGGCAGTTGCCCAAAGCTCCGATGGTACGTCTGCCCCTATTATTGTTTCAAGTGAACCTCCTCGAGAATTGATAGATGCGTTGGAAAAGATTGAATCTCTTGTCGAGAGCCAACGTTACCTGGAAGAACAAATCCAAGAAATGAAAGAGATAGGAGAGGAAAGTATGCCACCAACACCAATAGGAGACGGGCCGGCGGACTCGCGGCCGGCTCCTATCCCACATGAAATAGAACACGATCTTAAAATTCTAAAAAAGAAGTTCGATTCTTGCAGTAAAGAAGCGGGTGTAGCGCATTCAACTGTGTGTAGACTGGATAAGGAAAACAAGAAACAAAGTTCACTTATTGAAGAAAACAAGTTAGAGATTCACCAACTCAAGAACAGCTTGATGCTACTTCAACGGGAAGCCGCAGAGACCGCAGCTACTTCACAGGGTATGTAGCAGATTAGCTTGCTTTATGTTATTAATACATCTTATTATTATATGACCCGTGTTTACGCGCTTGTGGCACAATTTACAAACATGGTCAGAAATTCATGCCATTGTGGGCGGGGTATAAAATTATGCAAATCTGCCTGCCCATCATAAATTACTTGTTCTCAGGCTCGCTCAGCCATTATTCCAGGCCAAACACTCTGCTCGAAGCGAATTGCGAAAGCGGTCGAATTCGAAAGGCTTCTAGTGTTTATGAGCTGCGTGGTTGGAAAGTTCTAGCTATGTCGGATTATTATAAGTAGAGCGGCTAATAGCCAAGCGGGAGGTAAACAGTGTAACCGAGTACGTTTACATGGAATACAGTCACGATTTAGTTTTGCATATTTATTTCAATGCCGCGTAATTTTTTTAGCCCTATCAGACAAGCTCTTATATATGAAAGTTATAATAGAGCCAATGAAAGAACAGTTAAGAATATACCAGTTCCCAGGCTTGTACAGGCAAACCGAGAGAGAAATGGCGGACAAAGCGTTTCGAAGAGAGAGGCAAGAGATGTGCAAAGGACTTACGTGTTTACGGCATTCTTCCCTGCTGTGGCTGTCGAAAAACCTTAAAATTACTCATATTTGTTCGCAATTCGAAGCTCGAGGATAATGTGAAGTTATATTTGGATCTATCTGGGCAATATAACGTCTTTTAAACTACTCGGCTGAATCGGGACAAAACAATAACCACCCGAGTTTTATATTGTAAAGTTGATCAGAGCAACCATCATAACGGCTGAAAGGAAGGAGATTGCTGTCAACATGGAGGTCATAACATGGAGGTCAGTTAACTCATTTCAGATTCTTTTCGAAGCCATAATTATTCGTTATAACTTGAAAGAATACAATTTTACGGAAGCCAATATGATTTAGAAATCGCTTTGATCGGGACACATGAGCTTCGCTATAATACCATCACCCAATGTATCCCCCAAAAAAAACTTCCATACAAACTACTGTAAAATTCTGAGCAACTCCGGATCTGTTTATTGATGAAATTTAATGCCTAGTGCGCACGCGTGGCATGAATTTCTGACAATGCGGCTCGTGATGGGAGCCGTACCTGTTTAACGTGAGCGGGCCCGAAAAAGCCGGCCGGCCCTGCTCAATGTTATGCTTGTTGTTTTGCCGTTATTAAAGCAAACTAAGTGGTGATATGATAACAACACTTATTCTACAGTCTATAAGACCCTTAATGGTAAAACGCCTGAATACGTCCGAAGTAAATTCAAATTGCTGAAAGACACACACTCGCTTAACACAAGGAACGCTGCCCATAACTTTCAGTTTTAGCGCTGCTTCTCTATGGAACAAACTACCAACTGAACTAAAACAAGCAGCCTCAAGAGATTCATTCTCATTCAAGTCGAACGCATATACGCAGGTTAACCTCACTGCTTCCAATGATTATTGTAATTTGAAACTGTCGTTGTTACTGTTATTAATCATATATTTATTTATTTATTTTCTTTATGTTGAGGGCCACGTGTATATTATCTGTACGATATTAAGTGTTACCCTCGATAAATAAAGCAATATTATTATTATTATTACAGCGTTTTACAAGGATTTCCAGCACTGAGAAAAATCGTATCTGAACACGCGTAAAATGTGGATATCGCCTTTCAGCCAATCAACGATTTCCACGTCACGCGCTAGCTTACCCTTGCTTCGAACAACCGGGCCCAGGTCCAAGTATTGTTTATGAAATAAATAAAATAATACATGGATGCTTGGAGATATGGAATTTATCTTCTCTTGTTCAACTCGATATCTCGGTCGTTCGCTGCACTTACTCGTGAGATATCGAGTCGTTCGCTGCACTCACTCATGAGATATCGAGTTGAACACTCGTTCGCTGCACTCACTCGTGAGATGTCGAGTCGTTCGCTGCACTCACTCATGAGATATGGAGTTGAACACTCGTTCGCTGCACTCACTCGTGAGATATCGAGTCGTTCGCTGCACTCACTCATGAGATATCGAGTTGAACACTCGTTCGCTGCACTCACTCATGAGATATCGAGTTGAACACTCGTTCGCTGCACTCACTCGTGAGATATCGAGTCGTTCGCTGCACTCACTCATGAGATATCGAATTGAACACTCGTTCGCTGCACTCACTCGTGAGATATCGAGTCGTTCGCTGCACTCACTCATGAGATATCGAGTTGAACACTCGTTCGCTGCACTCACTCGTGAGATATCGAGTCGTTCGCTGCACTCACTCATGAGATATCGAGTTGACTGAGTTAGAAGTTAGGACCGCACGGAAAAATAATTGTAACTCGGTCATTTTGTACGTTGCGCTTGGTCCGTTCCGGCACTCAGTGAAATAAGTATCCACTCATGCGGCAGACGTATTCACTGGGCCCCAGGAGAATAAAATCATGTGTTCTCGCATAGATAAACTCGTCCGAAATGCTTCAGTGCGAGGCTGTGTACGCACAACGTAATGTCGCCGCATGAATAAGGTGTATTAGAGCTTGTTTCGTATGAAATCTCCTATAAAAAGTAATTGCCTTTCGCGGCTTTATAAGACAGTACATAAGACAATAAACAGAGCGAAACTCGCGCTCTGATTGGTCGATAACCATGATCTAGTAGAGCACAGGCCCCGGTTATTCAAAGTAGAGTGGATAACACTATCCACCAGATAAATCCTTCCAGTGAATAAGCACTAACCAACCTAACTTATTTAATACAATGGATAGAGATTTATCTGGTGGATAATGTTGTCCACGTACCCTTTGAACAACCGAACCCAGATGTACAGATGACTTTAAAAGGTCGCGCATGTATTCTATTTTGTTGGCACTGAGTTCGCTAAGTCATAGTATTGTATAAAACAAATAGATGCTCAACTCAACTGCGGATCGTGGCGCACTTCTTTGTTGTGACGTCATCTGTGACGCATATCAAAGTCATTCCACACAGAAGAGGACATTTGGTATTGGTGATCATTTTGAAGTAAATGCGATTTATTTGAGAGAGAAAATAACTTCAGTGGCATTATAAGTTTATAATGTCACTTACCTGTTGATTCCGTAACTATACGAAGTGGAATTCTCTCCTGTCGTTTGGACTCTCGAAAATCTCTGCTTCTGGAGCTACCGCCATGCCAAAGGTCAACACAAGAGAAAGAGTAATAATTGCGGGGACTTTAAATACGATTTGCCATGATACACTAAACTCGAGGAACCTCGACGTTCTGTACATCAAAATACTGGAAATTTATTCTCCTGTTTGAATGTGACGGCAAGAAGTCAGTTCACGCATGCGTATTCAAGCTAAATCCAGATTTTCTCTGCTTGGTGGTTCCTAAACCAGTAACACCTTGTAAAAAATCACTCCAACCATGTCATGTTGAAATCTTAACTTAACCACTCCAAACAGTTACCAGTCGCATATCAAATGTTACTTAACTCAGACTCGATATATAGGCTTTTGTACGCAATGACTCTGATATGCATAACAAGACAAACGCACGCCAACATGAAATATAAAATTAATAGAACATTAGGCCAAGTAAAAAAAAACATTTATCGTCCCCGCGCGCTTCCTTTTTTGATGCCGCCTCCAGTCGAATAAATAAACATTGAGGATTGCTCGGGGGATTACTGGGCAAATCTTAAGTGGAACATGGCTTTTGTCTGCGTTTTGATACGCAGTGCGCAGAAAATTATAAAATCATGGTATGCCCGGTCCGTAATAGATAGGCAACTGACCTTATGGGACCTATTTAGCACCTTTGCCTGCGGAGAATTCGATGGTGGGAAAATAACAAATAAAAAGGGACGCACGCTCGGTTTTTTTGGGGGGAAATTGGGATGATAGACATGTTTGTTTTTTACTTGGCCTTAGAACCATCTTCTATTTGTTAAGTATATACAGTCAAGTTTATAAGCGGAGCTCCAAGTAGATACGGTTTTTACTTATAAATATTTAACGGGAGCAAAAATATTAGAATGATACTTAGCCTGTATGAACTTTGATATACTTACCGCTTTATTTTATTATTATTATTTTGAAATGATTATGCAAATAACATTGAAAAAAAAATAGGAAGAAAAAGAAAAACAATAGAGTAGCAAAACATTAAAAAAGATAAGAAAATAATACAGGCACAACGCGTGCAGATTACACCACTCAGCCATCTCGCACATCTCGCACAAATCTTAACACAAATAATATAAAAATAATAATAAAATAATAATATAATATAAGCATTTATATAGCGCTTATACATCGCTGTTCTAAACGCTTATACCTTACGCAGTGCGAGAAGGTGAGGCACAGATAGCGAGCGGCGCACGAGGTGTGAACATTTGGTTGACTTGTATTGCTTTTCTTTTCTCTTTTCTTTTTCATTTTTTCTTCTTTTTTCATTTTTTTCTTTTTTCTTTCTTTTTCTGAAATACCGCGCTAATCATCTCACGATAGAAATAGATCAGCTCGGATTTCGCGACTTCACAAATCCAATACAGATAGACGCTCCTGCTTAAACTAAAAAAATATATTACATCATAATGATATGTTTTGCAACACTTTCTATGATGACTGAGAATTCTTCCAAGCAAATATACACTGAGCCCGGTAAATGCAATGATGTGTGGGACAAAACTACGAAATATCCGTATATTACCGTGCCCGTAATGCAACTACTGTACCGTAACTCTGAAATTTGATTAGATCAGAAAGACAAAAACAATAGGGAATCTATTCCAATGACACGGCATGCCGTACAGTAACCGTGCCGTAAAGCATTGCCGTAACTTGCCCACTCATACGAAATCCACTCTATTGAATATGAATGTCATGGCATGTCGTACAGTAACCGTGCCGTAAAGCATTGCCGTAACTTGCCCACTCATACGAAATCCGCTCTATTGAATATGAATGTCACGGCATGTCGTACAGTAACCGTGCCGTAAAGCATTGCCGTAACTTGCCCACTCATACGAAATCCGCTCTGTTACTATTTTACAGTGGTGAGAGAAGAGGATGCTACCCCTCCGACACCTTCTAGATCACGTGCACGCAGTATGGATGCCGAGGATCTCAGTCTAATTAGATCCATGATCTTTGACCTCCAAGAGGAAAAGGACAAGTTAAAGCATGCGAACAAATGTCTTCTTGAGGAACTTAACCAGAAACAGAAATCCCTGGATGACTTGTATGAACAGGTAATAGAATACTCGTTGTAGCTTACTAAAATTCTTCATTTACTTTAAAGAGTTTGCATGTAGTCTTAACAATTAGGATTATGCTTTTGGTTAGGGTGGGTTAAGGTTTGATTTGATTTGGTTTA
The DNA here is from genome assembly GCA_030867875.1 of Actinernus sp. WN-2022. NCBI lineage: Eukaryota > Metazoa > Cnidaria > Anthozoa > Actiniaria > Actinernidae > Actinernus > Actinernus sp. WN-2022. Next base: position 170,240,690 of record JAOWCC010000577.1, on the reverse strand, counting down.
CGCCAGATTGGTTAGATCATAATCCCAGTTGGGTCGAACCCACAATCCTAAAATTTAGAACAACAGCTTCAGCCCATTGGTGAACCGGCTGACTGAAAAATAAATGATAGTGAGTTTTAAGGACAGTCATACAAATCAGTAAGTTAATTCACCCTGTTTGCTTTGGGATTTTCTCTCGTGGCCTAGATAAATGCAATGAATAACTAGTTCCTGTAAAAACTAGTGTAGGTCTGCCTCGTTTCGAGCGTTAGTGCCTCGTCAAGGAAATGAAACGTCTTGCCTATATATTCCGTTTTTGGAATGAACAGAACATCATTCTGTCATTCTGCTCCCAAAAATAAACAGAATGAACAGCGGTTCATTCGAAATAGGCAAAATGGCGTTCTTATGGGCAAAAATAGCCCGCGCGCTTCCGGCAGAGTTATTAGTTCCCAAGTCACCTGCGTCAAGATCATTCCATTTTCAGAATATCTGTTCGTGTTCTTTTGGGAATTACTGTTCTGTGTATTAGTTTATTCCTTTTTAACAATATATAGAGTGTGAGCCCAAGGTTTCTCACGACTATTATACAAATAGGGTGTGTCCGTCGAGGAACTATATCGGCTGATAGTTGCCCGCGGAAATTTGATGTTCTTAAAACAAATATAAATATGCTAGTTTTAAGAACATCAAATTTCCAAGGGAAACTATCAGCCGATGGTTCCGAGACAAACACATACTATTTGTCGTTATTGTTCATCACAAAATTGTCTTTCACTCTGAGCGGGCACTATTATACAAATAGAGTGTGTTCGTCGAGGAATTATCGGCTGATAGTTGCCCGTGGGAATTTGATGTTCTTAATACAAATATAAGCGTTCGAGGGCTTATATGCTACAATCTTGGACATAATAGTTGACGCAATTTGGAAATTTCGCTATCAAAATCAATTACGTCTACTTTTCCCCCCTCCATGCACCCCACAACAATTGCTATGTATGTAAAGAAAGTAAATATTAATTGCTTATCGATAGAAAAGTATCACTGATTTAGAAATGCGTCAACAGATCTAGTCCAAGATTGTAGTTTAAGAACATCAAATTTCCAAAGGAAACTATCAGCCGATAGGTCCGAGACAAACACACTCTATTTGTCGTTATTGTTCGGCATCACAAAACTGTATTCCACTCTAAGCGGGCACTATCGCCTGATAGTTTGCATCCGCGGACAACTATCACGTCACGTGATCGGATATGCTAGTTTTAAGAACATCAAATTTCCAAGGGAAACTATCAGCCGATAGTTCCGAGACAACACAGTCTATTTGTCGTTATTGTTCGTCACAAAATTGTCTTCCGCTGTCAGCGGGCACTATTATACAAATAGACTGTGTCCGTCGAAGAACTATAGGCTGATAGTTGCCCGCGGAAATTTGATGTTCTTAAAACAAATATAGTTCGAGGGCTTATATGTTAGTTTTAAGAACATCAAATTTTCAAGGGAAACTATCAGCCGATAGTTCCGAGACAGACACAGTCTATTTGCGTTATTGTTCAACACAAAATTGTCTTTCGTGCTCAGAGGGCACTATCGTCTGACAGTTTGCCTCCGCGGACGACAACTATCACGTCACGTAATCGCTTTTAGACAATGTGCGCGCGCCAAACTTTTGTGGTGAACTATAACGCCTGATAGTTTGCCTCCGCGGACGACAACTATCACGTCACGTAATCGCTTTTAGGCAATGAGCGCGCGCCAAACTTTTGTGGTGAACTATAACGCCTGATAGTTTGCCTCCGCGGACGACAACTATCACGTCACGTAATCGCTTTTAGGCAATGAGCGCGCGCCAAACTTTTGTGGTGAACTATAACGCCTGATAGTTTGCCTCCGCGGACGACAACTATCACGTCACGTAATCGCTTTTAGGCAATGAGCGCGCGCCAAACTTTTGTGGTGAACTATAACGCCCGATAGTTGGCGAGGGGCGCAGCCCCTAGGTCAACTACTACTATGAACGTCGATAGAAACCAAGAGCGAGCCAGTCTAATTGTTTTAGCATAACCAAACCACCGTTCTATCAACTTAGCAATTGGGAAAACTGTGAAAAACTAGCAAAAACGGCAAAGTGATTTTTGTCTGCAGCGCGCGCACGGTCGATTGTTGATCGATCGTTATATAATAATCAGTCCGAAACGCATGCGGTCAAGAGCCGTGTATTATTAGGACACACACATGGGTGGCGTCATGAGCGCGCGCAACCAATTTCTCAACTCGTTTTGATTGGATATTTTCATAGTTTTTAGTTTGCGACTATTATATAAAACTAATAGATTCCTTCTGCCGTGCGTCTGTTCTCTTATAGAAACACAGATGACGCCAAAACGTGAAGAGAACATCAGTTATGCTACTCAACTGCGGCTTGTGGCGCACTTCTTTGTTAAATCACGTTGTGACGTCATCTGTGCATCCAGGACAGACGCACGGCAGAATAGGATTTATTTGATAAATAGACGACGCATGGTTAGCCAATCAGATGGCGAGTTTTCCAATAGACGACGCCTGGCTAGCGAATCAGATGGCGAGTTTCCCAGTAGACGGTGGCTTATGCTAAACCGGAATAGGAAAAGTCAGAATTTAGACTCAGGCAATTTAATAGCGCGTAAAATGTTCACTCGTGTAAAGCTCAGTCAAAGTGCGTCAATGACTTAGCTCCAAGGGCCATATTTGTTTTTCTAGTTACAGCGACTTTATGATGTGAAGGCAGACAAGGACTTATTGAGTTCTGAAGTTTACGTGAAAGCTGACAAAACGGAAGTGGCGTTGAAAGTTGGTCGGGAGGACTTTGAGCATTACATTGGATTGGTAGACCAATCACTCCGAGACCTGTTACAGAGGCTGGAGGGCCACGTGAGTTGCAAAGACTAAATGTTCTCATTTGAGTTAATATTTTGCTAGTGCGTTCAATGTAACACCCAACACCTGTTTCTTTTTTTTAACGATTCGTCAAAGAGAAAAATTTATACCGACCATGGCTGGTAAGAGCACCTCAAATTAAAATTAGCCACATTGACAAATTTCAAAGGAATCGGTTGAAAAAAGTTCCCACAGAGTTACGATCACGCAAACTTCGTAAAAATTACAGTCGAATGTACGGTAACACATGTACATATATTTACGTAAGCCTATCTGAACTGAGGTACATAATGACCCGAAATAACGATAAATTATATAAAGGAAACAAAGATAAAAACACAAATAAACTGGTAGAATGAAGGGAAATCAGTGCAAAAGGTTTAGAAGAAAAAAAGAAGATGATGAAAAACGCAAAAAAAAAAGAAAAAACATCACCAGCTACTGGCCAAGGTATGAACAGTGCGCGCACAGATGCAGCTCGTTTGCAGGCACGTCGCGCGTCGGGAAACTGGAAGTCAGTCATTTTTTACTCTCATCCCACATCTATGGTGCTACGCTCATGCGGGCCTTCGTCTATTTGGTTTTTTCTTTGATAAATTTTCAAAAAAGACGTGTTGGTTGTTGCACTTCCATTCATTGCAATTATCATGTCAATTTTTGTATAAACAATTATACTCAAGACTCACTAAATTTATCATTCCCCTGTTTCCCCAAACAGCCTGTTGAACTGACTCATTTGTTTAACAACAGTTCAGTCATCCAACTTAATGAGCCAGTTTTACAGTCTTGGTAATTATTAAGACTTTGGACCGTAATCAATCAGAAAAACAGCAGAATTGTGTAATATTTTACCCCTACTATGCAAGTTCTCCGGCGAATTCTATTGAGCGAATTCTATTTCACAATTATAGGAAGATTTTCTGAAGAACGCGATTGACAGTTTATCTAGCAACGTCCAGACGAAGCTCGACAAGACCGAGGTAGAACCGCTCAAGCATTACCTTGAAACAAGAATGAAAGCTCTTAAGCCCAAACCAATTGAAGCCCCACCACTGGACGATTACGCCGCTGGATTTCGTAAAGTCCTCCTTAAGAGCTTCCACTGCATTTCCTGTGACAGGCCAGTGGAATATGCGCGCGACGGGATTTTCCCGCCATTGCCAGGCTCGCAGCCAATGCCCGGGAGGAAGTCCAACCGACCCTACACGACGTTTGAATTGGAACAAATCCGTCATCACATGCTGCGCGGGGGCTTGGGGATAGAGCAGGAACGGTTCGAGATCATGGATAAACAAAGACAGAGACTTCAGAATGAGTTGATGAGGCTAAGGTAGGTTTCTTTAGTTATTATTTGCGCTTTGGCTGCTAGCTATTGTACTGCAAACTGAAATACAAATGCATATGTCTAATTTCATTTTAACAAAAAAAAATACCCTCCTTGGTTAACACCTATATAAAGCAATACTGTTATGGTGTTAGCTTATTCGTATTTCACGAGGGAAGGAGTCTGGTAACAATGGTACCAGAGCGAGGCCAATTGTCCCAGAGATCTTAGTTTATCATAAGACCCGTATTAACGGCACCGCGCGCGCTTTCCTTTGAAAACCATTTATAAAAGTCACGTGATGGGGCCGTACGTGTCTGACGTGGCCGGGCCGGAAAAGCCGTCCGGTCCTGCTCGATTTTATGTTTGTTGTTTTGCCGTTATTATAATAAACTAGGCGGTCATATGATGAAAAGGAATTTACTAAGTTAGGTCGGGCCGAACGGGAAAATATTTGGCTCTCGCCGTACGTCGTGATCTCGAGCCAAATATTTTCGCGTCCGTCCCTCCCTCAGTCCATAAGTACCCTGTCGTACCGCACTGTTGTGTTCTTTTGTGTCCTCCCTCAGTCCATAAGTACCCTGTCGTACCGCACTGTTGTGTTCTTTTGTGTCCTCCCTCAGTCCATAAGTACCCTGTCGTACCGCACTGTTGTGTTCTTTTGTGTCCTCCCTCAGTCCATAAGTACCCTGTCGTACCGCACTGTTGTGTTCTTTTGTGTCCTCCCTCAGTCCATAAGTACCCTGTCGTACCGCACTGTTGTGTTCTTTTGTGTCCTCCCTCAGTCCATAAGTACCCTGTCGTACCGCACTGTTGTGTTCTTTTGTGTCCTCCCTCAGTCCATAAGTACCCTGTCGTACCGCACTGTTGTGTTCTTTTGTGTCCTCCCTCAGTCCATAAGTACCCTGTCGTACCGCACTGTTGTGTTCTTTTGTGTCCTCAAAAGCATCCGTATTCTAATAAATGTCCCTGAAAACTTGTTATATATATAAACGTATAGTTTTTGTTTTTGTTTTTATTTCCCACACCAAACTGGCCTCCTATTCTGCTCTTCCGAAAACAACTGTAACGGATTACTTAAGGTTTCTCTGCAATGTTCCGTCCTGATATGCAGTCTAACTTCTTTTTAGAAAAAAAAAAGTGCCCTGTCTCAAACATTGCACCACTCCAGGCTTACACGGAATCCATGTTCTGACCTCAATTTTCTACTTTTTTTAGTGGAGTTCCTAACATCCAGGAACTGGCAGAGGTGATAGACCGGCCATGCGGTGGAAGCCACACCCTCTCTTTCCCCCACAGTCGAAATGTGTTCCGCGGTCTGCACTTAAATAAGGAAGACGTTTCCATAGAGACCGTCAGTAAAATAAAGAACTACCAAGCGGTTGATATAATGGGCCAAGATGGACATATCTACAAGGGGCTGGTAGGTGATGTGCCAGCATTGCCCCACCTTCCACACAAGCCTCAGTCCCCCAGGAAATGTGTCCCCAGGCTGCGCCAGGATTGTTCTCAGTCTGGGAGATCACTGCATCGTAGTACGACACCCGCATCCGCACATTGCGGCGATGAGGTTATTGAGGATGCCGAGAGTTCATGATTTATACTTTGTTGTTTCGTCTGGATTTACTGGATTTCTTAAAAAAAAAAAGAACATAACCATGAGAATATAAGCTTCCTTTCTCAGAAAACACAAAATTCTGTTTTGCTATGAATTGTTAAACTATTCAATTATTACATACTCTTCATATACAGTTTCATATATTTGCAACAAAGTGACTGTAATTTTTCTATTGATTTCTAACATATTGTGGGCTTTTTATTTATTACTATTTCACATTAAATTGTTACTGTTATCTCATTCATTGCCGTCTTCAAATCAAACTTTACTTATGACAAACATATAGTAGTACAAATCAGCAAGACTAAGAGAGAAATGGGAAAGGGGATTCCTGGTGTAGAAATGTCTAATGCAATCCAGATTGAATAGAAGAGAGCAGAAAAGGAGGAGAAAGAGTACATTAGGCAACAATGAGCAAAAACATAGATGATTGGAGCCAAAATAAAACCAAGTAGGTATTCATGATACTCGAGCGGATTTCCAGTACCCACGGCAGTGTTTCAGTGTTGTAATAAATCTCAGTTTATAAAACTTATTTATCATGCACTACAAACCCTAAACAATGAGTCACAGCTCTAACAAAGCCTATTTCGGGAGTAAAGTAAAATTTTGCTGGTAATCTAAACAAAATGCCAGCAATCAAAGACTCAGGGAATTTACCAGGAAATTTATCCGGGAATGCACGAGTTATTTGCAACTGCATAAAAAAGGACCACCAAAAAAGGTATACAACAGTCCGGTTTTCATAAAACAATTTTGTGTAAGCTAAATTCTTGTTTGTTAAAGCTATTTATGTATACTACGGGATTTAAGGTGAAAATAATATGAAGATTGGGGACCCAATACAATGTCTGTCAAAGTTTGAGCCACCTTCCATTAACACTAAAGCGAGTTTAAGCCATGAAAACGTACTTTTAAGGGTTTTACGTCTCTCCCCCTCCCCCCTAAGAAAGGAAGGGAAAGAGGGCCTGACACAATTCTTTGCATGGCCGCCTTCCGCCTCTTGCGCCATTTTAAGACAAAAATCCAGACATGTGATTGACGTTTTTGTCTAATTTGTTTGACTTTAATTAAAATTTAGAAATATGATTGACGTTTATGTCAATCAAAAGTCATGATCGTGTTTCTTTTTTTTTTCTGACCAATGAAGGAAAAAGCCAGAATATGGGTTTTTAGCAAGCGGCCAGGAAAAGAATTGTGTCAGGCCCTCCTTCCCTTCCTTCCTTAGAGGGGAGGGGTGGCGAAAAGGAAGGGAGAGAGGGACTGATACTCAGGTTAAGGTAATTGCGACTGAATGAGCATACAAATCTCCCACATGGATAACACAGCTGCTCGCTAACGTATAAATACGTTTGCGTTCACTTTACAGTTAGTAGCAAGAGGGTGGAAACCGGCGGATGAGGACTTCAGAAACGTCGATTCCAACAGCAATAGGCCGATTTAGCTTGTATATTTGTTGCCCCAATTGAAGTCACCTCACTATTCCCTTGAGTAATCTTTCTTTGTTTTTCTGTATCCCAAAAGGAAATGTACGAATTTTTCTAATTGGAAAACAAAGCCCCGAATAGACAAACTCTTATCTTTTTTACAAAAGATGCACAACAGGTCTGCATCATGATTTCCAGCTAAAAAACAACAATAAATAGCCATTCCATTGTGATGATTGTGAGCAGTCCATAAAGTAAAAAGCTGAACCATTTAACAGCCACTCAGGATGGCAGATTCTGCCTAAAAATACTCTGCAAAGGTAGCCTCCTCCGCAAGCATCTCTAATTTTTGAAATCAGATTATGGGCTCCCTGTGGCAGGTAACGGAGTCACAGGTAACCCAATTCACGAGGCTACTGCAAAGGCAAGTTACTGTATTTATCACAATTGAGATCAAATTTAACTGACACAAATGTCATAAAAAATCAAACTACAAGTTCTGATTTATTTTTAAAGAAAGGTTTCCCTGAGTGAGTAAAACAATATTAGGAGTGCTATATTAAAATACATCATTATGCAAGTTTATAGAAAATAATTGTACAGGCTCAATTTACAAAAATGTACCATTCTATGCCTTAACTGGAGGATTTTTAGGATCATGACCATCCTTTTTGACTTTGAGAGAGAAGTTAACAGGGCTGTATCCCTGCGTCAAACAGCCCAGAGAGATTACATCAATATCTGGACCAAAATATTTTGTTATGTTAGTTTCATTAATTCCACCACTGGCCTCAATGATCAGTCTTGGGAATTTATCCTTTAAAGAGTTTGCTGTTTTGTGTAAAGCCTCTGGTTCAAAATTATCTAGCATGATAATCTCGGCTCCGGCCAAGACAGCCTTTTTAGCCTCATCCAAAGAGCGACATTCTACTTCAATCTTGACTGAAAATCCTCCCACTTGACGAGCATCTTTGACAGCCTTCCCAATGTCTCCTGCAGTCCATATATGGTTATCCTTTAACATTATCATAGATGACAAATCAAATCGATGGGTTGATGCTCCACCAACCAATAACGCATACTTCTCGACAATACGGAATCCAGGGGTGGTTTTGCGAGTACCAGCTATTTCACCATTCCAGTTTGACATCTCCTTTAGCTCTACAAGCTTTCTTGCCTTTGTTGCAATCCCACTCGCTCGTGATAAGCAATTCAGTGCTAGTCGTTCCCCGAGAAGAATTTTATTGACACTGCCTTGGACAGTACCGACGGTGCAAATCGGCTTTACTACCACCCCCTCGGGGTAATTCCACTCAACATGGCAGCCCAACTCTTTAAAGACTGCTTCAAAGATTGGTGCACCAGCTAGAACCCCCTCAGACTTACAGAGTATTAATGCAGTCTCTTCTGCATCTCCCACTACGAATCCACCATAATCAAAGCTTGGAAGATCTTCTTGTAGCCATTGTAGGATGTGTCTATGTAGTGTTGCTTTCGACAAAAGACCAGAGTAGTCTTTCCTTTCATGTAGATCGCCATTTGCTTGGATCCCAGACATTTTGCTGTGCTGAATTGCTTTCTGGGAAGTATCTAATTTGCGTGGTCACCTAGCTATCATAATAAATCCCACAATCCTTTGCATTAACCAAACAAGGAAAATGGCGACCAGAGTGACAGTGTTAAAACGCTTGTTCTTAGTTTCGATATGTAGCAATTGTATTGCACTGACTTTATCGTTACTGAATCTAGAAGAACTAAAGAGTATAAAGTATGGAATGGAGATCTCTGGCACGCCAGTTTTGCTGCGAGAGGTAAGTTGTTAGAGATGTTTTGAAGCGCCAATCGCGTTGCACTACGTCGAGAGATAGTTGTTCCCTGGAGTTGAAACAGCTCTGACAACAATGGCCCCGCATCAAGGACACCTGCCGGATTTGTTAATATCGAGGGAACGAAACATTATTCCAGTCCATAAAGCTATTTCATTTTTCAACTGTACTGTACAGTGTTTTTATTTTATTTTAAATCAATATCTATGAAAAATACATTAAGAATTAGTAAATTTAACTACCGTCTTTATTAATATTAAGCTTATTTAATCTATTAATATTTTGTAAGGATTTTAGACTTTTAAAATGATCTGTTCTTGCATCAGCTTGACTTTTAAACTTTATTGTAAAATTTCCTTGCTGTTGTCATATGATGTAGCTCAGTGTCTCTATTATAGGTTTTCAAAAACGTTTATAGATAACTGTAATTATTTAGTACAATGGGCCATTCCATTTTATATGCACACCCCCCCTATTGAGGGACTTGGATATCCTTGGGGGAGGGAGGGGGTAAAACTGACAAACATCCAGAGGGGGACGAGTAAAATATCCAAAGGGGTAGATATCCACACCAGGGATATCCTGGATGGTAGCCAGGATATAATATCCAACAGCCCCACCCCTATTGAGAAACTTGGATATCCTTGGGGGGAGAGGGGAAAATCCAAGAGGGCTGGAAAGGCTATCCAAGGGGGTCTGGAGAAACAGCGCCCAAAAAGAAGAAAAAAAACATCCAGAGGGGGTTGCCCAAAATTATATCCAAAGGGGTATAGAAGTGAATCCCTCAATAGGGGGGGTGTGTATATAAAATGGAATGGCCCAATAAGCTACAATGTTCCTTAAACGTACTGCACTATTTTTCTGGGAATTTTTTTATTGTTACTGTTTTTTTAACCTATTCCAACCGAGAGCTTTGCAAAATAGTGGTGCACTCTAAAATATGATTCTGTGAGATTCGTTTTACAAGACTTAAAAAATTATTCGTCTGAGAAGAATTATATGGCTTCTCTGGGGACAAATAATCATAGTTAAAGAATTCTTCTAAGGAGACACAACTTTTCTTCAAAGAAGATTTGAAAAATAATTACGATGCATCTTTCAAGTAAATTATATATACATGTATATTTGTCTTCCTGTAAGATTTATTATATTCTTCGTCCCCATGCAGAGAAGCCATATATATATTTTTTGCAAAAAGAATCTAAACAAATAATATTTTAGAGTGGTGTTAAAGTGATAAATGCACAAAGTATAGTAATAGTATTCAGACAGATCAGAATTAATTAGATTTGGAATTTTTTATGCCCCAAGAATTAGCATGTATATGTTACAGGATCAAATTTATTTTCAGGTCAATTTTATTATAACCTACACTGTAGGTTATAAATTTTAACCTAGGTTCTTTTTGCAACCTAGGTTCTTTTTTGCAACCTAGGTATTTTTTGTAACCTGTTTTTTTTATCACTTAGTATTTTTACCTTAATTTCATAAAGATACCCCTTCGATTGTAGTCACATAGTCATTGTGCACACCAGAGGCCCGAGTTGTAAATTGTCAAATAAATTTTTTCTCCCCTTTCAGGCTCAAAATTTTTTAATTCTGACTACACTGACAAGAGACTTCATAAGTATATTTTATTGTGGGATAGTCACCAGACAACTGTGTGCTACAATACAATTAACTAATATAAATTGTATTCCTAACTAATGGGAAACTGCCAGATATGAAAAATCGCTTAAACCACGAAAAAACCACCCTGGGGTTGTGGCCAAAAAACGTGGGGAAATGCGGAAACGTACTCCTCGACCTAATGCAGCAACCCAAATTCTCTGAGGGCTAGAGAACTAACAATCGACTTACTAAGTCAATACAAAGTAACCGTACTATAAACAATAAGATAAATAAAATAAATTCGAAACAAACGTGGAGCTGACTGGCCTAGAATGACTACTTTTCCCGCTTGAAGCATTATATATACTGCATGCTAGAAGCATTATACCCATAATGCTATAGTCTCCTCCCCAAACCTCTGTACCGTGCCGGCAGAATATCAATTTCTGACTATATCGCTCCTGCGTCGCTCAAACGTAAGAAATTACATAAACTGACACATAAAAATACCCAGCTATATACAACATTCCATGTGATAATCTCTTTTTTTATTTTACTTTTTGCATGTCTTGATATGAGCTTTATTATGCCCCAAGAATTAGCATGTATATGTTACAGGATCAAATTTATTTTCAGGTCAATTTTATTATAACCTACACTGTAGGTTATAAATTTTAACCTAGGTTCTTTTTGCAACCTAGGTTCTTTTTTGCAACCTAGGTATTTTTTGTAACCTGTTTTTTTTATCACTTAGTATTTTTACCTTAATTTCATAAAGATACCCCTTCGATTGTAGTCACATAGTCATTGTGCACACCAGAGGCCCGAGTTGTAAATTGTCAAATAAAATTTTTCTCCCCTTTCAGGCTCAAATTTTTTTAATTCTGACTACACTGACAAGAGACTTCATAAGTATATTTTATTGTGGGATAGTCACCAGACAACTGTGTACTACAATACAATTAACTAATATAAATTGTATTCCTAACTAATGGGAAACTGCCAGATATGAAAAATCGCTTAAACCACGAAAAAACCACCCTGGGGTTGTGGCCAAAAAACGTGGGGAAATGCGGAAACGTACTCCTCGACCTAATGCAGCAACCCAAATTCTCTGAGGGCTAGAGAACTAACAATCGACTTACTAAGTCAATACAAAGTAACCGTACTATAAACAATAAGATAAATAAAATAAATTCGAAACAAACGTGGAGCTGACTGGCCTAGAATGACTACTTTTCCCGCTTGAAGCATTATATATACTGCATGCTAGAAGCATTATACCCATAATGCTATAGTCTCCTCCCCAAACCTCTGTACCGTGCCGGCAGAATATCAATTTCTGACTATATCGCTCCTGCGTCGCTCAAACGTAAGAAATTACATAAACTGACACATAAAAATACCCAGCTATATACAACATTCCATGTGATAATCTCTTTTTTTATTTTACTTTTAATTTGCATGTCTTGGATATGAGCTTTATTGTGTTAAATGTTAAATATATGTTAATGGTATTAAACCTGATAGCAAAAGTCTAGCTTCTGCTTGACCAATGTACATTAAAAAGAAAACATCTGGTTTATAGTTGTTTTAATACAGTCTACAACTGTTTTTTTATTATTATCTATTTCTATGTCAGGGAGTTATTGCATTTTAATTAGTTAAATCCTTACAACTATCATTTGGACCTGATCTCCCAGTTTTGAAAAACTGGATACACCAAGCTGTGTAATATGTTACATACAAATAATAAGATGGGGAATCTAGTTATTATAATTATAATTTTGTCATAAATTTGTTATTTTATTATTATCATTATAATTATGATAATGTTATTATTATTATTATTAACCATTATCTTGTTTGATTACAGACACCAGATCTTTCCAACACACTGTTATTGTCATCTAAACATGGCCAGCAGTATCAGTGCACTCTACCAGTATTAAAAGTAGAGGAGTTAGATAAAGATGACAGAAGTAATTTTACAACAGAAGAAATCACAGAACTGCTCAAATCAATGGAAAATAGATGCTTATACCATGTAAGAATACATGTAATCAGGCATACACTGTACATGCATCTATTATTTTGTTGAATGTAAAGCACATGATTGTTTAATTAATGCATTACATAGAAAATACAAGTCAATATGAAGCAATGATGTGTATTTTGTGGTTATCATTGCTGTTATATATTACATAGTTATGATTGTAGGGTGTCTGTCCTCTTATTGATCTGTCCTCTTATTGATACCCAGATGACATAAAAACTTGATGAGAACGAAGAATAATGATATGCGTTGAGAAGCATTTGAGTGATGTGACTGTTGTTCTCATCATGTTTGAACATCATCTCTATGAGGACAGACCCACAGCAAAAAGAAATATATTTGTTTTATACTGCAATGATTAGTGAAAAAGGTGGCTATATATGACATGTGCAAATCATGTCATCATCTGTGCATCGATCTGTACTCTAATGACAATTTTTTTTCTTAATTTCACACAGTGGGCAGCCAACTCATAGCCTACATTACATCTGAACTAAGCCCTGGTTAAGTCTGTCTACATAACAGCGAGCAAAAGCTTGTTTCGACCCCCATGTAGTTGCAGGATTATTTATAATCGATTCTGATTGGCTATTACTAATGCTCATTCTTACACACCTTCCCAGTTGGCCATTCAACTGTTACCAGCCTCATGCTATTGTTATGACGGGCAGTTCATGTCAGAGACTGCTTGGTTGGAACTAGTCATTTGCATGTGAGTCGGCTGTTTTCTTGGGATTTCTAGTCGTAGATGGGCTCTCATCGTTTACTGGTGTTTTACTTCCTGAGATAGACCGGAGTTGAGATTGTATGTGACACAGACTAGATTTTTCCAAGGTGCATGGGAGATTTGTTTGTATGTTCCTCAAATGAGCATTTTTCTGTGACAGATTTCGGGAAGTTTCCTAACGGGTGCACTAAACCATGGGCAGTCTGTTATGTGACATCATCTCCGAAAGTAAAACACATGATTGTATAAATGATGAGAGCCCATCTAGTACTAGAATTCCCAAGTAAACAGCTGACTCGCATGTAAATAACTACTTTCTACCAAGCCAAACAGTCTCTGACATGAACTGCCCATCATAACAATTGCACAAGGCTGGTGACAGTTGAATGGCCAACCGGAAGATGTGTAAGAAAGAGCATAAGTAAAAGGCAATCAGAATCTATTATAAATAATCCTGAAACTACATACATTTATGCATGGGGTTGGAAGCGTTTGGTCACTGTTATGCAGACAGACCTAACTGGGGTTCAGTTCGGATGCGACAGTCAGGCTACCAACTCAAAGCCTTAGCTAGTTTGGCCATCTGGCACATTCTCCTTATATTTCACCTATTAATCTATAATAGGTACATGTAGACATTAATAACTCTTTTTAAGTACATTATCTTGTAATTATTATCTTTTTCTATTTGTAAAGAAATCAACCAGTCAGAGTGAATTTCATACTGTTTATTGTATTATAGGTTAAACAGATGTATAAACAGTACAGTAAACGTTAAAGAGTACATGTACATAAGCTCTGTGTCCAGTTTTGGCTGGTGAGCACAAAACATGCCATACGTGTACTTGCTATTATCATTTTTCTTTTAGAACAAAGGATGGTGGACATATGAATTCTGTTTTGGTAAATCTGTGGAACAGTACCACGAAGAAGGTAAGAGAGCTTAATGCTATGCTTACAGTGTTTATATATATATATAGAGAGAGAGTGCTGAGTAGGAATTGAGTTGATTGGTATGCTTGTTTGGTGTGGTGGTAACCACTCTGTCATACGTCGGACTGCCAAGCTGGCAATGCAGCCATATTTTAATGATGGTTCTATACATGCATTTGTAGCTTCCTGAAATTTCTCTAAACCATAAATAATTATAAGTAATATCATGGCACCAAGGGAAACTTAGTGATTAAATTTCCCCGCGAGCCTAGGGAGTCCCGATGCCACATCTCAACTGAGGTGCCATGGTATAACTTTGTAATACATGTACTATGATTGCCGAGGAAATTGACTGTTTTGCGAGTGCTTCTGTTTAATTCTGTTTGCTGAGTCATGGCACAGGAAGCACTACTGCAGTCTCCCTTGAGACACATTTTCTCAAAACAATACATTATAAAAACAGTGTACATGTTTTATTCATACAATCATTAATTCAGACTGTGATGCAATTTATGTGCTTCAGGTTGCACTGATGCACAAACTGCAAAAGCGTCCCACATGGATAAAACCGTGGGTTTATGACTAGTATTCAAGAGATTGATTGAGCTGTAATATTCTATCCAGTGTGCAGGGGGTCATTGCACTCCGACCTACCCAGTGCTGCAGGGGGAATAAAGTACCGCTGTCCAACCTGTACTTGGAAGACTAGTCATTGTCTTCCTTCATGAATGTACATGTAACATGAGGGAAAATTTAAAAAAACAATGCTAAATCTCCCTCCTGTAATTATACAAAAGGGAAATTTAGTTTATAATTTTCCCTCATGTATAGAAACATGAGGGAAAATTAGAAGCATTCATTCCTAATGAGGGAATTTCAAGGTTAAACTTCCCTTGGAAAACAAAGGAATCCGAACTGATCATGGTATTACATTTGTATACCACTGTACATAGTGTTTAATAAATATGATCATGATGACTTCAGAAAATAACAGATGTCAGGGCAAATCCAATCAATAATTTGACCTTTACACAATAATAACAACAGCAATAATAATAATAACAAGAACTTTATTTATGTGTCAAAGTTCATATAGCTATTAATAAGGGGAAGTTATTCCCTCCTACATGTAATTGGGGACACCTAAATCTAAGAGTCTATGTTAAAATATTTTACATGTATATTTTATGTGGTGTATATTTTACATACAGGTAATACAGTGGTTGGTGATAAGATCTTGTTAGGTGTGTACAGCTCACAGACAGACTGGGCACAAGAGAAAATCGAGGTAAGAAGGATGTTTCTCTTTGTTTATTTTGGAAACCTTTATATGGCTCTCAGACTAGATCTTAGATAAAAGGTAGAAGTACTAATGTAGAACTGAGAAATTTACAAAATAATGTAGTTCATTTAACAAAATGTTAAAAAGAATATTTTCGTGGATTTTTTGCTTTGTCATCAGGCAAAACATTGGCAAAATGCTAGCCTTATTCTATATGCTTTAATGCCTTTAAGGTAACTTAATGTGCAAAAGATTATAGGCATACTAATTATTAAGCCTCATCTGTCAATCATATTTTCACTTTATTTTTTATTTTTTATTCCCATTCAGATACCATACTCCAAAGACAATACTAAGAGATACCACTCCCAGTATTTTAAGAATGGGACCAAATGTGACGTGAGTGGAGAACAAAGAGTTACACAAGTCAAGGTACCCAAAAAGTTTATCCTTACAGGGTTGTTATAATTATAGTACCCTTTACTTAGAGTGGTCATAGGATGGGTTCTATGACCATTGTTTATAGGAAATGTAAGTGGCCTATTGAAAACATCCATTTGCCTCACTGGTGTGCACACTAAATCCTAGTCGAGGGTTCATACAGTTTAGAAAGCTGCATTTTCATACTTCAGACTTCAGTTTATTCGCACATTTTCTAGTTAACATGGTAGTAGATAATTACAGGATAAATAAAAACATAACATTTACATAACTGAGAAGAATTAAGCTATAATCAATTATTCGTGCACAGTGATCAAAGTAGCAAGAAGCTTTCGTCTACCATAGCTAGGAAAGAAAAAAAAGAAGGACGGACGTGGATAAAAAGTTCAGCCTCAATAAATGAAAAGAGTTCTTGTCAAACATTATTAAAGTGTCTGTGAGATAAGGAGTATTGTTCGATCGCCTAGTACTTACACATGTAGCTGTTGGCACATTTTTGCATGGTTGGTACATGTGCGAGAAGAAGGGAAAATCTATCATCTATTCTTGTGTTGGGTTTGGAAGCCGGGCAGTGCTATATTCTCGAAATGGTCGAAATTCTTTCCGCCCTTTCCTCTCGTTTAGATGTATGTACAGCTTGTAAGCAGCAAACATCGCTAAAATTTGCCGGTTTAAGCCACAATGATAAAAAAAACACCAGTGAGGCATTAGTGTAGGTTTATTTCGTATTCAAATATATATATTCGTATAAAAAATATATACATGATCTTTCGCAACAGCAACACTTCGATCCGTACAAACACATTGTGTGGACTCCGTGTACATGTAGTTGAAGAGTCCAGTTTCGCATTCAAGAATTACCGTTGAATGCGATGAAAAAACATCAGAATGAGACTAACGTTCATGAGTAAATGCGCCTGTAGTCATCGAATACAGCGGTAATTCTGAAATGCAAAACAGGTATCTTACAATCAAAAGCAACTAGCACCAAGCCAATGAGACCAAGAACGCCTCAAGTTCTTATTAATATTTATAATAATGAATATGAATATTTATGAATGAATTGCTCATGTTCGTAGCCACAAGCATACAAAAGTTCACAAACTTCCATTTTGATAAAAATACATTGATCACATGCACATCTGTATAAATCAATTGTGAGTACAAACTAAAAAAAATTTTTGGTTATATGGTGATGTTACACACGACATTTTTTAACGACGATTTTTCGCGACGATTTTTAATGCATGTTACACGAGGCAACATTTAGCGCAACATTGATTTGACAACAAGTATGTTACACAGAACGATTCTTAGCGCAGCATCTAGCTTGCGCCTCGGCTTCTAATCCGACATCCTCATTTTAGAATAAAATGGAGGACGAGTGAGGTCTTTGTTTGTTGACGTAGTCTCGTTTCCGGTGGCGTAGCGAACAGGTTGCTGGGATGATGTTGCACGAAAAGTCAACGGCGAGGGTGTTACACGAAGCAACTCCAACAATTAAAATTCGGGCAACAATGTTGCAGGTTTTTTGAAGGTAATTCAAAAACTTGCAACATGTTGCGACAACGAAGATTGCGTTAAAAATCGTCGAGTGCGCCATGTTACACTGTTGCCTATTAAAAAAATCGTGATTAGTGCTTTTGATCGGAGAATGTTTTTGTGAATTATGGACAGCAGATATTGTTGTAATTAAATACACCTTTTTGTTTCCTTTTTTGTCAGTTCATGTGCGAGTTGGGCAAAAGTGATTACATATTTAGAGTGGACGAGCCTTCTTCATGTTCATACTTAGTGGAAGTTTACACCAAAAAGCTGTGCAAACACCCGCTGTTTAGACCTGCCCCCTCACCTAAACCAAAGTCCATCACGTGTTCACCAGCTATCACTCAAGAGCAATACGATATCTACTTAGCCACTCTTGGTAAGTTTAGTATGGGTTAGAGCTTGAGGGCGGGTAAACAAAGTACTCCTAAATGGATTAAGCCTCCACTTGCTTTTTATGATTATGCAAAAGGTGTGGCCTAATGTGCATCAATTACGCGAACTAAACACATTAAAATAAATCATTCCAACTTACAAATCCTAGCATGACCACGTGATTTTCTTCATTCAAAAGACTTCAACGTCATTCAAAATCAGTCCACCAATTTGCCTTTTTACCGCATCGAAGCTCGAGCAAGTCGAAATGCTATTGTCTTGTACTCGACACTGATTGGATCCAGTTACCGCAAGTTGAAATGCTATTGTCTTGTACTCGACACTGATTGGATCCAGTTACCGCAAGTTGAAATGCTATTGTCTTGTACTCGACATTGATTGGATCCAGTTACCGCAAGTTGGAATGCTATTGTCTTGTACTCGACACTGATTGACTCAAGTAACCATAAGTTGAAATGCTATTGTCTTGTACTCGACACTGATTGGCTCAAGTAACCATAAGTTGAAATGCTATTGTCTTGTACTCGACACTGATTGGATCCAGTTACCGCAAGTTGGAATGCTATTGTCTTGTACTCGACACTGATTGGATCCAGTTACCGCAAGTTGGAATGCTATTGTCTTGTACTCGACACTGATTGGATCCAGTTACCGCAAGTTGAAATGCTATTGTCTTGTACTCGACACTGATTGGATCCAGTTACCGCAAGTTGGAATGCTATTGTCTTGTACTCGACACTGATTGGATCCAGTTACCGCAAGTTGAAATGCTATTGTCTTGTACTCGACACTGATTGGATCTAGTTACCGCAAGTTGGAATGCTATTGTCTTGTACTCGACACTGATTGGATCCAGTTACCGCAAGTTGGAATGCTATTGTCTTGTACTCGACACTGATTGGATCCAGTTACCGCAAGTTGGAATGCTATTGTCTTGTACTCGACACTGATTGGATCCAGTTACTGCAAAGTTGGAATGCTATTGTCTTGTACTCGACACTGATTGGATCCAGTTACCGCAAGTTGGAATGCTATTGTCTTGTACTCGACACTGATTGGATCCAGTTACCGCAAGTTGAAATGCTATTGTCTTGTACTCGACACTGATTGGATCTAGTTACCGCAAGTTGGAATGCTTTGTTTTCATTTATTAGCATGTAAACCTTTCGAAAACATGAAATTAAAAACTTAATTACTCTGTAGCAATGAAAACTATGACTCTTAAATTGCACAGAAGTGCTTATGTTTGCGTCCTTTTATCAGACAAGGTTGATTGTTTTTCATTATTGCCTAGGGTCTATTAAGTTCTTGATAACAATATATTTACACGTATTTTATTGATGATCTCAGCGGAGTTTTGTAAGCGGACATCTTCACTTGGTCCACGGGGTGTCCTGGATGGCATGCTCGATCGTCAAGCATGCGCAGTAAGAAATAAGAGAAGACTGGCGGAAACTTGGCCAGAAGCTAGTGATAATTTGTGTTTTCTTTTTCCGTTATCTTCTTTTTTTTCTAAACCTTTTGCACTTGTAACTGGTAACTGGTAGATTTCCCTTGATTCTACCAGTATTTTTTGTTTTTATCTTTGTTTTCTTTACATAATTTATCGTTTTTTCGGGTCGTTACCTTGAAGGAAAGTGAAGGAAAACGATCGAGCCGATGATCCTGCGGTTAAATCATGGAAGAGGTCGGTCGGTATAGCTGTTTTAATCTTCTCCAAAATTTAACATATCAGAGCTTTTCACGTAAGTTTTCTTTTAAGTAAAGCCAAGTAAAACATAATATGTGGTTCTGATTACACTAGCTGTACTTTAAACAAGATAGGGTTGGTAGGTAGGTACTGGTATGATCAACTAAAAGTCGATTAATGTATGCTAACCGCTGTGGGGAGCGAGTAGCAGCTGACGTTTCGAGCGCTAGCCCTTCGTCAGAGCCCTTTTGCTCTGGTGAAGGGCTAGCGCTCGAAACGTCAGCAGCTACTCACTCCCCACGGCGGTTAGCATACATTAATCGACTTTTAGTTGATCATACAAGTGTTTATCGTCCATGCCGACGCAGACCAATACTAGTTTATAAGGAACTAGTCCCCCATCGGTTGGTAGGTACTAACTTTCTATTTTCTCTAACGTTTTGCACCGGCTGGCTTTAAATTTGTCACTGAGAAATGTCAAGAAAAAAACAGCGATTCTCTAATGTCAAACTTGTAGTTGAAATTTTTGTTGAAAAAGTTATAGGATCGGCTGGGGAAATCTAGGCTCGGTCGGGTAATCGGGAATACTTTTTTGTAGACCTAATGTTTCCAAGCTTTAAACTGTCGGGAATAACATGAACATTTCCCATCCTGGACGAACCTCGCTGTATTCGATCCCAGGACTCTATTATGAAATGTACGTACAACATTTTAAATTCATGTTGTCTTGGATAAAGGTGAAGGAATACGGGCAATTTCTTGCAACTTGTTTAGCAACAATGTTGCGTTGTGAGTTGAAACGCAATGTTGCACGTATTACTACCCACTCGAGCAACTTACCACGTAACAAATTTCCATGCTGCAAGTTGCTCTACGTTCTCTGATACCGGCTCCAATTCCAATATACCAGGCTCGTCTTCGACGTCCGCCATCTTTGTTTTACGTCATGGATGCGCGCGCCGCCACATCGACGTCATCACTTGCCAGCCAATCAAAAGCGTTCTTTCTACGAACAGCAAAACAAACATTTGTTGCAAAAAGTAGAAGTCACTTCTACTTTCTGCAACATATTGCGCAACTTGCAACATGGAAATTTGTTGCGTGACAAGTGGTAATACATGCAAAATCGCGCTTCAACTCGCAACGCAACATTGTTGCGAGACAATTTTCAAGAAATTTTTGCTCGTGTTACTTCACATTGCATTTTTGTTCTATGCGGGATTGCGGAAAAAAGTCAAATTTACATATAACATAGACCACATGCAAAACCCATTGCTATGGCATTGATATTGTCTAAAGTGCCTTTTTTTCTATATTTGCATTTCAGAAATAAAAAAGGAAGCCACGGAAGCCAGAAGGAAGGCAAAAGAAAAGCGCACGAGGGAAATAAGAGCGGAGAGGCGGCGTGAACGAGATGATTTCGACTCATCAGACTATTTCGACAGCCAAAAGAAAAGGACGAGAAAGCCAATACGAAGTCAGCTGTGGCCTTGGGAGAATCCAGGTGTGGAAAACGACGACGAATTGTGGATTAACGGCCACATCAACGACAAGGAAATGGAGGTGAATAGAATGGACATCATGAAGGGACGGAAAAAATTACACGATAAGGACAATACGGATGATCATCACAGTGTTATCATAATGAGCAGGGGGCTACAACGGGAGAGACGATCACCTCCAAAGTAAGTCTACTGGTAAAGCTATATTGCACCAATATGAGACTTATATTGGACTAACTTAACGCTATATTGGACCAATCTAGCCGGGGAGCCGGGTTGGCGCAATGGTTAAGCGCTTCGCCTCTCACCTCTGGGGCCTGGGTTCGATCCCCCGATGCGGCGCCATACGTCCTTGCTCCCTCCCTCCACAAAAACTAACACGCTATAAATTCCAATTCGATCTGTGGTTTAGCCGTGTGCTGACTTTGATCAGCCCCTATGGTTGTTTCAGGTCCCGCTAGAAATTCAGAGAATATGACAAATCGTTTGCCCAAAAAATATATTTCTGAAACATTTAGCATCCCAAAACTAAAAATAGTAGGTAAAGGATTTTGCTGATTAAATTTAAGGGTATTAGACGTCTTGTGAGCCCTGCGATCCAGTTTAACTTTTCTTATATTTTTGCTAGTATTTGATCGCGGATTTTAACAACAAATAAGTGAGCATCAACTCCAGACTGAATCGTTCATAGGTTATATATATATGGAGTTAGTGGGGGGAAGCCTCTAGGCGTGACGACACAAATAACAGCTGCGAAGGAGACTGGCCTGTAGGTAGACTTTCTCAAAGTCCTTCTTAGCCCCCCGCACGAAGGACTTTTCCCACTTGCAGCGCGCCAAATTTACCGGTTGATTTTTCAACCGGAGGCGTGGCTTATGACGTACTAAGATTTGCCCAATCACAAAGCGTCAATTCTTATTATGAAGTTTTCAGCCAAATATTGCTATGATATCATTGTCTTGTTCAATGCTTGTAATACTTCTTAGTTTTGTATTTAGGTGTTTATACAGTTGTACTGTTATTACCGTAATTCCAATACATGCATCAGGAGTTCCAGACTTCCGGTTGGATCACACTGCATTCTGGGTAGGTGGGCTCAGAAAAGTGGGCATCAACTTCTAGATCGGCCATATTGGATTTGAGTGCAGTCAATTTTTGCTCCTTTGCAAGTTCAAAAACTTACTACCTAATACACGGAATATCTTACCTTTAAAATTTTTTTCAGTTGGGAGTTCTAAGTCGATGTTTAAGCTTTAGAACGGGATTAATAAAGTTTCCAAGTTGACTGCGCTCAAATCCAATATGGCCGCTCTGGAAGTTGATGCCCACTTTTCTGAGCCCACCTACCCAGAATGCAGTGTGATCCAACCGGAAGTCCGGAACTCCTGATGCATGTATGTACCGTTGTTGGTATAAGGATTAAAGTTATTATTATTATTCGTATGTTGACGTGTCAAGTCAGTCGACCGTGGATGTGGTATTTAAAATTTGATTGTACTCGGAAAGAGTTTGTCAAAGGCGCGAAATGTAAGCTCCGCCTCTGAAATGTGTTTTCGCGACAAAACATAATCCCCCGATTCAATTTCCTGCAAGTGAAACAAGTCGAACTCGCCTCTCGCTTCGATTCTCGCGCTCGCTTTTTGACCCAGTAATCGCTTACCCAGTGACTCAGCGAGTTCGACTTGGAGCAAGTCTAGCCTATAGGCGGAGCTCCAGTTATTTCAGATTACGGCTAGACTTGTACTTTCTGTCGGCCGTAAAGCAGAGTAGCTGATTTATAGGAATTGTGCTGAGAGATATTTCGGACAGAGGGGTTGAAGCCAGTTTTTCGCTGGATCGCTTTGAAAGACATTGAAATGATTTTTGTTGGTTATTATTAATATGATAATTCGGTAAGAAAGAAAAATACCAGAACGAGGAAAGCAGAGCAAAAATAAATGTTGTCCCGTAAAAAAAAGAGGGGGAAAGAAGGTGTCCTCTTCAAGACTGGAATCCCAAACGTCATGAAAGCTAAGCGTGCGCTCTCCCGTCTGAGCTAACAAGGCATAATTAAAAAAAAAATCTATAAATATTAAAGGTGGGGCGCGCGCACGGCGGGGCGAGGGATTCGTGATTTGGGATTCGATGGGACGGACGCGCGTGCAGCAATTTTTTCGGTCGATCGCTGTGTGTTTGTGCTCCGCTCGCTTTTTCGGCCGGCGTAACAGCTCCGCTACAAACACTGTACTCCTGCCCTGATCTATTGGTACTTGCTCCAGTTTTGTAGCCATGTTTGGGCAGAGCCGTGCCTCTGCTTGCGCTGGGTTAAAGAGGCTATGTCATGGTGTTGCGCAATGTTCGATCTTTCATGTCCGTAGTTCAATAGTCATTTTTACCAGGAGCGTCCATATCTCCTATACAGGTGTCACGGCGTTTTCACAAGTTGGGATATCTTTAGATTATTTTCCCTGCCAATTGGTGGGTTGCACCAGTGGCGGAGCAGCGGCGGAACAAAAAATTGCCTCATTGGCTACTTTTGTTATACCAACTAACATCACTGCTACGCTTTTGTGATTTTAGTCCCTAAGGACTGATTACAACCAAAGAATAGCGGGAAACCGTTCTAAAAATAACCTAACTTGTGAAAATGCTGTGAAATAGGCTTAGTATGCGGGATGGACGCTTCTGGCTCCTTTTTTTTCATATTTGCTTTGATTTTAACCATCCCACATGTGCGCGAGGTTCGTCAGTTCATAATAATAATAATAATACTTTATTCCAAAAAATACCATCAAAGATACATAGGAAGTACTGGAAGTACACAAGTAGCTAGGTACAATCATTAAACATAATCATAATGTCGTGGCAATATTTTGCTGTACACCTCATTACAGACTCATCCTTCATTGACAAGCAGTACGAAAATAATTCTCGCCGACTAAAACAACTAAATGAATCATTGATAGCTAACAAATTGCCCCAAAAATGTTCTCTAAGATTTACAAATTTTATATTATTACAACTGGTGAATTAATACAATTCATCACCTAACTCATTAAGGTTACAAAGAGGGCAAACGCGTGCATCATAAGTAATGTTTGCGTAGCGATCAGTTTCAACAGGGAATTTGT
Source organism: Actinernus sp. WN-2022 (assembly GCA_030867875.1). NCBI lineage: Eukaryota > Metazoa > Cnidaria > Anthozoa > Actiniaria > Actinernidae > Actinernus > Actinernus sp. WN-2022. Next base: position 170,216,307 of record JAOWCC010000577.1, on the reverse strand, counting down.
GCGCAGAAATCCTAAATCTTGTCACCGCCTGACGATGCTTAACGCTCGAGACATACGACAGGTAGTTCTCAAAACCTGTATTTGGCTTCACTAGATTAAACGTACGCAACTTACTGCACTCTTGAACCTGGTCCTTCCACCGCTTATTAAAGGAATTATATAATTCAGATTTCAGATATTTAGCCAGAACTCTAATATTCTTAGTGGATATAACAAGATCCTCAAGAGATTTAACATTGCACATCTCTAACAGATAATTCGTAAACTTAACGCCCTGAAAATTTGATTGTATGCACACACGTGCAGCTCTCCCAACTAATTCATCCCCGTACAAGGAATCCTTCACCCGTACCCAGTACTTAACTACCAAAACAGAAAGTTGCACAACCATTGGTACTCTGCCCAATTCTGCATACACTGCTAAGTTTGTAGACTTAGAGTGAACGCCTAAAATACGTTTGCAAAACTTCAAATGCAGTTTTTCTATGTCGGTAACCATACTAAAAAACTTTGTCTTGAACATGTCAAAACTAGTAGATATCCTTCCCAAAGCGTAAACTCCCCAAATCTCACAACCATACAGCAGCACCGGAACGGCTACAACAGTTGAATACAGTTTCAACAGCACTTTCACTGGAACATTCTCCACGTTAGAAAAACTTTTAAATAGACCGTGATACGCGCGTAACGCCTTATTGTACAAAGCCTTTTGGGCGATTTTAAAACCACCACCAAAATGGAAAGTTATGCCCAAATATGTGTACTCATCGACACAATCCAACAAATCCTTGCCAAAATACCATTTAGAAGTTATAAACGAGCGTCGCTGAGCTCTCGTGCCAAATACTAAAATCTTGGACTTTTTCAAGTTGACCTTTAACTTCCATTTCTTAGTATAACGCTCAAGCCTACGAATGCAACCTTGCAATCAATGTTTTCAACACCAGCACATGATCAGACGTCCTGAACTCACGTCGGAAACCGATCTGACATTTATTAAGAATTTCATTCTCACTCAAAAACTCATTCAAACGTGCATTCAAAATTAATGTGAAGAACTTTCCTAAACAGCTACTGATACAAATACCTCTAAAATTACCAGGGTCCAATCGACTTCCCGATTTATGAAGAGGCACTATAAAACCTTCCGACCATACGTGCGGGAAAGCACCGCACGATATAACCTTATTAAAAAGTTTAACGAAGTGTGGCCCTAAAACATCCACAGAGGTTTTAATTATTTCATTATTTATCAAATCACCCGCACTGGCCTTTTTATTCTTGAGTTTTTTCGCTGAATCGCGTACTTCCTTAAGTGAAACAGGTGCGTCGAGAATCTCATTCTCATTAATAGCCCAGCATTGATAATCTTTTACAATCTGAGCTTCGTTACTAGTACTTTCAGTTGAAAAGTTGACTTTATTTAGATCTTTGAAGTAACTATGCCACTCTGCCGGCGACACATCGTTAGAGGCCCCTTCAGACTGACGCGACTTAATAGAGTTAACCAGTTTCCAAAACTCTTTCGGACTCCTTTCCTCCAATGCCTGAATTCTGTTTAACGAGTCATTTCGGAAATTTCTTTTCAGTCGTTTAATAAGCCGCTTATAGTCTTTTTTTCGTGGAAACAAAATTATGTCTCAAGAAAGGATCGTTCGGATACTTTGACACTAAATTGCCTAATTTTTTTACCTCCTTTTTGAGCGAGTGACAATCTTTGTCAAACCACTTCTGTTTTTGAACTGTATTCCGTGTTCTTTTCTTTGGAACTTTACCACTCCTGACAGGCACTACTTTTTTAGAAACCTTAACTATAACACTTGTAAATTTATTAACCAAGGAATCTACATCTAGGTCTCCTTCATCTGCCGATGAATCTAACAAACCACTCAACTCTTGAGAAACCTCGTCAGAATCAAGACTGTCACGGAGCGTAGACTTTAACTCATCACTCCACAGAAAAGCCATCGGAAGTGGCGACAAAAAGACTGAATTTTCCGACACAGTTGATGCCGATAATAGACAATGATGTGAAAACTCCGTCGTATTTGACACGGAAAAATGGTTTACCAGCGGTAAAATATCAAAAGAAACAACTGCATAGTCAACTACACTATATATGTCTGACATGTAAACTGGCCCAGGAAATCTCCCTTCGTTCTACCATTTAAAATAACCAAGCCATTCCCACAACACAACTCAGATAAAGACCTCCCGTAGAGATTTACTTGCTTGTCCCGCGATTTTCGTGGCTCAAGTGGGGGAGCAAAAGCTGTTAAACCAACCGTATCATCCACATAATCATCTAAACCGCTCATTCTGGCATTAAAATCACCACACAACATAATATCACCTTTCCTAGAAAAATTATAAATGCTTTCTTGAAGTAACTCAAAATGGTCAATGCCCAATCTCCTTTCCCTGGGAGAATGTTGTGGAGGGATGTATACCGTACAAACATACAGGTCACGCTTCAAACGCTTCATATGACAATAACTGTGTCCGGCCTAGACCACGAATATAAAGACCTCTCACCGTGACACAGCGTGACTCACCGTGACACAGCGTGACACAGCCCCATTAAACTACAAGAGCTAATAGACCAAAAGTTTGTTTACCTTACAATAGTTTTAAATGTTGCCACAATTCCGAAGAAAAAATGTTAAATAATAAACCTTTTGATAACAGCAATTCGTGTGGTTCCTTTTCCTTTAAAAATACTGGCGACTGCTCGATGTTAGTATATGGCCATGCCTTGACTCCTTTTCATTTTTCAGGGTGAAATCATTAGAGACTGAAGGAACAGAGGAAAAGAAGCAAGACACAGAACAAGCAAAGGAATCTGAACAGAAACGAGGACCCCCGCTAGACAAGCCTCGCACTGATGCAATACCAGAAACAAAGGATTTCATGGCCGAGAAAGCGACGGGCGAAGGTGTTGAGATACATACACCGGAGAAACAACCGATAAAGCCACCACAAGATAATGCAGAAGGCGAAGAGGCTACCCTGGGGGTGGGAGCAGGGGAGTCAAAGCCCGATTTATCGCAAAAAGGGTCCGAAGTCGAACATGGTGATACTGAAGCAACTAAAACTGACAAAGAAGAGAGGGGAAAACAGAAGCACGAGGAGGGAAAGACGAACATAAAACAAGGCACAGAGTCTTTAGAAGATACGATCATCGAGAAAGAGGAAAAAGGCGAAGGGAAAGATACTGCAGAGGACAAAACGGAGAAGAGCCTGGAGGATGAATGGAGGGACGCTTTTACGAAAGCAAGGATGCAGCTGAGGAGTGTTGTACGAAAACAACTCAAGGGAATGGGCGTGAACCCTGACGGTGGGCTTGTATCGAGTCAGAGAGCAGATTTCGTATGAGTGGGACAAACTACGGCATGTCCGTAGCCTTACCGTAACCGTGCTGTACCGTATTTCTGTACTGTGATTGGTTCAGTAGGCCAAAACAATAAAGAAACCATTTCAAAGTCACGGTATGCCGTACAGAAACTGTGCCGGTGCCGTAGTTTGTCGCACTCGTACGAAATGTGCTCTATTACAACTACCGAGTAACCGGGCCCACTTAGACAACGAGAACTACATACATTGCAAAACAAAAATAACGCATTTCAAAGTATAAATACTAGCATATCCATGCGATTTCATTCATTAAAGACTTTGACTTCAGAACTGATCCACCAAATTCACCTTTTACCGGATCGAAGCTATTCTATTGTCTTATACTGGACACTGATTGGCTCAAGTAACCGTAAGTTGGAATGCTGTGTTTTTGTTCTGCAATGTGATTGGTTCTCGTTGTCTAAGTGGTTACAGTAGTCGCACTGTAATAGCCATTACCATTCGTTACAAGTTATTTGAATGTCAGTAAGCAGTATTTATGTTCTCTACTGAGCTATAAGGCAGTGGAAAGGTGCAGTTGAGGCATTGCACAGCCAACGTGCCAATTTATTACTCGGGCTGCCTGTGGCAGCACCGAGTCTTAAAATGCAAGTCGTTATTTTTTTTTTTTACATAATTTAATACAGTAAAGCAAGATGGCGGAGGACCCGCGAGGAACTTTCTCTCTAATTTGGAGTCTCATCTCTCAAATGTAATGCTCTTTCATTTGTACTGGTATGTTTGACAACAATCACAGAGCATATTCTTTATCTTTGGACTTCGTTTTTTATTTAACTTCACTCGTGCGAAAGCCTTCCAACAGGCTCAGGATATTTCAACTGGCGCTATTGTCGGAGCCGAAGGACCGCGTTTTTTACCCAGATGGCCAGTGATTTTATATACGACACGTACGACGACCTGAAGCCAGTGAAGGGGCCAGGAAATTCGAAGAAATAGATATTGGAATCTATAAGCCATCGGCTCGCTGTGCTGCATTTAAAACATCCGAGGAGAACATCTTATTTTGGGTGAAGGCACTTCAAGACCAATATTATGAGTCTCTTAAAAACTGTCAGAGATTTAAATTTACCGTAAGTTGGATTGAGATCAAGTTACTTCGTTCCAGCGAGGATATTGACCTAGCGGAAACGGTACAAGCTGTCGAAGGATTTTACTTATAATCATCCACGTCTACTTAACAACAGGAATAGTTATGTGCCAAGGCATGGCAAAGATTGAGTTTCCCAGATTACAGATGAAAGTAGAGAACTTAATGAATGAAGAAACAGAGGTCACGCGCGACATGCTTGAGAACATGAACATGTTCAACACTTTATGTTATACTAAGAAAACTAAACAAATTACAGAGCCTGCAAGTTCACAAGTCAATGAAAAACCCCAAGAGCCTGTAGTTTTGGATCAACATATCCTTGAAACTCCAAAAGCAACATACACAGTCAAATTCAAACCGGAAGAGACGGAATTCTTTAGATTCTTCACGAGGATTGTTAGCCCGCAATAAGAACTCTCTCGCTGCTTTAATGACCTTGATTTGTAACATGGAGGCTGACCTAACTGATATGCGTAATGAATTCTTACTCTCGTCACATCAAAACACGAATCAAGAAACCAAACTCAGTCATTTGGAAGACAAATTAGTGCAGCAAGATAATATATACAAGACCGAAATCAAGATGCTGTCATCACGAATATATTATTGACCTAGAAGTTGAAAATGGCGAGTTGAAAGCGGATATAATAAAGCTGGGATCCGACTTTCAAATTTAAAAAAAAAATCAAGAATACAACAAAGAAGACAATGAAAGACCAAGGTCTCCAGTGTTCCGAGACTACCCAACCTACTGAAGCTTATCAGTTTGTTCAAGAGCCATCTTTCTTACATGACAACCCGATCCCTATTCATCAGAATACATTTTCTGTGCTAAATGACGAGAGTTTACAATCACCTGACCGACAACCCACTACTAAAGAAAGGGACCATGAAGTACGGTAGTACGGTTAATTCTCGGGTTCAAAACAATGAATATATGCCTGCTCAAATGCAGTGTGTTAAACGAATAAGTAGTGTTTAAATTAAAAGGTCAACATACGAGAAAAACAAAACTATTAAAAGACTGCTAAATTCAGCTAATAATTCTTCCCTTTGGTTATTACTAAGAGGATTTCAAATGAAAGTGTATTTCATCTTCAATCTCATGTGGCCCGAGTGAAAGCCCCAGCGCCTGGTGAAAATCGCACGTGTATACCACTCTTAAACAGGCACGCGACAGCTGAAAAATCCCGAAACAAGATCGTGAGAAGTTAAATGAGTTACAATTTGTGCGACAAAACGTATGGACTGGTCACACAAACATTATTCTAAATCGAGGCAATGGTCGTACCCAGTCTTCAATGTGTCGCCAACGTTTGTCTCCTATGTACCCACTATCGCGCTGGGAACGCGACAGTTTTCAGAAAGTCCCGTCGTATGTGTAAAATATCGTTCGTGTATCCGCGGCTTAAGGGTAACTGCGAAATTGAACGGAGGTGAAATTATATGCGACTTGCCGCGCGCTCTTTCGCTTTAGATTGGCCTGGTACTTTTTTCAAGAAACCGCAGAAAAATGAGAAACGAAAAAAAGTAGAGATGGCCTTACATATTATGAAGATAATTATTGAAAATGTTTTGTGAACCGGACTATTTACACTAGATAATTGTTTCTTTCAGAATTAGAAAGAAAGCTTAAAGTCATGATGGGCAAAAAGGTGTCAGAAAAGAAAACAGTCCCGAAACCAGAATCCGGTAAATTAGCAGAAGAAACGCCCAACAGTCAAGTTAAGGAAGACTCCGCAAAGACTGAGAACACTAAACCTGATTCCAGTGCTGTTGGTCTCAGAGCAGCCGTGGACAAGAAACTCGACAGACTGATGCACGAGGTGGAATCAATGGAAAAGGATGGCAGGCTGGGAAAAGAGAGCAAAGAACGGCGTATGTTACTGAACATTAAGAAGCTCATAAAAGGGATGGATCACCAAAACTTACTACTGATGAAGAAAGAGGAGACGCTACAGAAGGCACTGGAGAGACACTTTGATGAGCTGAGAGATCGCTTCAGTATCGAGGCTACTTTGATGAAGAGATTTATCGAAGATATTGAAGGAAAAGGCAAGGACGAAGGATTCGAGGATGACTACCTAAAGAGTCTCGTGGAAAGGCTGAAAACATCCGTGTATCGATACGCTAAGGCCACCAGGTATGTCAAGTGACACTTAGGAAGAGTGGGCGACAATCGTAACAAATTATCGTATACTCACGGTTAGAGTTGTGTAGAGCAGATTTCGTATGAGTGGGACAAACTGGAGCAGTGACTACAGCACGGTTACCTTACAGCATGCTGTGACATTGAAATTGCTTTTGTCCTGCTGATCCAATCAAATTACAGAAATACGGTACAGCAAGTTACAGTACGGTTACAGACATGCTGGAGTTTGTCCCACTCATACGAAATCCGCGCTATGTCTATGTTTGAAGGATGCACAAAGGATAGTTAGTGTTTCAGTGACTACTGTAGGTCTTGTTTTGTTAGTTGCGTACGTTCATTCTTGGTGTGATTCTCCAATTTTGGAGTATTTATTATAAATGTTTGTTTTCGTCTTTGAATTCTTTGAGGAAGTTGGTATTCATCAAAATGCTCATGGAAAACTAGTCTGAGAAAAGAAAGGTCTACTTTTTTTATGTAGTGCTTGACAGACTTGTAGGAATATGTTTGCGTTATGATTTAGTTTGTATAAGTTTAGAATAATTTGCTTGTATTTATTTAGCCTGATTTTCATACGGTCAGTGGAAGCGAGCGTGAGAAAATCAGGCTAGTGTACATCGACAACGTTTCTTGTGTCTGGCTCTGTTTCGGTTGTACATCACTACGATCTACTTTAGTTTACGTTTAAAAAAACTTCATCCTCTGTCAGGGATCTCGCCGATGACATGGCTGCCGTAAAGGAATTGAACAACGAACTTCACAATAAACTTGACAACATTGTCAGCAAGAAAGACACCAGGGAGAAGGGTAGCGACTTCTTCCGCCTGGCTGCGAAGGCAAATCTACTGCTACGACGGCTATTACACAGAAGCGCGCAGCTTGACAAAGAAATGCGAGCCATTCGAGAGATTAGTCGCGAAGCCCTGGCGAGGCGGGAAGAGTACTTGGACGAGGAAGACGAGGAATTCGAGTCTGGGGTCAAGGCAAAGACCAAACTCAAAGGTGAAGCCAAGGCCAGAATGGACAGTATAATCGAAAGGCTGAAGACGATGATAAAGGATGTTGATAGTGGCAAGGCCTCGGAGAAAACCCTCGGTGATGACGGAGAGAAGTTAGGATCCAATTCCCAGTCGATGTTCTCAGATGATAAAATCAAGGTTCGGGTGACGAAGATCAAGGGCGAGAATGGTAACGCGCTATGGTCTGAAGAGGACGGCAAACGAGATTTACAGGAGATGGGAATTGAGGGACGGCTAAAGAGAGCTAGTAGAAAGATGGAGAGCATGGTCAAGGAACAGCTCAAGAACGCTGGGATCGCTCCTACTGGTAACACGATTCTATTGAATTTTGTATTTTGTTGTTGTTTTCATGGAAGTTCGATTTGGGGCTGCCTGTGGTGCACGGTTCCAGATTGTGCACCACAGGTAACCCAAAGCACACTTCACCGAAAAGAAATCCCAAAGCCGCTTACAGGCAAAATCAAAAGACGTATTGTTCTCCCATACTGCGCGTGTACTACATGATATATTTTTATAACCTGTCTGTCCGCTTAGAGTAGGCAAGACTGAGAGACAAAAGAAGGTCGAATGTGTCTTCCCTATATTAAGTATTTTACTCGGGCGAGCTGTTCCAAACTGTTTCTGGTTGTCTTCAGGTAAAGTTCATGTGAAGATCATCACATCGCGGGAAGCTCTGGAGAATTTTGGCAGCGATAAAGGCATGGAGATACTGTCCGAAGAGGAGACATCTCAGTTCAAGAAGATGATCATGAACCTACTGGTGAGAATAGAATAACGTAGTATTTTCACTACATTTTATTGGTTAATTTTCGCGATCCTCTAATATTAATAAAGGTTTGATTTAGTGGTAGATCAGATATCTTTACCTACTGGGCTCTAACTCTTGACATAGAGGGTAAAACGCAAGTGGTTCAGAGTAAGAGGTCGGCCGCAGCTCCTGTGGCGCGGCTCTGCTTAATGTCAGCTACTTCTTCTGTGTGACTGTTGTGCGAACTGCACGAGTCTGCTGCTGTGGAAAATAACACTGAAGTGCATGCGACAGTTGTGTTTCCCACGAGTGAAAAGCTTCACATACAGCCGATAACAATTCTGCCATGAACGCACCAAATATGCACAAGAACGAACCAAATAGGAGACCGTATTTCCATGGTAATATTTGGTTTGACCAATCAAGTAGAGGCAAACGAGTCAGTCCCATTTCTCGAGCGGGCACGCAAGGTTTTCGTTTTTTTTTATGGAAAGAAAATGTCGTTTCTTGCCATAATTTATATAATAAACAACTTATTAGTAGGCTAAGCTTAGCTGTATAGACCCATTGCATAAATAGCGTCTCGAGCCTCGTGTTCACGTTGCCACACAAAAGCGTTTTCACATGAATGCGAGGCTAAAGATTACTAAACAATGGTTACTCAAATTGGACGCCATTTGTGCAATGGTCTATTACATGCTTAGCCGACTAATTTCTTAAAAACTCAATGTAAAAAAAAACCGACTTATTTGAGTGTCAAATGTATTTATCATGGTATTACTAATTGGATACAGTTTTTAATAAACTATATATATATGGCTATTTAGTATATACCACACAAGTGAATTCTTGGGTTGCAATCAATCCCCAGAGATTCAAATGACAAAGCCGTGGCGGCCATGTTGGAGGACATAACAAGAGAAGAAGGAATCTTTTGTAAACGTCCTCCAACATGGCGGCGATGACGTCACGTGCAACCCGGCAATAGTGTTTTTCTGATTGGCTATTCTGGATGTGAATATCCTTTGCTATTCATCTCCACTTCGGTAAATAATTGTTCAATATCCACCGAGGTGATCACTGTCAGAGATTGTTTGCGTTCTCTAAGATTTAACGTCCTGATCCGAGAAGACGCGAAGGTCTAATCATTTGCAGATATCAGAGCAAAGGGAGCAGTGGTTTGAACCTGCGACCTCCCGAACAACAGACCGGCACTTAAACCACTGACTGGTGGTCAATTCATTTCCAATTCCTTTAGGGTGGTAGCCAAGAAGCTGGTGACGAGAGAAAGCGACAGCTTGAGATGGAGAATAACTACAATATGGTATGGAACAAGGATCAGTTTAAAACGGCAACGTCTGGCAACGATGATGAACCAGAAGCTGAACTGATATTTGACGATACTGAATATTAGATAATAGATAAGTATTTAATTATTCATCAATAAATGAAGGTAGGACTCTCTCGCATGAAGCGCTCAAATGCGTCAAACAAAAGGAAAATTTCGCCGCATCTTCTAATTGTTAAGATGAGATATCGAGGAAGCATCGTTAAGCGCTACCCCGGGGTTAATCGACTATACTCAATCCCGATTTCACGACAAGCATTTTGGGCACGGCCAGGAGCACGGCACTAAAATTATTGGCACGGCACCCTTATTTTTTGTCGTGTAAATGGCAATGTTTCGAGTACACATGCTCGAAAATCTAGGGGTACTGAGACCTTGTGAAAAGGTAGTCGCCCTCCTGTTTGGAGTGCCGTGCCCCAAATACTTGTCGTCTAAACCGGTCTGAAGTTACCCTTCCTTCGAACCACCGGACCTTTGTTGATGCACTCGGTAGAAAGGCTCAGATGAAGCATGATGAAAGAATGAGAAAAAAACGAGAAAACAAATATTACGAGCAGGAGCGCCATTATTAACGATTGGTAATGGGTTCCTGTACGAGATAGAGAAATGGCACTTTTCCAAGTTAGATTAGGGACCTAAAAAGCAACCACGACGATATCCTCTAGGGTGACGACATAAAACGTCTAATTACAAAATACAATAACTGCACGTGAATATGCACTCAGTCGCCTAGCCTACATTTTGATCGTTCTCTGCAAAAACATGTGGAAACTCCAAATTTCACGTTCACAAGAGAACGCGAATGCGAGAAAGTAAATGTCATCGTTCCGATGCTGATAATTTTTTAAAATCTGGTTGTGAAAGGTAACCAAGGGAAATAGTAAACACCAAATTTCGAGATACCTTTTCTACGTTCCGTCGTCGTGCTGGTTGCTTAAGGACCCTAACATGCCAAACTGTACAACTACGGAGTTTTGGGGAAAACAAATCCAAACTGCGCCTTTAACAAGACGTCATTTGACTACAAGAAATCTGAATAAGAAAAATAATTCGAAAAGGATTCTGGGTCCGCGGTTCTCCCTTCATGATGGCAGACACGAATTACTACCAAATTGTATAGATGGTTTGCACTCAATCCCCAGAGATTCAAATGACAAAGGGCATGGCAGCCATGTTGGTGTACAGAACAAAAGAAGCTAACGAAGAATCTATTGTTAACTGTACACCAACATGGCGGCTATGACGTAATGTGCAAAGGGTCTATTGTGTTCCATTGTGTATTTCGTTCTATTGTATTTTGATAGCAATTCATGTGTTGCCTACATGAAGGGACCACCGGGTCCGCACAAAGTACACGAAGTCCAGTCCCAGCCTTACTTTCGGCCGCTCTTTCCCGAGACCTTCCAGTCTACGGAGTGGCCGAAAGAGGCTGGGACTGGACTAGAAAAATCCCTATCCCTGTGTGCTTCTTGGAAGCAGACTAAAGAAAATCGCGAGTTTAGAAATACTAAACAAATATGCATTCGTTATTATTTTTTTTGGTTAATCTGAACGTATTGTACATCAAACGTTAAGAAAAAGCAACCTTATTGTCACATTGATCTCTTAGTACCGTACATGGTACATGTAAATAAAATCACGATGAACTAAGACATTACTATCGTTCGAATCATTCAAATCCCAAATTGTGATTGTTTGATTCATCTGTAATTTGCTGCAAATAATTTTCTGAGCATGTGCACTATTAACGGATCCGTTTTGTAAGCAAAACTTCGAAACTCAAGTCTAGTTATATTTTGTCGAACGACAAAACAATATTGAACTCGGGTCATAGACATACTCGCGGAGAGCTGTCAGTCACTTCTCTGCCTTCGGCAAATATCTCGCAGCTCACCACGGATTTTATCTTCTAGTGTTGAAGACATGTACTCATTTATTTATTATTTCTGTAATAGTCTTTTGTTAGTACCACCTCGGTTTGTAAATTCGCATAGCTGTACCCAGTAATAATAGACATAAGAGTGAGCGCAGCAAAGGAGTAAGATATCAAACACGAGAAGATAAAATACGTATCTCCAAGCGGCCATGTCCATGTAATGTTCTAATAATATAAGATTGTCGATGAAATACCAGTTTCTCTCTTTCTGAAAGGCTAGAAATGTTTAAAAGCCAGTCATATTTTCAAGCGATATCTTCACTTTTTAGAAAGAAATATACACTAGTATTTCATTGATAATTATATATTCTATTTTTCTCACCCATCCAGCAGTAATTCCTTATTATTTAACATATTGCAGTCACAAGTCAGAATAAAATACAATGAAATACGTTCGACTTGGTGCTTAGATCTACCATACTATTAAAACCACAGGCGTGGGAATCTCTTAAAGTGCAACTAACCCCTTTTGCAATTTTTATACATATGAATTTTTGAAAGGGTTTTGAGTACTTCTACAAATAATTTTTTGGCTTTACAGAGAATACTGTTCTATGCTTGTTTAAAATGGTGAAAATTTGACCTTCCTGACCCATGACAGTGTTAGAAAAAGCCTGGGTCGATTCCTTATCTTACGTCATCAACTCATTAGACTTTGCAATAATTTGAATAAATATTTAGCATTTACTCTAAAATAACGGTTTTCTTTACTAACAACTCAACTGTGTATATTCTCTATATATCGATGTTGTTGGGATGGAAAGGCGCCATGGAGAATAATGCATTAACGAGGTGACGTAAGAACAAGAATCGACCCAGGCTTTTTCTTGCGGTCATGGGTCAGGAAAGGTCAATTTTTCACCATTTCAAACAAGCCTTAGCATAGAGTATTCTCTGTAAGCCAAAAATTTCTTCCCAGAAGTACTCAAAACCTTTCAAAGATTCATATGTATAAAAATTGCAAAAGGGGTTAGTTGCACTTTAACACTTTCACTCCCAAGGGTTAACAGATTTTTCGCTATTTCTTGACGGAAAGGACCCCCCCCCCCCCCCCCCCCCTGTTGCCATCAAACCTTTTGTCGTAAAGAGTAACGTAATTGCTATAAAATATCATCTGCCATAGAAATAGCCAATTACATTGAGCACCATCTCCCATACTATGTCAACGATTCAGCGTTTTTACAGACTGGGTTATTTTTAGAATGTTTCCTGCGAGTTCGGTTCTGCTAGCCAATCACAAGCGTTTGCATAATTTAATCAAATGTTACTGCATGCCATGATGAAGAGAACTGAGAAACAAAAGAACCAGGTCTACAAAAATGCTGCATCACAATTATGACAGATACTACAGGAAATGGGCCCTTGACAAACAAAACCTCCACTACTGACTACACTAACCACAACAGGAGACAATAATTATTTAGGCATTTCAATTTTATTACCACCACTTTGTCCAGTGATAAAATGTTCACAGTAAAGAAACTGTACAGGGGAAATATGCAACAGGATTCACAGGAGACAGCATTACAACACTGGGGGACACAACTATTATATTCCACTTGTTCTCTTACATGGTGAGTTCCTGAAAAGACACAATCAATCACTTAAGTGCCTATGAACATTTTTTATTTATTTTAGATATCAATTCTAAATTAAGTGAATAGTAGAATGGTAAAATATATTTTGCTTTGAATGCTGTGCCGCTGAGTTAAGGAGGTTTTAATATCCAAAATGCTAATTACATGACGTCAGGGGAGGCATCAATGATACAAATTTTTTTGTTACAATTAAACAAATTTTTCAAATTATCAGTGTTGTACTCATGGTTGAAATAAAATATGTTAGAAATTTGTTTTCCTATATCAGTAGAAATGCCCATTCACAACCACTAAGAAGTGATTGCAGATACCTCCCCTGACGTCACGTATTTAGCATTTTGGATATTAAAACCTCCTTAACTCAGCGGCACAGCATTCAAAGCAAAATATATTTTACCATTCTACTATTCACTTGATTTAGAATTGATATCTAAAATAAAAAATGTTTGTGCATAGGCACTTTAAGAACCTGGTTCAAATTCATATAGAATCAAGGATAAAAGTACCCTACACTAACTTTCAGCAAGGAGTGAAGCAATGAGAAAAGAAATTACTTCTGGTGGTGCTGATCCGAATATGGAAGTGAGATTTCCAACCAGGTACAATATTTTGTTACCGATTGGTTCTTTATTTCATGTGACATGATTCAACCTATCATAATGGCGCTGATAGATAACATGAAATAGAGGCGCGCCAATCAGTAACAAGGTACAAATCTTAACCTGATCCAAACATGGAAGCGAGATTCTCAACCAGAGGTTATTTCCTTTCTTGTCATTTTGCTCCTCATTGAAAGTTAATGTAGAGAGAGCTAATAAAGCAAGGATAAAAGCAACATTACCGTAAACACCGGCAGATAAGCCGCACCCCGAGTTTAGATTTGAAAGATTTGAAACGAAAATCAAGATTAAAAATCTGCATCACCTTCCTTGCCCCTTCGAACCTTCAACGAGATTACTCCATAGTTTTCCCATAATTTTAAATCTGAAAGTGTTTAAACTTCATGTCTACTTGCCTACACAATAGAACTTTCCATAGCATTTGTTTGATGGTACTTTTTCGTACATTTTATTGGAAGAGAGAAAACTGGACACTAGAATGCTGCCATGTGTGCACAGAACAAAATCAAAACATGGCGCAGTGAGAAGTTTGCCTTTTCATCTGCCGTATGTGGTTATCACATCTACAAGGACATCTGGTAGTCATCTATCGGGGAGAAACTGATTGCTCATAGGAGATGGAAAATTAGTTCGACAAATTTACTGTTAAAGTACTAAACAGCGGCAAAACAGTTGGTCATCTATCACGTTTACCCTGGAATAGTGGTATTTTCTCACTCAGAGGAACTATAACTGTTGAAGTTACTGGGAAACACCAACACTGCAAAAAGCTTTGTGGTAGAATGGAGATTCCATGTCTAGTGACATTTAGTTGTTTGAGAAAAAGGACTGTTAACCACTTAACTCTTTGTCATCCGATCGTGTGTGAGCTCAATTGGTGAAGTCGTGAGTGCTAACTCAACCCTCCCCCCTCAGTTCAAGTTTGGCTAGCCCGGGGTAGTTAAATACTGCTGACTTTTTAAGCCGAGGGCTTAAACTTTCTCCACAATGCCATTCGGGAGAATTCTACATACTCGTTGAAGGCAGGTATTGCAACTTCTGTAGGGTTTCCAACGAAATGTGCTCTAATTTTGGAGGAAAATGCCACTGTCTGAGAGCTTGAGGACAGCTGAAAAGTACTTGGTTTGCTTCTAGAAGACTTTGCGAGGGGATTTCACAGGGTTTTTCTGTTGTGTTTGTGCTTTCAGACACAGGAAAAAAATCTTCAATGAAATCCTTGAAATCCTGCAGTTGGCAGTCTTTTCCCCCTGCTCAACCTATTAGGATGTGTTTTTGTCACTTTAAAGCAACAGCTTGAGTCCAAATCACCGTTCTTGGTTGTAGGGGGTAAGAGACTTATTAAAAAAAACCTACCGGGGTCCCAGAGGTGGGGACCCCTTGTGGAATTTTTGTCCATTACCCAGCATGCAATTGGAGGTGGGTACAGGAGAATGTCATGGAGAAATGCAGTGACAAGAATAGCGTGGTTCACAGCCAAAAAAACCTGGTGGTTGGAAAGATTAAAGAAGGTACTGCAACGACGGAGTGCTGATTTTGTGTTTGCTTTTGATTTCAAGTGTGAATGGGAAGGGTGTTTTGAGCCGATTTTTAGCTCCTTAAAATTCGTGAAAATCGAAGCAACAAAATGATCACCAAAACAAATGAGCTTTTCTCCAAAGTGAAAGAGTCGAACGATCCCTGTTATAGCTCTGAGTTTGAAGCCATACATCCCTTCGCATAATATCGCAACATTGTCTTTCCAGCATGTCTAGATGTGATGCAATAATTTTTCTAGTAATGGACTAATGCATCTCCTATTTACAGGCTCAGACGGTAGAGTTAAAATATCTTTTAATGAAGAATATTTATTAACGGAAGGATCCGGAACAAGTAACAAACAAGAAACGGACAACACAAACGGCTCTTTTAGGAGTAGCCTGGGAAACCAGCCGACTCTTATCGCTCCCCACTCGCGAAAGAGACGTCTGGGAAGTGAGGCAGAAAATGCCATACTGATGACGTAGCAGATAGCTGTTTCACGATGCATAAATTAGTTGCAATTCTCAGAAGCCGAATTCTTTTCAAGGAATATAACTACCGAGGCTGCTCGTTTGCTTGGCAGTGGTCACCGTCATGAACAACCATGAAATTCAAGCCTATATATTTAGCGTGTTGGTAGCTCACTTGCTTCGTTCTTTCAGCGGCTCGGCCCGGTCAAGAGAATGTCCTACGACTGTCAAAACATAATAGTTGTTTATAATTTCAAAACCTACACACAGCACAGCAGGCCACTTTTCAAGCCAGCTCTTTTGTCAGGTCAGTAGCCGAAGAGGTTAGCTACAGAATGCAGCGGTTATTTTCAGGTATACTACCGAGGCTGCCAGTTTGCTTGGGTGATTGATTCATATCACACTTACATGTAATTATGTTTATTCATAGCCCAGATTCACTGTCTGAACGATTTATCCGCCGCAACAACAACTCATCCAGTGTTTTGTGATAGCTCAGTGTATGTAGGTTTACTGATATGAAATTATAAACAACTATGACAGTAGTCAGTACCTTTCTTGTAAATGTTTTGACAGTACGACATTTCGCTTTACTAGCCGCTGAAAGAACTCAGTCTGCAAAGGAGCCAACAACAGCACCGGCACACGCTAAATAGGCTTGAATTTCATGAGTTGTTCGTGACGGTGATCAACTGCCAAGCAAACGAGCAGCCACGGTAGTTACTACCATTTGCAAGCTACCGTTAAGCGTGAACCTTTTTCCGCGTTCGTTTAAGTTTGAAACCTAGACGTCTGGCGGCACAAACCTTTGCAATTTAACCGCGATAATGACAACCTTTGACATGTCCCGCCTTCACGTTTCAGCGAGTGGGATTCAGGTTTGGAAACTTTTCAGCTAGATTTTCCTTCGCGCTACGCGCTAAATCATATAAATGTCGGTTCAAGTTCAAGTTTTGGAGGCTCAGAATTATGAGAGATGCAAGACAACAACTGTCTCTTGGCATAATCTGAGTTGCACGTCGGTAGAACACTGGTAGAAGACATATCAAAGGTTTTCAACATCAAGGTCAAAAATAATTAGTTTGCCGACGAATTGCAAAGGTTTGGGACGCCAGACGTCTAGTTTCAAACATAAACGAACGCGGAAAAAGGTTCACGCTTAATTATGCATCATGAAACGGCTATCTGCTACGTCATCAGTATGGCATTTTCTGCCTCACTTCCCAGACGTCTCTTTCGCGAGTGGGGAGCGATAAGAGTCGGCTGGTTTCCCAGGCTATTTTAGGAGCCACCTTTCGAATGTGATGATTAGTGCTTCCTTTCTTTTTTGTTTTGTGTAGTTTTAATCAGTCCGAATTTGTTTTTTAAAAACATTAATTTATGGAAACTTATTGAACTTTTAAAGATGTTCTCGCCGCACCTCAGATTTGCAACGGAGATTTTGGGTAAAAAGGTGCGGCTTATCTGCCGCTGTTTACGGTAACTATAACTACCAATATTTAAGATATAGAATAGGTTTTTGTTGAAGATTACAGAGTATGTAAAGGTTAGATATACCATATAAGTTATTAGTGCAACTACAGTAACTGGGGCCACTAGACAATGAAAACAATGCATTCCATAGTACAAATGCTATTGTCTTGTACTTGACACTGATTGGCTCAAGTAACCACAAGTTGGTAAAAAAAAAATTCATTCTGCAATGTGATTGGTTCTCGTTGTCTAAGTGGCCCTGGTTATGGTACTACTTTGAGATTTCAATTCTAAGATTTTTATATGGCAACTGAATGGATAACTAGGTTTCAGTGAAACTGTTGTAGGTCTTGCATTGGTGGTGGAACAGTTAGCAGTTTTTTTTTCAGTTTGCATTTTGTGAAGCTTGGTTATAATAACATACACTTACCATGATTGCATTGACAATATCATTTGCATTCCTTTTGAGTGCTTTGACAGCCTGAAAAGTGAGGGAAATTATTTTATATAAGCATATTGAAGCAGGGCTAAAAATAATGGCCGGTCAGTCGCCGGTCAAGATCAGTATTTGGTTGAAACTGTAGTAACATTGACTGGTCAAAATGACCGGCAATGCAAAGATTTGACCGGACAAGTTCCAATTCTGGCCGGACATTGTCCGATGACCGGCCATTATTTTTAGCCCTGTTGAAGATTACAACATCCAAAATACCACATAACCTGTAATCATTTGTTTTCTTTTTGATTTTCAAAGTTATCTTCTTCCTGTACATACATGTAGTGTAGTAAATTGAGCAAAAGTTCATTGTTTTTCAAATGTGATGAATCAACTAACCTTTGCTCTGGATACGTTAGCTTGTTGCATGACAAGTTCAATATCTTTGGCTTCTACTCCACTCTCGTCAATCTGAATAGTACATGTACCAGACATCAAAGTGTCAACACATCACATGTACACAAACCATTTGTCAGAAGACACAAATGTACAGTTGTACAAGCATTTATAAAGACAAAGAATGATGCCCTCAGCTCTCATAATCTTATTGATCATTGGCCAACTTCCACACTGACCTTCAAGCTCTTGTGCAACACACACAAGCACAACACAAACACAACTACACACAAGAGTCTTCCAGTCAGGAGGATTTACCTATCCATAAGGCATCACTTTTCATCACAGGGCAATATTGCAAATTCTACATAGATAATTCATACATGTTGCACTGACTGTTTGCCAACATAATTTGTGCATTGTATTTCTATTTCTGCCATCAGCTGCAGCACATACAATCAATGTTATCTCATTACTTTGCCAATCAGACCACTGGTTCTTGATACAAAGCAGTGTTGTTTGATACTTAAAAGGGGCTACATTGTATGTCACAGTGCTGTGCAAGTATGGTGGCTGTTAATTGGTAACAAATGGTGGAAGTACACTCCCTCAATTCTTGATTGAAATGAGGTACAATATTTTCCTTTAAGACTATGTCTATACCCAGCTTTCTAATTATTAAAACTGTGATATTTAAAAATCTTCCCGATTCCTCATTAAACTCACCTCCTCTCCTTCCTCTTCCTCTTCCAGTTCAGCAGTAGGCTTGGCCTCAGGGATGACAGGGGCAGGGTTGGGTGCCTTAAACTTTTCAGCAGCCTGTAATGGAAAAAGAAAAATGGACACAATTAACAACATCCTAATAAGTTTAAAGTTTTTTTTTTTTTTTTGCACTATTTAGAGAAACAATTTCATGTACATTATTCTGTTAAAGGGGCTATGTCATGGTACTGTGCATGTATCGAGTAATCGCTCGGTTGGTGGCTGTTAATTGGATACAAACAGTTAAACTTCCCTCCCTCAATGCTAGGTTGAAAGGATTTTCAATATTTTCCCTGGAGACTGTTTATATACACTGTTTGTTAGTAATTTTTGCATATTTGCTTTCATTTTAAGCATCCCACATGGCCGAGAGGTTCGTTAGTTCATATTAAAATCGGTGGAAATAGCTCTTTCCGGCCCGGAAAAATGAACGTCTTACCGTGACACAACCCCTTTAAAAAGACAAAAAAGATTAACAAAGAAAGAGTATGTCAATTTTACAAGTGTTCGTGTGCAGTGATCAAAGGAGCAAAACCTTTTGAGTTGATCACTGTCTATATTTATAAAAAACTGAATTCTATATTAAGCTGAAAAAAGTATGGTCAATTCATAATTTCTTTACAAACATTTTTCTCTGAATCTGCATAGGACTATACAAGGCTGAATTGAAGGGCTGTGTGCAAAAAGTGATCAAGTGATGATTTGAAAACTCTTGATAGCAAACTTTGCTTTTTGATTAAGAAAACCAGTAATTTCTAATTCTAATGAAAGAATAAACAATAGAGTGGCTCAAATAGTCACTTGATCAGTTAATTTTGCATACAGCCCTTCAATAGGCAATATTCGTATTCTCACGGACGAGCTGGAACGAGCACTCAATGGAGGCTCATGCGGGGGAATCTTTTCTAATGCTAAATAGTTTTTAGCTAACTCCCCCGCACGAGCCTCCATTGAGTGTTCGTTCCAGCTCGTCCGTGAGAATACGAATATTGCCTATTGTTACACCAAACACAGCCAAAACCTCACCTGTACTTGTGCTTGTTGACTGAGATCTTCAATCTTAAACAAAAAACAAACATTATATTAGTATGATTACATGTACATGTAACTGAACAATTCTCAAAACTTACAAACACTAAAAATATCTGAGAATGATGCCCTCAGCTCTCATAATCTTATTGATCATTGGCCAACTTCCACACTGACCTTCAAGCTCTTGTGCAATACACACAAGCACAACACAAACACAAACTACATGTACATGTACACACAAGAGTCTTCCAGTCAGGAGGATTTACCTATCCATAATCTTTTTCATCATTGGGCAATACAGTCTGTTATTAAACAACAGCTGTTTACTGAGTTATGTTCTGTATAACAGTATACATTTGGTGCTATGCTACTGGCATGGCAATTTATCACTGTTAAGACATAATAATAATAATAATGTCTTTATTCACTTCGTAAGATATATATCAAAATTAATTTAACAATATCATAAGTTAAAAGGGTTAAAATATATACAAGTTAATAGTATTCTAAGAATCTAATTTAAATAGCTAAATTGTATTTAAAAACTAATCAATTAAAAAAACTATTTTTTAAATGTTCAGTATTAATTCTAGGTAGTGGGCTGCTCGTAGACCTGAGATGTCTAGAAGATTCCTTTATTCAGTAGTGTGTAAAGAGGATGGCAACATGTATTGTCTCTGATTTTACTAAATAGCCTGCAGTCACATTTCTCTAATAGATTGTAAATGTCAATAGAATCTGAAATATAGTGCCTCTTAAACACTCTTGAGGAAACAGTCTTACACATACAGTACCACTTACAGTGTAACTACTAAAACCTGGGCCCCTTAGACAATGAGAACCAATCACATTGAAGAACAAAAACAAAGCATCCTAACTCAGTTACTTGAGCCAATCAGTGTTGAAAACAAGACAATAGCATTTCAATTTGCTCAAGCTATGATCCAGTAAAAGAGATATTGCTCAGTTTGACTTCAGGTGTTTGTTCATGTAGATAGTTACACTGTACATGTACAAAATAACAACACTAACCCGCAATGGCTCTCACTGTATTATATACAACTTGCAATCTGTACAACTATTTCTAAAAGCATTGTTGAGTTAGCCTGTGGAAACAGCTGTCTCTATTCAAAGGCCAAAAGTGAGTAGCCCAAGAGAAGGCTTAAGCCAAATTTATGAAATAGCTGTATGCTATACAGTGCCAACATCAAACATGCTGTTACAAGAACATTATTCTTATTCATGTAAACTATATGCTTTCCATACACCGAGGCAGAGCAGTACAAGTTTTGGCATCAGTCACATTGTATTTACTTCATATTCTTTTTTTTTTTGTTAATTGAAAGCAACTGCATGTATAAACTACATTATTTTGTACCACATATGGCCACAAATAGGACAAGCAATCCTTTTATTATAATGGTTGTAAGATTTTTTAATATGATGAATGACTATGTAATTAGGTTATTCTGATGTTTTCAATATTGTTAGTTTCCCTCTTAGTTATGTATATGTTGCAGGTAATATTTTTTCAGGTAATTTTTTTTCAACTAGGTTATTATTTTCAAGATGCTAAAAAGGGAACTTATGTTTACTTGAGGTTAAGTTTATTTAAATGTTGGGTTAGGGTTTGGATTACAAATATAGTTCAAGAATCATTATTTTTCTGTGTTCAGTGATCTAGCCCTAAAAATCCTAATTTAGTGAACACCCGTTGTTGAAGTTTTGGGTGTTTTTACATGTAACTGTAGGGGGTAGGGTTTGGATTAGTTCACAGGACCATCGAAGAATCATATTTTTCTGTGTTGTCGAGTGATTTACCCTAAAAAGCACTTGGGTTTACTGAGGTTAGTTTTTTTATGTTGGGTTAGGGCTTGGATTGTGTTGGGAATGAGTTTGCTTGGAGTGTAGTGTTAACTGGCTTTGATAAATCTGTTTGTTATTGGCTCTTGTTCAACATGGAAACAGCAAAGTGAAGCAGAAATGTTGATAACTTTTTGAGTTATTTCTGTTCTCAATCATTTATACATTTTTGTCTTTTCACATCCTCTGTGGGAGATTCTTTGTTGAGAGAACAAGAGAATAGTATAAAACATTTCTTTGAGCTAGGGTGGCACAGGGTACCATATTATCTCGCCCTTGCTACAAGGGTTTTTCTCCGGCTTCTCCCGTTTTCCTCCATCCACAAAAGCCAACATGCTAAATTCCAATTTGATCTGTGGATTAGCAGAGTCCTGACTTTGATCAGCTCCTATGGTGAGGAGCATACTGCCAGGGGTTCACGAAGAATAAAAATGAATCACAAAAAGAAAAGAAAAATTTCTGAAACATGAAAATGAGGAAGTAACGTACATTGTACCATTGAATTTCTGTTTTAAGCGTGAATGAGATCCTAGAGAAACCTCAGGGAGTTTCAAAATACAATAGTGACAAGAAAAAAACGTTTTTCTAAATCAGGAAAGTAGTCTTTAGTTTCCGTCAGTTTCAGAGTATTTGGAGGTCTCGAGAAGAAATCATTTTAAAAAGTAAGTAAAATCACAAACATCGGATGTTTATTTGGCTTCTTCATGCGTACCGGTAATGCAAAATCCGTTGAGCACGGATCACAAAGAATAATTTTTAAAAATCGTGTGCCTCGAAAAATAAAACCATCCGATTACATTTCAAGAGAAACCCCTGTAAGACCCCGCTATGGTTGTTTCAGGTCCCGTTAGAAATTCAGAGTTTTTTTTTAGCCACTTCTTTGTTGTCAGGAGTTATAAGTTTGTCAGTGTTTTATTTTATTTGTAAGCCGAGTCTAACAAGTACGAGGGGTTACTTCAAGATCCTCTGCACTTGTTACTTTGAGATACTCTTTAGCTCGTTCGTAGAAGTTTTCTTCTCAATACAATGTTAGGTGATTTGCTTTTCTTTTGCCTTTATTTCAGCTCAGTGATTACTCTGTAAAAGTCGATTCGGTTGACAGTTTGTTTTGAAGTACGAGTGGAGCCGTAAAGTACTGATCATCTATAAACAATGACAGTCTGTTCCTGGATTTAGCTTTCTTACTTTTCCTAGTTGCTGTACTATTCATAGAAGAATGCAGAGGAATATCAGATGTTTACGGTATTTGGCTTCTTCATGCATTGGATACTTTGTCTGTATAATACAATTTGTCTGTGTTGTCATCCATGTTAATTTTATTTCTGATTTTGTTAGTAGTGCACATGTGCAAATAAAAGGAGAGGGACTGGGTTCAAGGATTAGTCCCTCAGAATAAATGGGTGTTCAAATCAACAAGAGCTTCCACATTGCAATAAGCGACTGGATCATTGAGTTAAGCCCAACCGCAAGGAAAATTAAACCTAGTCTGTCCCCAATTAACGGGAGACAGAGGGAGGGAGGTCGTTTGTAGTGTCGACTACACGTTTCTGGAATACAATCCCAAATGAAATAAAGAGAGTCTAGGTAGTTTCAAGAAAGCTATGTTCAAATATTTTATTGCTACTTATAAGGATATAGAATATTTTACTATTTAAATATTAGCTTTGCCTTTGGCATCACATTTTTACCATTTTTAATATAGATACACTGTACATATAGTTCCAATATTGATACATTTGTCTTTTAGCTTGCTCATAAATTAATTATATTTTGTAATTGTTATTCAGAGTTTTAATATTTTATGATATTAATTGTAGGAGGGCCACTGGTTTTTCAGTTGAAGGGCTGTGTGCAAAAAGGGCGTAAGTGATTCTTGATCACGTTCTAAATTCTCCCTTAGAAAACAAATTTATTATTATTATTATTATTATAAGGTTAGTAAGTGGATGGGTGACTGTCAAGGTAAGTGGTATAGTAAGGTGTGTCAGGGGGGGACAAAAAAAATGGAGATTGTAATGGGAGGGAAGTAGAGGGAAGGGGAAGGTTGTCAAAAATAATTTCGTTGGGAGGGGCGGGTGAAAAAATTTTCTTCTTACACCACCACCCCCCCCCCCCCTCGCGGATAAGCTGCACCTCTAACTTCAGCCTGATAAACAGAAGCTTGTTTTCCCCGAAAGGTTTAAGGAAAAACGTCATGCATAAGCTACACCACAAAATTCAGTAATAGTCTTGTTCATAAATGCCTGTAATTGAAGCAAAACTTCTTCATAAGAGATTGTCATATCACAACAACTGTGGTCCACCATCTTGGATTTTCAAGGAGACCTGGGGCGAGAGTTTTCTCGAATGTCCGATCGAGTGTGAGCTCCGAAGTTGAACATGAACTGGATGAGAATTATACTTAATTTGAAAATTTGAAGGCTTCCAAGAAGCAATAAATTATGGCCTTTAACAACACTAGGAACCATTCAAGGAGTTAGCAGAGATGACAGGCAACTGGACAGCTAGTTTCCTTTGGAAAGCGAAGGAGAGTAGTTTGAGTAGAAATCTTGCAGACACTTGTGTTCTGTGAATTGAATGTGCCATTTCTATTGTTCATATGGCTTTGCTTAGAGTCATTGCAAAAAAAGTTTTCTGAAAACACTCACATATAAGCCACAACCCCAACTCTGTGGCATTTTTTTGTTACTTTCAAAATCTGAAAGTCAAAAAAGGTGCGGCTTATACATGTACGTTATAAAATATGGTAAACCCCTTTTTTATGAATCCCAAAAAAATCCCTTTTTAGAATCTATGATACAAAAATTTTACCTAGTTGAAAATGTTTTAATACCTACCTAGTAGTTTGAATTTTTTTTATCTGAATTTTTTCCCCTGCATTTGTTAATATTATATACAAATATATTTCACTATTGTAATTCTTGGATTTTTACATTTTGGAATTTTATTGCAGAACTATGTATTTAGCTAGCCAGGGCTCCTTTTGATAACAGTTACTTATGTAAACTCTCAACTTAATGGACTACCCTGAATAAATAAAGACATGTCTAGTTTGTAAAAGCTATAGACAACAAGCTCACTTCATTGACCAAGACCTACATGTACCAGAGCAAGTAGAAAACAGAAGTTGATGCTTGCCCTACGGGAAAGCTTCAACCTTACTTCACTAGCATATGGGCCTATAGTATTAACTAACTTAAATTTCAGTTAAAAGAAGCCAATCTACTAGCCTACAAGGAAAATCCACTAACCCCAGACTATTGGACATGACTTTTGTCATGCCCTGTCTACTCACCTTTGCCTCTCCAAATACGATGTACATATCAGAAGCTGGACTCTTGAAAACATCTGGTTTGTTGATCACAAATAGAATGTTCTTTGATTTCCTAATGGTTACTCTACTGACACCGCCAACGTTTTTTAATCCTAGTTTTGATATTGCTTTTCTTGCTTTCTTTTCACTTCTACTTTGTTTGGCTTTGCTGATGGGTTCTTCACTGAGGCCTGCAGCAGCAGCTACATCACTCGTTATGTTTGGTTGAAGAGTGCCATCTGCGTCTTCAAGGTCTGGCATTTCATCATCACTGTCACTTTCAGTACCAGAAGCAATAGCTATCAGGGAAAGACACAGAAGTACTTTTTAAAAATTTGCAAGAATCCTCAAAAATAATAAAAACACTTACAAAATTAATGTCTTTATACCAAATACACAGTGCATTTATTGCAGTGAAAGCTGGCTTGGTTGAATTGAAACTAAACAGTTGACTATTGCACTGGCTATTTACAAACTTGTTAGAGTGGACCAGGATTCAAAATAATGTCAACCATACATGTACACTCTCCTACTAATAATATTGTTGATATACCAGATTTTTGATATTATGAAATTTCCAATATTTAGGATGTACATGTACATACATGTAGTACTTTCCTCTTTTCCAGCAGCAATACAATGTACACCTATTACTGCTAGAAGTTTTGAAGGGAAAAGTACTATGTATATAGTCATTTAATCAGGGGTTTCAATAAAAGCCGGCTACTTGAGCTCATACTGCTGCCTACTTCTTCTGCAGGTTATCTACTTCATTTTGCTAATTTCTAGTATCCATAGAGCAAATTTTAGTGTCTGATGCCTACATGTACCTCCAAAATTAATGAAACCCCTGCTTAGTGAATCTATACTAGTCATTAGGATTCTCAGTAGAAGCCAGCAATCGGCAACAGATTTCCACTGGTTGTTAACAGCCTGCTTATTGAACTGGTTCCTCCATAAGAGACAGCAGCTGGCTTATACAACCGTACTAGCATGCTACAAGGCTTGGTGTTTAATTGGACAGGCGGCCAATAATTGGAAACACTTTCATTTTCATAAAGCGGTCTTCACACAATGACTCATTTCAAACAAAAGTACAGACAGCTACTTTCACCTGACACTAGGACTAAGTAACTGCACAAGAACAACCCAAATACCGTATTTGA
Organism: Actinernus sp. WN-2022; assembly: GCA_030867875.1. Classification (NCBI taxonomy): domain Eukaryota; kingdom Metazoa; phylum Cnidaria; class Anthozoa; order Actiniaria; family Actinernidae; genus Actinernus; species Actinernus sp. WN-2022. Next base: position 170,189,956 of record JAOWCC010000577.1, on the reverse strand, counting down.
CCGCGTATAAGCCGCGGGGTATTTTCGTTTTCATTTTGGAAAAAAGTAAAAAATTCCTCCCTGAAGTCCGGGTGCGGCTTATAAGCGGGCTTTTTCAGATTTAAGTTCGAGTAAAATAAAATAATCAGCCAAAATTTCCCATCAAATGAATCATGTTATTACACTTTGTCTTTAAGTTTTGATCTGAACGCTTCACTGCCTTCTAAAGACCTGTTCCCTAAGACGGAAAACCGTGTTAATCCGTAAGCTTTTGTCTAAGGACATTGTTCCATAAGACAGAATGCTTATTTCTTTGAGTTTGTTTGATTTGACTTCCGATACTGACATTTTGATGTTCCAGAGAAATTTTCCCACGAGACTACGCAGTACCGGGAGACAGAAACCGACATGACTCGCAAGAATGGTGCAATCTCTTCTACCTCGGGTGTTTTAATTGCTTTACAGTAGAATAGTTTTAAGATCCTAACAATCTAAAAAACATAACTTTTAAAACATTTTATAAAACTTGTTCAACACAGAGACATGTTTTGAATATTCTACCAAGCTTAACCGAGCAGGATTGAGTGAGAATTCTGAATCTACGTCAATTCACAACGTCAACAAATGCACAAGAGATGTAAATTAGCATATTACAATCGGCTCACATTTGCGTGCTCAGTAAAGACAAACATCCATAGAAATGTTTTTGAAACTTCCCCGAGCCTTTTTTGAACCATGTATATCTATCTTAAACCATGTATAAAACCGATGAAAACGATTATTATAGTATAACAGGTAAGCATTTTCCTTGAACATTCTTTGTGAATTTAGATAGTTTGAATTACGCTTTAGCAAAAAGTCACGTAGAATTTCACATGTCGAACTGAAGTCGCACTTTATACTATAAATCAACTTGATACCACAGCAGCGATAACTGTTACAAATCTAAAGTGTCAGAATAAACTTTGTTTTGAATTCGACACGGCGATTTTATTTTAACAACATTTGTATTTTAACAACATTTGTATTTTAGATAAAATGAATCAGTTGTTTTAAGTTTTGAGAGAAACTCAGATAAAAAATTTTGCTGTGATGTTCTAAACTCGGGGTGCGCCTTATACGCGGTATATTTCATTTAAGTTTTCAATTTGAACTTGAGGTTAGATTGAAACCAAAAAGTGGGGGTGCGGCTTGTACGCAGTCAAATACGGTACATGCAGCTACATGTTTGAGTTTTCGTCATTGAAATCAAACATAGCAAAATGAATGGGCAAACATGGCAGATTAGTGTTTATTATTATTTGCTGTTTTTTTAGCTTAGAGGACATGAATTCCTGTAACCGAATTTCACTTTCAGGTACATGTACACCAAATCTACCGCTAACTTTGAAATGGTTTCTATCTCTCACCCAGCCAATCAGATATTGCATCTCATTCAGCTGACCAATCAGAGATAATGCTACTGTAGCGCTACTGTGGCTTCCGGAAAAAAAAACCACTGCAATGGTATTTTTGGAACAAAGTCATTATAATAAAACATTTATTGACCAAGCTTGTTTGGGCCGGCTGGAAGGATATTGGTTTCGTTCTTTTTTTGTGTGTATACATCCGGACCAAACAAGCTTGGTCAACAGCCTCTATGTACTGGCCACGTGCATCACCGACTTGAACGCAAGTGACAGCACCTCGATTTTAGCGCTATAAAGCAATTGAAATTTTATGGCACAACATAAATAAAAATACAATTTATACAGCCTTCAGTGCGGTACCGCACCCAGAAACAGTAACATTGCATCACTTGCCGAAAAAATTATACGAGCTAGTACTTCAGTTCAGTACATCGGAATGGACGTAGTCAAACTTTTTTTATACTTCTGCACTCGAGTTTAAATTCGGATGCCGACTCTTTACGTCAGCTCTTTGCTTCTTAGATCCCAGTCTGTGTCGAGAAATTTACTGATGAGGATGTTCACTGCCTAACGTTAAGCAAGTTTATCATTGCTTACCTTCTTCCTCCGTTGTTGGAGGATTTTCAACTGCTGGAGGCATCTGGCGAAATAACAGTTGAAAAGTTATAATGCGTTTACACAACAAAAAACGGTTGTATCAGCTAAATGAACATCTAGAGCAATAGCATAAAGATTTGAATTTCAGACGATGAATTACTGAAGTAATCTCATGAGTTAAATTGAAGGATGAAAGCAGATTGCACTCCTACCATCAAGAATTCTGTATGGTTTCTTTACTGCTTCAATGGAAGAGAACATTTCAATACCTGCAATGACTCATGGGAAGTATGATCTCACCACAGGCAACCCGTAACTACCATAAATGACTGATGACGCCACACGCTCACTTTTTCTTGTTTCGATTAGAACTTTTCGTCTCTTTATATTTTACGGATATTTTCGGAGCAACTGCAGAATACCCCGTCGAAAAAAGGAAGGGGTTTCCATTAGAAAAGTTGCTACGCGTCATAAACGAGGGAGCGTGAGCATAAGTGTCTACAGTTTCAAATGATATATTGCTATAGTCGATTCTTCAGCTTTTTAGAACGAACAATCACTAACTTGGCTTCAGCACCCCCCACTCATGTGATCCTAACTCACCACCCACTCCTGTGATCCCAGCTAAGTGTCTTTACAGAACGAAGCTTGCTATAGTAGTGGCAACGCGTGCTACGCGTCAATAAGACGAGAGGGAATGAGTGCGATGCTATAATAGTCAGTACGGGTGCTACGCGTATCGCTACGCCGTGTTATAGACCACCGGCACGCAAAGGATAGATAGAGTCACGGGGAATTCTGCTGTTTAGCCATATTTTCACCCCAGCGACATTGTCCCAATTTATTTTCAGTTCGTCCCGAAACTTTTTTGTACAGTCCCGAAAAAATTCAGTAGTATCAATGAGTTCTTAGATCTTAGATATTTACTTCCTATTTCATAGTTTACACTAATACTGGAAGTTCCCGCAGGAGCTCCTGTCACTTCCCGGTAAATAATTTCCCCGAGTCTGCCGGCGATATTTTCTTAACAAAAAATGAGGAATTGCCTCAAACCAAACATAAAGACATCAGTTGACGAAGAGGAACGAGAATTTCTCAATATGCAGATAAAATGTCAGTCTCAGTATTTAAGGAGTCACCGACCCCCAGTGGCATCGGGACTACCACCAAACATACTATTCCAGGCAAGTAGAAGGTATGATACAAGCCCCTTACAGCAGTTTTGTGCTGTAGCCATATAATATTCATGATTTTCCATCATTGAGCTCGTATAATTCCCCGTATAATCCGTATAATATCGGTACTCATCCGGCAACCATTTTGAATAGACACAGACATCCCAAACTGTACTTTTGTATTTCGGGTTACCTGTGGTCATTACCCCTTAGAAAAAATACATAAACAGAGTGAAAGTACCACTCGATCAACTACATAAAGTATTGCTCTTTTATTCCTTAAGGGAGCGGTCATTAATTACTGGGGGGGAGGGCCGGTAAATTTAGGGGGAGGGCTAAGATTTTTGGGGCTTCGATTTGGGGAGGGTCACAAAATTTTGGGCGCCTGTTTTAACAATGAAACTTTTACAATATTTTTAGGCTACTTCAATCGACCATTCAGCTCCACCTTGGAAATGTCCCTTAACCAGCAATCAGCGCGTGCTGGATGCTGCTAATGGGCAACGTTCTAGACCTCAAACATTCTGCTTGATAACAAGGCTTTGAGGAGCAAAACAAAAGAAATGCTTTCCTCTTTTGTTAAAAAAAAAAAAGACGTCATTTTTTGATGTTTTTGGGAGGGCCAATATTTTTTGGGCTGATGTTTTGGGGAGGGCCAACATTTTTGGGTCCTCGTTTTAGATATTTTACCCCCCCCCCCCCCCCCCCCCCAGTAATTAATGACCGCTCACTAAGGTATTTGTTACATGTTAAATTATTATGAAAATAGACTCTTCTCTAGGTAACGACCACAGGTATTTTTTGGGGTAGTCCATAGGATAGACCATATGGACTGGGGGTCAGTGTTTTGTCCACTTCCGTCTATTTACCATTTTAGTTACCGTTCAGATGTCACTAGCTTGGGCTGCCAATGCAGGATATCGTAGTATTTTCTCGTTTACTTGATATGTTTGTGGTATTCTCTCCTAACAACAAGACCTGGCCGGCTCCGGGTTGTTCAAAAAGTGGATAACGCTGCTGTCCACCAGATAAATCGCTATCCAGTGGATAACTGAACTAGCTGGATAGCGATTTATCCGCTGAATAGCATAATCCACCTTTTGCACAACTGGGCTTAGTAGTATTTCTCTTTCCAAGTAGCCCGTGTACAGCCTCAAAAATCGTCTGTGCATTGGGTTCCAGGTCACGTGAATCTTTACATCCCTCGAGATGGATGGCTATATTCAGGCTACCTTCCAAGGGACCGGTCATTAATTAGAGGTGGGAAATTTAATGCAGCAAAAAACGGGAGAGGGGGTCAACAACTATTGAGTAATTTTTTTTCATTTGCACCAGATCCCCCCTCTGATTAATGATCGGTAACGCGGTTAGTTTAAGATCACGTTATGAACACTTCAACGAGCGGTCAAGATCTTACACGTAGTCCATCTATTGTTCAAAATGACAGTACGTGTTAGCCTGAAATACTCTCTCTCTCTCTCTCTCAAAGATTTACACTGTTTAAAAAAGTGGTCCTTTGAATTATCAAAACCGAATAGTGGGACTTATGCTATTATAGCCCTGGCTCGCACCCGACTAATGTTTTATCAAAACCAAATAGTGTGACTTATGCTATTATAGCCCTGGTTCGCACCCGACTAATGTTTTATCAAAACCAAATATTGGGACTTACGCTATTATAGCCCTGGCTCGCACCCGACTAATGTTTTATCAAAACCAAATAGTGGGTCTTATGCTATTATAGCCCTGGCTAGTTCCCATCGGAGCGCGGGTGAAATTCAGTTTAAATGCGCCAGTCTCGCCCCATATTCCCGGTTTTAATCCTAGTATTATTACGACTTCGTAACTAAACACCGCCCGGAAAAAAACGGATATGGCTGTTTTTGCAATAATACTGACGTAATCTTTTCTTTTTGAAGGTTGTCAGTTTTATAACTGCATAAGTACTACAAATTTCTGAAGCAGTCACATCAATGTATCTTTCTTCGAGGCTTATTAGAAACAGCTACGATGCCAACGTACAAGGGAAGCGCAAACAAGCATTTCCTGTACTGTAAATAAATTATATATAGCACAACTTGAAACACTTCACATATATGATGTACAAATATTATAACTAAATTCTCATGTTGGCGGAATATAATTTTGCAGTCGAGCATGCGCAGTAAGAAACAAATGCGTTCAACGCGTGACGAACTAAGTAGTTTCCATTCTCGTTCCCAGAGCCTCCTCAACTAACTGAAAAATCGGAGGCTCTGACATATAAGACACGAAACCGGATGTCCTAGATTCTAGAAGATTGAAACTGCGCGTACCAGTAGGAAATTTTACTTCCGTCCGTTACGGTACAATTAAAAAATCACAGGATTGAAACAATATTATGCAGTGGACATTGTAAAAACAAAAACAGAACGGAAATTCCAGAAAATGATACGTATCGAACACTCCAGTTTACTTAACAGCATCTCTTCTTCTATCCGTCTTCAGTCGGTGCTGGCAAAGTAAAGATTTATATTGATTCAAAATATTGACACGATTTCGGTTTCAAAACTCCGGCTTATTATTTTGCTGAACTCACAGCCGAACACTTTGAAATTACCTTCAATAATTTATACCACCACCAACAACAACAACAGCTTTATTTCACTCAGATGGAAAATACTACAAGGAACAATATAATTACTCGGGCACAGAGTCTTAAAATGCAAGCCGTTATTATTATATTTTTTTTGTTGGGTGTCGCAAAATTTCTGCGCATGCGTTAAAGGTCAAGTTCACCACCATTCAGATCGCACTGTGCTGGTCACGTAACACTCGCCAGGTTAATTTATTTACATAATTTAATACAGTAAATCAAAATGGTCGACCCGCGAGGGCGAAAGCCTTCCAACAGGCTCAGGATATTTCAACTGGCGCTCTTGTTACTCGGGCTGCCTGTGGCAGCGCCGAGTCTTAAAATGCAAGTCGTTATTATTATTTTTTATTTTATTTCATGTCAGACGGCTTCTGCGCATGCGTTAAAGGTCAAATTCCAACCAATCAGATTGCACTGTGCTGGTCACGCAAACAAAGGTTAGATTTCCTCAGGCGCGCTCAGATAAGAAAATTCAAAGCTCAGACTACTAGGCGAGACAAGGAGATATCAATTTCAAATAGTCATTGTCAGAAATCTATTCCATCGTGGGCAATGATGCAATACAACCTAAATTTGGGTCAGGTCCATGTTTTACGACAGAATAACCAGAGTCTTTCTACTGGATTCGGAGAGCTCGAGACATTATACATGTCTGCTAATATGGGGAAAACTGAAACAAAAAATGAACTTTGACGGCAGAAACCCTCATATTTGAGCCAAGCGGAATATTTACATGATCCGCTAAGATTTTTACAAATCTAATCAGTTAAGCAGATGTACGCAGTGTATGCCAACTGAAATGCTGTGCTCGTTTTGTGGTTACGGCTCAGTGGGGAAACTACCCGAACAAGAAGCATGAACTGCCAGCAAAGAGAGAGGAAAACTGAAAGAGGAAATCCTTGTGAGAAATCGACGTACATATGAAGCTATATACGTTATCATCGACTATATGGGAGTCAAACATCGAGCTGCTATGAAACCGCTTGTGACAGTTTGTTTACGCACTTTCATGACAAACGAACGTTTCTACTTTCGACACAACGGTCGCTAAACTGTACGAAATCTCCAAGGATATATCCCTAATGTCCAAACTAAAGGGAAAAACTGAAAGAGGAAATCATTGTGACCAATCGACATAAATATGGAGCTCCAGAAGTAATTATTGAATACATGAGAACCCATAGAGAAAACCGATAATAATGAACACGGTATTAGTTTCACCGACATTTGTGGCGTAACTGAACTCGCACTACAGCATAGCTTGAAATACTGTACGAAAACTCCCGTTTACAAATTTCCTGATGCCGAAAGGACCGTAGCATTTAAACAAGATATCCTTCTGACCAATCGACATACATATTAAGCTGTGAAAGTATGTTTCCATTCCATAACAGCCGATAGTGCAAACTAGTAAACTGCCACTAGTAACTTGACCTTGCGAGTACTGAACTTTCTAGCGTCAAATGCATGTGTTACGTTTCCAAACTTTAGGACAAGAAATCTTCCATAGAATGTTCTATTTTATTTACAGCTGAGAACTGTATTATTAAACATAAGAAATAAAACAATGGTGCCATTTGAAGAATTATATCATGTCAAAAGTGCAAACGAAGAAATATATATCTACGGACGCGAGCAGCTCGATCGTTTCACTTTGGTCAAACTCGGACTGTTTACGACTGGAACGGAAAAACAAAAAGTAAAACCTACTAAGTTACTAGGTCTGAACAGTACTAATTTATTAACTAGCTGCGAGTTGCTGACAGATATCTCAAGACTCTAGCTAGCTGCACGATAGTAGTCTGAACATACATACACACATGAATAAGTAGTGTTTTCAATAAAAGATCAACTACTTTAATTTACATACGAGAAAACAAAAATATTAAATTACATACATGTATATATATACTAGGGGAGCAGAGAATGAAAGTCACCGCGCTACCGGCCACTCCTAAAGACTGCTAATAATTCTTCCCTTTGGTTATTACTAAGAGGATTTCAAATGAAAGTGTATTTCATCTTCAATCTCATGTGGCCCGAGTGAAAGCCCAGATGGGCTCTTGTTATTATTATTATTATTTTTATTTCATGTCAGACGGATTCTGCGCATGCGTTAAAGGTCAAATTCAAACCAATCAGATTGCACTGTGCTGGTCACGCAACAATCGCCAGGTTAATGTATTTACATAAGTGAATACAGTAAATCAAAATGGTCGACCCGCGAGGGCGAAAGCCTTCCAACAGGCTCAGGATATTTCAACTGGCGCTCTTGTTGACCATAAAAATACATGAACAACCAGGAGCCGTAATACATTCGATCAGCGCTGTTTGGACAGATCCAATGTACATTTAGAAACGTAAGCGAAATACAATATCCAAACACGTTTGGATATCAACGGGTATCGAATTATAATCAAAGGTTAGATCTCGTCAGGCGCGCTCAGATAAGAAAGTTCAAAGCTCTCAGACTAGGCGAGACAAGGAGATATCACTTTCAATGAGTCATTGTCGGAAATCTATTCCATCGTGGGCGGTCTTGTACAGCTAAGGCATGTTTTACGACAGAATAACCAGTCTTTCTACTGGATCGAGAGCTCGAGACATTATACATGTCGGCTAATATGGGGAAAACTGAAACAAAAAATGAACTTTGACGGCAGAAACCCTCAATTGAGCCAAGCGGAATATTTACATGATCCGCTAAGATTGTTACAAATCTTAGTTAAGCAGATGTTTTCAGTGTATGCCAACTGAAATGCGGCAACTACACGAACAAGAAGCATGAACTGCCAGCAACGAGAGAGGAAAAAGTATTTGAAATGCACAGCGTTAAATTACGTTACTGTGAAGAGGATCAAAATTCAAGTTTTGTAGCTTGAGACTGTCTTCTGCCGTGACTCGTGAGAGAAATTGGAAAAGATCTACCTGTTTCATTCAGACACTGGCAAATTTATTGAAAGCTACGGGCTTACTTTATGAGATTATTATTCATTGTGGAATGAAAGGAAACAGGTTAGCTGAACGTTAAGTTCGAGGTAGGCTTCGACTTTCATTCCGATTCAGTGCATATGTGCACGAAGGTGGGTGCTGTCAACAACACTACCAAAAGATCCAAAACGAAAGTTCAGTTACGTAAGTACTGTAAGTAAACTCTTTTTGATTTGAATAAATTTCCTCTCAGTTTGTCTGTTAATGTATCTTTTTCTTCTAATTATCGCTTTATTTAACATCTCTGTGATTTAGAGTATGCGTACCTCAGAATAAATTATTTGAAAGGTCAACTGAATTCTTGTGTCGATAAGCGCAAATGTTTTTTTGTGAAACAGTCTGTGTATATGAGAAGCGGCTTAATAGAAGAGCTTTCTCATTTATAGGAATTACAATTGTTTTTCTTGCTATGAAATTTATGTTTCATTTCACATTTATTCATACAGTTTTAGCCGGACATTTCCCCGAGTTTTTGATCTATTTTCAATCAAATTCAAAGTCTGAATATGTCATTGTATTGCATTTATACACTTGAATTGCCAGTATTCTGTTGTTCGAATCCTGCGTTATCATAGTCATGCCATAAAAGCGACTAATAGACCAGTCTGTTTTTTTGACGTTCTCACTGGCGAATTAAAGCACGACTTGATACTAAGAGGATTTCAAATGAAAGTGTATTTCATCTTCAATCTCATGTGGCCCGAGTGAAAGCCCAGATGGGCTCTTGTTGACCATAAAAATACATGAACAACCAGGAGCCGTAATACATTCGATCAGCGCTGTCTGGACAGATCCAACGTAAGCGAAATACAATATCCAAACAGGTTTGGATATCAACGGGTATCGAATTATAATCAAAGGTTAGATTTCGTCAGGCGCGCTCAGATAAGAAAGTTCAAAGCTCTCAGACTAGGCGAGACAAGGAGATATCAATTTCAATGAGTCATTGTCAGAAATATATTCCATCGTGGGCAATTATGCAATACAACCTAAATTTGGGTCAGGTCTTGTACAGCTAAGGCATGTTTTACGACAGAATAACCAGAGTCTTTCTGAAGTAGGGAATATATATAATATCTGAGACGTTAAATTACGTTACTGTGAAGAGGATCAAAATTCAAGTTTTGTAGCTTGAGACTGTCTTCTGCCGTGACTCGTGACTAGAGAAATTGGAAAAGATCTAGCTGTTTCATTCAGACACTGGCAAATTTATTGAAAGCTACTGGTTTACTTTATGAGATTATTATTCATTGTGCATGGAATGACCTTTCAGGTTAGCTGAAAGTTAAGTTCGAGGTAGGCTTCGACTTTCATAATTTCCGATTCAGTGCATATGTGCACGAAGGTGGGTTGCTGTCAACAACACTACCAAAAGATACAAAACGAAAGATTCAGTTACGTACTAAGTACGTACTGTAAGTAAACTCTTTTTGATTTGAATAAATTTCCTCTCAGTTTGTCTGTTAATGTATCTTTTTCTTCTAATTATCGCTTTATTTAACATCTCTGTGATTTAGAGTATGCGTAAGGTCAACCGAACTCTTGTGTCGATAAGCGCAAATGTTTTTTTCTTATTAGGAATTACAATTTTTTTCTTGCTATGAAATTTATGTTTCATTTCACATTTATTCATACAGTTTTAGCCGGACATTTCCCCGAGTTTTTGATCTATTTTCAATCAAATTCAAAGTCTGAATATGTCATTGTATTGCATTTATACACTTGAATTGCCAGTATTCTGTTGTTCAAATCCTGCGTTATCATATAGTCATGTCATAAAAGCAATTAATAGACCAGACGTTTTTATGACGTTCTCACTGGCGAATTAAAGCACGACTTGTTACTAAGAGGATTTCAAATGAAAGTGTATTTCATCAATCTCATGTGGCCCGAGTGAAAGCCCAGATGGGCTCTTGTTTTTATATAAAATGAGAGTAGGTAGGACCTGAAAAAAACTTGAAGGATATCTAGTCGGACCACCTAAGCGGGATATAACTTACGAACACGTAACACGAGTAAAAGTGAAAAAGGAAACAAATACAATTAAAGTGTTACAAAAAAAATCAGGGAGACATATAATACAATTGAATTCTAAGTAAGTAAGAAGACGTGAACTTCAAGAACTGGAATAAATGCAGTGATCATGCAACTGGAAATAGGTAAACAAAAGTCAATCTTTCAAATTATACTTACTAATTCAGCTAATTAAGTAATAATGAAGCTTCTTTTTAAACCGCATTCTATTTTCATATCTTGGGGTAGCCTTTCCCATATTTAAATTCCGTTTATGTCAAAAAAAAATTCCCTGAGATTAGTTCTTGAATATTTAATAAAGAATTGCTGCTTAACTGTTTGTCTGGTATTATATTTATAAACACTTGATAATGGGGTAAACATATTAATAAATGTATCACTTATGTTATTTTTAAGACATGAAAGTCCTTCAAGGTCAGAAGATTTAGTTCTTGAAACAGTGGTTGAGTATGCATATCCATGACTTATTCAATATTATACGTAGTGCTCTTTTTTGCACTATTTCAAGTGGTTTAACAATTGAAGGTGAAGCGTTTCGCCAAGGTTTGCATAATTTAAATATGGATAAAATAATAAATTTGTGTCAAGACTTGAGGTGGTGCATTGCGTTTATGCTTTAAACATTATACCAAGTGTTTTAGCAAGTTATATGCTGTTTCCAAGATAAATGCTTATCGATTATGACACCCGAGTATTTAGTGTAAGCTTTTTCTTCAACATTTTCACTATTTATTTTAATAGTTAATGATTTTAGGATTTTTTCTGTCGGGGATGAAACACTTCGAAATTAGATTTGGGTATATTAAGAGAGCTTGTTATTTAATAGCCATTCATGTATTTTTAATAATTCACAGTTTAGGTTTTTTTCAAGTTCATTAATATTTTTATTAAAATAAAAAAGGCTGGGGTCATCAGCAAATAAAAAGAATTTCAATTCAACACTCGAGACGAGGAAGGCATATCATTAATGTAAAGGAGAAACAAAATAGGGCCCAAAACAGAGCTGTGGTACACCACATTTTACGTCTAACATAGAAGAAAACGTATTATTAAAGGGGCTATGTCATGGTACTGCGCATGTATCGAGTAATCGCTCGGTTGGTGGCTAAAATTGAATGGAAACAGTTAAACTTCCCTTCTTCAATGCTTGATTGAAAGGATTTTCAATATTTTCCCTGGAGACTGTTCATATACAGTTTGTTGGTCATTTTTGCATATTTACTTTGATTTTAAGTATCCCACATGGCCTAGAGATTCGGTAGTTCATATCAAAATCGGTGGAAATAGCAGTTTCGATTCCGGCCCGGAACGCGAAGCCAATTACCGTGACACAGCCCCTTTAATAGATGTGCATTACTTTCTATGAAGAAGGTAAGAATGAAACCAATAGGAGATATTGTAGTCGAGTCTACGAATAGCAGTTTCAGCGGTATTGACCCGAACGCCTCACTTCAATGTAATGAAGCGCTATTCAAACTGTGTATCTAAATTAGTCGTGCTTGTTTAGGAGGGTGTTGGTGTCGTGTAAGAATGATGGTTTCAATGGCGCTTCATTACATTGAAGTGAGGCGTTCGGGTCAATACCGCTGAAACTGCTATTCGTAGACTCAACTACAATATCTCCTATTTAATGTAATGTTCCAGATGCCATGTTCCAGTTTATTAATTAATATACTTTGGCAAGGTCAAGGAAGACTACAGCTGAAAAGGTGTTATTTCAAAGGAGTCTACAATATTATTTAATAAGTCCAGTACTGCCAGAGTAGTTGATTTCTTTTTCTGAAAACCATACTGGTGCTTAAATAAGATTTTTTTAGATTACAAAAATGACTTTAATCTAGCATGCACTGTTCAAATATTTTTGAGAAAAAAGGCAGTAATGAAACGGGTCTATAGTTAGTAATGTCTAATCTAGATCAAAGAAAGCTTTGATCTTTACCCTCAAAGAAGAGAATTTATTGTATTTTCCTCGCTTCACACTCATCCCGTAAAAAATAGGAAATGAACAATCTGAAATCTACATAGTTTACCGTCTCGTTTTTCTCGTCCAATGGAAATCGAGATACAGGGCAACCGTCGGGGTGCGTGAAGAGTTTTAACTTTTTGAACTTCGAGCAGCCGTTGTTCAACAGCCAATCACAATATTGCCTTATTTGTGTCTTACCAGAGCTTCCGACTTTTCAGTTAAGTTGAGGAGGCACTGGGAATGAGTAGTTTCTCATTCTCGAACCCAGACCCTTCTCGTATTTCTTACTGCGCATGCTTGATTAAATTGATTTTGTCGAGCATGCGCAGTAAGAAATAAGAGAACGGTTGTCTGATCATGTGCACCTGCACTTATTTCTTTGCATACGTGCAGTAAAATCAAATAAAATGGCAGTTTTTAAAACGGGAACTCAAGACTCTTTTAGCAGTTCAAAAAAGGAGAACCAACATGATCTTATATTACATTCAATATATATTATATTTGTAACTTGTGCACATTGCACTTGTTATTAAAAATTTCAATTTAGTACCAAAAAGTACACAATTCGTGCAGATTATCACACTAGCAAATCACTACAAACTATATGTCAAAATATTAATTACAAACTAAGTAATCGTCTTAATACAGCTACCTACACTCAAGTCGGAAAAGGTAAATCAGTGTGGTGTCCGGCGTTGGAAAAGGAGCTGTAAAATTCAGTGGGAAATTAAAAGGGTATAATCAATTAAAGTCGATTGAGGATGCTAACCGCCGCGGAAAGCGAGTAGCAGCTGACGTTTCGAGCGCTAACACTTCAACATTAAAAGGGCACTGCCAACCCCCAAAAGACAACCTTTCTCGTGCTGCAAGACCAACACATAACTACCGAGATTAGCAGAGCATGCTTTCTACGGATACTGAAGAAAAATTGAGACAATATTGATGATAGCCTGCCAATACAGCCGTCTCGCATCGGCAACCACAATCAAAACGTGGCCCCGAAGAGAGACGTCTGGTCTTGAGACGGAACATTCCATACTGATGACGTTTCGCGGCCAGGTCTGGTCTGGTCAGGTCTGGTCGTTTTGATTGTGGTTCCCGATGCGAGACGGCTGTATTCGCAGGCTATATTGATGAAGGGCGGTAAAGATTCAAGTGGACGAAAAATACTGATTTTAAGAGAAATTTAGAGACAACTTGAAATCGTTTCACTGTAACCGAAAGCAAGTTTCCAGAATATTAAGCTTTTGTAATCCACTTTAATCTTTACCATACTCTATCGAAAGTTTGAAAAGCATTCACTTGGTACTCTTCTATCTCAGGTTGTTGTTGTAATTTTGAAGAAACTCGAAGGTTAACTCGATTAACAATGCCCCTTTAACTGAAGAATCCGACACCTGGCAATTGCATGAAAAACTGACCAATGCACTATTTTACCAGCACTACTGACAAAATACGATTGAGAAAAGTACTTAAATATATCGATGTCCTTCTTCGAAAAAACTATCAACATCTCCAATTTGACTTTATGCTAAATATTAGATTGTATTATATTAGATTGTATTCTCAAAAGCTCATCAATGAAAAACCTTCTTATACAGCGGTTTGGTGCAAAAACAATCGCGCCTTTTCCCGCCTATTGTTTTCCCGATGAGTTTTCTGCTGAATGACTATAAATAAAACTTTCAAAATATTAGGAATATCATAGAAATAAAGAAAAACGTTCACTACACAGCTCATTCGTAAGCCTATTTGTAAGTAGTCGAAAGCGCTGACTGATGGTACTTCATTTTGTCATAGATCTTAGATATTTACTTCCTATTAGTTTACACAAGAGAGCATAATTAAAAGAGGGAATCTGATAGCGCGCGGTGATAATGTCGAATAAAATCTAGTTTTCGTACCTGGAAGCAGCCGAAGAAAAGTGCGCGACGCGCTACAGCAATATTTCATAGCGTGAATCCCCCCCCAAAAATGAGATTTTCGCGCGCTCGCGCACTTCTCAGATGCTTCCGGTTACTAAAAATAGATTTTATTCAACGTTGTCATTGTGCGTATTGGAGATCATTCCCTCTCTTAATTATGCTCTCTTGGTTTACACTAATACTGGACTTAGGAGCAACAATATGTTGCTGGTCGCCAAGAGAACTCTTAAATAACTTGCTACAAATTCTGATCCAGTATCACACAATGCCGGACGTTACGAAAATCTCGTCCAACTCAATTGCCATAACAAAATGGCTCATATTTGAACTTATCGAATAAAACACCAAGTTTCTACACACACAAAAGCATGTTGACTATTAAAGTGCAACTGCGATCAAATTACAGTTTTCCTGTTTTCTTCAGTTTTGTAGAGTAATAGTACTAAATACTTACCATTTCAAATCTTAAGTCAAAATTCCTACAGGAAGTCTGATTATTTTAGCCATGATTACTGTCCGCCATTACTCGGACTAGAATTGGATACTATGACGTCATCTAAGCAAAAGCTACGCGACACAGCAACTAGAAGGCATTTTGTAAGGTTCAAACTTTGCGTACAAGCTCTCAAGACATTTATATACAGAAACTAACCTATCGCTCTGCATATTAGACTAACGTAGCCATGTTTTTGCTACTATGACTTATTGTATCCAATTCTAGTCCCAGTAATGGCGGACAGAAATCATGGCTAAAATAATCAGACTTCCTGTAAGAATTTTGACTTAACATTTGAAATGGTAAGTATTTCGTACTGTTGCTTTCCGAAAATGAAGAAAACAGGAGAAGTGTAATTTGATCGCAGTAGCACTTTAAGACTGAAGTCTTACTGTACTAAATTATGTAACGTCTATGAAACATCTATTTAGGCCATTACCTTGCAAAACAAGGACTCTAGGCCATTTATCAGGCCATGTAGACCCGAGATAGCTCGTTTTGCGTGCGAGGAGGAACACTCTAGGTTTGACCAAGAGACCCTAAGTAAGAAAGACAATCTCCAATACACGCGCTTGTGTGATAGTCTAATAAAATCTATTAGCAGCTGAGCTGAAGCCGGCATGGCGGCAAAATATTTTCGCGCCATTCGATCGTTGTCGCGCGCTCGCGTATAGGCTCGCGTACAAATATCTTGGAAAATGGCCTAAATAACTTTCCGGAAATCCCCAAAGCAGCTCTAAATAGCTCAACATTTCTCTAAATATCTCGAGTATTTCTTATTTGTCGCCGCAGTGAAATCTAATAACTATCAAAAAGGTGTTTGTTTGCCGACTTTGCAACACAACCTAGTATCTAAGGGCCTTTACACGCCTAATCCAAAATGGCGTCTTAAGAACCCTGGTACAGGCTGTTCACGTGACCCAATGAAGTAAGTTCCCTGAAGGTTAGTGCATAGGTGGGTCGTCTCAGGCACACTGAAAAGCTCTATATTTCTCAAGATATCCCAGAATTTTCTAAATATCCCAATTTGTTTCTAAATATCTCCGACTTCTCTAAATATCCCAAAAAATATCCCGATATTTGTAGCTAAGACCACGCTCGCGCACATTGCTTCAGCTGCTTCCGGTTACTAAAAATAGATTTATTCGACATTTTAAATATATATATATATATATACAGCAAAGTGCAATAACTTTGACCCCCCGCACCTCAACTATATCGGGTGCATTATGGGTAGGAGTAAAGTTCATTAAAATGCAACTACAGCCGATAACCGCGCGCGTTTGCAAATCATTATAGCGAAGACTTATGTAGTTGATTTAAAGTTCAAGAATTCATCTAGAATACAACACTTTAACTCGGGAGAGGCAGGAAAGCTTAACGTAACCTGAGAAGTTTAAATGCACTCTGTATATTTACTGTTAGGTCGAATATTTGCAGAACATAACATATCCATGGTCGCCGGAAAGAGAACGGGAAATGATCATGCCGACGTTTCAGGTTCGAAGCGTGAATTCAGAGTTATTTTGAAGCTGCTGTTAGGAGATCTTCTGATGACCTAAAATATAGAGAGAACCCATGTAGAGGAGACATAATTACACCTGATCTATGGGTTCAGGGCGCCAATATCAATTCGTTTGAAACTTTTACATTCTACATTTTTTGTCAGTGAATTTAAACCACAACCAGAGCGATGAAAAATTCAGCTCGATATTAACGCATAGCAGTTATTCCGTTCTGCCTCTGTGAAGTCTGAACTGATCATTCAGTGTTATTAGACTGATATAACGTTTCAAAGAGCAGAATGAAAGGATTCATATGTACAGAGCTGACTGCACAAGAGCCTGACTTATAGTTAAAACGTTTCAACAAAGCAAAATTAACACTTTATAGTGTAACGTAAGATTTGACCATCGAATCGTTTCCCAGTTAACTGCTGTGTGCAATGTTTATTTTTAGCTGATCCCGATGAGATGAAATTCACAAACTGCTGTTGTTTGGAGCTGCAAATAATAAACAGTTTCGTCAGACTTATGTGATTTAAATAGCATAGAAAATAAATTGAAGAATTAAAGAATACAACAATAATAAGAACATTCAGCGATGCGAAACCAAGAATTATCGAACATTACCTTTCATAACAACATTCACTAAAAAAAAAATACCATAAAAATAGGATCCCGCCGAACCTTGAATAAAACTGGATAAGAGAATTTCAAGAGGAATAACTAAGAGTTTATTAGAAAATTTTAAATCGGTTAGTATACAAAATATGGCAATGATATGGGGTACGTTGATTTCTACCGTTTCTTAATCAGAATAATTAAATGTATTATGATTTGTTGTCAATAAATTTATAAATTGTGTAAACCTTTAAGCTATTTTAAT
This sequence comes from Actinernus sp. WN-2022, assembly GCA_030867875.1. Taxonomy (NCBI): domain Eukaryota; kingdom Metazoa; phylum Cnidaria; class Anthozoa; order Actiniaria; family Actinernidae; genus Actinernus; species Actinernus sp. WN-2022. The sequence continues at coordinate 170,172,361 of JAOWCC010000577.1, read as the reverse complement.
CTCTTCAATTTTCCGCGAAATAGCGTTGAATTCTTGCTTCTCAGATGAAATTCGGCATCATTGTTCCGTCCGGGTTACGTTCTGCTAACGTAAACATTAATTCATAAAATCAGGAAGAATATTTGACCAAACAGTAAATAGAGAGTGCATTTATTTTACTTTAAGCTTGCCTGTTCCAAGTAAAAGTGTTGTATTCTAGATAAATTCTTGAACTATAAATCAACTACACAAGTCTTCCCTTTGATGATTTGGAAACGCGCGCGGATATCGGCTGTAGTTGTATTTTAATGAACTTACTCCTACCCATAATGCACCCGATATAGCTATATAGTTGAGGTGCGGGGGGGTCAAAGTTTTTGCACTCTAAAATTATTGGATGATGTTATTGATATTATTTCAAATTGTCTACCCTCAAGGCCTTCTGAAAACAATATCAGTAACACCATCCCATAATTTTATATATGTTTCTGATATATATTTATATTGAACAAAGTGTGCCATAATTTTTGCAATTTGCTGTATATATTTATATATACAGGGGTAAGACTGCCAACTACAGGAGCTCCCAATAAATTAATACTAAGAGATGCACGCGCATATATGTAATGGAAATTAAATTACGAAAATAAATAGTGCACGTGCAGTTGAATTGCACGCGCATATGTAACAGTCAGGCGGGCAGACGGTCGTGCCAGCGGTCGGTGTCGCTAAAATTTCACTCTCATGCTATATGTATGGTGGTCCGCTCGCCGCGCCGCAGCTCCGCTATCATCGCACACCGCGTGCTGCAAGATCAGTCCCTCTCTTGCTTATGCTCTCTTGGTTTGGAATATTAACAACTGAACATGAACACGCTTTCTTCTTACAGGATTCCGATAAAGTCGCTTCCCGCAATAACATTGACAATAGCGTAGCCGCTTTTGAACGAGTACTATTAAACGAAGTAAAATGATTCTAACAGTAAAATGTGAGCACACTTGTTTGGTTTCCTCGCAAGAGAAGCACCGGCGGTAAATCAGCCGACAGAACCTCCAACCAACTCATATACATCAATGGTGACATGACGCTAAGTTTGGGCACCGGTAGAGTCATCACAATAAGCCGAGCATCCATAGAGTGCTGCTTGAGCAACTCTCCAATGCGAATCTGCCGTAGCACCCTTTTGTCCAACAGAACGCCGTCCTCGAGTTCTTCCCTTATTGGGAGCCTTCTAAACTCCTCGATGCTTTTCTTAGACGGCCGCTTGTCAATGCCGTGTACTTCCTCGATACTAGAGAAATCAATACGGAACTTCTTCAGTAAATTTGCCATTCGGATTTCGTTATTCTTAATGTTACTAGAAGCCGGTGTGAAGATCCTTAGCTTACAGCCCTTCCACGAATTGTGTAGGGAAAGGAGATAAGGGATCAAGATAGTTAAGCCACCGTCGTCAAATAACCACCACACGTCAATCGTTCCCTTCTGCTTCCCTCTAAACGCTACGTCGTTACTAGAGGTTCTCTCAGGGTCCAACTTGCTGCGTTCAGTGTTTTCATCCTCGGGAACCTCGCTGAGTGGTGTCGCAGGCCTATCACGGATACTTCCCTTCACTCTATCACTACCTATAGTCAAACTTTGACTTGCACTTATTTCTGAAATTTCGACTTCACTCAAGGGTGTGTCAGGACGGTCCCTAATTCCTACTGTTGCTAATGATCCGATTTCAACTTTAGTACTACCACTAGAATAGTCCAACTCAATTGCTTGAAAAGTCGATCCTGAAACAGAACGAATATCTCGCGATCTCAAACTACCATCTCCCAAACGTTCGCTATCTTTGTCCGTAGCTAGAGTTCCACTGGTTTCGTCATCACGGTCTGTGCTATGAACATAAGAATCCGTTTTACCCTTGTCGTTGCTGCTTGCATAAGAGTCTGTTTTCTCTTTCGTGTCGGTATCGGAGCTTTCGGCAAGCAGCCTGATGCTCTCGGGGGTCGCTGAACGCTCAACATGAAACAACCGTCCGCTATGACTCCTGGATTGCTCCGAGAAGTCTACACTCTCAGGACTTGCAAGCCGCATGGAGTAGCTGTCCTTACTCTCGGCGTGAACAATAGCGCTCTCTTGTAGGAACCGTTCATCCTCTCCATCATCAGCCATCCAGTCATCCCCATCACAAGTATCTTGCACTATTTCGAATTCCTCACGCACACGCAGTATGGCTACTCCATAGTTCATCTCAAACGCATCATTGATGACATTCACATACTCCTCTACTTCAGAATGAGGCGCTCGTTTCCAGTTCCTTTTGAAGCCAATGACAAGCGTGTTTGGTTTCAGTTTGCCAACGCCTACGGTTTGAAGCATACTCTGGACGCCCGCGCGAAGACTGTGAGCTAGAAACGACATATGCAAAAGTTATATAAGGTGCAAGGAAACGGTTGACATCATTAAACATTCAAATACCATTAGAGTACATTAGTGAATCCTTAAAATAATATTAGTATTCACGTAAAAACTACCTCTTGTTTTCTAGTGACGTAATGTTGGGACGAACCTGTTTCATAAAGAAGTTGTGTTTTAAGGATTTTGTTTTCCTGTTTGGTCAAAACAGTCGGAAGACCTAGGGGTGATTACCATTTACACACACACACACAAAAAAAATCCGGTTTAAAAAAACGGAACGCGTCATTTTGTTCAGAACGTTTTGGAAAATGTGGGCTACCAGTTGAGGTAATCCCGGCACTTTTCCCGCTCTTTTCAGTCTCTCAGGTGGACGCGCGTACCATTTTATGTTTATTTTCTATTTGATTTCCCTTTTTATTTTCATCGTAAATTTCCAACTAGATGGTGTGAGGTAAATGGAGGGCACCCCCAGTGCACCCTGGGTACCAGACGCTCTTTCTCGATGGATTTGTATGCCGTTCGAAAAGCACGCTGGACCGTTCTGTGATAAAATTCAAAATTTGTCTACCCCGGAACAAAACACGTGAAATTGACGTGAAATTTGCTGTGTAGACTTATTATCGATGTCTAGAATATAAACAAATAACAGTTTCGTAGGACTTCTAGTTTAGATTTTGATTTTTTCATACATGCAAACCAAGGCTTTATTTAAACATCATTAACTCATTACCACGCCTAGTTCCACCCATGAAAAGTTCTACGTTTCAAATGCGCCTTAGATGGCTAGATAAATTCTCAAATGCACTTCCAAATTAGACTTCATTTTCGTAAAGGTTAAAAACACAATTACCTGTACAAATGGTATGGAATGCACGGATTTTGCGGTCCCCGAGCCACTTGTTCTCGTGTCCTGAAGTGTGAGCAAACTTTCCCACATTAACCTGACCACACACCATGAGTCCTACATTCCTAGTGATCTGGGACACTATGTACGTCAGGTTGGGACGTGATGACGGTGGGCCTGTCAGCACCAGGCACTGGGGGCGGAAATTCTTCACGTGATCCTCAACGCTATTCAGGCGGTAGGTGAAACGAAGTGCCCGTGTGTATGTAAAGGCCTGGGCCGAGGAGCCCCAATTTACCTGTAAAATTCAAAACAGTGATACGAGTGACAACTCTGTGGAAGTTTTGTTTGATAAGCTTCCACATGAGCCTTGAGGCCCTTGATATATCCTCATGTGCTTCCGAGCTACACACGTTCCTGCCTACTACTCATGAAGAACTATTGGAACTTATTGGTGTCTCTGCTCGTAAGTCATGCACATTGGATCCATTACCTGGAACTATATTAGTTGATTGTCTTGATGTCCTTCTTCCCATTATAACTAGGGTAGTTAATCTATCATTGTCTAGTAGTGTCGTGCCAGCAAAGATGAAGGAAGCGGTATTAACACCCCGACTAAAGAAACCATCGTTGGATCACGAACTCTTTCCCAGCTTTAGGCCAATCTCCAACCTTTCATTTATATCAAAGTCTACTGAAAAGGTTGTTGCGTCACGTCTTACCACCCATGTGAAAGATGAAAACTTGGACGAACTTTTCCAGTCCGCATATAAGCGCGGTCATAGTACTGAGACGGCATTGGTGAGAGTACAAGATGACATACTTCGTGCAATTGATAATCAAGGCTGCGTTATACTCCTCTTGTTAGATCTGTCGGCCGCCTTCGATACTGTAAATCATAAGATATTACTTTCTAGACTTTATAATCGTTTCGGCATCAAAGGGCAAGCGCTTGCGTGGCTCACTTCATATCTCAACGGACGGAGTCAGAGTGTCTTGATTCAAGACAAAACATCGACAAGTCATGACCTACTCTGCGGTGTACCACAAGGTTCGGTACTTGGCCCGATATTATACTTGATGTACACTTCGCCGCTAGGAGATATCATGCGTAGAAACAACATGTCGTTTCATTGCTACGCCGACGATACGCAGATTTATGTAACATTTCAGCCGTCAGTTAATGGACAGTTAGATTGTCCAAAGGCAAAGATTGAGGCATGTTTACGCGATGTAAACAACTGGATGTCAACTAACAAATTAAAACTAAATAATGATAAGACTGAACTTCTAGTTCTGAGGGCTTGTCATCGGCCGCAGCCTCCCCTCGATAGCATCCAGGTTGGTGCCGAGATCATCTATCCATCCAAATCAGCAAGGAACATTGGGGTCGTTTTCGATCACACTATGATGATGGACAAGCAAGTGTCTGCGATTTGCAAATCTGCGTTTTACCATATAAGAAACATTGCTCGCGTTAGGAAATTTTTTATCTTTAGATGTTTGCAAAATACTAGTTCATGCATTTATCACCGCCAAATTAGATTATTGTAACTCGTTATTATATGGTATCCCTAAATATTTACATCAGAGGCTCCAGTATGTCCAAAATTCGGCAGCACGCCTTCTTACTTGTTCGCGTAAATCCTGCCATATTACAAATATTTTACAAGACCTACATTGGCTACCAATAGAACAAAGGATTAATTTTAAGATATTACTACTGACATTTAAGGCTATGAACAATATTGCACCATTATATATTAGTGAACTTTTAGAACCATATGCACCATCTCGATCATTACGCTCATCTTCTCAGAACTTACTCAAAGTTCCAACATACAATCTAAAAACGTATGGTGCAAGATCCTTTTCATTCTCAGCGGCCACTTTATGGAATAGTCTTCCAATTGATGTAAAGAACGTTCAATCTGTAAATATTTTTAAGACTAAGGTTAAGACTATTCTTTTTAAAAAAGCTTTTAACATCTTATATTTAAAATAGTTAAATCCGTAAGTATGTTTAATTAATTTGTATATTTTGCCCTATTTAATTTATTTATTTTAATTATTTTTAGTAGTGATGTAAAGCGCCATTGGTCATTTAGTGGAAATGGCGCTATATAAATTGTTATATATATTATTATTATTATAATTAAATATAGAGAAACAGTAAAATTATAAAATAAACAGTTGTCGCAAATGTGTTTTTAAGGCAAATAACAATGAGCAGTGTCAGCGGTACTAATGTCAGCGGTACGCCTCACTTCGATGTAATGAAGCGCCATTGAAACCGTCATTGTTGTATGACACAACCTACAAAATTCGAAAAGCTGCCAACGAAGCGATGTTTACTATCGTTTTCCTCGATTTATGACGATCAAGGCAGCACTGACTGCGTTCTACACGTTCTCAGCTTTAGCAATAATAGCAGCTTTAGTACAAGAGAAGCCCTGGTGCCAAATAAGCCTCTGGCTTCGGCCCTTCAAAATTGTAACTTTTATATTGTTAGGAAAAAAAAAATAGTAACACTCCATTAAAACCTTCCTTCGATCCGTCATTAATCAAGGAAAACAGTATTAACGTCTCTGGTATTTCATTTCATTACATCAAAATCAAGTATATATATTCTGCAAATCTTTTGCACTCCTCACCTCTGGTTTCTTGTAGTCCACGTACTTATACAACGCTGCTACGATGATAATAGTGACAAGGGCCGCCCACCAGTTGATCAGGAACATTATCGCTACACACAGCAGAGCTCCTACCAGGGAGACCCACATATTGTAGTACCTAAACGAGGGCCTCCATCCAGGAGAACGTCCCAGCGACGACGCAAACACAGCATAGTTAATCAGAGCATAAGACATGAGAAAGAAGTTCGAGATGACAGGCGCGATGATGTTCAGCTCTCCAACTGCAATGAACCCAGCAGCGATAAAAAACGTTAGGATGTAACCACGCCTTGGCTCCTCCCCAGGCCCCACGCCAACACCGAAGTAATCGACATAGGGAAATATGTCGTCTTTACAGAGGGCCTGGAATGTCTTGGGGGCGCCCACCAGACTTGCAAGGGCTGAGGACAGGGTAGCAGCGAAGATGCCACACGTCACTAGTGGTCCCCATGCTGAAATTTTCGCCATTACCTGTGAATATATCGTTGTTTATACAATAAACGATGCGAAACGCGCTCTCTGATTGGTCAATTGCCACGATCTATTAGATACAGATGCACAGATACTTTCTTTTGTTGGGAAAGTTTGTCGTCGTCACAACGTGGAGAACATCAGTTACGCCACTCAGCTGCGTCTCGTAGCATACTTCTTTGTTCTCGTCACGTTGTGGCGTGATCTGTGCATCTATAATAGGACAGACGTACTTGAAAATGACATCTATTTGTCAACACGTTTATTAAAACATTTGCGCGCGTGCTTTCCTTGCAAAACTGTTTACAAAAGTCACGTGAGCGGGTCGGAAAACGCCGTCCGTCCGTGCTCGAGTGTTTGCTTGTTGTTATTTCAAAGTGGTCAAGTGATAAAACACTTATTGGCTACGTTAGTTCGGACCGGAAGGGAAATAGTTGGCAGAAGTTTAGACACAGTGATCGGTTCGTACGTCAAGACCTTGAGCGATATATTTTCCCGTTCGGCCCGACCTCACTCAGTCAATAGACCTCATTCATAATGGCCGCCGCCAAATTTGCATAAATTGGAAGATTAATGTGAACAGAGAAACTATTGCTACCACATGAAAGATCGTATCTAAATTAGTAATTGACCACAGTTTGAAAGCAATGTTTCAAATTACCCTATATCATTATGACGTCACGGCTTGTTTATGAGGGGGACAGAATCGACTTGAACAATAGAATTTTGAACTAAATCTGCTCTGCTGAGGAAAATTTAACTTCGAATTGTCTGGTTTCCAGATATCAGCTGTATCAATGTTTATCCCACAATATTTACCGTATTTGGTGGCTGTTACCGCTATTCTACGTTCTTCAAAATGCATTTGATAGCGATTTCCTTTGTGTTGTTGCTGTTTTGTCCCTGTTTTGTCCCCCTCCCACGACCGTGATCCTTAGCGTTTAAACAATAGATTGTTTTGATATGACGTCATAGTAGTATAGGTCAATTGCTGTCGAGTTATTGGCATTTTCAATGTAGAAAATACATGAAAGCGAGGCTGTAAAGGCCTACATGGTTTTTCTAATTTCAAATCGCTGTAACTTTACAGCCTTCTACGCTACAACACTCAAATTCTACAGAATCACCATTGTTGATATGCTCTTTCACATGGCAAGGACGTTGTTTTGCATACATTGAACATGTGGCTAAACTGTCAAAATACAGAGACCACGCCCTTATGAATGAGGTGTATAAATACCTATTCTTTGCTGTGTTTTATTTTGTTTTTAACACCATCCACAATATAACTTTGATGTTGAGTTTGCTCTTTGCACTTTGCTGTTCTTCCAATATCAAGCGATAACTTGACATTAACAACCATAAATAACACTAGTACCCACGCAGCTCATAGAGCAGATTTCGTATGAGTGGGACAAACTACAGCATCGACTACAGCACAGTTACTGATAGGCATGCCGTGACTTTGAAATTGTTTCCTTATTGTTTTTGTCCTGCTGATCCAATCAAATTACAGAAATACGGTACAGTACAGTTATGGTAAGGCTACGGACATCCCGTAGTGTCCCACTCATACGAAATCTGCTCTATAACACAAAGCACCACCACACACAACACCAGTTTTACTGACCTGGTAATCGTTTATTAATCCGAAGTAGCACTTGGGGCCTGGACAAACCGGCGCTGGTGCGCTCGTGGCATTCAGGGTAGCATTAATACCAGCTACGGCAGCAATAAATCCATTAGCGTCCCTCACTACGCATCCGCCAGCAAACCAAGCGAGTATTATATACACAATGGTACTTAACAGAATGGCCCACAACGTCCCCTTGGGGATAGCCTTCTGGGCATCCTTCAAATCACCAGAAATGTTTACTCCCGCAAGAATTCCCGTAGCTGCAGGGAAAAACACAGCGAATACGGAAAAGAAGTTCTCATTTTCACGATAATCCGGTGCGAGGTTTGTCTTGAATGTCTCCATGTTATATCCGACGAACCCACGTGCCTTGCTGATTGGGGACTGGGGACCAATGAATGTGCCTACTGCAGCATCGACGATAGAAACGAGTAGTATGGCCAAAAGGAACATCTGTGTACGAACCTATAGCAGCACAAATGACACTTGTTTATAAACAGTGCACGTCATAATTCTGACCAAACACGCTTTGTCACTGGCGAATTCAACTACCTGAGCATACAAACGCAACACAAGGAAACAATACGAAACCGGGCCTCCTGTGGCTAAGAATCCCACAGGCAACCCTTTTTTTCTAATCAGAGATGCAATTTCGGAGGTGACCTCGGAATTTATTTGCATTTTTGACCTTGCAGGTCTGTCGAGAATATTATTTCTAATGTAAATATTGAAATTCCATAAGGAGCTAAACACAATCCGAAGACATTTAAACAAGGACCGGCGCTATAAATTAAAGAAGCCAGACCAGGCAAAGACAATTAATCGATTTAGCGTTTGCAGGTTAAGTCAAGTGCTGATACATCACTTCAATAACCAATGAATTGCGCTCGTGATCCCATGGGAAAGACTTTACAAGAAACAGTCACGTGCCGATATATCACTTCAATAACCAATGAACTGAGCTCGTGATCCCATGGGTAAGGCTTTACAGGAAACAGTGACGTGCTGATATATCGCTTCAATAACCAATGAATTGAGCTCGTGATCCCATGGGAAAGGCTTTACTGGATGGCAAGCTATCTTCAAAAATGCAGTTTTAGCAAGATCAGTAATCGACTGGAGTTGGAAAATAGCATTACAAACAGCTTTTGCTAATAACATTATCAATCTCGTACAAGTGCCTTTAAATAAATGAAGTCAGATATTTTTTGCCGTCCAATACAGCCATATAATTGTCAGCCATCTTATGCCTGGTCACTCCTTTTATGGATTCAAGTTTGAATATTTATGGTAAGATAATTAACTAAAATATTCCAATTCAGTCTTTTTTTATTATTTACTACTTTGGTCTTTTTTTATTTGCTAGTTTGGTGTGTTTTGTTTTTGCTATAGTAGTCGCCCGCCCAGACGTAGCAAGTCGTTGCCGTTCAGAATAATACATATTGATTTTATGTATTGAAGAACTCCAGCTGGGTGAACTTGTTTATAAACATTCTAATAATCTCTTGCCAACCAGTTGTGATTTTCTATTTACTAGTATAGCTGAGCTATATATTACTATATAGTTCACACTCATAACACTCGGTCTAGAACAAATACGAACTTGTTCTACCAAGACAAAATACTAATTATGGAAATTTCCTTTTTCCTTTCACAAAACCGCAGTTCCCCCGAAGTCATGACTGAACTGTATCTGCGATCACACCGCGGCAAAACATTACGCTACGCTGGCCGAAAGATTATGAAGACTCTGGAGTTCAAATACAAGTTTCCGAGGGCTTAAACTTTTTAGGTAAGTAATGTTCTATTTTAATAAACTAGCAGTGAATTACAAATTAAGAAAACTTAAACCTGTTAAAGTCTTAGGCTCAGCTTTAAAGTAGTTTTGTTCATTTTCGCGAAAGAGTTCACATATGTAAAATTAGAAACAGGGGTGATTGTCTTTGTTTCCTTTCCGTTTAGGCGGGAAACTGTCGGGACGCGCGCGCGCTCAGAGCTCATCAAAAGCGCATGCGCATGATATTTTGCCGCGATGTGATCTATGATGCACAATTCCAGAGTCCCTAATTTTACTAAAATATAAAAGTAAACCTACCACCCACTCCAGACCAACAAGTGTGACACTGAGGAGTAACATGATGCTAATGATCCCAACGATACGAATGTCGTTCACTTCGTCCACCATCAGAGAATTGTTGTCCCGCAGGATGTCCCGTACGGTCTCCGCAAACCCGACCACGTACAGCGCGACTGCTACTGCGTTAGCCAGGGAGAAGATCAGGCCAATAGAGCCGCCAAACTCTGGGCCTAAGCTTCGAGATATTAAGTAGTATGCACCCCCTGGTTATGAAATAAATACCTCGTATTAAACTCGCTTGCGCGGTCCGTTTAATGGCCCAAGCGTGAAGCGCGCGAGCTGTAAAAAAGGGGGAACAACAATCCATAACTTACGATATTGACCGAGCAAGTGAGTTTGTCATATGTTTGTTATATGGCTCAAAAGTATTCAAAACCAGATTTGCTTCATTTTGCGATCCGTATGGGAAGTTATGGACTGCAAACTGACCAATCACATAATAAAGAATAGTACTTTAGGAAAGGTACATGGGTAATGGACCGTGTGTGAGGCCACGTAAGCAACAAACCGAATGCGAAAACAACATTTGATTACGTCACAGTGATAGTGAAACAGACCTACTGGGGTACTAACGTCTAATAGCACCACTACTTAATTCCGTCCCCTACTCCTACCACAAACAAAACAGACACAGGAAGGCAATGAGCAGAATAATGACAGTTAACCAGACAATAAATGCTTTTTAATACCCAACGGTAGCTCGCGGCACAAACTGCTCTGGACATTCGTCAGAGCCAAAGAGGAAAGGCAAATGAAGGGCTGACAAAGGGCTAACAAAGGGCTGACAAAGGGCTGACAAAAGGCTACTGCTCAAAACATCAGCTACACCTCGCTTTCCACAGCGGTTAGCAAAACCAATACCTAATAAATAGCTTTGACAACTTACCTCCCTTAACCTCGCCATTGGTACAGACAGCAGACATTGATAAGGTGGTCATCACAGTAACAAGAGCAGAGAGCAGAACAATGACGGTAGACCAGACCAGGCCGGCCTGGCCCACCACCCAGGTCAATCGCAGGAACAGCATCACACCCCAGATATTGAGCAAACACCGCAGCATCACGCCCTTCAGCCAGCCGAACTTAGGAGCCATCTTAGCCTTCACATCACCGATGGAGTGCACTTTCATGGCATCGCTGCTGCTTTTATAGTCGCCATTTTCTATGTGTTCAGCATTCTTGGCCTCATCTGTAATCTATAAATACAATAACACCATGATCACCAAGGTTTTCTTTGTATGTTGAGGGACATTTAATTTCTAAATTCCCTCGTCAGCATGCACACTTGCTCTTGTTTTCCTCATTGACATGCAAGAGGGAAAATTAGAAGGGCTGATGAGGGAACAATGACTGTCCCTTAATTGGCACACCGGATTATAGTACAATGCCTGTTAACCCTCTCCCTTCCTATTTTATGGCTCAAGAAAGTTCTTCTCTCCATTTCTCAAACCCGCTTCTTCCATATGGGATATTTAAACCATAAAGGTGACATAATTAAACTCCATACACGCTCTTTGAATATTTAGTCAACCACATAATTACATTGTATTTTAGTGTTATTCTTCTCAGTCAAAAAACAACGCTTGTCACTCAATCAACGTTTTCGAAAGTAACTCAACTGCAACGTCTTTACAATAGACAGAGAAAACTAAACTTCTCAGAGAGTTGTTCCGTTCCTCGGTGATAATAGTATTACCAAGTGATAGCATGGCATTTCAAGAAATTAGTGATTAAATTTCCCCTCGGGAGGATCTGTAGCGTCTCTCGGGAAATTTAATCACTAATTTTTGTCATGCCATGGTATTGCTTATAATAATGGATTCTTAAAAGATCTACACGATCTACATGCTCTACACGTAGAATGTACATGGCCTGTGAACAGGCTTCTAAAATAGTATTGAACATTCAAGTTTCTTTGAAACAAAACTACAAAAAGAGAGAGCAGACTGAGAAATACCATTTTAATGAGAAATTAAATAACTAAGGATAGAAGAGCAAACTTACGGCAAACAAATATAAATAGCAAAACTAAACTAAAATCATAAGGCTAATTAGCACACGTAAACACTCAAAAGTATAAACTATGGCAGCAATCTAACTAGGAGATTGTTACATGTAGATAGCAGAAGACAATGGAATCACGAGTATATATATTTCTTTTTGAAAGCATGTTTATTTAGACTTTTGGTATTTTCATTTATATTATTCCAAATCGTAGCTCCAAGGAAACGTATATTACATTTACCATAGTTTGTCCCTCATCAAATTTGTCTCATATTTTCTCCACTATCTGATCTGGAAGGCTATTCTGAGTAATTATTTTTGTCTTTCTTCATGAGAAATGTTATTATTTGAGGGAGGGAAGAGGAAGGAGAAGAAAGGGAGAGAGGGGAGGGTGCATCTACATGTACTCCAGTCCCCCTCTTCTCCCACTTAGCTCTTTATACAACCTCGTTCCCAGGGGTCTTTACGCGCCTAATCAAAGATGGCGTCGAAAGTACCCCTGGTACACGCTGGTCATGTGACCCAAAAATATGCCCAATATATGGGCATATTTTGAAGCACATCCGCCATCTTGGATTCATCATCGTTGAAGAACGGTTAGCAGTTGAAGTGTGATCCCAATGAATGCCAACCGTACATTGTTATACTTGTACCCAGTTGCGAAGTGAGTATTAAAAAAGGCAAAAACGCTAAGTTCTGATGAATTTCTACCTGTTTTCAACGAATTTTGAACGCGCAATGCGAAAGACGACATCACCAGTTCATTTTTCAAATCAAAAATGCACGCGCTATTCGAAATTTTCCAATCAGCGCGCGCAAAACGTCTAGCCAATCAGTGGCCGAATCCCACCATCCTGTACCAGGGGTACTTTCGACGCCATCTTTGATTAGGCGCGTAAAGACCCCTGGGAACGAGGTTGCTCTTTATAATGTTCTCTTTATTTTACCCTGTCCCTTCACTCCCCCTGACAGTCTGTTCCATGTAAGTCGTCTCTCCCCACCTTGGTTATAAAATTCAACAAGAGCCCATCTGGGCTTTCACTCGGGCCACATGAGGTTGAAGATGAAATACACTTTCATTTGAAATCCTCTTAGTAATAACCAAAGGGAATAATTATTAGCTGAATATTAGCAGTCTTTAGGAGTGGCCGGTAGCGCGGTGACTTTCATTCTCTGCTCCCCTAGTATATATACATGTATGTAATATAACATTTTTGTTTTCTCGTATATAAATTAAAGTAGTGACCTTTTATTGTAAACACTACTTATTCATGCAACACACGTTTACAATTTAGTCTGCTGTTCTGTTATACTGTACTGCAGGTTCCAGTCGTACTAAACAGTCCGAATTTGACCAAAGTTAAACGATCGAGCTGCTCGCGTCCGTAGATATATATTTCTTCGTTGTGCACTTTTGACATGATATAATTCTTCAAATGGCACCATTGTTTTATTTCTTATGTTTAATAATACAGTTCTCAGCTGTAAAAAAGATAGAACATTATATGGAAGATTTCTTGTCCTAAAGTTTGGAAACGTAACACATGCATTTGACGCTAGAAAGTTCAGTACTCGCGGAAGTACGCAATTAGGTTAATTTACTAGTGGCAGTTTACTAGTTTGCACTATCGGCTGTTATGGAATGGAAACATACTTTCACAGCTTAATATGTATGTCGATTGGTCAGAAGGATATCTTGTTTAAGATGCTACGGTCCTTTCGGCATCAGGAAATTTTTAAACGGGAGTTTTCGTACAGTATTTCAAGCTATGCTGTAGCGCGAGTTCAGTTAAGCCACAAATGTCCGTGAAACTAATACCGTGTTCATTATTATCGGTTTTCTCTATGGGTTCTCATGTATTCAATAATTACTTCTGGAGCCTCATATGTACGTCGATTGGACACAATGATTTCCTCTTTCAGTTTTTCCCTTTAGTTTGGACATTAGGGATATATCCTTGGAGATTTCGTACAGTTTAGCGACCGTGTGTCGAACGTTCGCTTGTCACGAAAGTGCGTAAACAAACTGTCACAAGCGGTTTCATAGCAGCTCGATGTTAGACTCTCATATAGTCGACGATAACTTATATAGCTTCATATGTACGTCGATTGCTCACAAGGATTTCCTCTTTCAGTTTTTCCCGTTGGTTTGGACATTAGGGATTTATTCTTGGAGATTTTGTACAGTTTAGCGACCGTGTGTCGAAAGTAGAAAAGTTCGCTTGCACGAAAGTGCGAAATACTGACAAACGGTTTCATAGCAGTTCGATGTTTGCAGACTCTCACGTAGTCGATAATATAAACTTCTATAGCTTTATATGTACGTCGAATTCTCACAAGGCTATCGTATTTGAGTTCATGAGGTTGTTTTGCCATCAAAGAAAGGTTAACTTTTCGTACAGTCTTTGCACTCCAGTCGGTTCATATCATTTCAGCCTCGATCGTTTCTAAGCCGTAGATATATATTTCTTTGTGTCGCTGTTGAAAACTGCCATATCATTTATTTGTAAATAAAAATCTTCTTCACAACTCACACTGAAATATTCATATCCATGTATTTCTCTTCAGCCTTCAGGTATGATTTATAGCATCTTGACCATTTGCAGTTTTGGTATCGGCAAACCGAACAGCACAATTCAATGCAGCGAGCAAGCCAAGCATATTTTTCGATCGCACATTCACTCGGGTTCAGCATAAATAAATAACAAGTATCCTGAGCCTGTTGGAAGGCTTTCGCACAGTGAAGTTAAATAAAACATTAAAGTGGTTACATTTGAGAGATGGGACTCCAAATTAGAGACTGAAAGTTCCTCGCGGGTCTCCACCATCTTGATTTACTGTATTAAATTATGTAAATAAATTAACCTGGAGATTGTTGCGTGACCACAGTGCAATCTGATTGGTGTGAACTTGACCTTTAACGCATGCGCAGAAAGCTTGCTGCACGGAATAAAAAAAAGAACGACTTGCATTTTAAGACTCGGTGCTGCCACAGGCAGCCCAAGTAATAAAATGTTCGGTTAAAGATTTTACTTCCTCGAAAATCTCCAGTTAGTCGGCGTGACATGTAGAATGTGTCCGACAACGAAAACATCCACAAGCAACAATCCCGCTAATCTAAAGTAAAGCAACCTCATTTAACGTCGGTAACTCGTGACAGTCTGATGATACTGATAAATTGAGGCTGACGAGAGACCTACGATTTTACCGGCGTCCTTATCCGAGAAGACCATTTGCAGTTCGAGAACAAAATTGTTTCACAAAGGCAGCAGCTTCTACTCAGTTATTTTAAGACCGGTGTCCCAGGAAATTTGCACCCCCGTAAATTTGCACTCCCCGGTGCAAATTTCCTAGACATTTTGCCTAGGAAATTTGCACCCCCTTGGGAAATTTGCATCCCCTCCCAGAGTCTATCGTTTTCTAACCTATACTGACCTGAATTAAGTGCGTTAAATTAAAGGTTAAATTAAGTACTGTATAAAACACGAACAGCAGTGTTTTATCAAGTTTAAAAATTCTAGGGCGAAGCCCGAGAATTTTTAGACTTGATAAAACACGTGATGTGAGTGTTTTAAACGGCTTCAAAAACGCTTTAAGAATGCAATGAAAGAAAGACGCACATCTCAAGGGAATGGTTACTTAATGAACCTTTGTATTCACAACGCCATGCAAAATATTCGAGTAATCACCGCCTGCAATTACGAACATCTCAAGGGAATGACATGAAGAAATTACCATACTATGTTGTTTGAAGCGGCGTTTCGCAATGCAAGTTGAAGGATTTGGTGTCGTGGTTTACCTCGATAAAGTTCAAGACTTGGAAGGCGATGTGACTGATAAGTGACGGCAGACTCTAAATTTTTGACTCCGGCACAAAATATGTAAGTTTAGTGCACGTTTTTATTATTTTTGAGTTTGGTTTAATAATTGGAACTAAACAGTGGCTCGGTAAACAAATAATGGTAGTTGGATAACTTCATTTTAATAATATTATCTGCGTATCTCGGTAGTCTGCTGATATTAGTAAATTTAGTGCAAAAATTATTACCTAGGTACCTTATGTTCCGTGTACTTTTTGCTTTCTTTGGGCCTTTATCAGTGAATTCTTAATTAGGATGAAACTTTATTTTAAATGTCATGTTCATTAGTATTCTTTATATAATTCATCCTAATTAGCAATTCAATGAGAAAGCTGAAACATCAATAGAAATTCCATCAGTGTCTCAATCATTAACCCCGTTTCCCTCTGGGACAGAATTCAAATCCCTCCGCGGGTCTTTTAGAATGATGAGATTTTATCAAGTATAAAGGAGAATGCACGTGACTGATTTGCTTCATCTGATTGGACAAAATGCTCATTAATTATTCATGAGTTTTTGAAGGTTACGTAACATAGTTACGGTTTAGGTTTCTTTTGTTTTAGTTTTCTCTTGAAATTTTTTTATTTTGAAATTGTTTTGCTTTGTCAGTAGTTTACGCTATGTTAGCGCGTGACATAGGGGGCCACTCGATATTTGAATTTGGCGGTAATATTAAAATAATCCAGTTACAATTTGCTAAAATCTAAAGCCTGTTAATTGAATATTGAGATACAATTATTATATAAATACAGTTTCATGGAATTAGATTTAAAACTCCTTTGTTTGAAAATCTTTTTGAAAATTGAGTGCTGCTAATTATGATATTTTAGAATTGGTAAAACAAAAGATTGGTTGGTATGCTTTACTACATGGGAAACAGTAGAGCGAAAACAGCCGAAGCCAAACCACCACGTCAAGTTATTTTTGATGATCTCACAAGACAACGGGCTGTTAAGAAACGTCTGATAAGAAACGTCTAAAGAAACACTTAAAACAGTTTTTGGTAAGGGGTGCAAATTTCCTGTGACACCGGCCAGAATTTGAATCGTCGACCTCCGGCACAACAGACCGGGAGGCTGTAATCGAGCCATTGTTTTCGTCTTTAACTTTGAAAGCAACATGCTGGAACAAAAGTATAACCCAAATAATGCACTCGAAATCACCAGATAAAATCAATCTATTATAAACACTTAACGATAATTAAGTACAGTCAAAATAAGTCTGGTGACCTTAACCTATAACAATAACAAGCTAAACAATGAGCTCAAATTTTGAAAAAGGAGGTCTGCATCCGTAGCATGCATGCAACTCTTTGGTCAAAACATGTCACGAAATCTATATTGATTTTAGTGTCCACCTTTTGCATGTACGAGGAATATTCCTCAAAAACACCAAGATAAAAATATAATGTATATTTATAACGATAAAGTGTCCGAAGACTACTGCAATTCTGATCATTTACAACGCTTATCGAGGCCTTAAACAATATTTCGGCTGGCCAGTACCAGCCTTCTTCAGGTTTATTTTACAGTGTAGGTCACAAATGAATACAAGGTTATATAAATGGTAAATTACTTAATGATCGGAAATTACAAATTCGATGACATATGTAATATAGTCTTCGAGCACTTCATCGTTATATTTTCTTCTTCTTGCTCTGGCAGGATTGATTGTACACGGTTTTTGCTGTGGTTTTCTAACCTTTACCATATTATTATATATCATGTATATTTATGAAGGGAGAGTAAATAATCATTAGTTTTCACAACTTTCGCAAAGATTCGAGTGATGAAAAATACTGCTTTTATGAGAAATTTAGAGCAACTTGAAATCAGTTCACTGTAACCGAAATCAAGTTTCTAGAATAAGCTTTTGTAATCTTTGCCATCTCTCGGCGAAAAAGTTTGAAAAGTATATCAGGTCATTCATATGGTATTCTCTTTAATCTCACGGTATTATTTTTGTAGTTTTGTTTTAAACTTGAAGGTTCAATTCGATTGGAGGATTGACATGTTAGCTTAGTAGCCTATGTCAACATTAATGGATTAGAAGCTTAATGGATTAAAAGCTTGTCTCTTCATTCGCCTCTTCATTCACATTGAATATCGCTCTTTCGCTTACTTGTCAACCAAAAGCCGTTCATGGCAGAGAACGAGTATTATAAAGAACTGTTAAAGAACTGTTATTGGCCAAATAAGCCGCGGTGATAACATGCCTGGAAGGTTCTCATTCCATTATGAATCAACCTATCTTTAATTACAGAAGTGATTTCTAGGAATAGGGTTATATAAGCTTGACGGCATAAAGGTTCAAAAAGTCTATCTGGTCTTCCACCATCAAGTCAACAGACATATAATCGTAGATGGTTCTTATCTGGGATAGAAAAGCACATCAAAGAGGATTTAATTAATTTCAATAGCGTAGTTCAGCCAACATCCTTACTGTTTGAATTCGAGTATACCGTTAAGGTTTATTTAAAAGTAATTAATTTCCCACACTCTTTTGATTCTTGACAAACACAACACTTTTAAACGTCGCACTTTAATTGTTATCTCCTCTTGCCAAATA
Organism: Actinernus sp. WN-2022; assembly: GCA_030867875.1. NCBI lineage: Eukaryota > Metazoa > Cnidaria > Anthozoa > Actiniaria > Actinernidae > Actinernus > Actinernus sp. WN-2022. The sequence continues at coordinate 170,153,781 of JAOWCC010000577.1, read as the reverse complement.
AAACGGCCAACAAAAGGGACTGTTCAAATTAACATGTCGAGAAAAATAAAGTATTTGTACATACGGAAAGTCTTTCATGGAACAGAAAAAAGATATCCCAAAACAACTACTTTATTTGTTTGTTTTTCTTTTGTTTGTTTGCTCTTTTTTCTTAATTATGCCCATTCGGTTTTCTCGGTATTAACAATATCTTATCGTCCAATAGTTAGAAGTGCATAGGAGTGTGGTAGTTTTTGGTGAATTGAAGCTGATTAAGTTCCTTGCATTCACAGTCAGCATTGAAACATTATAAAACCAACAGCTTGGTCCAAGCTGTCTATAAAGCCAGTTATTATTACTGTAAACTCTAATAATTGTCTCCATTGTGGAATACCTTAGATTTCTTACTATCAGGAATTTAAGGCAATCGTTTTACAGTCATTTACTAGAACTCAAAACTCTTGCTTCTTCTCTAAATGCAAATAAAGTAAACCCAAATAACCTGGATATTAGACCAAAATGACTTCCCAAGCTGTCAACTAGACGGCAAATAGCAGTGGTCTTATATACCCACTGGGTTGGGTTGTTCAAAGGTTGGATCATGCTGTCCACTGGATAAATCCTTATATATCCAGTGAATGAAATAAGCTAGTTTGGTTAATAACTATCCACTGCATAAGGATATATCTAGTATTGTCTGCATTTTTAACCAGGCCCAGACAGATTATGTATTTTAAGGAGCTTGAAAACCAAATGAACATTTACAAATTCAGAATATTGATCAAGGTAATGAATTGAAGGAGAAACCACATTTAAACATAGCATTCCTTTAGAAGTATTGGTAATAAATTGAAATATATATTTTAAAATGGCTTAACTTTTCCACGTCAACAGAAAAATCATTGGTAATGATAAGTAAATTCAGCAGGGTTGACTCAAGAAAAAGCCAGTAATCATCAGACATCTGTTCTTACAAATAAGTTTTCTCAAAATACAGTAACTTACATGTACTTCAAAAAAAGTACAAAAATTAATGTATAGCCATACAAAACCAAGAGCAACATATCATGAGAGAAGGTTATAAAAATGAATTCACACATGTAATCATGGTCTAGTCTGCCAAAATATTCTAATTTCAATTTCTCTGTGACTACACACTGTGGACTGATTTTTTAAATTATATCTACAAATGAAATGCCATCTATCTATTGCACAGTGTTCAAACAATAGATAAATAGCTTCTAATAAGATTTACATGTAGGCTTCATTTAAATATTGGCCAGTGTATGCTTACTGAAATTGCTGTGAAATGCCAGTATAATGGATTTCAAGGCAAGCCTCGTACGAATCTAAGCTGCTACAATGTACCTATCTGGACACAAAACTTAAACATATAACAAATTCCAGTATAGAGAGAGAGAAAATACATAAACACATACATGTATATGTAGGTGTTGCTGTACAACAGAATAAATCAATCTTACACTCAATAACAACATATTGTAGTTCTTGTGGTTATTGGGGGAACTTATAATTATTTTGTTGTAATTAATTATTTATTATGGATCAGTGAAATAATCTGAAACGTTTTTTTTGTCTGAAAATTAATATGCCATTCCTATCTTATTGTAATCTGCATACATTAAAATTTCTTGCTTTGAGAATGATTTTTGGAAATTATTCATATAATAAATTATGACACAAGATGTCAGACTTGTGCAGTTAAACATTTATGAAACTGAGACATTTCTGAATTCAGTGCTGCACATGCCCATTTTAAAGTAAATGTTATGTTTGTTTTGTTAAGCGTTAAACTATAAAAGCTACTGACAAAATTATCACCACACCTGGAAAGTACACGAAGATATGAAACAAGTATGAAGGCATTAATGTTCCTATATCAAAAGAAAACCAAGTTTACCCATGTTCATAAACAAATAAACACTATATCCATGCATCTAGTAAATAACTGTGAGAAAATATCCCACATCCATCTGTTTCTGATAAATATTTAAAATCAGAATTTAGCTTACTTTATAATCATTCAATATAGAGAAGGAAAACTAATGCAAAAGTCATATTTTCAGACAGAGATTAAAAACATTATAACATATCTTCCTTGGTCTCCAGCCTACAATATTCATTGAGTCAGTTCTAACATCTGCCACTGACAACATTATTATTAATATCAATAACACATTAGAAGATATATTGCAAGGAAAGGAAAGGACACCACAGGATGTCCTACTAATGCGAGTTGCTTTATTATTTTTCAAAGTAAAGATATTTGTTAGTGCCACAATTAAGCCCTGTTACATATTACTGTATCTTCAACTTTAAACTCCTTTCCATTTTGAAGCGAAGTATAAGAGAAAACACATATGTACTACAGTCGATGTTAGCAGTGGAATTGGACCCAGCATCATTCCTTTGTTAGGCCACTCTGCAAGTGACACACCCACACCTTGACGAATCAATCTAATTTATATGATTATGAAAAGCCTTAAATTATAATTAAATTCATTGTATCCTGCGTTGGAGAAAAAAAAATCTGAAAACCTTCCTCTCAACCTCTGCTACGTAAAAATGGCTCAAGTCTTGTAATAGAAGTAATTGGCTAACACTTTTGCCACCCAATTCAGATCATGTGATGTAAACAGATGCTACTCTGGGGAATTATTCCTTTTTCACTCTAATCATAATGCAGTCATGCCTATCTGAATATAATTAATTTTCAAAGAGCCAATTCTCCAGAGTAATGTGTGTTTACATCACATGATCTGAATTGGATGGCAACAGAGTTAGCCGATTACCTCTATTTGTGATGTCATGGAAATATTAGTTTGCCATGTCTGCCCATGGCATTGAAAAGCTGGACTACAACAGCTCCTGATTGTGGACCATTGTGTTTCGTTTTTGCTGGAAGTGTAACTGTTTTCCGTCGGTATGTGTGACATACGATATGGGGACATTTGCACTGAATTGAGCTGCTACACAAGCTAGATTTATAAGTGGAAAATCAGTTATTTTTCGAACTTGAAAACTAATTTTGTTTCAAAGATGTGCAACACAGAGTAATAAAATAGCAGTACTTGTTTCTTTTGGAAACATCTTTGTATAGTTGTTGAGTTGATTTGGGTACAATTCCCCTAAATAACAACTAGCAACATATTAGCAGATATTTCGAAGCATACATTTAGGTTTATTGTGACTTCTACTCAACGATAAAAATGTTTCTAATGCACAAACACAACAGCCATTCATTTAGTTTTACTTAATTGCATGCTTTAAGTAGCTTGCACACGCTATGCTCACAGTGGGTGTATATTATTTAACACTAACCTATTTGTGGCATCAGATAATGTCCATGGACAAATATCAGGGCAAATTTAAATGCCACAATGTAGGTTAGTTGTTATTATCCTTCAAATATTTTCTTTGATGCACGCTTATGCTCACAGCGGGTGTATTCGCTGATATTTGTCATCTATTCCAACAATGCGACTTTCCGCTGACAATAATTAATGTTGGTGCTCACGAGGGACGTAGTGCCGAGCAATTAGCCCCAAAGAGACATGTAGTGCCGAGCAAGCCCCGAAGGGGAGAGAAAAGGCGGAGAGTGAAACCGTTAAAATTCTTGATGCTCGTAGCAAATTGCTAGGCACAGGAGCCATTGCTAGGCATGGATACTGTAAACACAACACAAACTAGAAGGAAGGTGGGAGTACCTAAACCAAGTAATTACATATGGATGAAGAAGCTATTGCTAGGTACGGATTTGAACAAAGTACTGTGAACACAACACAAACTAGAAGGGAGGTGGGAGAATTACATACAGATGAAGAAGCTATTAAATTAAAATGAGGTGTGCGATTAATTAAAAGTCTGTTGTGAATATTTATTTCTTGTCGAAAATCATATGTTTAAGCCAAAATTTAGTATACATACCCTAGGTAGATGTTTCAGAGTTTCTACATGTATTTGGTGAAAATCCATGCAGAAATCAATTTTCTCGCCTTCAAAGGCAGTTGAAAATGGTGGCCCTTCTTGTCCAACCAGCACTGTATAGACTAGGCCAACTTTAGCAGCCTTAGTTGCCTTAGGTTACCTAAAAAGCAGATTATTTACGACTAGAATATCAAGCGATTCAGGATAGCTACGTTTCGGGACCAGAAACTGCAAAGTTGTATTTTATTTTGAGGCAAATTAATGTACTGAAGGTTGTGTTTAATTGCTATGCCAGTGTTTTCAAAATCACTGCCAATAATTGAAAACTTCTGAAGTATTAGAACCTATTAAAAATATCCGATCAGCTGAATTCAAAGGATTTTCCCTGTTTGAAGGTTGTTCTTCATTTGATTGTAACTGCATGTTAATAGCCATAAGTGTTAATGGTTCTTCAAATATGTTGAGAAAAAAACCTTTTTCCCATCAACAAGGCAGTTGGTCTGCGGTTTTCAAATGTCAAACCTGTCTACAATCATTCTTGTTACTGCCGTAATCGTTTCCTAGGAAACTGCTATGAGCATCAAGAGAAGACACACCAAGTTCTTGTTTCCAATTGGCTCATAGACGTCACATGCACCAGTTTCACTCCCCGCTTCGGGGCTTGCTCAGCAGAAAGTCAGCAGAAAGTCGCATTGTAGAATTTCAAGATGGTGGCTAAACCTGGAAGAGATCTTGAGTGAAACAAAATAGGCAAGTCTGCCATGCTCCCTTGCTTCGCTCTCGGAAACTATTTGCTCTTTGGAACAGATAATGTCCCAGGATAAATATCAGTGCATACTGCAATGCCATAAGTAGGTTAATTATTGTTTATATATTAACAGTGTGACCAAATGTCTAGTCTCAAGGGAAATGTGCTAAAATACTTTCAAAAAGCTATTAAATTGCAACATAACAATCTGAAGGATGTGCTTCCCTAAGCTCCATCAACCGCAGTAAATATGGGTAGAGTTTGACATGGTGCATGTGAACATGTCCTGGCTGGATTTTAAATACTGATCTTGTGAATAACAGACATGCATGGTTATTTATATAGTCCAGCAACGAGACACTAATTTGCAGGATTCAGTGTAGACACCATAATTTGTCATTCAGACCCAAGTAAAATTAAGCCAGTGGGTGTAGGTCTTAGCAATAAGTGAATTTGGTGGAATTCCTCCATGAAAAAGTAATATGATCTGTTTAAGAGTAATTTTTACTAATAAAACAAAGCTTTGTGGCAGTTTTTAATAAAAACAGTGACAATGAAACTGTGCACAAATAAATCAAATCTAGTGCCCACAGCAATAACTACACACATTTTCGTTTTTAATAAAGGGACACAAGTCCTTTTACCTCTGGGAAAAGATGTATTATTAAACATCACTATGGAACTGGAAATTTATTCTATTTAGTATTTGGAACAAATTTTTTATCGTTTGAGAACTGCCTAAAACGATATTTCCTTGGATATAATGATTTAGCATTCAAACTGGCAGCTTTTATTACTTAAATTTTGGTTGTTAAGTGTTGGTCAAAGAAGTGAAAATACCTTGAGGCGTAAGCCTAAATTATACAAAACATTTGACACAAACATGCAAGAATAAATGATAGATCAGGAGTAATGACGTAATGTACCAACATTTGCATTTTTGGCTGAAGAAAACCTCACAATAACAACGCTACAAATTAAGTACTTAACCCAGTCACAAGTAAAACTCATAAGTTAAAATCTTCTAAAAGGAAACGCAAAGCGTATAATTCCAGAACTGCGAAACGTGCCAGGGGTCATTTTGCGCTAAAACATAACACGAGCAAGTACGTACCAGTACTAGCAGTAGCAATATTAATGATACACAACAAGAACAGGAAACCAGCAAATATATCTAACCTGTTGATCGCTTTCTTCTTCGAATCCTTTCTGCAACTCCTGTAGGGTTGGTCTTTGCTTGTTTCCATGAGTTTGTGAGTCCTCATTGCGGTAAAAAACCGTCATTGGTATAGCTTCGTTAGTCGCGTACCCAATCGTTGCATCGACTACTGAAAGCGGTCTACTCGGAGAAGGCGAATCGAGTACATCGATCGAAACTTTCCTTTGAGTTTGAGACGAGCTCTCGCCGCTAGAACTTATCTTTTCTTCATCCATCTTCGGCTCACCTTTCACCTGCTCCACACTGAACCTCTGGCCTACAGCAAACTCTGGAGTTGTATAACAGTCAATCACCGCGCTCGACATGTCACTCCACGGGTTTTCATAGCCGTTGAAGTTTTTCACTTCTACTTCTAGTCCTTTTTCTCGGCCCGCCGACATTCTTCTTTCGTCGACATCGGTCGAATTTTCCATCATTCACTTTCACCAAAGTAAGGAAAAAGGGAAAAGTGGAAAACTCATTGGACTTAAAATAGAGATTAAAAAGATGAGTCAGATCTTTCGGGCGAATATCACATGCATAGTATATTCCAACGACGAGTCATCAAAAACATCGAGCGATCGTTATCTCGTATACTTATTTGAGAAATGATGGAGACTGGAACGATGTAAATATGATATGCCCATCGGGGAGGGTGAGGGGAAAAACTTACAAAAAAACATGAACGGTTACCAGGCTTTATTTGCTCGTTGGCTACCGTAAAATTCCGGTTATAAGCCCCCACCGGTTATGTCCTTCCGGTTAGCCCATCTCGGTACATGAAAAAACTGAAATAACAAGAAACATGACCCCACGACATAAAGACATTGCTAAAAACCAGACAACGTGGTTACTTGCTTTTCAAAAGCAGATATAAGATATACGGTACCAATCTTTTGAGCAGAAGTTGTTGTTATTTCGTATTTATTTAATATCATTGGTTTGCAAAATCGTTTCCTCTGAATCCCAAACACATTTTCCTGCCGGTTATAAGCCCTCCCCCAGATATAAGCCCCATCGGTTATTAGCCCACCAAAAAAAACACTTACTAATGAGTATAAGCCCATGGCTTATAACCGGACAAAAGGTGTGCGAGATTTTCAAATAAGACGAGAAAATAGCTTTGGGTGTTGGGAATGTCACGACCAGGGACGTAACTAGCCTATAGTCCCGTAGGCCGTCTTATTACGAATGAACGTTGGGCTTGAGGAGCTGTCGAAATACACAAAACATGATCTGTATGTGCAGCAGAAGGCATTTGGGAAAGTCTAAATCTAAAAATGTTCCGGGGGAGCAGCCCCCGGCCCCCCCAAGAAGCGTGGCTACGCCACTGACGACAACAGGAACGAAAAGTCCGAAGACTACAGCCAAGCTGATATACAGATTTGCTTGGTTTTTGGCTTTTCGCCACACGTAATTAGCGCAGTCCGGTAGTGCAGTGGCACCGAAACCCGCGTACTGTTTGCTATGCCATACTGACGAGTTCTAATAAGAACGAAACAGCTGTCTATGGCTCCAATCTATAGGCGTAGCGGCTAACCGTAGTGCTTTGTGTTCGAATTTTACGTTGTATATCAGCTTTGCTGTAGCCTTCGGACTTTTCATTTTCAACTTTTCATATGGCAAGCCGGTTAACTTTTCGTTAGTCGAGGTGTTTTTTGGTTTTAATTTTAATTTTCCCCGGACAATTATTACCGTTTTCGTTGAAGTGCGATCCTGAAAGTTTCGAGTCTCGTTTGGAAAATTGACGGTCAGCTAAATCGAGACTTGAAACTTTCAGGGTCCCACTTTAACTAAAACGGTAATAATAAATATACAAAAATTCCTGGCCAAGAATGGAACGAGTATATAAAGCAATTCTGCCGTTCGGTCACGGACCCGCTGGTTTTGGCTTTTTGCCACACGAAACGGCTTGCATGCAGGCTCTGGTTGATTTGGGGTTCCTGTGCCTGTGATTAAATCCTCTCCCACCACAGGAACCCCAAATCCACCAGAGATCCAACAACAGAGCCTGCATTCAAGCAGGCTAAATGCCCGGGGGGGGGGGGGGGGGGGGGTGACTCCCTTATGTGAGGGGTACATGGATGCTCGTCGTACCTTTTAAGGTCAAAATCAGGAGTTTGGTACCACTTAGGGTATCCACCATCAAACACAGACATTTCTATGTAAAGCGGTACCTTTTAGGGGTCGGGTGTCAATTGAACAAAAAAGCTGTTATCAATTTACATTTTTATTATCTTTTAGGGGTCAAAATATGCTTGAGCCACGCCCATTTTAGTACAATACAATGTTTATTTATTGGTACCTTGGAACAACATTGTGTACATCAGTATATATCCAATAAATTTGAATACATATAATAATGATAATAGTATAACAAAGGGGGAAATATATATATATAACATTTCCTTTACATATACTAATAAGGAACAAACTGCATTAAATAACAAGAACGATTTGAACTACTTGAATAAAATAATATAAAGTTATAGTTTTGATCAATGTGATGACATTATTATGTTATATTGTGATAGCTTTGAAAGAGTCAACCAATTGGTTAATAAAAGTACCACTTATTTTATGAATATTCCGATCTTTCATTGAGATTATGTAGTAAAATAAGCTTGTATAGTCGAATAAAGCGAAAGACGGATTCGTATCGAAAAGGGTTTTTAAAAATTCCGATCTAATTAGGGTCAATTTATGGTGTTTACAGCGAAAAAGGTAATGTATTTCATCACCCAATTCATTATCACTACAGATAGTACATTTTCTATCTTCTCGTGGGGTTTTGTTATAACGCCCCCTTTCGATTGGGAATAGATGTGCCGAAATTCTTAGCTGGGTTATGGATCTTCGAATTCTGAAGTCAGTAATTAAATTCAAATATTCCTCGAAGCCATAATTGTGCTTGATAACTGAATATAATTCTAATTTTGACTTCACTTTGCCATTGATTAAGTCGTTTCTCTCATTGTTCCACTTATCTACATATATGTTTTTAAATTTCTTATGTAAAAGATGTAAAGATCCATTTGTAATTTCACTAGGGTTAATGTTTCCTAGGGTTAATGTTTCCTAGGGGTCAAATCGAAAATGTCCGACGAGCATCCCTACCCCTTTTATATGGGAGTTCTCCCCCCCCCCCCCCCCCCGGGGGATAAATGCCGTGTGACCCAATAATCAAGCTTTCCTGTGAGCTCGCCGCTAGATGCTTGTTAGAGCAGTGCGGGCGGTAGTGAAGTACCGCCGAATCCCGTATTGTTTGCCGAGTTCGAAACAGCTGTCTAGGGGTGTCGAATGGTAAATCCGAGACTTTGCGAGACGTCGAGACTTGCGTTTTCAAAATCCAAAGCCCGTTCATATTCTGATATATTGATCCCGATTCCATAAAATATACGTTGACCCTGTGATCCCGATCCCATGCCCTGTGATCCCGATTCCAGGTCTGTGATCCCTGATCCCATATACATCGTTACGCCCCTGGCCAGTACTAGTCCAGGTTCCGAGGGAGATGACAGTTGAATATTACGCTGCGCATCAGCTTTGCTGTAGTCCTCGGACTTTTCATTCTTCACGCAAAAGTGCATTTTTGTTCTATGACGTAGGAAGGACTACCCTGGGTGCCAGAGGTTCTACTGCCCTCTCTAAGCCAAAGTTTAGATCGGCCTTCTCGTTGATCTAAAGTTTGGATTAGAGAGGGCAGTGAACGTCTGGCACCCAGGATAAGGAAGGATGTATTTTCCTAATACACAGGGTGTGGGTCATGATCAGTTAATAAACCATCAAAGAGGGGAGTCAAGGACATGTTTTGTTAATGAATGGAACTGAAATAAATCTAGATCAAAGAACAAAACTACTACTTGAGGACATCTTGAAGTGGGTACCCAGTAACTCACTTACGACACTGTCAACAAAATGCAGAAGAAGGTAGAGAATTCATTCTACTCTCTTTTCCCTCCCTCTCTAGCTCTCTTCCCCTCCCTCTCTAGCTCTCTTCCCCTCCCTCTCTAGCTCTCTTCCCCTCCCTCTCTAGCTCTCTTCCCCTCCCTCTCTAGCTCTCTTCCCCTCCCTCTCTAGCTCTCTTCCCTCCCTCTCTAGCTCTCTTCCCCTCCCTCTCTAGCTCTCTTCCCCTCCCTCTCTCTCTCCTGCTTCTTCTTGGAAAGGGAAGGAACTGACATCAGGGACTGAAGAGAACTCGTAAAGTCAAAAATATATAGCAGATAACACGCTCGCCCTTACCTGACAAAGAATCCAGTGAACTGAACAGTTAGTAAATGGACAACCTCTGAAGTTGGTAGCAGATGAATAACAAGTGTGAACGATTCGATGTGCGCCTTGCTCGTGAAGGGGTGAAGTCGAGCTTGTAATAAACTTAGATGTAATCTGCTCTGCATGTGGCGAGTACGTGCATGAATCTGGATACTGTATGATCATCTCCGAGTTGTGGACTTGTGATCCTCCGCCGGGCTATATAAAGATGTTTTTACCACCCGGTCAGTCAGTCAACTGATCCGATCGTTTAGTTTTCTCAGCACGCCTGACCTATCCTATTACATATGCAAAGTATTGCCAACTTCTAGCGTTAGAGCCACTTCAATCAGTTATCGCTGGAAAATTGCCTGGAAAATTGATGGCATGGGTGGCGCAGTGTGTTACGCTCGCCTCTCACCACAGTAGCCCGAGTTCGAGTTCCGGATTCGGCGTCATATGTCAGTTAAGTTTGTTGTGTTGTTCTCTCCCTTGTCACGAGGTTTCTCTCCGGGTTCTCCGGTTTCCTCCCTCCGTAAAAAATCAACATGTGAGTAATATGTATAAAAATATATGAACGTAGTGGGGAATGTGCGTGGAGTAGACTGCGAGCAGCCCTTCCTTTTCCCTCCATTGATAGTGAGTTTACGAGCGAAGTGAAGAATATTGGATGCGTGCGAGCGGCTATCAATCAAGGGCACCGCTTCACGGTTCTTTCTCCGCGGCTGTTCTCTCTCTAGAAAACCTCTGGGACCAGGGTAGTTGTCTGCAGCTTATCTAGCCATTTTAAAGGGCCTACTATGTCTTTTGACGTATTCTAGAAAGCTATTAGCTGTTCGGATTTTCTAGGTGGAAATCGCCTCAACCGAAAATACTATGGCAAAATATTCCCGGCCTACGAATTTGTTAGTAGTCTAGAACAGAAACAAATGTTGCAAAGTTTTGTGGAGGTACAAATTTTTTAGGGATTCTTTTTTCCTTTAGGCAATTCTTAGGGAATGAAAATATGTTGTTCTGACTCTATTGATCAGACAAATTGGGACGTACGAATATTTTAGGGGAAACCTTTTAGTCTCCCTTTTCTTCTATAATTTTCTAGGGATTGAAAACAAATTTTCTAGCCAGTATTTCAGAAAACAATTTTCTAGGGACAATTTTTTCAAATCCGAAAGTTTTAGGCTAACTTACTCTCCCGAACAGCTTGTTAACCGAAAACTTCGTTGGGTGCCCTTGATCAATGGAGAGAAAAGGAGGGACTGCTCTCAGTCTATGCGTCGAGTTGAAAGCAGGCCCCCACCAGCTATGCTGAAATACATAGCCTGCTACCTAACAAAAATAATATTTATTTTTATTTATAACTGAAAACCGGCATTTTAGCATGCATAAACGAGCCTAATTCTTTACACCGTTCAGTGACATATACGTTTTGGGTTGATGTGGCCGAAAGATATTCAACATCAGAGATTATTATGAATTACCGTAGGTGTGTATATAGCAGGCTAGTGTTAGTTGTGTCCAAGATGTTGTGTCAGTGTCTGTGTGTCCATAAAGGCAGGGGAGAGTCACAAAATTGTTGGATCTTATGTGTACAAAACATAGCCGGCAACCGAATTTCTACTGATCATTTGTAACGAATGTCGAGTTCATTTTAGTATGAGTACAGCCATACAGCTCAATAAGTTGTTGTTTTAGTCTAATAGGGTTATAAATTTTGACTTTTTAGTCTCGAATAGGGTCGGGTTTTTGAGCGATTTGTAGATTGGCCGCGTTTGGGAAGCCGGCGTTCTGGAGGAGATTAATAAGAATTGAAATTCGAAGCTTATAAGCTGAAGTGAAGAAGTCAGAAACAAGCAAACTACGACAAAAGATAACGGTACCTTAATTAATTCATTAGCTCATTGCAATTCTAGTTAGTCGATCATTGACAATAACTTTTGCAGGAAAACGTGATATTTTGAACGATATAGCTTATGTTGACAACTGACTGTCAGAATCATGTCATTAGCCCTAGCGTTTCTGGGTTTTTTCCGCTTTTTTGCCGCGCGAGAATAGGGCGAGTGCAAAAAAAGGAGGGGCCTTTTCTCGCGCGGCCAAAAAAGGGCTACGTTAGCCCTTGACATGATCAATGAAGACTGTTCTAGTTGGAGGCATTTCCCTTCTTGACATTCGTAAAGGAATATTGATATTTCCTTGATATTTTCAACCTCTCAGATCATGCATAAGCGTATAAGCCCGTATCGGCAAAGCTGCAAATCAGTTCAGGTGCAAACTTTCTAGTGGGCCACTTTGAATGACCACTTCACCGAGACAGCCAATCAATGAGTTACGCCTGCTATTGAAGGGTGTCATACCCTCCTTGGTAAGAGAATTATGTCTAGAATAGTTATTAGGGTATTTGGCAATATTTAAGTGACAAAAAAGAACCGTAAACTCAAGCATGTTAATACCTGGGTTATGCTAATTAGGTGCTGAATATGCATATCATTCGTTACCCGGTAATTTCTACAGCTAGAATAACCAAATTTGGTAGTAGGATGTAGCTTGATGCCTGAAACAATTTTAAATGTTTGGTTGCCATGGTAAAAACATAAGGGGGTACTGTAAGATGTTTATATTTCCCGAAATGGGCCGTACCAGGTTCCTGGCCGTACCAACGGAAAAATAACTAGTTATCCTCTCTTGGCCGTACATAGAACCTTCGAAAATACATAAGGTTAGCACAAATTCCTAACAATCGGACCATCCGCAACTTTTTGTGCCCGGAATGGTGGTCCTTGAATCACGTGATCGTGGGAACTGTCACCATAGCAACAATTTTCCTTGATAATATCAGCTAAACGGTTAGGTAGACAACCCTACAATACAATACAATACAATACCAATACAATACCATTTATGTCGAAACGTGGGTTAGGGTACCTTTTCATCCGAGCCAGAGGCTCATGTTTAAAACGTCCGACAACAAAAAGGCAAGAATAAAAATAATAATAATAAACATATAAGATACATATAAAGACTAATAATATCTAAATTATAATATGAATATTTACGAATAATCTAATCTAGGCCTGTCCCAAAGATGCTCGGCAACTTTTTGGCAACTTTTGTGATATCGGGCAACTTTTTCTCTTTGCAGCAACTTTTTTGACTTTTGGCACCTTTTTTTTTTATTAAGAATTTTCACAAATAAAACAAATAAGAGGGCTTAGTAAGTTCTCCAGTTGCAGGGTCTGGACATTAGTAAGTCGCCTTAGCGAAATTTCCATCTTCCTGTGCGGAATATTGGTCTTCCTGTGGTAAAAAGTGACTCAAGCGGTCAGCGGTCGGTCAGTCTCCGATCAAAGATGGCGGACGCCTCATGCTCGAATGAATTAAATGACCCCGAAGATAATTCAAATGAAGATAATTCAAATTTCAAATGGTTTTGTTCAGGACATTTTTATACCACATGGTTGGAGATTGATTGATTTTGGTTTCAGATGTCAAGAAAAACTTGAAACTTGCATTAATTGTTTGTATTATTGTGAATGATTAAAAAAAGTATCAATCCTGACCTTGGTTGTGCAGAGAGACATTTTATTGCGGTCGATATCATTGGCAACATCAGAAATCTAAGGATTTTATTTAGCAACTTTAGAGCAACTTTCTGAATTTTGGAGCATCTTTTGGGCAACTTTTCAAGCTTTTTCGAGCATCTTTTTAGAGAATTTGGAGCATCTTTGGGACAGGCCTAATCTAATCCCAATTGCCCCGACCCACTCAAGGCTAACCAGCACTCGACCTAGCCCTAATACAACCCAGAAACTGTTATATTATAGCAAATTTACATGAGGCAGTGATTGCATTAATTGTGTTGGCATTCTTGATTGATGGTTATAGGTAGTTTGTTCCATAGGTAAGATAGTAGGTAGGTATATGAATTATGGTAAAAGCGACTATTGTAAGCTGGTTGGATAAGATTGTGCCCACCACTCCTTAAACCTAAATATCCCATTCCGGGATACGTCAAGAATGTATAGAAATACTGCAGGAAAAAATCGTTCTAACCACCCCATTTTCACTTAAACTCTCAAATGTTAGAAAATTAAGGAGCACCCTTAACATCGGTTTCCATGGTAACCAAATATTCAGATATTTCAAGAGCCATGATATGGAATACCTAGGGAATACCTTGAACAGGACAACTGCGAAAGACTTGTACATGCGTTTATTTCGTCCAAACTCGACTCTTGTAACAGCCTACTAGCTGGGTTACCATTGACAGAAATCGATCAACTCCAACGTGTGCAAAACGCTGCTGCAAGACTGGTGATTAGGGCTAAGAAGAACGATCACATCACCCCCATCATAATACGTCTACACTGGTTGCCCGTCAGAGCTAGAATTGATTTCAAGATCTTGCTGCTGACGTATAAATCACTCAATGATCAAGCACCTGAATACATCAAGGAGCTTTTGACTATATATAAGCCTAAATGTAACTTAAGATCATCTACACAAAGTCTACTTGTCGTGCCATCTTCAAACTCAAAGTATTATGGTGACAGAACATTCATGGCAACGGCTCCAAGACTTTGGAATTCTACTCCCATACATATCCGCTGTGCAGAAACTTTAAAGATATTTAAATCATTACTTAAAACTTATCTTTTTAGCAAATATTTTACTTGATAAGTTTTCATTTTATTTCATTTTATTTTATTTTATCTCAGAATTATGTAAGAGCGTTGAGACTTTGTGTAGCGCTCCCAAAACTATTTATTATTATTATTATTATTATTATTATATCAAGCCCGGGATCCCGGGGGGAGAGGGGGGGGGGGGGGGGGGGTTCTTCCTATATTTGGCTGGTAGGGGTGATCGTCGTATTTTTTAGGGTTTGAAATCGGCGATTTGGTATTTTTTAGGGGTTGTCCACGCGAATTCCATTTTTCAGGGTGATTTTTAGACCATGAGGTACATTTTAGGGTGGGAAATTTTTCATGGTTTGGTATTTTTTAGGGTATTTTTCGAGGTCACCCCTACCCTTTTTACCTTGAAGAACCCTCCGGGCCCGAGATACCACCATACTTAGCACGTTTGGTTTGCAGGGTCCTTTTTAACGAACGAGAAATGACCAAAACACTGTTTTCCTGAACATTAGCCTCTGAACCAGGTATTAACATGCTTGAGACCTATGAATACAAAATCGCGAAACAAAGCATTTAGCGAAATTCGCAAAGGTGGCGATGCATGAACCATGCATGAAAATCGATCTTCTAAATTAAATATCAACCATCTGGTATTTGTTATATATATTTATTAGTAATTTCCGAGCTTGTCATATCAGTGTGTGCGTTCTGTATCTGGCCTCTAAAGTATCTTAACCTTCCTGTTTACCTTTAAAAAATGTACATTGATATTTTCCTCCAATCGCAACCGGTACACTGCTAACACCGGCTGCAAGAGCTAGAGCCCGTGCAGCGAACTTCTGGCAACCTTGTCAACTGCGTGCTAGCCATATCAGAGGCTCCGGTTCTAGTCTGTTAGCACTTCTCGATAATTGCCTTATCTTTGAATTGTGAGATGACTAAAACAAGTTCCGCTTCCATGCCGCGCATCACGTACAGTTTTAAATACCAGTTGTTTTCAAAAGCACTTGGTCACATTCTATCAACTAACTAGAACACCTAATAGGTAATGAATGCTGCCGCTCAGTTAAGGGAATGTATTAGAAGAAAACTACAGTAGCTCTTTGGCAGAACAAATATATTACTGGGTTGTGTAATGTGTGTAGCCCGGGTGTGTAGATGAATCCGATTGTGTAGCTTTGGAGCTAGCTTACCTGTCAGAAGCCGGGTCAGAAGCTAGCCTCCTAAACAGCCGTGTCCAGTCTTCAGTACTCCCCTCCTCCTCCACACTGGACACGGCTGTTTAGGAAGCTAACCTGAAGTAGGAGCCCATAACTATGGTTATGGGCTCCTGCCTGAAGCCTGTTTGAGCTGTGGCATGTTTTCTCAAAGCTTGTCCCTGTTTATTTTCAGTTTGTCCCGATATATCAGTAATTTCCCGGTAAATTCCCTGACTCTACCAATTCCCGAAATTTTCTTAGGATTCCCAGCAAAAAGCACTGCTGTGGCTCCGGAAAGAGGCATGCATATATTGCAGTCCGATGAAACGTGAACACAGGAAATTAACTGTTATTGAGATATGCTAATTTGTGTGTTATGAACCCCGCTGTCACATTTCAAACTACTGTGTATTGATTTGACTTAAGTTTATCGAAGGTAATAGAAGAAAAATATGTGTTGCTAATCATGTTGATAAGAGGAGATATCTTGCTCTTTGGAAAATAGTCATTACTATACAACTAAACGAATCCAGTGACGCCTTAAGTCGTCAACTTAGCATGGTCATCAAGTTACAAAACGTATTGCTTCACATCAAAACACGAGACTAATAACGAGCACTGAATGATTGTCGTAAAAATACAAACGAAGGCAATCACAATTTATTTACACTCGCTGTACGATGGCAATAACAACAGATTCTAATTACGAACAAGGGTCACATTCACGTGAAAATGCAAAAAAACAAATATACACACCTTCACGCCCAAAGGAAAATAATCCACTAGCGGAAGACCGCGCATATCATTTATGTGTCCTTGCGCATGACCACAATGCACTTCGTTTGATCTGCGCATATTGTTTCTGTGACCTTGCGCACGACCACAATACACTGCTCTGGCAATGCGCCAAAAAACGGTCCACTACACAAATTAGTACTGCCGCCTTGCTCGCTCGCTTCAGGCTCGCTTGCTGGGGTAGCAACTAGTTGTGGATGCCGGGTACTGTGTAAGCCTGGTTCACACTAGCGACATAAGCATAAGCATAAGCAAAATACGCAAACGCAGTAATCACGTCTGTGAGAAGAACGGGTCGGGTGGAACTTCTCGAAACGAGCGACAGTATTGGCCTACCCAACAATAGAAAACACCCTAACCTTTAGAAAGTGCAGTACAAAAACAATAGAAGTATAGTATTATGGGTGCAATCAGAATACATGTCTCGAGAGGTTCCGTGCTACTCAGAAGAACAAGCGCCGCTAATGATTAATGCATTATAGCCTCCTCCGCAGGCATCTCTAATTTTTGAAGAAATCAGAGTATGGTCCCTCGCACGCACACATGTTTGTCCACAGGGTTCCCAACCTTACTATTTCTTACTAACTAGAGATGCCTGCGGAGGAGGCTAAATGCATTAGTATCTACACGATCTATGCTCTCAACAGTATCTAAGAGAGATACAGACAAACCCTCCCTATTTCAGTGGTTGATATATCGAGACAGAGCCCACGGGGGGTGGCGGGGACTCCCATATATAGGCTATACGGGTACGTGCCGCTCTACAGGATATGGTTTGGTACAATTCTTAGTCTGGAACAGGGTATATACAGGAGCGGAGCGTGCATCTCCCAGATTAGGTATGTCCAACAGCAGAACAGATGATGTAGCTATTTTTAGCTTTGTGTTTCCCGCGAAAGTAGACAAAGGATACCTGCACTAAACCAATCACACGACGAAACGTCACTTCTCATTATGCATTCACGCAGCTATTTTTCTATGCTGGGGAGCGCGCATTGTCCGCAGCGCAAGCAACCATGGCAACCATTTTATTTCGCGGGAATCGGATATCTATAAATAGCCACATCGTCTACTGTGCTGTGGGCGCTACCCATCACATAGGTACGCTCCTGCTAATGGGCTCCTGGTATATATATATTCACGGTTCCTTGCCGCTGCAAACGCAGAGTCCGTTTATCTGTTTATGATTCGAGTGGCGAGTGGAGCGCAACGTCTCGCGCGTATCATATCGGGCGCTAGCCGGTTCAGATTATAATAGACCATTTTCTCAAGTATGCGCACGCAACAGGCTTGACGGGCCGGTAAATACTTCACGTGGGAATCACGTAGTGGTTTCCTATAACCCTCCCTATTATTTCAACCAATACTAAATCCAAGCTTCCTACATGAAGTATTTCTTGGCGGGTCGTGAGTTTTGTTAGCCTTTGTTAGACTCGTTCTGATGCGACAGCCTTTGTTATTCAAATAATCGGCTATTGTTCAAAAATTGGCGGCTATTGTTCAAAACGCGATTTGGCGGGCCAATATTGCGTGCGCATACCTGAGAAAATGGTCTATAACAACAATAATAATTATATTAATAACAACTAGGATACATGATTATTAATACTTGCCAACCTGCAATTAGTAATACTGTACTATTCGAGGCGGGGGCAAGGACACACAAGATTAGGATAATTTAATAGGCTAAGAATCTATCTTACGGAAACTTATCTGCAAGTAAGTAAAATAATGTAAGTCATACAATAACTGATGCCAGGAGCTCATTACCTGCTGATGTATTATAATTACAAGAAGCGCGGCAGTTTCAATTTGTATAACATGCTAATAAAAGAAGATTTGGCCAAAAAAATAAGCGTATCTATTTATTTCGAAACACTTTCAGTAATTGGGAGACTTCAGATTACGGAACACACAGGCATTGCATGTAATTGGATTCGTAATATATTCATATCAAGCCTGTCTTCAATTCACCAAGTCTGGGACAGGATACCTTTTTGCCATTTTGCCTGGAACAGGGTATGTTTTCGTTGTTTCTTTTCTGGAACATGGTACTTTTTTGCCATGTTGTCTGGAACAGGGTCGCAAAAATACAATGTCTTGCTCTGGAACAGGGTAAGGGTTTCAAGGCCTCAGCGGCACACCCCCATCCTAATTTTTAGGGAGTACCCCCCTTGGGTGATTCCGTTGCTCCTGATTATCGTAGACCCGGCCGGCCGGCATCACTGTCAAGGCAATGATTTTTATGAAGGTATAAATGCCTGGGGACTGTGAATACCTCGTGGCTCGGATGACCACGTAATGTGGTGGTCCCGTCTCCAGAAATGGGGACATAAACGAACCACTGAGGACGCAAACGAATCTCTGGCGGCCTCGACTCCCTAAGCCTGATTCCCACTAACCACTGCGCCATTCATTACTACGCCAACAATCACAGCAAGCATAATTTAGCAAAGCCGTCATCTGGGTTAAAAGGAGTTAATGCTGACTCGTGCCCAGTCGTTATCTGATAAACTAGGAAAGAAAGAAATTGGCCTAGGGGACTTTCTTTCTTTCATTTTCTTATCAAATAACGACTGGGTATATATATATGAGTTAGGAGTTAATGTGTACGAGGCGTGATAGTGATCTTTTCACTAGGAATCCTACTATACAGGTAACCCAAAATTTAAAATATTCTTTCGAAAAAAAGTCAAAAGTATTGATATAAACTCGCGTTTTCCTTCTCAAGAAACTGGCCATTTATGGTCCCCCAAAGTTCACTCTTGTTTGATTCATTTTAGCCAGAGGAAATCAAACGCCTCTATCCACCCTCTCTCAGTTGCCGAGTTCAGTTCAAACCTGAACCAAAAGTTGTTCTATCACATCCTCATTTCCCGTGAATCCAGGAGTCTCTCAAAGGTCATTACTTGGCCCTCATCTGTTCATTACGTTTCCAACAGCAGCGTGGAAGTCTATGCCGATCATACCACTCAGGTAGCAACAGGTACCGACTTAGCGGAGGTTCAAACCAGTGTAACAGTGGAGTTGAAACTAATAACAAAGTGGGCCAGCGTACTCAACTGTATAACAAAACCAAGTCAATGATAATTTGCAGCAAACCGAAATTATGTAAGTTGGAGAAATAAAACAAAATGCTTTCTTGTAGTCGTCAACGACAAAACAATGTGTATCCATTACAAACGTTAACGCCAATACGGGCTATTTTAACGATGTTGCGCGCGCAGCTAGAACAATGGCTATCTGTTTTAAATAACAAAAGCCTGATGAACCAGAACGAGTCTTAGCAGCTTGCGTCTATTGTTCTACTGATGCGTGCGCAACATCGTCAAAATGGCCGCTTGTACATTTGTTGTTCCAATTCAGATCATGTGACAGCTCTCCAGAGGATTAATATTTTCTCTCACCTCTGTGACCGATTCCCGGACCCGGCGCCATATGTGAGTTGAGTTTGTTGGAATCTCGCCCTTGCTCCGAGGGTTTTCTCCGGGTTCTCCGCTTTTCCTCCCTCCACAAAAACAAACACGCTAAATTCCAATTCGATCTGTGATTTAGCCGGGTCTTCAGTGGCTTTGATTAGCCTCTATGGCTGTTTTTCAAGTCCCGTTAGAAATTCAGTGGTGTTTTTTCTAACTTCTCCTCCTTTAGGGATCACTGAGAATCTTTTTTTTGTTGCTTTACTTCTCGATTGTTTTTCGAAATGTTCTGACTACGGCACAGCGACTGATCTCGCTCCGCTACATCGTTAAGTTTTCCAAGCCATATGTTGTAGCAAAATACAAGGAAGATTTCCGTAAAAAGCTGATTTGAAGAGTAGTTGATATTCTTCTTCTTCTGGTGGCGATTTAAAGCGAATTCGACGAATTTTAACCTCCTTTCCCCGTCGACTGCTTTCTCCATCTTACCCCCTATCTTAAATCGACCGTACATATGACCCGTGTCCCGAGCGGTGTATAATCTGATTGGTTGACTCTGTCACGTGTTGAGTCAACTCGCAACACAAAAAAAACACTCGGGTGGTCAAAGGCCTGGCCCGAGTGATTAACTCTTAAGACGTCGGCGTCTTGCTTCAGAACTTTCCACAATGAGACAAACTTCTGCAGAATCTGTTGATGTCTTCGCATTTCGATTCAAGAACAACTTGCACCAGCTCGCAAAGCTAGGCGAAGCAGTGAGAGAATAGCTCGCCCCATTTCATCATGTCTCAGTTTATTTCCAATTAATACGAAATCTGAAATTCAGAAACATTTAGTGCTAGAAGCCCAATAATTTCCTAACTTAAGTGAAGTAATTGAAGCTGCAAAGAGAATTGAGCGTTCGGTCTGTACATGTCCATCCAAACAAATCCCAAAACCAAATGCTGACCAGCTCAAAGCCTTCATTACTGATTTGTGGAGGTCTTTCACGCGCCTAATCCAAGATGGCGTCGAAAGTACCCTGGTACAGGCTGGTCATGTGACCCAAAAATATGCCAACAATACATGGGCATATTTTGAAGAACATCATCGCTGAAAACGGTTAGCGGTTGAAGTGTGATCCCAATGAATTCCAACCGTACATTGTTCTACTTGTACTCAGTTGCGAAGTGAGTATTAAAAAATGGCAAAAACGCTAAGTTCTGATGAATTTGTAGTTGTTTTCAACGAATTTTGAACGCGCAATGTAAAAGACGACATCAAGAGTTTATTTTTTAAATCAAAAATATACGCGCTATTCGAAATTCTCCAATCAGCGCGCGCGAAACGTCTAGCCAATCAACGGCTGAATCCCACCAGCCTGTACCAGGGGTACTTCGACGCAATCTTAGATTAGGTGCGTAAAGACCCCTGGGAACGAGGTTGATTGCTGGCAACGGGTAAGCCAGTCTGGCCAACAATGTAATCAGTCACCACGTACACCAGAACCTCAAACCAACCCCACAGTAAATGCACAGTAAATGTTTGGCATGCCAACAACTCTATCTAATCCCCCATCCGAATTAGTTTTGAACTTGAGACGAAACATATTGTCATGCACACCCCTTGACTCGTGCTGTTCAGTTACTTTATGCAGTCTTGAACACGCTTAACATATCCAAAGCAAACAACCGGAACTAAAGTACAAAAAATTGGAAGACAGAATACCCGTACAAATGGCCAATATTAATGCATATCTTCTTGGAGTAGCAGGAAGTTCCAATCCTCTGGCTTCCCTAACAAAGAAACCATTCATGTAGTATTAGTAGTCCCAAACCTATCTTGGCCAGTCCTCTTCGGGGACTGAAGCACTTAGAAGCTACTCAAGCACTATCTGATCATGCAGCTAAAACAGTAACATTTCGCAATTCATGCATGCAGTTTACTGTTACCTGTAACAAGCAGAACAACTCAGCTGAACCTCATCGTTCCTGCAGTAACATATCTACTTACAGGACACCCTAGCCCAGGTTCCACCTCTGAGTAAAACGTCATTCACAGAGGCTTGAACTTGCTCACTGTTCACTGTTAATTGACTAGGCGCTACATCTGTAGGATTACTGTGACTGGGAAAGGAGTGTCGGCTACTGGGCTTGAACTTGAACCAGGCGTAAAGGTTCTAAGCGGTCCCATAAGCACTGATCCGATTCACTCAAACCTAGAGTTTCCACCAGACTCCTTACTTTCTGACAATGACCTCCACTCTGATATGGTTCACGATTTCAGAAAGTTCCTCACTACCAATATTGTAGCCCATTGCACCAAGAAGGCAGCAGTAATCCCAATTCTACAACTTGCGGTTTTCTCTCAGAGTATTTTGACATGCACATGCAAAGTACAATTCCACGAAGCAGCTGAAAATACTGCAGATGTGATCACTTCTAAAGTATGTCAACTACTCCATGAACCAGCTGAGACCCACAATGCTCCACAGCCACGAAGTCATGTGACACTTTTGCAATCATCAGAGCGTCAGGAAGAAGTTAGGTAAGTTACCCTGAAGCCCCACGAGATTTCGTCTGCACACACTAAAATGCTAAATGGTGGTCTAATCCAAGCCTCGTCACCTCTTAATCCCTTCGCACAGATGGAAGACCCAGATGACCGAGATATTCCTCCCCAGCCTGATCCTAACTTCATTCAGGATCCATCATCATCACAGTACCATCTGAAGTTACGATATGAGCTGAAGCTTGACACGGACCAATACAAGCATGAGGATACAACCACCCTTGCTTCGTTCAATTCCTACAAGGAGTACCACTCCGTCGCATGCATGTACAAGAAATTGAGCATCGAATCGAAACTGGTAGTGCCCCACCACATATAAGCCACCTTACAGGCTATCGCCAGCAGAGCTCCAAGGCATCTGCCTACAAATTAATGCTATGCTACGTCAGCAGATCATACAGCCATCAAAGTCTCCTTGTGGCGCCCCAGACATACTGGTTCGACGCAAGGATGAACGCGGCAAACTCCAATCACCTCGCTTCGTCGTTGACTACAGGGCACTCAATGCACTCACTAAAAGTGACGGATCCCCCCCCCCCCACCCCCCAAAGTGATTGGTATCTTCGACTGATTGGGCGGTGATAAGCTGTTTGCAAAATCACATAATTGTTATTCATTTGTCTCATGAATTGTAAATAGTATTACGTTTTTGAAATAATTTCGATATTGATACATTGGACGCATTACTGATATTACAGATTTTTTTAAATTTAAGAAGTATAAATGAAATCGCGAGTCCAAGGAACTGATGTCATTGATGGTAGAGTACACGGTTGACATCCTCCTTCTTTTCCTTTATCCTCATTCTCGTTCCCAGTGTCTCCTCAACTTAACTGAAAAATCGGAGGCTCTGGTAAGACACAAATGGAACAAGATTGTGATTGACGTTGAACAACGACTGCGCGAAGTTCAAAAAGTAAAAAAACTTCACGCACCCGAACGGTCACCCTGTATCTCGATTTCCATTGGCCGAGAAAAACGAGACGGTAAACATTGTAGATTTCAGTTTGGTCATTTCCTATTGTTAACGGCAAGAGAGAAGAGAACGCTTGCGATCGCAAGTTGCGAAGCGGGGAAAATAAAATAAATTATATTCTTCGAAGGTAAAAATCAAAGCTTTCTTTAGGATAAATTAGGGTACTAGGTTTATTGAACGGTAACTGCTGTGTAGTTCAGTAAAATAACAAGAAGCCAAAGCCGGAGTTTTAAACCGAAATCGTATCAATATTTTGAATCAATATTATAAATCTTTACTTCGCCAGCACCGATTGAAGGCGGATACAAGAAGAGATGCAAACAATGCCGTTAAATAAACCCGAGAGCTCGATGCGTATCATTTTCTGGAATTTCCGTTCTGTTTTTGTTTGTACAAAGTCCACTGCACAATATTGTTTCATTGCTGTGGTTTTTTAATTGCACTGCAATGGCCGGAAGTAAAATTTCCTACTGGCATGCGCAGTATCCAATGTCCTAGAATCTAGGACATCCGCTTTGTGTCTTACCAGAGCCTCCGATTTTTCAGTTAGTTGAGGAGGCACTGGGAACGAGAATGCTTTATCCTTAGTACAGGTGTTATCATCAAATAAAAATGTGCTCAACCTCAACAATCTACAATGGCCGTCATTGTTCGCATTGCGGACCTATTTTTTTAAATAGCTGTATATGAAAACGAACATGATCTGGACCGCCGGACCCATTCATATCTAGGCCAATCAGTTCACCGTATTCTTGGTTTGCATGTGACGTCATCATAAAAATCTAAACTATACGTACCTGGTGTCCTACAAAACTTTTCTCTTTATATATTCTAGACATCGATAATAAAAGGCTACACAGAACATTTCACGTCGTTAGGGTGTTTTGTTCCGGGGGGAAACAATGAATTTTATTACAGAACAGGCCAGCGTGTTTCCCGAAAGATACAACATTTCAAGTACTTTTGGCGGTCTCTTTTTTCATGGTAGGCCAGGGGTTTTGGGTATATCGGTATCCAAGGTTTTTTGAGGCTATTTGCTATGCAAATATGCCTCTATGTCATGGTATTGTGGTTCTGTGTGTGGGTCTGTTTGGATCGCGTGGATGGTATGCCCCTAGCCGCGAAGGACTGGGGCTAGAGCTGGGGCCGCGATGGAGTGGGGCGAGCAATTCTGCTGTATGTTTTACGTACCTATGTTTTACAATTGAGTACGCGGGAGGGAATCTTGCAGCGCGTGGTGTGTTTACGAGAGGATGTTAGCCGAGCTAACTCATGTACGTTAAGGCCTGGGTTTGACCTTGTTGTCAGACCGAGTTATTATTTTCAAATTATAACTTACAGTTTTGTTGGGTTTGACTTCCTCAACATTTATACTGCTCCTAAGGGTGATCACGTGACCAGTGACGTCATAGCTAAGAGAAACATTATAAAGGTTTATACAACTGTGAAAATTGATCACGAAAATAATATTGCTTTAACAAGTCAAATACAATTACGGGTAGAGATCTTGTTTTTATTGATTAGGGGATAAGGATTTAAGGGGGAAATGTGGTCACGTGACTTGATTTGTCGAATATCCACTTAATAGTAAACGATAGTAAAGTTCTGTAAGCGTAAGTTTGTATGTAATTAGTCATAAAAATATACTGGATACAGTAACTTCTTTACTTGATGAAAACTCACTACCCCATTTTAGAATTTCCCTCTTTGATATTCGTGTTACAAGGTCACGTGATCACCCAAAATTCAAAATAACTAGTTAAGGTTCTTTATCACGTGAAGTTCTATTGTTGTACTAAGTTTCACTTATTTTTTAAAGGTATCAGCTCATAATCTTAAAGAATGGTTTTTTTCCTATTTTGGTTAATGACCTAGCCCTTATCATACGATTCGTATATAAATGGGTCAAAAACTGAAGTTCGGGACTAATTCAAGCCGCGGTTTAATAGACCCTTCCACGGTTTTTTGAACTTTTGATATATACGCCGTAGCAAAACCGTCGAAGTTAGTCAAAATCCCAAATTTGAGAGTTATATCTTGAATAGGAGTAAAGTTATAGGCTTTGATGGGAAATTCAGATTTAATTGTATCGCAGTTTTATCACTGACCACCAACTTAGTGAAGATGGCGGCCGCTAGAAAATATTCTAACGTTCCAGAATTTGTGTTTATGGACTTCTGGTTACAAGGACCAAAATGAAAAATGTTTTATTTATAAATAATTTCACCTGATGCAAACCAATCTTGCGATCGAGGCTCGTGACGATGAAAACCACCAATAGGTAGCCGATGGGCCTACTATATGTGACAGCCTGCCTAGCGGCTCTCTTATTTGTCCCGGCAGTGTTTTTCCCGGCGATATGTTGGAACAAACATGAAAGCGAGGTCGGTAACATGAAAGCGAGGTCACCCTGAATTGCTCAACGGTCTGAAAGCCAGCTCTCTGCGGCGTGTTTTTCGATCAGATGTTTGCGCTTATTAATCCGAATTGGATCCCCATTAGAAATACTTCCCCCGACAAAATGACAAACCCCGGTCCAATCCAGATAATAATTTATTTGTACCTTAAACTTCAATAATGTCAACGAAAGTCAAAGCCGGATAACGGAAATGAAAATTGCATGATTCCGAATTATGTGACTCGTGACTATTGATTTACAAAATCCACTTACAGAAAAAGGCTGAAGCCAACGGCGATACTCCCACAGATTACTTGATCCGACACTTAAACTGTTCCAGATCTTTGCAACAACCAATTAAGGAGTGCTCGTGGCAGTTTGCAACCATCCAATGTTCAGCACTGCTATCCTCAGTTTCACGCCTGCATGTCGTTTTGTTTTCAACGAGAAAAATTACCCTAATAGCCACAAGCCTGCATCACCCGACGGTTCCTTTTTAGTTATTTGCCTACGGGGAAACGTGCCTTTTCTCTGGAGACTTTGCAGGAGCCGGTTTTGGTCAGTCAAAACAAAAATAGTCTTGCCGGGTTTCCTGTATATGCTGAAAGCTCTTTTGTGCGTGCAAGCCGTTGGCCTTTTATTGCCGGAAGGTTTTGCTTTTTTAGTTGTCAGTCTAGTTTGAGTTCTCAGCCTCAGCTTATTCAGCTGTTTCTTCTCATAAACGAACGTAAAACGGTAACTGAAATCTTATATATCACTGTAATCTAAAGAGCGTTGACTTCAGATCTTGGGTAAGCTGGATGTTGTCGGCGCACATACTTTTGAACCAGCCCTGGAAACATTTCTAAGAGTGATTCACTACTTGTGTCTAGGACTTTTGGAGCACCCTTGCGTGGTTCAGCTGTGATATTACTGTATGTAGACTATATATGTTGTTGTTTGAAAATGTTCCTTGGTTTCATTTAGCCCGATTCAGGCACTGTTTCACCTTCAAAATTGATCAACTCTTCCTCGCACTGATTCTGTATAAGTGTAACCTAAACACATACCTTACCCAACCGGCATAATTATATAAATCTCGCCTTAACCTGAGAAAAACAACTGCAGGATATTACATAAAGGGCCAAATTCCAAATAGCCTAGAAGTCAGGAAACTACACAGCTCACGTTAGAGTGCCATAGAAGTAAAATTGCCTTTCAAAAATATATGGGGAAAAAAATCTGACCAGTCATCTATTTAAAGGGGCTTGTACGAGATCGGTAGTGTTATTAGCAAAAGCTGTTTGTAAATGCTATTTTCCACCTCTAATAGATTATCGCTCCTTCTTGAAAATTGCCATCCAGTAAAGCCTTTCCCATGGGATCACGTGCTCAATTCATTCGTTATTGAAGTGATATATCACAGCACGTGACTGTTACCTGCAAAAGGCATAATTCTCGACTGGAGCCGATCGAAGGACGTTAAAATCAAACTGTGACACAATCCACCAACATCCGCTTTATTACGGTCTGTAAGTTTAGTACTACTGATAAGTTTATGCAGAAGTGGTTATGGACTAAGTGGTTATGGACTTTAGTCTGCTATGATCAAATCCTATGAATGTCAAAAAGGTCGCCCAGTAAATTATACCTAATAAGTACAAAAAGTGCCAATAAATCAGTACGCTCGCAAATATGGGATGTTTTCAAAAATATATTTTTTTAAAGGCCTGATCCGAATTGAAAGACTGCGACTGAATTACCTATACTATTTTGTGTGTCTATCTCTATATATGTTTGTGTATATGTTGTGTCAGCGATTTGATTGGTCGTTAGTATCAGCGATCTGATTGGTCATTAGCGGGAGCCATTATATGGGCTCCTATCATTAGTGTCAGCGATCTGATTGGACGTTAGTATCAGCGGTCTGATTGGTCGTTAGTGTCAGCGATCTGATTGGTCGAGTATTCAACAAGTCCGCCAATCAGACCAAGGAAGCTTTCAATCCGATTCTGTCTCTTGCACTGGGGTTTTTCGAAAATTCTGAAGGCATGAATTTAGCTAGGCACTAAGAAGACATGGGTGTTGCTGAAGTGTTTCTCGGTCGATTCAATATCTCTATAAATGTTTCAAAAACCAGCTGAAAAGATGTTCGAAATGGAGGGAAAAGAACGCTTGACCTGTGAACTGTCCAAACTGTCCTTTTGCACGTTGCATTTAAATGGCTTATATCTACCAATCCCTTGCTTAGTTAATCGTTTCCTCTTATGACGGTCTCAAACATCGTGTCCGTTCGCCGGTAATATATCAAGCTCGGCCAGTTGTTATTAAATTAGCGAAGGAAGAAAAATCTGGCCGAGGGGCTTAGGACGAGTACCTGAGATGACCATTTCATTCAGTGTCGATTGTTACTCTGTGCTTTTCAGTGCACACAGATTGTATCGCATTTGTTTGTATTTGAGCGCATCACAACGTAATGGGTTATTTTTTGGTACCTTTGTCTTTTCAGATTGGGTCTTAGCTGGAGTCCAACAGAAGGCCCGGGCCAATAAAAAATATTTTTTAAACAGCGACTTTCCACTCACGACCATGTACGAGCTTAATATGCTAATAAGTGTTTGTATA
Source organism: Actinernus sp. WN-2022 (assembly GCA_030867875.1). Classification (NCBI taxonomy): domain Eukaryota; kingdom Metazoa; phylum Cnidaria; class Anthozoa; order Actiniaria; family Actinernidae; genus Actinernus; species Actinernus sp. WN-2022. Next base: position 170,125,088 of record JAOWCC010000577.1, on the reverse strand, counting down.
TCTTTAGATGTCTCAGCTACCTTTTTAACGCTATTGTACTTCCTAACGTTACTTATGGTTTATCGGGTCTATGCTTCCACAGGCTCTACCTGATCTGATTACTAGAATTTCCTCACACGTTGTCATAAGGGCAGACACATTTCCACTCTTATATGCATAGGTTCACTTTTAGAACTGAACTACTGACAAATCTATATGTAAGAGGATTATAGCAAGAGTATGTGTTTGCTTGTAGAGTTATGAAAAGTCGCACTAGTAAACCGAATTAGAATTTATCAAAGGTAGTACAACTGGCTTCCTGCCGAGATTGGACACTCCGAGCCCATGGTGCTTTGCGCCAATGTTATGATTAGTTTGTTTATCAACGGCCGCATAAATTAAAGGCCAGCTTTTAGTCGAACTAAAATGCTCTCGATTGTTTATAAGTTTCATAAAAGAAGTACACATACACCCAATCGAGCCCACGAATTTCCCCCAGATGCTTCGAATATGATTTGAACAGTACTAATTATACTCAGCTACTGTGACAAGCAAACGCTAACACATACTCTTGCTACCTTGTTTTCATGTCTCCAGTACAACAACAACAAGTTTTATTCGTACCATTTTGGAAATTACAAAAAATAAAGAAAAAAACATGCATTGTAGGTACAGGTTACCTATAATAGCCGACTGGGCTAATCGATAACCATGATTGAAATAACTAATAATAATACTATATTAAGCAGTCTAAAAACTAACACACACATTCTCAAACATACATAAAATAAATGAAAGAGGCAACAAATATATACACATATACACATACATACACATATGTAGAAATGATTTGTACTAGCTAGAAACATTTAGGAGTAACCACTAATAATATCTGATTTAATGTTCTGTTTAAAAGCATATTTTTTCAGGTATTTGTAGTTTTCACTCCTTGAAACCGAATGCAGAATTTTCCATAGTTTGTTTTTACTGAAGGGAGATAAAATGATTCTTTTGAAGCTAGCCGAGTATTGTATTTGTGTACTTTATTGGTTTTCTTAAAGAACTCATCAAAGGCTGGTGGCAATTTACTGGTATAATAGTCATACATGAAGAGTGCATTATGCAAGAAGACCAAATCAGTAAATCGGAGAATATTTAGCTTTTTAAATAAAGGTATAGGGTGTGTTCTTTGAAATCTGAAAATATAATAATTCTTAATGCCCTTTTTTGTAGTATTATAATTCGATTCAAGGTAGATTCATAGGTATTATCCCAGATGGCGATCCCATATGTCAAAAATGGGTAAATCAAATAATAATATAATTGAATAAGAATATTTATATTTACATAATAGCGAATTTTTGACAACACTCCTATACTTCTTTTATTTTTTGGGGTAGTTAGTGAATTTGGCTTTTCCAATTGAGATTTGAATCTAGGTATATTCCTAAATATTTTAAACTTTACTCTTGCTTGATTAGTTTTTGATTGATATATAATTTAATCCGGATTGGTGTTTTTTTCAGGAGGATGAAATATGACAAAATTCGTTTGTCTATATTAATTAAAAGAAAGTTTATATGTTTTAGTTGATTATTTATTGTTAATTCTATGTCTAGTAAGTTTTTATTAGAGTAAAATACATTGGTATCATCTGCAAAGAGATGGAAATCAAGAATATTTGAAGAATTTATAGTCGAATTTGAAGTCATTTTTAAAACTTTTTATTTAAACTTATTTTTCTCGACATTTTCTCCAAGAGCAAAGCTCATCAAGGGAGATTATGTCTGTATTATTTACATAAGTAGTGGAGAGTGCATTATAGTAATATTAATATTTAACTAAATTAACAGTGATTATAATGACAAATATAAACAAATATATTAACAAAGTGTATTAACAAAGTGCGTAAACAAAAGACACTAAATCATAAGTCAATGGTCTGCTACTATTTTCATCAGTTAATTGTCTGATCAGCTGCAAAATCGTTTGGTTTTCAATATGCATGACTGAACATTACACATTAGAGCATAGTTTTCTTCATTGCCAATCTGTTCTGAGCCGTGTAAAAATACATGATTTTTGTGTGAATCTGATAAACTAACCATCTGGAATGGAGTAACTGTGCAGAGAAGGAAACTAATTGCTGACGCTGGGCGGCATATAAGTCATTTATAGTTTGAAGTTATTTATATATAAGAGGAATAGAAGAGGCCCTAGTACTGATCCTTCTTGAACGCCACATGAAATGGTTTGCTCTTCTGAAGACGTACTTCCTATAGTAACAAATTGTTTTCTATTGCATAAATATGATTGGAACCACTCTTTTACAATACCTCGGATGCCATATTTTTCAAGTTTTTTTAAATCAGAATTGCATGATTGACCGTATCGAAAAGTCTACAAAAAGTCCACATGAATATTGATCATCTTCTATAGCTCTCTGTATTTTATCTGTTATGTGCATTACTGCTTGCACTGTGGAGTAACCTGAACGAAAACCAAATTGTTTGTCACAAAGGATATTTTCTTTTTTTACATAAGCTGCTAGCCGCTTATGCATTAGTTTCTCTAGAAGTCTATTAAAAACTGAAAGTAGAGAGATTGGACGATAGTTATTCAAAGCAGTTTGAGACCCCTTCTTATGTATAGGTATTACACGTGCTATTTTAGAGGGTCTCCTAGGGGTTTCGGGGAACAAGAGAACATGCCAAAAAATCCGTTGGGAACAGGGAACAAACTAAAAATATGTCGGGGAACAAGGGAACATGAATAGAGTTTAGGGAACAAGGGAACAATTTCCATATTTCTAAATGGCAAAATTGACTGTTTCCCTGGAAAAAAAATTGGGAACAAGGGAACAAAAGGTAATTTTTGTTGGGAACAAAGGAACAAGGACCCCCCTGGGAGACTCTCATTTAAAATTTACTGGGGACAATGCCAGTAGAAAAGGAACAATTAAATAGTATCTCTAAAGACTTTGAAAAACATACTGTTAGTGTCTTCGATAGTTTAGTTGGAATACTGAAAGGTCCTGTGGGGTTTTTTTCATTTAGGTTGAAAATTTCTTCCTCAATTTCATTGCAAGTAACAGGATAAAGATAACAGCTATTAGTATGATGTGTTGTAGTTAAATAATCAAATGGTGTCTTGTTGGTTGGGGGTATGGATTTGGCTAGTTGTTCACCATGATTGAGAAATACTTATTAAATGCATTAGCAATGGTTTAGGATCTTTTAGTTCTATATTATCTTTTAGTATTTTAGAAGGTATGTTCATGGTTTGTGGTTTGATGGTTAGTAATTGTTTGATTCCTCTCCAGATATTTTTAATGTTTTTGCTATTAGTGGAGAAGTAGTTATTGTAATAAAGCTTTTTACAGGATTTTATTAGGTGGCATAATTTGTTACGGTATATTTTGTACTTTGAATTGTGATATTCATTATGAGTTTCTAGATACTTTTTGAATAATGTGGTTTTAATATGTATTGATACCTTTATAGCTTTGGTTATCCATGGCTTGGATCATAGTTAATAGAGTGGAATGGTTATGAAACCCGGCAAACTTCAAAGGGGCAAACAAAGGCGCTGCGATTTATGTTGGAAGGGGGCAAGACAAAATATTGTGCAGGGTCATAGTTCATTAGCGTCCCCTGAACGACTGAACTCACACGTTTCTATTGGCTGATTGATTAACACATTGGAATTTCTATTGTGTTTTGTGCAGGGTCACGGTTGAAAAAAGCTAACAAAGACATATAACAAAGAAGGTCGCTGGGTTTCATAACCATTCCACTCTATTAACTATGCTTGGATTTAACTTTTATAATTTCCTTTTTTGAAAGTCTCTTAATTGGGATGTGTTTATTGATTATTCCAGTAAGTTCAGAATGAAAGCTGTCAAAAATTTCATTAACATCATTATTTGGAGGGAAAATATTTTCCCAGTTCACAGAACAAACTTCTTCAATTCATGCAGTCTCATCAAAGTTTGAATAATCTCGTCTGTAAATTTTAATTTTTGTTGGAAGAGTATCCAGTATTGTTTAGCTGTATTTGAAGATATCTACTTTCCTTGCGAATGATATATTTTGAGTGCAAAATGAAATGTCGTACTCGCACTCGATTTAAACTCACAGCGAAGTATACTCGGCAGATTGGAGTTTGACCCGCGGTCGTAGTTTTGGTAGCAAGACTTTCTGGACGTACCGGAGGATGAAAAAAAAGGTCAAGGGCATTGCTTTCTCTGCTAATAAAAATGAAAAACACACACAGATATAAAGTCGTAACACCTCAGTGGAGCTGAGCCGTGCGAAATTATAATTACGAATGATCTTGAAACTGTCTTGATGCCAGAAGTGGTTACTTTGTATTTCCAACAAATCCCGCCGGTCCCTTAGTGCAGCAAACTCACGTAGTAGTCCTTTTGAACCACAAGTGTTCTCTTGTAGACCTAGAGAAAGTAAAATGTGGACTGCTGAAGGATTATTTGTCGAGTCGCTTCGCCTCACTGTCTGTCTTTCTTCGGCATTCCTCTACTCGCCACTCTAGACCGGTATTCGAAGAAATATTCGACTAAAGTTTCATTTTAAAAGGTATATATACGAAAGTTAAGATAAAAGAAAGTCAGTTAAGCATATATATCTATAAATAATTACACGATGGCCCAAACTAGAGATGGATTTCGAAAGATTCGAGAGTCACATAATAACAACACGGATCTTTCTGATTTTCGTAGCCTACGAAAATGATTTGCGCGCGCAAAGCACCATGGGCTCGGGCACAGGGTCTTTAAGTTATCATCCTCTTAGTGTACTCTTCCCGCGCGTTAGGGACTCTTCTCGTAGACATGCCTATGGCCTAGAATACATACAGAACGTTTTAAGAATAGTTTTATATATAGGTGTATTTTGTAAGTATAATTTATCTTTTAAAATTTTATATGTATCGGGCATTCCTTTTTATTAGACTTTCTCTTATCATAATTACTATATATCGTAACTATTGATATACCGTATCTCCTCGATTAAGCGCCCTGGGCGCTTATTTCAAATTTTATTGCCAAGGGGGGCGCTTAATCGAGAGGGGGCGCTTAATGGCTCACGGAAACTGGAAATTGGTCTTGTCGTTCCCGGCTGTTTCACAGCATTTACCCAAAGCGTTGGAATGGGAAGAAGGCTGAAGAACGAGCTGCTTCGGGTACAAGAGCTATGCAAGCACATGGACTTAATAATCACGGACTGTGAGTTGGAAGAAAAGAAACTAATTTCCCTTATCAGCCAAACATAACTTTAATACGGTACTACATATAGGAACATGCCGTAACTTTGTAATAAAACGCAAGTTGTATGCCATCTCTCTTACTGTGCCATATTTATTGGGGGAGGGGAGGGGGGGCGCTTAATCGAGGGGGGCGCTTATTTCAAATTTTGTTGCCAAGGGGGGCGCTTAATCGAGGGGGGGCGCTTAATCGAGGGTGGGCGCTTAATCGAGGAAGTACGGTATATGTATTTAATCATATATTAGCAATAAAGACATTATTATATCACTATATTTTTCTAGACAATGTTTCTGACAATCACTGTATCAATGTTGAGATTCGTATATCAATTGAAATTTATAATACCGATGTCGTATGTAAGTATCTAGATCTTGTTTTCGCAGTCAGTATATTTCAATTTCAATTCTACTTGATATATTTATATAGTACTGTATTTCAGCGGGGTATTTTCTGGTACCTTTGTCTACTAGCTTGAGTCCTTGCAATTGAAAACAGTTGTTTTTCAACAGCAGCTTCATTTAGGCCATTCAGCGTGGCACGCTAATCGCTATATGTATGTATATCACGATATCTGTTCTGGACCGATCTTTTTGACATTCCCACTGTATGAATGTCGAGATACATATATAAATCGAAATTTACAATATAAATGTCCTATTCAGTATTTAAATCTTGTTTTCGCTTTATATATTTCAATTTCAATTCTATTATATTTAATACTGAAATATTTATTTATAAATTTCAATATATATATATTGTTACAAATCCTGAAGAAGGCGCACAGCGCCGAAAAGTCGGTTGGTTATTAAGTTGGACTTCCACAGCGCTTCCCAATTTACTGTTCAATTTATGACATCCTTTAATTTTTATGTGATATAACGTTTATTTTACACACACACAGAGAGACACTCATGTATATATACTTGGATTTGGACACAGAAATGTAAATTATTTAATATTACAAGTGCTATTTATCATGTAGAGCCTGTTTGACGGCAAAGTATGCGGGACGTCATAACATAGATATAACTATCAGAGTGGCACGAATGAAAAGATTTTTCAAAATACTTAAATTTGTGCACGCATGTTAGTTAATCAGACATCTACGCATTCAAATTGAAAATAATATAATAGGCATTTAATAATAACAGTAACTATAACTTTATTTCAGTGTCAATGTGTTTAGCTGTTCAGCTAATGGGGGACACTTTAACAAAAGATAGAGTCAAATAAGATAAAAGGAAAGATCTTTTACCTGGTATCTTAAGTTTGTAGACAGTGAATATTTCAGAAATTCGATTTTACGGAAATTATTTGGCATCGGATTTCCATACAAACACATCAAAATGTCGGAATTAACCGCGAACTGGTCTGTTGAAATTATTTTTACCAAACTGGATAAAAACTGCCGACAGCCGAGGAGTTAGATGTAGATTTGCTTTGTAGACCTTTGTACAGTGAAGGAATTTGCCGCATTAATTAGCGTATTTTGGGGAAATAATTCTTGGAAAATGTTGGAAAATAGAATTTCATGCAGAGCCTCAGGCCATGTTCACATCATACCCAGGATAGGTTTTGTGCCGGCACAACAAATTATCCGGTATAGTGTGAACAGGCAGGAGCGGGACGGCACAAAAACCTGTCCGATACAAAGTATATCACTTTCAAGACCCGGAGCAGCACAACATCGCTCCGGCACAATCGTGCCGAAAAAAGAGTTTCATGCATGCCGGTTAACAGGAAGCCTATCTGTTATGGTATTCGTGGAGGAACAAAACCGGCTTGGTCTACTGATTTCGAGATACAAGATACAAAGATACAGAGATACAGAGATACAGAGATACAGAGATACAGAGATACAGAGATACAGAGATACAGAGATACAGAGATACAGAGATACAGAGATACAGAGATACAGAGATACAGAGATACAGAGATACAGAGATACAGAGATACAGAGATACAGAGATACAGAGATACAGAGATACAGAGATACAGAGATACAGAGATACAGAGATACAGCGGAGATACAGAGATACAGAGATACAGAGATACAGAGATACAGAGATACAGAGATACAGAGATACAGAGATACAGAGATACAGAGATACAGAGATACAGAGATACAGAGATACAGAGATACAGAGATACAGAGATACAGAGATACAGAGATACAGAGCTACCGGGATACAGAGATACAGAGATACAGGGGTATCGAGATACAAAGATATTCATAAGGAACTAAGCAAGTTAGGCGTTAATCAAACGAGTACCGTATGCCTTTGACAGTTTTGCATGTATGACACTAAACTCCTCGTTTTATCTGTTTGACTGACGAAACTAAGTTGTTTCGCTTCAGATTCAGATTCATTAATTTTGCACTATTTGTCATTTTTATATGAAATTTACAAATATGTAGGGGGGAAATAAATGATAATATAAGCTATTAAATTTAATTTAATATCACAATAAAACACACTTGAATCTTCAAATACTGGTAATTCGAGAAAAATTGGTACCACAGTTTTTGGACACAAAATGCATGTCTCAATCACGGTTCTTGTTCGAACGGGAGTCAAACACTGCGAAACACTGAGATATTTAGATGTTTCTATACCGATTTCGACTGCTTTTAGAGGTCCAAAACTATTTCAAATGCTTCAGATACATTTTAGAACATATAAATATCCAAGAGACCATCATCAAGGTTATGGTCTCTTGAAATATCACAATGAAACACACTTGAGTCTTCAAAGACCAGTAGATCGAGAGAAATCGGTACCACAGTTATCTACAGTTTATAAACACAAAATGCATGCCTCGATCGTGGTTCTTGTTCGAACAAGAATCGAACACTGTAATTTTAAAGCAGAATCAGGTATGATTTTTGAGACAATTCTGAGGCTTGAGTCTTATCTGGGTATCCTTGAATCCTGTGTTAAATATGGTATCCTTATTAAAGGTAGATTGATAAGATAAAAACCGGGGATAAAAACGCAGATTTGTCAACAGACTCGAGCTCCGTTCTTGTGACATTTAACTAGAGTTGTTCAAAATGACCATCAGCTCTTTCGCTCTTTTCTTCGAAATATTTTGGTAAAACCATGGCAACCATGCAGCACGTGGGATATTTCTCTTTTTTTCCAATAGGATCGTTTAACACCAGAGCGCAACAGAGTCTGCAGAAAGCGCTGATAAGCTATTAGCCAATCATAATCGCTTATTTGGGTATTAACATATTAATGAGCTTCGAGTTACGTCTCCTTCTTCTTCCACCTCCCTGCACTTATCAATCACTATTACGATTTGATTGGTTAAGAACAAATGTAGAGCTAATATAATATGATGTAACTTACTCATTAGTTTGAGTGTAAAATATTGACAAAAGTAAGTTTAAGCTATGAAAACTAATATATCAATAGTACACCAAGACCTAGTCTGCACTATTGAGACATGGCCTTTGTGACTCCGATATAATACTTAAGTCTTAATAGCCTGCGTCCCATCCGAACTGAACCCCGGTTAAGTTTGGGTTCTGTTCGGATGCGACGCAGGCTAGAGTCTTTTAAAAATGTCTGATTAAACTAATAGTAAAGTATCTATTAAACGGAGGCTCAACGCGAATAATCATGAACAACGCCTTAACTAACTGTACAAAGAGGATCAAGGACTGCTTCCTTTTCTCAATATCTGTTCGAAAGCATATGGTTACATATGTTGATGGTTTATCAAACCTCAAAACCTCGATGCAATATAACACTAATTAAATTTTACTTTATGTTATCAGATTTGTTTCTTGGTTATATTGGTCACGACACAAAGTCGCCAAAGATCACGTAAAACATATCTAATTAAAAGAAGCCTGTGCGGTTCCTTCTTAATCTGATTCTGATATGCTTGTAATTATTTCCTTGTCATCGTGGTTTTTAAGCTTTTTATGTCGTAACAATTGTCACAGAATATTTAGGTTCACAGGACAGCTAATAAAATGCACTAACTGAGCCGGAAAATGTAAGAAAATGCACTTCCAAGAACCTAAAATTCAAACTTTTTCGGGGAGCGGGTAACTCCCTAAAAATACCGCACTAAAACCTATCCGGTATGTGTGAACAGGCACGGAGCAAATTGGCACAAAAACGTATCCGCTACAAAGTATATCACTTTCATGATCAAGATCTACACGATATTTTTAGACGTGCGAGCTCTGTACGAATTTTTTTACTGTAACATTTTATGGCCATGTTATGGACAGGTCTACTGTTCACACTTGAAACGCTGTTTCGGCACGATTTTTGTGCCAGAGAGATGTTGCGTAGCCTGGATATAAGCCGTCCCAATTCGCTCTCCCTCTCTTTCAGTGCCGAGTGAGGGAGAACGAATTGGGACGGCTGATATTCAGGTACGCTACGGCTACGGCTCTTCTCAGTTTCCCGGTAGTTCCAACACAGGCAGCCCAATTTAAGGGTTTGTGAAAATAGAAAAAATGTATGGGGTTTTATAAATCCTTTAACATTGTTTATTTATACTTTGTACGGCAATTGGCTTTGTAAGCCGGATCCATCCATTTTACATCCAGACAGAACCTTATTCTAATGCATTTGCCCTGGACTTTATCGAGATCTAGCATACAAGAATGCTTTTGCCAATTTCTTTGCACTGAAGCGAAACAACTTAGTTAGATCAAACGCGGAGTTTCTCATACCTTACATGACTTGCTTAATTCCTTATGAATATTTTTCTCCCCTTTCCCCCTCCTTTCTCCCACCACAGAAACCCCATATCAACAAGAGCCCCAAATCAACCAGAGCCTGCAAGCATATTGCACGCAATGCCGTACCTAGCTAGAATTGACATTTGCCAAATAGCATGTCTGTGCAGCGATTTTAATATATTTCGACATATTTATAAACTGATTTGATTAATGTATCATAATTAATGCAAAGTTTTCAGCGTGTAGATTATTTCGTGTATATATACCTCCAAGAGTCTCTTGATACCTCCTAGTACAGTGTATACTGATTTAGGAGTATCTGATTACAGATCTCTCGATCTGAAACCATGATAAGTCTCAGTTAAATACCGAGATCTGATAACCGCACGGCACCACAACATTTCTAACCCGCTTTTTCCAAGTTGGTGCGTGCACGTCAAGTAGTAGCCTGATTTTCAGACGGTACGAGGTCGTGCGCTCACTTGGAGGAAGTGAGCAGACGACCTCATACAGTCTGAAAATCAGGCTAGTCAAGTAGTACTTCAACGAAAAGTAATACTGATTTCGGAATATTAAACATGTCGTTTAGATCATCGCTCAACCCAGGGTTGGCATGGGATCCTTGAATCAGATAAGAAGAAATCGTTGTCAAAATCTTTAAAGCATTGCTTCGATAAATAATACGGGGGTTTTGTCGTGGAAAAAATATGGCGATGAACAGCATAGATAAAACTATGGTCGCTAATACCTATGCGAGATCTAGAAACACCCGATTTGAGAATTTGTAATAAAGTGATCAATAAGAGGTTAAACTAGTGATACGAGTCGGTTCTACAATAATCTGTTTATATTGAAATTCATATAAAACACGGTTCAAGAATAGAAGTGTTCGAGTCTACAGTCTTAGCCAGTAAATTGCAGTTGAAGTCACCCAAAACAATCGATTTTTTCAAAGAAAAGTATCGATAGACTGAAAAACACCAATATATACGGGATACTAGTGCTTGAAGGCCGTCTATACTTCTCTCTATACCAAGAACATACCATGCAAGAACTGCTTAATGTAAGAACCACTTATTTCGACTGTATTGTGGGGTAAGACGAAATGAATGGACTCCTTGATGTAAATTGCCACACCCCCGCCATGTCTGTTTCTATCCTTGCGAACAATAGTATAACCAGAATTAGTAGAAACCAACTAGCGTTCTATCACGAATCCTGCAATCTGATTGGCTAAGCTTCCACTATCTATTCTGTGATAGATAGTGAGTAGCGAAAAAATATATCGGTTTCAATGGCTGCCAAGTCGTCAAAATGTCAAAAAATCTTCTTGTTTCAGTTTAAGATTGAACTACTATTTGGTTTCTACTAAAACGATTATATAGACTGCTCGTTCTTGGTTTCTATGGCTGATAGTTAACTCGCAGCTACGCTTCTCGCCAACTAAAATTTTGGTGCGCGCTCATTGGCCAAAAGTGATCACGTGGCGTAATAGTTCTCACTTGCCGATAGTTTGCATCCACGGACGACAGCGGAAGACAATTTTATGATGAACAATAACGAAAACTAGAGTGTGTATGTCTATGTATGTGTATGTCTACTCTATTCTGGGTTCAAACTACTTAACATTGCGGGAAACAAGCTATCCTAATATAATATATATTTGTTCTACAAGGGAAAGTGGTTCGGTCACAGCTATTGCGAAGTTTACGACCGCCGCTTTTCGCTATCTTTTTAATAGCTTTCTTACACAGCTCTTCTCTTCTGTCATACCATAGTTAATACAGTGGAATGGTTAGGAAACCCGGCAAACTTCAAAAGGGCTAACAAAGGTGCTGCGATTTATGTTGGAAGGGGTAAGACAAAAGATTGTGCACGATCATAGTTCATTAGCGTTCCCTGAACGACTGAACTCACACGTTTCTATTGGCTGATTGATTAACATGTTGGAATTTCTATTGTGTTTTGTGCACGGTAGTGGTTGAAAAAAGCTAACAAAGCCGGAAATATAACAAAGAAGGTCCCTGAGTTTCCTAACCATTCCACTCTATTAACTATGGTCATACGGTGTGGTACACCTTAACTTTACTGAAGGGGAAACTAACATTGATAAATGATCGTTATGGTATAAAGTCAGATACAATCCTGCTTAGATGTCTGGGCTTGGTTAATATAGTCACATGACCTATTTTACTGAATATCCCTTAATGAAAAGTCAAATTGTCCAAGCATGAAATTAGAGGTTAAGAACTAAATTAGTTTGAATGTTATGACTTAATTGTTCATTCCAGTAAAACTTGCAACCGGCCGTGCCAAAGACTGCTTTATATCTGATATCCCCATTAGCTGGTCACGTGGTCAACCAAAATCAAAATTTACTGATAGGTTTCAAGAAATTCCGCTAAGCCGGAAGCTCAAAATATGGCATTTTGGAATTAACTGATTTAGTCAAAGTTATTTGAGAGGAGGGGGGACAGGAAGTATTTGAAGTTCACTGTTTTACTCACCCCCCCTCTTGAGTAAATTGACTTCCTTCAAGAAACCTGAGGTTTTTTTTGTGTCGTAAATACGTTAGCTCTAATGAGAACTGCCTTTTTCTCGATCATTACTACATTTTCGAAACGGAACACTGTGAAGTTTACACAGTGGCGTCAATCACGACAGCACCAGACTGGGTTCTGCAGCTTTCATCCACTCACAGCAGCTTTTCTACGAGAGCCAGACCAATTGCTTTAATTACCCTATATCATTATGACGTCACGGCTTGTTTATGAGGAGGACAGAATCGAATTTTGAACTAAATCTGCTCTGCCGCTGAGGAAAATTTAACTTCGAATTGTCTGGTTTCCAGATATCAGCCGTATCAATGTTTATCCCACAATATTTACCGTATTTGGTGGCTGTTACCGCTATTCTACGTTCTACAAAATGCATTTGATAGCTATTTCCTTTGTGTTGTTGCTGTTTTGTCCCCCTCCCACGACCGTGATCCTTAGCGTTTAAACAATAGATTGTTTTGATTTGACGTCATAATGATATAAGTCAATTGACGTAAACCACCGCTGTTCTGTCGAATAAAAACTTCCTTTCCCGGGTCGCAAAGCAAGCAGTAGTAAATCCATCCCGCCACGGTGTCTCAGTATTGTTCGCCATTACTCTTCAGTGCTATTAAGAAAACAGCAGAAAGCATGCAATGAACAGCTGCACATAAAAGAGAATGTTAAAGGCCAAGTAGGTTAGTTTTCCCATTTACTTTATAATTGGTGTTTTTATTCAGTAAAAAAAGGCAGTTGATGATTTTGTAATTAAATCTTTTGCTCAACAATGTTTATTGTCGATCTGTTTATTCATTATAATGCCTCTTGAATGATCGGATCAGTGACTGTATTATATCAGCACGTGACTGTATTATATCTGCACGTGACTGTATTATATCTGCACGTAACTGTATTATATCTGCACGTGACTGTATTATATCAGCACGTGACTGTATTATATCTGCACGTGACTGTATTATATCTGCACGTGACTGTATTATATCTGCACGTGACTGTATTATATCTGCACGTGACTGTATTATATCTGCACGTGACTGTATTATATCTACACGTGACTGTATTATATCAGCACGTGACTGTATTATATCTGCACGTGACTGTATTATATCAGCACGTGACTGTATTATATCTGCACGTGACTGTATTATATCAGCACGTGACTGTATTATATCTGCACGTGACTGTATTATATCTGCACGTGACTGTATTATATCTGCACGTGACTGTATTATATCAGCACGTGACTGTATTATATCAGCACGTGACTGTATTATATCAGCACGTGACTGTATTATATCAGCACGTGACTGTATTATATTGCAACTTTTCTGCGAAGTTAAGTCCGTTCAATAGTCTATACTTTATCAATTGATTTTAGATAGGGATAGTTAGAGAAATAATGTTTATGACCTATTCTTTTTGACGACTATCTGATTAATTAGTTTGATTGGATTGGCTTGAAGGTATAAGCCATGTTCACACCATATCGGATTGTTTTTGTGCCGCTATAGTGTGAACAGCGACGGAGCAAGTCGGCACAAAAACCTAACCGCTACAAAGTATACTAGTAACCGGCTAGTAATACATTAAATGCATGACCATTGTTAGATTTAATTAAAAAGCCTTTTTGGTGTCAATATCACTTTCAAGATCGGAGCGGTACAACATCGCTCTGGCACAAACATCACGCCGAAAATAACGTTTCATGTGTTTTCGTGCCGCATCCAAACCTATTCACAGCATACCGGATTAGGTTTTGTGCCGCCACGAAAACCATAACGTACGGATAGGCGCACATGAAACGCTTTTTCCGACATTGTGCCGGAGCGATGTTGCGCCGCTCCGGTCTTGAAAGTGATATACTTTGTAGCGGTTAGGTTTTTGTGCCGGCACCTGCCTGTTCACACTATAACGGATAGTTTGTTGTGCAGGCACAACACCTATCCAGTATGGTGGCCATGGCTGTCGACCCGCTAACCTTTTACCGCTAACCTTTTCCTTTTCCGAGACCTTACCTATACCGGATTTACCATCTTCCCGTTATGCATTACGTGCAAACTACATTATCAACCGTTGGACCCCCCTAACGAGTCATTTCAAGATGGACCGCATAGTCTTCGCAGCCGTTATGTATCGTCGCGCAACGTAGGACGTCAGGACGGCTACCACCTTGTAGTCACACCACCACACTGCTGGAAAGCAACACCATTCATTCGACGACTTTGTAGCTCATTGGGGGACGCTCACATGTCCGTAGCTATCATCTTAGAACTTAAAAGGGGAAGCTTTTTAGGGATTTCGTTTATACGGATGGATGTATCTATACAATAAACGAATAAAAGCCTTGAGATTTTGAAAATTAAGCTTTGGTGTGCATCTTTAGTAACGAATCGTTGTGTGCGAATTATCACAATTGAGTACGATGGAACTCAAATTAACCGAGATGAGCCGACAGAAAGCATGATTGGAAGAAACTGAGGTTCTTGCGTTCAGTGGCAGAGATAATTTTAATTTTCACTGGCTCTATTATGCGGCGATTTTCTCACTGGTATTAAATAGACCAGTGCGCAGTTAATTCCGACATTTTGAAAGGAGTGCAAACATGGGAATCCGATGCCAAATAATTTCCGTAAAATCTTTTTTTTTTTCCTGAAATATTCACCGTCTGCAAACTTAAGATACCAGGTAAAAGGTTAACTGATCAAAATTTGAGGGATGTAGCTGTGCTGGGAAGCGTGCAATCGTATTTTCACTTTTACATACATTTGTCTGTAAATTTTCCCGCGGACATTGACTCGTTCAGTTACAGACAAATGTATGGAAAACTAAAACATGACTGCATGCTTCCCAGCAGTTTTCCATACATTTGTCTCTAAGTTTGTCTGTTCGAATCCTGGCCGCGTCCTTGGGCAGGGACGTTAAGCAGTTGGCCTTGTCTCCTTCCTCTTCTAATCTGCACGAGGGGGACGTGAAAGAACCTGTTGTGTTATTTCGACAAAGAGTAGCCGGGGATTGTCTCCCGACACAACGTACAGCCTGATATTCTGAGGTTCTAACAATATCACTCATGATTGTGGCAACACATTACGCCACAATAGCAGTCCGTATCACAAAAATAACCTTTTGAAGCGCATTTGAATATATCCATATAGAATTTTCGTTTTTTTAAGTAATAACGCGTCAAAGTCGCGAAAAAAATTACGGACAAATGTATAGCAAACTGAAAACATGATTGCACGCTTCCCAGCACAGCTACATCCCTCAAAGTTTGCAGAAATTACGTAAATAATTTGGCATCGGATTCCCATACAAACACTGTATTTTGCCAAGAGACCATCACCTAAGAGAACCGATCCCCCATACTAGCCTCTCTCCCCTGCATAAATTAGTTGGACTATTTTTACAACTCCGATTGGTTGTGGGTGTCACGTGTCCGAATGGCCCGGCGGACGGCGAGAGCAGAATGCATTCAGTGTTTTACTCAGTAATCAAAGCATTCACAATTTTCTACTTTCACGACAGTTACTCTACAGATTAATATTGATTACGATGTTGCAAAAGCATGTCCGCCGGATTATTTACGATATTATAGGTTCTATTTCTTTAGCGAATTGTAAGCGTCTGTTTGCTGTTTGGATTTGACTGGGAAACTGTAGGCTGTATTAAGCCAGACCCGTAAGAAATTCGGATGTGACCTGGAAGCCGTGAAAAGAAACTAGAGTGACCTGAATTTCGTGAAACTATCAAAGGAAATGAAGCCGTATTCCATTCAGTTTGTAGCCAGATCGGCGAGCATGGAAGTCTTCCAAAAATTAGAATAAATTAACAATCCCGTATCATTGTTATTGAAACTTCGCTTACCTTATAAATACTCGTTCCCTGTAGTTCATATTCATGTATAGCTAGATAGCATACCTAGGGAACTGACCGGATTATTTGCTCTATTTTATCAGGCTAATAATTGTAGAAACGTTCAGTTTATAGCAAGCAAGCACGCATCGACTTTTGACCACAATTTTGCGCAATATAAATCCAGTTAATCTGAAACTTTGGAATTATCGTAATATTTTTAACGGGTTTTCAAATTACACTCCGTAGCTTATATTAATTAAATTCAAAGTTCATTTTATCGAGTCTTCAAGTCAGATCAGGTCAGATCCGTCCCATACCAGTCCGGGTAGTAAGTTTATGGAGCAACACACAATTCAGAGCCATAATTCAGAGTTTTTAAGCTTCGCATCCATCGCCTCTCTTTCTTTGTTGAAATCAAGGTGGAGCGATGAAAATCCGTGAGGAGCTGGAACCGAATCTTAAAATAGCATCGTGACGTCCACTGAGCCAAAAATAGATTGGCGCAGACTATCATAGGGTACGAGATCAGTTCTCTTAGGTAATGCGATGGTCTCTTGATTTTGCGCCATGTTTGCCATGCCGACCCCTTGCAAAATGTCGGAATTAATCGCGAACTGGTCTATTACTGGATGGTGTAATTTGAGGATTGATGGATTGGTGGATGATGGATTGGTGGATGATGGATTGGTGGATGATGGATTGGAGGATTGGCGGAACGGCGGAATAACAACATTACAAGAGACCATCACGGCATCACCCGATCTCTTGCAACATTATGATAATTATTTTCATCAATACAAGACATTGGCATAGACATAGACATATCTTTATTTCGGATCCTTACGTAGCCAGTGCGTCTCGGATGTGAACCAAATACTATTTACACGGTTATGCTAAATAAATATTTTAGGTTAAATCAAGTCTAACGTTTATCATTTCTAATTTTGAGACATTCAAAAATAAATTTGCCACCTGATTTTGAATTGGATTAGGTGGGATCAATAAAAAGTAGAAATAATTCAACTTCACGGTAACTTTTCACGCTTCTCTTCAAGATTTGTTCTGGCTATTGACTCCAAAAGATGGTCCCGCACAGAATTGTACGTATTTAGCGCATCGGATTAAAAAGTGCCTTTCATCCTCATGGCATAGCTTTTCTTCCGGTTTTAGGTAGGGTCTTGAATTTCGTCTTCTTTCAATTTGCAAATAATGATTACTTATACGAAATTTAGTTAATGCTATTCGGTGTTTCACAATTTTGATTTGATGTTAGTAATTTTCTCTGGAAAAGTCTGTTTTGAACGTCCGATAAGTTCTTAGTTTGTTTTGTTGATAGTCAGTTCCATTACTATCATTGTGGATTTCTCCAAGCCGAGTTTGAAATTCCATATCTTTAAACCTTTGTTTAAGTTATTTTCAAAAGGGCATTAGCCAAATATAGCTAAAACCAGCCCTGTCTAGAATCTGGCTATTTAAAGTTGGCACACTCAAGAAATGTACTTAAAGACCGGTTTGTTTCTGTCTGAAGTGAGAAGTTTTGACCAAAATTTTAATTTTAATTTTATTTCAACTTATTTTTTCTCTCGACATTTTCTCCAAGAGCAAAGCTCATCAAGGGAGATTATGTCTGTATTATTTACAAAAGTAGTGGAGAGTGCATTGTAGTAATATTTAACTAAATTCGAATGACAAATATAAACAAAGTGCGTAAACAATAAACAAAAGACACTAAATCATAAGTCAATTGTCTGCTACTATTTATGGTCGCGAAGTTCTGGTATGCGATTACGTTGTCTTTTGTTCTCTTGAGCTTTATTATTTTTTAGCAGTTTGAACCGTGTTAATTACAATTTTTCAGTGCATCCTGATTGGTTAAAAGTGACGGCCTTTGTTTCTTCTCGCGGGATACTCTTTGCTAATAATAACTCTACCGTCTACAGTGTTATGTGACAATATAATGTAGGAAGAGGAACACTCCTCTGTAATATACTCCTGCGTGTACACAATCGCAGAAAGGAGAGGGTTTACAATTAATTCTATATATGTGCGCATTGAGAGCGTAATGATTTAAACGCAATCTGGTATGTAAAATTGAGCCATATCGACTCATGCAAGGAAACATTGTGAATTTTGTTATATTTATTCCCACAGAAAGTAATGCATTCACATTTGCTAGGGTTCATAGTCATCAGCCACTGCTTACACCACATGTTAATAGTATTAATATCTTTGTTTAATTGTTATTAAACGCTATCTTGTGACTGTAATGTGGTTGCAGGTAACGGATGGCCAAGATAAATCAACTTAGCCTGGCTAGCGAAATATTCGTTGAATAATTCAGCTTTTCTTTTTGAATCAAAAATAAATTCGGCCCCTCTTGAATAACTGGTATAGATATATGAGTTTTGTTATTAAAAAACGATTTAATACCTTTGCTAAGACAAACTTGTCTTTTTCTTAGAATGGGTTTTAAAAAGTATGTTTCGTTTGCGAATTGCGTTTCTTACTTTAAAAACCATCCAAGGCTTATCACGTGTCTTAAAAGGAATAGAACGAAAGCAATTGAACCATTTCTCGTACACATCATCAATGTGTGCACCATCTGTGACACATTCCTCCCAACTAATATTCCTTTTGCTCTGACGAAGGGCTAGCGCTCGAAACGTCAGCTGCTACTCGCTTTCCACGGCGGTTAGCATACCCCAATCGACTTTAGTTGATTACATACCAGTATTTATCTTCCCCGCCGACGCAGACCAACACTAGTTTTTACAGGAACTAGTTGCCTATAATATTCAGTAGGTCATCGTTCAAATTATCACTATTAATATTTGAAAAATGCCATATATGCCTCTTAAAAGCCTTTTGCTTATCAAACGAAATAGACAGTTCCCATAAATATATGAATAGTCGCAATTCATAGGTGGACTGTACGTACCAGAATCAACAAAATAGCTGGGACAATTGGTAATAATAAGATCTAATAAAGTAGCACCGCCTTCGGTCACGCGGGTTGGTTCATTAATCACCCAAAAAGGCTATTACATTCTAGCCACTGGTAAAACATAATGCCAAAGGCGCTATTATATTATTAACTTGTGTCAAACTGAGCATTTAAATCACCAACAATTACGATAATTGTTTGAGAATTTTGCTGCATCTTAATTTCAGCCCAAAGCAGTTCAATGTTGTCTTTTTCTAAATCATTACGCCCGGGGGGGGGGGGGGGGGGGGGGGAGGGGGGCTACTTACATGAAAAATGGGTATGTATGTGAGGCCAAGAGGCTCAAACCCTGACCCTGTTTGACCCAATCCGAGCTCCAAAACCCTGATTGCCCCCTTTTTGGAAAAAAAAAACCTGATTGCCCCTTCTTTAAATTGTTTTCAAAACACGGTCGGATATATATCCTGGCCGGTATACCGCGTACCGGGATTTCATGCAAAATACGGAACATTTCAAGTCGGGACGTGGCATTGGGTAAACAAATCAGCAGATGAAGTATGACATAGATAAAATTAGCGGCGTCACGATGTATGGGAACCTCAGTGCTTGCATGTGGGTAGGCGATAAAAATGCGGCAACAGAAGGTCTTTTTTGACATAGTAGCTAAACAAAATGAACTGCCTAAAAAATACTGAACCCCGACCCTGACTGCACCCAAATTATACTCAAATCCTGACCCTGATCTGCCCAAATCAGGTCAAAACCCTGACCCTACCTGCCCAAACTGAGCTCAAAACCCTGACCCACCCGGGCGGCACATACATAATACGTCACAAACAGGAGTACCCCCCCCCCCCCCCCGAGTCACCCCCCCCCCCCCCCCCCCCGAGTCATTACGTCTCTTAATAATAAGCGATTGTGCTGCATATAAAGCAACACCTCCTCCTCGCATATTTTTCGGTCTTTTCTCATAATAGGATAACCGGGAATGCACAATGAATCATTAGAAGTTTTACCATCTAACCTGCAAATAAATCAAATTTTCGATCCAAAATAAAGGAGGAAATTTCATCAAATTTATCTTCGATAGCTAGACTTCTAGCATTAATATGTCCTATTGTAAAAGATGGCATTTTGGGGCCAGGTTTACTTCAACATCTCCTGTCAGCAAAAGTATGACCTTTAAAATAACAATAACGATACATAAATTTAAACCAAGTACTAGCCATGATAATGACATTAGGAATCTTGAAGATTTAATGATTATGTTATTAAACAACCCGATTGCCGCTCTAAACGACTACCTTTCTGCACAGTTACTCCAGTACCAAAGACCATTAACATTCGGAGTGAAAAAAAACACATTAATTAAAAGTGCGAAAACAACTCTAAAAAGAACTACAACATATGAATATAGTTAGCCAAATAGACTGCCATGAGGAACATGAGAAATCTAGGACTATAGGCGACCATAAGCTGCAAGTCCAGTGTGTGCGTCACGCTCAGAACTGGAGAAGCCAAGGCGGTTCCATTAGATTAAACCTAACAAAATCTTCCATCTTGTGAATTCGAAATATCTTGTCTTCCACATTACGAACCAATATTTTGCCATCTGAAGACCAATTAAACAGGTTTAACACGGCTGCAGTGTGTACGGGCATGGCCGTTAAATAGTTTGACGTTACACTTGGTCAAATCTTCATTAATGTAGAAGTGAGTACCTCGCAGTTCTTTACGCTTTTTACAAATCGAAACCTTAACACCATATGAAATAGAAAACAATGGTCTAATTACCTGAAACAATATGAAAACGCTACGAAAACGGATACGTGTTTCACTTCGCATGACTTCCTTCATGTCCGCTCGGAGCTCCGTTTCAGGCATACTGCCACTGGAGTACTCAGATTCATGATTAACAAACATACACCTTAGAACCTAGGAAACGTCAAGGGCACCCAACGAAGTTTTCGGTTAAAAAGCTGTTCGGAAGAGCATGGATCATAAAAAGACTGGATTGGGCACGCGCTGACGTGTTGGCCGCAACCAAGTGGAAAATCGTGACGTCACATGTAAACAAACATTTTCGTAATTTCTCGGCGCGCGCGATTTCGCGAGTAGCTGCCAAAGCCATGAATAGCGTTAAAGAATTGGAAAATAAACATCGAAGAGAAGAGAAAAAGATAAAGCCTTGAATGATGGAGATCGCAGAAAACTTCGAGGGGTGCTCAAACGGCTTGTTTTTGGAGGAGAAAACGCAGCTAAAGGAGAATGAATTTAATACGAAGTTGCCGATAGCTGTAGTTCTAGCAATTCCGAAAGTGAGAGTGAAATATTAGTGTTTAGAGTGCAGAAAGGTCTATCATACTAAATGTTGGTTCATGATAAGACACGTAGGAAGCTATATGGAGCTATTAATATCAAACCGCGAAAAAAGCAAAAATTGTCAGAACATCAAACGAAAATTACAACTCGGTTTATCATAAGTGAAAACACGAGTATTCTCTCTATTCATTCTATCGTGACTGTGTACGAACTCATTTGGAAGGTCCTTGTTGATGAAATCGATAAAAGCCGAAGGGGAATAACAACGACATTCGTTATAACCATAACTCCCACAAACAACCGTAGGGTCTAATCATGCAAAGTCCGGACCTGGCTAAATCACCGAAAATTGGAATTTAGCGTGTCGTTTTTGGAGCAATTATAGAATATCCCGCAACTTGGATCATTAATAATTCATGTTCTCAAATTTTCATACAAACCTTCTAAAAACCTAACCCTGAAATTTATAAAAAACCTAACCATTTTCGACTCCAAATCATTCATAGAACGACCCTACATACACCTGCACTATAATGGAGAATTTAGCATAGTTTAGCACAGTTTTCAAGTGATCTTTCGAAGTTGCGGGGTATTCTATAATCTAACCGACTTTTTTTTGCGAAAAATTTGGACAGAATCTAACAATCACTGAATGTGCTGGGAAAATAGTATGGGGAAGGGGTGTGACTGTGGGTGGAAAACTTATAGAATACCTCCCACTTTTCTAACCCAATTATATACTTTTTTGAGGAATGCAATCATGTGGTTGTACTGGGTGAGTTTAATTGGTTAGATTAATAATAATAATAATAATAATAATAAGAAATTTATATAGCGCCATATCCACTAACTGCACTATGGCGCTTTACAATACTACAGTTAAAAATATAAAATAATAATTATAAAAATGTTTGTTTAAAAAGATAAGTCTTAAGACTAGATTTAAAAATGGTAAGGGTATTGATTGTCCTTATTTGAATGGGCAGAGCGTTCCACAGCCTCGGCGCAGCCACCGAGAATGCCCTGTCACCATAGGTCTTTTGGTTAGACCTCGGGGCGACCAGAAGGCGTTTGCCAGCTGATCTAAGACTACGACAGGGATGATATGAATTCAATAAACTACTAATGTAAAGAGGTGCTAAATTGTTAAGGGATTTAAAAACTAATAATAATAACTTAAAAACAATCCGTTTTTCTACTGGCAGCCAATGGAGCTCCATCAGTAGCGGCATAGCACGAGCATACCTCGACTTGCGCGATACAAGCCGGGCGGCACAATTTTGAACGGATTGCAGTCTCTGCGTAAGATATTTTGGCAGACTATACAGAAGTGCGTTACCATTATCCAATCTACAAGTTATAAATGCATGTACAAGAGCTTCAGTAGAGTCCTCGGAGAGATAATCCCTAATTTTAGCAATCCTCCTGATGTGAAAGAAAGCTGATTTGGTAATAGAGTTAACATGTTTTTCGAGAGTTAGACTATTGTCCATTATAAAACCTAGATTCCTAGCTGACGTTGAGGGCTGAACTACGTTATCATTGATCGAGATAGAATTAAGTAAAGGACGAGGGCGGTACTTCGAACTTATAATAAGAAGTTCGGACTTGTCACTATTAAGCTTTAGTTTGTTTGCCCTCATCCAGTCATCTATTTCAGTCGCACAGGCCTCTATTAGACCAACGGCTGATGCTTGCCCTTCGCCACTTCGGGAATCAAAGGACAGGTACAACTGGGTATCATCCGCATAAAAGTGAAAACCCATGTTGTACCTCCTCACGATATCCCCAAGCGGCGAAGTATATAGCAGATATAAAATAGGGCCCAGGACAGAACCTTGAGGCACCCCGCAAACCAGTGGCCGGTGTGAAGACTTCTCCCCTCTAATATTAACATACTGAAATCTATTACTGAGATACGATCTAAACCAGGAGAGGGCCGAGCCACAGATACCAAAACGATAACTTAGTCTGTTAAGCAAAATGTCATGGTCTATAGTATCAAACGCAGCCGATAAATCTAAAAGTAGCAGTATAACGGACTGATGGTTGTCTAAGGCTACAAGAATGTCATTGTTTACTCTAACTAGAGCTGTCTCTGTACTATGAAGCTGTTTATATGCAGACTGGAAAATCTCATCTAGATTGTTATCTATAATGTAGTCAGCAAGCTGCACAGCGACGACTTTTTCCGTAAGTTTCGAAATAAAAATTAAATTTGAAATAGGCCTAAAATTAGCATAAACTTCAAAATCAAGGCATGGTTTTTTAAGCCGTGGATTTAAAAGAGCTAGCTTAAAACCGTCTGGCATCACAGCAGTGTCAATGGAGCAGTTTACGATTTTCGCCATAGCCGGGAGTAGAACCGACAAGCACTCTTTCAGAACAGAGGCTGGAACTGGATCCAGAGATATAGATTATAGTCTATTGAGGCCTTTCATTTCGTTCTGAAACCCAAATGGGTATATTTAATAAGAATCCCAAAGGAGAAAGCTTGGTAACATGTTTTTGCTGGGTTTATTGATTTGTGAAGGCAATAATATGTTATACTGGTAGTACACTTTGTATTATGACCTCTGGTACAGTATATTAAATTAGACGGTAATACTTGGGCTTTGTACAAATCAAAACTTATATTCCATTCTAGCTAGCCGCATGGATGATATATGCTATTTAAATCTGTATATCTGAAGTGAACTAAGATACACATGAACAGTGAAAACAATAATTAAAACAATTCAACTCTTTCCAGTGTACAATTTTTATTGAACTCTCAGACTTACTGTACATAAAATTATAGTTTGTGTACTGTACAACATAGTAACCTTGACAATAAACCTATCAAAATTATCTTATAGTCAGAT
The DNA here is from genome assembly GCA_030867875.1 of Actinernus sp. WN-2022. Taxonomy (NCBI): domain Eukaryota; kingdom Metazoa; phylum Cnidaria; class Anthozoa; order Actiniaria; family Actinernidae; genus Actinernus; species Actinernus sp. WN-2022. Next base: position 170,100,577 of record JAOWCC010000577.1, on the reverse strand, counting down.
GTAATATAACTGAAAATAAATTATTAGAAATGAAGATTTGAGGCTCAGTTAGAATTAGCATAGATCTGAACCATCAAGTTTCATTGAAAATTATCACTCTAGCTCAGTCTATTAAACATGCCTAATTTACATAGCAGAAACCTTACTTATCGACTCTTCTGATATGGTGCAGGACTCGATTGACAGTAATGCTTGCCCATTTGCCCAGGACAACTAAAAAGTTGAACCGGGCAGGTAATTTTTGTACCTGGACCACAAAAACAAAGACATAAAGGCAAACCAGATCTTAAGACAACCAGCCTAAAATCTTGAGCAGTGTGCTGACCATGTTGATTAATTGTGTCCGCCCAGGAGGATTAAAACATTTGTTTTTGCTAGTCTAAAGTTGTTGTGAAACTGCACAATACTTCAGGGCATTAACAACCTAGGGTCAATTCCATGAAGTGAAATCATCATAAGGCTAATAGACAATGAATACAAGTTAACATACATTACGGGATTCAGAGTTCCAAGCATTAGAACTATATCTACTAGCTGTGAAGGACTCTAACTTCCATAAAGCATGAGTGTTCATTGTCTAACCAAGTATGTACCGGTATACAGTGTTGCTGTAAATACAACCCTTGTATTATAGCTTAATTTTGGGGGATTTTTTCCATGAGGAGTGAATCTCGAAATTTTAATGCCATCTCTATGGGGTATTATGAAATGACTTGAGAACTTTTATAATTTCTCATCTCGCTCTTCTTCCTCCATATAACTTTTATAATTTAATTCTCATCTCGCCCCTCTTCCTCCATAAATAATGAATGGTCCATATAAAGTATAACACATTTTGAATCATGGAGTCATGATATGAAAACAAAAACATTCAACCCTAAGGCAATAGAGTAACTGTAAAATCTGCATGTACTGATGTAGACTACTTCTTTTAATACATGCATGTACATGTAATATGGAACATAAAAGAGTTCTGAATGTTTGGCAATTAAGTTCCACTGGTTATTATAAGTACACCATCATTTGATATAGAACTGTGAATACATAAGAATAGTTGTAGATAGAAGGCTAATTTCAGATGAAGGAACATTGTGAATAGTAAACTGAATTTCAATGGCAGACCACAAGGAGGTAATCTCGATCTGCAGTAGATTCACTGGGGCATCCCTGGTGCCTTAACTTTCTCTGAACCATCTTGACATATGTCTAAGTGGATAAAATTAAGTAACATTTACATTTTGTTCCGCATAACAACCTTGACATAAGCTACACCACTAAAAAAGGCACTATCCTCAAAAGTCACCAAGTTGGTACATAATTTGCAGCTTCAAATTACAACCCGTAAACTCGTAAAACTATGTCTAAGCCACAATTTGATGCAAATACAATCAAGTAAAGGAGAATTTGAACAACGACTACGTGAAAAACTAACAATTATTTGTGTCCCAAAATATACCACATTCTTCCAAATTTGGCCCTAAAAAGGCCCGTTTTTGGGATGCGATTTTCTCCAAAACAGAATAAAATGAAAGTAAACAGCAACAAGATTAGCCTGCTTGCAGGCGGTGGAGGGTGTTTTTTCGCGCAGCAAACGGGTGTTTTTTCGCGGCCGCCATATTGGCCGAGCGTGATTGAGACCTGGGATCGAATGACAAATGGAGGGGGGAGGGGGGTGGGGGAGAACAAGCAGATCTGAAAGACCGCCTGCACGAAAGCCTATGGTTTCTGAGTACACGCCCACCACGCACATGATTTCCGTTAACTTGTAACTCATTCTTAATTGACCAATAGGATTCGACGTGTGACAGCCTGCCAATTTTGATTTGGTTTGATTGAAATGCGTGCAATATTCAAAACAAACTTCGCTCGCTGTCAAATGCAATGCAAAATGTTGGTGAAATTGGTTCTCAGATACGGAAATTTCAATAAAACCAGCTATTTTTTGTTCAAAGTTCTCCATGGAAAGGACTGCGACAGTACCACTTTAGAAATATATGTAGACAGTTCGGTTTTAGCTTGTTGCGTTCGCCCCATCAGTCTCTCAAAGAGTTTCATGTTGCAAATCCTCCGAAATACAGACATTTAATACAAGCTGCTTCAAAAAGCCGTCCAGCACCGCAGTCTGGCGAACCAGAAGATACTCCCAGAAGAGGTGCCATACAAGCGGCTGCTTCCTTTCTTAAAAGAATTAAGCTCGCATAAAGATAAATACAGGATCGAAAAAATCTCTAAACTTCAAAGAAAACTCCGATGCAGACAATGTTTTGTCTGGAACTCGATATTGAAGAACTCGTGGTAAATGTTGTGATCGTCTTTCTCTGACAACTCGAAGTCCATCTTAGTGAATGTTTGCCGAAAGAAATGGATGACCGTTGCATAAATGTTTGAGGTGGATTTCTGATTATTTCCTAGTTCAACGGCCGTGAAGTCAATAGCCGGATTGCATCTCTGCAATTTGGTCGACAACAATAGTTTTCAGTGGCGAATTAAATCACGGTTCGTTGTCGAGTTATCTCTAGTTTACCGTAAATATCATACTCTTTCCAAAGCCTGTCGAAAGCACAGCCAGAACGGCAAGTTTAAAGTACAGGTCACAATTCTCAGGTCAGGTTGTTAAATTCTAAGACAAAATAAAGGCTCTGTATAGCTTCCTCCTGCTCTGTTTTCAAAGTACCTTTACCCAGCCGCGGAGAAAGGAGCGAGCAGCTGTGTTCTCTCTAGAAAACCTCTGGAACTAGGGTTAAGGCGAAGGAGATAACTTTGTAAACGGAGCAGGAGGAAGCTATATACAGAGCCTGATATTTACGGTTTTACGAACTTGCGAAAAGAGAACTCGACAACAAACCTCTCGCAGTTCGCCGATCGCCGCCTTCGCGGCTCTTTCTCCGTGGCTGTTGTCTCAAGAAAACCTCTGCAACCAGGGTACTTAACCTTAGTCTTCAAAAAAGACAAAGCCTTTTGTATTACTCGCCATATTTTATCAACTGCAAGCTCAGTACACCACTTATTTTAGTTACGCCGCTTCGCAAGGCTACACATATTCCTTTCAGTTCTTGCTTTCAACACTTGCCGCGATAAGCTTGATTGACACCGTTTCAGCCAATCATATACCCCGTCCGCTGGTGGACGGGATCTAACTTTTGTACTCAGAAACCATAGGCTTTCGTGCAGGCGGTCTTTCAGATCTGCTTCTCCCCCACCCCCCTCCCCCCTTCATTTGTCATTCGATCCCAGGTCTCAATCACGCTCGGCCAATATGGCGGCGATGATCCGTTTGCTGCGCGAAAAACACCCTCCACCGCCTGCAAGCAGGCTACAACAAGATGGGCTTACCTTGAAGTTTCCCGAGTGGCTTAGGCGGGTTGGAATCGTCGTAAAACAACGGAAAAAGAAAACATTGTTACTTAAAAGTGAGAAGAGCACTAAAACACGACCAAAAGAACAGAAGTAAAGGCAAAGAAACAGCGAAAAACCTTTACCTACGCCACTCTTCACGTCACGATTTTCCACTATGATTGAGCCATGTTGAAGTAGAGTATCAGCCAATCAGCAAACCGGAAACACCCCACGTGACCTGTAGTTTCCAATCCAGTCTTTTTATGATCCATGGGAAGAGTAAGTTAGCCTAAAACTTTCGGATTTGAAAAAATTGTCCCTAGAAAGTTGTTTTCTGAAATACTGGCTAGAAAATTTGTTTTCAATCCCTAGAAAATTATAGAAGAAAAGAGAGACTAAAAGGTTCCCAATTCGTCTGATCAATAGAGTCATAACAACACATTTTCATTCCCTAAGAATTGCCTAAAGGAAAAAAGAATCCCTAAAAAATTCGTACCTCCACAAAACTTTGCAACATGAAGTTACTTGGGCTAGAAAATTCTTGTTTATGTTCTAGACTACTAACAAATTCGTAGGCCGGGAATATTTTGCCATAGTATTTTCGGTTGACGCGATTTCCACCTAGAGGATCCGAACGTGCGATTTGATTGGATGCTCAGCGTGCTTGATTTTGTTATAAATGCACGCTCAAGAAAAAAATCAAGCACGCTGAGAATCCAATCAAAACAAAACGTATCAGTGATTGTTTTTCGCGAGTTTATATAGCTAACGGAGATAATTTCATAGACTGGGAAGAAAACATGTCCGACTTTGAGTTGTTGAGGTGTGTTGAAGAAGAGGAAAATAAAAGTCGCTTCCCAAAACTAAAAGAAAATGATCGGCGAGAGAATTTAGCATCGGCTTCGTACACTAAAGCGACCACAAAATGGAATGCTAAAACGTTTGAAGTTGAGAAAAGCAATGTCCACATTCTAATACAGTGTTACTCATTGAGAGTTTGATATAAAAATGATTGAATTTAAGAAAAATGTGGTTTTTCTAACAGCCTGGTGTATTATTAGAACTAGAGGAAAGTGACAACACAACAACAAGACATGACTCACCAATAACTCGACGATAACTGTAATAAGCCTGCTTTATGCTGAAACCTGAATAGTGAATTGCGAAGATTACAATGGGATTTCTCTGGTTTCATGTAGAAATTCGTTTGAGAGGTTCCTGAATGTTCCTGACCTGAATGAATATGAACGGGCGATAAAACTTGCAGAGAACCCAGAACTGGTAGAATTTCAAGAGTAGATTGGCCATGCCAACGAAGAGAGCTTCAAAAGCTACGCAACACGGCCATCAGAGCAGCAGTTACAATACTGTTCCTTGGGATAAAGAAAATATCCTTCTTCAGACCACAGAATCAGTAATCAGTGTCAACTATGCAGTTGTTGTAGAAAATAGTCGGCAATCCTCAACTCACGTGTCCAACTCTACTGCCGCTATCGCTTTCTCTGTGAATGCTTTTCCATCAGGCATTTTCAACGCCTTGCACTATCACAATGTGTAGATAAACCTCTCCTGTGCTTACCAGAAATTGTAAAAAGAAAGCACTTTGTTTCCTGCAACAGTTTTGACCAGATGACAATATTACAACCCATTTCATTTGCCGGCTCTTGCAATTTCTGTCTTTCACTTTTATCGATTGACACGTTCTATTCTTAGCAGATTACTTCATCCAATAAGAAACGAGCTTTCAGATCGTCAATGTCAAGCTGTCACAATTGAACCAATCAGCGACGAAAAAAGTTGTAAACAAGTCAAGTACATTAAAATGGGGTTTTCGCTGTCGTCAGTTTGCTTTTAGATTTTTACGCGGGTTCTAAAGACAGCTTTATTTCCTTCGTCTACATTAAAGTTTATATCATAAAAAAAATAAAAGATGGTTCTCCTTGTTATATAACAAAATAATGCACTTTCGAGGTCTTGAAAAGCTGCTAAATGCACTCGCGTTCCGCTCGTGCATCCGCAGTTTTTCAAGACCTCGAGCGTGCATTATTATTACTCGGGCTGCCTGTGGCAGCGCCGAGTCTTAAAATGCAAGTCGTTTTTTTTTTTTTAATTGGTGTCAGACGGCTTCTGCGCATGCGTTAAAGGTCAAATTCAAACCAATCAGATTGCACTGTGCTGGTCACGCAACAATCGCCAGGTTAAATGTATTTACATAAGTGAATACAGTAAATCAAAATGGTCGACCCGCGAGGGCGAAAGCCTTCCAACAGGCTCAGGATATTTCAACTGGCGCTCTTGTTGACCATAAAAATACATGAACAACCAGGAGCCGTAATACATTCGATCAGCGCTGTTTGGACAGATCCAATGCACATTTAGAAACGTAAGCGAAATACAATATCCAAACACGTTTGGATATCAACGGGTATCGAATTATAATCAAAGGTTAGATCTCGTCAGGCGCGCTCAGATAAGAAAGTTCAAAGCTCTCAGACAAGGCGAGACAAGGAGATATCACTTTCAACGAGTCATTGTCAGAAATCTATTCCATCGTGGGCGGTCTTGTACAGCTAAGGCATGTTTTACGACAGAATAAGAGTCTTTCTACTGGATTGAGAGCTCGAGACATTATACATGTCGGCTAATATGGGGAAAACTGAAACAAAAAATGAACTTTGACGGCAGAAACCCTCAATTGAGCCAAGCAGCGCTAGCTGAAATAGGGCATATATATAATATCTGAGACGTTAAATTACGTTACTGTGAAGAGGATCAAAATTCAAGTTTTGTAGCTTGAGACTGTCTTCTGCCGTGACTCGTGAGAGAAATTGGAAAAGATCTAGCTGTTTCATTCAGACACTGGCAAATTTATTGAAAGCTACGGGCTTACTTTATGAGATTATTATTCATTGTGGAATGAAAGGAAACAGGTTAGCTGAAAGTTAAGTTCGAGGTAGGCTTCGACTTTCATTCCGATTCAGTGCGTATGTGCACGAAGGTGGGTGCACTACCAAAAGATCCAAAACGAAAGTTCAGTTACGTAAGTACTGTAAGTAAACTCTTTTTGATTTGAATAAATTTCCTCTCAGTTTGTCTGTTAATGTACTTTTCCTTCTAATTATCGCTTTATTTAACAATGCGTACCTCAGAATAAATTATTTGAAAGGTCAACTGAATTCTTGTGTCGATAAGCGCAAATGTTTTTTTGTGAAACAGTCTGTGTATATGAGAAGCGGCTTAATAGAAGAGCTTTCTCATTTATAGGAATTACAATTGTTTTTCTTGCTATGAAATTTATGTTTCATTTCACATTTATTCATACAGTTTTAGCCGGACATTTCCCCGAGTTTTTGATCTATTTTCAATCAAATTCAAAGTCTGAATATGTCATTGTATTGCATTTATACACTTGAATTGCCAGTATTCTGTTGTTCGAATCCTGCGTTCTCATAGTCATGCCATAAAAGCGATTAATAGACCAGTCTGTTTTTTTGACGTTCTCACTGGCGAATTAAAGCACGACTTGATACTAAGAGGATTTCAAATGAAAGTGTATTTCATCTTCAATCTCATGTGGCCCGAGTGAAAGCCCAGATGGGCTCTTGTTTTGTTATATAACAAGGAGAACCATCTTTTATTTGTTAAAGAATACGTCAAAAGACATAGTAGGCGCCTTAAAATGGCTAGAAAAGCTGCAGACAACTGGTTTCAAACGAATTTCAAAAAGTACTCGTTGGGTGCCCTTGAAACGTTTTCACATATCAGTGTGAGACTAATAAACTGCTCAGACATTTGCTAGAACTTCGAGAGATTTTTTTAGAATTAGAATTAGAACTTTTATTCATTTGACTCATCAACACTTAGTATATTTACAGGTACTAATTAATGATTGGAAAGAAAAATAAAGAAAATTACAGTATAAACATATATATACATATAACCAAAATGACATTTATAGATGTGACATAATGAAAAAGTACATGTAGTAGTTGTAATAAAAAAGTAGTTGTTAACTAAAATCAGGATAATAATAATACAAAAATAATAATATAATAATATAGAGGTAATTAGTAGTATTTAACAATAACAGGAGAGATGAGTACAGGACATCCTAATCTAGAGGATGCCCCGTATTTGCTAGGTTGGTACAGTCTATAACTTAATTATAACAGTAGGTCAGCCACAATATTAAAACATGTAGTGGCAATATACGAAGGCAAAAAAAGTTAGAATTTATTAAATAATACTAGGTTCAGAGCAGAGAATTGAGAAAAGGAAAGAAAAAGAAAGCCAAAAACAAACTCTTGTATTATGATGAATAGGTATTGATAAAATACTTTTTCAATGATTTCTTAAAAGAAAATAAACGTTTACACATTTTCAGATCACTTGGAATTGAATTCCAATAGACTGCTCCAATATACTTAATTGTTTTCTTTCCATATTGATGAGTTCTTATATGTTTGATATAGATGTTATCATTAGAAGCCTGCCGGGTTTGATGCGAGTGTGTAAGTGATACTAAATCAAAGAAATCATTGAAATGTGGAGGTAACAGATAGATTTTCCATCGGAAAACAAATTAAAGAACATGATATTTTATTATATCAGTCATTTTTAGTAAATTGAAGGACTTAAGTAAAGGTTCACTGTGAGATCTCGGGTCAGAAAACGTAATAAGTCGAATAGCCGATTACAGATAAAGGTTTTAAATAGGTGGGATAAGTAAGGCCCCAGACCTCAACTCCATAGATAAAAAAAGGGTACATCAAGTAATTATGTCTTAGTTTAGAAAGCATACCAACTGTCCTAGACATTTTTTGGCAAAGTTCATGGATTTGATTTTTCAGAGAAAAAAAGTGGAGAGCTAATTAAAACACGTCTGCACTCACTCACTCAGTCGCATACATTTTCAAAATTTAAATGATCTTTAAATTAAAGGAAATCGCCCGAATTCTGCTCTACATGCATGATTACTTGCCGTCTTACTAACTCCGAGTAGCATTTTACAAAATTTTATGTGAACAGATTCGATGGAATCATTCTGTAAATTTTTGTTTACGTCAACGCCCCAGATTTCACTCCCGTATAACAAAATAGGCTTAATAAGCGTATCGAATAGTTTTATCGTTAAGGCTATGCCAGCTCTGAAATAATGACCCATCTCTTTCCTTGATTGAAATAGAGCTTTAAGGGTAACTTTTTTCAGTTCTTAATTGTCTTGCCAATGCGAATGTGACCAAATGAGTTGAACATTAAACCGAGGTATTTGTATGCATTGGCATTTTCTAATTTCATGTTATCATAGTAAAATTCATAATTATTCATTGATTTACCATTATTATTAAATATAACTAGTTCGTTTTGTCTAGATTTATTTGGATTTTTGAATCATCACAATAATTCCTTAAGTTATTCAGTTGGTTTTGTAGACCTTCTTTTGATTTAGACATGATAACCAAGTCAATGGCATACAAGAGGCAGCTGATAGGACAATGTTTATCTATAGTGGATCGGTATTGGTATGATTTAGCAATCATAAATTAAAGGGCGTTGGCGACAGCATGCAACCTTGTTTTACTCTCCAATTTCAGTTATCTCCATTGTGGCCAACATTTTCGAACGACTGGTCTATAATCAAATGTTTTATCTTATTACTAGAAATAAGCTTCTATCTAATCGCCAGTCTGGGTTTAGATCTTTGCATTCCACTGTAACAGCACTATTAAGAAGCAACAGATGTTGGGCACTTAATATCGATCGGGGTAACTTTAACGCCGTGGTATTTCTGGACCTAAAAAGGCCTTTGATACCGTTAACCATGGTATTTTGTTATCAAAACTATGGCACTATGATATCAAAGGTAAGGCCTACGATTGATTTACATCCTATTTAAACCAACGATCCCAGAAATGCTTCGTGAATGGCTGTTTGTCTGGAACTCGTTCGCTCAGCTATGGTATTCCCCATGGGACTATACTGGGCCCTTTGTTGTTTCTATTATTTATTAATGATCTCCCCAACTGTTTATCACATTCAACACCGCGAATGTATCAGGCAGATGACACCAGTCTTACTTTTTAAGTAACAGTCTTAATGACCTAAATAATGACATGGCTATCGCTCTTGCATGCATTCACGAGTGGCTTAATGCAAACAAGTTGGCACTTAACGTAACTAATGCTTATTGGTTCAAGCCAAAACTAAACACTGTCTCACAAACTGTTGCGCCTTTAATGAATAATGTCCCAATAAAGCAAGTCACAAGTTCAACAAAATCTCTAGGGATACATATCGATGAAAACCAACCAAACAAACTCCCCTCCTGCTCCGTAGCAATGCGACGTCAACGTATCCAAAATGGCCGACAAAAAACTTTGAGCCCCCAGTATTATTGGTCAGATGAAAATTCCATGGTAACAGTGACTACAGTTTTCTTAGGGGGGAGGGTTTGTTGCAGTCTAGAATGAGCCAAAAATCAGTCAAAAGCCCTTGGGGCTTAAAGGGTTAAGACTTACGAAACGAGAAATCACTTTTGACATTCAAAAAAAAAGTTAGTTGCTTCGACTTCTCCAATTTCTCCTTGTAGCTATTTTTAGATCACGGCGCTAGAAGTAACTTATTTATAGAAGTTATTTTATTTAATTCATTATATAACAATTATTGTAAACCATTTTATATTGCAATTATAAATTAATTAGTGACAGTGTATAACATATTATAGTTATACTGTTATAGAAATATTTGTAAATTTTAGTGATAGCCATGATAGAAAAACTTTTTAATATTATATTTTTAGCTTTTTAAATTAGCATTTGTAACCTGATGAGCCACGCCGTGCTGAAATAAAGATTGATTGACTCCTTTGAAACATCGGAAGCTTTCTGTTATAATTTGTATCATTAAACTTAACTGCTGATTGGTCGCTGGAATACATTGAGTGCGGTATGATCGAAAAGACGTTTCCATTGATACCCACTTGTCTTCATTTTTCAAATCCAATGTAATATCGTCTCTATCAATTCCAAACCTGCGCATCACCCCCCCCCCCCCCCCCCCTGCCCCGGACATTTTTGTTTCAGAGCGTTGCAAAAGTCAGTCGTAAGCTATACAAATTCCCTACCGGCTTTGTAATAAGTGCAAATTTCTCATAAATAGTGAAGTAAATTCACTATTTTGACTTTGCCCCCCCCCCCCCCCCCAACGTTAATTTATTTGCTGGCACTAAAATGTCCCACCTCCGGGACATAAACTCAGTCAAATGCCAAAGAGAAATGGGGGAATTAATAGAGACATACTAGATCATTATCAATATTGCCGTTCATGATATTATTTTCAGTTTATTTTATGGATATAACTACAGAGCTATTTATAGAATAACAAGTTTAAGACAATAAATGTTTACCGCGGCTGAAAGAGTCCAAAATAAATTATATTATAGCCACAACCCTTACGGAATAAGAACATACTTCTGGAATATAATTCCGGCTATTAATTTGTTTCCAGGAACATAATACAGTAGACTCGCGTTAATTCGAACACAGCGCGCGCGGATCACGCCATTTTCCCGCCCAAAATAAGCCCTGTTTCTAATTTTAGGCTCGCCAAAATAAGCTACTTAGCCTAACTTTAATAGGTTTAAGTTTTCCATACATCGTCTGTAAATTTTCCCGCGGACTATAATTTGACTCGTTGCTACAGTCAAATGTATGGGAAACTGAAAACACGATTGCACGCTTCCCAGTCTTCCCTTCTTGAGAGCCTGATACTCAGGTTAGCTTCCCAGCACAGCTACATCCCTCAAGTTTTGATCAGTATAATATCTGTTTGCAGACAGTGAATATTTCAGAAATTATATTTTACGGAAATTATTTGGCATCGGATTCCCATACAAACACTGTATTTCGCGCCATATTTGCACCCCTTCCAAAATGTCTGGTCTATAGAGTTTATAATAATTACTGTGGCAGCACCGAGTCACGAATGAAAAGTCCGAAGACTACAGCAAAGCTGATATACAACGTAAAAATCTAACACAAAGCACTACGGTTAGCTAGGCCTGACACGAAAAGCGCTCGGACCAGATTGCAGCCATAGACAGCTGTTTCGTTCTTATTAGAACTCGTCAGTATGGCATAGCAAACAGTACGCAGGCTTCGGTACCACTGCACCATCGACCCGGACTGAGCTAAAAAGCATCTAGTTTCGAGCAACAGAAATGCTTGGTTATCGGGTCACACTCACACGTCATTACGTGTGGCGAAAAGCCAAAAACCAAGGAAATCTGAACTAAACGTGTCAGTGCCTTGCGAGAGATATAGTTATGCTGGCCAGATCAGCTTTGCTGTAGTCTTCGGACTTTTCATTCGTTATATTGTTTATATTTTTGGCTGCATAGGTCCTCACTTCGGATCCAGTGTATTTTTACAGGATTTTTGTCTACGGTATTTGCTTATGTGTTTTCTATTAATCTGCAAGCCGTTTTTTTTGTTTTTGTTTTGTTTTGTTTCGTGCAACAAAATTTCTGCGCATGAGTTAAAGTTCAAGTTCACACCAATCAGATTGCACTGTGCTGGTCACGCAACAATCGCCAAGTTAATTTATTTACATAATTTAATACAGTAAATCAAGATGGTGGAGCTGAGGACCCGTGAGGAACTTTCTCTCTAATTTGGAGTCCCATCTCTCAAATGTAAGCAGTTTAATGTTTTATTTAACTTCACTCGTGCGAAAGCCTTCCAACAGGCTCAGGATATTTCAACTGGCGCTATTGTCGGAGCCGAAGGACCGCGTTTTTTACCCAGATGGCCAGTGATTTTATATACGACACGTACGACGACCTGAAGCCAGTGAAGGGGCCAGGATCCGGAAAGCTAAAATTCGAAGAAATAGATATTGGAATCTATAAGCCATCGGCTCGCTGTGCTGCATTTAAAACATCCGAGGAGAACATCTTATTTTGGGTGAAGGCACTTCAAGACCAATATTATGAGTCTCTTAAAAACTGTCAGAGATTTAAATTTACCGTAAGTTGGATCGACCACTTAAATGAGGCAGAGACACAGTTGAGATCAAGTTATTTCGTTCCAGCGAGGATATTGACCTAGCGGAAACGGTACAAGCTGTCGAAGGATTTTGCTTATAACCATCCACGTCTACTTAACAACAGGAATAGTTATGTGCCAAGGCATGGGCAAAGATTGAGTTTCCCAGATTACAGATGAAAGTAGAGAATTAACTTAATGAATGAAGAAACAGAGGTCACGCGCGACATGCTTGAGAACATGTTCAACACTTTATGTTATACTAAGAAAACAAAACAAGTTACAGAGCCTGCAAGTTCACAAGTCAAGTTCACAAGTCAAGAGCCTGTAGTTTTGGATCAACATATCCTTGAAACTCCAAAAGCAACATACACATGAGTCAAATTCAAACCGGAAGAGACGGAATTCTTTAGATTCTTCACGAGGATTGTTAGCCCGCAATAAGAACTCTCTCGCTGATTTAATTACCTTGATTTGTAACATGGAGGCTGACCGAACAGATATGCGTAATGAATTCTTACTCTCGTCAGATCAAAACACGAATCAAGAAACGAAACTCAGTATTAGTGCAGCAAGATAATATATACAAGACCGAAATCAAGATGCTGTCATTACGTATTATTGACCTAGAAGTTGAAAATGGCGAGTTGAAAGCGGATATAATAAAGCTGAGTTCCGACTTTCAAACTTTAAAAAAAAAATCAAGAATACAAAAAAGAAAAACAATGAAAGACCAAGGTCTCCAGAGTTCCGAGACTACCCAACCTACTGAAGTTTTAGCAACGAATCAGTTTGTTCAAGAGCCATCTTTCTTACATGCATGACAACCCGATCCCTATTCATCAGAATACATTTTCTATGTTAAATGACGAGAGTTTACAATCACCTGACCGACAACCCACTACTAAAGAAAGGGACCATGAAGTACGGTAGTACGGTTAATTCTCGGGTTCAAAACAATGAATATATGCCTGCTCAAATGCAGTGTGTTAAACGAATAAGCAGTGTTTAAATTAAAAGGTCAACATACGAGAAAAACAAAAATATTAAATTACATATATACTAGGGGAGCAGAGAATGAAAGTCACCGCGCTACCGGCCACTCCTAAAGACTGCTAAATTCAGCTAATAATTCTTCCCTTTGGTTATTACTAAGAGGATTTCAAATGAAAGTGTATTTCATCTTCAATCTCATGTGGCCCGAGTGAAAGCCCAGATGGGCTCTTGTTATCATAATGTACACCATCCGATTAAATTACCACTCAATTGTTGATATTTGGCACTCATGGTTATGGGCCCGGTCTGATAAAAACGTTTCTTCGGGGTTTTCTTTCGGCGGAAGGTACGTTGATAACTGATTTTGCCGACTGCTTAGACACCGTAAAAAGTACAGTTCCACCATCTCCAGCTTATAAAACTGAAGTTTCAAATAACATTGACCTTTGCTACAACTGCAAAGACTCTAAATACGTCAACCACAGTGCTTTGCGCGCAGAGACAATAGCTGTGAGTCATTTTCTGTATAGCTGATATTCAATAAAACAAAAGCAGAAGTGCGCAGAGCACTGTGGTTGACAGTGCTCCTTTAACATTCTTTATATAAATATTTGGAAACAAACTATTATAAATTACCTTAGTTTAGTTTAGTGAATCCAAGGGAAGGAAACAGAGGCTGCTCTCGCCCTAATATCAATGTAATATTGACACCCAGCACTTAGTCCTACGATTTTACGTCCTTATCCGAGAAGCGGTGAAGATCTATAACCATTTGCAGTTGTTTCACAAAGGCAGCACGTTAATTCTACCAGTTATCAAGAGCCCATGGTTATGGGCTCTTGCAGTTATATATATTTAAGACCTTGAGTGTTGGTCCGGCCGGGGTTTGAACCCGCGACCTCCCTCTCAACAGACCGCAGCCCACTGAGCTAACCGGGTGGCGATAAACGGCGGTAAATTATGTATAGATAAGAATAAGAAAATCATAGGGATGTCCATTTTCCAGTGTTTTTCTTTTCTTTAGTGTCGCTAAATTAAAGACAATCCCCTCCCTCCTTCGGTAAAACAGATCGATTCAGCTTTTGTATACAGTTATTTCAATTAATGTTGTCTGGGAGATAGGGAATAGAGCATTAGGAAATAAGGCATTTTTTAAATAAAGGACGTATGACCGTACCCAGGCTAAAAATGGATAAATAAACCATAAACTAAGTCGTCCGTGTCCTATAACTTGTAACAATAATTAATTTCGGCGTGGGAATACCCTAATACCATATTCTCTAATACACTATTCCCTAATGCCCTATACACCTTATTCCAATATGGCTGCTCTTATTTGCATAATGCAAAAAAACTTAGGATATTAGGCGAAGTGAATGCCGTCTTTATTAAAGCATGCAAAAGTAAGTAATACTGAGCAGTTTGAGAGTTTGGTCTTTCATTGTTGCAAAGTTATTTAAATACAGTGCAAATCACGAAAACGAGGCTAGTAGGTATAACTGGCTCAAACCCATACATACTGATACATACATTGTATCAGTATGATATATTTATTTCAGTATGATATATTTATCATACTGATATATTATGATATATCAGTATGATATATTTATTTCATATATAGTATGATATATTTATTTCAGTATGATATATTTATCATACTGATATATTATGATATATCAGTATGATATATTTATTTCATATATAGTATGATATATTTATTTCATATATAGTATGATATATTTATTTCATATATAGTATGATATATTTATTTCATATATAGTATGATATATTTATTTCAGTTCGAATTTGAGATTAGCATTATGATGCTAGTATCTTCGAACATATGGACGGTAACGGATACACTGAGATAAAATACAACCGATAATTACAGCACAGGGATAATCCTCTGTCTAATTTTATGCTTAAAAGTGGCTAGATTAGGAGATGCCCTCAGGTCATCATCCTGTTCATTCCAGTGTTTCGCAGCCACGTATTAATGTAGGCCAAAGGTAGTGGTTTTAACTGTCGGTATTTTTAGCTTCATAATCCCCCGCAGGTTGTAGTTACTTGAGCGTAAAAGGATCTAAGGTATGCAGGAGCTATGTTATAGAGAAATTCTATATATTGAAATCTCGATAACTTAGTACCATTTTATGAAATCACCCCTAACATTCAGAGTATTGCTAATCTTGGCATACTCTTTAACGTGGTAGCATTCAACTGTTATTTACTGCTCTCTATGCTATATTGAAATCTCGATAACTTAGTACCATTTTATGCTATCACCCCTAACATTCAGAGTATTGCTAATCTTGGCATACTCTTTAACGTTCAACTGTTATTTACTGTTCGCTATACTATTCAGTCAAACAAGATTCATCATTTTGGAATAGGGTGTATTCCATCTCCCAGACCGGCAACATTAATTGAAATACGGCTGTATAGCAATTATATCGCTTCTCAGGCAACACAATAGAAATTTCTAAGGCTGATGACAATGGCCGTTTTTACACTATACATGTGTGTAATGCGTGTACATACGTAACTTAGTGCGTCTTCTTAGTGCGTCTTCTTAGTTCGTCTAGCACAAGACGCATTATGCCGGCGACTGGTCGAAGTATTAAAGTTTGGTAATCCGTCCAAAACGACGCACTACTGATCGAACTAATCCAGTCGCATAATGCTTGTGCCCGTTTTTATACCAGACGAACTAAGACGACGCACTAAGTTTTCTTTGCCCAAAAAAAAAAACAAGAAGTAGAACTCATTCCCTCTAAAAAATATGGCGGGATTTATCATCAAGTTCGTCTCATACTTCGTCCCTCTTTATACTAGTCCCATTAAGTTGTCTTTTGCCTAAATACGTGTAGTCGCTTTATGCGTCTCTAGTATAAAAATGTCCTTTTTTGGCCAAATCCATGCCTGTGTGGGAATAATACCAGAAAATGAAAACCGAAATGAAGACGAGAGCTAACAGAGTCAGAAACAGAGACCTTTGCCTCGCCAGATTATCAAATATGCTTTCAAATATATGTATAAACCAACGGAAAAGCTTACATATCGATTTTTTGAACAATGTTTCATTAAATCGAACTTTTTTTGGTCGTGAGCTCGTCAATAAGTCAATCCTTGTGCCAGCTAAATGCGCCGAACGCTAATATAATTAGGCGGCTTCTTTTGATCTAATTAGGTTCGGCGCATGAAAAGTTCGACGTTTGATTGTAAGACAAAATTCAGTCATGCGTATCGTCGATCAATGGAAATGCTTTCAGGAATAGCTCGTAAATAAACTTCAATTTCCTCAAGTTAAATAAACACCGCTATTAAAAGTAGTTAAAAATTTCACCAAATTGAGTGAACAGATCTATAGTTTTCCTCAAATTGTTTAAAAAGATTTCAGTAGTTTTCAAGAAAAAGCAAATTAAAAATTGATGATTTCTTAGCCGAGTAAGGACAGAATGAATTAATAAAACATATGATATATATTTATCAAATACACCCAGTGCTAATATAGCGTTCGAAACCTTCAAAACGAGACCAAGAGTTATTGAATAGTCGTCAAATTGATGTGAAATTTCGTGTCAAAATCCGAAAATTGTTGAACCAGATTAAGAAGTTTGTCCGCAAACCAGAGAAATCCAATTGAATAATATAAATCTCTTTTTAAATTAGTGGTCAATGGTAGGCTGGCTCAGATTTAAGGAAGGTTTAAGTTCATTCAGAAAAAAAATCATTATTTAATTTAGCTGGTTAGACGGGGGAGGTATCAACTCACTAGCTTCGAAAACCTGCCGGGTTTCTCCCGTCAGGTTTCGCATAAAAAACCCCAAGAAAATCAAATGCTAGTATCTCCCAGGACTAAATGGAACCAATCAAAACATAATTTATTTATTACATGCACAAAATGTGTAAGTGTGACTGTGAGAAAAATATATTGGAAAATTATTTTTAAACCCGAGTCACGTGACTGAATTATAATTTCGAATCAGAATTTGGGGAAAACCGCTGCGAACTTCGAGTTTTCTGTGAATATAATATTTTGAATGGTTTGTTTTGTAGTAGACTGCTAAGTCGCTGAATCCAAAGAATGTACACTAAGGATGACTTAAGTTGTGAACTGAAGCGAATTTCTGTGCCTAGAGACCGGGAAACAGAACTGCTGCCAGTGTTGGTTTGAATCGTGAGCAAAGCAAGTTGTCTTGTTGAGCCGTATGTAAACTGCACTTCGAAGAACGATTTTTGTGGGTTTTGTTATTTACCCAGTCCGTTGCTACGGCCTTTAGTAATTTGTGACACTTAGTGTACGAAGAATTTTCATGAAAAAGGAATATTTGGTCACAATACGACGTGAACGTTCGACTATAAAGCCAGTAATTCATCTCGTAGCATGTCAGCTACTGCCGAGGCCGACAGTAATCACAGACGTTCATCAACACCATCGAAACGCGCTTGGGAAGAGCAGGCAAAGCATAAGACAAATTCAAGACCTAATTCATCACAGAGCGACTTAAATAAAAACATCAAGGGATTGAATAACGCTATAACTACGACTCGAAAAGATAGTTACCACAAAAGCATGGACAGTGCTACATCTGGCGGGGAACTTCGACTCAAAAGTGTAGAAGTTGGTGTCGAAGAATTGACTCCGTTGGCTGCGGCAATGGACAACTCTAATAAGGAAAATACTGGAGACGCTTCTAATGGCTGCCTCGGTGTGTCAGTGAAAAATGGACAGAAGTCTAATTCAAAGAACATAGAACTGGCGGAAAATGGCACAGAACATGACTGCAGCGACAATTCTTGCACTGGCCACTGGAGGTTGTTTTCACGCGTTCTGAAATCGAAGCGATTTCCTTCGGAGAAACTCGAAAGCCTCTACCAACGTTACATTTTCCGCTTAAATCAAAAGTTTACGAGTTGGCTTATCACAATTCTCTGTATTCTCAGCCTTGTTCTAGTATTTTTCCAATTCTTTCTGGAAAAGAAAGATGCAACGAAGAACATCGAGGGAATCATCATGGTCGTGTTTACCGTTGTGTACCTTGGTTTGGCATTTGTTGTGAATAGGAGTGGTTCGTCGGACAAACAAATGTCGGTCTCATCCCAAAGGCAGCTGCGATGGGTGTCCTATACCTTGCTGGCCCTCTCTTGTGGATTTGTTCTAACTACAGTATTATGTCCTGTTGGAGAAAGCGTGGGGAGTCGAGCTGATTATTCACCTACGGATGGAGTTTGGGTTACCATATTTTTTATATACTTGACATACACAATGCTGCCCGTAAGAATGAGGATAGCCGTGTTTGGTGGATGCCTTCTTCTGACCCTCCATCTCATATCAAGCGCTGCAATGAACAAGGACAACCCTAACCTATCGAGATTGGTAAGTAAAATTCATTGTTGCTTTTCCTGTGTAGTGCATTTGATATTTGTTGTGGCGCCGATCGCGTCGCCTTCATTGTTGTTACTGAAACTTAAACTTTACATTGTAGTAAAACTCGAGATGCAGACCTTCTTGCTCTTAAGACTTAACTATTTCTTCCAAAGCATACATTATTAAATGATTCTACCTACTAATTGTTTAGACTTGCTCATCGAGGAACAGTGAAAACCACTGACTGACCTTTCGGTAAATTCTGCATAAAAATATGCTTATAGTTTCTTGTATTGTGATATTCATTCCGACATTAGGTTTGTATTTCCTTTTTTATCCAGAGGTGGGCATTTTTTTAGTTTTGTTAATGCTGTTTTGGATGTTTTTCTTCTCGGGTTTAAACGCACCTCTATCAAACCTCCTGACCCTTTGCCGACCTGTCTTTATAAATGGATTAAATTTAAAGAGGAAAAAGAGATGCATCTTATTTCCGAAATAGTAACTTCTGGAACTTTTCATGGGTTTCATGAACACAATGGTATTAAGGTTTTCGGTTGCAGGTGTGTTTCATTTTTGTCGCGTAAGTTAAGCCTTTACTGATTGAAGTTCTGGTTTATACACTTGAGAAATATACTTAGTATTGTCACAAGTGTGACGAGAAAAAGTCCTCATGATCCATGATCGTTGCGACCTTTGTTTGCAAATTCCCGAATCACCCATCCAGCGATCTGGAAAACTTCCCGACTTGTTCTCCCAAAATAGAAGACTAAAGTTGAACATGGCAAGCATCCAAATATGCTGTTAATGCTAAAAAAATAAGGAACATTTTAAATCCTGACACTAGCACTACAACACTCGCAGGATGTTATCAGCATTCAATGCAAGTTTAGGGCGAGAAAAGTTTGTTATGCGAATTTTCGATTCTTTTCGTCGAGATCTTAGAATAATTTCGAGATCTTAGAATAATTTACACTTTCCAGGAGGTATTACAGCTCATTTCAATAACAACTAATGGGAAATGAATAGTAATCTCTTGTGTTGTAAACATTTCAAATTTATTTTTGTTCAGTGCTAGCCGTATTCGATTCAGTTCCTTGTACAGCCCGTTGACTTGTGTTCTCGAATTATCTATAACACGAATAAGAGTCAAGAGGATATCTGGCTTTAAAACTGAGTGAAGAAAACAGCCCTTCGTTTTACCGTTACCATGGCTGTAAATACTACTTTCTGTCTTCTTTCTCGCATGAGAAATTAAAGGTTTCTCATTAGGAGACTGATCATGAAACATTCTAATATATTTCTAAGAGGAAGAGCTTTTTTCAGCTCCTTTTTTTGTAAACTATCTTCGATCACAAGTTCAAATACGAGAGATCTCCACTTCACACATCTCAATTCAGTCTAGGAGTCACAACACTTGAATTTTCAAGTATTGAAAATCGTTATCTCTAATTTTCCTCATTTTTTTGGAAAGTAGAAAATATTTAAATTTGAAAAGACATACAAAGAACCATACAAAATACCAGTAAACGATTGTTGACAAGTTTTCTTTCACCATTTCCTCATTGTCATTTTCTGAGTGTGAAAAAAGCAATTGCTGTGTTTTATTTATGATTTTTATAAAACATTTGAATTGTGTGTAGACAATATCTTGTCACTTATTAGAGAGCTGCCAAGGCTGTGTTAATTGCCATTTCGAGCCACCATTTCAAAACTCTTCTACATAATCCCTCATCCTTTCTTATTTCAAGAAAATTTATCTCAAAGGTACTTTTTGAGGTCATGTTTTATTCACTTTTATTTTTTAAATTTTATGTGCATTTATAAGTGAATTCTATAAAAATAATTGTGGTGAAGTTTTTAAATATATCAGATAAACTGGGATTTACAGGCTTCAAAATAGAAAAAGGAAAACTAGCAAATAAAACACTTGGACACCTAACATTAGCACTGAAAACCGGTATTTTCGGTTGGGAATTCAAATGGAATGGTTCATTCCACTGGAAAGTTTTTGGTATTAAAGGAAGGAATACCTTCAGAGGTATTCCTCTTTTTCCATTCCAACCGAAATGACCAAAAATCTGTGTACCGTTATTTTGTCTGCTGCCAGGTTTCTAGCAGAGTTTAAGTAATGCTCTTCTTCTTTCTCGTAATTTCATTGGTTGATACTCATAAATTCAATATAAACCCATCTAAATAATGCATTTTCATTCGATAATTTTTGAAGTTTGAAATTTATTTTTGATCAAACTAACTGTGGTTTATGGAAAGTTATTAAATTTGAGATTGAAAGATCTTTTGTTTTCTCCCTTTCTGATTCTCTTGATAGGCATGTGGTACAAAAAACATGGAACAAAATATTTTAAGATAGGAATTTGATTCACATGATTATTTTCTGGAAAAGTTCCTAAACTGCTAACAACAGCAATTCTTATTTCATGGCATTGTTTGAAGCTTGCTATAATAATTGCAGGGCTTGAAATTAACTTCTCTACTAGCAGAATGTCTATTAGTAGGGTTTACTGGAAAAATAAAATGACCCCTACTCGTATTCCAAACATTCACAGTATCACTTTAATTCATTAGAATTATATTAAAGGGGCTGTGTCATGGTAATACATTGTACACTTCACATTCGCGTTCCAGGCTAGAAACAGCTAGTTCCACCGATTTTGATATGAGCTAACAAACAGGGTTGGGTTAGGGTTTAATGTTATTATCTTAATACTCAGGGTAATAAGAAAAAAGAAAGAAAAAAAGAAGAAAAATAAAAAGGAAGAAAATAGAAAAAAAGAAGTAAAATTAACAAGGTTAAGAAAAATTAACTAGGTAATATTTTGGATTGACTTAGATTTTTTACCTTTTGCTGTATTTGGTGAGATTGTTGGGGACTGGTACTAGTAGCACTATCATATTTAGTAAATAAGTACAGTGTTTCACATCGATCACTTGGTGGTGCAGTGATTAAGACTTGGACCAACAGATTCGGTATGGTAATTCAATATGGTAACTAGTATAGTTGATTAAAGCAATGTTGCACTGCATGCATGGAGTGTAGGGAGAGGGGTAGAGGAAGGAAGCAGCTTTCTAATATTGATTTTCCTTTAAAAAAAAATTCTCCAGAATTTGAGCATATAAACTTGGGGTGCAGCTTATCTGCCGGTGTTTATGGTAGTTAGAAAAAAGTAGTTAGAAAAAATTTAATTGAAAATAAAAATTAACTGCAACATTAATACAAGAGTATCATTATGTATGTTATATAATTTCCAGCACTGCATGTACATCAGGTAAGAATTAGGCTTATAAACTCTTGTAAATTTGCCAGGTTTGTTCGAGGTTTTCAGACTCCAAGTTGTTGTACCTTATAGAATGATCAACTGAGTCTTAGAAATTTGCTAGAGGATATTTTTCACTCGCAAATTAAAAAATCTGCTAGCATTTTGCAAGTTTACAAGTATTAATTTCAAGTCCTGCTATTGTTTCTAGCGATCCCTAGTTTAGCTGACTTTGAACACTTATCTGGGCTAATAGGAAGAACAGAAAGTGTTGTGACATCTCGCTAGCTACATGTATAATGATTATCTAAAGTTGAAGCACCAAAAAAAGTTATATGATTTTCCAATCAAACCATTGTTCAGGCATCCCAGACCTCCTAATAATATATCCTATAATTTGTATAGGATCCTATAAAGAGCCTATATTTCAAGAAATCCTCCTATATTTCCTATAAATAGGATGTATGCTGAGTGATACATTTATATTTTGCACTTTTTAGCATTTTTGTTGCGAATTAACAAAAGCAAAATTCTTTTCTGTCAAAAAAACAAAACAGGTTTGATCAAACACATTAAAAGTTCACATGTTTAAAAAATTACGTGTTTATTGTTTACTATTTATTGTTTGAAAGCTATTTTAGCTCCTATAAAGTGCCTATATTTTGGGGAAAAATCCTATATTTTCCTATATTTAGAACTTGCCCAGCCTATATTTCCTATCAAATTTGTCCAAAAAGTGGCTGGGATGTATGCATTGTTAAGGGATGTGAAATAACTAATGCTTACATTTTTCCCAATTCACAATTTTTTTGTGAAGATACATTCCCATTCAAAAGCTTTGCAACCATGCACTGCCAGATGGTGTCGACATTTCTTGGTGGTGTCAGTGCCACCTGGCTTTTACCATTGGTGGCACCAAGCTGCCCGGCATTTAGCTGTCAAATTTTGGTGCCTCTTGTGCTGCCGACAGTTGCAAAGTTTTTGAGTGGGACTGTAGACATTAAGGGTGCGTTCGATTGACCATATTCCAGAATAAGAATACACAGAATGATCACTACAAATCGCTTACATCTGGAATTTTTAGTTAATGGTATACAAAATGTATCCTGAACATCACATTTCAGCAAACGTTAGTAGCTTACAGTGCAAAATGTGCCTGAACCAGTGATTTCCAGAGATTATTCCATCTATTCTTATTCCGGAATATTGTCAATCAAATGCACCCTTAGAACATGTAGGTTGTGGTGCCATTCACTGAGAAACCAAGTAAACATAAATCATACAATGTAAGAAGAAATAGCCAATTGCACCTAGTAAATTATACAAGTTTGTTTAAGATTTCCACCTGATGTGGTGGTATATATTTATATGAGATTTATTGTCATACATGTATGTGTAAATCATTAGAGGACTAGATATTTAACTAACAGGCCAAGGACTGAGTTTTGTGCAGAGCTAAACTAGATTTTAGCAAATATTTCATTATATTAATGTTGCTTTTTGAATGGTGAAGTTAAATAATATTGGAGTGTTAATTCAAAACGAAAATTTAAAACAAAAACTTCTCTCGTTGAGGGCTAGACCAGAATATGTAGCACTAAGCTTAAGGTGGTTCAATGGCTGACTAATTTACAAAGAAAGCAAGAAACGAAATTTGTACCACACTAAAACAGTTCTTAGTCAATAGTTTATGTTATTAGTGTTTGTTTGTGACTAATAAAATTATAGTTTAATTAGAGTATTAATTCAAAGGGATAATTGGAATTCAAATTAGTCTGTTAGGCAAGTTAGTCAAGTTAGTCTGTTAGGCAAGGGGAGCTGGGGTGGCGTAGTGGTTAAGCACTTCGCCTCTCACCTCTGTGGCCCAGGTTCGATTCCCGGACGTGGCGCCATATGTGAGTTGAGTTTGTTGGTATCTCGCCCTTGCTCCGAGGGTTTTTCTCCGGGTTCTCCGGTTTTCCTCCCTCCACAAAAAAACCAACACGCTAAATTCCAATTCGAATTGTGGATTAGCCGGGACCTGGCTTTGATCAGCCTCCATGGTTGTTTCAGGTCTCGTTAGAAATTCAGAGTTTTTTAGAGAGTTTTAAAAGTTTTTAACACTTTTTTCAAACATTACTTGACACTTACAACCATTTTCAATATTATGCAGACTGAGAACTCAAAGATCGACAGACATTTTGTGTTTTTCGCTGCTGTCAGTCATAACTACATGTACGTTGGCCACCAAATATTTAGGAGAGATGACCATTGAAAGTATTTCAACATACTGTACATCACAGATTCCCATGGGAAACGTACAGGACCAGAGAGCTTCACATGGCAATCCTTCGTAAATATTAGTTGGCCATCGTAGTTATGATTGCTGGCTGCATAAAATGCAAAACATTGGTTGACCTTTGAGTTCTCAGCCCGTATAATAATGAAAATTGTTGTGATATTACCAGTTTTTAGCATATTAAAATGAGCACATCATCTTACAATGTCTACTCGGTCTCATGTCTTCTTGAACTTTCCTACATTTTCATTCAATTTCTGAGACAATAACTTTTTATAAAATTTCATGTCTCAGTGTCAGATCAATCTTGGTTCATGGTAACATAGACATGAATGTCTTTCTTAAGAAAAGAGCTCCAAGGACATTACAAAATAATAATTATTATTAATTAAAGACCCCCACGAATTTCATGGGATGGACCCCTCTTTAAGAGAAAAAGAAAATTGACTTTTCATTAAAGCTTTGTCATTGAAAGCAAACTAACACACACACATATTTTTTCATAAATGGGCTTTTTACATATACATGTAGTTAACATGTATTTCATAATGTTACCAAAATGTCTGGTAAGCTTCTTGAAAAAGGCTTTAAGAAATGCCCAATAATTTGTGGGAAATATGGAGATTGGTCAGACAGGGGTTAGATGTTATTTTGATTAATCCCTAAACTATGTTATTTATAAAGAAGTTATTTTCAGATGTCACTTTGTGAATGCATTTTTAAGTTTTCAGTGTACATGTATATAAATATAGATCTATATTATATTTATTATAAATTTCTCCTGTAAAATCAGTCTGGAATATGAACAACTAAACAGTATTTTCAATTTGATTTTTCTCCAGTTCTATTAAGCTCAAGCTGTTTTAGGCTCATAGGTAGTTAGGATTAGTACTCTTTTGTGCACACTAACTTGGAAATGGATTTCCTAAGTTGTTGATTTCCTAATTTTCATGTCTTGAAAGGATTTCATTTCTTTTGTGGCTAGACCAACTCTTAGGGAGTTAACATGAATGAGGAGAAAGTGCTTCCTTTGTGAAACAGTCTAGACCTCAAATAGCAAATTAATGATACATTGTATGCCTAGATCGGTAAGAAAGCTAATGCCATGTTACTTTGCTTCTATTCTTCTGTTCAAATTGTTTGTACTCGATCATTGTAATGTGCTATTTTTTTATGTATGTCACTTTGGTTTTGTTCAGAAATTATATTTAGCTTTAGTCTTACAGTAGCTTAATTTAATTTCAGTGTTTGATGATAAAAAAATAAATGAAAACAACTGTGTTTAATTAGTATACATGATGGTATACATGTACAAAATGCGAGCCTACTCTCAGTTTGTGATTGGTTGTACAAGAAAACTGCTCCCCACCTTTGCTGGAGACTTGAGTCAGAACTGGTTGCTAGCAGGCAACTTACCATACCTTTTAACCACTCAACGTTTCCTGCTTAAATTGTAAGGAAATTTGAATGATTGGATGCAAATTGTTGACATGTACAATGTCCATTACACAACACTCTGATATTTTTAACAGCTTTTGCTATAATGAACTGAAATAACTGCCTGGAACTGCAGTTTTTAATGTCAAATGCATGTTTTGGAGAAAACAATTATTGGTGACCAAAACCTATGATCTGTTAACCAAAATTGTTAAATGTTAGTTGCCAGTTGCAGCTGAAAAGTTAATTTTAGATCCTATAGTAAACTAACCTACACAAATATTTGTTCTTGATTTTTTAAACCTAAATGCTATAGTTTGTACTATTAGTATTGCCTGAATCTTTTGCTAGTTTATGGTTTTCCAACCCCACTAGAAAGTGGCCCTAACTCCCCATAACTACTCAAGTCATTTCTCAAACTATTGCCAAAATGATAGTACTTGCTGGAGGTAATGGAACTAATATTATTTGATGCTGTTTTTCTTATCCTCTGGTTTGCAGTTCCACAATATCTTTTGCTAGATTTCTGAATGTGGTAAATAATTATGCACACTGTACCAGTCTTGTTATCAAGTTTGCTATTTAAAAATACAGAAGGGTTATTAATAACTTTCTTCAATATTACCACATGTTGGGCTTCACATTGGGTGTCAAACCCACAGGATGAAATTAGCATGGCACTTTGACATAACTGCTATGAATAATTTATCATTTTGATTAAAACTGCACAGCTTCTGGTCCAGCCAATTTCCCTTGTGTGATACGTACATGTATGGCTGCAGGTTTCGAAGACAGAAGTTTTAAAAACCCTGCAGTGATCTTATTATTAATAATTTATTGTTTACCTGGGTAAAAAAGTGGTATACCCTTTGATAGTTCCAGTAAAATTGTTTATCTTTAATGACACTTGCTGTAAGATTAAGTCTCTTGCAAATGCTACATTAAATACATGTATGTTGTACTTTGAGTACCATTTAGGTACACGTAATTATTATTGTATATTTGATGCAGATGCATATATAAGGAATTATTGAAAACTGCCTGATTGGTCATCAACAAAACAAACCTGACTTTTGCAATTTATCTATTTTAAAGTTTGTCTCAATTGTCAGGCTTCTTTATAATCTGTAGTTCAGGGGAACATACATTTGTTTGATTGGTATTTCCTGTTTCTCAAGTTCTGCCCATTAGAGCACCTGCCAGACAACATAGTACCATAAAGACCTGTGTATAAGCCGCACCCGTAGATAAGCCACATCCCAAGTTTTGAAGCTTGAATTTAGGAAAAAAAACTTTTTTTTTGAAAAATACAAAACATAATTAGAAAATCTTTTGTCCGAGTTCATAAACGCTTGTACTTGATGCCAAACTTCTTTAAAAAAAAAGAATAATTTGTTGGAGTGCATAAATGCTCGTACTTGAAGCAAAACTTCATCAGATTTTCATAAATACATAATTGCAACTTTAATTCGATCAAATATGGTTACAACTTGTCTTGTCGTTTCTTGTTTATGTTTTAACCTGCAGTCTTTAAATCACTCCAGAATTCTTCCGCTTTTATTCCCCATTAACTAACAACAATTCCAAGGAACCACTTTCCTTTAATCGCCAGAGCAAGCTTAATCATGTTTAAATATTCTAATATATTAGATCTTTATGGGTAGGCCTTAGAAGAGTTTTTGCTTTAATTCTTTCAAATTGCGTGTTTTTTCAATGATTATGCTTAAAGGGGATTATATTACACAATCGGATGCAATTTGAAGCTGATTGTAATATATGCACCGTCGCATAATAAAAGCTTCATACAGGTTCGTTATATGTAAATATATGTTAATGTTGGGTCTCCTTTCTAGGTGTTCCCATAGATAAGCCGCACCCCCGATTTTGAACGAAAATTTTGGGTGAAAAGGTGCGGCTTATACACGGGTCTTTACTGTATATTTCTGTCAAATAAACTACAGAGATTACACTAGACTACACTAGTATTTGAACTGTACCCAAAAAAAACTGGTCCTACTGGAATTTGTATGTGTCTATGTTCTGTAAAAAAGTTTGTACCAGTACAGAGTACCAGAATCTCTCACCTATTTTTCCCTAGCATGAGTCTATCAACCGAGAACACTGTAATAATTATATTATGAATACACTGTAATATGCACAATATGGACATTATTTTGCTTATTCTGTGCCTGCTTTATAGCTATCTCTGACCATTTTTTTTCTAGTAATAGTCTCATACATAAGTTTAGAATAATCTTAAGTACATGTATATGGCTGATGTTTCTTAACCCAGGTGATGAACATCTAACTTCTCTTTAAAGTGCATATGAGGTGAACTTTTTTCTTCATAATTTTACTTTTCAATATGTAAATAATAATGTCCATAAACATTAAAATATTCCAAAACAAAAATTTAGTTGTGATTTTGGTGCTTAAAAACAGCTTACTTTTTATCAAAACATGGTCCGGAGACTGGAGTCGAGTTTATTTATCCATCTAGTGATGTCACGTTTGTTGCAAATGTTTGTTTAGGCTTGCTGATTTCTACTCACAGGCAATTTTGCAAAGGAGATAATATATCAAGCGATCATAGTGATTCTGAAATGAATCTTTGAATCGATTTCATTCTTTCCGACATCTTGTTTTGGTTGAGATGCAACCAATGTGACGTCATTTTGGCTGCGCAATTTGAATACCATATTTGGGAGCAAGTAGGGTGAATTTCACGGCTTGAAAAGTCATCAATTTTTTTCTCCCAACTTTTCAAACTTTGGAAACATTTCTTTAAATTGCTAAATATTAGAAATATGCCAAAATATATTTTGCTTTGTATGCATTTTAAGATAGAACAGGCAGGTCATGAGAATATTGGAGTTGATCACCTGGGTAATTTTTTTTTAATGTGACACCAAAATTAATTATCTTAACTAACACTACAATAAATGCATGAAGATCAGTAAGGAGAAATTGGATGTTGCTTTTAGGGCTGAAAGGGTTGGTAGTTTAAAATGTATGTTCTATTTTAAGACTCCTTGCATGTGGAATTATCATACTTCCATCAAACATGGTGGACTGAAATAATAAGCAGCTTTTATTAAATAAATCAAGATAAAATGAGAAGATTGACCCATCAAATTCATCAGTAAGGGCCTGTTTGCACTTGGTGAAATTTTGTAAGTGCAAATGACTTTTTAGCAAACCAAAATGTTGTTGAGTGCTACCAAAATATCAAAGATGCTGAAGAGCAGCTTTGGAGGCCTCCCTATTTTTGTCAGACACAACATTTTAATTAAATCCATTCTTCCATGACAGCCAACATCAAATTGGTCTCAACAAACAATGGATTCTTTGGGTTTCTATTTCAATTTGATTGACGTTAGTGGTTTACAAGTAATTTTTATGTCTCAAGTACAAGTGCAATTACCCCAAAAAATTGTAGTTACAAAATTAGCAATATTTCCATAGAACAAAACCAAGTTTATCGGCCTAGTGAAAACATGCACTAAGTTAATAATCTTTCTTTAATGTATCAGGACATTGAGTAGAGATAAAACTGTGGAAATGAAAATTGTAGTCTGAAGTAATCTTAAAGTGCCTATGAAGCTTATTTTTTTATTTTAGATATCAATTCTTCATCAAGTGAATAGTATAATGGTACAATATATCTTGCTTTGAATGCTGTGCCGCTGAGTTAAAGAGGTTTTAATATCCAAAATGCTAATTACATGACGTCAGGGGAGGCATCAATTATTATACAAAATGTGTTGTTACAATTAAACACATTTTTTAAATTATCAGTGTTATACCCATGGTTGAAATAAAATGATGTTAGAAATTTATTTTCCTATATCAGTGGAAACGCCCATTCACAACCACTAAGAAATGATTTCAGATGCCTCCCCTGACGTCATGTAATTAGCATTTTGGATATTAAAACCTCTTTAACTCAGCGGCACAGCATTCAAAGCAAAATATATTGTACCATTCTACTATTCACTTGATTTAGAATTGATATCTAAAATAAAAAAATAAGCTTCATAGGCACTTTAAGTGCAGTGGCATGTCTAAAAAATATAGATTCTTGATTTTGATCAGATACTGGAATTGTATTCTAGCCTTGCAGTAAAGCATCTGATGCAGTATCTCCTTGATTTTGTACTCTACTTTCACAACAGCATACATGCAACCTCTCTAACAATACTTATTTCAGTCACTTCTAAAGTAATCTCAGCTCAGAATAACAGTTTTGTTTCTGACAAGTTATCATGGAGCAATTATTATCTGAATGGCTGTCTTTTTATCTCTGTTATTACTAATTCTCTTGTCAGCATGTCAACTATTCCTCCAGATTATTGTTATCAACTTTCTTTTGGGCAGAATGAAGATTATTTACAGTTGAAATCCAGTCAATTGAGAAGTACCTTATTTTATCACACATAAGCTGCATCCTTAACTTTTGCCAAACAAGCAAACCTTCTTCAGAAGAGATTGTCATTCCAAGTCTTGCCAACTGCTATCACAACTTCGAATAATTTATGCATGGTTACAACTTTCCTTGTCATTTCTTGTGTACCATATTTCCTCACGTATAAGCCACACCCCTAACTTTGGCCTGATAAACAGGAACTGGGTTTGCAAATAAAGGTTGAAGGAAAAAACTCACATAATTATAAGCTGCACCCCAAACATGGGAAGTATAATCATCTGTTCAAGTTCATAAATGCTTGTACTTGAAGCACAACTTCAGAATACAATACAGTGCAATACGATACTTTATTTAAACTTGAAGAATGATGCTTACAGGCTTTTAGCTATAATAGCTAATGGGATCAAGTGTAACAAAAAATGACCTTCTATTTCATAGAGGTAAGAAATAATAATAAAATAATAGGATGTTAAATAAAGTAGTTAAGGTAACGTATTAAAATTCATAAATATCATAAATATATAATTATTTATAGGTAATGTATTAATAGTAATAAATATTAATAATATTATTTATAGATAATGATGATAATATAAAGTTCACTAAAAAGGTGACACACATATGCATAATGATATGATTATAATAGTGATATAGCAAGATAAATATGTATCATAGAACATTATTTTTTAGGTGACCATTACACATGTGCAATGTGACCTGCAATGACCTGTAATGGTCAGATCCAAGAACTGAGGAATTGGGCCATTTCATTAGGTCTGTCCAACAGCAGCACAGATGATGTAGCTATTTTTAGCTTTGTGTTTCTCGCGAGAAGAAACAAAGGCCGTCACTTTTAACCAATCAGGATTCAATGAAAAATCGTAATTAACACGGTTCAAACTGCTAAAAATACTAAAGCGCAAGAGAACAAAAGACAATGTGATCGCATACCAGAACCTTGCTACTATAAATAACCACATTGTCTACTGTGCTGTGGGCGCTACCCATCACATAGGTACGCTCCTGGTAATGGGCTCCTGGCCATTTACTACTATATTTGATGCCATTACTAACAACATGTATTTTTTCATAAGATGAAGGAAATGTACAGTAATAAGGCATAATAAGAAAAACAATTATGAGAAGGTGGTCCTGAAAAGAACCTTAGTGCTATCTTACAGCAGGACCACCTCAGATGGAAAACATTGAAAATAAAAACAACAACTCTGAGTTTCTAATGAGACCTTAAACAACCATAGGGGCTGATCAAAGTCGGGACCTGGCTAAACCACAGATCAAATTGGAATAAAAACATACTGTTCAATGGTGTCTATGTTGTTGGTGTCTTGCTTTAAAAAAAAAAAAGCTTTCGATACCATAGATGTAAACATCCTCTTATCTAAGCTAGGACACTAAGGTATTCACGGCTCAACATTGCGGCGGTTTAGCTCTTATCTATTAGATCTCACTCAAACGTGCCAAATCAATGGCCATAAATCATCTCAAACAGTTGTAAGGAGTGGCGTTCCACAGATGACCATACTGGGACCGTTATTGTTTTTGCTCTATATAAACGACCTACCCAACTGTTTATTATATTCTGAACCAAGGATGTACGCAGATCACACCAGTTTAACTTTTGCCGGTAGTGACATGAACATCATCAACAAGCACATTAATGAGGATCTAAATAGAATCAACGTCTGGTTAGCAGCCAATAAGTTGACATTGAACATGACAAAAACTGAATTTCTCCTTATTGGTTCTCGACAGCGGTTAGTGCATTTGAATGAAGATCCCAGTTTTGACATTGATGGTGTCCCTATTAAACAGGTGTCATCTACCAAGTCTCTTGAGGTTGTCATAGATCAGAATCTGAACTGGGAAAGTCACATTAAAATGATTTCTCAGAAAATTGCTTTGGGTATTAGTGCAATTAAGCGCTTTCGCAGTTTCGTCCCACGTGAAACGCTACTCACTGTATTTCAAGGCCTGATCCAACCTCACTTCGATTATTGCAATGTTGTCTGGGGAAATTGCAGTAAAGACCTTTCCGAAAAACTCCAAAATCGACTGCGCGTATCATAACCTTTGCCACTTATGATAGCCATGCAGATGAACTTTTCCAAACCCTCAATTGGGAAAGGTTAAGCCATCAGCGGGAAATTGCTAAATCAATTATGGTTTATAAAACCTTGCACATTGAAACTCCGGATTACCTTACAACAAAATTCCATTGGAATAACAACTCAAAGTATAACCTAAGGAATTCGGTAAATAAGCTGATACTTCCACTGCCTCATACTAACTATGGTAAAAAGAGCATTAGTTACAGCGGAGCGGCTTTGTGGAATAACTTACCTGTGCAAATAAGGCAAGCGCCATCGCTGATAAATTTTCACAACAAACACGGCATCTATGTAAAACAGGGATTTTTCATTTTATTATATTGTATATTTCATACATGTACATATCAGTAGTTTTAGGCATTATAATTAGCGCTAGAATATTTTTTTAAATTGTGGTATTTTATATCTTTTAGTATTTTTGTATAGTTAACCCTTTAAGCCCCAAGAGTACCATATGGCACTATTACTGGTTACTTGCTTTGAGGGTATAAATCTGACTAAGTTCAAAGAGCAATGCCCTGAGATTCCCACACACCTTAATGTATAGACCAATGATCCTATTGAACTGCATTAGGCATATTAAAAATGAATAATTTCATCTAAATCCCCCTTTCTTTGCATAAGTTAACTATAGTTGACATTATTTCACTTCAGAAAAAGGGACTAAAATGACAGTTACAGAAAAAAATATTTCCCCTCAGATTCTAAATTTTCTCACAAAAATACATATTTTACATAAAATTTAGAGTTTCATGTTTGCACTAACCTCACTTTCTGTCTCCCAACACCTAAACTTGCCCAGCACCAAGCCATTCTGTCCACAAGCACTTCACAACAAGCTAAATCCATCCATAATGACCGCAAAGCATGCCGGGAAATCCTACCAAACAGCGGCATGGCCCTTCCCCCATCTTCATTCTTCAAAATATATACTAAGTCTAAAGCCATTTCGACCTAATAGCTTCATATTGGAATCAATGGCAAGTAAATATTGTCCAATATTCCAAAGAAGCTATGATAGGTGGCTCCAGACCTCCATTTATAAAGCTCACGCTAAAGTGACAGAAGACGTCCTGGCCCATTCACGAGTGGAAAATGAAGCTCTTTCTCTATCACAATAGCAGGCACAGACTCGGTTCTTCGAGAAAGTACTGATTCAAGCTCTCATCAGACTTAATGATGTCCTCCAGCACTCTAAATTCTGTTTTCCCCCAAACAAACTTCCCTCCAGCTCCGTAGCAATGCGACGTCAACGTATCCAAAATGGCAGACAAAAAACTTTGAGCCCCCAGTATTGTTGGTCAGATGAAAATTCCATGGTAACAGTGACTACAGTTTTCTTAGGGGGGGAGGGTTTGTTGCAGTCTAGAATGAGCCAAATATCAGTTAAAAGCCCACGGGGCTTAAAGGGTTAACCTGATAGATCACCGTGTCTAAATAAAGTTTTGACTTGACTTGACTATCGGAAAAATATGTCCCACATCAAAGAGAATGTGTGTATGCAATAAGAGAGAGCAGAGTGTAGCATGCAGAAGAATAGGTCCCACATGGAAGAGACAGTGTGTACGCAATCAGAGAGCAGATGTACTTTGTCATTTCACCCGGCCCGGGATAGGGGAAGTCAGTGATCGGTGAGACGTCCTCATACTAATGCTAGCATGTTAGTATCCTGTATCATGCCATACAGGATTCTTGTTGGTTTATAGTTAGTACTCTGTATCGTTTGATGCAGAAAACTAATAGGGTTTATTAGTATTCTGTATCATTTGATACAGAATGCTAATAGGCTAACTAGAATTTTGTATGGGGTTTACAGTGTATCCATGTGACCCGAATGCTGGGTCTGGATTGGCTAGTACCCTTATGAATTATTAATGAATATTATAAATGTGATTACATGAGGTTACTACATTCTAGTTTTGGACCAATCACTGGGAAACCCCCACCCCTCCCCCACACTTCACCCTAACCTTTAATGGTTAATCAATAATAAAACAATGCATATCCAAGGAGGGGTAGGTTGGTAGTTTCCCAGAAACTGGGATTGAGCCCTAATTTTTGAATAGATAAATCAATAACCAGCCCAAAGTGTACTGAAAATGATGTTTCCAGTTTCTTTTTGCTTTTTTTTTTATTAGATAGTATTTTACTGTTGTACTTCCTAAAGGTGCAAAGACAAATGAAATTCACCAATTAACACACAATGGATTTTATTGAATTATCCTTTTATTGAATTATATTAATTTAGCCAGTCAGGCTTTAAAATTTTCAGCATCCAATTTAGTTTCCTCTCATTATTTTTTAAATAAAACTAAATATTTAAATTCAATTTGGTGTACTCTCCAATAAGGACAGATGTACCTGATTAAACTGTTTTGTAGTCTTGATTGAATGAAGGAAATAAGATATTCTAGTAAATGACAAGTATTCAGAATACATTTCTCACAAGAATGTTTTAAATTTTAAAAGTTTTCTAAGGCTACTTTGTATTTAGGTGGTTACCTTTAAATGAAGTGAAACTCTCATTAACATGTTTTCAACACATTTCAACACCTTGTAACAATGTTTTCAGTCCATTTCGAACAAGTTCAAGATTGGGTTCAACAAATGTTGTACCGATGTTGAAGCTATGTGGAAACCATTTTGACATACAGTGCAACCCCACCTTACACCTGTTATTCATCTCATTATTTTGTTTTGTTTTTAACCCTGTTAAGACCACTCCCCCCCCCCCCCCCCCCCCCCCCCCTCCCCCCCTCCCCTTTTCTCATCGCCAAGGGTTTCTGAAGTTGGGTCAGTAAGTTGGCCAAACAACAGCAAAACTATACAGATTGGAGGGAGGCTGGAAAGCAAAAAGATATACAGATTAGAGTCTGGAATCTACTGTATTACATCATCCTTTGAGTGCAGAAGAAATTCAGCCATTAAAAGAACCAGAGCTGAAATATTATGTGACTTGCAGTATTCACTGACCTTTCAACTGATTTGTATGGCTTTCTTTTGCTTTATATTCCTCCTTAATTTGTTCTTTTCAAAAACCAACATTTTGGGGCCGTTGTACAATGAGAAATGGAAAACAAGTAGAGATTGCCTAATAAGATCATCCTATTAATTATTACAGCTACATGTTCACAGCCTGAAACTCCATCAGGGTTGGACTGTAATTCGAATTGTTGTAATCATTTGATTATTTCAGCTTCTCTTAATGAAGTTCATTTTTTCTTACCTTAATAAACTTATCCCAAAGCAATGTTTTACTTTTCGGTATCCTGAGCATTGTTCTTTCAATTGGAAAACTTAGAGTGAATTTCAATAAATTTACAGTTACCGGTACTTTATTGTTTCTGAAGATAAAAGCATTTGGAGACTTAGAGGATGAAAAATGATTTTAGCGCCCATACCTGAAATGCGTTCTTTAAATATTACAAGATTTACACAAAATTAAGTAATGAAATGAGAGTAAGCAAGCAAATCCCAATGCACTTTTAGGACATATTTTTATCTTCTGCCTTCCTGTTTAGTAATTACTATGAATGAGGAGTGTAATTTTTTATGATACCGGTAAAAATGTTTCATATATTAGAGTAAGTCTAGTTCAATTCAAAAGAGCAGAAAAATACAACTTGTAGGCATTTGTTCTCTTCAAATGCCTCCTTTTAATAAATTATTATAACCTTGAAAGTTTGTGGCTCATGTCATTTTGCAATAATATTACTTTTAATTGAATTATGGATGTAATTATCCTGAATGGTAATTATTGGTAAAAGGTGGAGTTAATCTGTTCTCTGAAGGTTTATGTTCATTAAAGGAGTTGTTAATTGTACCAGTGTACAGGCAACAGAAAAACAATTGCCATTATCACAAATAAGCCATTAGAATATGGAAGAAAATGAACAGCAGAATTTAATAAGTTTAGAGACAAATGTCATTAGTTTCTCAGTAGTAATGAACCTGATAATTTATACATCGGGACACTATTTTATGTACATATTGGCATCCTTATTAGAGCCCAATAGGATTAGCAGAGGATTAAGAGGGCTTATTGGATTTCCTTATCATGTCTGAGATGTCATGCAATAAGTCTTGAACATCGTTTTCATCAACATACATATACCTAGTTATATTCTCCCAAATTTGGTCTTGATGTACATTGTATATTTAGAAAACAACGTGTGAAGTTTAGCTGGAGGCTATACTGTCAAAGAGTTATTATTTTGTTGATATTAGTTTCCCCTAATCACAGGCCAGTTAATTAAAAATGTTTTCCAAGATAACAAAATAATAGTTATATCAGTGGGCTTCATTCACTTTCTTGGCTATTTTTAATTATAACTTTTTTACACATTTATGTTTGATGTTTATTACAAATGAAGAGTCTGTATATATATGAATAAGATGGCTTGGAAGTTATCTACAAAGTAGTCAGTTCTTTTTATTCTCGCTTCTGTTGAGTGCAGACGTTGACTGTCTGACTCATTTTTAGTGCAGATCAGATGTACAGTATTTGTGTTAAACCAGGTTGAGCTACATGTACAACATAGGTTAGGTTTTATGTGACTATCATCAGAGAGCTATGTAAATGTAACTAGCAGAGAAAGCTACTTGTCTGCTCTATTTCCAGCCTTAGACCTCACATACATGTAGGTGCTATTATTTATATTATTGTAGAAACTCAGTGCAATTTGGAATTGTGCAGTTATGCAACAGACTATGTTGTTGGTTTGAGTTTGTGTAATATTTGATAGTCTGTTGTGATTTAAAGTCATTAGTATAACAGTAGTTAGAGTTGAGTTTTACTGGTTATTTCAAAGGTAAACACATCCTTGTTGTAAAATTTTTAGTGTCTCAATATCACACATGTAGAAATCCCCTGTTTTTTTCAATGACAGTGTAGTGGCAATATCACTTGGACTGGCTAATGTTTTTAAGATTTAAAACCTCTCTAGAGCAATTTTATAATGGGTTTAAAGATTTTAGTGCACAAAGGATTGTGGGTAGAAGTACAAGCTGCTATATTTTTCATTATGGTGGATAGGCTTATGTTAGTCAAAATCTTTCATTGTGTTTTTAAAATGAATCAGTTTGGTTCATGACTCGTGTAATACGCTCATATTGGCACTCACTCAAAAACACCAAGTCACTTGTAATAATTAAAAATACTCTGACCATAGCTAAAGTAGATCTAGGGAATAGTAGAATCTATATTTAATGAGGGTAGTCATTTAATGAATGGCCCTAGGGTTAAGTTATGTCCTTCATACATTAAATCCCCTGTTGCATTGTTTTATTAGATGGCAACTGTTTGGTAGTTTCTCATCTGTATTTAAATTGTCAGAGTAATAGTCCCTTTAGGTTAACATCTGGTCCTATTCCCTTTCCTTTTGACAGACTCCAAAATTATTTTGAGAAATAACATTTAGAAGACATATTTAATCAGTACCACACATGCAAAACTAAAAGCCTGTAACATCTGTTTTCAATTGGTCTTCCTTTGAAAATGATTCAAGAAAATATGTTGGTTTCATAGATGTTTACAAGTGAATAAAATGCCTTTCATTAATAAAAATAAGAAATAAGAGTTGTCGTAATGTTGATTAAAATTGTTTTCTTGTCCCATCTGTGTGGGAGAAGAGTTCTTAACACAATCAAGCAGTAGTGTATTTATTCCTCTTCTCTCTAAAAAGAGGGTTGATTTCTGTTAGCAAGACTGTAGACAAAAACCCTCATTACCATGTATTTTTCCGAGATATGATTATTTGAAAGAATTGTTTGTCCCTCTACTGAATTTGACAGTATTAATATTGACCAGGTGAGGGGATCAAGATTTTTCTCATGACTATAAAAAGGGTTGGAATTGCACCATGTCGACAGTAACTGGAGTTTTGTAGTGAGTTCTTAAAAATGCAAACTGTTTGTCTTGTACTCATAATTTACAACTGAAGGGCTTTGTGCAACAAGGGTGTAAGTGACTCCTGATCATGTTCTAAATTCTCCCTTAGAAAACAGAGAATTTGAAGGAGAATTTAGAATGTGATCAGGAGACCCTCACACCCATTTTGCACACATCCCTTCAATTTTGCACACATCCCTTCAACTGACACTGGCTTCACGCCATGTCATTTATTGCATAATACATGTACATGTATATATTTATTTCTACAGTCATGTTAAAATAGGACAGTGAACAATGCATATTTTTTTCAAAACATATCCCAACCTAGATATAGTTTGTTTTGCAGTATTTTTGCTTGTTATCATTGCAACTTTAATAATAATTATTGTGATTTTTTTTACAAAATAATATTATTAAGGGCATTGGCACTTTACCCAAAGATGAGACTAATGAATATTATTATTTTATAGACCACTTTCGTAAAAGCCTATTCCCATTTCAATAGATTGTCCTCATTTGTATAGAGAAAACATGAACATTTCTGTGTGAAAGAGCATATGAACGTTAGTGAGCTTGTGAAAATTCAGTGGTGTAACTTATAGAACTGTTAAGTTACAGCCATTTTAAATTATTTAAAGGAAACAACAGAGGCCTGTTTAGTCTCGCTTTCATGTTGTTTCTGCATTTAAAAAGCACAGCAATTCTCTATATTGCTCTAAAACTGAAAACTATTACTAGTTTTAATGTTTCCTTTCATGTAGTAGAATTTGATTCCCTCTACAGATTAATCTTCCCAATTATGCAAATTAGGAGGTAGCCATTATGAAAGTTGTTAAATTATGAAATAAATAATCGTCATTTTAGTTTATTGAAAAACACAGCCTTGCAGCCGATAAGGCTGAATTACATTAGTTTATAATTATACAGTAAAGTAACTGTATGATATATATACCTTTGCAAGGAATGCAAAATCTGACAACATTAAACTCAACCTCGTTCCCAGGGGTCTTTATGCACCTAATCAAAGATGGCGTCGAAAGTACCCCTGGTACAGGCTGGTGGGATTCGGCCACTGATTGGCTAGATGTTTTGTGTGCATTCATTGGAGAATTTCGAATAGCACGTGCATTCTTGATTTGAAAAATAAACTGCTGATGTCATCTTTCGCATTGCGCGTTCAAAATTCATTGAAAACAACTACAAATTCATCAGAACTTAGCGTTTTTGCCTTCTTTAATATTTACTTCGCAACTGGGTACAAGTAGAACAATGTACGGTTGGAATCATTGGGATCACATTTTAACCGTTAACCATTCTTCAGCGATGATGAATCCAAGATGGCGGATGCTCCTCAAAATATTCCCACATATTGGGCATATTTTTGGGTCACATGACCAGCCTGTACCAGGGGTACTTTCAATGCCATCTTGGATTAGGCACGTAAAGACCCCTGGTAATGAGGTTGCATTAAACTATAAACCTAAATCCATAGAAAATTTCTGATTAAATAAATGGTGTTTCTATTACCCTGGGTGCCAGAGGTTCTACTGCCCTCTCTAAGCCAAACTTTAGATTGATGAGAAGGCTGGGAGAACCTCTGGGCGTGCAAAGTATGTCTGACTCTGTCTGAGTCAGAATTTGACCCTGGCCCTCTGATTGGCCTAGAGCAAATTCATTTGCAATGATTGCTGTGATTGGATCACGGCATAGCAGTTTCCAAGGGCGCCATTGTTTACCCGTTCTGTGTCGCTGAACCTGTCGCGTCGCTGGAGTTCACACAAGTTCCCTCGAGCTCTATATCAGCTAACTGACCTGTTCTGTGTTGTGCTTCAGCCCTTGGGAGACAAAAGTGTAATTTATTTCAGCTGTCCGAAAGTTCTGGCTTTTCATAAACCATTGGGAATTAAGCCTACGTGGACAAAACCGGTTTAATCAATTTGCTAGAAAAAGGTTTCTCAGGTGCCAATCAAAAGGGATTAGTCTGGCATGGAAGTGAGATTCATACTTCGCGCGCCCAGAGGTTCTCCCAGCCTTCTTGTCGATCTAAAGTTTGGCTTAGAGAGGGCAGTAGAACCTCTGGCACCCAGGGTATGTTTCTATGGGTATTAATTTTAATTATTTATTGATAATAATTAATTCATTATTTATTTGCAGCTTGTTGGCAACCTTTTCCTATTTATATGTGCTAACCTAACAGGGATCTTCACTCATTATCCAACGGAAATATCACAACGACAAGCATTTTTGGAGACAAGAAAATGCATAGAGTCCAGGTTAACAGTTCAGAAGGAGAATCAAAACCAGGTTGGTTTGCAAAAGTACAATAATACAGTCAACGTTGGTGTCTGGAATGGCGTCATTAGCTACATGGACAGTTTGGCAGGTCTTACTATCGCTAAAATGCTATAATTCTACTTCATCGCAAGACGTAACAATTTTTTGCCCTGGCTTGTAGATGCAGTAGAATTCAGTGAAAAATGAATGACCTCGGGTATTTATTTAAAATTTGGCTATTTTTCATCCTTGGGGTAGAGAGTTTTAATATTAAAAACAAGCAAGTACAAAATAATTTAATACTGTTGCAAATACACTGTCATGGAAGATAATAGAGAATTTCTATGTGTTATTTTGATCGTGTTCGGTTTGCAAGGAATTGTGGTCAACTGTACAGCCATCTTTTTTTTTGGTACGATGGAGAGTTAGTCTCACCACAATGTATCATTTATGTCATCATGAATCGACAACATCTCAAAAAGCCATGTGTATTAGTCTCACCACAATGTATCAATGATTTATGTCAGTAATGAATCAACAACAACAAAAAGCCATGTGTATTAGTCTCACCACAATGTATCATCTATGTCATCATGAATCAACAACAACAAAAAGCCATGTGTATTAGTCTCACCACAATGTATCATCTATGTCATCATGAATCAACAACAACAAAAAGCCATGTGTATTAGTCTCACCACAATGTATCATCTATGTCATCATGAATCAACAACAACAAAAAGCCATGTCATTTGGGAGCATGCGTAATTTGTTTATGCTTGCTTTGCCATAGGAGCGACTGCTGCTTTCTGTGCTTCCAAGGTATGTTGCCATGGAAATGAAGGATGACATTGAGAGTGGCAAGTCTGAGGATATGCAGTTTCACAAGATTTACATTCAGAGGCATGAGAATGTCAGGTCAGTAATTGTATTAATGTTTTTGTCTATCATTAACCTTTTAAAGCCATAACTCATGTTCCATAAGCCTGCTACGTATTCCACTTTGGTGTCCAGAAAAACTAAAATAACCACTAGAAAGGGCATGCAAGATTTAATATAACTATGAAGTATGTTAACTGAATCTCCAATTTTTGTCAAGTATACCATGGAAGAGAGGTGAAGTTCCACTTGTTTCACTTTTTACAAACCTCATTAATTTTGATCAAATTCAATTTCCAATAAGCTCAGCAGCAGTTGCTTCAGTTGCTTCAGCAGTAGTGCTCAAAGTGTTCTGTATTTTTGTTACTGTTTCAGTATCCTATTTGCAGACATTGAAGGCTTCACTGTGCTTTCATCCCAGTGCAGTGCCCAGACTCTCATTAAAACACTGAATGAACTCTATGCTAGATTTGACCAATTGGCAGTGGTAAGTGACTTTTTAGCAATAAATTTAATTTCTCTTTTCTTGTAAGATCTTGTTATTGAAAAATATTACCAAGATTTTTCTTATAATTATATTGCGTGATCTTGGTAAGATCTTTGCATGATCTTGGTAAGATTTTTGCATGATGTTGGCATGATCTTGTCAAGATTTTCAACCTGGGAGCATAGCAAAGTACATGAAGGAAAAGAGAAATTAGTTTCCAGGGGTTGCACAAGGATTTGAAAATTAGGATCAAGGGACCTTAAAATAGAATGTATGTGTCCCTTTAAAATATATAAGGGTCCAAACATTATATTTCTACTTGCTCCACAATTGTATTAAACAATGCATTTCCAGTGGAACACGATTGTGAATACGTAGTACAATTTATTCATGTTTAACCCTTTCAGCCCTGAGTCTTTGGAAGTGATTTTTAGCTATTTCTAGACCAAACAGAACCCTCTCCCTCTAAGTAAACTGTAGTCATGGTTACCATATAATTTTCAACTGACCTATAATACTGGGGGCTCAAAGTTTTTAGATGGCCATTTTGAAAGCAGTTGTGGATTACTTAACGGAGCTGGTGGGAAGTTTGTTTGGAGGAATACTGAGAATTTAAGGCTTTTTAAGCCTTTTTCACCATTTATAGAGTGCTGGAGGACATCAGCACTTTCTCAAAGAACCGAGTCTGTGCCAGTTTATTGTGATAGAGAAAGTGCCTCAATTCCCACTCGTGAATGGGCCAGGACGTCTTCTGTCACTTTAGTGTGGGCTTTATAAATGGGGTCTGGAGCCACCTATCATAGTTTTTTTGAAATATTGGACAACATTTACTTGCCATTGATTCCAATATGAAGCTATTAGGTCGAAATGGCTTTAGACTTAGTATATATTTTGAAGAATGAAGATGGGGGAGTGCTATGCCGCCGGTGGATTGGATTCCCTGGCATGCTTTGCGGTCAGAGTGGTTGAATCTAGCTTGCTCTGAAGTGCTTATGGAATGGTGGCTTGGTGCTGGGCAAGTTTCAGTGTTTAGGGACAGAAAGTGAGGTTAGTGGAAACTTGAAAGCCTATATTTGATGTGAAACATGCATTTTTGTAAGAAAATTTAGAATCTGAGGAGAACTATCTTTTTCTGTAAGACAGTGTGATTTTAGTCTTTTTTCTGAAATGAAATAATGTAAATTGTAGTTAACTTCTGCAAAGAAAGGAGGATCTATACATTATGTTGTGTGTCAATCTCAGGGCCTTGTTCTTTCAACTTATCCAGACTGAAATCCTCAAAGCAAGTAACCAGTAAAACACAACAAAATTAATGTCGTGTTTGGGGCTGAAAGGGTTAAAAGTGAACAACATTGAAACAAAAAATAATATAGAAACATGAAATAATGAATAATTATCTATTGCAGCTAAAAGGTCAGATTGCATAACTTATTAGATTTTGCCTGCTGTTACACAAACTGCTTCCTCACCAAGGTATTTCATGTCGTCTTTACAGTTTCCCCAGGCTGCATCCTGGGACCCCAACAATAAAATGTCTGCATCCCCAAAGAATTTTGTTGCATCATAGACCCCCTCCATTTGTGCGTTAATGCAACCCCTGGTTCCTAATTGATATGATCGGTCAAATTGTATTGCGTTACACATTGTCAAGTACCAGTATCAGCCAATCAAATCTTGCTAGATCAGTTGAATATATAATGAGTATCATGTTTATTAGGAAAATCCCTTGATTATTCAGTCATTGTGGTTGTGATCGCACTTGTACTCAACATAATGTGAAATTTTAGGGAAGCAAGTGAATAAAGAGTGAAAAAGAGTTAATAAAGTAGACTGTATAAATTATTAACTACATGTAACTGATTAGAGCCACTCCACCACATAATTATGTGCTTACGTGTTGATTTTAAGATTAGGAATGGTAATATGCAAAGTCATGTATATCCCTATTCTTACAATTAGTTCTAAATGGCTGCTATGTGATGTTACCGTTTTATATGCATGCAAAGGTAAGATAATTATCGTACTGTGTGCTGCATAAGTTAGAGCTCGATTCAACACACATTTTTTGTTAAAATTTGTCATCTTGTGGAGCTTGTTGTGATTGCTTGTGATCCTTTCCATTAACTATGATTTTTTTTAGGAAAAGTTCAAAACTAACAAATAATAACCAGACACAGTTTAGAGATGAAATTCAAACTTTATTTTCACAATTTTATATATTACACTGATAACACAGAAACTACACTTGGGCTCCCTGTGCTGTGATGTGGCTTGAATTTGTAAACAAA
Source organism: Actinernus sp. WN-2022 (assembly GCA_030867875.1). Lineage (NCBI taxonomy): Eukaryota > Metazoa > Cnidaria > Anthozoa > Actiniaria > Actinernidae > Actinernus > Actinernus sp. WN-2022. The sequence continues at coordinate 170,056,464 of JAOWCC010000577.1, read as the reverse complement.
GTATGCTTATCACACCATCAAAGCTTAGCAGCTTCTAAAAGAATAAAATTATCTAAGTAAATTATATAAGTAAACATGATTTGAAATTCTCACACTCATACATCTGCTCACAGCTATTCAATACCTCCACCTTGCATTATTTTTCTATAAAACGTGGAGAGCATGTTCTGGTTGTCAAGTTACACATGCCCAAGTACTGCAACATTGTAACATGCAGTTTAGCATTACACCACAATTCTATACAATCATCCCTTTTCAGGAAAATCACTGTCTGAGGATTAAGATTCTTGGTGACTGTTACTACTGTGTGTCTGGTCTGCCTGATCCCCGCCCTGACCACGCCCACAGCTGTATTGAAATGGGACTGGCTATGATTGACGCTATTTCGTAAGTAATAGATACAGAATGAGTGCCCGTGCTTTTATCGGATTTACAAACTCAAGCTGATGCGAGAGTTTGTAAATCCCATAAAGCACGGACACAATTTCTGTATCTGACTTATCAAATGTCTAGATGACTGTTATTTTGCTGATACGACGTATTTTGGCCGAGAAAACCAAAGCAAAAGTTTATGTAAATCAGGACGAAATCTGTATCAGATTTACAGTTCACTTATCGCACATTGATTTCCTTTGTTTTTGCTTCATTAATTATTAATGAGTTTGGCTGGTAATAGATACCAAATGAGTGGATGTGTTTTTTATATTATCAGACTTACAAATTCGAGCCGGAGATGAGAGTTCGTAAATCTGATAAAATACAAATTCTGTATAGGACTTATCAAATGTCTAGATAATTATATAGTCATATTTTTCAGGTTTTTTAGCAATACAAGCCATTTTGGCCTAGAAATTCAAAGCAAAAGTTTACGTAAATCAGGATGAATCTGCATCAGATTTACACATCACCTAGTACACATTCATTTCTTTTGTTTTTCCTCCATGAATTCAGCTAACAACTGTAGCAAAAGACAATAGGCTGCAGCAATGAGCATATTGCCACATACGATTCCTGAAGTGCTGTATGAGATGTCTGCAATCCAAACTACAGTACCGCCTGGAATTATTGAAGCATCGGGTCGCGGTCAAACCGCGGTAATACCGCGGTCATTGGACGCGGTATTACCGCACCATGGACGAGGTTTTACCGCGGTAAAGCCGAGGCTTTATCGCGGTCAAATTATTCACCGCAATGAAAGCCGCGGTCATGACACAATACTGTAGTATTGTGCAAAAGTCATGCAAACGTATTTCGACGAATTTCGCTCTTTGTTCCTACGAATGTCGCCGAAATTTCGACGATATTTCGTTCAGATTGTCAAACGAAAATTCGGACCAGGTTATCGAAATATCGTGATCCGAAATTTCGCGTACGTGTTCATTGCCCAGTTTTGTATTTTAACCTTTCTTTCACTAGGATTAACGCGTGACAAATTCGAATTCATGACAAACAGTTTTACAAACGTACAGTAAGATGGTTTTGGTAAATAACCTGCGTGCCAGAGGCGTCAAAAAGTCAAGATTCTTAATAAAAGTCCCCGTCAATCGTGAACTGTCAGCCAGACGCGTGTCTCATTTCTGACACAAATACCGCGGGGGGCGCAATTGATTTCTATTTACGCGAACTGACTGATCTGATCCGATGCATTAAAGCTCTTTTAATTCAAAAGGAATTGCACTTTCCCAGTAGAAGTTTTCTGGTAAGAGTATAGAAGTTTTTGCACGTCTTTCAATATGACAAACGTTGCTTCATAACTCTGTTGATGTTCTGTAAAATTTCAGACTGACACGTTCACGCCTGACTGATTGCACGTGGAAATTCAGAAGAGTTGAGATTTTAATACACAAACATTTACAATGATTTCTGCCGAAACCTTTTAATTCTAGTAACAAGACAAGGATCTGCCGTAAATGTGAAACTACACTGAAGCAAAAGTTTATTTGGTGTTATGTTTTGCGCTCAGCGGAGAATCTTTTAGAATCTTTTATTTTCGCCGTTCATTCAGAACTCTAACGGCGGGTTAGAATCTTAAAGATTCTAAAGTCTTAATTAGTTTCACCGATGAGTGCTTCTTTACCCGCCGTTTGAGTTCTTAATGAAGCGAAAATAAAAGATTCTAAAGTCTTAGTTTCACCGAATAGTACTTCTTTACCCGCCGTTTGAGTTCTGAATGAAGCGAAAATAAAAGATTCTAAAGTCTTAGTTTCACCGATGAGTACTTCTTTACCTGCCGTTTGAGTTCTGAATGAAGCGAAAATAAAAGATTCTAAAGTCTTAGTTTCACCGATGAGTGCTTCTTTACCCGCCGTTGGAGTTCTGAATGAAGCGAAAATAGATTCTAAAGTCTTAGTTTCACCGACGAGTTCTTCTTTACCCGCCGTTTGAGTTCTGAATGAAGCGAAAATAAAAGATTCTAAATCTAAAGTCTTAGTTTCACCGATGAGTGCTTCTTTACCCGCCGTTTGAGTTCTGAATGAAACGAAAATAAAAGATTCTAAAGTTAACAGCGGTGTTGAATAAAGAATGAAAAGAACGCTGAGTCATCGCTACATCTTCACACTAAAGTCAATGATTTCGGCGTGATACAAATCTCAGCGGCCGCGGCCGTGACCGCGGCCGTGACCGCGGCCAACTAATTACCGCAGTTTACCGCGGTTTTACCGAGGTATTACCGCGGTAATACTGCGGTCATTCTGAGGTCAAACCGCGGTATTACCGCGGTCATTGGACGCGGTAAAACCGCGGTAAATGCTTCAATAATTCCAGGCGGTACTGTACACCCAAATAATAAAATAAAAAATTATGCTATGGGTTTCTATTGAATTTATGAATATCAACCAATGAAATTAAAAGAAAGAAGAATATAAAATTAGTACCTTTCACATTCCTTTGCCGTTCATGCTATTGTTTTTAGCTGGAGCATTAATGATTTGATAAGTTATGATGCTAGCTGTCTTCTTGAGTTTTGACCTTATGTGAGGTTAGGCTAAAGTGAACAAGTTGCACCGTAAATATGTGGTCGGTAAGTGGTCTGTAAGTGGTCGGTAAGTGGTTGGTAAAATTGTGTCGGTAAGTGGTTGGTAAGCTGTCGGTAAGTGGTTGGTAAGCTGTCGGTAAGTGGTTGACTCGATCGCTACGTGTAGCTGTTTCCTTCACTGTACTCATTTTAACCAAAATATGCTTAATACCTTCTTAAGTTTCCAACGTTCTGGCAACGATAAACCCCTTCGATAACAGATAACAAATTAAAAATATCCACGGCACTCACTGTTGGGCCTCTCCTGTTGTGTCAAAAACCAGACAATCAGTCTGAAAGTGCATGAATCGTTATCTCATGCACAAGAATCGTTATCTGCATGTATGTCCACAAAGCAGACTTCTTGAATCGAAAATTATGATGGATTGATGGATCAATAATTAAAGTATTAAACTACAAAAGGTAAAGTTTATCAGATGAAATTAAAACACCAGTGGTTGAGGTCACACTGGGACGTTAACTATAGTAAACCAGCCAAACTATGGTTAATAATTTTTTACTATAGTTAAAAATAGTAACCTTGAGAAAACCAGATGCCTGTCTGAGAGGCATCTGATTTTCTTGGCTGAAATGACATATGATGCATTCCAACGTGAGTGTTGACAGTTCGGAAACCACAAACTGGGATTTAATTACCTCAAACATAAAAATAGATGACAAGCTGTCAACTATGTCAATAAGTTTAGATTAACTTAGCGATAAACCCATCTTTTCAGGTCGGCTATTAAACTATAGTTAACTTTTCTTTCTTCCTGCCGCTGTTGTCGGAACAGCTATGGGGTATTTTGTGGTCTAAAAGTCATAAGTTGTAAACTGAAAATTTATCAAGTCGGTTGGCTTTGTGGCGTCGGCGTCATAACAACTGAGGACACCATCTTGCATTGAAAACATATGCGGCAATGACTAATAAAGGGTTGCCTGTGTTGTTAAAGAACATGTGATATCAGATAGATGGGAATCCAAGATGGCGCGGGTTCACTAATTCACGGAGTTGAATCGAGAATATGCTGCAAAGAAGAAAAGACAGATATATTGAGTACACTATTTTCATCAATATCCAACTATCTACAACGTAGTAAGAATATGCTATTGACAAATTGTGTTCTAACATTGGAAAGCTACGTGATATCAAGAGCGTAGCGTGTATGTACACACATACGCACACTTTGCGACGAAAATTCCCTGTTTGTACTATCAGCTGGATTTTACTTTGAGACGAAAATTCCCTGTAGAAACCATTCTCAAGTACTGTAAGTGTCGGTAAGTGGTTGGTAAGCTGTCGGTAAGTGGTCGGTAAGCTGTTGGTAAATTTACGGTGAGCCGTGAGGTTAATTACATGTACATGTCTGAGATCCATTTAAGATGCCTCTCCACTTATGTGCCAAACTTAATACCTTCAAGTTTGAAGAGCAAGAGACTGTTGCATCAGATAGTGAACATGATTAGTTGATCTGATTATAGCAATCAGGAAGTCTTGGTCTAGATTTTAACTTTCACACAAAAAATGATTTTAAGATGGCATAACTCAAGTTTGTTATGGCCTGGGTCAGTGACCAAAAATAGGGGGGGGGGGGGAGAATGTCAAGATTATGAGCTAGAACCTTGACAATAATATGTGGAACTTAGTACATCAATAGAACTTCACACGATAAGTAACCTTAACTAGTATTTTTGAATTTTGGGTGATCATCATGTGACCTGTTAACATGAATATGAGATTGGGAAACCTCTTCTAAAATGGAGTAGGAAGTTGTAATCAAGTAAACAAGTTCCTATGTCCAGTATATTTTGATTGCTAATATTATTAGTACAATCTCATGCTTAGCAATATTATGGTCTATGTACTTATTATAGTTCAAGAATATGAATTAAACTTAAGTGATACGACTTTGAGCAGTGAACTAACTGCACTCTTCTTAATCATTACAGGTTTGTTCGGGATGCCACCAATGTTAACCTTAACATGAGAGTTGGAGTGCACATGGGCAAAGTCCACAGTGGTGTGCTGGGATTGGTCAAATGGCAGTATGATGTATGGTCTGATGATGTCACCATAGCCAACCACATGGAGTCTGGTGGTCTGGCAGGGTAAGACAAGGCTTCAGTGGCTACTGGTACTGTCGTTAGGCCATCCTGGAAAAAACAAACAGTGCTTTATCATTCATTAATATTCCAACTTTGTACACAGTAAAAAATCCAAGCAGGTGATTGGCTAATGACAGTGCCTTATTGGTGACCACTGCATGTTGTGTGCTCAGTTGTAATATGTGACCACACACGGGAAAACGTACACTAACGCTTTTCCGTTAAACGGGCAAATTTAAACGGTTAGTAAATGCTTTTTTGGGTCGTTTAAACGCTTTTTCAGACCGTTTAAACGCTTTTTCAGACCGTTTAAACGCTTTTTCAGATCGTTTAAACGCTTTTTCAGATCGTTTAAACGCCTTTTCAGATTGTGTAAACGCTTTTTCAGATTGTGTAAACGCTTTTTCAGATCGTTTAAACGAATTTTCAGACCGTTTAAACGGGCAGCTTCGGAAAGCAAACGGTTTACCAAACGTTTATATGGACTGGGTTGAAGAGCAAACGTTTCTAAAAAGTTTAAACGATCTTGGAATGTCATTAAATGGTTTTCAGTGATAGCCTAAACGATTAAACTGCTTGCGGAAAGCAACTCGCGAGTAGAGCGTGTCACTGGATGGATTTCTATACAGGGGCAAGAAATAACTCCTTGCAGTTTGTCACTTTCAACTTTGCGAATAACTGCAAGGGAAACAATACTTCAAATGCCCTGACAGGTTTCAGACAACTTCAATAAAATCATTGTACACTTACATCCAATCAGAATATGAACTACTCTCACGGTCATGATTTAGGAACAAAGATTTTAGATTTAGATTTTATGAAAGTAAACTATACAAAGCGAATGCACTAACATAATAGTAGGTACTCTCTCTACCGCTGTCAGTTTCCCTGCTCTTCGACTGATGCAACGGGGAAAGTAATAGCAAGCCGTTAAACTCACCTGAAAACTTGACTAAATTGCCATTTGCAGGCCTATAATCCTCTCCTTCTCACGATGTCTTCTTTGCAATCTTGCGGCACCAAATGATTTTGAATGCAAACTTTCCTGATCCAAGTGGTTTGTTTTGGAAGTGAGTTCCAGTGTTCCGACTTACTGGTAATAACATATTAATCAGAAATATTGTGCTACATAAATTATACTCGCGCAAATGATTCGGCGCGGCGGATCCCTTGTTTTTCTGCAAGAACACTGATTATTCTAATTCAGAGCGTTGTAATCCATGTGCAATCAGTCAGGCGTGAACGTGTCAGTGTGATTTTTTACAGAACATCAACAGAGTTTTGAAGCAACGTTTGTCCTAATATTGAAAGACGTGCAAAAACTTCTATACTCTTACCAGAAAACTTCTACTGGGAAAGTGCAATTCCTTTTGAATTAAAAGACCTTTAATGCATACAGTATTGTGCAAAAGTCATGCAAACGTATTTCGACGAATTTCGCTCTTTGTTCCTACGAATGTCGCCGGGGCAACTTTTCGTTCGAAATTTCAACGAAGAATCGATCAGATACGCGAAAATTTTAATGCCAAGGTCGCCAACATGCGAACGACATTTCGACGATATTTCGTTTATTGTCAAACGAAAATTCGGACCAGGTTATCGAAATATTGTGATCCAAAATATCGTGATACGAAATTTCGAAGAAATTTCGGCAAGCGTACGTGTCAATTGCACAGTTTTGTATTTTAACCTTTCTTTCACCAGGATTAACGCGTGACAAATTCGAATTCATGACAAACAGTTTTACAAGCATACAGTAAGATGGTTTTGGTAAATACCCTGCGTGCCAGAGGCGTCAAAAAGTCAAGATTCTTATATAATAAAAGTCTCCGTCAATCGTGAACTGTCAGCCAGACGCGTGTCTCATTTCTGACACAAATACCGCGGGGGCGTAATTAATTTCCATTTACGCGAACTGACATCTGATCCGATGCATTAAAGCTCTTTTAATTCAAAAGGAATTGCACTTTCCCAGTAGAAGTTTTCTGGTAAGAGTATAGAAGTTTTTGCACGTCTTTCAATATGACAAATGTTGCTTCAAAACTCTGTTGATGTTCAGTAAAATATCAGACTGACACGTTCACGCCTGACTGATTGCACGTGGAAATTCAGAAGAGTTGAGATGAGATTTTAATACGCAAACATTTACAATGATTTCTGCCGAAACCTTTTAATACTAGTAACAAGACAAGGATCTGCCTTAAATGTGAAACTACACTGAAGCAAAAGTTTATTTGGTGTTATGCTTTGCGCTCAGCGAGTGAGTCAAGATTTAAAGCGGGCCACGCACCGCTGGTTTGGGAACTAATTATAAGCGAGCAGCCGTTTTGTTTATTTTACGGCTCACAATATTTCGATAACTGCATGGTCCGAATTTACTTTTACAAAGATCTGAAACGCTGAAGTATCTGAATATTATTGTGGATATACGGATAACGTTTACAACATTGAACACTTCCGAAGTTGGGACGTGCGCGCGATTTATAGTAACGCATTCCTTTCGTTTATTACCCTTCCGGCCTTCTCTTCAAACCGGGTTCAAAGCATCGGATTTCTATTCTTAGCGGAGCCATTCTTAGCCTGATTATACTGACTGAACTGAAGTAAGCTCTACAGTTATCCTCCTGTACCGTTCGAAAGTGAGCCGTAAAGTTCAGTTAGTCAAAGTCCGAATAAAGTTTACACTCAGGTTGGTCGAATTGACCGAGTGAGCCGGAAAAGGTAACTTGATCTTTGACGGGCAAGGATCGAAATTTCGAAGGATCGAAATTTCAAAGGATCGAAATTTCGAAGAAGCGAAGTTTCGTGCGAATATTCGCAGAGTATCAAATGAAATTTCGCACGATATTTCGTAGAGTGCAGCGAATTTTCGTGCCAACCTGATGCAGAGTACTGCCATCTATGTAAAACTGTTTGTCATGAATTCGAATTTGTCACGCGTTAATCCTGGTGAAAGGAAGGTTAAAATACGAAATTGTGCCAAATGAATACGTACGCTTGCAGAAATTTCTTTGAAATTTCTGATCACGAGCTGGTCTGAATTTCCGCTTGACAATAAATGAAATATCGTCGAAATGTCGCTCGCCTTGGCATTCAAATTTTCGTGTATCTGATCGATTTTTCGTGGAAATTTCGAACGAAAAGTTGCCTGAAATTTCGAGAAAATTGTCGCGACATTCGTAGGAACAAACAGTGAAATTCGTCAAAATACGTTTGCATGACTTTTGCACAATACTGTACAGTAACTCAATGTGAGGGCGAACGTTTGTTTACTGGCTCGTGTGTGTCCATGGCAGAGGACTCGCCCGCGGTAAGAAATACGCAATATCGACTGTCAAAACAAAAGGAACATAAGTTCTCATGGTGAATTACGAAGCGCGGCATGTAAGATAGTTTGGTTGTTCGATTAAACGGTTTGTCAAGGCAATTAAACGGCCAAACACGGACTATTGAACGTTTAAACGGGCAGGCTGAAAAAGCAAACGATTTTTCAAATCGTTTAAACGAAATTCTAAACCGTTTAAACGAATTTGGAAAACGTTTAAACGGTTTTCAAAACCATTTAAACGATTTTCGAAACGTTTATACTGTTTTTGAAAACGTTTCAACGATTTTCGAAAACGTTGAAACGACTTTTTTACCCGTAAACGGATAACAAACGGTTAAGAGCACTAAACGGATAACCGTTAGTGTACGTTTTCCCGTGTGTGGTCACATATTAAAAGGGTTGGAGACTTTATGTTTGGATTTTATTGACAAATACAGGTACTTGCTGACTGTACAATGAACTCATAGTCATTATTTTTTGTTCATTATACAGTCAGTAGCTTTCACATAAACTGACTATCCTACAGTCCCTGTACCGTCTCTGTTAAAAGATTTTCACACTGTACGAACCACATTTGGTAGAATGTGGCACATGTGTTTACCACTTTCAGTGAAATGAATGTGGCAAAGCGAAATCGGTGACTCTACCACTTTTGGTAAAACAAAATCAGTGACTCTACCACTTTCGCTAAAACAAATTGGTGACTCTTCCACTTTCGGTAAAATGAAATCGGTGACTCTACCACCTTTGGTAAAATGAATTTGGTATCTCAACTAGCTCGAGTAATGTATGTAGCATACGTGATCAATTCAAGTTTAGGAGTCGCAAAGTTTGCAGTGAACATGTAGTTTCTGCTTCCATTTGATTTCATTGATGTTTGATCAAACAAAAAAGATGAAGTGAAATAATTGAAAGTCAGATTACCTGTATTATCATCATTTAATTATCTTCATGTCAGTCCTGTTTGCATTTGTCGGTGATGCTTTGGCAAGACTTCCGAACATGCACAGAACCAGAGATCACGTTTTTGAGCTGTAACAGAAAGGGTTAAAAATCAAACCTTTTTGCGGCCTGTTTACATGTAGTTTAAACTCTGAAGATACCACTCCGGCCGATCTGATCTGAACTGTATGTCACACTTGAAGAGGTTGACCAATGAGAAGAATCAATTCCCACACTAATTAGTATGCACAAGCAAGTCAGAGAGACAAATAAAAGGTACATGTAGCTGCGTTTTAAAGTCATATAAATGCTTGGATAGGTTTCAAAATTCCATAAAGGATCAGATCAATTGTTTTAATGTTTGGCGAGAGTTGATCATAATAATATATATATATGATAAACACCACTTTTTTGTTTGACAGTATTTACGTGCATTTGCCTATGCGTGGGAGACATTCATTTTGGAAGACTATTCGATGTATTAAGTGTATTTAATTCGAATGGAATTCCACTTTCCCAGAAGAGGTTTTCTGGTAGAAAGAGCATCTACAGACGTTTTTTTTTCCCACATCAGTCTTTCATGAAAGTTCTGATTTTTGACAGGCCTGTCAAATTGTTGCATGTGCAGTCACACGTGAACGTGGTAGTGGTAAAATCTTGATATATTTTAAGCCCCATTTACATGCTATCAGGTGTATCAGGTGTAGAAATACACGGTGCGATTTGCTTCCCGATTTTAACAACTCACTAGTAATGGCTTTAGCATTTTCCTCTTCGTATTCAAGGGCTTCATTTAGTGAGAATGACAGCTTTTATTTAGAAAGTTTCTCTTATTTCTGTCATTATACTCTGCATCACTATTGTCATAAAGACACAGGTATTTTACCCACTCTGATATCAATAAAGAAATCTCCTTTTCCTAAAAAAATAATATTTTGGTTCTAAATTATGAGTGTGTTTTTATCATCAATCATTTCTTTCTCTCCTGAACTGGCCTGTAAAGTTACACAGAACCTTAATTTACAGTAATGATATTGCAAAGTTATTTTCAGAACCTTACTCTCATACCAAATATATGTGCATAGAATATGAGATGTTTACAATTATAATGAAGTTACCATAATTAGATTATTTAATTAAAATGTATGTGATTTTTTTAGCCGGGTTCATATCACCAAAGAGGTTTTGAACTGTCTGAATGGAGACTACAAGGTGGAGGAGGGACGGGGCCAGGAGAGAGACAGTTACCTCAAGCAATACAACATCGAAACGTACCTTGTGGTAGCAGAACATCCACGGGTAAGAAATCATTGGGTTTTCTCGCTAAAAGTTGGTATGCCAGTGGTGGATCCAGGGTGTAAAAGGGGATTTGATTGAACCCCTTTCTCTCCCTCACTTTTATAAAGAAAACAGAAGTTGCCATGGTTAAATCCACCCCAGGTATGCTATAACCATTGTGATTCAAGATCAATGAGAAGTGATTTGCAGCTGATGTTTCAAGTTCTTGCCCTCCGAGCAAACAAAATGCATTGTCTTGAAAGTCTTGGAACAGAAACAGAAAGAGTAGAGAAATATAGGCAGAGTCATAGCTAAATTACAACAGTTACTGATCATAAAGTACAGTCAAGAAAAAAGCGGAAAGAGGAAGCATAATATGGTTAGGTGTTTTGGGGTTATCCCAGTGGCCAAACACCTATTGCCCCTGATCCTCTCTATCCTACAAGTACATGTAGCTATATAGGGGAGGGTACTTAAGGGGTGCATGACTCCCCTCCCCTCTCTCTGGGTTAAAAAAACTGTGCATAGAATTAATAGGAATCAAACAATTAAAAAAAACAGCAACAAAACCTACTGTACCTCAGAATGCAGGAAACCAAATTTCAAAAATTCCCGGCGATCATGCTCCATTCTCCATAGCGGCAAGCCAGGCATTCGTGTTGGGAGTATTGTCAGAGGATAGTCATTGGAGAGAAAGAGACTGTGTCTGGCAGGGTTTTAAATAATTTGAAAAGAAAAAGCAGATTCAAAGGGATAAAATTTAAGGAGAAGAAAAAGACATTCCAAACAAACATTTACATGTATATCATACTTATCTAGATGATGTTCTCTTTTTGTTTTTCATGTAACATCTTCTGATGGTTTGGAAAAACAGAAGGTAAGGATCAACCATATTGAAGAGTTCTCATATCGTATTCATGTGTGTGTATAAGAAGTGTTCAGTAAGTGAAAGAAATAAGCACATGTTTTTGGGTGATGCCAATATATGCACTTGTTGTTGGTGATAGAAATTGGAGCTTGTTTATAGAAGCAAAATACCCAAACTTATGTTTGCCATGATTATGTTTGCTTTTAGCCACAAAACAAAGAACCCAAACGAGAGGAAGATCAGGATAAAAAAATGCAGGCAAGGTATGTACCGTAAACACCCGTGTATAAGCCGCACCCGTAGATAAGCCGCATCCCAAGTTTTGAAGCTTGAATTGAGGAAAAAAAACTTTTTTAAAAAATACAAAAAATAATTAGAAAATCTTTTGTCCGAGTTCATAAACGCTAGGCTCGGTTTCAGCCGTTGGGGTGTTGTTTCTCCAAAGCCTCCCCCCACTAACGGCTGGGCGCGCGGTCAACACACCGTGTCCGTGACGTCAGCTAATTAAAATCCAATATTATTCAATTAGCGTGTTTTGACAAGAAAAGCCGTTTTCCTTTCACGACTGTAGTGTAGGCTCTAAACTGTCAAAACACACTGGAACTCAGTAAACTAAAACTCCAAGTGTGAAATGAATTCTCAAGAACAAACACCATTTAAAATTATTGAGAAACTAGGCTGAATTATATGTTACTCTGTAATATTAGTGCCGCTCAAGACACCTCGCTGACAGAAATTAAAAGCCGAAGTTCAGATATTATCTCGGAACTATTCTGAGCTAGAGTCGAGTATTCCCGCTCAGTACTTGTGTAGAGTATGTTTTGGAGACCTTAAAAAATACATAGGACTTAAAGAATTGTAAAACTCGTTTGATGCAGCGATTTTCAAGTGAATTGTGATCGCAGAGTCGTTAAACGCGTAAACGTGGCCTGAGTCAGACGTGATTTCCTCTCTTATAACTCTTTTAATATGGAGTCGTTCGTCTTTTCGTCTCCGATAAAGGCAGCACTAATTTTCTTTGAAGTAAGAATGACTACCTGGTCTTGCATAGGCAAAGAAATGACTGAACATTACGGGTTTCGTGACCTTCGAGCTTGGTACAAGTGACGGTTTCCCAAGTGACTTTCCAAACCCGGTGCGTACTGACACAGTGTCTTCACCCAAAACTAACTCTCTTACTGCTTCCTTGTTTGAATCCTTGAATTATTTGAAAGCAAACTTTTCCAAAGCAAATTTAAACGCTTTTTGGAACAGCGATTCAAAGCTTCTAGTCCGGTTTTGAAAAGTTTACAATATGAATTATGCAAATCAATTCAGCGACAGGATTTGAGTGGCAAGTTTTTGATTGGCTAAAAACCGACAATGCCTCAGCTCGCACGCCCAGCCGTGAGTGGGGAGAGGATCGCGGGCTCACCGAAACCCCCACGGCTGGAAACCGAGCCTACATAAACGCTTGATGCCAAACTTCTTCCAAAAAAAGAATAATCTTTTGTTGGAGTTCATAAACGCTTGTACTTGAAGCAAAACTTCATCAGATTGTCATAAATACATAATCGCAACTTTAATTCGATCGAATATGGTTGTCATTTTTTGTGTATATTTTAACCTGCAGTCTTTAAATCACTCCAGAATTCTTCCGCTTTTATTCTTCCATTAACTAACAACAATTCCAAGGAACCGCTTTCCTTTAATCGCTAGAGCAAGAAAGGTTTTCTGGCGAAACTATACTTGCACGAGTAGGTCTGAGGTCCACCATCTTGGATTTTCATTAACTAGTGCCAATCTCCCACGTGTAAAATTGCGAAGAATGCCTGGTTGTTTAGATGCCTGCTTTGACAAGCGCTGCGAATCAGCGTGTTTTGGAAGGTAAATAAGCTTAATCACGTTTAAATATTCACGAAATTCTAATATAATTTTATTAGGTCTAAGGTGGGTCTTAGAAGAGTTTTTGCTTTAATTCTTTCAAACTGCATGTTTTTTTTTTCAATGATTATGCTTAAATTGCTATATTACACGATCGGATGCGATTTGAACCTGATTGTAATATATGCACCGTCGCATAATAAAAGCTTCATACAGGTTCATATGTAAATATATGTTAATGTTGGATCTCCTTTCTAGGTATTCCCGTAGATAAGCCGCACCCCCAATTTTGAACGAAAATTTTGGGTGAAAAGGTGCAGCTTATCTACGGGTGTTTACGGTAAATTTATAATAATTATACTCAACAAAATATATGGATTCTTATTGGTCAAAAATTGCATGAACTGCTTGTGCTATATGTGATTTATGGTGACTAAGTAATATTTTGAAAGGTCTCAAATTGCACTTGCTCAAAGACTCATGCAAATTTCCTTTACATATCCCATCACTGAATAATTATATCCCATAATTTAACATAGGGACTAACTAAGAAAACCAATTGGTTAATTTAGCCCGTAGGATGCACAAATTTCTTGTAGGTTGAAAATTTAATTGATAATGTAAGTTTGTATAGATTGTATTATGGTAGAATTAAGTACAGTGGAACCTCTCTGTGAGACCACCTCTCGTAGGCGACGACCACCTCTCTTAAGCGACCACTTACCAAAAGCCTGTTTTGTCTGGCAGCCATCAAATCACTGCATTTAATACCTCTAGTAAGCGACCACTTTTCCAGGTCCCGAGGGTGGTCGCGTATGTATAATGTGTGTGAATAAAGTATGATGATGATGAATCATCACTGAGAAATTTCGTTGGGGGAGGAGTAGTTGAAGCATGTATAGAGATACCATTCTGCTTTCTTGTTGCTTTTACCATTTGAGTAGAGCAGTTCTTGATTGAGTGTCGAAAGTATAATTCAATGATTGCTTTGGTTTTGCATATGCTTAATTTTCTATTGGCTGTGAAAAAGGTTTAATAATTATCAGCTAATCAAGTTCTAAACTAGACCGTGCTCTACCAACTGCTTAACTGCCTCATCGGTTAGCTCAGTTGGTAGAGCACGGTCTAGAGTACGGGAGGTTGGGGGTTCGAATCCCGGCCGCGTCCTTGGGCAGGGACGTATAATCCGTTGGCCTTGTCTCCTTCCTCTTCTAATCTATACGAAGGGGACGTAAAAGAACCTGTTGTGTTATTTCAAGAAAGTGTAGGGGACTGTCTCCCGACACAACAGCCTGGTATTCTGAGGTACTAACAATCACTCATGATTGTAAACTGCACGGCAGCACACTGCGTCCCAATAGCGGTCTGTATCACAAAATACATGTATAACCTTGTGAAGGGCATTTGAATATATTCATATAGAATTTGCGCTATATAAATGAATACCTTTACCTTTTTTTTTTACTAAAACAAAACATTGTTTTGGTCTGCCACACAATCAATTATTTTCTTTTTAGCTCCATTATTGTGTTTAATTTTCCCAATCACAAATTACTTTAATCTGCCAGTTCATGATTGGCTCATTGTGTTTTTATTTGCTCCCATGATGGTCTGTGATTGTCTCAGTCTGTAATTACGTTGCCTTTGGTTTGATGATACTTAATCAAAAACTGCTCTGAGTAACTAAATATATATCGATTTATTTTCCAGACTTGGTATCACAGATAAAGTGCAAGACACAGAAGATGAAGTATATGAATTCTTGGGAAGTTCTATAGATGCCCGTAGCATTGAAAGGTTAAAAGTAGTTATTGGACGAAGAATATTGAGTTATTGCTATTGATCATCACATTAATTCATTAAAGTGCTTCTAACCCTTCTTGACATTTTTCTACATTATGAACCTTTGAAAGGTTTTGAGTACTTTTGCGAAGAAATTTTTGGTTTACAAACAATACTCTATGTTCTACGCTTATTTGAAATGGTGAAAAATAGACCTTTCTTGACCCATGACTGCGTAAGAAAAAGCCTGGGTCGATTACCGGGTAGACGTCATCTCATTAATTCGACTTTGCAATAATATGAATAAATACTTAGCATTTTGTCTAAAATGACTTTTTTCTTTACTAACAACTCACAAACTGTGTATATTTTCTATAAATCGATGTTGTTGTGATAGAAAGGCGCCATGGAGGATAATGCATTAATGAGATGACGTTGACCCGGGAACTGACCCAGGCTTTTTCTAACGCGGTCATGGGTCAGGAAAGGTCAATTTTTCACCATTTCAAACAAGCGTAGAACATAGAGTATTCTTTGTAAACCAAAAATTTCTTCGCAAAAGTACTCAAAACCTTTCAAAGGTTCATAGGTAGAAAAATGAAGCACTCTAAAGGGGCACTGTCAAGCACAGTGCTCTTCTGCTTTAGTTTTATTGAATACCAGGTATACAGAAAATGACTGACAGCTACTGTCTCTGTGTGCAAAGCACTGTGGTTGACAGTGCCCCTTTTAAAAGTCATGCAAGGCGTACCAATGAAATACTGAAGTAAAAAGAGAAGATGTCTTTGTTTTTGTCAGAACGTATCTTTGCTTTGTCCTTTAAGAAGCATGTCCGAATAACAGTGTTTATAATATGGCTATAGCTATCTTTGTGAACTATATAATGATCGATTGGTCAGTTCCATGATTTCCCATACAGATGGCAGGATTGAAGCAAAGCTGATTTGGAATACTTTGAGCCACAATTATAATAAACATCTTCTTAAACCTTTTTGTTTTGGGCCATAAAGCAGGTGAACAAATTTGATCCATAACTTAGAGTTATATGGACCTTACACTCACTTGTAATAATAAGGGGTATGTACAACAACTATATGTGCCAAACAGGAAACATTTGTTACTGCACTAAAATAACAAGTTATATTAAAATCCTGTTGAGTTGTCTGAGAAACAGGAAGGATAAAAAGAGAACTACAACCAGAGGGTGACACTGTCTAAAATGATGTCCACTTGGTTTATTTTTTAATGGGTAATTAAAGATGTTTATTATACGGAACAGGAAATTATAGGCAGGAGGTTCGTACGGGAAGTTATGCACCACAAATTGACCAATCCTTGCCTGTGAAATTACTTAATAGTTATGGCTAAAGTGAACAATCTGCACCGAAAAAAAGTGGACCAGTTACCGACCACTATTTTTCGGTGCAGATTGTTCACTTTAGCCAATAGTTATATAACAAATAATATTCATACCTGTATTTTGATATTCTCAGTTGCTTTAATTGCTTGATCCAATATTCTTATCAGGCTTCGTAAGGACTACGTTCGTCCTCTATTGCTGACATTCAAGAACCCCTCTAAAGAAGAACTGGTTAGTAATAATATCAAAATAATGTTTACCACACAGTTCATCCTGAGTGATTTAAAATATTTGCAAAAATGTGAGGAACATCAGAACTTAGGGTATTTGGCAAGAATCTTAACCAAAGTTGCATGAGACAGAAGAGGTGTACTTGACTGCCAAATGAAAATGGTCTTGTAGTGCTAGCTAGCTGAGGAGAAATGTGGAGTCGAAAGATTGGGAGTTACAAATGTCAAGAAAACAGTGCATTTTTTTTGTTTAAAGGGGCTGTGTCACTGTAATATACTTTACATTCGCGTTCCGGGCCGGAAACAGCTATTTCCACCGATTTTTATATGAACTAAGAAACCTCTTGGCCATGTGGGATGCATAAAATCAAAGCAAATAATTATGCAAAAAATAACTAAGAAGCAGTGTATATACACAGTCTCCATGGAAAATATTGAAAATGCTTTCAATCAAGCATCGAGGGAGGGAAGGTTAACTGTTTGTATCCAATTAACGGCCACCAACCGAGCGATTACTTAATACATGCACAGTACCATGACATAACCCTTTTATGTCTCTGTGCACCCATTGAGGTTTTAAATAGTCAACCGACTTTCCTCTTTATTTGATAGTTATTGTTATTCATTGATTAACACAGTTACATCTGTTCAGTTAAAATATCAGTAATTAAGATACAGTTTATGAAGGCATTATATTTTGCTGCTGATGTTCCTGTTTGTCCTTAGTACTCGCAAGAGAGGGATCGCATGTTCAAGTCATACGCGTCTTGTGTGTTTCTGATCTACTTCTTCATCGTGGTGGTGCAGCTGATTGTATTGCCAAGGTACATCATAATATCACATAACCAAACAGACCAGCCTGATCCTCATGCAGTGCTTTAGTATTATAAACATGGCAGTGGAAAATGAGAGGAGGAATGGAACTTTTTTTGGGGGTGGGGGGGGAGAAGGAATTTTTCTCAGTTCCCTAATGATAAAGTTTTCCTCTGCCACCATTGTTTGTTGTTTTGTGTGTTGTAGTATTACCTAATCACCTTCTTTCCATGTTTACACAGTCCATCAGTTTCTTGACTGTAGTGTATGAGTGGGCCCCCTGTGGCAGTGCTGAGGCTACATTTGTAGATGGTGAAATAAACAAACTGTCAATTCACTCCATGAGTTTCCCAGTTAAATCCGACCATCCGATACTACAGTGATGCCAGCTCAAAAACAATAGTGTACCTCACAATGCATTTATAGTCCTTACTAAGATGTTGTGAATGTTCAGATATTTACTTACCTTATAATTTGTATTGTAAATTATTTCAGGAGTGTAGTGACCCTTGCAGTATTCCTATCCATTCTGATCATTATAAGCATCACCTACCTCCTTGTTGTGTCTGAGAAATTCCCGGTGAGAACATCACATACATGTAGTAGTAGCTGCTATCTACAATATTGATATTTTTTTTGTGAATTGCCTCACCTTTCTTGGCTTGGGGAACGACATTCAACCTTGTAAAATTCGAATTGGCCCCTTTGGTGCCTAAACCATTCAAATGCTGAAGAAATCTACATGTATGATTATTTTATTTCTTAAAGTGCTACTGAAGCGAAATTTCATCATTAAAGTTAAGATCTCACTTGAAAGTCCTTTCAAAATGAGGAAAAATAGCATTTTCTGTTTGTCAATATCTCATCTCGTTCCAGAGATATTAAGGTTTTTGGAATATGCAAATTAGATTGTCTGTGACGTCATAAGGTTGACACAGCCACGAAGACAAATCAGAAAATGAAGAATATCTCTGCAAATAGTTAGTACGAAGGATTATGCAAATTAAGAGGTTACCATGGTAACACTCTAGGCCCCAGGCTCCTTCAATGAGGAAAATAATTGTCCTAATTTCTCCTTTGCCAAACAAATTTTTTCTACTGTTGGCATATCAGAAGGTTTGGAACAGTGTAGGCATTGTATGTGGGTGGCTTAAAGTAAATTATTTAATTAATTAAATTAATTAATTAATTTATTTATTTACAACATTTGGGCGTAACGCCACAGGAAACAAACAATAGGACTCAAAGTCCCCTACGAGGCTTGTCTCTGTAACAGAGATAAAACTACAATTTTATGTTCAAGGTGAAAGGATCCTGGTGCCAAGAGTGTTTCCATGGCAACATCATGATTTCCACAGTGGTGTGTATTTTCCTTAGTACAACACATGTGCAAAGTTTCAATTGTTTTTACCCACTATTTGCAGAGATATTCTTCATTTTGTGATTGTCTCAATGGCTGTGTCAACCTTATGCCGTCACAGACCATCTTAATTTTAATGATGAAATTTTGCTTCAGTAGCACTTTAAATTTACATTTATTTCATTAAGAATAAAGGCATGTTTGGTTGTGCCGTGGCCGACCATAGACACATCTCCAACCATAGAAAGTCTGGGTCACATACATGTAAATGTGAAAGGCACTGTAAAAGTAAGGCTACAGGTTACTTTTCTCTGCTCATTGGTCGAGTTATTGTTTACCTGTCCTGTGTTTTCCTTGTTCATTCCTACCTTGTGCTGATCTGTATTTCAGCAGAAGGTTTCCTGTGATTTGTTTTGTCTTAAAGTGGAGCAACAAAACATTATTACTTAAAACCTTTTCAGTTGATAGCTTCTCTCTATTTACTAACATTCTTTTCAATATTATCAAGACATCCTCTCATTTTCATTTCATTCAACATAAAAGGCGCTGCTCAAATTTATTAATACTCCATTTCTGGGTGGTGTTTATATTCGAACACTAAAATGAAAAAAATGAGGTAAATACTTAACCTTTTAAGATAAAATAATGTACTTGTACTAGAATCCATTAGTCAGGGGTGGCGCTACCATGTGGGCAGGAGGGGTATTTGTCCTACCAACTTCTGAGAAAAAAAAGCAAGTAATGTTCCCTCAAAATGTCAGAATTGTTATTTGTCCCATCAATTTTATGTCCATTGAACTTCTATGCCCTGCCAACAATATACCACATCACCGCACCTGTTAGTTATCATGGGAATAGTCTTACAATGACTTGCCTATGTGGCCATGGTATGAAGGGAATGATTATCGTCTACTTCATTCTCACACAAAGCTTATCTTGATATTACCAGGCATTCCCAAGCTGCCTAAAGAATCTCTCCTCTATGATCTGCCAGTCACGAGTCATCTGCCGTGTCATTACCACGATTCTCATCCTGAGCCTCTATATCTCCTCTATTGGGAACATGGTATGTACAGTAGTGTAGTGTGTTAGAAGTTTCCCTGCTACCAGAGATCTCTTCCTTGGCTAGAGAGAGAAAGGGAAGAGACCTCTGCCGGTGTGCAATTCTTTCTTTGTCACACATGCATTGGGTTATTTAGCAACCCTTTCATAATCCCCCACATGACTTTGACATGTGCTTGACCATGTGTAACATGCATTTCCAGTAAAAAAAAATGTTTCAAAACTTGTTTGGTTCATCCACGGTTGTGGATGGCAGTATATCAAAGAAAGCATTGTACACTGGTAGAAGTCTCTTTCCGTTTCTCTCACTGGCCGTGGGAAGGAAGAGATCTCTGCTACCAGGGAAATCAGAAGTCACTAAAATAAATCAGTAGATGAGTTTGGGCAGTGTACAGTCTATTCCATTATTACCTTCGCAACATTACATTGGTGACAAGAATGCTAAATCCTAGTATGCATGTACAGTATTGTGCAAAAGTCATGCAAACGCATTTCGACGAATTTCGCTCTTTGTTCCTACGAATGTCTCCAAAATTTCGGGCAACTTTTCGTTCGAAATTTCGACGAAGAATCAATCAGATAACGCGAAAATTTTAATGCCAAGGCAAAATATCGTCAACATGCAAGCGACATTTCGACGATATTTTGTTTATTGTCAAACGAAAATTCGGACCAGGTTATCGAAATATCGTGATCCGAAATATCGTGATCGTACGTGTCAATTGCACAGTTTTGTATTTTAACCTTAACAAGTCAAAAGTAGAATTTGCATTTTTGCACTCTGGTCATTTTTTGGTAAAAATGTCCACATACTGACATTTTCATGATTATTTTCAGTAAATTGTCCATTTTCAGACAACTTCATTTTTTTCACGTGGTAGTTGTTTTTCTCATATTTGAGGAGATGAGGGTTTTGGGCAAAATATAGAAATAGAGTAAAGAAGGAAAAATGCAAGCTGACTGTTACCTGAAACAGTACACTCTATAATTCTTTCACAGTTGATTTATTTAATTGTCCGTTAATACACATAAGCAAATAATTCATCTTACAAATTTGATATTATTTCATTCAAAGAAGTGCATTTCAGCTAGAACTTACTTTTTTGTATTCTGCATACACATTTTTCTTGATATAAACCAATATGTATGCTTGTACTTATGTATCTCTTCCAAAATTTCAAATGTTTTGATAATTTGGTGAAAAATGAACTGAACTGAATTATCATTCATATGGAATCGCTTTCCTCTTTAGTACATTTACATTAGTTTATATTATATATCCCAGATATCTAAATTTGGGCTTTTTACATGGATAAAATAGATCTTTGCATTATATACATTTATAAGTTTATGGGCTTTAAAAATTTTTTTTATATGATTTGCAAGGGGCCCATAACAGCCCACTGTACAGGTTTTAAATATCCCTCAGAGACATAAATTTATGTGGCATATTACAGTGCACAAGGAGTACATAAATTTATGTAACCATGTTTTAAATATTCCTCAAACACATAAATTTATGTGGCATATTACAGTGCTCAAGGAGTACATAAATTTATGTAACCATGTTTTAAATATCCCTCAGAGACATAAATTTATGTGGCATATTACAGTGCTCAAGGAGTACATAAATTTATGTAACCATGTTTTAAATATTCCTCAAACACATAAATTTATGTGGCATATTACAGTGCTCAAGGAGTACATAAATTTATGTAACCATGTTTTAAATATCCCTCAGAGACATAAATTTATGTGGCATATTACAGTGCTCAAGGAGTACATAAATTTATGTAACCATGTTTTAAATATTCCTCAAACACATAAATTTATGTGGCATATTACAGTGCTCAAGGAGTACATAAATTTATGTAACCATGTTTTAAATATCCCTCAGAGACATAAATTTATGTGGCATATTACAGTGCTCAAGGAGTACATAAATTTATGTAACCATGTTTTAAATATCCCTCAAACACATAAATTTATGTGGCATATTACAGTGCTCAAGGAGTACATAAATTTATGTAACCATGTTTTAAATATCCCTCAGAGACATAAATTTATGTGGCATATTACAGTGCTCAAGGAGTACATAAATTTATGTAACCATGTTTTAAATATCCCTCAAACACATACATTTATGTGGCATATTACAGTGCTCAAGGAGTACATAAATTTATGTAACCATGTTCTAAATGTTCGAGCTGAAATGTTCCTCAAACCCATCAATTTATGTGGCATATTATAGTGCTCAAGGAGTGCATAAATTTATGTGGCATATTACAGTGCTTGAGGAGTGCATAAATTTATGTAACCAGGTTTTAAATATCCCTCAAACACGTACATTTATGTGGCATATTACAACCAGGGTTTAAATCCCAATTCGATCTGTGAATTAGCCGGGTCGGTCCTGGCTTTGATCAGCCACTATGTGGTTGTTTCAGATCCAAATTTAGTCAACTTTAAAACGAATGCATGTACTGAAGGTAATCGCGGTGTATCTGTATTAACAAAGTTTACCACTTCTACGCCGTATACCCGACTTTGGCAACCTCATAAAATCAAATTTAAAGTCTGAAAATGTTTTGCAAAAGTCTCACACGTAAAAAAAATCATAAGTCGCATCATGACCTCAGCCAAGTCCAGTTTGGAGCATCATTTCATCACTTTTCGGAAATGTTTCTGGATCTCCAGTCCCAACAAATTATTTAAAATGGCTTGAGGATGTCTTACATTTTAGTTCTAAGACATTTACAGTTCATCAACCTGACAAAAATACTGAAAATTCAGAGGTAAACTTCTCCGTTGGCGTTGTTTTAGCCGCCATCTTGGGCTTGAATATTGACTGCTGACCACAAGATTTGAAGGCCCCAATATGGCGGACAACGGCTATAACTGATTTTCAAAAATGCTGTGGCTAATAAATGGCAAACTATTGGAATAGAAACTGCAATGATCCAAAATTATGTCGAGCACTACGAAACGACAAAGACACCGAAGAGCAGAAAATCAAATTTCAATGATATTTTTGATTGACGTTTGTGCCACAAATAGGCACAACGCGATTTAATTTCATTGTAGGTGCAGAACCATCTCACTTCAGCGAAAAAACGGCGAGCAGCCCAAGATTTAATAGCCAGTCCGGCTAGTTGTGGAAGCGTTTTGTTTTTCACTCGGTTTCCTTCCTCCACAACGAAAACCATCACGCTAAATCCCAATTCGATCTGTGGTTTAAATATAGCCGGGTCCTGGCTTTGATTACCCTGGATACCAGAGGCTCGAACAGGAACACCCAACGGTAAAACTTCATAAAAACAAATATTCTGATGTTTTTATAACAAATCAGATGTATTTAAACATATTTAAGGGAATTGTTTTTCAGCTGGCAGACGAACAGCTGTTCTGCAGCGCCAGCCAGCCTAAAGTTCATGAAGAATTTCTAAATTTCCCAGCTGAAATATTTAAGTGCAGAATTTGCCAGCAGCAAAAAAACCTGAGCTAACCTGCAGAATTCGGTATTTTTAAAAACCTGTGAAACAACAGGTACGTGCAGAATTTGCCAGCTGAGAAATATCGCTCTGTTATATTATTATTATGTAATTATATCGGACTGCAGAATTTACCAGCTGACAAATATCGCTCCGTTATATTATTATTTAGTATCAGACTGCAGAATTTGCCAGCCAAGAAATTCCAAAGTGCAGAATTTGCCAGCCGAGTGGCCCAGAAGAACAGTTATTTTGCAGAACAGTTCGTTGGGTGTTCCTGCTCGAAATCGTCGGGGCGACACGCAAAACAAAACTCCTTCGGGGATTCAAAACTCTTTCGATCGCGGCACATTAGTCATTACAGTATATTCGTACCTGAGCCCCTCTGGAACCAGGGTAGGCTTTGATCAGCCCCTATGGTAATGTTTCAGGTCCCGTTAGAAATTCAGAAATTGAGGGGCTATGACATATATAAATGGAAGACGACATCATGGAAGACGACATCTATTAAAGTCGTACTCTGCTAAAGAAAAGAGATTGTCCTCGTTCTCAATAGAACGTGACAGGAATCGCATCCTGTGAACCCATGCGGTGTTTACATTGCTCGCGCCTCGGTTGATTATTCTCAACCTGATTACTGGATTTAAGGTATCGTTTAATATGAGCAAAGAAATGTAATCGAACTTGTCGTCTCCGCGACATCCTTTAATAGCGAAATAGCGTTATTCACTCTTCGAACAACCATGCTGGCCAGAGGTATATAATTCCCGCCAAAGTTTGCTCGGGTCAAGAGTTCAACTTCTTTGTAGGTGAAATAACCGTACACAAACCAGGCAAAATATTTTATCTCTCGAATCCAGGATACTCTTTATCATTTATCACCTTCATTTAGACTTTAATGAGCCTTCAGATAGCGCATTATTCGAATGAATGCCAGTGAAAACCAACCTACAATTAGGTTGTCTTATTTCTGATTACCGGTACCAATAATAAATAGGCGGGAAATACTGTTGCTTCATGCATTCTACATGAACTTAGTTAAAACATAGCTCTGGTATTTCTGACTACAGAGAAATGAGACCTGGCCTTTACTTTCTTCTAACATAGCCGAATTTTGTTTCAATATGTGGACACAACGTATATAACAACTGGCAACGTTTAAAGCTTTTCACTTACTACTGCTAATGAACGCAAGACTTTGTTCAGCCGTTAAAGGCGTAGCAGCTCCATCAGTACAGACTATTAAATAAAATATGTTGCAATAAAACTTACCTATCCACATCTTCATTATGAATGACTGCCGAGTCTTTTGATACTTGGGTTTTGAAACCTTGTGTTTTCGTTACGAGGAGAGCCCGAGGATAGCTTAGCTGCCTCTCCGATCAATCGAGATCGCAGAGTTAGAACCAACTAAACTGTCAAAACCATCAAGTGACGGATACGGGTTAGGTTACTCAGCATTTCCGGTGTTAGAGTTCCTCCATCCTCCGCGCGCGCGCAACGAAGAGAAAGGAATCATTTTGCTCTCTTCCCGATTGTTTTCCTGCACGAGGATGCGCTCTGTTAGACAGTATAGCTCCTTATAACATCGATGACGAGTGCATAAAAAGGTTATTGAGCGCAGTCGCAAGCTCTCAGCACTGACTTCAAAAATGAAATTAGCCTGAATTTCAGCTGTCTCCTCTGGTTCGATCCCCGTAAAGCCGTAAATTAAGCAGCGACTTAAACTTGAAGCTCTGTTTGAAAAGCAACAGGCCATTTCTTATACGAAATCCACGTAGTATGAACTAGTGAACGAGAGAACGGAAATAATACGCCGTTGCTGGCATACTGTATTTTGCGAAACAAAACGAAGTTGTCACGATTTCGACCGACTTCATGTGTCACTGATGCGTATTTTTGCTAAGTCGTAATTTGCGAAGCAAAGTCTAAAAAAATCAATCAGGGTTAGCCTCCTCCGCAGGCATCTCTAATTTTCGAAGAAATCAGATTAGTGCCTGCGGAGGAGGCTAAATCAGGGTCTCAATTAGCGATTACGAATTTGTAAAGGTATTAATGAACGTAGATTCCCTGATAACCAGAGCTCTCGGCTCCTAGATCCTCCGAAAAAATTGACTGTGATAAGCGACAGCTCCCGCCGTGTTATTCACCGCAAACGTCACATCGCCGACCACGCGCGACTTTATTTTCACCCAAAAAAAAAAAATGTCCCTTATAGCCGTGCTTACGAATTTCGTTAGACGTGAAATTATGCATAATCTTAGTAACCTATAAAACCCCCGCATTGTACATTTTCTCAGTTTCACTGATGAATTGGAAACCTTGAAGATAATTATATTATGTTTCACTATCTGTCAAGTCCGGAATGATACAAACTTTAATCGGTGGACGATTGTTTCTAGTTCCAAACGTTCCTGACTGTAGTTTATGCTGGTATGGCCGTTTGCGGGGGAATAGCACGACCGAAGCTGTCTCTTGTACATCAGTACTACCCGTAAAATTTTCCAGAAATGTAACTTCTCCCTGGGAGAGAAACTGGATAATAAAAGCAGTTGACGATCAGTATGTATTCGCCAAATACAACTTCGCAAAATACACTGAACCCGCTTTTGATTCAAGCATTGACCAGCTAGGCTTAAAATCCCACAGCTCAAATTTGCATTGTTCAGCTTTCTACATCCGGTGCAGCAAGGCGTGCCCTTGAATTTTGCTTCCTCCACCTAAAATCAAAAACAACTAACTCGGGTCGCAAACTCGAATACAACTGATCTCTTTTACATCACCAGAAGACGACTTTTTTTGTCCATAATCTGCTAGTTTTCTTATGTTTCGTTTACCATCGCCCGACCGACCTATTTAAAAAAAAATTGGGGGGGGGGGGGGGGGGTTGAAAAACAAAGTAAAAGACCGAAGAGTTTCGAAGGGTGGTTATTAAAACTTATGTAAAAGTGTCTTATTCTGCACAGTACGATCGCAGCGAAAAGTGCAATTAAACATGGTTTACAATGCTTTAGTTCAACCGTGTGGTGTGGAGAAACTGCCACAAAGGCCTTTCTAAAAAGCTCCAAAATGACTTCAAGGCCGTCCCACGCGCATAGTAACTTTTTCAAGTTATGATGCTAGCGCCGTAGAGTTATTTAGGTCTCTAAATTGGAAAAAGCTTGATCATCAATAACAATAACACTATAATTATTAATTGGGATACAAAAAACTCAGTGAAGAAACGCATGTGAACCTAAATTCCAATTCGATCGTTGAGTTCGTCGGAATACAAAGAGACCCGGTAACGGCTTCCTGTATCTTCAACGTAAAATAAATCATTTTTTATTTTTTATAATTGCTCGAAAAGTTTACACATAGTGTACACACTCTAAAAACTAGTTTTTAAAGTAAAAGTGTCTTATTCTGCACAGTACGATCGCAGCGTTATTGAATACGTGCAGTCTACTCCAGTCGCGTTACGACGAGTTTCTCCATACTGGTGAATATCCCAGCTCATTCGATAAAACTAGTTTTTTTTAAAGTGAAAGTGTCTTATTCTGCACAGTACGATCGCAGCGTTCTTGAATATGTGCAGTCTACTCCAATCGCGTTACGATGAGGTTCTCCATACTGGTGAATATCCCAGCTCATTCGATAAAACTAGTTTTTTTTAAAGTGAAAGTGTCTTATTCTGCACAGTACGATCGCAGCGTTCTTGAATATGTGCAGTCTACTCCAATCGCGTTACGATGAGGTTCTCCATACTGGCGAATATCCCAGCTCATTCGATAAAATTAGTTTTTTTTCAGTAAAAGTATCTTATTCTGCACAGTACGATCGCTGCGTTCTTGAATATGTGCAGTCTACTCTAATCGCGTAACGATAGGTAAGTTAAAATTGTCTTATTCTACACAGTAAGTACTAACGAAGTTGTTAACGCTAACCCAAACCTAACCAGAGTTAACCCCAACCCAACCAGAGTTAACCCCAACCCCTACTAAAACACTAAAGATTGGTTTCTTTCCAATGAACCTTGGTAGAGGACTTGACATAGGACAGGTCTACAACATAACAAATGACCAAATTGTCTTATTCTACAGAGTAAGTACTATACGAAGTTTTTAAGCCTAACCTAACCATATCCCAACCAGAGTTAACCCCAACCCAACCAGAGTTAACCCCAACCCCTACTAAAACACTATAGATTGGTTGCTTTCCAATGAACCTTGGTGGAGGACTTGACATAGGACAGGTCTACAACATAACAAATGAACAAATTGTCTTATTCTCCAGAGTAAGTACTATACGAAGTTTTTAAGCCTAACCTAACCAGAGTTAACCCCAACCCCTACTAAAACACTATAGATTGGTTGCTTTCCAATGAACCTTGGTGGAAGACTTGACATAGGACAGGTCTACAACATAACAAATGACCAAATTGTCTTATTCTACAGAGTAAGTACTATACGAAGTTTTTAAGCCTAACCTAACCATATCCCAACCAGAGTTAACCCCAACCCAACCAGAGTTAACCCCAACCCCTACTAAAACACTATAGATTGGTTGCTTTCTAAAGAACCTTGGTGGAGGACTTGACATAGGACAGGTCTACAACATAACAAATGACCAAATTGTCTTATTCTACAGAGTAAGTACTATACGAAGTTTTTAAGCCTAACCTAACCAGAGTTAACCCCAACCCCTACTAAAACACTATAGATTGGTTGCTTTCCAATGAACCTTGGTGGAAGACTTGACATAGGACAGGTCTACAACATAACAAATGACCAAATTGTCTTATTCTACAGAGTAAGTACTATACGAAGTTTTTAAGCCTAACCTAACCATATCCCAACCAGAGTTAACCCCAACCCAACCAGAGTTAACCCCAACCCCTACTAAAACACTAAATATTGGTTGCTTTCCAATGAACCTGACATAGGACAGGTCTACAACATAACAAATGACCAAATTGTCTTATTCTACAGAGTAAGTACTATACGAAGTTTTTAAGCCTAACCTAACCATATCCCAAC
This sequence comes from Actinernus sp. WN-2022, assembly GCA_030867875.1. Taxonomy (NCBI): domain Eukaryota; kingdom Metazoa; phylum Cnidaria; class Anthozoa; order Actiniaria; family Actinernidae; genus Actinernus; species Actinernus sp. WN-2022. The sequence continues at coordinate 170,027,947 of JAOWCC010000577.1, read as the reverse complement.
CAGAGTTAACCCCAACCCAACCAGAGTTAACCCCAACCCCTACTAAAACACTATAGATTGGTTGCTTTCCAATGAACCTTGGTGGAAGACTTGACATAGGACAGGTCTTCAACATAACAAATGACCAAATTGTCTTATTCTACAGAGTAAGTACTATACGAAGTTTTTAAGCCTAACCTAACCATATCCCAACCAGAGTTAACCCCAACCCAACCAGAGTTAACCCCAACCCCTACTAAAACACTATAGATTGGTTGCTTTCCAATGAACCTTGGTGGAGGACTTGACATAGGACAGGTCTACAACATAACAAATGATCACGTGACCAAAGTGCACTGTTACGCAGCAACCATGGTCAACTTTGGACAACATTTTATCCCTTTTCGGCTTAACTTTTAGTAGATGTTAAATATTCACATAGTTGACTTATTCTGCACAGTACTATTGCAGCGTTCTTGAATATGTGCAGTCTGCTCAAATCGCGATACGATAAGGTTCTCCATACTGGTATCCAAGCTCACTACGTAACACTTAAAAAAAAGTAATATTGATATGTGCGGTGGTTACCAAAATGTTCTCCATACGGGATCCCCACTAACTTGTTTTTAAAGTTTTAATCGAAAAATCCGATAGGCTATATCTTCAGCAAAGGTAATCTGCTGATTAGAAGTTAGAACAGTTTACTGACGACCGGAGAACCGTGCTTGAATATCCAAAGCCCGTACTATATCATCCGGTTTGTTACTTTACTTTAATAATTTTACAGCGGTCACTGTGCTTTACAAGTACAAAAGAGGACAAGAAAACTGGGGAAAGCCGGAAACAGGAACTTCCCTTACAACAAGTACATAAGTAATTGGCAACTTTACAATGATACTATGTAAATTCTATAAATCGCATTAATGTACGTAGTGATTCATTAGGTGTTATAAAATTGAGAAAACTCAAGCATGTTAAGGCATGGTTTGAGCATGAAATCGAGGCTAATTCTATTTTATTGAATAGAGTGGCTTATGTTTGCCCGAATTCTACAAAAATAGTGGTTATTACTAATCTCAATGTCCTCAGTCGTTTGATCGGATTTTGTTGTAAAATGTATGTCATGTGACCAACTACGTGATTACAAAATATCTAATGGGCCGGTCACTGCATTTTCCTGCTTATCTTATTTGTCCTCCCATGCAGTCAAATAAAGCACCGAAACCCTCTAGATTATAAAGACATTCAGGAGCAGTGCCATTTTTGGCGGTGAAAACTTGCAATAGTTGACGTAGCGGTTCACAATGTAGGTTGGAGTACTCACGTGCTGTTATACAGAACCAATAAGTGCCATCCAATCTTGGTTCACTTTTTTATTCCTCGGCCGACTTATTTTTTGTATCCGCCCCTTTTTTGTGTGGCAGATTTTTAGTTTGCGGCCGAGTTATTTTTTTGGTCACGAAGTAACTTGACTTTTAGCTCCACTGAACAACCGAGCGAATTTTCTCATCTTGTCAAGATGCATCAGGCTATACATAAGTTACGTTTAAATCAAGTCGAATCAATGTACTCATTTAATACGTGAAAACCTTTTCTTATTCCAACCTGAAAAGCTGTCAGAGTATTAGTTTAGAGTTTAATTCTGTAAGAATTTTCCAGTCGAATAGACTCCAGGAGTCCATAACTGGGAGCATCGATCCCGCATGCTAGGCCTGTGTCACAGCGTTTTCACAAGTTAGGTTATTTTTAGTACGCTGGTATATAATCAACTAAAGTCGATTGAGGTATGCTAACCGCCGTGGAAAGCGAGTAGCAGCTGACGTTTCGAGCACTAGCCCTTCGTCAGAGCAAAAGAGGGAATTGTGGGTGGAGAAACGGTTTATATGGTGTTGAGTGCATGATTACCGCTGTACCGAGTAAACATGTACTCAGCTCAATTGGGATCAAAGAAAATTGCGCCAACAATAGAAATGCTAATAGTTGTAACAGGGAAGTGTTCTGAATACGTGAATTCTGAAATTATATGAACGAAAAGCGTTCATTAATACCGTGAGGTGTCAAAGTGCGTAATGTGAAAATAAAGTTCTGTTCTTTACGTTTACGAGTGTCGGTAGTACCTTTATGCAGTTATTTTTAGAACGGTTCCCGCTATTGGGAATAAAATCACAAAAGCGTAGCAGCCATGTTGTTGGTTTAACAAAAGTAGCTAATGAGGAATACTGGTGCAACCAATTATTTTGGGAGGGGGATAATCTAAAAATAGCCCAACTTGTGAAAACTCCTGGTAATAGGCTCCTGTCAAATCCAAGTATTTTATATAGCACATAAACAGCCTCTGGATATTTTATTGAACTATCTGATACGTTCTACTGAACCCTCTGTTCAGTTCATATATATACTTACTGAGGAAAGTTGACCAAAACAATTGCTGAACGCTTTACCGAACGAAGCGAAGCGAAACAGCCCAAAACACGAACTGAATGTTTCAAGTATTGCTCAACTCAAATCGTCGCGCTCAAAATTGTTATTGAGCACAGGGATATAGGGCACTGAGTCATACATGAATATTCATTGACAATTACAAACGAGAAGATTAGCACAACAATACAACAAGCTGCCATCTTTACAACACAAGGAACGGCGCACGGAGTCATCATTTTGTTACTTCGTACCAAAAAAAACGACGTTTGATAGCACTTACTGGGCTCCGAAAATAGGGGATTTTATTTGTCCTACGTCAACTAAGGGACGGACCATTTGAAAATTGATGGGGGGCCGGTATCCGTTTTTTTTTGCTCGAAATTTGTTTTTATGACTCCTATGCTGCAAAAAAATTTTTATGGCATCGGACCTTGCACGATTTTTTTAAAGCATTCAGTATTCAGCTCAGTAATGAACAAAGTTTCACCCTTGTTCGATTTTTTTTTCTGTGCAAAATCGGATCATCGCTCACTCGGTAAAACAAAGTTCAAGTTGGAATACATCTAAACTACAAGGACGTGACTATTTTCCTTTCAACAGGGCCATTGCTGTTTTCGTCTTCCTCAAAGAACGTCCTTACTGTAGCCTAAAATGAATGAGAATTCATGAGTTATAACAGAACATCTCAAATTTGCATCCACGACAAACTATGGCAGAAGACGGCAAGCTTACTACAGTCCCATTTCCTGTGAATTTTCATTTCCATTTTGATGGCACTCCTGTCAGATCTATTAAACTCATACTATACCGTAAAATTCCGAAAATAAGCCCCGGGGCTTATATTTTTCAACGCACCTTTTTGAGGGGCTTATATTCGGCAGGGGCTTCTATACGGAGGGGCTTACTATAGGAGTGAATTTTGCGTTTAGAAATCAGCTGGGCTTATAATTGGAGGGAAATTTGTGTCTGCAATTTTTCAATGTGCAAAATGATAATATTGGGGCGTTAACTAGAAATTCGTGACAACTTACGGTATGGTAATCCCTCTGAACATGCCAACTTGTAACACAACAAGGCGAGAGTGAGGAGTGAACTACGTAAAGGACAATAAACTCTGACACTTCTTCCACAGTGGTTCAGCGTACGGAAACGTTGTTTTATAAATAAAAAAGGCTTGATCATAATTTACGTTGGTTTATTTTGTATTTGGGGGCAATTCCCAATTATAAGCCCCCGGGGGCTTATATACGGAGGGGCTTAATATAGGCGGCTTTTTCGCGTTAAGAATCTGAGGGGCTTATATTCGGTAGGGGCTTATACAGGGAGGGGCTTATTTTCGGAATTTTACGGTATTCGGAATCAGGGTTAATAAACTAGTGAGAGAGACCAATGGTCAAGATGAGTTAAACAAATAAGCAGTCTCCAAAGAAAACGGTTCGACTTCATGCGGCATCAGAATGTGCGCTGCAGCTCACTTTTATGCAAACATAATTGTTTTACATCCAGGAATACGTTTTCCTGGTGACGTTTTCCTGGGAATACGTCATACTGCTATCGTATTCTCAAGAAATCTGATACATTTCTCAGCATGCAATTTTGTGTGACAACACAACATGCACTGAAGACATGTAGCCGGTTCCGAAGAGTTCTTGGGATTCAGCATCCAAGAGCAGCGTGAAGTTTTGCCAAATCCGAAGAAAGAGCTGTTTACTATTCCTCACCAAAAAAGGCTTCCCAAAGACGACTTTCTGACAATTTTTGCATTTGATGGAGGTCTAGAAGCCGAGCTATCGTTAATGGCGAGTTAAATCAGGCTGCGGAAATTATATTGGCGCGCAAAATTCAGCCTGAAAAATCCGCCGCTCATCTTCCCCTCAGCCCACCACCGTCTGGAGTCAGATAGCAGTCAGTCGGATGGCGAATTTCATAACTCGTAAATTTATACTGTGAATGCGAGGACCGCGAGTCTACCAAGAGCTGAAACGAAAGTGAGAAAGTACATGTAGCTCGGAAGGAGAGTTTTGTTACACTGAAGTAAATCGACCCGGCAAATAATTCACCCGAAGCGGGAATTTCAACAAGCTCAAATTATACTGAGGATTCAAACGCGGAATAAAAGGAAGATAAATGGAATCCCAACAAGAGGAAAGAACAAAGAAAAAGGTAAATGCAACATTTATTACCCTCAAATCGATTCATAGCCTGATCCGAATATTTATAGCCACAAATACTTATGACATTTCACTTTGTTCACCAGTCCAAGGTTTACCGTTTTTATAACAACAAAATCGTATTCTGGCCATTTACCATCAATGTAATATCTTACTATGATTTTATTTTAGTGATGCGCTTTTTTTCCTGGATCGACAGTTAGCAAATATAGTGGTGGCGCCACGCAGTTCAGTGCAGTCACATATCTGGTCGGTCAAATATAGGATTTGAGCGGGAAGCAGAATTCGAATTCAAATAATTCGAAGAAATAATTACGGAGTCACCGTAGTTAGTCTTAAATTCATAATGGTAGATCGTAGAATAACATCCCAGTGAACAAAATGGGTTCTGATAGTATATAGTATACAAGTCGTGATCTATATTATAAATTTTGAACAGTCTTTCATTCAACTTTATTTATTTAGCAATCAACTATATCGTACCATATCGTCGTTGCGAAGCAAGTTGCGCAAGCCAAGCCGTATGCTTGCCGTACGCGTAATCTTTTATCGTGTTCAAATAAAAGTTATTGTATTGCATTGCAAAGATTTATAAAAATAGCTGGTCTTTTACTGCCATATGCTACGATTCTAGCTTTAAGTTTTACATGAAATAGCCGGTGATCATTTAACGGTGCTATTATAAAAGTATAAGTTGTTTTGGCTTGTACGTACGTCAGGGATGAAGATCAAGGTCAAATAATTTAATACGAGATAACTCGCCAGTCAGTACAGTTTGATATTTCGTTTCACAACCAAACTTTCTGAGCTGCTTTTATGATATTCCAGTGAATTTTAAAGCGTTTAGAATCTTGTGTGTGTTGAGTGGCCAAGTATTTATCTCTAAAAAATAATGTTGAAAGAATGAAAGTAATTAATACATGTGGCGCGTGTTTGTTCCATTCGAGTCGCTACGTACGTACTGCACAGTGTCCAGATATTGAATTGACCGCCGTATTGTGTAACACCCAATAAGAATCAATCAAAATGAATTGCCGGAAACGGTGACAGCCGTGATTGTTTTGCACAGTATGTGGCGAGATTTTTACAAGGGATCCTTGTATTATTTTGCCTACCCTGCGAGCAGAGCCATCTTGAACTCCACAAAATGAATCTTTTGCCGTGTTTCCAGATATAAACAGTCCTAATTTTACCAAAGTGAAGTCGCAAACTTAACATGCCCACGTGTTTATACAGATTACAACACTCAAAATATAAGCCGTTCGTCGATCATAGACCAGGATAGCCTACTATAACAAAAATAAGTTCAAGAGCGAGAAGATACATGTATGCAACGAAGTCGGTATCGCTGTTGAAAATGCCATATCATTATGTCTTGAAAAGTTGCCATGTATTTCGTTAACTCTACTGGACATCCAAACCCTCTTCGCTTCTGGTTGGATTTACGCCAAAGAGCTTTAGATTGCTTGCTTCCCCACCAGGATGCAGCACTTAAATTGCTTTGTACGGGTTTTATTAGACTACTTAATTGTTTTATTACGGTCTGCAGCGACGACTTTGGAATAAACAAATTATTAATCCATTTCTATAAATGACCAAAGGAGATGGAAGTGGATTTCAAAAATATTGTAATTACTTGACCTTGAGCGCCGCTCTTTATATTCACGTAAAAGCAAAAAATAATTCTATCGACCACTCTAATTGGACAAAATATTTAGTGTCAGTTTTCATGAACATAACCTTTGGTATATTGTGTATTAACGTAAATTATATGTGACACTTTGTATGAACGTAAATTTATGCGATTGTCAATAATGAACATAAATTTATGACACTTTGTATTAACATAAATTTATGTGATTGTCTTTTTTCAACAAAAAATTATGTGACACTTTCTATGAACATAAATTTATGTGAGACTTTCTATGAACATAAATTTATGTGAGACTTTCTATGAACATAAATTTATACGAGACTTTCTGTGAACATAAATTTATGCGAGACTTTCTGTGAACATAAATTTATGTGAGACTTTCTATGAACATAAATTTATGTGAGACTTTCTATGAACATAAATTTATGTGAGACTTTCTGTGAACATAAATTTATGTGACTTTCTGTGAACATAAATTTATGTGAGACTTTCTGTGAACATAAATTTATGTGAGACTTTCTATGAACATAAATTTATGTGAGACTTTCTGTGAACATAAATTTATGTGACCTTCTGTGAACATAAATTTATGTGACCTTCTGTGAACATAAATCTATGTGAGACTTTCTGTGAACATAAATTTATGTGAGACTTTCTATGAACATAAATTTATGTGAGACTTTCCATGAACATAAATTTATGTGAGACTTTCTGTGAACATAAATTTATGTGAGACTTTCTGTGAACATAAATTTATGTGAGACTTTCTGTGAACATAAATTTATGTGACTTTCTGTGAACATAAATTTATGTGACACTTTCTGTGAACATAAATTTATGTGAGACTTTCTGTGAACATAAATTTATGTGAGACTTTCTGTGAACATAAATTTATGTGACCTATTTCTCTCAATATACATCAGAATAGAGGTAATGATTTCATGCTCATCAAGCACCACAGAGAACACATCAATTTATATCCCAGCAATTAAATAATGCATGTTTTGGGCTGATAATAAATTGTCAGAATGCATCAATTTAGTCACCATTTTGGTATCATATATATGTGTTTACAATTATCACAGATTTCTGATGTATCTTCTGGTTTTAGTAAAAGAACCTTCGAATATAAGGAAAACTATCAATTTAGGAGCCAAGAACTTAATCATTTTTGACTAAGTCAAGAATGTGCATACAGTACCGTGCAAAAAGATTTCAACAGGGGAAGTGATATATCCTCTGAAAAAGAGATATATCCCCTGAAAAAAGGATATTTCCCTTTTGGGGGAAGTTTCAGGGGATATATCCTTTTCAAAAGGGGTTATTTCACTTCACGAAACTGGGGATATATCCCTTTTAAAGGATATATCCCCAGGGATATATCCCCAATTAGCGTTGAAATCTTTTTGCACGGTACTGTATGTATACACAAATGGTGGAAAATAAAAAGTTGAACGAAAATTTGCCGTCTACATATCAAGTGTTGCAGCACAACAAATGAAAATGTCAGATGCAAAGGAAATCACCCTTTTAGCACACTATATATATTAAAGTCATATACATTTTTAGAAAATCTTGTCATTGATGTCAATCCCTTTCCTGTATCCCACAGTGAAAAAAAAATCATTCAAAATAGGGCAATTTTCTGAGAACTGGCATAGCTTCTCTATTAAGAACCGGCTAGTTATGGGGAAAAGGAAACAAGAATAATTAGAGGGTAAATTGGTTTTTGAAAAATGTCCCTAAGCAAGCAAAAAGGATCAAACCTAGTTGTCAGCTTAAGTTGTTTTAGTGCTGAAACGTATCAACTTCTGTGGGAAGCAGATACCATTATTTTAAGTAGATAACGAAAAATGTCTCTAAACGGTCATTTTTTCTTAAATTTCACCTAAAATGGACCATATAGGACAAAAGGAGAGCAAGAAATGGTCAAGTGCAAAAGTGCAAAAACAACTTTAGACTTGTTCTTTCTTTCACCAGGAATAACGCGTGACAAATTCGAATTCATGACAAACAGTTTTACAAACGTACAGTAAGATGGTTTTGGTAAATACCCTGCGTGCCAGAGGCATCAAAAAGGTCAAGATTCTTATCTAATAAAAGTCCCCGTCAATCGTGAACTGACACAAATACCGCGGGGGCGTAATTAATTTCCATTTACGCGAACCTGATGCATTAAAGCTCTTTTAATTCAAAAGGAATTGCACTTTCCCAGTAGAAGTTTTCTGGTAAGAGTATAGAAGTTTTTGCACGTCTTTCAATATGACAAATGTTGCTTCAAAACTCTGTTGATGTTCAGTAAAATATCAGACTGACACGTTCACGCCTGACTGATTGCACGTGGAAATTCAGAAGAGTTGAGATTTGGATTTTAATACGCAAACATTTACAATGATTTCTGCCGAAACCTTTTAATACTAGTAACAAGACAAGGATCTGCCTTAAATGTGAAACTACACTGAAGCAAAAGTTTATTTGGTGTTATGCTTTGCGCTCAGCGAGTGAGTCAAGCTTTAAAGCGAGCCACGCACCGCCTGTCTGGGAACTAAGCAAGCAGCCGTTGTTTTGTTTATTTTACGGCTCATGATATTTCGATAACTGCATGGTCCGACTTTTACAAAGATCTGGAAGGCTGAAGGATCTGAATATTATTGTGGATATACGGATAACGTTTACAACATTGAACACTTCCGAAGTTGGGACGTGCGCGCGATTTATTGTAACGCATTCCTTTCGTTTATTACCCTTCCGGCCTTCGATTCAAACCGGGTTCAAAGCATCGGATTTCTATTCTTAGCGGAGCCATTCTTAGCCTGATTATTATACTGACTGAACTGAAGTAAACTCTACAGTTATCCTCCTGTACCGTTCGAAAGTGAGCCGTAAAGTTCAGTTAGTCAAAGTCCGAATAAAGTTTACACTCAGGTTGGTCGAATTGACCGAGTGAGCCGGAAAAGGTAACTTGATCTTTGACGGGCAAGGATCAAAATTTCGAAGTTTCGAAGAAGCGAAGTTTCATGCGAATATTCGCAGAGTATCAAACGAAATTTCACACAATATTTTGTAGAGTGCAGCGAATTTTCGTGCCAACCTGTCGCAGAGCACTGCGAAATGTCGCACAGATTAAACAAAGAGCTTAACGAATTTTCGTCGAAATATCACCGAAATTTCGGTTCGTGAAAATTTTCGTTCGTTTTCGCCGTAAAGCCCCGAAAAGCCCCGAAATTTGCCGAAAGGTGTTTGCAAGACTTTTGCACAATACTGTATGGTTGGAATCATAAGCTAACATTGCTGGGGATGTGTATCTCCGATACAACGTGGACATGAATTATGTAAACAACTTATGAACCGATACAAGTTTCTTAAACAATTTAAAACATAACTATTTTCTGAAATTTTAATGAAAGGCATAAAAATTAGAGTTTGTCGCAATAGTTTGCATAACAGACATGCACAGTGTACAGAAAAACAGGTCCCACATTGGAGAAGTCGTCTGTATGCATCAAGACAGGAGATTTACCCTTGACATGTTACCCCTGAGTAGGAGAGGCTAGTGATTGGTTGTGAGACGTCCCTCATACATGTACATTCACTACCATAGTGTTTGTTGGATAGAGTAAATACCAGTGTCTCGGTATGCAGTATCAGATATACGGATGTTGATGTTTTATTAATCAGTTCTGTATCAAACAATTAATGCTAGTGTCTGTCTAAGTATGGACTGAATATCAGTCTAATCAGATCTGTATTGGAGTATACAGAGGCCATTACGTGGTGTCAGGCAGGGACCGTACAGGATTGGCTGGCTGCCTAAATAACTATTAATGAGGTTCATAACATTTAATACAAATTAGCATATATTCACTGTGTAATGTGATTGGATGTTAGTGAAATTGGCATAAATGATATACAGCTTCCAAAACCAGTTTTCACTTTAATAGCATGACTGAATCACTTATCAAGAGTTTTTTATTGATTTGGTTGTAGTTTGGGTGTGAGGACAGACGCTTTCCAGTACATGTGGTGAACAAATCACATGGAGTGTGTAACAGAACCCAGCAACTTAGTCCTGACTCTGATTCATGTGACTATCCTCAGGTTTGTGTGACGCCCTCTCAGATTTTGATTCAAATTCCAACTTCAACAACCAGAATCTGGTTGTTCGAAGAAAGGGTAACTTTATCCCAAGGATAGTGCTACCCCTGGGTTACCGTATGTCAGTGACCCTTCAGATAGTTAACCGAAGGGTAACTCTGTTGCTGAAATGCAGGTTAGGCAGAGGTTAACTATCCCAAGGGTAAATAGCAAAATCATCCCAGAAATCAGCAGTCCACCCGAGGAGATTGTAAATTTGCGGGAAAATCATTGCCCGATTGTGAAGCATGACATTTGATGTGTCAAACTTGAAACAAAAACTGAAAGCAAATTTTACGTCACCTAAGCAGGAATTTGGTGTGAAGTTACAAATACAGTGAATACCATTCCTCAGTTGTTTCTGATAATTTTAACATCTTCCGAAAGCCAAATAAAAAAGCTTTATTTTTCATTAAAGGTATCATTATTTTACTGACTTGAATCTCATTTGAAAATCACAGAACTTTTAAACATCCAGCCTTCTGGTATTTTACAAATCCGTAATTGCAAAGTCAAAAATGTCTAACAGTTGGAAATTTTTTAATGTTGTTCGATTGCAAAATGTAAAAATTAATATAGTACTGTTGTTGAAAGAACAGACAAATGTACATACAGTTAAATGGTTTCCTGCTGGGAAAGTAAACTTAATTTATTCAACCACAATGTAAACAATGAACAGCTTAAACAAAACGAAACTTTAACTCAAGAACGAGACAAAAACTAGCAGTAAACTAGTCCCTTCCAATGAAAACCTTGCTTTCAAGTTTGGTGATTTCTGAACTGGATATTTGCATTATTTAGTTTCGTTCTTCAAGCCTCTATTAAAATTTGCACTGACATTCTTCCCACCACAAAATTGTGAGCTACAGTATTTTGATCTCTCAACATGTGCAATTTCACTTAATTGGCTCAACTATGATTTCCTTCGGGGTAAACTTTACCCTTGAGTTAGGGAATTTAACCCCAGGGTAGCACTTACCCTTGCTTTGAACAGCCAGGTCCAGTGTGACAAAATTAATCATGAGGGGATATCTGTAGTCTTTTCTTTCTACTCTCTTTTCGTTTTCTACCATCCCCAAATGATATCACAATTGACATTGATCATCACTTGGTAGGGTGAACCAGCCTGTGGTAAGCTGGTTTGCACTGATGATGATATTCATATTAATAGATTCATAATGCCTTGTCATTATTTTTCTTCTCCTACAGTACTTTACGTTCAGCGTTAGCCTTGTAATGATTAGCTGTGCAGTATTTCTACAACTTAGCACCATTCACAAGTTCTCTCTTTTGAGCATCATGGCAATCATTTATGTCATATTGGTACAAGTTGTATATGTGGACCACTTTAGTAGACACGATGCTATGCAATACTGTGGGTGAGTTGTTGTCCAGGCTACTTTTTTAAATGTTACTTCAGATTACCTTAAAGTGCCTATAACCCTTCTTATAATTTTTATAGCTACAATGTATGAACCTTCGAAATGTTTTAATACTTCTGTGAAGAAAGTTTTGGTTTACAGAGAATATTCAATATTCTACGCTTGTTTGAAATCATGTAAATTTTACCTTTCCTGACCCATGACAGTGTAAGTAAAAGCCTGCGTCGATACCTGGGTAGACGCCATCTCATTAATGCATTATCCTCCATGGTGCCTTTCTATCACAACAACATTGATGCACAGAAAATATACACAGTTTGTGAGTTGTTAGTAAAGAAAAAAGTAATTTTAGTCAACATGTTAAGTATTTCTTCAAATGATTGCAAAGTTGAATTAATTATATGACGTCTACCCAGGAATCGACCCAGGCTTTTACTTACGCGGCCCGGTCAGGAAAGGTCAAATTTACACGATTTCAAACAAGCATAGAACATAAAGTATTCACTGTAAATCAAAACTTTCTTCACAGAAGTACTCAAAACTTTATGGAGGTTCATAGCTATCAAAATTGCAAGAAGGGTTATCGGCACTTTAATTTGCGACTGGAGAATAGTATAAAAAAAGTTTGCAATTAGGCATTTTGTAAACTGATAAAGGACTGGGTCCGAGTGTGTAAATTTGATCAAATTCAAAACATTGTTTAATGAACCCCACCACATGAAAGATCACATCAAAATTTAATAGAGCGGATTTCAATTGAGTGTCGGAAATGTTTTGGTTTTGCGTTTACTAAGCTCTCCTATTGGCTGAAAAAGTAAACCAACCAATCAGAATCCAAAGTAAAACCAAACGCAAATTGGTTTTTGTTTTGCTTTGGTTTGTCATTGACTCACAGGGAAGCCATTTATGAGTTACTTGTGATTACTCGCTCCTATGATTGGCTGGCTGTGGGTAATTTGCGTTTGGTTTTACTACACTCAACTGAAAACCGCTCTAGTATGTTAAACCAAGTTTGAAGATGTTCAATAAGAACTGAATAGCAAGCTTTTGAAAATCACAAAAATATGAGAGTTCAGTATGGATTGTGGGAACAGCCAGCTCCCCATACTGAGCTCTCTTATTTTTGTGATTTTTTGAGCTCACCACCTTGTTAATAACGATCCAAATGTCCCCAAACTCAGTAAACACACTAATTTTGATGTGATCTTTCTTGTGGTGGGGTTTATTTTCTAATTGGAATACATTTACATACACTGTCCCAGGGAGCTTTTGCACAACCACAGTGTCAGTGTAGTAACCTGAGATTCCATGTAATGATTTTGTGCCGTAGGACCCTTCAGAATGTTACTAAAATCTAATCAATTCTATATTTAAATCCTATGAATGACCCCCCTCTCCTTCCACACAATAAAATCATGTAAATTATTGTTTCATATGGCAATGATTGAGTAGATATAGTTGACATTAATGTTCCCAACCCATGAACAAAGCGGAGACAATACTATTATTGTTTGTGGGGAAACGGGGCAAGAGATGAAGTACTACAATTGGGTAGCATACAGGCCTATATAATGGTCATCCAAGGGGTCCGAATCCTCCAGGCTACAAAGAGGTCATAATCCTGTTAAGATAGTCCGAATCGCCCAGGCCACAGAGGTCCTGATCCTCTATCCCTGCCATGTCACAGAGGTTCCTAACCCCCTATCCCTGCCATGCCAGAGAGGTCCTGATCCTCTATCCCTGCCATAGCAAGTAATGTAAGTCTATGGGGCAAAGGGTGATAGTTGACATCATAACATGTGTATCTCTATATTTTCAGGCTAGATTCCAAATCATACATAAAGTGGAGTGACCTATCCATTCTCGTCATCATTATGTTCATATTGGCGTTGACAGCCCATGGGTACCTGGTGAGTACAAATTATAGTGCCTTGCATTTCAACACACCTTACTAAAGGGTATGTGTACATTGCCGGCCGAAATCCCAATGGCCACCATTTTGTAGGGACCCAAAATTCAGATCTTGCGAAAATCTTGTGAAAGAAACAGAAGGTATGAGACTCATTAGACTTTATTACCGCTTAATATACATGTACGTATGTCAGTGACTTTTGAAGACTCAATGAATGGCACATTGCTTTGGAGGGCAGATATTTGAAAGTTTCCAAATAAATAACAATTATTCACCAAAGTGGAGGTGAATAGTGGTGGATATTTACCGAGTCAGTTGCCCCCTCTGCCCAGTCCCAGAAGAGAGATTGACAGAAGTCATCAATGAAAAGATCCCAAAATTTATCATTTTGCACCCCCCCCCCCCCCCCATTTTCAGGGTCTTAAAATAACTGAGTAGAAGGTGAAACAATCTCGTTCACGAACTGCAAATGGTTAGACCTTCACGTCTAATCGGATAAGGACGTAAAATCGTAGGTCCCACGTCGACCTCAAGTTTATCAGTCTCACCAGACTGTCACGAGTTACCGACGTTAAATAAGGTTGCTTTATCTTAACAACCTGTATATCAAAATGATCACTCGTTTGATAAATAAATTATTAATAAATTATAAATTATTATTATATTATTGTCTGTACAATTTTTATGTTGCTATGGTAATGTAAGTTGGGAGAATTTTTATTTAAATATGTGAATTTCACATACAGTATAATAATTGGTCGTGTATGCGAATATAACGTATCCACTTGAAACTTGGCAGGGATATCTCAGTATACCATGGTCTTCTTGGTTGGTGAATTTTGATATTTTGCACTAAACAAATTGTATTGCCACTTGAAGGTGAAAATGCCATGAAATTTGTTTAATTAAAGCAAATTTGTTATCAAAATTTGCCAACATGGTTTTGAAGACCATGGTGTCGTAAGTTATCTTTACCAAGTTTGAAGCAGATATGGTATATTTGCATATGTACATACATGTATGTGATCAATTGAATTCAATATGTGAAATTCACTGATTTGAATACAAATTCTCCCAACTTATGTTACCATAATAACAGATAAAATAGTACAAGACAATTGTTTTTTATATGTGATCATATTTTGGTATAGGTTATTTTGTTCAATATACAACATTAAGTTTAATCTTAATATTGTTATCATTGATTAACAACTGCTTCTATTTTTTTTTTACGATTGCTGGAGATGTTGCCATTGTTTGAATGTAAGAATCAAATTCGTGAATGTCTTTCATTTACAGCATGAACAGATATCCCGGCTGGACTTTTTGTGGAAGCTACAGGTACACTTATCACTGTTCTTTCTTCTTCCTTCTCTTGCATTCGGTGGACTCTAGGTTTTAGGGGGGGGGATTTGTGATGACTAATTTACCCATGAAAAATTGTTACGGAGAGAAGAGAGAGATAATGTTGACATGTTAAATGGATGCCACTTTTTCTTTATGTTACTAAATTTACCAAAGCAGTTATACTAAAAGATATGGAGTCAAGTCAGGAGATTTGAAATGTGGTAATTAGAGTAAAGGGGAATTGATCCCTAAAATCAACTCAATTACTATGCAAAGATGTATTTGAAAGAAATAAGTTACGTTATTTTATTTCTCTGTGTTGCGCATCTACGAAGAGAAAATTAATTTTCAAGTTCGAAAAATAACCGATTCTCTGCTGATGAATCTAGCTTGTGCGGTGGCTCTATTCAGTGCAAATTTCCCCATATCGTACGTCACACATAACAGAAAACACCTCCAGTAAACTAATTTATTCCCCATATCTGACTTCACAAATTACAAGACTTGAACCATCTGTACAGAGTGGAGGTTGTGAGAAAGGTTTTCAGATTTTCTCTTCATAGACACAGAAATAAAATGGCAGAACTTATTTCTTTCAAATTTATTGATGTATAGACGTTCAGTTTTTAAGCAACAGCTTTTAACATACTGAGAATCTTAAGCCCTTAATCCAAACATTTCATTTTGGTATATAAGTACAATCCATACTTTGTGTGTCTGGTAGAGCAGTTTTCAGTTGAGTGTAGTAAAACCAAACGCAAATTACCCACAGCCAGCCAATCATAGGAGCGAGTAATCACAAGTAACTCATAAATGGCTTCCCTGTGAACCAATGACAAACCAAAGCAAAACCAAAAGCAATTTGTGTTTGGTTTTACTTTGGATTCTGATTGGTTGGTTTACTTTCTCAGCCAATAGGAGAGCTTAGTAAACACAAAACCAAAACACTTCCGACACTCAATTGAAATCCGCTCTATACCATTATTTTATAGATTGCAGTGTAGAGAGTGGGGGAGGGGATGGGGATGAACTGCCCCTCTCCCACTCCCTTCGCTCCTATGAAGTCTTGATTAAATTGTCACTCGCTGGGTTACAATAATATAAATGTGCTCACCCTTGGAGTCTCAAACATTTTTCCCCATTTGTTTTCTGACTTCGCCTGACCTTACCTGCAAGTTCAAAGTTCAAGTTCAAGTTCATCTTTATTTCACACTATTTATAATATTTACAATAAGGAGAGTAGATAAAAATATATAAACAAAATAAGTACATGGAATAAATTAAAAGATTCAAGTGTACAGTGGTCAAAGTAGCTAAAAGCTTTTGAGTTGGTCACTGCTTACATGCAAATAATAATTGAATAACTGAGCGTAATACATAGAATATATTTAATAAAGTATTGATTAGAATAACAAGTTGAACTTGAGAGGAACTACAATATTAGAAAACGAAAACGAATAATAATAAAAAAGAAAGCAAGAGAAAAAAAGGAAAGAAAGAAGGAGAGGATTAGAAGGAGAAATAGTTATTGTGAGAAGATTTATAAACAAAGTAAAATGGTGCTCTTAAATTTGATGATTAAGGAGGTAAACTTTATATTGTTTTTTGAAATTGTTTGTTTTTGTTAGGTGCTTTTGTTAGGTGCTTTAGGCAAAGTATAGTCCCCCATTATATTTACATTTTTCCCATTTCTGATTTTACCTGACCTTACCCCCAAATCCTGACCACAACCCTCACGAGTTGACCATAGTTTGCTAATTATATCACCTACTGTAATAATGCAGGCGACAGAAGAGAAGAAAGAGATGGAACAGCTGAGGGAGTACAATAAAAAGTTGCTCTACAATATTTTACCAGTTCATGTGGCTCAGCACTTCTTGTGTCAGAAATCCAACAAAAACGAGGTACCTAATTAATGTTGATCTTACTGTACTTGCTCTTAAAAGTTCCTTCCGCACTTCTTGTGTCAGAAATCCAACAAACACGTGGTACCTAATTAACGTTGATCTTAATTGCTCATAAAAGTTCCTTCAATGTTTTAATTATTTATCTCAGTGGACTAAACGTAAATCAACCTTGTTTAACGTTCTATTTGATAAATCGTGACAGTTTTGAAAGACTGAAAAACTTGAGACACCTTATGATATCAATATTGTTTTACAGAGGAAGCATTGTTTACTTTGAGACCCTAAGGGCAGATTTTTGTAAAGTAAAGTCTAAATCTTTGACGCTGTCCCAAAATGATCAACTTTCTCATGACGTAAGACAAACTTAAAAACTACTGAAATTAGCAGAGTATGCTTTCCAGGTATACTGGAGTAAATATGAGACAATTTCGATAAAGGATGGCAAAGATTCAAGTGGATGAAAAATACTGCTTTTAAGAGAAATTTAGGGCAACTTGAAATTAGGTTCACCGTAACCGAAATCAAGTTTCTTGAATAAGCTTTTGTAATCCACTACATAAATCTTTGCCATCCTCTATCGAAAAAGTTTGAAAAGCATATCAGGACATTCACTTGGTATTTCTATTCTTACTATCTCAGGGTATTGTTTTGTAGTTTTGTTTTAAAGAAACTTGAAGGTTCAATTCGATTGACAGTGCCCAATTAAGTTGTTCAAAACAATAGTTAGGCTTCTTTTATAGCATTGGCCCTGAGTCTTTGTCCTGTTAGGATTTAAACCCTCAACATCGAGCACAGAGCACTGATGGAGAGGGTGTCGAATGTATGAGACTGTTAAAATTAATGAGATTCTGGTAGACTTTGATGAGGTTTGTTTACTAGAAAAGCAAGGGATTGTTTAACAGTGGTAAGCACTGGGTCATGGTTCAGATTACTGGCAGGTGATAATTATGGTATATGATATTGAACAAGTCTCAGTGGTAAATCAAGATTATAAATCATATTCTCTTAGGTAAGTGAACTCAAGAGAATTTCTATCTCTTTTCAGGATCTGTACTATCAGTCATGCGACAAAGTGGCAGTAATGTTCTCCAACATCTGCAACTTTTCGGATTTCTACAGCGAGTTGGATGCTAATGGAGAGGGTGTAGAATGTCTGAGACTGTTAAATGAGATTCTGGCAGACTTTGATGAGGTTTGTTTACTAGAAAAACAAGGGATTGTTTAACAGTGGTAAGCACATCACCTCTCACCTCTGACCCGGGTTAGATATCCAATCACAGTGTCATATGTAAGTTGAGTTTGTTGGTATCTTGCCCTTTCTCCAAGGTTTTTCTCTGCATTCTCCAGTCCCTGATTGGGTTTACCTGGCACCATCTTCGTTAGGAGACAATCTTGCCCCTCTATAGCACAAATGTAGTTGTTACGTTAGTTAAATGTGGTTTCTAATGAAGGTGTTGTTCTATTTCTTGTTTCTGTAGCTGTTGTCTGAACCTCAGTTCCAGTGCATTGAGAAGATCAAAACGATTGGCGAGACATACATGGCAGCAGCTGGAATCAAACCTGAATCCCAGGTAAAGAGAATTCAGCCTCCTGTTATTGTGTGTTTCCCTTAGAGGGGCACTGTCAACGTCCAAATGTCCAACTTTCTCATGATTAAAACCAAAAATAACTACGGTACTCAGAGTATGCTTTCCAGGTATACTGGAGAAAATATGAGACAATTTTGATGAAGGATGTCAAAGAATCAAGTGGATGAAAAATATGGCTTTGAAGAGAAATTTAGAGGAATTCAAAATCGGATCACTGTAACCGAAATCAGGTTTCTAGAATAAGCTTTTTTAATCTTTGCAATTCTCTATCGGAAACGTTTGAAAAACATATCAGGACATTTGCGTGGTATTTCTCTTCTACCTCAGTGTGTTATTTTGAAGGTTCAGTTTGACTGACAATGCCCCTTTTAGTGTTCACCCAAACCTCTTACCTTAAAACGACTAGTAAAAATAGGTTTTCGAGATGTAGTACTTTGGTATGGCTGGTAAATCGTGGAGTGATGCAAAGATTCAAAGCAACGCTGAACTAGAGTTTAGAGGGGAGTGGAGGGGTGGTTCCATCATTATGAATAAATGCATTTTAATTAGTTGGACCCCTAATAACGTTCTTTTGGACCCCCAAATTTTTGTTTCTGCCATTCACTCAGGAATAAAACGGTACTGTTTTTGGAGGTGGGTTGTTCAGCACATGACGTCATGGTTACCATAGAAATGAATGAGCTTTTAGATTGACAGATGATAGAATGCTCTGGGAAGAAAGATTGGAAGTCAGGCTGAGGGGAATTATATGCATCAGGAAAATATCTCTGTTTCCTGTGGTAAATCGTCTGAAGTAAACTCGGCTTCAGCACGATCTCACTGTTGGCGATCCCTGGTTTAAACTGAATGGCATGATCGCCAACCCTGATCAATATCAGGCAATGATACTTGGTAAAACTGATCATCCCTTCTCTTCCAGGGTTGGTGAATTTAACATCAAAACTACAAATAACATTAATCTACTTCCTTCACTTCTTTAAGTACTTCTCTATAAAATCTTGGAATGAACTAACAGACGAATTAAGAACAGCTCCTGACCTCAAATCCTTCAAGAGGCTTATCTGTAAACATACTTTTGATAACACTTGCTGTAAATTCTGCTCGTAGTTTTATCAAGTAATTTATCAACAAAGCTGTGCCAATGAGCTGGTGCCGTAAAGTCTGCATGAAGAAAATACGAAAGGAATCAAACTAAAATTCCCATAAAGAGGTTCACCAAAAAACTGGTGTTTTTTTTTCAAAAACAAAAGAGTCCTTTCCTTTTTACTGAGATACTGCAATATTTCCCCTCATGTAAAAATCTGTGATGGGAGTAGAGCCTCCCAAGGCTGTTTCAGCAAGCAAATGTAAACATTCAGATGGTTCCGTGCCACTACTAGAGTTCCACTGAATCGAATGCAGTATTAGTATAATGAAATGAGTAGTTTCCTTTTTACACTCACATACAAATGTAGATATATAATTGTAAAAAAAACATTGTAGGAGCCGAAAAACAATTGTAAGTACTGGTAATAGCATGGCAGGAGAGAAATCTCCAAGAGTTAAGGGAGGATTTGTGGAAGTCCTGGGGACTTTTATAAAAATCCCCCGAGGCTCGAGGGGAAACTTAATCACTAATTCCCAAAAATGTCATGCTATCACTTTGTAATACTATATTATTACCAACGGAACTAATTTCTGAGAAGTTTAGTTTACTCTGGCTAAACTGCAAGATGTCGCAGTTTGAGTTGACCTAGCCTAACAGCATGAAAAACTATGTGCGCCACTCAAAACAATAGACCCACATTTTCAGCCTTAACCACACACCATACATTTTGTACTTTCAACTTCCTCATTTTGCCACAAACGAACTTAAGAAACGAAACCATATTTCATTTTTTTGGAAACACTTTCTTGTTGAACAAAGTATGTTAACTGCGCCATACTTGTACCATAACCAAAATCCACTTCATGCGGTATACATAATTAATATTCTAACTCCGTGCACAGTACAAAGTCCAAGCAGGTGATTGGCTAATGACGTTCTTGATTGGCGACTACAGCACACTGTGCGCTCAGTTTGAATATTAAAAGTTAGAGACTTTATGTTTGTATTTTATTGACAAATACAGGCACTTGCTGACTGCGATGAACTCAATTTTTGTCATACTGCATTCGGCCTCATGCAGTGTTCATTATTTTTCGTTCACCGTACAGTCAGCGCATTCCTGTATTTGTCAGTATTCATTATTTTTCATTCATCGTACAGTCAATGTGTGCCTGTGTTTGTCAGTATTCATTATTTTTCGTTCATCGTACAGTCAGCGCGTGCCTGTATTTGTCAGTATTCATTATTTTTCGTTCATCGTACAGTCAGTGCGTGCCTGTATTTGTCAGTATTCATTATTTTTTGTTCATCGTACAGTCAGCACGTGCCTGTATTTGTCAGTATTCATCGTTCATCGTACAGTCAGCACGTGCCTGTATTTGTCAATAAAACATGTGTGTCAGTCTCTAGCCCTTAAACCACCTCACTGGTTAGCTCAGTTGGTAGAGCACGGTCTAGAGTGCGGGAGGCCAGGGGTTCGAATCCCGGCTGCGTCCTTGGGCAGGGACGTATAAGTTGTTGGCCTTCGTTGGCCTTGTCTCCTTCCTCTTCTAATCTATACGAGGGGACGTGAAAGAACCTGTTGTGTTATTTCGAGAAAGAGAAGGGGATTGTCTCCTGACACAACAGCGTGGTATTCTGAGGTACTAACAATCACTCATGATTGTAAACTGCACGGCAGCACATTGCGCCATAATGGCAGTCCGTATCACAAAAATAACCTTGTGAAGCGCATATGGATATATTCATATAGAATTTGCACTATATAAATGAATACCTTTACCTTAAATAGACTCGGGGTTTCCATATTGTTATTTCTAAGTTTGAGATTCTGCAGTAGTGCAAGGGTTTTACAACTCAACTGACGTCTCTTTTCCTTGACGTGTGCAGGAGAAACTAGCGACTCTAGACCATGTCGTTACCATGGCTGACTTCGCGATGGCAATGAAACGGAAACTAGCAGACATCAACCTGCATTCGTTTAATAACTTCCAGATGAAAATTGGTGAGTGGACAAATGCAAAGTATCCAACATTTCTATCTAGAATCATTTCATCAGTGTGTTTATGATGTGTTTCTATGGAATCATGTCATCAGTGTGTTTATGATGTGTTTATGGAATCATTTCATCAGTGTGTTTATGATGTGTTTATGGAATCATTTCATCAGTGTGTTTATGATGTGTTTCTATGGAATCATTTCATCAGTGTGTTTATGATGTGTTTCTATGGAATGATCATTTCATCAGTGTGTTTATGATGTGTTTCTATGGAATGATCATTTCATCAGTGTGTTTATGATGTGTTTCTATGGAATCATTTCATCAGTGTGTTTATGAGGTGTTTCTATGGAATGATCATTTCATCAGTGTGTTTATGATGTGTTTCTATGGATGTAACCTGGTTAGAGATTAGAGGCCTTTCGCAAGATACAATCACATGGTTGTACTGGATGGCAAAACAATCTGACAGGCACTTGTACGATATCGGTAGTGTTATTAGCAAAACCTGGGATGCCAGATTCGATTAGTTAGACCTTTAGCTACTTCTGTCACCCCAAGCACTCTTACAGATTTAAGATTATTCGAGATAGAATTGTATTTGTTTCAGAATGAGTGTAAATAAAAAGATTGTTGTTGTCGTTGTTAACCCTATTTGTAAATGCTATTTTCCACCTCCAATCGATTGTCGATCTTTCTAAAACAGCGTTTTGAAGTTTGTTTGCCATCCAGTAAAGCCTTTCCCATGAGATCACGAGCTCAATTCATTCCTTATTGAAGTGATATATCAGCACATGACTGTTTCCTGTAAAACCCTTCCCTTGGGATCACAAGCTCAATTCATTGGTTATCGAAGTGATATATCAGCACGTGACTGTTTGGGCACGAGGGAAACCAGAAGTCGTTTGATTTTGCTCTCATCCTATATAAATGGTGTTGCACTTGTGCGGCACTTCGGCCTGCGCGTGAGCTACGCTATTCACATTCAAGAAACTCAGTGTCCTGTTATGTATTGCGGTAGTTTATGCAGAGTCTGTCTGTTGCTCAGAAATCATGTACATTCATTCAGATTGAAAATCTTGGGGGTGATCATAATCTTTGGATGCCTGTGGTTTTGCAGTTATTTTCTGAATTACTGGTGAGAAAGTCTTAAAGTTTTCTATCTGATTCTTGTCTTGAACATATGGTGTTACTTCTTTTATTCTCACTTATGCCCAGTGTTTGGCAATAATGTGTTTCTCTAGCTTGTTTTGTACTCAACAGTATGAATGTTTTCCCCCCACATAGTATTAATACGTACTATTATTGTTCCTCCAGGTCTTAACTTTGGCCCTGTAGTTGCTGGTGTAATTGGAGCTCACAAGCCACAATACGACATATGGGGTGACACTGTGAATGTTGCTAGTAGAATGTACAGTACTGGAAAGAGTAACAACATACAGGTTGGCAAATGATATTCAGATACATCTTATTGATCTAAACAGTAGAGCTTTACATTTCAAATATGAGTGTAATATGCATCACTACAAAAGTTAAGGAGCATTATTTTGTTTTATGTCAAAACACAGGAAGCAGTGCTCTAATTTAAACTAAAGTTACGAAAATTTGGTCATAAGTTCGCAATTTATAGTTGCAAAAAAAAAAAAGAATCCAGCGGTCTTACAACAAAAAGCTGCATCCGCAATATATTTTAAAAAGAGACCACTGTAAAACGGTGTCTGAGCGACGGTTCATGTCACTTGGTTAAAGGGAAATAAAAAGGGGAAAATGAAGATAAATGGTGCATGATTTTGCTGAAAATTTGTAAACTCCCAATTCATTTATTCATTTATCTAGGTGAAACCTAGACACCAAATTTGCGACTGCCAGAACATTTTTAGTCACAAGTAATAGTAATTTGCGACTGTATTGGTCGCAATTTCTCTAGCCATTGGCTTAACATTATTAACAAACAAGAGGCTGTACTCGGGCCATAATATAATTCCAACAGAAAATTGTATTAATGGAATATAAATATCCATGAAAGAGAAGAGTTTTCTGAAAGGACGGCTGTATGACTGGTGTGAGTCGAGTGGCCTAAATCAGCTGCGAAAAAAACTTCAGGCATATTCAGACTCATTCTAAGATTGATTTTGGGGCTAGGTTTTTTAGAGGGTTTGTATGGAAAAGTACAGAAAATGAATTTTTAGTAAGCTGATTTGTGGGGTATTCTGCAATCACTCTGCAGCTTCTATTAACATAGGTCCTTGAGGAGAAAATATCAATTGAGCAATAATTGTGATTCGATCGATCCGTGTTACGATCGACCGATCCTAATTTTCCAAGGCACATTCATTTCACTACCGTGCTGCAAGCAGCACTCAGATTCAGCAATTCTTCCATTTCCGTGGATTGTTCACAGACGATTAAAGCTACTTCTGATGAATTTATAAAATCATAATAAAAAAAAAAGAGTGATATTGCACTAGTCAGTGAATCAATTTGATAAAGAAGTATTTACATTAACATTCTTTTGTTTGTGAGCTGCTCGTGGACTCTGACGAGATAGTATAAGTCTCTGTATTCAATATTTCTTGACAGGGATCTCTTTTGAGTAAGTATTCTATTCCGACGGTACCAGCAGTCGAGTATTGAATACACGATCAAAATATATCGCACAAGACATTTTCCTCTGTCTCTGTAAGCAGAATGATTCAATCTGCCAAAACAAATACTACTGATAATAGATCTTTGTAAAATGTCAGATATGTTTGTGGCTGAAACGATTGTCGAAGCAAACCAATAAAGTAACTAACCTTATCTCCCGAACTTCTCGACTGCCGGAGTTCACCGATACAAGCACGTCTGTTTACGAAGTATATAAGAGAAAAAGCGCTATTGACTGATATATCGCAGTACCGGGAGAACATCCAGAATAATAACGAACGAAAATGATTGAAATCTGGCCCGAAATGGTGACTCGATCAGACTTGCTAGAAATTGACCTGCCCATGTCCCGAGCAGAGTGTAATCTGATTGGTTGGCCCTATCACATGTTGAGCCAATTTGCAACACGGAAAAAAACTTGCAAAACTTGACTCGGTCAGGCAAAGGCCTGGCCCAAGTAATAAAAGATGGTTCTCCATGTTCTATAACAAATTATAAAATAACCCACAGAAAATATGCGCTCTGATTGGTTGAAAGCCGTGTTTCTATACGTGGCCTTGATTCTTGAACTCAATTGGAAACTTGGCGAAATAATTATTTTCTACAAGAACCAGCTACATTACTGTACGAAACGACAATGTTTTGTTAGTTTAGAAACAAAGTTTAGTTTCTTGCAATTTGAGCGATATTAAACAGTAATTTTCGCAAAAGAACTGACTAAGCTCAATTAAAAACTATTGATTAGTGATTTAAATCAGAGAACTTTAAAATAATCCTAAATATTTCTTAAATATTTCTTAAATATTTCTAACATGATCTAGATGCATAAAATAGAAGCTGAACTATAAATCAGTTGTGGAGCACAAACCACCAAACGTCAAACCTGACAAAGTTGATCAACAGATAAGAGCTACAGATGCTAAAAATCCATCCAACATCATCCATTTCGACTACTCTTGGTTAATTGAGGAATGTACAGTTCAGTAAGACTCTCTACAGGTGCCGTAGAGGACGAGAAGGGCAAGGAAATCTGACCAAGCTTCAAGTTCGTGATGAAAACAACCTAGTTCCATCTGTATGCGACTGCATGTCATTGAATCAACGAAGAACTATTCTAGTCCTAGAAAGACAGAATGTACAAAACAACTGATGACCCGAGTGATGGCTTCCATGCTTTGTAGCTCTAGATTTCAAAGATAAATTCAAACGATCCTCCTTTCCTGTAACACGTCTTGATCTCCCGTAAACTTTGTTTGGTACGAAAACCGGCGCCCGCTTGATCTACGCAATGAAGTCCATGAGGCAAAATGAACTGTTGAACATATTAAGTGCTGCCATGTATTGTCAATCCAGTTTTAGCATTAGTCCAAACAGCTTCTTTTTCTTCATTATTCTGTGTCATTTTGGGCTCCAATTCAAAGGTTTTTCATACCTAGCAAACTGTTTCCAAACTCGCTGAATCAGATTTGACAAAACTGACTGATTTGATCATGTGATAAGTTCATGACATAGCGACTGCGAGAGTTAGGAGAATTTATGTTTTGATGATCATAATAAACACGCGATTTTCCTTCGTTGTACTTATTATTCTATGGATTATTTTATAAAGGAAATAGAAAACGTTTTTCCTGTGTTTCTATAGAGTTATAGAAAAACTTGTGGAAGAACTCAAAATAGCTGTGGGAACACTCGCCCTTCTGGCTTGTGTTCCCACAACCATTTCTCATTCTCTCAAACTCTCACTCGTGTTTCTATAACTCTATAGAAACACGGGAAGTGTTTTGTATTTCGTAACTAATGCATGCTCAAGGTCTTGAAAAACTGCAGAATGATGCACAAGCAGAACACAAATGCATTTATCAGCTTTTCAAGACCTCGAAAGTGCATTATTTTGTTACAGGATATAGGAGAACCATCTTCTATTTGTTTTATAATTATATAACATTCGATCTACGTGGAAAGAAATGCTTGAGCGTGGATTATAAGAAAATCAAGCACGCTGAGCAACCAATGAAATCGCGTGGTCTTAGGAAGCTCCTGTAATTGATATTATAAAATGTATTAATGAATTCCTAGGGTGAATTACATATTTTTGTACTACATTTGTAGCAATAAACATACATATATACATTAAATAACATTTGAAGGGCTGTGTGAAATAAGGCGTAAGTAACATCTGATCATGTTCTAAATTCTCCCTTAGAAAACAATGAATTTGAAGGAGAATTTAGAGTGTGATCAGGAGTCACTTATGCCCTTGTTGCACACAGCCCTTCATTTGTTTTATATTTAACCATTACCAGGTTGCACAGAGTATATACAACATCTTGTCAACTCGTGGCTACACATTTGACTGTCGTGGTCTCGTCGCCGTAAAGGGCAAAGGAAAAATGGTCACATATTGGCTGATGGGTAAAGAAGGCAGTGGTGCAGATGGTACCGATCAATGATACAGATAAAGTTATTATATGGTCTGCGAGACCAGTATATCAAATTATGAGCCAGTCACAAATTGGTACAGTAAAAGAGAAATGTACTCTGAAATGGATGACAACTGGGTTGTGACCTAGTCACTGTCGTGCCCCTTTCCATATACATTTTAGGGTGGTTGTATCATTGATTGTTTTGTATTAATAGTAGTATTGCAAACTGGAAAGATGTGTGCTAAGTTAGTTTTTAATCAATGAAGTGCACCAGCAATCAGTGGCATGCTTTGTATTCTTTAAGTTCATACGATGTACTGCCATCATGCTCATTGAAGGCACTCATTGTCTTAAAGTGTCTTATTTTTTATCATTAATATCAATTCTACATAAAAGTGAAAAGTTGAATATTATAAAATTTCTTGATTTGAAGGTTGCATCTGAGTTATAAAGGTTTATATTTCCAATATGGTAATGACATGACATCAGAGGAGGCATTTACTGTCATTGAAAGGTATTTATGATTTAGACAAAATATTTGGTCAAATCACTTATATGAGCTTGAAATGTAACATGGATGTTTTTAAAAGGTGATTTATCTCTTCCAGCTTGTTTTTGTATAAGAAAATAATGATGTCTCCTGGTGTCACATCATACTTTATAACTCATAGATGCAACAAATATTCTAATATTCAACTATTCACTTGATGCAGAATTGATATTAATGAAACACAATTAAGGTTCGTAGGTACTTTAAGTATTGCAAATTAGGAACATAAAAATGGCTGCAATTAGCCAAATAGAATATAACAGGGATGTATTTATTTGGGCGTAAAGTATATCTAAAGTCACTCTGAAAACATGGCACGGGACATTCAGAAATGTTGTCCTAAGTCTTACATTCATGTGCCTAACTTATTGCAGAAGGTAACTTTTGACACCATGTTAGCCAATATGCAATAATTATTACTGGTACTTTGTTTCATTACATCGGCATCTCAAACAACCCCTTCAGAACCTGGATACTGCCACTCTTTATAACCAATGATGAGTACAGTAATGTATGTTAAATTATTGTATAAAGGTTATGTTTGTAAACAGTACATTCTACCCATAAGATCTGTTTTGCTTTCTCTTTTACTATCTATCATAATTCATCCCATTACAGGCTATTTCAATGGGTGGTTAAGATCATCCACAATAACGATGTAATGAAATAATATGTCAGTTGCTGAAGTAATGTTGATAGGCCTGGTTTATAGTTGAGAGCAATATGCTTGCTCAACCCAAAATCTATTACATAGGAGAACGGTTCTGTTTCAGTATGAATCTGGGTCTGGTTGTGCAAAGCAAGGGAAAGCGTTACCCATGAGTTAAGGTTGAACTGAGTGCAGATTACAATTACAGATTTGCTTCTATCCTAGGGATCAAAGTTACCCTTACTTCGAACAACCAGGCCCAGAAGTTAAAAAATTTAACCAAAAAGATATTTTATTAGAATGCAGTTAAAAGTATGTTACTTTAAACACTAGCACTGATTTATTATTCACTTTTATTTACAGTTTTTATTGAGTTTTTTTTAGTTTGTGAATGGAAAATTTGTTTTGTACATTTTTAAAGACCAAGGGTGCCCTTTAGAATAAAGTGGAAATAATCCAAAACTATAGCGAAACTGGGAAACATAATTATGACTGGGAACTACCATTTTTGCAAAAAAAAAAGAAAAGGGAAAAACTCTGCAAAGGGAAAAACTCTGCAAAGGGAAAAACTCTGCAAAGGGAATGCACTGATAATGCGTGGTAGCATTTTCTAGTTTAGATTAATTAGTTATGAATGTGTTACTCAAGGAGGCTGTAATTAAAAAAAGAAAAATTTCCTGTGAAATGTTTTCATGTAAACATTCATACATGGGCCGCGTCAGGCAAAAAGGGCCTGGACAACACTCAAGTCACATCATTTGCACGAGTTTCAAGAAATTTACAACAAAAATCAATATGACCACCATAATTAGGAACCCTGTCACAGGAGATGATTTTGATATATGATAACCATTTATACCTGCTGGAGTTGAAGAGTAAAAAATATAAGAATGTAAAAAAGATTTATCACTTTTTGCTCAAAATATGTATTTTTGCAGTCATTCTGCTCCTCCTACCTCATGATAATTATGATTTTAGCAGAAGTAACAAGTTGTACCGTAATATGATCGTCTGATGATCTGTTAAATAGTACCACTGGTATACAACACACAGCACAATTTCAAAATATATTTACATTTTATGTCGTCCGGGCCCTTTTTGCATGACGCAACCACAGGTATTTGGCCATTTTTTAAACGTTCTTTCCCCAGGCAAATTTTTTTTTTGGGTTAATAGATAACAATGTCATTAAACATAGAACTCTAGCTGTGTCCAAGATCTTTTTCTGATTAATAGTATCCCTAGGGCTTAACTAGCAACTGCCAGCCATTTAAGTGACTGTTACACTTAAAAGAAATCAAAAAATTTACAGCACTCTTGAGTAATAACCACATTTATTGCAAACTAAGGTTTATATTTTTAGCAAATGATGTCCTGCATTAATGGGATTATTCCAGAAAAGTTTTTGTAGGAATTTAGTTTGTTTGACTATGACTGACATCAGTGTTTCCCATATATGGAACCACACTTTTTGTGGTTATTTGAGTGGGAGCGATATGTCTCCTGCAGTTTTAGGCTGTACAGATCATATTAGGACATTCCATGTATGTAATATATAATTATATAAATATATATATAGTTTTGTTTACAATAATTGCTGCATCTATTGGCAGCATATTATTATAGTTCACTTGCGTCCCTGCCATAAGTTATATTTTGCCCTTGAAGTAACTTAATGTGCACCACAAGAACTTGTTGGCATGACATAGGCCTTTTATCAAAGAGATTGACTTTTGGATATATTTCCTTAAGCGAATTTTTTTTTTTTTTACGATTAGATTTATCACAATGAAAATAGTAAAAAGAGATATGCCATAAAACAACATACTGTAGCTACCATAAACTTGCACGTATCCCTGGAAATTTACACCCCAGTAAATTTGCAAGACGTTTTGCCTAGGAAATTTGCACCCCGTTAGGAAATTTGCACTTAAAGGTGATCTGAATTGAGCGCCAATTATTTAGCATAGGGTTCTTACCGAAACCTTGCTGAGGAACGTTGTACTCCCGGTGTCTTTCTTACTTGACTTGAGTTGATGTGAATTGAGCGCCGATGGTTTACGTACATGTAGAGTTCTTACTGAAACCTTAGAAAATTTGCATTTCCGTCTCTTGCATTTCCGTCTCTTGCATTTCCGTCTCTTGCATTTTCTTACTCTAAGGTGACTTGAATTGAACGCCGATGGTTTACGTACGGACCCGCGTAGCCACCGTTTTATACGACCTATCCTGAAGCTCTATTGTGAATTCCGATCGTTCTACAAATAGGCTTCATATTAGATTGCGGAGTCGCAGAGCCAATATTTTTCTACACAAGGACCCTGGATTTGTCAGGATATTCAATAGTTATGTAGCGTTCTTATCGAAACCTCGCAGTTTCTTGGCCACTTGAGTGATGTTTATTTTGAAATTCATTTTGATTTGTAAACAGATTATGACGCTTTGCAACGCTTGCTCATGAATAGCGGGCCACTGAATAGACCACTAATTAAAAGGCTGCCGAGCCGCAAAGTACCGACGCGATAATTGAAAGGCGGGAATCTTATCTTAAAATAATCTTTACAATTTGCATGAAATGACTCCTAGAATCCAAACTGATATGGTAATCAGTTTTAACCCAAACTCCGTGCTGCTTTGAAGCTACTACTTCCAGCTTTTGTTGCCTCGCTATGGTAATAAATCTAGAGGCCGCAATATTATATAAAGTTTGAACCTTGGATTTGCACACAGGATATCTACAAATTCGGATGCTTATATATATAATACGAAGACTGCGTTGAGATGTAGATGTACACTTTTTTTTAAATCTTTTATAGTGAGAGAAAATGAATTGAACCTCGGAACTGGATGCTTTTTCAGCTTTGAATGTTTCATATTACACTGAATAAATAAGTTATTGAAGAAGTTTATTGTGTGTAAATTGATCAATGTGTATGGTTATAGAACTCCGGTTTGCAAACCAAAGTCCCAGCTGAATCTTGGCTGATTGAAAGTGGAAACTGATTATTTACAAACTTTTCAACAAAAAACAAGGTTCAAGCCGTAGATGAGATTCCAAATGTCAGTTCTGCTATGATTTATGCCTAGGTATAAGGTAAGAAACGTCTGAACAACCACTTAAAACCTGTTTTTTTAATTTGTTGTTGCAAAATTCACCAGGAGTGCAAATTTCCAAAGGGGGTACAAATTTCCTGTAACACCAGTTTATACATTTCTTTATAAAAATCTGTACTTTTGAACATGATTATCTCCTCAGATTTATGGCAGATCTCTACGAAATGTTAGAGTTTTACTGTTTTTAGTGTGATAAATCTAATCATAACAAAATAATTGTCATTAAAGAAATATATCAAAAAGTCATTCTACTCGAGAAAAGGCCTATGGGTACATATCAAACACTTTATTGTGCTATTCCATATATGGTCAATATATTCCATATTTGGAAAGCAGGACGGATCATGTTCAGGAAGTTTAGCGAGCCGGCAGAAGAGAGGCGGATACAACGTATTAGAGGAAGTGCGATTAAAAAAATCGAATCGTTTTTGAAGATTCGATAGCGAAATTTGAAAAGGGTGAGCGTATGCCTCACGAGCATCTAGTCAGGCCCAAATATTACTCTGAACGACAACAATTGTTTGATATGCACATTACCTAGGCGATGGTCTCTTGACATTACTTGGTGTTCTGTGAAATAGAAACCTCTGGTTAAAGCCAATTATGTTGTTTTCCTATCAAAACTGATGGTTTTGGTAGTTGAGAGGATGTGAAATAACAGCATTTTGGCATAGCCAGGACTGAAAACAAGCTTGGTTACAAAAGTAAGCAAATGGGGCCATAGTGCGTTGGGGACCATGTTCCTCTGTTAGTCAACATACCAGGCATGGTTTATCCAGTGCATAATATTCCAAGTGTTAGCTTAGAGTGTGCGACTCTAGCATGTGATTTTGATTACTGTTTGAGCGTTAAATCAATTGCATTCTTCTTACATTGTTGATGGTACAGATGTAAACATGTCAGAGCTACATCAATGAGCTGTTTTGAGACAAGGCATAGGCAGAACTTTAATAGTGTAGTTAATGTGAAATGATAAGGGACTGGTCATAAAGTACAGGGAGGGGGGGGGGGGGGGGGGGGGGGGGGGTGATAAAATTCGATTTTTCAAAGGCTGGATTTTATGTAGCCTGATTTTCAGACGGTACGAGATCGTCCGCTTACTTCCTCCCCTCCCCCCTCGGGAGGGGGAGGAAGTGAGCGGACGACCTTGTACCGTCTGAAAATCAGGCTAGATTTTATGTGGCCCACCACTGGATTAGTGCAGAATTACACATGACCCACCTCTATTCTTCAGCTGAAAAACATCATGACCAACCCCCTAGTACATTTTGGCCTATCCAAAAAATCGTCTCAATCGGTAGGTGGTTTACCTTTGAAGTGTAAAATCAAAGCAGATTTTAGTGTGACCCACCCTCAATGTGGTGGCAAAATTTCCATGACCCACCCCCATTTATGACTTGAAAAATTGATGATCCACTCCCTAATTTTCATCACCCACCCCTCCTTTACTTTATGACCAGTCCCTAATACACTGGTTAATTTTTTGGGCATTTGTACTAAAAATAAGGATAGACCAACTCAAAAGCCTGGTGTGTAATTAAGAAAGTGATCATTACTTAGTAGAAATCTAAGTACACATAAAATCATAATATATACATTATTTTAGATGAAACCCTGGATTATGTATGTAAATTAGACATGGTGATTTAGATGGAATTTACAAAGCATGTATATATTTAGTTCAACTAAACCCTTTTTGCTAATGTCCTGAACTTTAGGATCTTGTAGCGGGAAACAGGTGCCAAGACATTTATGATTCTTGGCACTCCCCACTGTTTATCTACAATTAACTCGTACAACGTTAAAACTCCTTGTACAACAATCAGACTAGCAAGATGCATAGATCTTGAAAATATTTGTATAGTAAGTGTAATAGAAATGTTCAAAATTCCTGTAATTCTAAATGAAGTTCCATATAGAATTTATTGGCAAAAGTGGCCATATTTCGCCTTTCAAAAAAACAAGTTCGCTATAATGAAAAATTAGGCTATCTCAGTAAAATGTTTTGTTTACCATCGCCCGACTGACCCAATTTTTTGGAAAAGTAAGAACACATTGTAGAATAATTTCAAAACTATAACACATGCACTCCTCTTTTCCAAGCTCTCTATATTCTAGTTTCTTGTTTTTCTCGTGCGAATTGTCAATCCACGACTGGTACGGCGGGGGTATAATGCAGAATGCTGAAATCCGGTCAGCGGTCCGTAGGTTCTCCGATGGTGTCAAGTGGTTGTCACGTCCGCCTTAACGTGGGAGACCGAGGTTCGAGTCCTCCCCGGCGAACCACGTTTTCACATAGTATGTCATTTCTTTCTCTTTCATGCCTTTACATACTCGGTACCTTTGATATGACAGATCTACAGTGATCCTACGTGAAATGTGGCTGATTACACTTAGTTAGAATACTCTTTGCTGCCTTGCTAGTTTCTAAGTTGTATATCACTTCCCCGCTAAATACAGGAATGGCTCCAACCTCTGTCCATATAAACTAACTAAAACCCGAAGTCCTAACCCGAACCATACTCCCTAACCGGTCAGTGAACATAAGTTTGAGGTTTTTGGGCTAAAACGAGTTTAACGAAAATGTCGAACTTTGCGTCTCATGGTATTTCCGCTGACCGGATTTTCTAATTTGCATTCAGCATTCTGCAAAATACAAAGTGGTTGAGGAAAACATAAAAGTTTTTACGAGTCTGACGTAGTAACCAGGCCTTACTTGGGCGATGGTAAACATTTTATTGGGATTTCCTTATTGGAACTGTAACATAAGTGGTCTGCAAATTGTCCACAATTATTAGCGAAACAAGTTGTTTAGACAAGTTTCAATTTTTGAAGTGACAGTATGTCAGCTGCAAATAGCTGTGGGGTTGGCAAATTTTAATGAACTAAATAAATGTGCGAAGACAGGGTCTTTGGATAAGCTAGACTAAGTATTAATTTTAATAATATATTGGAGTTGAAATGAGTGCAGTACAGTGTATTATCAGAGTTATTGGAAGAAATGAATTGCTAGTAATTGTTGCATTTAGACCATGAAGCCGTGGTGGTGTAGACACCTATTTCAAAAAGGTTGCGAAATGGCATTCCCAGACCGAAATAGATAAGTAATTTTGTAGTTATCATGGTGTAGCTATCGGAGGCAGGTCCAGGATTTGATCAAGAGGGTGCCCGAGATGCCCCTGAAGGTGGAAGTTACCAGAGCTGAACACAAAGGGTGGGTTCTTAGGGTGTGTTCGGTGCGCCGTTGGACACTCCCTGGATCTGCGATCGAAGTGTATCCCATAGTACATTGCAAGCAAGCTATAAATATCCTTGAGTGCACTTACTTCAAGCGATTGGTATGATTAATAATTATATGGAAAACCAGTCGGCGATCAAAATTGCTTTGATCGCTTAACTTTTCTTCAAGTGATCAGGACGATTATAAATTATGGAAACTGGACTTTACCAACTGGTGCAAATTGTTCACAATAATGATCAGTAATCATATATGTGTGCATCACATCACTAAGACTCGGGGATGTTGCCTGTGCAAATGAAAACCTGAGCGACTATGTAGCTGTTTGTTGTTATGCTATCAATATCAAATTAACTTGAAGAAACAAAAGGAAGCCGCTGTGCACCGATATATTATTTTCAACTCGACATGTCAACTGATGACAATACTACAAGGTCATGTATGGGTTAAATGCAGCAACTCTGGTAATGACGGCTTGGAGGAGAAGTCAACAGTACAGCTGTCCACAAAACAACTTGTGTGTTATGAAGTTTGTGTATTTTTTGTTATTGATGGTTTCCCACTGTTTGTAACAATGTCCACATACTGGTATTTCAGAACATTATAAGAGCCCAAAAGGCATAAGTTTGAAATATTATGTATAGAGCAGATTTTGTATGAGTGGGCAAGGCTATGGCAATAATTTATGACATGGTTACCACATGGCATAACCATGACATTGAAATGGCTTCCCAATCGTTTCAGTCCTTCCTTCCAATCAAATTACAGTACGGCAAAGTTATAGTATGGTTACGGTAGAGCTAGTCGTCGTATTTCTTTCCCACTCTTAAAGTCAGCTCTATGTACTCATTACTGCATACCATAATGTTGGAATGGCTTCCCACAAAGGCTTGTATGTATGTTCCAAATAAACTGGAGAGTTAGGGCAGGGTAAGTCATGTTTATTGTATGCTAAAGGGTGGTTCTGGTATTTGCCACGTGTCTTTCAGACTCGCGCAAAATTTGCACTATTAGCAAACTGTAAATACCTATATCACAGCTACTAGTTCTTTAGGGGCTAGTTATTGTAGATTTAAATATTTCGATTTCTTTTTTTTTGAGGGAGTCTTCATAGTAGTTTTTTCCCCATGAAAAAATTGTTTACCAATCTTCCAACAATTGTGAAAATAATTCTGTGAATAGCACCAGCCATATTGTCTGTAGTCATCAGGAAATGTGAATAAAACTTGTGAAACCAACCTGTACTGTAAATAATTATATACTTTTCTTACTATATAACCGCCTCCCGGTTTGCTCGGTGGTTAAGCTCCGGTCTGTTGCGCGGGAGGTCGTGGGTTCAAACCCCGACCGGACCAACGCTCGGGGTCTTATAAGTAGAAGGTGCTGCCTTTGTGAAACAACTGCAAATGGTTAGACCTTCACGTCTTCTCGGATAAGGACGTAACATCGTAGGTCTCCCGTCGGCCTCGAGTTTATCAGTCTCACCAGACTGTCACGAGTTACCGACGTTAAATAAAGTAGCTTTACTTTACTTTTTTTAATATAAATTCAAAAATTTGAACCCCATTTTAATGGCAACTTTTAAAAGGGAACTCCTTGCTCTCAACTGTGCATCCTGTATGGATGCTTTGGAAACTATTGCTGAGTTTGGATCTTTAAATCGTACTTCATAAAACTCATTTGAATTTCCAGTACGCTGCCATATTGGGTTACAACAACATGCAGTGCTGCCCTTCTTGTTACAACAAAATAGCAATAAATGATTGTTTTCTGAAATTTTGGGACAGTATGATGTAAGATACAAGATAGTAGCATGCAATGTATAATTACAGGATCCAAACAATACAGCCCATTTAATGTACGATTAGCCTCCTTTGCAGGCGTCCTTAGTGTCGCGGAGTTTAGGACCGACACTAAGGACGCCTGCAAAGGAGGCTAATGTACGATTGGCGAGGGCTGTAATGCTAGAACCCTTAGCTCAGTCGACAATACAACCTCTTGATTAACAGAGTGTGAAGTATGGACCTAGCTTTTTTTATGGCCCGAGCGTGAAGCGCTCCGGCTACAACAAAAAAAAAGGGGGGGGGGGTGTGAACGAGGATCCGTAACTTACGGTACAGACCGAGCAAACGAGGTTATAAGAGGTTTATTACATTATGGCTACCCAGCACTTCCCCACATCTCTAATATCGTACGCAAGCACACTAATATACTATTTTCTTCCAACCGCTGCAAAGACGTCTTTAAGCAATTGCCTCTAGTTGCATATCGACGTAGCTCTAACCTTCGTGACCTTTTGGTCAAATCACAACTACCACGGCCAGGTAACACATCTAATCAATCAACATCGAATCTAAAGCTTCGCCAGGCTCCTTTGACTGCGGACAAGAGTGTGCAACTTGTCCCCACATTACTAACGGCCTCCATCAATACACATTTCATTCCACTGGCGAGTCTCGCTTTATTAATTCTCTCACAACCTGTAATACTAAAAACCTCATGTACATGATACAATGTAATCGTTGCCATTTGCAATACATAGGTGAAACTAAGCGACGCCTCAAAGACATTTAATCCCGGGCATTTAATGAACACAGACGGACAGTAGACAAGCCTAGCATTAAATCTAAACCTACTACTGTATCTGAACATTTTCTTTCTAGACCTAACCACTCTTACACCGACATGCAACTTATCCCTCTAGAAATAATATACTCCCCAAGAGACGGCTCGATACGTAAAGCCAGAGAAGCGCACCTTATAGATAAAGCTAAAACTCTAGAACCATATGGTATGAATATACGTGATGAAACAGTGCTATTTTTGCTACTTTAAGTTTTGGTCTACGTCACTTCCTGTTTCCGCAATTTCTATTGCGAAATGTATAAATAAATACAGATTAAACACAGATTAAGTGTAACGCCATGGTACAAATTAAGTATAGCAGATCACAGTAGGGCTTAAATACCAACAGAAATGATGGCGGTTAGGTGGCGTGTATTTCACTGCACAGTCAGATTCAAGAGTCCGAACAAGTGATTTACCACATTTATAGATCTTCTTACCTTAGAGCCCCGAGGGGGCGGCCCCCGGGCAACCCACGGGCAACCCAGGGGCTTAGCAGGGGATTTGTAGCAAAAACATGCCCCACACGCGGGGCATTAGAGCGCTTTTGCGTTTTCGTCAAATTACCCCGGTTACATATCCACGGGGTTTGCACGTGATCTGCTGTCTCAACGTTCAGCGGTTTTCGCCACAGGACTCGCTCGATCGATCGACGTTCTTCGATTTCTTTGTCCTTGAAGTAAGTCATATCATTATCATTCAAATTAAGCCATCCACTGTCGGAAGACAGAACAAAGAAATAAAGGATAATATTTATATAAAACTATTAAGATTTTTGACACTTCTAAAACGTTTAGCTTCTATTAATACTTATAATATATTGCCCAGATTGCCACAGGGGTGGGGTTTTTTGTCACAATTTTCTGCCCCACCCGAGGGGTTTTAGCATGTATTTGTAATGGCTGCTGTGACAAATGCCCCTGGGTGCCCGGGGGCCGCCCCCTCGGGATGGCCGCTGATACCCGCATAACATCTAGTACTTGAAGAAGGCTGGTCTGGCCAGCCGAAATATTGTAATATTCAATATAAAATCCTACGTTGTGTCAGCTTTGCCGTAGTCCTTGGACTTCGTATTCATTTTCATTTTGGCTGATTAGATCTGACTTAGATCCAACGTAGCAACCAGCAGGATTTTCGTCCACGGTCCGTTTCTCAAGTTTACCTAGGATAACACAGGTAGCCCAAAAATACTAGGATCCAAATACTAGTAGAATCTGAAATATAACTGCACATTTGTATTTTCGGGTTACCTGTGTTGTCCTATTGCTATCAATGCGGTACGGTACTGTACTCTGTATTTTCGGGCTATCTGTGTTATCCTAGGGGAACATTCAATAAATTGTTGTAACACTCGTATCGTCTTGTCTAAGGGCTTTGACCTTTGTTATCTGAGCGCGCCTGAAGAAATCTAACCTTTGATTATAATTGGATACCTTTACATAAATCACTAAGAAAATTATATAAATCACTTGTTAGGCCTATAATGGCATATGCCGACGTCTTGTGGGACGCATGCACTGGTGGCGAGAGCGACCTCGTTGAGTCTGTTCGGTATGAAGCTGGAAAGATCGTTACGGGTGCTATGAAGGGAACAAGTAGAGCACGTCTTATGTATCAGTCAATTCCAAACCCGTGCATCCCCCCCGGGCCACCTCCGGGCATTTGATCAGAGGCTTGCTCCAGAGGGTGGGGAATTTAACGAGTATCTAGGCGGTAGGGGGTGGGGCATTTGATCGGAGTTTAAAAAATACATTCTGTCTGTCTACAAATTCGCATCGCTCGCGTCGAAATTGCGAACGTACGCCGTGTCTTCGAGGACTTCCAAGATAAGGATTGCGCATTCGTAGAGGCCTGGCTTGAAAGAGTGAACCTGCCAAATTTGAAGGCCACTTTCAGAGGTAAATTGTTTATGTTTAAACCTATAAACTATGTTGTTTTCCCTTGCTTTGTGAACTTTGACCGACTGCGTGATATTAAGTGCGTGACATTTATATACGTTATCATATATAAGGTTAGTTCTGCGGTGAGAATTGCTGCGACCCTAGACAGCGCGTGAGTTAAACACATAATTATTATATCGGTAAATTTCAAACCATTACGTTTATAATAAAGTATATAACGGAAACCAAGAACGATCGAGCCGGTATAAATGATTGTTCTCATCCCTGACCGGTTGAAGGTGGTTTTCACCGTCGGTGTTTCCTGTGAATTGCTTGAGTCGGAGATTGTCAATAAAACAATGATTTCATTTATTTGTCAATAGTCTTGCCTTCTCTTTGTCGAACATTTTTGGAAAAATTTCCAATCCGGACCCCGATGGTGGGGCATTTGAACAGTCTGGATGAAAAACTGGTGGGGCATTTGAATAGTTTTTCTGCCTTGGTAGTGGGGCATTTGATCGATTTTTTTTTCAAAATGTTCAAATGCCCGGGGGTGGCTCGGAGGGGCCATGCATGGCTTTGGAATTGCTTGATACATTATGGAAGAGCTGGGGTGGGAGCTAATGAAAACTAGGCGTGCTATTCACAAACTCACACTTTATTTTAAGATTGTAAATAATTTAAGCCCGCTTTATCTCGACGAATTGCTCCCTTCCAGAGTTTGTGATAGAACACATTTTCCCTTACGCTCCGCACAAAATTTCACGCTGTATCCTGTCCGTACAGAACGTTACAAGAAATCTTTTTTCCCGTCTACTACTAAGTTGTGGAATGAGATTGATATCGAAATTCGTTTGCTTGATGCATTAGGTCCCTTTAAGAGAGCGTTAGTTGGTCTCTTTAATGTCCCGGATTATTTTAAGCTTTTTGATTACTCATATGATAGGTATTCTTCTATAATTCATACCAGACTTCGACTAGATGCATGTGCTCTAAATTATTATCTCTTTAAGATTGGGATCAAGATTTCTCCTGCATGTAGCTGTGGTTTAAGTAAGGAAAGTATATCGCATTTTTTTTACACTGTCCTACCTATGCTGCCCTCAGCCGGACCAAATTTGCTCTCCGCTGCTGGTCGGATCGTTTCAAACAGATGGTTGAGCTTTCCAGACTCTCAAAAAATCGTACTTTTTCTATTTGGATCTTCCTTATTAACCAACGATGAAAATGTTGATATTTTTTACCACGTTCAGTATTATATAAGAGAGTCTAATCGTTTTCATCTGTCATAGCCTAATCAGTCTGTAGTTTGTAACTGTAGTTATGATATGAAATCATGTTTGCCGCGTAGCACTAGTAAGTGTAAAGAATGTGATGTAAAGTGGTAAGCTGTAGTGCTAAGTGTGCACGCCCTACGAGGGAAAGAGAAAAAATCTCTGACCCAAGTGGGACTCGAACCCAACGACCTCCAGGTTACATGTCTGGCGCTCTACCAACTGAGCTATCAAGTCAGATGAGAGCAATCGTGGGTATTGGTGCGTTATATGGGGTCACGGCGATTAATATATGTATATGTAGTTATGATATGAAATCATGTTTGCCGCGTAGCACTAGTAAGTGTAAAGAATGTGATGTAAAGTGGTAAGCTGTAGTGCTAAGTGTGCACGCCCTACGAGGGAAAGAGAAAAAATCTCTGACCCAAGTGGGACTCGAACCCAACGACCTCCAGGTTACATGTCTGGCGCTCTACCAACTGAGCTATCAAGTCAGATGAGAGCAATCGTGGGTATTGGTGCGTTATATGGGGTCACGGCGATTAATATATGTATATGTAGTTATGATATGAAATCATGTTTGCCGCGTAGCACTAGTAAGTGTAAAGAATGTGATGTAAAGTGGTAAGCTGTAGTGCTAAGTGTGCACGCCCTACGAGGGAAAGAGAAAAAATCTCTGACCCAAGTGGGACTCGAACCCAACGACCTCCAGGTTACATGTCTGGCGCTCTACCAACTGAGCTATCAAGTCAGATGAGAGCAATCGTGGGTATTGGTGCGTTATATGGGGTCACGGCGATTAATATATGTATATGTAGTTATGATATGAAATCATGTTTGCCGCGTAGCACTAGTAAGTGTAAAGAATGTGATGTAAAGTGGTAAGCTGTAGTGCTAAGTGTGCACGCCCTACGAGGGAAAGAGAAAAAATCTCTGACCCAAGTGGGACTCGAACCCAACGACCTCCAGGTTACATGTCTGGCGCTCTACCAACTGAGCTATCAAGTCAGATGAGAGCAATCGTGGGTATTGGTGCGTTATATGGGGTCACGGCGATTAATATATGTATATGTAGTTATGATATGAAATCATGTTTGCCGCGTAGCACTAGTAAGTGTAAAGAATGTGATGTAAAGTGGTAAGCTGTAGTGCTAAGTGTGCACGCCCTACGAGGGAAAGAGAAAAAATCTCTGACCCAAGTGGGACTCGAACCCAACGACCTCCAGGTTACATGTCTGGCGCTCTACCAACTGAGCTATCAAGTCAGATGAGAGCAATCGTGGGTATTGGTGCGTTATATGGGGTCACGGCGATTAATATATGTATATGTAGTTATGATATGAAATCATGTTTGCCGCGTAGCACTAGTAAGTGTAAAGAATGTGATGTAAAGTGGTAAGCTGTAGTGCTAAGTGTGCACGCCCTACGAGGGAAAGAGAAAAAATCTCTGACCCAAGTGGGACTCGAACCCAACGACCTCCAGGTTACATGTCTGGCGCTCTACCAACTGAGCTATCAAGTCAGATGAGAGCAATCGTGGGTATTGGTGCGTTATATGGGGTCACGGCGATTAATATATGTATATGTAGTTATGATATGAAATCATGTTTGCCGCGTAGCACTAGTAAGTGTAAAGAATGTGATGTAAAGTGGTAAGCTGTAGTGCTAAGTGTGCACGCCCTACGAGGGAAAGAGAAAAAATCTCTGACCCAAGTGGGACTCGAACCCAACGACCTCCAGGTTACATGTCTGGCGCTCTACCAACTGAGCTATCAAGTCAGATGAGAGCAATCGTGGGTATTGGTGCCAGACATGTAACCTGGAGGTCGTTGGGTTCGAGTCCCACTTGGGTCAGAGATTTTTTCTCTTTCCCTCGTAGGGCGTGCACACTTAGCACTACAGCTTACCACTTTACATCACATTCTTTACACTTACTAGTGCTACGCGGCAAACATGATTTCATATCATAACTACATATACATATATTAATCGCCGTGACCCCATATAACGCACCAATACCCACGATTGCTCTCATCTGACTTGATAGCTCAGTTGGTAGAGCGCCAGACATGTAACCTGGAGGTCGTTGGGTTCGAGTCCCACTTGGGTCAGAGATTTTTTCTCTTTCCCTCGTAGGGCGTGCACACTTAGCACTACAGCTTACCACTTTACATCACATTCTTTACACTTACTAGTGCTACGCGGCAAACATGATTTCATATCATAACTACATATACATATATTAATCGCCGTGACCCCATATAACGCACCAATACCCACGATTGCTCTCATCTGACTTGATAGCTCAGTTGGTAGAGCGCCAGACATGTAACCTGGAGGTCGTTGGGTTCGAGTCCCACTTGGGTCAGAGATTTTTTCTCTTTCCCTCGTAGGGCGTGCACACTTAGCACTACAGCTTACCACTTTACATCACATTCTTTACACTTACTAGTGCTACGCGGCAAACATGATTTCATATCATAACTACATATACATATATTAATCGCCGTGACCCCATATAACGCACCAATACCCACGATTGCTCTCATCTGACTTGATAGCTCAGTTGGTAGAGCGCCAGACATGTAACCTGGAGGTCGTTGGGTTCGAGTCCCACTTGGGTCAGAGATTTTTTCTCTTTCCCTCGTAGGGCGTGCACACTTAGCACTACAGCTTACCACTTTACATCACATTCTGTAGTTTGTAACGTTCGTCTCTTAACTGTATAATACCGTATTATAAGTGTAACGTATGAGCCCCCTAGATGAGCTAATAGAGCTCTTCGGGTGAACTCGTAATTAAAAAATATGTTTAAATAAAACAAATAAAAATAAAAATCTGTTTAGGTAGGCACATCCGGTTTCAAATGTCGTCACTGTTCGAATGTTGTGTTGCATTGTCGGCTTCAAATAGATGTCCAAAGAACCACAGAATTACACCGAGGATCGTCTTGTGACCAATCGACATGAGCACGAAGCTGTAAAAATGTTTTGTACACCGTAAAAGTTCGGAGATCGAACTTATCAACCTCATGGTATTTACTCGGGGCTGAAATTTCTCGCTTCCACTTCCGCTTCACTGTCCTTCAAGTACGGCTAAAACAATTTTCAAGATGTCCAAAGAACCACAGCATCACGAGAATCATAAGGTTATAAAGTAGTTCAGAGAGATGGTACTCCAAATTTGAGAGAAATTTCCTCCGAGACGGACCGGGTCTCCGCCATCTCGCTTTTCACTGTGTTAAGGGTTCATTGACATATTTAAATCGGCCGTTGCTAGGGAAAGTTTGCAGCCTCGTCAAACCCGAAAAATTAAAGTGTGGGCAATGATTATTATCAAGGTGACTCCTAGGGTAATAAGTCTTGTAGTCTGATGGCGTCATTAAGTGACGTCATGATGACGTCATCAAAATCAGAACATTTCTAAACTCTCCAAGGATTTTTAATCTACTAGTAATTTATGAATATTTTCCGAACCTACGAATTAAGGAGCATAAAACCGAGCATGCGTTTGCCATTACGACAAAAAATACGACACTTTTCAGTCGAATTTTAAGCTTTTTTGGCGAATGAAAAGCCATAACTTTGGCATTTATTGTCGGTTTCCAAAATCCATGCTCGATTTTGTGGAGGTGGTCGACAAGATTTTAACGGGAAAGTTTGGTGTTTAGTGAAAGCGCGCTAAATGTTTAGGATTTTTAGAAACCGGAAGTGAAGAAATTAACGCATGCGCAAAAGTGCCTGTTTTGTGGTCGTGAAATAGTCGCAGAACTGTTGTTGCAGTAAAGTCTACTGACAATAATTGGTCGAACAGGATGTGCATTTTCTCCTATTTCCTCCGACAATGGCCAGTTTTTGGGACTTGGCTGAATACTCCAGTCTGCAATGAGCTCACTTGATTGTCTGCAATGAGCCGGCTTCGGACTGTGTGGCCATGGAGCAAATGCCAGGAACCCATTTCGCGGCAAACCGAAGCAGCCAATAGAAATCGAGGTTCAATCACAACTTTACCAGGAACCCGAAAGCATTATCTGGAGACAAAAGTGTGCATATTTGTGGAAGATTTGAGTTGAAAACCTGCCAGTCGAAAATCACCTGTATCTGTCTGTATGTTTAATCGGTAAAGCTTGTTGCATTACAAAACCGATAGTGGCAGACAGTTCCTTTACATATTTACAAAATTACATTACATATATTTAGAAAAATACGGTGTCTATTAACACTTACATATAAATTCAGTCGAGTTTATACAAATATATGATTATGATAAATAATAATGATATGATTGAGTCAGACATAAGTAGATATTACTAGTCATTATTATGCATGTTGTTTAGGAAAGCCATAGTTTTTTTAGAAAATGTATCTATGTTAGGGGACATAACTAAATCCTCTGGAAGAGCATTCCAGATGGGAACAGTCCTGGGAAAGAAAGCCGAGAATTTAAAAACATCGGTCCGAGTCGAAATATGTTTGTATTATTTTTAAGTTGTGTTTACGGCGTGTGACTGACTTTGATGCAAGTGTGAGATAGTCGTTAAGGT
Organism: Actinernus sp. WN-2022; assembly: GCA_030867875.1. Classification (NCBI taxonomy): domain Eukaryota; kingdom Metazoa; phylum Cnidaria; class Anthozoa; order Actiniaria; family Actinernidae; genus Actinernus; species Actinernus sp. WN-2022. The sequence goes on along the minus strand of JAOWCC010000577.1, from coordinate 169,983,423 downwards.
CAGTTGCGTTAAAACCATGAGAAGTCTTATACATAAAGTTCAAGCGGAGACATTCGCGACGCACTGAAAGTAAGGGCCATTCTAGGTTTTTGAGCATAGCACCAACACTGGATTCTCTGGAGTAATCCCCGGTGTACAAAACGCGCAGCTCTTCGTTGGATCTTCTCAAGTAAATTTGAATTCCGATGTGTGTAAGGATCCCACGCTATGCAAGCATATTCCATAGTAGGCCGTACGAGGCTGAGATATAATTTGGATTTGACCTCGCGGGAACAATGATAGAAATTTCTAGAAAGAAAATCTAAAGTACGACTACTCTTCTTAGATATGTATGCGCAGTGATTGTTAAAACGCAAGTCGGATGAGAAGAAAACACCCAAATACTGCTGAAGGTTAGATTCCTTAAGTGCTGTCCCATTTAGAGAGTACGTGGTTTTAATTGGAGATTTGGAACGAGAAATGTACATAGAAAAACATTTAGTGCAATTAAAACGCATTTGCCATTTCTCAGCCCATGTCGACATTGCGTTTAAGTCGGATTGAAGTTGCAGAGGAGAAAAATCAGTCGACAGTTCCAGGTAAACTATGCAGTCGTCAGCGAACAGTCGAATATTTGAAGAGATACCCGCCGGGAGATCGTTAATGTACAGTAGAAATAGCAAAGGCCCTATCACCGAACCTGAAGTACATCGGAGGTAACTGCACATTCGTTGGAAAAATCACTTGACTTCTTGCAGTGTTCTTGAGTGGCCGTACTTTTCTTCGTGTTTTTAGAAGCCATTTTATCGCTGGAAGCAGCCATTTCAGCTTCTGTATCGTTGACGAATTTAGATACTATTTACTAGATGTTCTTTCAATCTATTAACAGTAGAAAGAGCTTGGCTACATCGGAGTCTAATACAAGTTTGCTTTCCCATACATCAGCGTTTTCCCGACTGACTGCGTCACTGTGTTGGCGGCGCCGTACGCTTGCAGTCACTTTTTTACTCGTCCGGTACAAATTATTTTACTTTCTCTAGGTTCAAGTACAGTTAGGTACCTTTCGAGTCCTGAACGATTCCTTCAAAATTATCGGATTGAGATTCTTGTCAAGTATAATTTTCTTTCACACGATAAACCAAGCTTTTCATTTCCCCGCTACATGTACAGCTTGTTCCGACTTTCGAACAGTTTACTTCATTCATTCATGAAAAGCTTTCAAGTAAACCACCAATAAAACATATACAAGTATTAAAACTATCGGGTGGCCGGTGAACACGCATAAAACTAGCCTGAGAAAACAGCCGACTCATATAACCCGAATCGGCTGTTTTCTCAGGCTAACAAAAACCGTAAGTCAAAATCGCATCTGCTGCTGCGAGCATAGCAACGGTGTTGCATAGCAACGAAATATGTCAATGGCCCTTAAGTTATGTAAATAAATTAAGTGGCCCGCGATTGTACCCAAGCAGTGTGGAATCTGATTGGTTGACCATGTCACATGTTGCGCAAACTTGGTAGAACAAAAAAAGACAGACTGCATTTTAAGACTCCGGCGGCTGCCTAGACTTGCTAGAAGTCGACCTCTTTTCCTCTGAGAAGTGAAAATCTCGTTTTAAGAGAAGCGAAGGTGGGAAATGAAAATCTCGTTTTAAGGGACTTTGAGAAAGTCTAGCAGCTGCGCCGGATAAATATCCTTCACAAGCTGTCTTGACAGCTGAGTTCATCTGATAAAGTACGTACAATAATTCTTGAGCACTAACTTAGAAATATAGTACCTCATTTTTAAGCGACCATTGCGCATGTGCAATGGAGCCTAGCGGTGTTACGTTACGGTGTTACTAAATACAGTTTTAATTAATCTTTCTTGTTAGAACTATGTAATCTAATGGTTTTCTATGTAATCTAAAGTATGTTGTTTTTGTTGTTGGTTTGGCGTCAACCGGTTCCAGTTGGTTGGTTGGTTTATCCCTATTTAACCTATGGAATTCTTATCTGGGGCAACACTCCATCTTCTATCTACTTATTCTCCAGAACTTTCTCAAAGTAAGACGCTCATTCCTCGCCTATTTTTAAACAACTGCAAAATCTTAAACTGATTGACGATCTATCATTTATTCACAGTGCTATATTCATTCATGTACCAGTTTTACTCAAGAGCTTCCAACCCACCTCCCCTAATCCATCCAAATAAAATGTTTTGTTTACCATCGCCCTCTGGCTCGTGTGAGTGGGTTGGTCAGTCGGGAAAAAATAATTGATGTAAGGGGTGTGGAACCAATGAAGTAAAGCCTTGTTACTAAGTCAGCTTGAAGACTCGCGTAAAAATGTTCATGTATTCCTCGACTACTTTTACCTCTACTAGTTGTGGATTGATAATTTGCATGAGAAAAGCAACAATTAAACGTAGAGAGCTTGGAAAAGAGGTGTAGTTATGAAATCATTCAATCTTTTTCTTTCCCCAAAAAAATGTGTTGGTCCTCAACCAATTTTTTTATTTCCAAAAAATTGTGTCAGTTGGGCGATGGTACACAAAACAAGTCATTTGGATGGCCTTATGGTAATAAAGTATATATCAGTAACAAGTAACGAACATGTGGAGTTGATTGCCTGTGGTGACACGATCTACAATCTTGGGTTACTTTTTTGTCAGATAGCACTACACAATAAACTGTGGTAGAATTGACACTTGCATCTTTGACATACTCAATTCAAACAGGTTGAACAGATGGCCACAGCCAAGTTCTTAAAGTGCCAGTTCGATTTGCCACTTTTTCAGTGTCAATAGGTTATCAGTCAGTGTTAGAAATATACGAAATAGTAAAAAATATTCCCAAATGGGCAAGTTAAACCACAAAATTTTAGGAGAGTTTATCTGTGAAATCCTGTCCACCATTACTGGAAGCAGTTCTCATTATTCAGTGGAAGTGATGTCATACACTTAACAACCACCATGTCAAGCGATTCAAATAGTGTGCATACAAAAGTAGCCATCCTCGCAAAGATAAATAAATATGACTTTCTTCTTGTACGTGAAGATGTTTTAGTAGAAATATGCCTCAAGGTGTTATGTTGTGCAGGCGAGCATCGAGTGTATGACATCACTTCTGCTGGATAACCCTTTGTATGAAGCCAAACAAAGGGAATGGCCTCCAGTAATGGCGGACATACAGATTCAATATTCGGAGTTCAAAAAATAAGACTTCCTGTCATTGAATCGAAAAACGATTTGAACTGGTACTAATATATCAACTCTACTTTATGAATATGCAAAAACATTGATATGTCAAAATTTGATCGTAGGGGCACTTTAACCGTTACTCTAACTGGTCTTCTTTTGAACATCTTGCACCTTTAACTGCTTAGTAATCCTTGATACATTTAAAGCAGTTAGAATGAGGCAAGCTGCATAAGGAATCACATAAAGTGGGAATAAAGGTGCCTGAGTGACAATGACACCCACAAAAAAAGATACATACACCAAAGATTGTGCAGCCTCTCCTAGAGGGTGGTAACCCAAATGGATTAAATTCAAACTCAACAATGCTCCAAGAAATGAAGTTGGGTCTGGAGACAAGTGGTATGAGTACCTTAGTCCTTTAACCCAAACAGCAAGGGATGGCATACTGATGATTACGGTGAACAAGGTCAGAGTACAGATGGTGTGGGAGAAATTTGATATTCCTTTTAACACTTGGATTAATCTAATGCTCCTAGATTCTGGTGGTAAACTTTCCTGCTGCCTTAGTAAGGATACCTGCTTGCAAGCTCTTCCGAAGACAAACAAGAAAGAAATAACTAAGGCTAGTGTTCCACACACAAACAATGATAATGATACTGTTATGACAGCTAGAGTAATTTCCTTTGGTGAAAACATTCTAGTTTGGGAAAGTACATCTTGGAGATCTTGGTTCCAGAATAAGAGCCTGCCACCAATTCTCAACAAAATCCCAGTCCATACAAAGATAATAACAGCCAGTAGCACTCCTGTGAATATTATCAATCCAAGTGGCAACAGCCAATCAAAAGTCCTTAAGTCACCAATTCCAGGAAGCCAATCATGTTGTCCCAGTTGTCCTTGCATGACAAAAAATGGCAAGATGACTTGTGAGGTCACAAAATGAACTTGTGTTAAGAGTAGCAGAACTCGAAAACTTCTTGAGACATTCGATATTAGGTCAAAGAAAGAAGGACAATAAAGGTGGTTTGCAAGTGAAGAGATCTGCCATGCGAGTACTAGCAGTAACATTGAATAAACCCACAATGCCAATTGTACTCCATAGAATCTGTATACCTGCCCAAGCATTTGATTAAGGTCAGGTTTGATGCTAACAGTGTGAGAACACTTGGGGTCAAGCCAGAGGTGTACCTCAACATCCCCAGTGAACCCCCTTGGCCTTGGATGATGAAGCTTTATAAGGAGCTGAACAAAACCTGATTTTGAACTTGCATAAGTATTTTCATTAAACCAGGGAATGTTGACACTGCCAATAATAGTTGGGTTTCCTTCACAGTCCTTAGCATCAATTTGAAGAAAGTACACTTTCCATGTTTTTGACACTGATGGCAAAGATATATTCACAAATGTCACATCAGCTTCAATGTCTAAAGTTGAAGGACTCCTTGAAAACAGCCATGGAGCATCCAAAATGTAGGTGGAAGCTGCCTTTGAATGGAATTCTGTACAGAGCATATTCACAGTCTTAGATGGGGGAATTCTTATGGCAAAGTGGGAAATTCCTGGAAATTCAGAAAGTCGAAGATGAGCAAATTTTAGTAGTGAGTTATCTGATGGCAACAGCTGTGCATGGTGTGAAAGGTCAGTTGCATTACTGCAAGGGTGGTTGGGAGTTTCACTGCAAGCAAACAGCCAGTTTTCTGATTCTAGGTTTGTTAAGACCAGTAAAGCACTGTGTGAAACCTGCCAATCTTCCAATGGAAATGTAAAGAGTTCGCTGCTGCCCTTCACTGATTGACCTTTAAATACCCACAACCTCCTGTGTACCATCACAGGACTTAAATTTTTCAGCTCGGCAATAGGAGTCTTCTTGTGATTAACAGAGTACACTTTCTTTGTACCAGGATTTTGAATGAAGTGGTGATGGAGGACTTTCATTCTCATTTCCTTTGTAGAAAATATTTGCTGTGTTGTAGGGTCAATCATGTCAAACAAAGCACGGTTTGCAACAAGCACAAGCTGTTTGCACCAGCAAAGACATAAATGGTCCACAGCTGCCCACACCTTAGGGACTGATGTTGTCACTACACTGATTGCATGAGAGTTAGGGAGTGAGTTTTGCAGGGAGGTGATGCTTGATCTTACCAGTATGTCTCTGAAACCTCCACTGACAGAAACAATGGTCACATTCTTGAGCCATGCTGTCTGGCTACTGTTATATGCTTCTTTCCTCCAATATCTGTTGACACGATTGTAGAAATTGCACAGGAAAGGATCCAGGGAGATCACTGGGTGTTCATGGGGAGTGCCAAGTGTTATAATGGTATGCACTAGCCTAGGGTCAAATTTTGGTAAAGTGAACAATGCCCTAGCAATCATCCCACCCATAGAATGACCAATAAGCACCACAGACTTAGGGGCATGTTTGTTCCCTCTGTAGTGCCGTAAAATACGCACAACAGAAAGTCTAATAAACTCTGTCTGTTCCTCAAGCATTCCGCCAGATATACCAGAAAATCTCTCGTCCAGATCAACAGTGAAGTAGTTGAACTCGTATTTGCTATCTTCGGCTTTCCTCAGAGCCACAGAAGCTAAGGAACGGACCTGTTTGTGACTGCCAGCGTTTCCCGGGATAAACAGAACTGGTATTCCATTCAACTTGAGGTTTCTTGACATCTCCGAGTACGCGCCCTCCCTGTACAAATACAAGGCGTATCTGGGATACAATTTAGAGGTTCCTTTGAACATGGGAACTCTGTTAAACTCTGGCCATTGGAACATGTAAGTCATTTCGCATTTGTTGGGTTCTACATTCAATGCAGCATCGCGAAACCCATACAAGGCGACACCTGCAAACGCGGTCAAAGAAATGACCATCATGGCCGACTGTCGCATGGGAAAACGAGCAACTCGAGCCATTTGGGTCCAGAAAAGCAACAACTTGATAAAAGGTTTAAGTCAAAGAGTATTAGGAAAGGATATACTTCGATTCTTCTCCGTAGGTGGTATTATTTTGGGAAAAGCACACGCATTGAAACACATGTACACGATCCATGTAACATAATTTCCAAGCTTGCCGCGGCTGCTAAGCCGATCCCAGGTCTTCCGCGCAGATTGCACCATGGCACCAGTACTCTAGAGCATAGGGGACTCCCCTAGGGGAGCCTTTATTGCCTTCAAGTTTCACATTGTCATAACCACAAAAACTCCTCGATTTACGTGATAATTTGGTAATAAGCTACGATGTGGAAAAATTCTCATCAGTTTTACGAGAACTTATAACAATACAATATTAGGAGTTATAATTCATTTCTTCTGGCTAGGTCCTGTGCTAGGGTAGAGAAAGGCAAAATCGTTGTTTGGGATGTGATGGGTTCTGGGAACGAAATGAAGGTCGCTAGGATTCATGGGTACTGCCGGGTTGCATTGCCTCTGAAAATTTCGCAAAAATCAACGTTGTAGTTGTATCTGAAAACTATGACCTAAGTATTTCTCCCAAGTAATGGTTTAGATGTTCAGGGTAGGTTTGGAGGTGTCTGGGGGAGCATGTCGGTGGCTAGAGTGCGATACACGTGCGATGTTGACAAGTCCGTGTTGGTGAATAACTTCGAGAAGAGAGGCTGGATTCAGTGTGCTGAAGATGAGGACTGGAATTTCTACTGGTAAGAATTGAACCAGCAACACCTAGTCCCAGTTGTGAACTTTTATAGCTTTCTAATAGCCAAGAGCTTTCCACTCTAAAATAAGATTATTATTTTGTAAAGTTCTGTTAGCACTGAAGGCTTTTATAGTTCATGAGCTGGTCCTGTGTATACTAGTCTCCCTCGCAGCCGTTCTTAGTGTCGGGCTTCCTGTCCCCCCTCCCACAGGAAGCCCGACACTAAGAACGGCTGCGAGGGAGACTGTGTATACAGGCTTTCCTTAAACAGCAGCTACATTCCAACATCTAGGCCAAGTCTCCAGATCGTCTTTCTACAGTGCCCTCGGACTCTCGTATCGATCCTGTCCATCTACGTACTTCAGCCCCGGACTTCAGCTTCGTTTGATATCTTTCTCGGGACTCTTCAGGTTGTAATTTAGCTCGATTAGCTTTAGCTATTTATAAATAGACAGTACTCTAGGTTTAGTTTTAAATAATTTAAAAAATGTTTTTAAATTATGTAATACATTAGGAACAAAATAAAGTTATTATTGTTGTTGTTAACCTTCAAAATAGTCGGGTATAAAACTTTTAGATGACATTTCTGAGAAATAAATGGTGCTTTTTTCGCTGCATTAACTCGGTGTATTCACTGTAACCGGTCTATAGTAGTATCATTCCCTTATCAAATTTGAAATTTATCAGTTAAAAAAAAATTGAACCAGTTAAAAATAATAAACCAAGGGATAAAATTTACCTAAAACATACATACAAAGTTTTTCTTTGTTTCTGTAGGGCAAGCGTACAAACTGTACGGGCAATATTCAATGTGGAGACAGGTTACAGACTGGCTGATGATCAGTAAGTAAAGTTTTTCAGGGCAATGATTGGTCAGTTCAACCTCTTTCCCAGGGTCTTCTCGGTCAGATCCAAGATGGCAGCTACTCCAGAGAAGACCCTGGTAAAGGCTGAACTATGATGTACTCTGAATGGTTCTTTGGTTATGATGCAAATGTTGTTCTAACAATGCTTTTTATTGGCCCAAACAGACTGAGATCACAGAGATGATTCATATATAGTTTAATTTTCCAAAATTTTATAAATAAAACGATTTTAAATAACCTTAAAACACATTGTGTAGGTAGAGCAATAGATGAAGTGCATTACTGGATAGTCATGACATGTCAACTGGCAGGCAATCAACATTAGCAAATTTAAAATGTAAATAAATGTGACTGTTCGAAATTTTCACGCTATTAGATCATAACACTTTTGCACGTATGCTGCAAAATAAAAAGAGTAGAAAGAAAAGTATTGAAGCCAAATGATTGCTCTGCAAACAATTTGTGTTGTCTGTGTACATTTAAGTCCTGTTTCAAGTATGGTACAAGTAATTCTAGCAGTCCTTCTACAGAAAATTTATTTAAAGCATCAAATCATGAGTAGCCTGTGAGCAGAGCCTTCTTCTGTTTGGTTTTCTTAATTTCATTCCACTGAGAGTGGAAGGACACTGAGAGTGCAAGGACACTGAGAGTGCAAGGACACTGAGAGTGCAAGGACACTGAGAGTGCAAGGACACTGAGAGTGCAAGGACACTGAGAGTGGAAGGACACTGAGAATGGAAGGACACTGAGAATGGAAGGACACTGAGAGTGCAAGGACACTGAGAGTGCAAGGACACTGAGAGTGCAAGGACACTGAGAGTGCAAGGACACTGAGAGTGGAAGGACACTGAGAGTGGAAGGACACTGAGAGTGCAAGGACACTGAGAGTGCAAGGACACTGAGAGTGCAAGGACACTGAGAGTGCAAGGACACTGAGAGTGCAAGGACACTGAGAGTGCAAGGACACTGAGAGTGCAAGGACACTGAGAGTGGAAGGACACTGAGAGTGGAAGGACACTGAGAGTGGAAGGACACTGAGAGTGGAAGGACACTGAGAGTGCAAGGACACTGAGAGTGCAAGGACACTGAGAGACACATAAGGGAATGCAAGGAGATTAAGAAAACCAAAGATAAGAAGGCTCTGCTTGCTGGGTAAATTGCAAGGGGAGTCGTGGGACAGTGTTGTATGGCTTCATTGTGCAAAGTTGTTGGCTTCAAGGTTACAAAATCATCTGGTTTATTGGACTGTGTTTGTAATCCTTGTAGACAAAAATCAGAAAGTTAATAATTATTATTGTGTATCCGATGGGATCATGAGCACAGTAATTTATTGGTTATTGAAGTGATATATACAGTGTATATCAGCATGTAACTGTTTCCAGTAAAGCCCTTCCTATAGGATCATGAGCACATTAATTCATTGGTTATTGAAATGATACATGTATATCAGCACATGACTGTTTCCTGTAAAGCCCTTCCCATGGGATCATGAGCACAATTCATTGGTTGTTGAAGTTATATATCAGCACGTGCATGACTGTTTACTGTGAAGCCTTTCCCATGGGATCACAAGTTCAATTCATTGGTTATTGAAGTGATGTTATTATCAGCACATGTCTGTTTCCAGCAAAATGGCTATTGTTGCTAGAAACAGGTATCATTAATAACTAAATTCATGTCACAAAGACTTACATGTTAGTAACATTCTCATGTTTTATTGTTATTTAGGGTGATCAATCATTTTCCAAACCACTATGAATTAACAAGGAAAGACTTGATGCTTAAGAACATCAAGAGATATCGAAAGGAACAGGAAAAAGAGGCCAACCCTTTGGCTGAGAAAGATGAGTTGGGAAGATACATTTACTTGGGTATGCAGTAATTTGATTAAAGTGCATATGAGCCCTAATGTTTTATAGATAGATAGATAGATATAGATAGATAGATAACACTTTATTTAAAGAGGGTGCACAATTACAGTAAATACCGTATTCTCCCTTGTGGCCCTAACAAAAAGGATTGAAAATAACAAAAATACAAAGATCACTCTAAAAAAGTTTGAAAGCGAAAGCGATATATGAAAAAATATAAATATATATCCTAATTTACTTAGTTTGCAAAATATATATCATAGACCATTAATAAGTTTTACTTAGACATTGAAAATTGGAAGTACAGTTTCTTAAGTGAAATTATTGATTTACAATCTTTAATATCATTTGGTAGAGTGTTCCACATGTTAATAACTAGAGACTGTTTGTGCGTGGGACAGGAAGTCTATACTTAGTATCAGATCTGGTATTGTACACAGAAGTAAATTTAAAAGATGATAGCTTGTTAATAAGATAATCAGGCGCCCGTTTGTCTTGAATTCTTTTCAAAACAGAGAGACAATTAGCGATACAAAGCTTATCGACAGGTTGCCAATTCAGTTTATTAAATAAAACAAGAGATCTAGTGTCCATAGCTGAATAGTAAAATATTTCTTGATTTCAGTGTTGAGTAGCCTGCTTGCCAGGTGGTGGATAGTTGTTGTTTTGTTGCAGAGAAAACCCGAGTATCGCGAAACCAGCCGCCATGTTGGACATGCTGTAGGATTGAGGCTTTTGCCTTCTTCCCCCCTCCCCCTCGTTTTGTTGCTTTGTCACTCATTCCCAAGCCTCAATCCTACAGAGTGTCCAACATGGTGGCCGGTTTCACGATACTTGGGTTTTCTCCGCCAAAAAAAAAAAGCTACATGTATCCACCGCCTTACAAGCAGGCTAAGTGTCGAGTGTATAAATGTACAAGTAATAGAGGTTTATAATTATTTCAATTACATGTACATATATGCTAATGATATGATGTAAAATAGGAAATCATTTATTACACAAAAACATGCTGTTAGAGATACTGATGTAAAATAATGATATTTGATAAACATCTACGTTATAATAAATTATTGAAGCTTATACATGTATCACTATTCAGTGATTTTACCAAAGATCGATGTTAATTAATGGTTAAAAAAATGGGTTTTTGTGAATATAAGAAAATATGTTATTAAAAATGTAAGAGAAGAGTGTTGTCTTTTTGTGTTAAAAATCCTCATATTAGTAGGACATTAGTAAAACATGTATGACTGGAAAAAGTCAGGATAAAAAAACTAACCTTGTTTGTAAACTACATGTACCTGCATGTGATTGTAAATTCTCCTCTTTGGTTTTCTTTACCTATAAATAAAATAGTGTGCATCTCTGGGGAAAATCTGGGACCAATCATGTATTTTGTCTAAAAACAGAACTTTGAGAATGAAGTACATGTGCATTAATTTTCAACCTGACTCTTTCGCACTGAAACTCTGAACTTGCATATACCGGTATAATTATAGCTAGGTACAGATATGGAAAAAGTCTTGATTTTAAATCAATTAAATAAAATATATATTTTAATTAATATTTATTACTCTTTTTTTTAGATTTTATTCCTGTGACCTTCATCTTACCAGCTGACTACAATCTGTTTGTTGAGGAATTTAGAAAGAATCCCTCCAGCACCTGGATCATGAAGCCTACAAATAAATGTGTGTCATCATTCTATTATAATAATACACAAAGATCTTTCTTACACTCAACTTATTGTGTTTCAATTTTTAAGCAACTGAAATGAAAAAATACTGGCACATGTAGTCAATATACCAAGTTTATATAATTATTATTAATATATGTTTCCTATGCTGGATGTAGTAGAGAAGGGCCAAATGGTAGACTTTGTTTGGGAATACACTGTCAGTACATGTATCACCATTCAATGGTACAATACATGTTTGTACAGTGTATTCCCCAAACAAAGTCTACCATTAATTTTGGTCTTTGACTTTATATCCTGATTTTTGGATGATCAGAGCTAGGTCATTGCTAGTTATACCAAATTTAAAAAAATGTGTGTTACCAGTTACCCGACTGAGCCTAGATTTCCCCTGCTGACCCTACAGCTTTTCCACCAAAATTCCAACTACATGTGTACATGCTTAACATATTTAGAGAATCACTATCATGATAATGATTTTTCTTGAAAGATAAAAATATATAAAGCCAGTCAGTGCAAAAAAGTTAGAAAAAATAAAAAGTTAGTACCTGTACCTATTGACTAAGAATAAGTGTACCGACCAGAACTACATACCAGTATATATATTTTATTTGGCCTAGTTTATACGAGTAATACCGCTCGAGACCTGTAATGTACATGTATTACCGGTAGCTGCTATACAATGTATGCCACTTTTTGGGTGTATGCATTGTAATCATGAAAAATATCACAACTTTACTTAATTTGCAGCCCAAGGGAAGGGCATCTTCATTATTAATCGGCTCTCTCAACTTAAAAAATGGTCTAAGGACAGTAAAGGAACACCGTAAGTATACAGTGTATTTAAACAGAGTGACAAATTTAATACTTTCTAGTAGTCATTTCTGGTGCTTACATGTATTAATATGTTACATGATCGTACTATTGGTACCTGTTTTGCTGAAATGTAATCAGTGTATATGCTGCCCGTTTTAGGAGCCACTTTTCTTGTAAAGTCCCTCCATATGCAGCATTGGTAGTCTTCCACAAATCCTCAATTGACTCTCTGGAAAATGTAATCTCTAATTTCCCCATGCCATGCTATTACAGTACTTATACAATGTAGAGATATCAGAAACTGACCTTGAAGTTCACTTTTAAAAGTGCAAGATAATACATGATCCCTGATTTATGGCTGGTAATATTTTGTATTTTTGTGTTAAATGTGATGCATGAGGACCTATTGGCAGTAGTTACATTCAGCTTTCAGGACAGAGCCCAAAATTGTGACCAACTGGTCTCCAAGCAGTGGAGAAGTAAGGAAATACTGACAAAAGCTGTTGACAATATCAGAGTGCTTTGTGAGCTACATGTCAACAGTCATGATCATGCCGAAGGCATTTGTTCAATTTTTCTTAGAAATAAAACAAGTTGAGTGATCGAAAGGCAAGTTGCCTGCTGGCTACTAGTTCTGAAACTCTGGTTGCATTGTTGATAATTTTTGCTACATCATATTATGCACATAATTTGTAACTGTCAAATGAACATAAGACCTAAGCAACCAAAATGTTTTGGTTAATTGTCACCAACTTAAACAGGACATTTCAGTATAAAAGGCCATGGCCAGGCCACTGACACCTTCAGTTGTCACTCAGCCTTTGTCGAGTGAACATCTCCATGATGCTCTGCTTGAGTGCTCCCTGTTGATTGCTTATCGTGCGAAATTCAAATGAAACAAATGTTAAACTTCATAGTACGGACTACAGAGTTATTAGCTGTGTGATGGTTTTGCACATGTCTGGAATCGATGTTCAATTGGTGGCTGTTAATTGGCTTCAAACAGTTAAGTCCCCTCCCTTAATGCTTGATTGAAATAATGTGCAATATTTTCCTTGAAGACTAGATCTATGCACAGTTTGTTAATCATTTTTGAACATTTACTTTGATTTTATCCAATCCCACATGTGTGCTAGGGTCGTCAGTTTATATGAAAAGCACTGAAAATAATTTTGTTCTGGCCTAGAACATAAAGACCTTTAATAAACAACTCTCCCCTACATGTACATGTACATGTACATGTATGTTCACTTTTTGATGGCTTGTTTGATTTTAAACCCTCAACATTTAACAGGAGAGGCTGCAATTTAACAGGAGAGGCTGATTCACTTGCCTACATTCTTCACTACTCTGTAATTTGAATTTCAAATTTCGAGTTTGCCATGTGTGAAAAGAGGAAGGGCTTACCATTTTATACCAGAACTTAAATTGTTTAATGGGATAATTAATGTTGGGCAATGCAGGTATCATAATGCTTTAAAGTTTTAAACTTTATGCCCTAGGTTGATGCATGTGACAGGAAAAGATTCTTATATGATCTCCCGATACATTGACAACCCATTACTTATTGGTGGCAAGAAGTTTGATCTGAGGGTCTACATCCTTGTCACCTCATACAGGCCCCTCAAGATATATCTGTAAGCACTTGTGGTAAATAATTATTACAAATTGGACATGCATAAATGGAAACTTTCCATGAATGATGATAGTATGTTGATTTTGTTTTGGCTGTAATTTTATTGAGTGGTATTTATTTAACAGACACACATTTTTTATAAATCATTTTATATGACAAGGCATGTAAAATGCTGACCAGTGATATGATTACTTGTAATGGTTACAGAGCCAAACATTTTTGTAATGCCAACACATTTTTGGGAAACTTTAGGGAGCATTCATTTGGGATCAGTGTGGAATAAAACAATTTCTGAAATAATACAAATGAGCAGTCATTAAATGGAGCTATTCTTATCTTGGAATACTTGGAATACCATTCCATGTGTTCTGCTCCTAGAAATACCGATTACTGTTATCTTATCACTTTGCATTCCAAGCATTCCATTCTGCTAACATCTTAGTGAGTGAGTGAGCAAGTGAGTGACAAAGACCACCCTGATAACTCATTCCTATGCTTGCACACATCCACAAGTTAAAAATGATTTGATTTAGGGTAAAACATGATTACAGCAAAGTAGTAGTTTACATTGTGGCCTGAAAATAAAACAAATGACACTGAAAATAGTAAAATAACTCTCATCATACAAGTTAATGCTATTATTAATAATAATAATTATACTACAGGGCCGGGTTGTTCAAAGCCTGATTAAGTGCTAATCCAGGGATAATTTCCATGACAACCAATACATGTAGGTTTTGTGCAGAGTTAATCCAGGATTAACACTAATCGGGCTTTGAACAACCCGGCCCAGGAGGATGCTGCAGGTTGCAGATCATTACATAATTTTATCCCAACCTTAAAGAGAACCTGCATTGAAAAACATAGCACCTTGTTGAATCTTATGATGTCACACAGTTGCACCTATTGTCAGAAAACAATAGCTCTTGTTGTCGAACAATGCCAGTGCACAGGAAATAGCCCACTTCCAAGATATGCCTTACTTCCTATGTACAAAGGAATCAATACGAGGCTCCGTGCATAATGCGTAGTCATCCGTGACAAGTCTACAGCACTTCTGTAGTTTGTCACAAAAGACTGAGCATTATGCACAGAGCCTCGTATTGATTCCTTTGTACATAGGAAGTGAGGCATATCTCAGAAGTGGGCTATTCAAAAGAGGTTTATGGACAGGAAAATCGGTCTGTAAGTGACATATTGTGTAGAATTTACAAAAGAGAAACAGCAATACACGACTTTCATAATGGCCGCCTCCAGCCGCCTCCTAATTTGCATAATTTGGAAGATAAATATGTAGGGGAAAACCAATGCTACTACATGAAAGATCACATTAAAACTAGTAATTGTTTTGAGTTTTAGAGGAATGTGGAAAATTGCTGTTGAGCTATGAGCATTTGTAATGCAGAAAAATATGAAAGCGAGGCTATAAAGGCATCCGTCGTTTTTCTCATACAAATCTCTCTAATTTCAACTGGCTGTAACTTCATTGCTTTATAAGCTACAGCACTCAACTTTCATAAGTTCGCTTATGTCGACATGCTCTTTCACATGGCAATGTTCATATTTTCTATACATGTGGATAAACTACCGAAACGGGAAATCACATATGCAAATTAGGAGGCGGCCATTATGAAAGTCGTGTATAGATTTAAGCAGTCAAGGAATATTTGAGAGCAATAAATGTTTTTCAGTGGAGAGGTTTCCTTTAAGAAGCTGTAGTAGCTTTTGTAACATGTTTCATCTGGACATAATGTCTTCCAATAATATTTACTTAGCCTTTCTCGTCATTTCAGCTATCGGCATGGATTCTGTAGGTTCTGCACAGTGCAGTACAATGCAAATCTCAGTGAACTTGACAATGTATTTATTCACCTTACTAATGTGGCTATACAGAAGCATGGGGTAAGCATTCAACAGTGCCATGTAGCATTTATCTTAATATGCACTTGTCAATGTTTAGCCACAGGGAGGAGGGAGGGGCATTCAAAAGGTGATTTGACATTTCATTTTGTCATGTCCAATTCCCTACTTGGGGACAACTTTTTGTGTCAAATTACAGTGGTTAACTACTGCAAAGATAACATACCATACCACACTATACACCATGCCATACCAATAATGATTCCATACCAATAATGATGCCATACCTGATATACCATGCCATTCCATAATGATATCCCAGGTTGAGAATCTTGCAAGATCTTGCAAGATCTTTCCAAGAAATAGAAGTTGGCAAGATCTTGCAAGATCTTGCATGATCATGCATGATTAGCCAAGATCTTGCCAAGATCTTGCCAAGATTCTCAACCTGGGATACCATGCCATTCCACCACCTCCACTGCCACTGCCTCCCGGTTAGCTCAGTGGTTAAGTGCTGATCTGTTGTGTGGGAGGTCATGGGTTCAAACCCTGGCCGGACCAACACTCAGGGTCTTAAAATAACTGAGTAGAAGGTGCTGCCTTTACATAATCCAACAGTAAATGGTTAGACCTTCACGTCTTAGACAAGGACATAAAACCATAGGACTAAGTCAACAGAGGGCCATGTGGAAGATTACTGAGCTACATGTTAGCGGTAAACATGTTACCCTCTGTAAATAAAGTGCCTTTTCTTTACTTTACTTTTCACAGAGATTGAGCCAGAAATTGAGTCAGAAGGGACAATTGTGGCCCAATTTGGCCCTTTTGCCATTTAATTACCCTTGGAAGCAGGACAATTTGACCCTTATCATATTTTTTCAAGGGACAAATGTGTTTTTAAAGCAGTAATGCTGCAATATGGTGCAGCCTGGCTCATTCCCTGATTCCATAACTAATAAATGTGTATCACTGTGTTTACCAAAGTGAAATTAGTTTTTTAGATACATGTAGTTGCAAAACTCTCTTAAATCCCTTTGTCTGGCTACACCTTTTAGCATTAAAGCTAAGTATGTACCCTAACCACAAGGGACCAAGTGCCCTTCTCAGGACGTTTTTTTTTCTTTTTCGAAATTTTTATTAAAAATACCAAAAGCAGCGATGTTGCTATGAAGGGTCGGCGCGCGCGCGCACGCTCATGCAATGGCGGGAAAAACTTACTTCCGGTTTAGTGAAAAAGCAACACGTGCGCTTTGCAATGCTCCACTCCTTCATATTATCAGTTTTGTTTACATTTCGTAAAAGTTACAATGGAGTTGTTTTTGCTACTTGAACCCGGTTTTTTTTTTACTTTCCATGCTTCAAGTTTACTTAACATAATGCCGAAAAAGAGCGAGAAAACCGAGAAAACCATTCTAGCTGCGGAGGGTCGCTGGACGAGGGAAAATTCCGATGTCAGTACGTGGAATTCGGGTGTCAAGTGCAAACTAATTTTCGTTCGGATTTCAACAAAGAAAGTTTGGAAAGTGCTCGGAAAGAGCTTGTTGATAACGAGGGGAGTCAGAATGTACTTACAAGTGAGCAGCTACACGTGAGAGGAGTCTTCGAAGAGTTTGGTGAAAAATGCGAAAGTTAAACATAAATACGGAAACGAACGATGGCAAGTTCCTATTAACTTGCGACCATTCCTAGGGCGAACAAAGCCTAAGGCCTACTTGCCGAATTTTGTAATTATTTCTTTATTGATCAATGGAGAATATTATAAGGATTACGAACATGTGCGAATGATATTACACATTATAGCAAGATATTCCTCTAGAATTGACATAGTTACTAGCAGTGTTTTTGATTGCTATAGGATAGAAAACTGAGTCAGATTTTGATGTAAGCTTACCGTAAGTTGAATCGGGTTGTTTCTCCTCGACGTGACGTAAAGTATAAAAGTGAGTGACTTTATTTTAGTGTCAATGTATTATAATTTAGCTTTGCAGCTAATTGGGGACACGTCACTAGTCCTACGATTTTTATACGTCCTTATCCGAGAAGACGTGAAGGTCTAACCGTTTACTGTATTATGTAAAGGCAACACCTTCTACTCAGTTATTTTAAGACCCTGAGTGTTGGTCCGGCTGGGGTTTGATCCTGCAACCTCCCGCTCGACAGACCGGCGCTTATTACAACCGGAAGGCGGTTAGACATGTGACTGATTATGGTGCAAATCAACTTCTTTGCGTGAATAAACCACTGGAATTAGATGTCTGATAATGCAGCTCTGTTTCAATTTCACTGATTTCATTTTCTTGTCCAATGCCTTTAGCTTTGCCCTCGCAAATTCCATCGGTACACGAGAATCCATGTCTGTAAAGATAATTGGTTTGTAACCACCCAAACGTGGCTGCGCCACATGGACCGCCCCGTGGGCCCTGGTAACAATATTATACTTCCGGTTTCACAAAAAATGAAACTGAGTTCGTGAAACAAAGAAAAGTCAATCCTTTTTCACATAAAAATTGTCCTGAAGTCGCATTGCACAGAGCCAAGCATGGGTTTAGCGAAAAAAATTACTGTTAAAATTCACGGAAAAAAATTCTAAAGCGATCAATTTTCGGTATATCGTAAAACGCATGCTACACCTTTTGTGCCTAACCCAGACCAATGATATATGCAAATATGAAAGCACTATCCCAAAACAATCATGAGTTGATTGAATTTTTCTGCCTTGATGACGTAATAATGACGTCATACAATAACGTCATCAAAATAAAAAGGTCCGTCTCCCAGGAGTTCCTGAGTGATTTATTAATTATTTTACTCAAATTGTTGGCGTTTTATGGCGTTTTAAATTCTACTTAGCAACGGCCCAAAACAATTGGTAAACGCACCCTTAATAGTCCAGTCAATCTATGAATTTTTGTAGCCCAAGTTCAAACTAATTGCAACAAAAGCTTTTAAGGCAGTTTTGGCTTACTTTTACCTTCATAAACATCATACTAAAAGTTCCACAAAATTCTCGTGTCGGAACAAGGTTAAAATGTAAGTTGAATCGGGTTGTTTCTCCTCGATGCGGGTACCCACGCATTGTAAAAATAACAAATAACGGGTTTCTATTATTACGTGGAAATATAAATAGTATTTATCATGTTGAAAACATTGTTTGTACTGTCCTGTAAACTTGTTACTCTTTTCCTCGCGCGTTTTGCACAATTTGAGCTTTTTAAAGCAAAAAACAATTTATCCACAGGTATCCCATCCGGCGGAAATTAAGTTAATTTGTTTATCACTATTTTAAAAAAGGATTTTTTAGTATTCACGATTGAAATTGTGAAACAAAGCTATCACAGTCAAAATATGTTCTAAAGCAGCACAAAATCTAGTGAATAAGGTGCTAAAACTATCTAAAATTGATATCCAGGACTGCTCGTTTCTGCGAGGAACGCCTTACACAATCGAACGAGGTACTGGCTTGATAGCTATGAATGGAAATTCCAACAGCATATTACTTTTTATGGTGTTTTTTCCTTCCTTCTTTGTTAATTGGGCATGTAATTGCTGAAGGTAAGTTGATTTAAGCTTTTTCTGTATTTTTCCATGCACAATTTTGAGTGATAATGTATTTAAAGCGGCAAAATCACATCTTTGTTCGGTCACTTTTAGTTGAAGTTTGGAAGTTGTCCCGTTTGGGAATGGAATCCAGCTGCTGCATCTGTGGTGAAGACGTGGGGAAGGATGAGAGCTTATTTTCCAAGCTAACTGAGAAGGGATGCCTAAAAATTAATCAAATCGATCCTGCAGTTAATGCAAAGCCTGGCCTAAAAGTTCACAAGAAATGCCGGCTCAATCTGCTGAGACCACGTGGGAAATCATCTGATACGAAATGCGAGGAAAATGCAAGCTCAGTCAGGCGGTGCTCAACCCACCTATCCTTCAGCTCTTCAGAGCATTGTTTATTTTGCGGTCAGCCTGCAAAGTACGATGGCAAGAAAAAAGGGCTCGACGTCATGATAAGCGTGAGAACAATAGAGTTCCAAGAATCCATTGGTAGACTGTGCAAGGAAC
Organism: Actinernus sp. WN-2022; assembly: GCA_030867875.1. NCBI lineage: Eukaryota > Metazoa > Cnidaria > Anthozoa > Actiniaria > Actinernidae > Actinernus > Actinernus sp. WN-2022. The sequence goes on along the minus strand of JAOWCC010000577.1, from coordinate 169,963,810 downwards.
GGAACAACGATTGGGCGATAGTGGTGCGGGGTCGTCTGGAATATCTTCGAGATCTTCACGCAGCTGATGCTGTCTACCACCAGCTATGTAGCAGCAATTTCCGAACAGGAAGGAATATTCTCTTACAGCATAACATTGGAGCAGAAAGTAGCTCAAAGAAAGCGAAGACCCAAGGACGACCTGTAGACACGGTTAAGAGCACTGCTTTTTCTAAAGTAATAGCATTTCTAGAGGAAAACGACGATGAACAGCCCACTATTGACGACCTTGTCGGAAAGATGGAGGAGTTTCTTGAAGGTGAAGAGGATCAAGCATACAGTTCAGTATACATGAAGAAGAAACTAGAAGAACATTTTGGAGAGAGAATATTAATCACAACTATTCGACAAAGGCCAAATGTTGTCACTTTTCATCAGAACGTCGCGTCAATAGTGAATGATTTTTATGAGAAACCAAGAAGCGAAGATCCCAATATAGAAAGGTCCAAAATTGTAGAGGCGGCAGCTAAGTTCATAAAGAATGAAATTAAGAGAGTGGATTGTTCAAGCGAGCATTTCCCAACTAGCTCTGAAATGTCGTCAGTTGAAAAAGCATTAGATTTTCTCCCCGCATTGCTCCAGGCATTTCTCGAGGTATTGGTGACTGGAAAGGATATGCAGTTAAAAATTGCGTCCCTTGGTCAAGCAATTATGCAAGCCGAACGGCCTAGAGCCCTGATAGCCCTGCTTCAGCTTGGACTTGGAGTGCAGATGCACCACCAATTCGGCTCCTTAAATTCACATGGATTTTGTTGTTCTTACAACACTGTTCAAAAGTATGGACGAAGTGCAGCAGTGGCCCAAGGGATAGATATACCAGGATGGGTCCCGGGTCGTTTTATGCAATATTCCGCCGACAACGTTGACCACAACATCAGAACCCTCGACGGCGAGGAAACCTTTCATGGGATGGGGATAATCGCTTCCATAACCCCAGGAACGAAGACCAGCACTTTGATTCCGCGCAAAGAGGTGACATCAGAAGAAATAGCTAAATCTGGGTGTGTAGCTATTCGCGTGTATAATGGGCCATGTGAAGATGCTTCCAGGTTGTTGTTCAAGGAGTTAAAGAACTTAAATGTCAAGGATAGCACTGCAAATCTCGATCTGTTATGGAAACTGACACTGCCACTTCTACACAATTCTAAGCCTGGTTGGAACGGTATGATGCAGAACATATGTATTGGAACGCATCCTGGACAATCTACAATCATGTTCCTTCCAATGATTGACATGGACCCCACAGATATTACTTGCATATACTCCACACTTTCCTTTATCTGCGATCAAGCATCCCGCTACAAAGTCTCACCAATAGTCACATTTGACCAGCCCCTCTATTGGAAAGCCCTCACGATAACACAGCAGGAAGCAGAAGATAGCAAGTTGAAGTCTGTTGTTCTGATTTTAGGGGGTCTACACACACAGATGAGCTTCCTCGGATGCATTGGCTATATAATGGCGGGTTCTGGAATTGAAGATATTTTAGAGTTGGTCTACGCAAAGAATACTACCATTCATATGCTCAGCGGGAAGGCCATAGCACGAGCAATTAGAGGACATTTCCTGGTGGATGAAGCACTGAATTCATTGATAGCCTGCAAAGCACTCGGTCTACCTGCACCATTTGAAAGGACAGATCAAGATGACGAGGAAGACGAAGAAGCGCAACCACCGCAACAGCCAGCAACGGGCATCGATCTAGAACTTCTGAAGCAGCTGTGTAAAAAGTCTTTGGAAACCCCTCAAACATCTGGCCAGGAGACATCTTCCAGTTGCCTTGACTCGACAAATAAGAAGATTGAGGAAACGAAAGCGTCTTTGTCGGGTCAGCGTACTGCTGTTTTATGGCTGGAGTACATGAAGATGGTCGATATTTTAAGGAAGTTCATCAAAGGAGAAAGAACCGGGAACTGGAAACTGCACCTCCAGGCTGTTTATGAAATGTTACCATATTTTGCAGCAGCGGGACATAACCAATACGCAAAATCGGCTTATTTCTACCTTCAAATCATGCAGAACCTCGAAACCTCACATCCATCTGTATACAAGAAGTTCTTGGATGGCCTGCACGTTGTGCGTCGAAGTGATCGTTTCTGGGGAGGTTTATCAACCGACTTGATTATCGAACAGGTAAGGTATTATGTATATAAGATCTTTTAAAAGGTTGCATTATTTTCCACAGTATAACCTTTGACTGGGGATATTAAAAACGATAAGTTAAGAAAGGCATTATAATGTTTAAAAATATGCTACTGTTATAGTTTTGTAACCCTTCTATTTGGTTACTAGGTGCTTATGAGGAGTATGAAGACAAGTGGTGGTCTCACTAGAGGAAGAGGGATGAGTGAAACTCAACGTTTGACTTGGGTCATGTCAATGCCAGCCTTTGCAGATATAAATCAGTCAATGCAAAATCTTACCAGAAGTTCTTTCCATAAAAGCGACCAACATACCAGTAGTGGACCTCATAAGGAAGCTACCCGCGCAAGAATGGAACGCGACCACAGCGACCTTCAGAAGATAGTTGGTTTCTTCACCCAAAGAGACCCGTTCTGCGCAGACCCATCATTGCGAAACATTGCAACTGGTGTCGTAGCCGAAGACGGAGTGAATTGCAAGAAGGCAAAAGAAGTGGGCGACTCGATAATCAAGAAAATGGCGGGTAAAGATGTACATGAACACTCCTTTCAGAAGAAATATCAGGTGAAAACCCTTGCATGCAAAACATCCGTTCACCTCAAAGATGGCAGCATTCAAATTGACCCACAGCTGCTTTTCCAAAGGCTCAGTGTGTTGGCGACAAGCAGCCAGTATGACAACCCTGGTTCATTTTTTGAACATGAAATGTCTAGCTACCCTGCAGCGTTGTTTGACACTTCTTTGCTACTGAGAAAAGCTGACAAGCCAGCATTAGCCGACGCTCTCTGGAAGATGACTGAAAGCGTGCAAACTCCATGCCTCAGAGAAGCCCACTATGTTCTTGATGGCGGCGCTCTTATCCACCGAGTAACTTGGCCACGTGGTACAACCTACGATGACGTGTGCTCACTCTATGTCCAGTACATCCAGAGGAGGTACGGATCGCCCACGGTTGTTTTTGATGGGTATGGAAATGGTCCCAGCACGAAGGACTGCATGCACCAGAGATGGGGAAGTTCGTGATCGCCACCTGTGTGACATGATAGTACCATTGAAGAAGAAAGATTTCCTAGCAAATGAGGAAAACAAACAAAAGTTCATCAATCTCTTGTCAGAGAAGCTCCTGAACGCTGGCTGCAATGTAATCCAGGATCCTGATGATGCTGACCTCCTGATTGTTAAAACCGCGGTCGAATCAGCAAAGTTGAACAGCACAGTCTTAGTTGGGGATGACACTGACCTTCTAGTCCTTATGATTTACCATGGTGACATCGATGGTAAAGACCTCTTCTTCAGACCGGAGCCCAGACAACGCAGCAAGACCAGCAGGGTGTGGAATGTGAGGGAAACAAAGTCAGCATTAGGTCCTGATATCTGCAGCAACATTCTCTTCATACATGCCCTGCTAGGATGCGACACAACATCGCGCATTCATGGTCTTGGAAAGGCAACCGGACTGAAGAAGTTCAAGGCAAGTGCGTATTTCAAAGACCAGGCAAGATTGTTCTCCGGGGATGCAAATGCTGTTAGCAAAGAGGACGTGATTGCAGCAGGAGAAAGGGCACTGGTGTGTCTGTACAGTGGCAAAAAAGTTGAGAGCTTAAAATTTAATACGCTACGTTATTCGCGACTTTGCCAGAAAGTTTCAACGGGCAATGCTGTTTTGCAGCCAGAGAACCTTCCACCAACATCAGCTGCTGCCAGTTACCACAGCCAGCGAGTGTTCCTCCAAGTCCAACAATGGAAAGGCATAGATTTGCCACCTCTCGAATGGGGCTGGCAGCTGAAAAATGGAAAATTCACCCCAGAGCGCACCAGTTTGCCTCCAGCACACGCCTCTTTACTGGAGATGATTCGTTGTGGCTGCAAGGGTGATTGTAGGAACAACAGATGCTCTTGTCGGAAGAACAACTTGAAGTGCTCTGCAGCATGTAGCGGGTGCAAAGGAGCTAACTGCACAAACGCACCAGAGTCTGATCTGACCGAGGAAGAGGATTTTTTAGAAACTATTGAAGTATAATCTTTGACCCGTTTTGATGAATATTTAGCTGAATAGCGCGAAGCTTTAATGAATCCAGGACATCCAACATTTAAAGAGAATAAAGTTAACCATACTTGTATGATAAAAAGGCTTTTAAGTATAAAGTAGCAGTAAATATGAAACAACAGTAAGAATTTTGCAGTATTTTATTATTTTTTGGGTTGGGCTCCCTGTGGTTAGTCTACAATAGTAAAATTATCTACTAAAAATCTAAATAGTAGCCATTAATTGTATCCCGAATGAAATCCAAGCGAATTCAGCGCCTCTAGGTTTAGTTACACGAAGAAAAAACTTGTTCAATTTATGCGTTTTTTCTATAGTGCGATACGCGGGAACCCTGTGGTAAAATAGCAAAAATAAATAATTTCGAATTTCAAGGTGTTCCGACCATGGAATCTTGTGGAACTTTTGATATGTTAAAAAGGTCATTTAGATGCTTCATATTTCGCTGAAAAAGCTTTTGTTGCAATTAGTTTGAACTTAATCCACAGATTGACTGGACTATAAGGTTACTGGATACCTTCAAAACGAAAAAGAGGGTGAAATTTTTTTTTTCACACAGAAATGTAGTTTTATTAGCAGTGTTTGATATACTAAAAACTCTGTTTAAAAAAAAAATTACATTGACGGAGAAATATTAAAAGGAAGTTTTTAACCCGAAGTAAAAGGTTCTGTTTGATTGACAGCAGATCAATTAACACATGGCAAGTGCTCACTCGCCCGTATCGAAAGTGTGGGGAAAGCTAGCGCATAAATTCATTTCATATACCAATGTTAACGTTTATTGAGAAACGTTTTTCCACACACGATTCCGTAATTCCATCGGTTGTTGGCCTTATGTCTTCCAAAAAGCAAGCAGGATACCCTTAGCTTGGAAAACAAAGAAAAATGAAAAGCAAAACAAGGCCAAACAACGCATACGACTTCGAGCCAAATAGAAGTTCTCACAAAATCCGACAAGGGTTCGTATTTTCACTTGCGTGCCGAGTGATCCACATCTGAACATAAAAAAGAATTGATAGGAGCCAGCCAAGAGAATGTTTGTTTCCAAGAAAGCTAAGATGGAAACGTAAAGTCTGACGGTTCACCTTTTTGTCTTTTTTTTTTTCAAGTCAAACAAGCCGGCTATAGATACGGCGCGTACCTTTGATCGGAAATCAACATACAATATTCATCTCGGCAAGTATATATATATATTTCTTTAATTCCTAGATTACAATATCCTCTGGAACCCACATATTAAAACAAGAGACTACAAGGAGAACTATGGCTTGTAATTATATTTACATATTGAAACTCTACCTTTAGTTTTTCCTGCGGATTTTGGGAGACTCCAGGAGGTTGCTTCTGATTGGAGAATGGGTGTCGAGTCCGGAAAGCCACTAAGTAGGTGTGAATCAGTTGCCGAACTTCTAATGCCGATTTCTCGCCTACAACATTTCAACGTTTCTGCAGTCTTCAAGTGAATTGATTGCATATAAGAATGTACTGGAAATTTTTGAAATTTTATACAGTGATTCTACGATAACTAATCTCCAAAAATGTGTGTGCTTTTCCCCAATTTGTTTTTAGTTTTAAAGATATCGGTCCAAGCATGATGGCTTGGCAAAAATAATCAATGACTCGACTTTAAACTGCAATAATTTCGCATAGAAAATAGATATCAAAAATCGCACACAATGGTTTTGGAGATCAATGACTGCTTAACTTGACACAAGTGTAATCACTTCGTAAGTATAAAAACCTGACGCTGGTAATTCGCGTTTATAAACGTCTTCGACATTGGGTTAAAGTGACTGTAGTTTTAAATCTAGAGTAATTCCGTATAAAATAACTTTTTACTGGTATTCTTCAGTTATCAACCTTTCCATTGATATATAGGTTCCCATATTTTGTTCGCCGAGCACCTGCGTAAACACATTTTTGCGGAAATCCAGTAACCTTAAACAAAGTTCTGAAAAGGGCAGTTGGTCCCTTGTGCCACACACTCCTTCAATATTTTTACTATATAACCTTTCTCCTGTTTCCTTACTTAGGAAGACTATAATTCTATCCATGGTGGGAAATGGACAGTTAAGAACTTGAGACTTTATATAGAAGGTACCAGGGGAAAAGAGGTATGTGACTGATTTAAAATTATTTGTTGTAGATTATCTTCATTGCATGTTAATACCAGCCATGTATATTACTATAAAACTAAATGGTAAATACACAAGTTACTACTACAGCATACAACAGCCATTTGCAGCGTATGATATTTTGTTTAAATAGTTTAAATAGTCTATTAATTGTCACTCTGTGATGAATACATACTAGTTATGCAATGCTTTCAAGAGGTATACTGTGAATTATTACATTTCTAGGGTTGATATCAGTGTGATAAAGCCATGAATAAAATCTGTATCAACAGTGAAGCGATACAAAGACTTGCTCGTTTGCAACATGGCATTAAAAACTCGTGAATAAAACAATATCAAGCTCTTATTAGCATGTAATATAAATCTTATATCCAAAGAATGAAGAGAGGAGAAGGAGAACTGAAGCCTAAAATCAATTTAGCTCAATGAGTAGATCTACACATGAAAAGACTCATACCAAAATTTAATTTAATGTGTTTTGCATCAAAGGAAAGAAAATCTGCAAATCTTTCTCCCAACTGCCGCTAAGTACAGATGGCTCAATTCCTGTAATCTGTGACGTACGATACAGGGAATAAATTAGTTTTGTTATGTTGTTCTTGGCTTTTAATAAATGGACTAACGACTCATAATTGAAGGGCTGTGGGCAAAAATGGCGTAAGTGTTTCCTGATCAGATTCTAAATTCTCCTTTAATTTCTTTGTTTTCTAAGGGAGAATTTAGAATGTGATCAAGAGTCACTTATTAATTATGCCCTTTTTGCACACAGCCCTTCAATTGCACACTATTGTGCTTTCTTTGTGCTGAAGGCGTGGTTGTTTTTCCTTGGCATGCATGGCATACGAACGCAAACTTAAGCTTTATCAGTGGAAAATTGGCTATTTTTCGACCTTCAAAATGTATTTACTCTTTTTAGACGTGCACCACAAAGAAATAAAATAGCAGAACTTATTTCTCTTGAATACTAGTTTGTATAGTCGTTTGTTTAGATTAATTTAAGGTTCAGTTCTCCTGATGTACTGGTATGTGTCTAAAGATCTATGTTAATTGTCATCATTGCCAGGTAACAGACAAGTTGTTTGATGATATCACTTGGCTAATGGTGCATTCTCTAAAGGCTGTACAGGTGAATACGTGCTTGAATGCATTTCATGTGGTATATTTCAATTAATATTTAAATGGAATGTTGAGAAGAATATTGGAAATTGAGTGCAATGGTGACTGTGAAAATTAATGAAAATTGATTTAGGTGGTACACATTTGAAGCTGCCTGCAATGGAGACAAAATAAAATTTACAAATAAATATAGATTCAAGGATAATAACAAGTCACCACTGTGACAGTAATCACAAATGCACATACCGGTAATATACAATGTATTCCCAAATGAAAATGAAAAATCAGTTAGATTTCGCAATCCTGAAGAAATCCAGTGTTTCTACAATGTTTATTTTTATGGGGTGCCCACTTGGGGGCAAAACATTTTGTTGTGCTTCATTAACTTGGATTGTTCTTGTCTTGTGCCTTGGCCCTTCTAATCTAGTTTGCAGTCTGCTTAAATATTTTTCTGCTAAATATTTTCTTTCTTAAAGGGTGTCATAGCCAACGACAGACATTGCTTTGAATGTTATGGGTATGTACATGCATGTATTTGCCATTAAATTCTTATAATATCTTTGAGAGTAAAAGTAATTTAGGCATGGTTAACTATTCCAGTGCATTCCAGGCTTCCTGTGGTAGCATTGTGTAGCTCTGGGTCAGCGACTGATCCAGGATTACCGTATTGCTTTATTGGGGCAATTTCGGGCACCGAAGGAGGGAAAGGGTTAATGCAGATTTTTTGGTTTAGGTGTCAACAAATTTTACAGAGGAGTCCCCCTCATCTATGTAAATAATTATCAAACTTATTTGGGACGGACCATTAGAAAATTTCTTGCAGCAAATAGGAGCCCTAAAAAAATAATTTAAAAAAATGGGTGACCCCCTCATAGTATACGTAATAATTATTGGTACTATCAGGATCCTAGGCTTGGCTTCCAGCGTGGTAGGCTTTGGAGAAACAACACCCCAATGGCTGAAACCGAGCCTACCAGGATCCTTGATTGGAAAGAATATATATTTTTTATACTGGAAAGAATGCATACTTCACCCAAAAGGTTTTTACTAGATGTCAATCAATCAAGGCAGTATTTGAATGGGTCTGTGTTCTGCTTGTACACAGCTTTTTACTTGATTACAACTATCACTTAAATTATGTGAAATCCAATTGAATAAGCTTGGACAGATTGATGGAAGCCACTGCTAAATTGACCAACTGTGTCGTGCTAATTATAATGACCTTATGTAAAGTTCTTTAGGCCAAACAAAATAATTGTTGTGTTTCTGACTGGCCAGCCAACCTGAATTTTTTCATGCCAACCTCAAACCTTTTTTTGCTATTTTCCAAGACTTGAAACAGATAAAATAAAGTAACAAAATGTAAAACAAGAAATACGTAAATGACAACTTCTCACTTCAGTGTCAGTCTTCAGCACGATCGCATGAACACAGTTAACTCGCAAAAAATAAAAAAGTTGTTTTACCTACATGTACCTACCTGGATTTTTTTCAGCTCATTACACGACTCAAACACAACATTTATTTTGTTTGGCCTTATTTGTTACATGTATTACATCCATTTATGTTTTCTTATGTCTTTTTGTTAAGGTATGACATCATTATTGATGACAATCTAAAACCATGGCTGATAGAGGTGAGGATTAACCATAATCAGGAATTTTTGTTTGAATAGGGTTCGCACATGTAAAGGAACAGCTACATGTATTAATCAAGTCAAATAAATTCTGCAGCAATTAACTTAAAGGCTTCTGGAAAATAACACTGCTTTTAAGAATGGAAAAAGAACTCTATGCCCAGTGTTTTCATTAACTTTAAAAAAAGTTCTACTTCTTGCTTCACCAGATCAGACCACAGGCTTCCCAGACTCGACGTATATTTCCCGCTTATTAGTCTATTGGGTTACCTGTGGTTTATCCATTAGTTTCATAACGATCTCAGAAGAGTTTATATAATTGCTCGGTGTGAATTCTTTTTTCCGATTCCTACGAAACAAATCTTCAATAATAAAAGAATAATACTTAATGAAGTTGTGTGAGTGGTTTTTTTGGTGATTTGGGGCCTTCTAAAGCAGTTTATTAGAATTCGAAATTTTGACCATTGGCCGCGGCTCTAAAAAAATTAACAAGGTAGGCAACTCGACCTCGCCAAAGCACAGACTTACCTGAAAGATCACCCAAAAATCAGCACTTTTCTTCCTCGCTCGCTATTCAGCTTTCGGCACAGGAGGGAATAGTTATCAAGCAACATCTGACCAGAGATTTAGGAAAATCCATCAAATTTATCATCGCCAAACGGCCTCCTCGAGACCCAAAAAGTGCAACCTTCCAATGATCTGTAAGAACCAGAATGACCAAAGCGGTCCAAAATTTTCCCGACCCTACCCAAAACGATGCAAATTGTCTTTCTTCATGGGGGGACCCCCAAGCGTGAAATTATACTTCCGCTCGAGGAACGGAAACAAATATATCGCCAATCAGAGAGACGATTACTATAGGCTTTTAACGAAACTGGCGGTTACAGACTAATTTTGAATTTGGAACTCGCCAATCAGAGGACCAAGACAATGGGCTGGGGTCTTCACCGAGTGTTATGACAGTTCCACGTGAGAAATTTTCACGAGTTCCAAATTCAAAATTAGTCTGTAACCGCCAGTTTCGTTAAAAGCCTAGTAATGGTCTCTCTGATTGGTGATATATTTGTTTCCGTTCCTCGAGCGGAAGTATAATTTCACGCTTGGGGGTCCCCCCATGAAGAAAGGCGATTTGCTTTGTTTTGGGTAGGGCCGGGAAATTTTTTGACCGCTTTGGTCATTCTGGTTCTTACAGATCATTGGAAGGTTGCACTTTTTGGGTCTCGAGGAGGCCGTTTGGCGATGATAAATTTGATGGATTTTCCTAAATCTCTGGTCAGATGTTGCTTGATAACGATTCCCTCCTTGCCGAAAGCTGAATAGCGAGCGAGGAAGAAAAGTGCTGATTTTTGGGTGATCTTTCAGGTAAGTCTGTGCTTTGGCGAGGTTGAGTTGCCTACCTTGTATATATTTTTAGAGCCGCGGCCAACGGTCAAAATTTCGAATTCTAATAAACTGCTTTAGAAGGCCCCAAATCGCCAAAAAACCACTCACACAACTTCATTAAGTATCAATCTTTTATTATTGAAGATTTGTTTCATAGGAATCGGAAAAAAGAATTCACACCGAGCAATTATATAAACTCTTCTGAGATCGTTATGAAACTAATGGATAAACCACAGGTAACCCAATAGACTAATAAGTGGGAAATATACGTCGAGTCTGGGAAGCCTGTGATCAGACTAGACTAATTATTGATAATGTGCCTTAAATGAAAATAGATTTCTCTTGTAACGGAAAATGAATGTACATTGATGAATTGGTAGTGTAAGAGAAATAATTTCCTGTATGGACGAGAGGGCCTGGTAAGCCAGTGTTATGATAATTAGGGTTATATTATAATATTGTCAAGAGATGAAGTCAGTTCATTGTGGTTCTGGCTCATGAACAGTTAGTGTTTAATTTTAATGACAATTTACTATATGAAATAACTAGGCAAGTACATGTACAGTAATGTTATAAAATATTCAAGCATGTTTATTTCATCCCAGATGTAAATGTATGTACACATCAGTTTATACATAATTATACATGGAGGTTAGTGGGCCTCAGGACCCATCACAGCAAATTGTTGCTGTGGTGTATTTCAGGGACTCGAGGGAATAATAGGAAATGTAACTTGAATCCTTTCTGCTCTCAGTTATTCAATTCATGGTTCTATTTTACATATGACATATTTACTTACATGTATAAGGCAGAGTATTATTATCTTAAATAAAGCCCATGGTAATGCAGTATGATTGTCATCTAGTTTTAGTTTTTTTGTTGCATTGCAATTGCCTGACATGCAAAATATATGACTAATTGCAGTGTTTCCACTACTAAGTGACAATGGTACAGCAAAACCTTTGTTGCAAAATAGTTCCAAATTAAGCTTTAACTTTTCTCTTGTAACATTTTCAGAATAAATATTGCTTAGTTGTTTGTTGTAGATGTGCTGCAGGGAAGTGTACTTTATTATCCAACTAACATGTGTTGGCCGACACATTACCAACATGTTACCAACAGTTGGCCAACACATTATTAACACATTACCGGCAGTTGGCTGACACATTAGCAACATGTTACCGACATTTGGCCCACACGTTACTGCCAGTTGGCCTCCACATTACCAACATGTTATCAACAGTTTGCCTTTTGACTGACACATTAGCAACATGTTACCGACATTTGGCCAACACATTACCAACATGTTATTGACAGTTGGCCGACACATTACCAACATGTTACCAACAGTTGGCTGACACATTACTAACAGTTGGCCAACACATTACTAACAGTTGGCCGATACATTACTAACAGTTGACCGACACATTACTAACAGTTGACCGATACATTACTAACAGTTGACCGACACATTACCAACATGTTACCAACAGTTGGCCGACACATTACTAACAGTTGACCGACACATTACTAACAGTTGGCCGATACATTACTAACAGTTGACCGATACATTACTAACATGTTACCAACAGTTGGCCGACACATTACTAACAGTTGGCCGACACATTACTAACAGTTGGCCGATACATTACTAACAGTTGGCCGATACATTACTAACAGTTGACCGACACATTACTAACAGTTGACCGACACATTACTAACAGTTGGCCGATACATTACTAACAGTTGGCCGATACATTACTAACAGTTGACCGATACATTACTAACAGTTGACCGACACATTACTAACAGTTGACCGACACATTACTAACAGTTGGTCGATACATTACTAACAGTTGGCTGATACATTACTAACAGTTGGCCGATACATTACTAACAGTTGGCCGACACATTACTAACAGTTGGCCGACACATTACTAACAGTTGGCCGATACATTACTAACAGTTGGCCGATACATTACTAACAGTTGGCCGACACATTACTAACAGTTGGCCGACACATTACTAACAGTTGGCCGACACATTACTAACAGTTGGCCGACACATTACTAACAGTTGGCCGATACATTACTAACAGTTGGCCGATACATTACTAACAGTTGGCCGACACATTACTAACAGTTGGCCGATACATTACTAACAGTTGACCGATACATTACCAACATGTTATCAACAGTTGGCCAACAACCTGCCAGCATGTGAAACTTCATGTAGCTGTAATGGCATATACAAAATTAATGTATCATATTCTGCACTTTATTTCTTGCAGAGACAAATGTGTGGTATCTTATTTTATTTTCACTAATGCAAGGTTTGGATTATTTGACTGATGTGATGTTGTTGTGTTATTAGGTGAATGCATCACCCTCATTAACCTCAACCACCAGTGCTGATAGGATTATGAAGTACAATCTGATTCACGACACACTAAACATTGTGGTACCAAATGGAGAAATCCCAGAGTAAGTTATTCACTGTGCAAGTTATTCACTGTGCAAGTAACTCGTGATCAAGTTTCTCCCTTAGAAAATAAAGACAAATTGAGAACTTGATTGGTACAGAGTGGATTTCATATGAGTGGGCAAGTTATGGCATGGTTACTGTATAGCATGCCGTGACATTGAAATTGTTTCCCTATTTTCGTCCTGCTAATCCAGTGAAATTACAGAGTTATGGTACAGTAAGTTACAGTATGTTATTTTACAGTACGTTATTTTACAGTAAAGCTGACCCACTCATGCAAAACCTGCTCTATGCTGTTCTTGTATAAGAACCCATCAGTTATGTCATGAGATTCATTCTTACATAAAACAATCATCTCATGACTCAGATGTCTAACATGTGTGTTCACCTGATATGCAATAAATTATTATTAGGTGAATGGCAGCAAACAATTTTTGCAAATAAAGTGTTATTTCAGTACTAGTTTTAATTCTCACAGTCAAGTTTTGAATGCTCTAGAAAAAGGGAGCACAAAATGGCAAATTTTCCGTTTTGCATTTGAATTTAGATTATCAATAATATATTTATTGGTAATAAATAGAAACAAGTAGTCAGTACATGTACATTGCCAGTGAAGTGGTTGGCTCAGCACTCACAAACAAATGGCTGAATTTTGACCCCAATCACGCGCCATAATATCTTACATGTAATTTACTTTGTTTCAGTGTCAGATGGAACAAGCTACCTTCAAAAGATACTTTGGGGAGTTATGAAATTCTGTAAGTGGTCTATTTTATAGCATTAAAATAAGACCTTGACACCAAAGTACCGGTATTATAGACTTATACCCTTCCAACTATGACTGTGTATGTTACTGCCTCACTGGTTAGCTATAGCTCTTGGTTGAGCACAGTGTCTAAAGTGTGGGAGGTCAGGGGTTAACATTCCAGCCAAGAACAACAGCTTTATTTTATACCCTAGATTGTGTCTTATAAATACAAATGATAGAATGAAATAATGAGAGTACTGGGAGGCCTGAAATAGTGTGAGACTAATCAAGTCAGGCATCCCAGAAAATGTAGGTTTAAATATATTTTTTGGGGGTCGAAGCAAAGCAAGGCAAAACACATGCTAATTATACGTTACAAAGTATACAAGCTAGTACTGTAGGACAAGAAATGACATCTTTGGGTGGACAAGGGGGATGTAAAAGAACCTAATGTGTTATTTCAAGAAAGAGTAGGGGATTGTCTCTCAACACTTAAACAATCAAACTGCACAGCAAACACATAGCAGTCTGTATCACAAAATTAACCTTTGGGGCTCATTTGGGGTTCATTTGCTTATATAGCACTGAATGTTTCCGTGTTGAAGTACTGCTCCATGGATGATGTCCGATTTAGAATTTCAGGATAATGCCTGACTGTTTATTGAAATTCAAAAAATTATTCTAGATTCTGGAAGATTCAGTCCTAAACAATCATGTATCTAATAACTAAAAAGCCCTGTCTTAATTATTTTGCTTTTCTCTCTTTTTGAATTACCTGCAGCCTCTTAGTTGCTTAGCATTTTGGTGCAGCATGCTGATGTTAGCATATCATTCCTATTTTGTTCATTTAGGTATGATGAAGAGCTTGCCCAGCAAGATGTTGTTGACAGGGAGGTCAAGTCCAGAGCGGGGCAAGGAGGGGGTGGAAGGGGTGTAAAGGATACCAAACCAAAGCCAGCAACTTGGAAATAATTAATAGCCAGGAAAATACTCACTTCAAAGGAAATAAGTCACTGTTAATATATCTGTTGTATAGCCAAGTATTGATTTTTTAATAAGACCTGAAACAACCATAGGGCTGATCAAGGTCAGAACCTGAAACAATCATAGGGGCTGATCAAGGTCAGGACCCAGCTAAACCACAGATCAAATTGGAATTTAGTATGTTGTTTTTTTGTGGAGGGAGAAACACCGGAAAACCTGGAGAAAAATACCTTGGAGCAAGGGCGAGATACCAACAAACTTGCATGTTACCGGGGCTCAAAACCACTAGAGCCAGACAGTTCTCCTCAAAAAGCTTTCCCAACAATACAGAACACCCTAACCTTTAGAATGAGCAGTATAAAAACAATAGAGCTATAGTATAATGGGTCCAATCAGAATTTACAGGTCTCAAGCAGTACTGTATTACTTGTGTCACCCCAGCTCCCACATTCTACAGGTTTGTTATAAATTACCATTTATTGATGTTCTGATACTTGAAATAAGCACTCTGGTAACATTTTCATTTTGTTTTGGCCTTACTTTTTAGTCCACTCTACAACTAATAGTAATGAATAGTTACTCAGTTTACCGGTAGTTCCTCTGGGTCTTGACAGTCAACATATTTTTAAACAGATGTAACTATCATTCTCTCTTACCATCTTAATTGAGAGTGGGCCCTTCTTTAAAAGTTTGTATTCTAGCAAGGCCCTTAATAATATTACTTTTGCAAAATTAATACTTCAATGGTAACAAACCTGAAGAATGCCCATCTTTTAATTCATACACTCTCTTTATACCTGCAGATTGCTAATATTTAAAGGTTTTGGTATTCAAGGAAGGGGACTGGGATGCTTAATCAAGGAAAAAGTTATTTTTATTAATACTTTTGGATCTTTGTTGTGTATTGCACTTACATTATTTTGTACTATGCAGCTACAGCTGTAACCGGGGCCACTTACACACCGAGAACCAATTACAGTGCAGAATGATAACAAAGCATTCTTATGTTTATTTGATCCAATTGGTGTCTAGTGCAATACAGTAGTGAGGGAACGAGCCAGGCTGTGCCATTGCTGCTTTAAAAATACATTTGTCCCTTGAAAAAATACGATAATTGTCAAATTGAACCGCTTTGGCGACTTCCAAAGGAAATTAAATGCCAGTTCATTCGCAAAAGGGCCAAATTGTCCCTTCTGGCTCAATTTCTGGCTCAATCCTTGAGTAGTACTTCAACTTGTTCGAGTTTTGATCAGGTAAAAGGCAAATTTGGTGGACTAGTTCTGAAGTTGAAGTCTTTCAAATGAAGAAAATGGTGTAGATATGCTAGGATTTGTTCTTTGGAATGCTTTATTTTCGTTTTCAGCTACAGGTGCAGTACTGTAAAAGGGCCACCTTGTTATGAACACGAGTAGTATAGAATATAGCGGTTCTGGCGCAGCACCTCCGTTTTTTCGTTGCAATCCCGCTTGATGACCCCCTCCCCCCAACACGTCCCACACGTCAACACTAGTACCTCCACCCCATCTTGCTGCTATTGCTATACCCACTTTATTGCCGTTTAAACAGCAATTAGAGAAAGGCTAGTATAAGGTATATATCGAACAACAATGGAGAAAATCACTTGTAGTTGGTTGATGCGTGGGAAGGACACGAAATGCGTAAGGAATCGTTCGAAGAAAACAGAGTACTGTGCTCAGCACAACTTTCAGATACTAGGAGGTAGCATCCTATTCGTCCCATGTTCGAAGTGCGGTCGTGGTTGTCATACTAGTTACGGACTTTGTACTAAGTGTGGGGTAACACAGCGTCGGCGCCTCCGCGAGAATAAACGCCGCACTAAGGATTGCTTTGCAAAGGTATTGGTGGAATTGGAGAATCATAAGGTAAAGGATTGCTTTGCAAAGGTATTGGCGGAATTGGAGAACCATAAGGTATTTCTAGACAATTAGAAATCGCTAGATGAAAAAAAGAAAGAGAAACTGGTATACCACTCCTACCTGTCTCTTACTTTTTTTTCTTGTGTCTACAAACAATTAGATAATAGAGAGACCTATGATATACGCCACTAGTATGTATGATCCTCTTGGCTTGCTTGGTTCCGAAATTGGTGCCAGTCTACATATATTCGATATCGGCCCTCCTCTTATTCCACGGTCATATCTCAACCCCACGGAAACGTGCCCAGAATGTCTATGTCCAATGGAAGTGCTAGGAACGGAATTCATATGTTCCACCTGTGGTCTTGTTTCCGAGGCCGAATTGTGTGAAGAAACGATCCCTGCTGCTACGCGGTTGCGTATAGTAGGTCCGGATAGCTTTCGGCATCAACGCGATCTCGATCGTACTAACCCAACGGATAACAAAGAATTGCAACGACGCACAATTATGAGAGAATTACAGGCATACAACACTTCTTACAAAACAAAACTACGACCTATCGTTTCCCACAAATGTATTAGTAATTGTGGCCGACGCATTCATCCAAGCGAATAAAGTTTGTGTCAGGCGTAGTCAAGCTAAGATAACTATTTTGGCTGCGCTACTTTACCATGCATGTATACAATGTAGATTCGTTCGCTCTAAAAGCGAGGTTGCTTATTTGGTATCCGGTTTATTCGATCCACAGTTCATTCGATCCAGGTTCATTCGATCCATGTCGAGTTCATTCGATCCAGGTTTATTCGATCCATGGTCAATACATGTTCGATCCACTTCTTATGTACTCAAGTATAGTAGTAATAAAGTTTAACTTAAGTATTTAGTATAATTACATGTTCGCCGTGAGAAGTATATTTTGGCGTCTTTTTGTGTTTGAGCTGATCCTAATCAAGTCGTTCGTTGACTGAACAGAACTTTCTAATCTACTTCTACTTAAATATCTTGAAGATTGTTTATTGCTCTCTGGTTGGTAGTATGTTGTTCCAGCATCTAAAATCAGAGAATAATTTACTTCAACTCGGAATGGCGTCTCAGTTGTTATGACGCCGTAGCCGAACTACGTGATAAATTTTCACTTTACAACTTATCTAAGTTCTAGACTAAGAACTAAGGTCTAAGGTCTTCTCACGAACTTTAGAATAGTTGCTTTGGAAAGATGATCTTTACAGCTACTCAGAAATCGAGTAGGCGGCGCTACTCGGAAATCAATAGTTTTCCCCAACCCCTACCCCTCCATGTGTCATTCAATCCCAGGTCTCAATAACGCTGGACCAATATGGCAGCCGCTTCGATGATCCTCAATGAAGTTATAAACGGCGCGTCTTCACATAGATTACTAAAGTCAAACCAAATTCAAAGGTAAATAAAATAAAAGGTTATAAATTCCTCAATGAAGTTATAAACGGCAATGAATTCAAGTTGGATCGAATGAACTCGACGATGGATCGAAATGACTCATAGGTGGATCGAAAGAACTGTGGATCGAATAAACCGCAATTCGCTTATTTCATGCAACTCCGCAACCGGTGTATCTATCGCGGCAACGTCTTTATACACTCGCTACATGCCGACGGCAGAATCGATATCGACTTAATGCTGATCACATAGCTCCTCATATCGTAACAACTTTGCCAAACTCGACCTCCCTGGAGTACTACCTAGAAATCACTCTTGCAAAGACGGCATCCAACAAATAGTCTATGAGGTCGTTCATACAGCAATCGAAGGCCATATCGGTATCCACTCCATACTTCATACCAAAGTAGTTGGAGCAAGCTACGAGGTGCTACGTCGCGCAGGAGCATGTATTACTATCGTCGATGTCGTTAAACGATGTGGTAGACGTAAGCGTGTGATTGTACGTTTTATCGACGAGTTGCTTGCTTTCCATTCCCACTTCGAGCCCATCTATACAAAACATGGTCTAACTAGTGGTTGACATACCGTTTCTCGATGTGAAAGTATATACCTCGCGCGCTCCTCTCATGGGAAATATCGATTTTTATCCCATTAGACTGCCAAGTTTTGCTCGCATCTCTTGCTTGAGTTCGGCTCGAATTTGTTCCACGCTTTTTTCACCCGAACTGACCGAAGTTTTATGGCGAATTTCGACCTTCATAGCCTCGTATTTATCTGCTTCGGCTAGGATGAGATTGTATTCGGAGTCAGACACATTTTCGTCACGTAGGGCTTTTGACACGAGATCACTATTCGTATTAATTTTCGCTCTAGCCAACATAGCGGTTTTCTCATGTTTAGAAACTATTATTCCAAGCTTTTTAGCCTCAATAGTCGTAGCGGCCGAAATTACCCCACAGGGCCAATTATGACTGAGCTTGATAGAAGCACAGAGAGGCTACCTGTTGCCACAGCGACACCGTGAACTATTCCCTGCGCACGGGCATATTTTTTACGCACCACTTCATAGTGTTGTACTTGGGCTTTGATGCTCTCGAGCGTATCACGGACATCTCGCCGACGAAAATTCTCTCCAGTGAGCCTAGGATAAATCGGGGGCGCTGTTGGAATTGTTTGAATCGAATCACTTGCCATCATATGTATATGCTGGAGCGACTTTAGAATACCCTGTCACTTTTGAAGGCACGACCTAAAAAAACGATGGAACCAAGGTCTTAGGTCATGCTATTATATTGTACCATATTGTATGGTATAGTAAAGTACTGCTACCGCGGTCCGCAGTCGATGAATGTCAATGAACTTTAAGTATAGTGAAGTACTGCTACCGCGGTCCGCAGTCCCGCAGTCGATGAATGTCAATGAACTTTAAGTATTGTAAAGTACTGCTACCGCGGTCCGCAGTCCCGCAGGCAATGAATGTCAATTAACTTTAAGTATAGTGAAGTACTGCTACCGCGGTCCGCAGTCGATGAATGTCAATGAACTTTAAGTATAGTGAAGTACTGCTACCGCTTTAACCCTATCCCGCAGTGACATGCGCTCTTGGAGGGCTTCTCTTTGGCGTCCGAGGACTGATATTTCATCAAGTAGAGAGGTGATCTCCCTATTGGATGCTTCTCTCTGAGCCTCGGTTGAAGTAGGGTCTTGGAGAATCTCTTCGTTCTGCCCAATCAGCTCATTGAGCTGTTGTTCTGCCTGTTCGACTTCCCGAGCTGCGTCTTCCCGCGTAGGACCAAGGGCTTTCTGAGGGCATCCCTCATTCGCACGCGTAATTCTCCTTCTTTGGTGAATAGAGGGGTAGGCTCATTTTTGCTTCCGAATTCCCGAACACGTATTTGTTCGTCTATTAAGATGATCTCAATATTACCTCCTCTAATCCCCCCCGCATCCGGATAGTTTTTCGTGACAGTTTCGACCAGCATCACTTTTGCCGCTTCTGACAAGGTTTGTTCGAAGACGAATCCTTTGAGGGGGTCTTCCGTTGGAAGGTGTGTCATAGGGATTTCCTCCCACCTGCGGCTCCTTCCGAAATAGGTGGAAATGGATTTGGGTTTTGTTCAAGGGGAGTAGGATGGAGTAGGCTCTCAATGTATTCATCATCATCAGCATAGTCCCCACCTGTTTCAGTTGCATCCCATGTAGTCTCATCAGTTGTATCCACCTCAACATCCATGTTGAAGGCTTATATAAGCTTTGTTATATATACATTCAACATGATATCGTCGAAGCTAGTTCCAGCACAAACACGCAGAGAGCCTCGGTTTGAAAGCTCGACGCATTCTATATAGACGCACTTTCGCACCATCATCTGCCAACCCAGGAGAGAGACTATATGTTGCGATTCCAAAACTAGGAGAAAACATTGTCCTAGTCCCAGGGAGCTTTGCACTCTTGGCTGATATTGCATTGTCTGGTGGACTCAACACCAATCGAGTGGTAGCCAATGTTGGGCGCTGTTTAGTATCTCATCGTAGGGAGTGTAGAATTGGAACAGAGGTAATAGAAGACCTTGCCCGACCAGATCTCCTACAGGCATATTACGCTCTCTATCTTTCTACTCCAGAGCGAGAAGCTCGGATTCAACAAGGTATCCAATCAGAGAATGTGAACAAGCTTCGCTCGAAGACTAACGGTGCAACCGCTTCGAATGATGGAGAAACTGCGATACTGGCTGCATATGGTTCAAAGTATAGAATTCCATTAGATGTTGACATTCTAACACAACATGGAGATTCAGATTTCAGATTTCAGATTTCAGATTTCTTTATTAAACACTATTTAAGCTCTGTATCCCCACGCCCTCCACGACATTATTTCGTTTGATTTGGTTCTAGCACCTGCTAACGACATAGTGGTGGGATCAGATACGACCAAGATAGGCACATACAAGCTCAACAACATACAGCTGGAGTATGAGGTCATCGAGGATGAAAAACTCGCCAGACAAGCACATCATGCATATACCACAGGTGCTGCCTTCCTGTTCAACTACGCTTTACACTCTAAGACTGTACCTATTAACGTAGACCCTTTACTGGACTACTTCTCCTTTTTGTAGAACCACATGCCGCAGGTGCCCGAGATAGCGAGTCATTCACCAATCCAGGTATCACTAAGGTGGAGGTAGATGTAAATGAGATTCCAAATTTCTTCTTTCAAGATGGCATGCTACCACCAGATTTCTGGGAGGCTGCCAAGGGTTGGTTTGGCACATCAGTTGATGTTGATCCGCAAATGACACCCCGCCACAAGTTCTACAACAACAAATTTGCCATCTTGGTTGATTGTCGCACAGCAAAGGATGCAGTTGTTCATGGCGATGGTTTGGCCCAAACAGGTGGTGGAAAAGACATCGACCTTCGTGTGCATAGGAGTGGAGGTAGTGGAACTGTTAACATGCACATCTTCGTTCTGTCAGATGCTCAGATCAATATATTGAATGGAACCCTTCATAGTTTCACATACTAGCTGTTTGCAATGGATGCCCTTGGTAGAACACATTCCATTCAATGCTCTCGTGGTAGGTCCCACAAATTGTGGAAAAACGGCATTTCTCATAGAGCAACTTCGTGGCCCATTTCGCGGTAAGTTCGACTATATAGTACTAGTATGCCCCACAACAAAACCTATCGTGGATTTGCCAATCGAGACCCTCGTTTCTTTGTTATGTCACCCCCACAGGATGCTATCAATACCGCACTACAAGTTTGTGCCAATACCCTACTCGTCCTCGACGATTGTGCCGCCTCAAAGGATGTAAAAAGAAGGACTGGCAAGCTAGTGGAATTGGTAGCTGTCTATTAAAGCAGGACGCTTTGTTGCTCTAGCTAGTGCTATGCTACACGTAGCTGGTCACGTAGTTATTCCTAGTAGCGAAGATACGATATAAAGCTATCCCCATATTGAAGACATACAGCCAACTGATATATCTCAAATATCTACGACGCAACAAGATGGAGGAACAGGTGGATCGGATCACTGTAAATCCCTGCAACAAGATGGCGGAACAGATGGATCAGATCACTGCGACTGAGAAAAAAGATCCAAGACGCGTAGCTGCTGGAAAAGCATTGGCAGAAAGCAATCGACGAGCTAGAGAAGCACTTTCCCGCGAGTTAGCGCGTGAATGCGAAGTGGTGCAAGAAAGTGTGGTAGATAAGCCTGGCTGGTTCGATAACGTACATGTATCTGCTAACACTACACTTGCAGCTATCGGTATAGTCGTGGCGTTGATAGGGTTGTACTATCAATATAATAATAACGCGCAACGTGCCAAGAGCTGTTGTAGCTATTCGCCTACACCGCATGCTACCGAACAACATACAACACCCTCAGCGGTCATGTTGTCGGATATGGAGTAGATGCTACACCATTTGAAGACTAGAACTATATATCATATATGTTATGCAAAAATGGTAGAGAACAAGTTGATAAAAACATTAACGGACGCTGCTATATTAACTGGACTTGCTGCTGGCATTGGGTTCGTAGCAAAAAAAATAACCAAAGAGTCCATGCTTAGCGATCCTTCGTCCGCAGTCTTGAATTACGTTAAGTGGACGGCTGTATTGGCTGGTTGCATAGCTGCCAAGCAATATCTTGATGACCAAAAGATGATTCCAAAGAATCTGTAACCATCATGATTGTAGCTGCAATAACTGCGATTGGTGGAGCTATACTAAATGCAACGGCCTTCTTAGGTGGAAGCTACATCGCCAAGGCAATTGCTGGTAAAGATCCCGCTGCGATGGCTGCTAAGAAAAAAAGACATGACATGACACTAGAGAAGTATCAGGCTGCCTGGGGTGTTTACCAGAAGAACCGCGCACGCATATCTGACTGGTTCCAAGAACAGGCCCATTTGCAGCATAATGCTTATGTGATTAGCAATGATGCGAACAAGAACTTAGAGCTATGGAATACCGTACACGTGGGATTGGACCGCATACGTCCGCAGGACATGAAGGAACCAGTCTTCTCCGACTTCTATCGACCTTCGAGTGAGCAGAAGACAGGTGAGTTAGTCTACGTAGGTGGGGGGATGCTTGCTATTGGCTATGCTGTTAGTCGATGGCTATAGCTTTTAACTATATGGTACGAAAGTCCAACGAGGTGATGTTGGTAACCATAGGGCGCAAAGCTTTGTTGAGCGGGCAAACAGAACACTGGCTGAGAGGTTGTTTGGATATCAATATGCACAGGAAATGGTACTTGCTTCGGAAGGATCAGATGCACGTAGTAGAGAATGGGTGTTGCGGCTTCCAGAGGTTATAAAAGCCATGAATAATGAGGTGACTAGACTTACAGGAAAAGAGCCTTCGACTGATACCGTATTGGCAACAGCAAGTGAACATAAAAACTACTACATATTCCCGACCTGTTGGATTAGAAGAAAAGCGCATACCATTCGATGTTCTAGTTCGATATTTATATGCACCTGGGGAGTTGGAAGGTGGAGTCAAGCGAGCAACTGATCCTGTGTGGAGTTTACAGACATATGTTATTTCACGTAGTGTGATATCTTCGAACCAACCAGTTCTGTACTATTTGGAAAAGGATGCACCAAAGCGAGGATTTGTGCATGAAGAACTACAGATAGTGCCACAAGATACTGAACTACCTCCAAAGGGTATTCTGTTCGTACCCAACCGATCTAGGCTAGCAGCTCGTCGATGAGATCGTCAAAGTTTTCCTCCACTGGAAGGGTGTCTTTGTGCCCATAGGCTAGCGTATCGATTCCGTTTTCAGAGATCCACCGCTTAGAGTCAAATGGTGATAGAGATACCTTATTCATATGCATACCATACATCCTGTGCCCTTCGCTTCGAAGCATATCCATCCCATGGCGGAATCCTTTCTTATCTAGCAAGCACTCTTTGTATTGCTCATGACGAATGCGGTGTTTCACAACTGCCTTCTTTGTGCCTTTAGCTTTACGAATCTCGCCACCATCTACTTTCAATATTGAGTAGAGCTTTGATCATAGTCCAACATATTCGACTATGGGAATACCTCCACATTCGTCTATCATTTTGCCAAGGACTTTCTTGTTGCCGATGTTATACGATGGATGGTCCTTGCTGTAGTTGC
The DNA here is from genome assembly GCA_030867875.1 of Actinernus sp. WN-2022. Lineage (NCBI taxonomy): Eukaryota > Metazoa > Cnidaria > Anthozoa > Actiniaria > Actinernidae > Actinernus > Actinernus sp. WN-2022. Next base: position 169,939,653 of record JAOWCC010000577.1, on the reverse strand, counting down.
TCGTATCATAGAGATGTTTGTGGATAACCATGTCTGCATAGATGTCTTCGGTTTCGATGTATAGCAATAGACTGTCAGTATCTGTATATAGTAGATTACAGCGTTGTCTATACTGCTGTTTGAGCTCACCATAGTAGAAGTCATACATCAGGTGTTTTGAGAGATCTAGAATTGACATTCCAACATATACTGGACGGTTCAGCAGTAGCTTGCTTTTGTAGTTGTGTACAGCGGCTATATCGTTGTCAAAGATTGTGGAGCAAGCATAGCTAGGTTTATTCAAGAGACGCTGTAGTTTGATTCCTTCTGAAGAGCGCACTAGTTGGATATCTACACGCTTGCGTAGATTTGCCATTGTTTTGCCGTAAACGGAATTGTTCATCAACTTGTAGAGGTCTCGCTCAAAAGTGCTCTTTCGTAACTCTGTGTTCATTCGTATGTATGGCTCCATCCATGGGGATTGGTCGAATCGTAGCGCTCTGTGGATCTTTTTCAAACGCATGCCAAGAGATAGGTATAGCTGTAGGTTGCGGTAGTGGAGCACATATCGTTCTTTATAGCGAAGGGTAGGCACAAGCTTTTCCATTGCCTTCATATAGTTTCTCAAATAGATCGGTTTGATACTCTGAGAACCAAGCTTTATTCACTTGCATTCTCTCGGGGGCTAGCGGATAGCTGTTGTGTTCGTCGTGAAGTTCTCGAGGATATTCAAGGTCAACTTCGAGGATGTAACCTTTATCTGAATTGCTTGCGTGCTGGGTGATTTGTTCTTCTGTTGGTATGCACCACTCAAATCCTCCTGTTGGTAGATATTGACTCATAGCCCAGCCATAGAGATTGTTTGAATCGAGGTAGACTATATGGCTCTTTGGCTTCTTGGGATCGAAGTTAGGCACGTTGGGGTTGTTTGCTTTGGCATAACGCTGAGACACCATAGATATACCACCACGTAGACCTTTCTCAATAAATAGATGCATGTCATAGTCGGTTAATAGTTCAAGCTCCACGCCAGTCTTCTTTAACAATGCATCCCATGAGAGTCCTGGACTAGTATAGTAGTGAGCCGGGTCTAAGCCATAGTTTTGCATGCATGTCGTGCGAAAGGTCTCAAACACATCTGCTAGAAGAAGTACATCGGTTCGGAGGTAAAGGTCGTGGTAGTCTCCTAACGTCTCACAATCGAATACCTCCAAAACTTCCAGTGCGTGTTCGTAGTCCTTGTCGGATATGTCCTCTAGGCTTAGTTTACTATAGAATGCTTCTTTTGGTGGAAGATAAGTCTCCGTGAATTTTTCTCAAGTGCTCATGTACTCATATGGATAAACACCTTTACGCAGCATCAACTTGCTTTTCTCTGGGTCGGGCGTATGCTTCGCAGTTTGTTGGAAGGTGTCTGGGGCTGCACTTGCTACCAACTTGTCAAGAGAGGATAGTAGAAATTGTGCGCTGTCGATGAACCGTAAGTTGACAAGTGAGAATGAAATATATTTCTCCATATTGTTTGGAATACAAGAGATATCGCCCTCTGTCTTGGAGATGGATTGCATCAATAGGTGAGAATCGTAGCCACGCAAGTTGTGGAATACAACTGGAATGGTAGGCGAGATACGCAATTTGAGGTTAGACTCTGTGTGCGGCACCTCGAAACTCGCCTCAGTGTGATGTGGCAATGATCACGTACTCTATCTCTACCAACCAAAGGCTTCTGGCAAATGTGACAAATCGTTGCTCTATTATATAAACCCTCTGGTTTTTCTGCGACATACCTAGCGGCTTGGGCTTTGATCTTTGCCTCCTCTTCTTGTATACATCGTAGAAAGCGTTCGATCGTTTCTGTACCTCGGTATAGTACAGGTGGTTCACTATGACCATCAGAACGTACAACGATGTAGGAAAATCCACAGGGAATATGTTCCTCTGTCTTTTGTGTGTTGCTCTTTTCAGGGTCTTGGGCAGGTCCTTCGATCTTAGTGGTCAAAGCCTCAAGGTCGGCATAGATAACGTAGGGAACTTTGAGCTGTTTGTGGATATTCTGAAAGGAGACTGTTGTTCTCCTTGGTAGGCATTTCGATGCGAATGGCTCGGTCATCGACACCGTTACACTCTGGAATGTGTTTCTCGAGGAGGGCATTGGTAGTGTATCCATGTAGACAACGCTCGCAGAAATGTTTCCTATGTTAATATTTTGTTTGATCGAATAGAAGGCGGTCGAAATCCTTGATCCAACAGTAGTGTTGCAAACCACTCTCTGGGTTCTCTATAAGCAAGAAGTTAACATGTTTTGAAAAGGTCTCCTTCGAGATGTGATGTACAACTAAACACTTTTCCTTTGGATCCCAACCATATACATTGATAGAGATCTTGTTTTGCTTCTCTACGCGTTTTATTTGTGAGATTGGCGTTGGCGAGCTTATCCAATCAAAGTTCAACCCGTTGTCTTCTCGGTACTTCGATGTCCTCTGGGGGTCTTTTGCAACTGGAAACAGCGCTGCGCGTAGCGACCAACGTAAGCAGCGGTCGTCTTTGTTCTTTACGTTGATCACGGCTTTCTTATTCGCGATTTCTGTAGGCAGTGGTAAATATGAACCTCCACGGAGTGGCTGATACCGAGCGATGTTTAACCATAAAATGTTGACTATCTATAACCCAGTTTGATCCTCGACTGATCCACTTCTCAATGTAGTTGTGGATCTGAGCATGTGCTTCTACTATTACCCCACGGATCTCAGCACTGTTGGTCAAAACGGCTTGCGAACTCCGAAAGGTAACTATCTCGTATATTGAACCCTCAGGTTTGTCAAGCCGGAGTGTGATGTTCAAAGCTAGCTGAAACTGACTTAATACTATTAAGGTCTTGGAGTTCTTCCTCGAGCTTTTCGGTAGTCTGCTTCCGCACACCGGCGAGGAAAGCTGCTGGGTCTGCTTCTAGAGAATTACCATCTAGAACATCCATCTTCCATCCGCGTAAATAATCCCCAATTGCCCCGGGTGCTCGGACGAATTTGAGTATATGTTCAGCCATAGTATAATACCTTATAACGGTCCTCCTCTAATTGGGCGTCAAAATACAATAAGTGGACTATAGTAGTATAGAATATGGTGGTTATGGTGCAGCACCTTTGTTTTTTGTTGTAAGCCCGTTTGATGGTCCCCGAACCCCAACGTCGTTTTTGGACTTTGTCGAATTTTTTAGACCGCAATATGTGTTTATTGTACCCAATAACAACATCTATGGTACCCCGGAGATAATAAGTTGGAATATGGTACAATAAACATACTTCTATGCTCTGTCACTGCGCTCCGCCGCATAGAAAATATTTATGTTGTATATTCTACATACACATCAAGCAAGGCGTGTTAGGAGGATGCCGACCAGTTATGTCAAGTTTATTGCCGTATAAACATTACATATTAATGTTAAACTAAAGACGAATCGCCGGATACGAAAAACCAGGTTAAAACCTCACTTTGAGGAAAAAACTATTCTGGAAACGTATACTCCAACCCTATGCGAATTCGCCAAGACCCCTGGAGGTTAAGGGTCATCAAAAAAACTTACTTACATAAACAACCGCTGTATAAAGCCGGGATTACATAGTGTCTATAAATTTTGGCTCGGATAACCGACCGTGTAAACTGGCTGGCGTCAAGTGAAAGATATATGCAAATATCATCTTAAATAACAACTCCAAGTCCTTAGGGAAGAATACTAGGTGCTAATTACGAATGCCCAACAAAAATACATATATTGTGGTCGAACAGTTCGGCAATGTCCAAAAAGGATGTTGGGGGGAGGGGGTCATCAAGCGGGATTGCAACGAAAAAACGGAGGTGCTGCGCCAGAACCGCTATATTCTATACTACTACATGGCCCAAAGGTGGTTGCTTCATCAGGGTTGCATTGTATTTTTATTGAACTTTAATTAACATCAAAGATTAAAGAAAGGAAAAGAACAACCTCATGACAGTTGATGATTAGAATGCATTTAATTCATTGAATGAATTGACTACATGTGTGTACTAATGATTATAAATTTATTAAGTAAGAGTTAAATACCGAGAACCGAGGCATTCAGCCATATACATGGCTGAATGCCAAGGTTCGAGGTATTTAACTGACTTATTTCATTATTATTCAATAACCTTTATTTCACTAACATTCCAGACTGTGAATTTCAATCTAAAGACCTGATTAGGTATTCAAGAGCCTTTAGATAGCTCATAAAAAAAGCCTTGAATATCTAATGAGCAATATAATGAAATACACTGGGACCTTAGTGAAATAAAGGTTATCAAATAACAATAGAAAATGTGTCGAAAATGAAATAATGATGAAAAAACACTAAATTTTAGTTTGTTGTATTGGTGCTAGCCTTTAGGTGTAGAGTACGAACAAACTATGTATACTAAATATAAGCTATCCAACTTTTTTTTAGTGAAATTTTAAAAAGTACAAAAAATTCACATTCAAGCTATTGCAGCTTTATTTCTTGGGGCAGATGACAACTGGGATATGGGAATGATGAAGGACATAGTCACTAACACTGCCAAGGATTGTACGGCGAATAGTACCAAGCCCACGGCTTCCCATGACAATCATTTCAACCCCTTCGTCTGCAGCAATTTGACAAATAGCTTCTCCTGCTTTCCCACCACGAACCACTATCTTAGCACTGATCTGTAAAAAGAGAAGGATTGGTCACTTTAGTTGGTTCCTAATTTTGTGGAAGACAAGAGCAATTTTTTCTGAATGTTAAAATATTTGGGGGGGGGGAGGGGGGGGATAGATAGATAGATAGATAGATGGTTTTTATTTGGAGTCGTATACATCTGTACATAGACATTTATCCAAATAAATGTGCACTTCACTGTGCTACAGGTGTTTGGGGTCTTTCAGAATTATGAGAGTCGAGGCAGAATCGATCAGAGTTCTTTGAGGCCATTGTCTCTATACATAAAACATTCGTATTTTGCAACTATAGCTGCTGTCCTATTGTTGGGGCTTAACACTATTTTTAGCCGACTTTCCTCGGATAACTTTTCTATGTTTATCTGAAATTCATTTTGCATTGAAGCATGGAACGCATTTCGTAAATGGTTATATTTATTGCATTTTACGAGGAAATGAGCTTCATCCTCAATCTCCTTTCTAGGCAGGCAGAATTTGCAAAGTCTTTCATCTACCTTTTTAAATGGCCTAGCATGTCTTCCTTTTTCAATTTCTAAATCATGTTTGCTTATCCTAAGCTTTGTTAGAGCCGTTCTATGCTTCAAGTTTCTTAAGCGTAGATAGTCTTCGATAGTCTAGCACATTCAAATAATGGCCTTATTCATTGTAGAGTTTTAACAGACATGAACATTGCATTTAGCCGACCATCAATCCAACGCAGAGTCTGCTGTCATACAAAGCTTTCAAAGGAGTACTTGTTTGACTGACTGTAATAATACATCTACAGCTCATCACTATGGGAGATTTTTGGTCCAGACTACAGTGTTTGTACATTTTGTATTAATGGTACGACTGTAAGTAGAAACTGGGTTAATATACTTTGGAGTTTCTATGGTCTGTTAACAAGCTAATTATCTCCAAAGATTTTTAAAAGTAACAAATGCTTATAATATTTGTGTGCATTGATTATGTTAGAATAATGATTTATAAATTGATTCAGGAAATAAACCACTTGGCTAATATTGTCTAACCTGGGCTTTTAAAGCTTTTTCTGTGTATTTCTGCTCCAGTTCCTTAATAGCCTTCTCATGTTTACCAACGGTATTCTTCCACTCGTCAGTATCCATGGCATCTATTAACAAAAGCAAGCATATTACACTTTAATGTGGTAAGTGGGGATATGATTTACATTAATACTTCCAGGAAAAGCCCTAGGGTGCAGTCATTATATCTGTGAAAGATTTCTCAACAAATACCACTAAATAACAATAGAAAGCAAAGGGATTTAGTATTATTTTCAGAAGCACGATTTAGAGCAAAACATTATGGATATTGACTGCGATCTATGATGCCTTAAACTGATAAGGATATTATAAACAGTGCTCAAAACAAAATCTAGCAACCTGTACACTCGCACTGCTGTGAAAGAAAACTCTGATCTCAATGTACAAAATTAATCAATACATTTTGAGTAAAATCTGCTCCCAACTTGAATATTTGGTAATCTGGTGCTGGTATTGAGCACTGATAAATATTGTGGGTTGAAATCTTGGTCTGGAACATTTAGGGGGGAAATAAGTTTTGTAACAGCTATTCAAACTTTGATTGTTCTGAACTTTCTCAGTTTCTTTCATGTTGCATCATCATCATTCTTTTGTGCCACAAAAAGGGAACATTGTTTATCAGTCATCACTCCACTTTTTTCACTTCTATTATCTTTGCATGTATCTGTAAGTCCAGCAAGCCCTGGTCGTTGAAAGAGTAAATAACGCTATCCACCAGGGTTCAGTTGTTCAAAGCAAGGGTATAAGCACTATACTCAAGGGTAAACTGTACAGATTACAATTACAAATTTAGCACTATCCTTGAGGCAAAGTTACCCTTGCTTCGAACAACTGGGCCCTGATAAATCTCTATCAAGTGGATTAGTATAACCAACTCTGACTCTGACGACTCTTACTCTGGATTTCTAACAAGACCTGAAACAACCATGGGGGCTGATCAAAGCCAGGTCCCGGCTAATCCACAGATTGAATTGGAATTTAGCGTGTTGGTTTTTGTGGAGGGAGGAAAACCGGAGAACCCGGAGAAAAACCCTTGGAGCAAGGGCGAGATACCAACAAACTCAACTCACATTTGGCGCCGTGTCCGGGATTCGAACCTGGGCCACAAAGAAAATGATATGCCCCAACTTTTTTTTTTTTCCCCAACACTTGTACAGTCAGACTGCAGAAATGAGAACCTAATTAAAATAATATAATGGAAGAGAATTCTATGCTGACTTACGAGGCATGATTGGTGTTGGCAGCTCACAGATATGCCCAATAACTACTTGGTCTCCCTCGTGGCACATGTTATCCACATACCCTGAAAATGTACAAAAATCATGAATATTGACACAAGCCAATGTTTCATGCTAACTTTGGAATCACTGTGATGGAAGCTTTGCAGCAGAAATAAATTGGCAAGTTGGAATTCACTGACCAGGACGTGTGTAGTGAGAATGAAGAATCAAAAGACTGTTGTGGAAATGGTCGGAGCAGAATCTGTTCAAGACCAACAGGTTTGAGTGATTACACTCCAGGGCTTGAACTTACAATGTAACTTCTAAGTCAACTAGCAAATGTCTGCAAGTATAGCAAATAAATTATAGCCTGCCTACCCAGTTGCCAAGTAGAATGCCTGCAAATTAATGTCTAACTCATTTATCATCATTATTTAAATGTTATCGTTATTTTTCCTTTATGGCGATCATAAATAAATGTAATAATAAAAACTGAATACACAGTAGTGTTAGCAAACCCAACAACATAACATCACTATTAGCTAGACGTAACACAATAGCACTTCAACTAGAATGCAGCTCTGGACAACTGATTACTCCATCTTGTGACTCCTCAGCATGGCAAAGGAAAAGGAAAATAATAGGGCTCAGTGAAACTTCATTGGGCTATAATTATACCGCTAGTGACCATAGAGACCATTTTCGGCCGTGAGAGTGGCCCAATAAGGACGACTAAACAGCTGTCCACAACTACATTCTAGTTCAAGCGCTATTGTGTTAGGTCTATAGCTAGCTAACCATGATATTATTTTGCTGACACTGGTTACTGTGTATTCAGTTTTTAATATAAAGGTAACACGGTCTCACTTCCAGTTTCTGTCCACACGTCTTGATCTTTTGAACATTATTCTCATTCTAGTCTACAACTGCGCAACTAAGAGATAAATATTAATAATGTTGCTTGAATGTCCATACATATTCCGCTTGTACACAAAAGTGCTTGCAGTCTATTCTATATTCGAACTGTTAAGATATTAATACCATACAGTAAAAATTAATGATTGTTATTGGGGTATAGAATGGTCCCTCAAAAAATTGTACGTCTTGGCAAAATTCAAGCAACAAGTCTCAAAATCTTGGCATTTAAAAAAAAAAAAGAGTCTTGGATTTTGAAACAAGGGTCTTGGGGAGTCTCATATTTGACCATTCTATACCTTTAGAGAAGTAAGCCTCGGGCTCAGATTTTGAAACAAGGGTCTCGGCATCTCTGCGAGTCTCGAATTTTACCATTCTATACCCCTAACAAGGGACATTTTCTGAAGCAGCAGACATTTAAAAATAAGAACCGAAGTAGTTTTACTTGCTAGTTTAGCTCGACGGAACTGTAATGAAAATGTAATCATGTGTGAAGCTTCACTCGCTAGACACAGCACATTAGCTTCTCCACGTCTACTTCAATGGTTAATGCTACTAAATAACTATTTATCGTATGTTAATTGCTCTTCACAAAGCACAAATTACAGCAATTTTGAAATTATTCTGTGTTTAAAGTCAATACTTTGTTCATTAGAATAATTCAGTCTGGAAGACATTTACGATAAATACTGGTTAATACCGTGGGGAAATTCTCCCTCCCACATGCAGGATAACAAGTATGCAATTTCCCACTTGTGTCGAAGACAATAATTATAGTAATAAAGTTTGGGCAAATTCTACAACTAAGAAAGGAACCTGAAAGATTGCTGGGTTGCACGTATATATGTCATCACTGCCATCTTGTAATTGGTTGACGTTAACAAAAGATTCCTTGTTCGATTAACCATGAAACCAAAAGATTTCCGTTTGATTCAACCAAAATGGCTGCCACGTCTTTGTTATTTGAAACTCTGGGGATTGATTGCAGCAATACAGCGGTTTAATATAAACTAGACTACTTAAAGGAGAATTCAACCCTAAAATCAACCCAACGTCTTTACAAAGATGCATTCGAAAGAAATAAGTTCTGCTATTTTATTATTCTGTTGCGCATCTATGAGGAGAAAATTAGTCTCCAAGTTCGATTTTCCGCCGAAAAATCTATATTGTGTGGCAGCTCAATTCAATGCAAATTTCCCCATAACGTACGTCACACATACCAAGGAAAAACGATCACACCTCTAGCACAAAGAAAACACAATGGTCTGCAATTAGAAGCCGTTAGTCCCGCTATTCAATGTAGGGGGCAGCATGGCAAAACTAATTTATTCCCCATATCCTACGTCACAAATTACGAGACTTGAGCCGTCTGTACATAGCGGACATTCTGAGGAAGGTTTTCGGATTTTCTCTTGCTAGACTCGCAACACAAAAATTAAATAGCTGAACCTATTTATTTCGAATACATGTTTGTATAGACATTGGGTTGATTTTAGGGTTGAGTTCCCCTTTAAGAATTATTTCCTTTCCATTGGATCTCAACTAAAATATATATAAATTATTTATTTATGTATGCATTAGTATTACTATTTAATATGTAGTATTTAATGTAATAGTAATAAAGTTAATGTAAGTCTTAATGTTAAGCTTAATTACACCACTTTACCCTTTGTAATAGTAATATTCAATCAATATTGTGTACTAGAAATAGGTTTTCTCTTTACTCTTTTTTTGTTTCCCTTTATTATGATCAATAACTTTTAATTACCAGTATGATTCATCCGAGTTGCCCAAATGACATTATGTAATTTTCCCAAACTCGAATGTACATAACTTAAATATAAGCTTAAGTAACTTAAGCTTTAGAACAAAAACATGAAAATCATTAAACTCCAGACTGGGTAGTGAACTGTCTGCTACTGCTCCAATAGGTGCAAAGTGTTAAAACATCAATTGAAGGGCTGTGTGCAAAAAGGGCGTAAGTGACTCCTGATCATATTCTAAATTCTCGTACAATTTCTTTGTTTTCTAAGGGAGAATTTAGAATGTGATCAAGAGTCACTTACATCCTTTTTGCACACAACCCTTCAATTGCTGGTTTTCACTCAATCCCCAGAGATTCAAATGACAAAGGGCATGGTGGCCATGTTGGTGCCCCAACAAAAAAAGCTAACGAGGAATCTATTGTTTAAGGGTACCAACATGGCGGCTATGACGTCACGTGCAAACCAGCAATTGTAAATCCAACTTTTATTCACTTTACTTTTGAAGTGCAAGTAGCACCATAAAACAACATGAACTCTTTTTTACTCCAAATTCTATTTCTAATAAAATAATACTTAAGTTGTCTAAATTAGTTTTCTTTGAGAGACTGGAGCACCAATTCAACTACGATAAAAGTTACCCGAATTGCGGGATTGATTCATCTTGTGATGTTAGCTAGGGAGTTGATTCATCTTATGACGTCAATCCACGACAAGTAACCAAAATTAGGGATCAAAGATTAAATGTCGGAAATTTTACAAAATCTCCAAGATTAATACCTTTTTGTGAGAAACAAACACAATAGTACAATATTTTTTTTTTTTTTGACATGATACTTGCACTTTAAGAAGCATGAACTTGGGAAATACATGCTTGTATTGTAGCTCTTTCTTATGCACCAGTCATTTGAAATCCCCTCCCCCTTCACTTCAAATTCACCATTTTTCATTCCCCCGGGAGGTGGGGTCAACACTCGTAGTCACTTCCCTCTCCTACCGGCTTGGGGGATAAGTGGGGGATTCACTTTCCCACCTCATGCTAATTTGACATACACTTGTATATAATTATCACAGAAGACTCGTTCAACCTTCAAGCGGTACAAATAGAGTTATCGAGGGTCATTCCACAGTATTCCGTCTGTCGCAGAGACTACAATCAGAGAATTAAATTTTGCGATTACCAGAAAACTTGGCTAGAAAGCAAATCAATTATGCACTGGTGTGATAGGTATCCACCAGAGCTTCAAAGGGAAGTACATAAATTTCACCTGAATTAAATAAATAGCAGCCCATAATATAATAAACAAGCGTTGCGGAGACTACACTGAATGTCACACACTTTTCAGGAGCCAAACTTTAATGCAGAACTCTCTGAAACCAGCATGAATTTCAAATGTCTGTCAACGTTATGTTGAAGTGTATTTCATCTGGTATGTCTGAAAGCCAAAATACATTTGGAATACTGCATGTTATTGTATCATTTTGGCACATTTCTAATGATGACACTGTCGCGGAGACTACGTCGCGGAGACTACAATAAGGTACTCCAAAATTTTTAACAGTAACAGCTTTGAAAACTAAAGCAGGTTGGTTGAATTATGGATCTGAATGGATTCTGCTTGCACCAGAAACATTTCTTATGAACATCAACAAGTAAATAATGCTATAAGCATAAAATGTATGTACCACAGGGTACCCAAAGCGTGAGTTTTGAGAAATCACTGTTTTAGCTCTACTGCTTTGGTGCAATACCAACACAAACTAATTGCTTTTCTTTGGAATAGATCTGAACACAGCTTCAAGCTCATCAAGATCTGCTATCTCAAAGGGGCCATTTCCCATTAAAACAACAGGGCCATAGAATACACATGAGCTGTGCACATTGTCCTTGTCGTCTCTCTTCGGCCAGTCAAATCTCTTCGCACCGACTTTGAATAAGAATTTGAAGGGACTAAAGTCTCTGCTATCAGATTCACTTAGGGCTCTTCCAACATAGTAGTTCTTTACATAATCAACAGCATAATACTGATCTGCAATGATGCCTGAGCCTAACAAGGGTAGGGAGGCCTGATTATGGAGCTCTATCACCATATGCTTTCTGAAGTCTGGGATGCTGTTGGGTTCCACCATGGCACCATTGACTAGCAAGCACTTGGCATACAGACAAACAAATACACCACAGTCCCATGTGTTATCTTGTTGTGGGAGGTCTTCTGGTGTATTCACAGCAATCTGCCATTGACTTATATCCAGTGCATTGTCAGCCCTCTTAAGTAAAGACAACATCTTCTGGATTGCTGATTGTGCTGATGGTTTGACATAAGATCCAGCTAGGCTGTCAAGTACTACTATGAGATGCTGGTGAGGGTACACTACCAAAAGAAACCAGTGCTGGCTTCCTATAGAATTGCATGGAACAACAATAATGTCCTGCTCTAGCAGCTTCCCTTTCGATAACAGCTTGATACTCAGCTTCTCAAATTCTTCCCATGAAAAGATCACAACTTTCAGACCATTAGCTGTTTCTCTGGCAATCTCTAAATAAGAGTCAATTACAAAGTTGGTCAAGTAATTATCTTCTGCTCTTTTGTGGCCACCATTAAGAGAATTCAAATCGCTGCTTGATATGACGCCTTTACCCTTAAAGTTAACTTGACCATTCAAGATAGCAGTAAGCAGAGAGGCTTCATGGTGTGGTTGAGTGTATGGTATGCAGCTCTTGAATTTTGCAGCAAATTGAGGTGGCAAACCATATCCTACAGTAGGGAAAGGTTTGGCTGCACTTTGTAGTGGGATGCTAGGCACCTGCAAATCTGCCTTAACACTTGTGTGTGCACCAGGTACTGTGCATGGATCTTGTACACCAGGTATAAGAATGTGCTTCGCACACTCATCCTTGTGAAGAAACTGTGAATTCTTAGATGTAAGCACAGTGGAATCATCTAATTTCACTACATAATGCACAGAGTGGGTGTTGGGAATGGGTTTGCAAATGAGCCATTGATCTTGGAGTTTTCTGGCCACATCTTGAACTTGCTCTGCTGAGGCAAACAGGACATTAATCTTCTTACTGATGTTTTGAGCAGCTTCAAAAAATTCCTTGGCATCAGTGACCACAGAGTTGTTTTGAAGTATTGAGCGCCATACTGCCCTCTTAATTTCAGCTCCAACACCATCACAGGGTCCCTTTCCATGGGCAGTTTCAAAAAAGCTCCATGATGCCTCACATTCAAAGTCTTTCTGGTGATATAGAAGACATGACAGGTTATATCTATTCTTGAACTGGGAGCCAGCCCCATCACTCCAGTAGTGTACCTTGCTCACCGGTATCTCTTGTTTCACATGATCAAGTATGGCTGTGTTGAATGTATACACACTGGCTTTGTCGTGAGACATTTCATCACTGACGACAGCATACGACTTGTGCTGCAACTCTCCTTTTTGATCTCTATAATAGACCACTGCTGTAAATAGAGTGACCATCTCATTTGACCAGTGTGCAGCCATGATCTCTCGCTGATGTTTCAACTGAAAGTTCTCTGCAAAATCTTCATGGATTATTATTTCTCCCTCTGTTAGGTTTTGCTTTAGATATTTCAGCTCTTCAAATTGCCTTCTTATATTGTACACATGCCTTCCAAAGGGGAGCAACTGGGCTATGAGATCTTCTTTTGCATCAATAATCATGCAATCAACTCTACGTTTCACGACTTTCCCTTCTTCACTATCCCACTGATAATATGAGACTGGCAGGTATTCATCATATTCTTGGAATAGCTCTTCAACTGCCTGGTCAACACCACACAATGCACACTCTCTGGACATGCACTTCACCTCTCTAGGATTGCATACAGTAGTGTTCAATATATCCTCTGCTGTCTTAGGGATAGTTGTTAAAAGTCTATGGAGCCCCTCAAGGAGTAGCTGGATGTTTTCATGGTACTTGCACATGCAAACCTCTTGATCACGCAAGCTCATAGGCACTACCTGTGGAGGTCTAAGGGAAGCAAATTTGGACATCCCAACATCTACTTTGGATTCTTGTTTAAAGATCTCATAGGCCTCAGATACATTGAGCAGGAGTAATCTCTTTTGCTTTTGCTCCCTCCCTGTTGGTGTTTTCACAGATATACACTCTTTTCTCCCTGCACACATTCTGCTTATATCATCTCTCATAAAGAATTCCTCAATCTCTTTCACATCTGCATCTGACAAAGCATCTGATCGTTTCTGGCGTGTATCTTCTTCAAGTTTTCTCCTTTTCACTTTGGCATCACAAATGTCAAGGACACGCTTTCTTTTCACAGGAGACATGTCTTGAACAACCTTTGCAATTACATGGGGAACTTTGGAAGGACTTTGTGGCAAGCTCTTTCTCACTTTTCTCACAGCCTTTCCAAAACTTTGTGGAGACTTAAAAGTGCTGTCTTTGCAGGGACTTACAGAGCTGCCTTTTATAGATTCTATTTGAGCTAGGATCTTTTCCTCTTTCTTCTTTGCTCTGAAAATCCTCTGTTTCTTTGTTTTTGCTGCTCTTTGCTTTAACTTCTGCTTCTCAGATATTTCAGATTTAGCTTTCTTATATGCCTTAACCTTTCTCTCTCTATCCTTTTTCCTGTATGCTTCCAATTTCTCTTCATCATCTTTTAGCTTTTCTCTAAACTTTCTAGTTCTCTCAGTACTACTAGACATTTTGCTTTCCAGCTATTTCTCCAAAGCACATGGCATAAAAAAATGGCATACTAAAATATTACCCACAATTCATTTAGAGCCTACTGCACATGCTCAAACACTACTAGTGCCAGTCTACTTGGGGACAATAGTTTAGAACTGCATTTTAGCAGTGCTTTTTGACAAAAACAATTCTTCACATAAACTGTTTTTACTGACATACATGTAGCTTTCATGTTTTGTGTAACAATTTTCCACAAAATGTGTGAGACCTTACTACTTTTTATCTAGTCTCAACAACAGAATAGGATATCAATATTATTCATAATAATACAATAACATATAACAATTTAATTGTAATTACAATAATTAGAACTGCAGTAATAATACACATGTATGTATCTATCTTTATCTATTTCTATTACTTTGTATTATTACTACATAACTATAAGAATAATCACAAAGTGCGTAGTAGTCTCCGCGACAGAAACTAATTTATTTTTTCTAGGCATGAGAGATAAAATTCAGAAACCAGTGATGTATCACAGGATACTACTTAATAAAAATTAGATGTTATCAAAGTTTGGACTGAAAACCCTCAATAACTCAGTTACCAGAAAAACTATTTGACATAAAACGTCGCGGAGACTACATTTTGAATTTGGAAAACAAATCAAACATATTTCCTAAAAGAAACTCAGTTTGATCTACCTGATATAGAATGAGCACCAGTAGGAGAGTAAGTCTACTGAAACTTCTAGAGGCCTCAGCTTTTTATTAGGAAAAAAATAAATAAAAGCATTTGTAGTCTCCGCGATGGCTATTTTGTCAATCTGTATAATTTATGCTAATTTATTCAAATTCAAAAGCATCCAAACTTAAAAAAATTGATGGAAAATCAAAATTTAGATCCTCTATTATAAGTTAGTCACAATTTCTAGCCAGTTAAAGACATTTTATAAAGTTGACATGAGGGTACTCAATACCGTGGAATGACCCTAGACTAGACTCTAGAGATGCTTTTCAAAGACTTGCTTGAAAGCCTGTTGAGAAAGGGTAAGTGTATGATTTACCGTTTGTTGGGGTGGTGCAGTAGTTAAGCGCTTCGCCTCTCACCTCTGTGGCCCGGGTTCGATTCCCGGACCCGGCGCCATATGTGAGTTGAGTTTGTTGGAATCTTGCCCTTGCTTCAAGGGTTTTTCTCCGGGTTCTCCGGGTTTCCTCCCTCCACAAAAACCAACACGCTAAATTTCAATTTGATCTGTGATTTAGCTGGGTCCTGGCTTTGATCAGCCTCTGGCTGTTTTTCAGGTCCCGTTAGAAATTCAGTGGTTTTTTGTGTGTTTGTTCGTGATAAATTAAACTGGTCTATAATTTTGACCCTTTGACTTCAATTTCATGCCTCATGGAAAGGGAACAAGGTGATTAAACAATTAAACAACATTTCAATATGGATGCCCGGGTCAGGGGTCTTCACATGATTTTGATGCCCCAGGGCGTGGGAGAATGTCCCCGCTATGCCCGGCGTGGGGGAGATTTCAAAATTATGACTGGTGCATTAACGTGTGCATAATAAATTGCAGCACGGTCACGAAACTCAAGCAACACTGAACAGTCCTCGAGATGTAGTTGATCAGATTGTTCTCACTTGTGCTCAATGATTAAGCGGGAAGTTGTGTAGACAACAATAAGTAATTTTAAGCTCATTTGCGAGACCAGTCGCCATTCCAATTACCAAAGGCAAAGAGGGATTTACGTTCAAATTGAAAATACTTACAGTCAAAAGCAGCTTCGCTATGATTACTAGTGTCTACTGGAGTGAGGATAATCCTTTTTTGCTCTCCTTTCTCTGCCATGACGACAAATTTCACCGAAAATTGTAAAACTACAATGGTAATATGGACTTATGCCTTATGCCTTATGGTTGTATCGCGAGCTGAGTATGCATGCAGTAATGCACGCCAAGCTCCGCCATGACGTCACTATGACGTTTCAAGCGTTGACTGGTTAAGGGCTCGACGAGAAATACCACAGGCTAACCATCCTCTCATTTTGTGTATTTGCCACTGATGTTAGCAAATTGTGAAATAAAATGTTTTGATTTTAGCGCGCGCTCATAATACAGCTCGGGCTTCCTGTGGTTCAGGTTAGATAGCTTTAATGTTTTTTTCAGGACCAACTCATTACTTATACAAAATAAATTGTTGTTGAATTGTTGTTGAGCCCATGTTTGTTTACATATAGCTCGGGCTTCCTGTGGCTCATCTCCTGCGCCTCCAGGTAAATAGACTCTTCCGACCCTTCCAACCCTTCCATAGCCTGCGAAAACAGCCGCCTGTTTTTTGCAGGCTAATGCACCTATCAATTGAAACTCCGACCCCCCCCCCCCCCCCCCCCCCCCCCCACCCGGGACAAGGTGGGGATTTGACTTGACATCCTTTAATTTTACTTTTTAGTGTATCTAAATTTAACTAATTTAAATTTCACTTGCAACGGTCCTCAAAGTCTGGAGGCCGCATTTTGTTTTGTTTCCATATTTGATTGGTTAATTTTGTTTTGTCATTCACATCCATCAATCGTAGTTCAGAAATAGCATGTACTTCCTGCCAAATTTAGAACCGTTGGTCGCGTGACACTTAGCTATTTAGTGACATTTAGTACTAATTTAGTAATCTAATTCCCGACACGGTAAAATTTGCCATGCAAATCCTGAAAAATCCCCTACCTCCTTGGGCAAAACTTGCTTTCAAATGCGATCAAATCCCCCACATTCACCGACCTTGTCCCGGGGTGGGGGGGGTCGGGGTTTCAATTGATAGGTGCATAACCCTTCCACGTTTTTTTTTAACTTTTGATATATACGTATAACAGCAAAAAACCCAATTTGAGAGTTATACTGGGGGCACTTTTCCGAGTTTGCGGG
Source organism: Actinernus sp. WN-2022 (assembly GCA_030867875.1). Classification (NCBI taxonomy): domain Eukaryota; kingdom Metazoa; phylum Cnidaria; class Anthozoa; order Actiniaria; family Actinernidae; genus Actinernus; species Actinernus sp. WN-2022. Next base: position 169,922,428 of record JAOWCC010000577.1, on the reverse strand, counting down.
CCTATAACTTTGCTTCTATTCATGATATAACTCTCAAATTTGGGATTTGGACTAACTTCGAGGTGCTCTTTTCAGGAGTATCGACGGTTTTGCTGTTTATAGGCATATATCAAAAGTTTAAAAAAACGTGGAATGTATTCGGAAGTTTACTAATGTATCCGAAAATTCGAGATGCATAGGAAAACTAAAACTGTACTCGAAAATTCAAAGTATATCAGAAAATTCAGTGTTTCCTGAATTTCACTAGTGTATCCGAAAATTCAAATAATATCCGAAAATTCGAGGTGCAGCCGAAAAACAAGACACAGAAAATTCAAAGTACCACCACAGGCAGCCCAAGTTCTGTATCTGTACTGTGTGATCGTATCAGATATCGTGTAAAAATACTAGAAAAAAATGAAAACAATAAAATATTGAACTTTGAAGAACTTGTCTTGTGTTATCAAGTGTCCTTAAGTATCATATTTCAATTTTAGCGCTCTGGGACCTATTTTAGTACGTTTTCTAGCTCGCTCTTTTTCTTGTTTACTCTCTACTATATATATATTAGAAATCTAATATATATATAGTAGAGAGTAAACAAGAAAAAGAGCGAGCTAGAAAACGTACTAAAATAGGTCCCAGAGCGCTAAAATTGAAATATGATACTTAAGGACACTTGATAACACAAGACAAGTTCTTCAAAGTTCAATATTTTATTGTTTTCATTTTTTTCTAGTATTTTTACACGATATCTGATACGATCACACAGTACAGATACAGAACTTGGGCTGCCTGTGGTACCACTATAGAATTCAAAGTTGCGTAAAACTGGATTCACTGCAAAATTTAATGCATTCCACAAAATCAAAAGGGTACGGTAAAATCAATATGTAGCCACAGGAAACCCAAAGCCAATAATTTTGAGGTACAAAACTGGAGTGTGGTAAGCCTGTGCTTTTACTTTGAATGCAGGTGCGCGCAGTCAAAGATGGCGGTGATGAATGCACGGAAAAATACGCCTAACATGGCCTTAACTTCCTTGCACAAGTCGCAGCCAAAAGATCAAGTACCCAATAGATCAATATAGCAAGTACCCTGTATAGAACAAGTTTCTCACCAGTCTAGAAGATCTTGCGATAAAATTTGCCGATTTATGTTGAGCGGAGTCGCCTGTCAGTGTTACTGTCACTGTCAGTGTCATTTCGAGGCGTTCACATGACATTTGGCGCCAAGTAAGGTAGGTAAGCTGATAAACTTACAATACTGTAAATGTTTATACTGCAGGTATGTAATCACTGAAATAGAAACATCTTCGTGGTTGTTTATTTGTACACGCAAAAGCATATTTTTGAACATGGATTTTAATCATTTTGAACATGGTTTTAATCATTTTTAACATGGATTAAGTCCTTTAATAAGGGATTATAAAATTCACAAATCGTAGCCATGTTGGTTGGTATAACTGAAATTGCTAACAAGGTATCTTTTGTTCAATGAACATGTATTAACCCGAGAGTTGAAATCGCTTCATTTATAGTAATGTAGTCTTATGAAATATGCATATGAAGGCAACGTTCTTAGATCTGAATGTGCTCATGCTACCACAGGTCACCCAGGATCACTGAAAAAATAGTAACAGTATTTATATAGAAATTACATCTGACAGTAACAGCGTTTGTATGGGAAATTTTCCGTTCTCAATTTTCGACAGCAATATTTAATCTGTCTTGATGTGGTTGTTCTTTTTCCCTGCTAGCAGAGGTCTCTCTCTGTCTTGGTAAAATGGAAGGCGAGGGAGAGACCTCTGCCGACATCCGACGCTTTCTCTGTCGTGCATGCGTGAAGTTTCCTTGGCAACAAGTGATGCGATCTCACGTGTACTAATGAGCGTACAAAACAACTGCAACAAACAACTGACGCGTACAGCTATTTCCGGTAAAACGTTCGAAACTGGTTTGACTCATCCATAAATGTGGACGGCAAGCGTCGGATGTCGGCAGAGGTCTCTCCCTCGCCTTCCATTTTACCAAGACAGAGAGAGACCTCTGCTAGCAGGGAATTGTTCTTTATGCCTGGACCGAGTTTCAGCGAATTTGGTCAAATTTTCTTACCCCTAAGTAAGAGAGAGACACATGAAGACACATGGTAGGCTGTGGAACCATAAAAAAGTGACTAAAATCTGTTACTGGTTTGGTTTTGTTGGCTTAAACTCACGATGAATCAATCCATCTGCAGTCCTGTGAGTAAATTTCTCAACTGGATTTAGTATTTTCATGAAATAATTGGGTCTGACTTGAGGCTTTTGTTGCTTTCGATGGCTCAGCGGCCTACCTTGTCTTTCTCTTTGTAGGGGTAGGAAAATTTGACCAAATTCCCTGAAACTCGGTCCAGACATAAAGAACAACCACATGAAGACACATGGTAAGGTTGGTGGATTTTTTTATTAAATATTTCTGTTGAAAATTGAGAATGGAAAATTTTCCATACTAATACTGTTACTGTCAGATGTAATTTCCATATAAACACTGTTACTATCAGTGATCCTGGGCAACCTGTGATGCTACATCAGGGTTCAAGGCACTGTGTCAAGGTACTATGCATGCGCTACACTATCCAGACATTGAATTGACAGCTGTATTGTGTAACATCGACTCAATGAGAATCAAGCAAAATAAATTGCCGGAAATGCCACACTGTCCGACTGATTCACAGATTGTAGTTTTGCACAGTATGTGGTGAAATTTACAAGGATTAATTTTTATTCTTCCTACATCCATGATAAACACAGTAAAGAATGGTATCTATATTTAATTACTTGCTTGTATTTTTTTGCTGTGCTTAGAGTCATAAACAGTCCAAATTGTACCAAAGTGAAGTTGCAAGCTGCCTGTGTGTTTACATGTATATAGATTACAACACTCAAAATAACCTTTTATCAATGTTTGGGTTTTCATTTTATTTTACATCGTAGTCCTGATAGCTGTGAGATTGTAAAGGTGCTTGTTCATGGAAAGTTGGATCTAAACGAAAATGATGTCCATGTAAACCGACTGCACGGTTTCTCGCTGCAGCTCAGGAGCGAGAAGATAGGCAGCAAAGTCGGTATCATATCACTGTTGAAAATATTAACCCTTTCACTCCCGGAGGTGTTTCGGCTCAATTGGTGAAATGCAGAGTGCTTATAACTCAACCCTCCCCCCTCAGTTCCAGTTTGGCTAGCCCGGGCTAGTTAAATACTGCTGACTTTTTAAACCAAGGGCTCAAAGTTTCCCCATGATGCCATGGCAGAATTCTACGGACTCGGCGGCGGTGAGTATGGTTTCTTCTGTAGGTTTTCCAATGAAATGTGCTCTAATTTTGGACAAATAAACCACTGCAAGAGAGCTAGAGGACATCATTAAGTCTGAGGATGGCTGAAAAGTACTTGGCTTGCTTTTAGTAGGCTTTGTGAGGGGTTTAACAGGGTTTTTCTGTTGTGTTGCTGCTTTGAGACATGAAATAATTCTTCACTGAAATCCTTGAAATCCTGCAGTTGGTTGTCTTTTACCCATGCTCAACCTATTAGGATGTGTTTTTGTCACTTTAAAGCAACGGCTTGAGTCCAAATCACCGCTCTTGGTTGTAGGGGTAAAAGATTTATATAAAAAAACCTACAGGAGTCCCAGAGGGGGGGTCCCCTTGTGATTTCTTTGTTGATTACCCAGCATGCAATTGGAGGTGGGAGCAGGAAAATGTGGTCGAGTGAAATGCAGTGTAAACATCGGCGTGGTTCGCCGTCGCTTGGTGTGTTTTGTGAAAACAAACCTGCTGGTTGGAAAGATTAAACAAGGTACTGTAACGACTGAGTGGTTATTTCGTATTTGCTCTTGATTTCAAGTGCGAGTGGGAAGGTTTTTTTGAGCCAATTTTCAGCTCCTCAAAATTCGTGAAAATGGAAGAAGCAAACAACGATCTCCAAAACAAATGCGTTTTTCTCCACAGTGGGACAGTCAAGCGATCCCTGTTGTAGCTCTCGCTTTGAAGTTATTCATCCCTTGAAATAATATTGCAACATCGTATTTCGAGCATGTCTGGGTTTGACGCAATAATTTTCTCCAGGTACGTGCTTCATATTGGCCGGTTACGGCCGGTTCAGGAGCGAAAGGGTTAATGCAATATCCTTATGACTTGAAAAGTTGCCATGTGTTTTGTGAAATCTACTGGACATCCAGTCCCTTTTCACTTCTGGTTGGAATGCCAAAAAGTTTTTCGGCTGCTGTATTTGGAGTACTCATGATCAGTGGCGGTCTTCCCTGCCAGGAAGCAGCACTAATACACTTTTGTTTTAGTTGTGTTGAGGTCCACAATGATGACTTTTGAATAAACAAAGAACTAAAACTTATTTAAGGACATCTTACATTTCCATAAGATCAAAGGAGGCAGAGTGAGTATGATGAGTTCAAAAAGATCACAGTTGAAAGTCAATTTAAAAATGGATATCTCGATCACCACTCTGAGAATTTCTTTCCGAGCTAAACTGTAATTTGCAAATCATCAGTTTGTCATGCATGCACATGCACAGTACCGTGATATAGCACGTTTAAGCTGCCAGTAAGGTATTAATGCACTTGTCATTGGCTTCCCCGAAGGGGGGGTAAATGTGGGAACTTTGCTAATTTTGTATTGCAATTAAGCTCCTATGTTTGTGGGGCACTTTTTTTCAGCAAAGTCCCCAGTACCAGTAGGGCAAGGCATTAGCCCCCAACAGGAGTTAACCCATCAATGAATTTGTTAAACGGACTACATGTATGTTCAAAGTTCTATTATAAATAAATAATTACTGTTCTTTGAAATAAAAAGTATAAACTAATGAAAGGAGCAGCCAACAAATAATCTAGTTTGACAGATGGCCTACTTTATAGCCAAAACTTACAGCTTTAACAAAAACAAGAGCCCATCTGGGCTTTCACTCGGGCCACATGAGATTGAAGATGGAATACACTTTCATTTGAAATCCTCTTAGTAACAAGAGTTCATTTGACCTTTCAAAATATATAAATTTATTCTGAGGTACGCATACTCTAAATCACAGAGATGTTAAATAAAGCGATAATTAGAAGAAAAAGTACATTAACAGACAAACTGAGAGGAAATTTATTCAAATCAAAAAGAGTTTACTTTCAGTACTTCGTAACTGAATCTTTCGTTTAGGATCTTTTGGTAGTGTTGTTGACAGCATCCCACCTTCGTGCACATATGCACTGAATCGGAATGAAAGTCAAAGCCTACCTCAAACTTAACTTTCAGCTAACCTGTTTCCTTTCATTCCACAATGAATAATAATCTCATAAAGTAAGCCCGTAGCTTTCAATAAATTTGCCAGTGTCTGAATGAAACAGCTAGATCTTTTCCAATTTCTCTCACGAGTCACGGCAGAAGACAGAAACTTGAATTTTGATCCTCTTCACAGTAACGTAATTTAACGTCTCAGATATTATATATATGCCCTACTTCAGCTAGCGCTGTGCTTTTCAAGTACTTTCTCCTCTCTCTTTGCTGGCAGTTCATGCTTCTTGTTTGTGTAGTTGCCTCACTGAGCCGTAACCAGAAAATGAGCACAGCATTTCAGTTGGCATACACTGAAAACATCTGCTTAACTAAGATTTGTAAAAATCTTAGTGGATCATGTAAATATTCCGCTTGGCTCAATGAGGGTTTCTGCCGTCAAAGTTCATTTTTTGTTTCAGTTTTCCCCATATTAGCCGACATGTATAATGTCTCGAGCTCTCAATCCAGTAGAAAGACTCTTATTCTGTCGTAAAACATGCCTTAGCTGTACAAGACCGCCCACGATGGAATAGATTTCTGACAATGACTCGTTGAAAGTGATATCTCCTTGTCTCGCCTTGTCTGAGAGCTTTGAACTTTCTTATCTGAGCGCGCCTGACGAGATCTAACCTTTGATTATAATTCGATACCCGTTGATATCCAAACGTGTTTGGATATTGTATTTCGCTTACGTTTCTAAATGTACATTGGATCTGCCCAGACAGCGCTGATCGAATGTATTACGGCTCCTGGTTGTTCATGTATTTTTATGGTGAACAAGAGCGCCAGTTGAAATATCCTGAGCCTGTTGGAAGGCTTTCGCCCTCGCGGGTCGACCATTTTGATTTACTGTATTCAATTATGTAAATAAATTAACCTGGCGATTGTTGCGTGACCAGCACAGTGCAATCTGATTGGTGTGAATTTGACCTTTAATGCATGCGCAGAACGCTTGCTACACGGAATAAGAAATAAAATTTTAAAAAACGACTTGCATTTTAAGACTCGTTGCTGCCACAGGCAGCCAGAGTAATAACATTTTCAACACCTTCGAAGGGAGCCATCTTTGATTGAAAGCATGATTTGTTCCCATCAATTCACAAATATGCACCTCATATATGTTGTAGTTGAAATTGACCATTCAGTTCAATTTGACCCTAGGTCAAAACAAACTAGTTCAATTTGATCCAGTCAATTCAAACTAGCTCAATTTGACCTGGTCAAAACAAACTAGTTTAATTTGACTCAAACAAATTAGTGAGCACACATTGTTGACGGTTAGGTTTTTTTTTTAATGTAGGGGTAGGATTTGGATTAGTTCACATGATTATTGATTGTTTGAAGCAAACTAAAGCAAAAAAATATTTTGGAGTTCCATGCAGATTCCATTTGGGTTACTACTTCATGTAAGTGTTGACTTGTTGACCCGAGAGGATCTGGGTTCTGGTTTAAGTTACTTATATAATAAATGTTGCTTCCAAATCAACAAGCGCTTGTGTGGCGCAGTGTGTTAAGTCAGTGGAAAACTGGGTGTGTCAAGGCAGAGTTGCTGACTTCAAATCCCTCTGAGTTCAGTACATGGTATTACATCAGATTGAAAGGTGTGTAAGTATATTGGAGGGAGAGAGAGGAGAGAGAGAGAGAGGAGGGAAGGGATGGAAGGAAGGAAGGGAGGGGAGGGTGATTTTTTTTTAGAATCAATGATAGCGAAACCTGGGTCAATTTGACCTAGGTTGGTTTGACTGGGACAAATTGAACTAGTTGAATATGACCAATGGTCAAATTGAACTAGTTTGTTTTGACTCATGGTCAAATTGAACTGAATGGTCAATTTCAACTGCAACATATACATACAGCTAGGCCATAATTAAAATATTTCCATGAAAAATATGGCAAGCAAAGTGACCCCCCATTTTTCCCCAACCTAAGGCCACAAATTTGTTTCCCCCGCCTACAGCCTGGGGTCCCCCCTCGGGGAAGCCAATGATGAGTGAGTAAGACAACCTACTATCGGACAGAACAAATTCTCAGGCATGAAAGTAAACAGAAATAAAGTATGTTTTACAGGCCTAAATAGTTGCTCCTTAATCCAAACATTTTTGAAGGTTTTCCCATGATTACAAAGCGCACACACATCGAGTGTCTGATAATGGGTATTGCTTGTCCGATAGTAGGTTAACCTGTCCGATAATGGGTTTGTCAACAATGGATATCTTCAGTGGATTTTCAGGGATAATAGTGAAATTTGAAAGGAATCAGGTTTTGGGAACTTTGTCATTGCTACTAAAGATCACAAAGGAAGAATAACGTTGGCAATAGCTCTCTTCATTATACGATTGGATATGGAAGTGATCAAACTAAACTGTCCGATAACAGTTTGTGTTACCTTAATATAAATTGCTATATACATATTATTTGAAAATCTTTAGAAACTCTTAGTCAATTTTCTCATATCTCCTTTTCTTTGGGCCATCATGTTTCAGAAATAAATATGGCAATGCCAACAGATGGAGGCACATGCTTGAAACAAGCAGTGGTGATCATGCCAGGAAGAAGCAACATCAATCCTCCAAGGACACCCCCTCTAAGTCCAGCCCGTAATTCACATTTCAGCAAGGCATATCCCCCACCCCTCCCTGCCCCACCACAGCCTTCCCTGCCAGATGCTCCTATGCCCCCACCCCTGCAAGGAAGCAGAGAAAACAAACCCATGCACCCATCTCCTATGACAAAGATTAATGTACAGCTACCTATAGTAGGAGGGCCTCCTCCACCACCCGCTCCACCACCACCACCTGCATTGCCTGGTATTCCACCACCACCACCTATAGTAGGAGGAATAGGTGCCCCTCCTCCCCCACCACCTCCTGCATTGCCTGGTATTCCACCACCACCTTTACCGCCTTTAGTAGGAGGAATAGGTATCCCTCCTCCCCCACCACTACCCCCTGCATTGCCTGGTATGCCACCCCCACCTCCACCACCACCTGGAGTAGGAGGAATAGGTGTCCCTCCTCCCCCATTTCCATTTCCATCTATGCCAATGCCACCCTCCATTGGTGGGGCTTTGCAGCATTGTCCAGTTCAAACATGTAGGAAGAAACCAATAAAACCAAGTAAGTGAGGTGTAAAAAATGTAAGTAAAATATGTGGGTACGAGCATTAGTAGTAGTGTATATATATATATATATATATATATATTTTCAGTGCATAAAAATAGCTTAAATAAATAATATCCTGACTGTCTTCTATAATTTTACCTTCAGTGAGGCATATAACATTTTACATAAGACAAAAATAAAAAAATGTGCATACTGTAATCCAAGAGCAATACACTTAGAGTTTACATACATGTACAGTTATTATGACAAAACCAGTGGTAAACAGGTTTTTTATATCCCCATTCAACATAGACTTATGCAGTACCCATTGCTGGGTCTTGGGGTTGATTGAATCATAGACCTTATGCAGTACCCATTGCTGGGTCTTGGGGTTGATTGAATCATAGACCTTATGCAGTACCCATTGCTGGGTCTTGGGGTCAGTTGAATAAAAAGAGCTGATTACACGGAAAGTTGTGTAATACGGCTGGGTATTTTTACGAGTCAGTTGAATTTTTTCGAGCCTGAAAGGCGAGAAAAATAATAATTGCCGAGTAAAAATTCCCAGCCGTATTACACAACTCTTCGTGTAATAAATTGTTTATTATACGACAGCTAACACGAACAAAACATGTTTGTTTTCGCTTACCTTACTGCTCTGTTTGAAGAAAATCTTGAGAGAAGAAATCTCGAGAAGAAATCTCTCAGCCCAATGTCGGGGGCGCGCGCGCACTGAAAAGTTTTTTTCGCGCGCTAAAAGCTGATTGGCTGTTACTCAAACAGCCCCATTTCGATTGGCTCGCGCGCTTACAAAACCTTTTAAGTGTTGAATAAACCTGTGCAAACCGGTTTGTGACCCGTGTAATACCGTCTCATATTTGCACTCGTTTTAGCCCGTATTTGCACTCGAAAACGCCAAGTCGTATAATAATAGACCTTATGCAGTACCCATTGCTGGGTCTTGGGGTCAGTTGAATAATAGACCTTATGCAGCACCCATTGCTGGGTCTTGGGGTCGATTGAATCATAGACCTTATGCAGTACCCATTGCTGGGTCTTGGGGTCGATTGAATCATGAAAGTGACCTGTTTTCCTGCTATTCTCCATGATGTTAAAGTTTAGAAACATTTCTTGAAATAAAATAGTAAGGGGGCACTTAAATCATGAAAGAGAGGCTGCCTTAATAATATTCACTAAAACATTGGAGCTTTTCACATTCAAGTAAAGATGTAGTTCAATTGGTAAAATCTGAGTAATAAATAAAAATTTAATTTCTGTTACTACACATATTGACTTTTTATCAAATTATTTGTTGTCAAGTCCTGTTTTTATTATTATTCCACTGCTCACTATTCTTTTGCTTCATTTTGGTGGATCATGTTCTAGGTGTCCCAATGAAGCCCCTCTTTTGGAAGAGAATACAACTCCGCCAAAATTCAACACCAGATCCATCTGTACCCAAATTGCTTTGGGAGACACTGAAAGAACCAAAAGTCAACACAGAAGAGTTTGAAAACAATTTCTCCAGAGTTGAAAGAAAGCGGGAAGGAAACATGGTGTCATCAAAATCCAAGAATAAAATAAAACAGAAGGTGGTTCATTTGCTGGACAGTAAAAGGTCTCAGTCTCTTGGAATTTTACTGAGTACTCTCCATGTGAATCTGCAAGAAATCAAAGAATCTCTTTACCACATGGATACATCTTTTCTAGATTATGAGAACCTCAAAGCTCTGTATGAGACTGTGAGTATAAGTTGTATATCCTTTCACCCTGAAGAAAAAATGAAATATGTGTTACACATACAATGTAGCTTATATATATGGTACAGTGAACCTTTTAAACTGCCTTGTTGCAAGCTTGCTTGCTTCATAGCGAAGGTTCAGTCTGAAATCTCTGTTCTGCACTGATGAGCTCACAAAGAGCGAAACAGTACTGTCTGCAGATTGAGTATATATATATATATATACATACTAAGGATTCGGAGTATTTAAATTCTTGGTTGATTCATATTTCGCTCTACAATACTGTTTCATGGGGACCAAAGTCCTCACTCATCAGGAGTTACTTCGTGAATGAATATATATCTAAATAATAATACAGTTGAGCGTGCACTGAGCATTCCACGCAAGCGGAGTGTAGGTACAAATGGCATTCCGCTCATGTGCATCTCATGTGCATGCTCAACTGGGACTAGTTGTATCGTAACAATGATTTGTTCCTATGCCTACATGATGATATGAGTTTGTTCCTCTTGTTAATTGTGCATCGGAATGGTTGACAAATAATAAGTAAACATACTTCTCCCTAAGGCATAAATTACATTGTTTGCTTGCACTACTATAAGGTTTTGCTTGCGAAATAATTAGACATGAAATTTCGTAATCTACATTAATATCCTTAAGAGTCCAAACATATTTGCTAAGCTCTGTCGAGTTTCTCTTGGATGAGTGCCGGAACGATGCAGTATGGTTTCTGTATCTAGTCTTGAACTCGTTGTCAATCAGGTTGAGGTTTCAAATTTCTTTTAACTCTTGACTAAATTTAGCTCAATGCCCAGTTAGTGTTAATCCTGTATTGAATTTTAACTGAGGATTCTCGTTCTCTTGGTAAAAGATTCTCGTTCTCTCAGTCATTATAATTCTGTGTTTACGAGTAGAAATTAAGGTACTACTAATTCTTCATCAAAGGATAAGTATTTTAAATCCAAAATCAGTAGTCCATGAGTTAGCAAATCAAACTAAAGCTTTCCCTTAATCCTTAAGTTAATAGTTTAATCAGGTTTTGAGGAACTGGGTCCTGGGCTAGAAGCTGCATGAGAATTACCTTGTGAACTTGTGAATCTTCCTGATATTGTTTCTAGACTGTTTTGGTAAGGAATGGGAAAGATCATATTGTAGTGGTAATACAATAATCATCTTATTTTGGTTCACCATGGATCAAATTTCTCTCTGAAGCAGTTAATTTGTCATCTTCAACATTGAAGTAACTAGTGTGAATATAGGCCTATTACAGGAATTCAATCACGTGGTTATACTGGATGGCAAAAAATCTGACTTAATATATTAAAGGCACTAATTGTACGGATCAGTTCAGGTGTTATATAATTTACTATTAGCAAAACCTGTTTGTCAGTGCTGTATTTTCCACCTCCGATAGATTGTCGATCTTTCTAAAACAGCATTTTTAAGTATTGCCATCAAGTATTAAAAGCCTTTTCCATGGGAATTTCATGAGTGCAATTAATTGGGTATTGAAGTGATATTGAAGTAATCAGCATGTGACTGTTTCCTGCAAATTAGGCCTATTTATAATGATGCCATAATATTATACTAATTTCCAATTTCAGAGAGCAACTAAAGAGGAACTCAGCATGATAGTAGGTCACATACAAGAAAACCCAGATGCTGTCCTTGACAGGCCTGAACAGTTTCTTCTTGATGTTTCTAAGATAGTTTGCTATGAGGAACGTCTGGCTTGCCTTATCTTAAGAACAACTGTCTCTGAAGCTCTTGTAGAAGTTGGTCAAACACTTACAAATTTTCGCCTTGTTTGTGAGGTTTGTGTTGTGTTTATTCATTACCATAGAGGACAAATTAATCCCTAATTTCAACTTGAAATTTCATGCGTAATTTCACATGTGAAATTTCAAACGTCGCCTATGCACGCTTAAAATATATTTTTTCTGGATCGTAATTTGCCCTCCATAATGTTAATGGTTAATCAAATAGTGACACTTGTGTTTGTCAAAATCTCCGTATTACTAATTTCCCGAGCCGCCAGATTCCCGAGCCGCCAGAAATTACTTCGATTTTGACAAACGTGTGAAATTTATCCCAAATTTGACTTGTCCCCATTTGATTAACTATACTAATTTTCAACAAAGTATATGGGGGCTGTATCCGGTAAGTGGCCTTTATAATCATGACCATCCTGGCTGGATACAGTTTTTTCCAGCAGTTTTCATAAAATGAACTGACAATTAAACCTTGTGCATGCATGGGATTTATAAATCTAAGCAAATAATTATTCAAAAATGACTAAAAACTGTGTTTAGATGTTACAGGTCAAATTTATTTTCAGATCATTTTTGTCAACCTACATGTAGGTAATTTAATCTTATTTCAAAGTACATTGTAGGTTATTTTTGTGTACTAAAAATAAAGTCACCCTCTCCCTCTACTTTCCTTCCTCTACCCTTATCACTTCCTTCCCCTACCCCTCTCCCTATCTCCTTACATTGTACCCATACAATATTTATTTACATTCAACGGTCCTTGCTGGTACTTGAACCAGCAACCATCGGATCTGTTGGTGAGAGCCTTAACCACTACATATGCCATACTTATAGGTGATCGATGTGAAGCACCATACTCATTTACTATATATGATGGTGCTACTAGTATACCCAGTTCCCCATGGTCTAGTCCAAATTTGTATATGTGCAGTAAAAACCTTGTAATAGTTTGGTATTTCAATAAACTGCACAAAATTGGTGACACAAACCCAGTACCCAATTGGACATTAAACAACACAGGTGAAAAGAAAAAAAATTCACAAACACTGGTGGATGGTCGGTTCTGACTGAACCCCTCGTCTGGTGTACACTGACTACGATTATGAATTTTAGGTAAAAATTACTAAGTGAATCCAAAGAAATAACCTAGGTTGCAAAAAAATACCTAGGTGGTTTAAAATAATAAAATTGGCCTGAAAATAAATTTGACCTTTAATTAAACATATTAAACATAGTCTTCGAACAAAATATTGCATCTCCATCCCCTATCTTACATTTCCCAACCCCTTCGTAAATAAATAATGAAACTCCTGCAATTTACCCAACCCTTCTTGTTTTTGCTTAAAGTGTATATAAGGTCAAATATTTTTATCATTAATATCGATTCTACATCGAGTGAATAGTTGAATAGTAGAATATTTCTTGATTTGAGTGTTGCATCCATGAGTTAAAGAGGTTTCTATTTATAATATATTCAAGCCGGTGACGTAAATTCGGTCTTCATTTATTATACAAAAACATACTGGTAGAGATAAATGACCTTTTGCAAACATCTATGTTATATTTGAAGGTTATATCAGTGATTCTACCAAATATTTTGTCAAAATCAGTAAACGTTTTCATTCACAAGGAAAAAGAAATGAAAGTAAACTCCCGAATTCACGTCAAATTTATGTCACATCATTAGCATATTGGAAATAGAAACCTCTATAACTCATAGATGCAACACTCAAATCAAGAAATATTTTACTATTCAACTATTCACTTGATGTAGAATCAACATTAATCATAAAAATATTTGACCTTATATACACTTTAAGTTAGTGAAGTCTCAAAATAACATATACGTGATAATAATATTTGCTTTGTCTCAATATATCTACAGGATATACAAACAGGCAAAGAAATCCACAGGATTCTGAGCTTGATCTTAGCATTTGGTAACTACATGAATGGTGGCAATGTTGCACGTGGCCAGGCTGATGGTTTTGAACTGGAGATTATTTCAAAACTGAAAGATGTTAAATCCAAGGACCACACTTCAAACCTGCTGCATTATCTCGTAAAGGAGTACATCTCAATGTTTGACAAGGTATGTTTAATAGACCTTTTTACTGGTGACACTGCCATGCTGAAATAACAATTTTATGGGATGCCCAATATAATTATGCTGGGGGCAAGAACAGTGCAAGTTAATGAAGCATTGCTTCATTGCACCCAAAATGTTTGCCTCCTGGGCATCCCATGAAATTGTTATTTCAACATATGCATGGTGGCATTATCTGCAAAAACGTCCAATGAATAAAAATAATACTGTAATAATAATATTTCCTAATGATAAATTATAATAGAAATAATACAGTCATTACTTAATTAAACACAAAGTTCAGGTATAAAAAGGGGAGCCCAGGGGTTTGTCACCCTTCAGTTGTCAATCAGCCTTTGTGGAGTGAACATCTGCGTGATGTTCCGCTTGAGTGCTCCTTACTGGTTGCTTGTCGCGCAAAATTCAAATGAAGCACAAAAATGTTTAACTTCAGAGCACTCCATAGCAAGCTAAATTCATCCATAATGACCGCAAAGCATGCTGGGAAATCCTACCAAACAGTGACATGGCCCTTCCCCCATCTTCATTCTTCAAAATATATACTAAGTCTAAAGCCATTTCGACCTAATAGCTTCATATTGGAATCAATGGCAAGTAAATATTGTCCAATATTTCAAAAAAGCTATGATAGGTGGCTCCAGACCCCCATTTATAAAGCCCACGCTAAAGTGACAGAAGAAGTCCTAGCCCATTCACGAGTGGGAAATGAAGCTCGTTCTCTATCACAATTACACTTGCACAGACTCGGTTCTTTGAGAAAGTGCTGATTGAAGCTCTCATCAGACTTAATGATGTCCTCCAGCACTCTATAAATGGAGAAAATGGCTTTAAAAAGCCTTAAATTCTGTATTCCACCAAACAAACTTCCCTCCAGCTCCGTAGAGATCTATTACGTCAACATATCCAAAATGGCTGACAAAAAACTTTGAGCCCCCAGTATTATAGGTCAGTTGAAAATTCCATGGTAACAGTGACTACAGTTTTCTTAGGGGGGGAGGGTTTGTTGGAGTCTAGAATGAGCCAAAAATCAGTTAAAATCCGTTGGGGCTTAAAGGGTTAAGGAATAAAAACCAGCCGATCTTGTGTAATTTCAACTAGATGCAATTTTTGGTGGTGATATTCATGCAAATGAAGTTAAGGGGGTTAAGCCATTTTGAAATTTTGTTGTGGCTCTCATTCCTTCTCCTGAATGTTGATTTCAACCAAACTGAAATGACCATCTGCAGGCAACATTTTGGTGAAAATCCCATTTCTTTCTACCCGTAAAAATGCATTGCCCTTTGTTTTGGCCGAGCTGGGCCTGGGCAGCCATTTAATTTTGAAGTTGACATTACGGTATCTGAATTTGGTGGTGCTGACTGTCTTAGCAGTCCGAAAAATTCACTGACGGGATATGTCAGGAAAATGTAAAGTGCCATGAGACTGTGGTGATATGGCGCTATATAAATATGGCCTATTATTATTATTATTATTTGCTGACAAATTTATCATATGTTTGATTATTGTTTGTGGTTTCCACTTGTAATTGGAAACCAATTTGTCTGAAATTTTTGCAAAAATGTCAATTGATATCTCAGCTAAATGATCATGCCAGGAATTGGGAAATTCTAAAAACAGAGCTCTTGGCTGCCTTTGCCATGTATCAACTCAGATCATGTTTTTGCCTTTTCACGGAAAACATTATAACTTTTGAAGTAAAGATTTTAGGGAATATTTTAAACTGTACATATATAGATCAATTTGTTAAAACTTGTTCATTATTATTTTTTCTTTTTATTGTTAATATTTTTGCAGAAGGCTGGAACTTTATCTGCGAAATTCCCCCTTCCAGAGCCATCTGATCTTCAAGCTGCTTCTCAAGTCAGTTTTGAAGACCTTCAGGCTGACTTGAAAGGCCTGGAGAGAAAGCTTGATGATTGTGAATGCAAGGTTGCAAAAGTGCTGAATGAGAGTGAGAAAGGACTACATAAGCCATTCAAAAACATCATGAATACCTTTCTTGAACATAGTCGTGGGGAACTGAAAGAGCAGATGCAAGCATTGGAGGATTGTAGAAAAAAGTGTGTGTAAAGTCAACAATATGGTTTAACCTTGTTATTGGATGTAATCAAGAGAGCATAAATACCCGGGGGTATACTCAACAAAGTTTTATACTGGGAGGCTCCCCCCGAGGTACATGTACATTAAACCCTTACCCATTTATATACCATTTTTGACAGAAAAGGTAACCCTTTCATATACCTTCCATAAAAAAATGGGTACCCCTTTCACATACCCACAGTAGAAACACTGCATCCCTTTCCTATAAATTATGCTTGGAATGAACGATATCCCAGAAAACATCAATTTTTACCAGTGAGTATAGAGATGTTAACCAAAAACAATTATCTATTCAGTTCACGTTGTGGTGGGAGTCAAGATACTCCTAAATGACAGTTTTCTCTACCCTTTTCTTTACTTCAACTCGTGAAATCCCTACCCTTTTATATACCTCCAGCCTGAAAAGGTACGCCTTTTGGGTGGAGCGTCCCCGTATAGTCCAATTTATAGGGAGTAACCCATGGGCATAAGTAATAGGGGATCTCCAATACCTGTGCTAATTTGTGAAATGATAATGTCGAATAAATACATTTTTAGTAACCAGAATTTAAAGTAGCTGATCTTGCAAAATATTTTTGTGCAATGAGATTGTTGTTGGGATGCTCACACACTTTGCTTCAGCTGCTTTTGGTTACTAAAAATAGCTTTTATTAGACATCATCACACACCACACGCTACAAGATTCCCTCTCTTACTTATGCTCTCCTGATGTAATTAATATTACTGCATCAGAGGTTATAATTAATTTTGCAAGATCAACCCAGCTTTGCAATTTGGTAGGTTAATACTGTCTGTTATAATGAGACCCAAATCTTAATGATGGCCCAATATGCACCTTAATATTATAAGGTCTCAAATGTGTTTTTATTTTACAGATTCTCTCTCCTAGTAGCCTTCTTCTCCTACAAGGCATCAGCATCCATTAAAACACAAGAGTTCTTTGCGGTGTGGGTAAATTTCTGTGCCGACTTCAAGGTCCTTTGGAAAAAAGACCAACAACTGATCTCCAAACAGATATATGAGAAGACCCAGAAGAGACTGAGAGAGGAGAAAGTCGATGGTATTTCTAAAAAGCCTATCTCACTGACTGGGCTTAAATTAAAGCTAGCAGCCTCATCAAAGAAGGCAACCAGTAATTGAGGTCTTTAATCTTTTGTTCCAGTGTTGACATAGTGTAATAAATAGAGCGATTTTTGATCGAGTGGTTGTAATGTATGTTGCATTGTAACCAAGCACGAGGAAAAGTAAACACAATAATTTATGGATAACTGACTCACTAAAAGGAAAATTGATTTTGTGACAGACCAAATCAATTAATATTTGGTTTTAGTTTAGAACTTGATTGGTTGATTATAACTACAAACTATTTTTCACAGCCAATAGAAAATCTATTAAGCAAATGCAAAACCAAAGCAATCACAGAATTACTTTTGACAGTCAAACAAAAATCGCTCTTACTTATACTAGAGGAGAATTGTATCTGTGTTTGCATGTTTTATTATGACATTAGCAATTACATGTAGTAATAGTGTAATAACCAATAGTGTAAAAAAATTGTTCAAACTTGTCATTGATGATAACTATAGGCTAAGTGAACAAATTGCACTGTAAATGTGATGGTGGTAAGTGCATCAGGTCAGCCAACCACCTACGGACCTGCACTTACCGACAACATACCAGTATTTACTGTGCAACTTCTTCACTTTAGCTGATAACTAGCTTTAGTAGATGTTAGATGAATGTCTAATGCTATGAAAAGCAAAATGCAAACACAGAATGAATGACATAATAAGGTAGAGGTTCCTCTATGTATATTTATCATATACATGTAATTACATTTCTTGCATACATGTATGTGCACTATTCAGTTGGTTTAGATTTTATTGGGCGTTGGAGAGTGGAAAAAGGAGATGGTATGTCTTCTGTGACTACCCTTCAATGATAAACGATCTCAGATCACAACAAAAGCTCTATTATTATCTCCTTACCTGACATGAATATTCATGAATATAGATGGCATTGTATATTGGAAGACATTTGACCTTATTAACTTTGTGCAGGCACAAAGTTAAGACAGCCATCAATGATAAAGTTTCTATTTATTTGATTGAAAAGAGTGAATCTAATAATATTGAATTAAGTGAATACCACAGACTGTAAAAGAGTCGATCATTTATTTATTCACTGTATTATTATATAAGCAAATGCAAGGATTAATTTCCTTTGCCAATTGAATTAATGTACATTATAAAGAGTTATTTAATAATTTATTTATGCTGCCTATTCATTTATTGTAGAATCCCATGTATTGTCCACAGGGACTATTCGTCATGAAGGGCTGTTTGGGGGTGTTATCCACATGGGGTATTATGCATTGCACATTAAAATATGGTCGGGAAAACATATAAACAAACAAACAAATAAACAGTATTCAGTTTTCATTCTAGAAATCAAATTAAATGGGATATGTGTTACATTGCTTTTTAAATTTGGATATTCGTTTTGTCAAAGGGGATAATTTTTCCCAAACTTAAAGTGCAAATTAAGTATCATGTAAAAAAAAAAATTTATTGTACTGTTGTGTTTGTTTCTCACAAAAAGGTATTAATCTTGCAAATTTGTTCATATTTGTAGCATTTGATCCCTAATTTTGGTTACTTTACATGGATCATGTAAATGAACCATGCAACTCCTTACCAAAAGAAAATTACTACTATATAATCCCATAGGTTTCCATTATATTGTGACATCACAAGATGAATCAATCCTGCAATTCGGGTAGTGTTTATTCTAGTTTAATTGCTGCTCCAGTCTCAAAGAAAACCAAGTTAGACAACTAAAATATATCAGAAATAGAATTTTGGGCAAAAAGAGTTATGTTGTTTTATGGTTAAAATATTCCCAAGAGTGCAAGTGGTTCACGGTGACCCCAAAAAAAACCACTAGATGTTTAGATTCTTCATCTGAAAATGGATTGAAACAGAACATGATATATCTGGTTGTAATCTATGAACACAAAAATACAAGAGTGCGTATTCTTGAAAATTAAGTCAGTTAATATTTGAAATTGGTTACCAGGATCGCAGTATTTTTTTCAAGAAAACAAGTATTCATGAGAACAATATTTCCTTCTACAGCAAAAAAATATGGTAGATAATGGTATTTTACAAGAAATGGATGTGTAAAGTGGGCCGATGTAACCTGACAATGTTTTTGTGGAGATATTAGCCATCACAGCCCAAAAATATAGCTAGAATGAACACAACATCTGAGTGTATAATTATTGGCAATTAATATTTTGAAGTTTAATAAAACTGCTATGATAATTGTTTCTATGTGGGACTGCACTGTATATACAGGGAATCAAAAGGAGGGAATTATACATGAAGGGTAATTATCTACAGGGGGAATATACATCCATGGGATTCTATGGTAAACAGAAAAAAATTGCATTTGTGACTGTTATAAGAGTACATACAGCTATTCGAATTAATGTTGCCTGGGAGATAGGGAATAGGTTATTATGGAATAGAACATTAGGGATTAGGGTATTAATAGGACATTTTATAGGTATTAGGGTATTCCCAGACTGAAATGAATTATGTTTTTGAGTTATGACCTGGACGACTTAGTCGACTTTGCTTACGGTTTATTTATCCAATTTTAGCCTAGCTGTGTACAGCCATCTGACATTACAAATATGCATTATTCTCAAATGCCTATACCCTATTTCCTATCTTCCAGACAACATTTATTGAACAAGCTGTATATATAAATGAAGTTCCAGTACATTGTAACAAGAATGAAGTAAATGTATAGGTTACACTTTCCTTTCAATCATTATTTTGCATACTGTGTTACTTTCAATGGTATAATTGATGTTTTATTTTTAATGTGAAAGTTATTTTTATTTTTGCAGTTTTTTGGTACATCTACCATTTCTGAGACAAATCATTTATTGTGGAAATAATGAAATTTATTTCTAATTTCATTTGGTATTAAAATAAAGTAATGTTTCGCCAAAGAACTGGAGCAAAAGACAATAGGGGGCGGTAATGAGCATATCCCCAAATACAGTTTTGCTTGAATATACCTTAAGTGCTGTGTGAGATGTCCACAGTCAAAGTTATAAACAGAAAATAAAAGAAACTATGCTGTTGGTCATTGTTACTGTATTAACTGAAATAAATCAACATCCAGCCAATCGGAAAGGAGAAACCAAAATTATATTTGAATCAAATTTGAGAACTAATACGATTTAAATACAATTTTTTTTGCAATCAGACCATAGTTTAATACAAAACTAAATTGTTAACTAATGAACATACATCGCGTTGCTGGTTTTCTATTGAATGTATGATATCAACCAATGAAATTACGAGAAAAGAATAGATTGCATTATGCTGCCGTTGTCAGTGCTCTTGTTCTAAAGCAAATCATTTAGGCATAACACCTAATTTTGAGTAGTTGACATAAAGATTAAAATAATGGTAACAGAAAGGTCTCTGCTGTCTCTTACATTGTTTTGTTTTGTAATTTTTGTTTTTATTTAGCAAGGTGTTGGTGTACTTAAAAGTGATTTATTAACCATTGCATAAATGAAGACGAATTTGAATAACCATTGTTTAGGAATCTTTAGTCTCACATTCATGTTAAAACGCTTTTGTGTGGCAACGTGAACACGAGGCTAACGTTTCCAGGATAATACCTAAAATACATTAGACGCAATTTATGCAATGGGTCTATTTAACAATTAGACCCGCAGCCCGTATGGGCTATTTAACTCGAAGCCAATGAGCAGGGGCACCCAACAAAAAAAATGTGTAAAATGACGAATACTCTTACATTTTGGTTATTTTACATCTGTTCTTCAGTGCCAGCTAGCTAACTCTCTTGAAAAATCTCCCAACTGTTAAAGGTGTGTACAGAAATTTCCAGGAGACATCAAAGTAAAGTTTTGCAGAACAGATAATGTTTCCCAGCTTGTCTGTGTGTGCAGAAATTGCCAGGAGACATCAAAGTAAAGTTTTGCAGAACAGATAATGTTTCCCGCCTCACTGGTTAGCTCAGTTGGTAGAGCACGGTTTAGAGTGCGGGGGTTCGAATCCCGGCCGCGTCTTTGGGCAGGGACGTTTGATAAGCCGTTGGCCTTGTCTCCTAATCAATATTTGAAGGGGACGTGAAAGAACCTGTTGTACTACTCGAAAAAGAGAAGGGGATTGTCACCCGGTACAGCAGCCTGGCCATTGCACTAACTACAAACTCAACATTGTAAACTGCGTGGCAGCTATTAGCGCCGTAAAGCAGTCTGAAATAATTCACTGACGGGATATGTCAGGAATATGTAAAGTGCCATGAAACTGGTGATATCGCGCTATATAAATATGGCCATTATTATTATTAGCTGAGTTGTGTGTGCAGAAATTCCCAGGAGACATTAAAGTAAACTTTTGCAGAACAGATAATGTTTCCCAGCTGAGCTGTGTGTGCAGAAATTCCCAGGAGACATTAAAGTAAACTTTTGCAGAACAGATAATGTTTCCCAGCTGAGCTGTGTGTGCAGAAATTCCCAGGAGACATTAAAGTAAACTTTTGCAGAACAGATAATGTTTCCCAGCTGAGCTGGTAAACTCTTGTTTTTTTCAGGTAAAAAAATAAAAATACCTTTCGGGAATGTTAAAAGTGATATGAAGAATTTTAAGGCAAGTTGAAGAATTTTCCAATCATTTTAAAAATTCAGTAACGAAGAATTTCCCAGCTGAAAGATCTGATTTTGCAGAAATTGCCAGCTAATGTGCGTTGCAGAACGGATATTTTGCAGAACAGTTGGTTGGGTGCCCCTGAATGAGGGCGAGAGGTCTAATTGTTTCAGTATAAGCTAAGGGGCCGACCATTTGACTTTTGAGGGGAGGGGGGGGGGGGGGGGGGGGGGGGGGGGGGGGGGGGGGTGTTCTTGTCTGTACTCGATTTTTTTTTCTTTAGCAGTGTTGTTGCACGAATTTTTTTTGCGAAAAAAGCGGAGCCAGAACAAAGATTTTCCGCTTGCAGGATATTTTTTTTCAACACCGTTGGCTTGCAGGATATTTTTTTTCAAGAAGTCTAATGGTCG